>JAXCHB010000210.1:2437500-4875000 GCA_036926305.1 Uropetala carovei
TTAGAAAAATTTCGCCAAAAAACTCACGAGACCGTGACACCAAAAGCACTAATCAATTCAACACAAAAAGACCTCGAAGGAATTCGTTTCATTTTATTTTTCTGCCCCTTGTGACCGAGCAACCCGCGTCACGACGTATTTTTGCGGTCAAATGAATAATAAATAAATTTTTTTAAATGTTTTTTTTCTAAATAACTTTTATGTTATGCACTAAAAAGGAAAAATAAAATTTTATTTATTTATTCATCGTGAGTTCGGCTGGTAAGGAGGAACAAAATTTACAACAATTTCAGTGGAATAAATTCCTTGAGCGAGAAATGGGAGGCTGATAGCGATCGTGAGAAAAGGAAGAATTCAGGCAAATGGAAGACCGCAGTAAAAGACAGGAAGACAAAGAAAGTGAAAAATCAGAGAGGAAATGAGAAAAGAAATGAAGATTGAAGGCAAAAGTAGAAGAAGGGCGAAAAAGACAAAGAAAACGAAAGGAAAGATGAAGAGCTTGATAAATAAGGGGAGAAAGGAAGACAGCGAGGCGTGCTATGTCCCGTTGAATGAGATCGTCAATTTTTTTTCTGTCCGAGTATTCTTAGCTTTTTAAATTCGCTGAGAGTTAACTCGATCGTTACGCGAGATAACGTGTTGCCTCAAACTTTCTGAAATCGGAAATTTGGACGGACAGGAATAATGTAGAAGAAATGCCATGGGAAACGAATCTAAACATCTCCGCGCACACATTGTAAAAAAAACTCACCCATCCCAGTAAAATTCTGCAGACTGATTTATTGATCGAATAATTTATTATACCCTTTATTGGCAAGGGTTTCTTCGGTTGAGCCTCTATATCGCCCAAACCGATTGGGAATAGTACTACCTATCCCCAATATATGAATGTCAGCTCCTGTTTGAGAAATATTTATTTAAAGAGAAAAATTAATGTTTTTGCTATTGAACGTGGCAATGTCAGGATTATAACATTCACATCTCAATGAGTATGATGCCATCAATTAGGAGTATATTTTGAAAACTTTCAATTTATTGTTGCAAAAGTTCGATGATTTTAAATCGCACATTGCTTATCAATTTTCTTTCCTCTCGTAAACCTATGAACGTTGGTTTGAAGTGATAGTTATGGAAACGTTAAAATATAGAGAGCTACAATGAAAAATATTTAATGCAATTACTTTTTTTTTTTAAAGACATTCACTTTGATGCAATAAAGATAAGAAATAAATTTCGGTTGATTTTTAATTTTAAAATGTGTCTGGTACAAAAAAATTATCTCAGCACCACCCTCGAGGTTAAAAAACTAAAAACTAATAGAGGAGGAAAGGAAAAGGACGTGAGCAATTAGTCCAGACGTGTAGAAGGCGGAGTTGGAAGACTTGAGTTGGGCTACCGGCCAGTTAACACTATCTTTTTTTAATCTTTTTCGGTTATCCCTTAGCTGACGATAAAAATTAATCCTTCGTTGTACATTTTCAATCTTACATAACGTACGCTAATCTCTGTTTTGGGTATGCAAATCTCTTGATGGACAATTAGATGACACATTTTAAAGGAGCCAACGTTTCTCCCAAATGCCAAATTGAAAAGTACTATGTGTTATTTATCCTTAACCGATGAAGTTAGGAAACGTACGTACGAGTTGTTCAATGAAAAAGAACCCTGCGTAAAAATTATGTGCGCAATTAACTTATGTATACATGTTTCCATATTCTAGCAATACTATGGGAAATCAGTTTTAGATTAATCGAATAACGCATTGCATTAATATTATGAATTAGTAATCATATTTGGTATCAATTACTATACATATTTCATAAAACTAATTATGGAAAGGTTCAAACTCGTGAACTTTAACCATGCTTGGAAATAGAGAAAATTAAAAATTTACCCTCTTCTTATAGCTTCATCACATAAATTATTATAAAAGAGAAATTCTGAAAACTTGCTTTTTTCGTTTTTTTCTTACTCCATCGCGCAAATTTATTTTTTTAAATCTCTGTAACCTTATGACTTGTTAAGAGAAAAATATGTTCAGTAAAAAATTCCTCAAGAAAATTCAGAAATCGCTTCTGATATTAATAAATTCACACGCCAGAAAAAGCTACGAAACCAATCATGCCTAAAGAGTAAGTCTGGAAAACCAGTAGTAGTACGCTATTAATTCGTGTCGAAAGACCACAGCTGCCACAGCGATTTCCATAGAGCAAGGGGTGGTCGCGAAACACTGTTCTACTTATTGAAACACGTAGGAAGGAGCATGACGCCCGTTTCCAAGGCCCCGAATGACGCGTGAATGAAGCATTAACCTACACGAAGACACTCGGATGATTTATCCTCTGGCTCCCAACATAAAAAGGCCTTAATTCCGAAACTGAAATTTTTTATTCGGTTTTCTAACAACCTTGCATGCTTTACCGTAGCTATTCAATTAACAAAAGAGTAATAGAGTAGGGAGTAGTTGCATATGACCACTTAAGATGCTTTCGTCACTTTTTAAAGCTGTGACTACCTCGGTATTGAAGTAGGGTCGCGGCCACGTCGTGAATAAAAATAAATAAAACTGCGAAGGAATGCCAAGCGGACAAGCGGGGGAGATAAAGATCGACGCTTTATCCGTCACGGGTAACGGTTTTTAATCCTTCTTTTTACAACGCAAGGCAACAAGCGCTACGGTAGATGGTGTGCTAATGGTGTAATAACTAATGTCATTTTCGCCGAAGCGGAATAAAAGAGGAAAAAAAACAAAACAACTACCCTCGCGTACGCGGTAATTAAGTGTTTTAAGGTGCGTGTTTGAATTAACCTCGAGGAAGTAGCGTGTGCTGTTGGTGCGAGAGGTTTCAGCGGTTACCACCCTGCATAGATGCAGATGCTGTGACTTCGAAGCGTTTTTAAGGGCAAAGGTTTTTCTGTTTCCGTATATTTACTGTGGAATGGTTGTGAGAAAAGCGGCTAAAGAGGTAAGTTTGTTCACGTATTTATGTGTGTTTGAAATAACGTAGATGCTTACACGAGAGTAGTAACAAATGACGTAGAGTAATTTTATAGTAGAAAGGACGTACTAAGGTAAAACAAGCGAGAAATACTAAATACTATCACGTACAGAAAGTAAAATACCGGAGCCAAAGTGAGTAATTTTCAAATTTTAAAAATCTATTTCTAAAAACACCAATGCATTTTTTTAAAACTTTAGATACATCTGTACGTTTTTTTATGTTTAATATGCATCTGTCAGTTTCTATTTTTGCAATATAAAAATTCACATCAGTAAAATAAAAAGTGTAATTGTGTGAATTTTTCGTTAATAATTTGTTACAATTCAAAATACAATTAAATCATTTTGTATCTCTTTTAACTCTATCGTACTTATTACCGAAACAGAGTCATCCAATAGCTGCATGATGAATCATTCGTTTTTCGGCAATAGAATATTTTAATTTATTTTTTATCTCTGAAAATTTCTCATTTTTTCCTAACCCCATTTACAAATTCTATCCGTATAACGTAAGCGCACAAATCAATAGTTACCTTTAAATATAAAACTTCTATACGCAGACGTCAAGCTCGTGGTAAACAGTATATGTTTACAAAAAAAACAAATAAATTCCTTCTAAATGACCGATAAATCTTTTTTTAAATACCGAAGAGTTCATTAGTTAACTTTCCATCGCTCTAATAGAAATAACCAAGGTTAATTAGTCCACATTTCCCTTTATAAAAAGGTAGTCAAGTGCTGTTTAAAATCAACGAAAAAATTCAATAGCGCATATTCAGCAATAAGCCTTACTGTGAAAAACGCCGATGTAATTTATTATTGATGCTTTTCCTCTCCTTATAAACACAAAAAGATGTACTTCGTGAATGGTAAGGACATAAATGTGGAAACTTGAGACAAACCAGCCTAACATTGAATGAGCTAAGTTTTTACGTTAATGACCTACAGTTCATTTTTATGGAAAAATTAAAAAAAAATTCCCGAGGTTTTATTAAGGTCAAAACTAGTTATTTTAATTCCCCCTAACCGAAAGGATTTCGTCGACGAATGGAAGATATGAAAAGGAAAACAGTATGATGTGAGAAGCCTGCTCGGACCAAATGACGAAAATAAATGGCGGATACGATAAAAAATGAACGACTGAATGAATCACTGCCAAACAACCTACGTCACACGATTTGATGTCCACTCCCTCCTCCCACGCTCCTCCTCCTTTCGCCTTAATGTGGAAGATGAAGGGTTCTTCGGAATGGACGGGTCGTGAACCTAAGTTCCCTTAAAAAAAATTTACAAGGCCAACCATTTCCCATGACCCTTTCATGATGCGGAGGAAATTTCCAAGGTACAATGATGGAGAGAGAAAGAGAGATACTTAGCCGAATTAAATCGCTCAAATTTCTCCGCAATTGCTTAGTCATTGTGAAAAATTTTCACTTGGTTTAGCGTTAAGTGATTTCCTAGAAGATTATCAAGGAAATCGTAAGAAGAGGATGAACTGGTTTGATAGCCAGGATTTTTACGTAAACGAATGAAATCACTTAATAAACTGCAGATAGACTCATTAAACCACTTCAAAAATAAAATTTTCATTTAAAAATAATTCTTTTTAACTCAATGGATTCCGTGAGGTATTTAAATTGAAAACATTTTCTCGAAACAGGTCTAATAACTATTATGTATAATTTTAACGATATCCAAATCAATTGCATTGACGTAAGTTTTCAGTTTTATAATTATCATAAATGGGTTTGATAAGTATTCTTATAACTTCTGTGGAGTACCTTACGATAAAGCAGTAGGTATATTTAATATATGTATTCTCTTATTTGAAGAGACATTCCTAATAATCTAATGAATAATGTGTAACGGGGAATACATAAGCTCAAGGATAATAAGTGTTCATCTAATACAGTGGTGCACAACCTTTTTCTATCAAAAGGCCGCATTTCACATTTTTTCCGAGTCCGCGGGCCGCATCATGAAAAAAATTACACTGAATTTGTAAATTTAAGGAAAATCTTAATTAAAAATTATTTTATTACATTTTATGGGATTTAATTATTTTTTATTAAATAATGATGATTATAAATAATAATAATAATAATTACAACTTAATTTTCTGCATAATTAAAATTTCCATTTAAAAAAGAAAGCTCTGACAAAAATTAATAGAAAATACAACCAATCAACCTTTTCTATTTTAAAGCGAATTTAATTTGCCTCAATGCGATCGTTGAGTCTGCATTGCCGTTGTTAAACGCTTAATATCTGGTGTAATATTTGTTGTGTTTAGACACAAGATTGAACGCAGATTTTCATCCGTCAACTGGTTCCGATATTTCGATTTGATTAATTTCATCAATGAAAAAGCGTGTTCGCGTATATAAGTGCTTCCAAACAGACTTGTGCAAATAGCTGTCATCCGTCGTAGATTTGAATAGGATTCTTTAGGAAGGCAGAATTCCATCCTTAAATTTTGACCTCAGTTCATCATTACTCTGAAGATCGATGAGTTCGAGCTGCAAACTGGAGTCAGCGTCTTTATATGAGGCTTCAAAGGGGCGCACATGTTTTTCACAACGTTTTGTCCCTATCAAAGTCTGTAAATCTCTCACTGAATGACTGCTGGATATGTTCTATATGAGTGGCATATTTGAAATTATTCACATTACATTTTTAAATATTTGTTGGCAGTTAGGAAACTGACAGGTATTGTTCTTCACCAGTTGCTCCAGAAATAATGATAATTTAATTTGGAACGCTGATACATTGTTTGCAAGTTCAAATATCAGGTGGTTTTTACCTTGCAATCTCAATTTCAATTCGTTTAAATGTGCAGTAATATCAGTCAAAAGTGCCAAGTCACATACCCATGTTGGATATTCGAGATGATTTACTGCTTGTCCTTTTTCTGTCAGAAACATTTTTATCTCCTCAAAGAGTGATATAAAACGTTGCAAAACCTTGCCTCAGAATAGTACAGAACATCGCCATATTCAGTTTCAATTTCCTCGAGAAAAGCTATGAATTGTCTGTGGTTTAGCGCACGTGATCTGATGAAGTTGATTGTATTTAAAACATTACTCCTAGATCCTTCCCAATTAGGTTTTTCACATGAATTATGCAGTGATATTTTATCAACTCATTTTTGAGCCCGAACTTTTAGACGTTCGGACAGAAGAGATACCATCCCGTTTTGAGCACCTGTCATAGAAGGCGCACCATCAGTAACTATCTCCACAAGTTTATTTAAGTCCATATTATGCTTGTGAAGACTTTTAAGCAATCCCTCAAGCAAATCAGATCCTTTGGTCTGATCTTTCAACGGATAGAGCTCTATGAGTTCATACACTTCAAAATCTGGTGTTACACCACGTGCGAATATACACATTTGAGAGGTTGATGTGACATCTGTCAATTCATCTACTGCCAGCGAAAAGTACATGCACTTATTGAATAGTTCCGAAAAATTGGTTTCAACATCACAGGAAATATCTAATTTTAATAAAGTGTCGAATGAAAATTTCCCTAGACTCGAGAGAAGAAATCCCCCACCCTCTTCCCTAGAGCGTAACGTAATTTATGGATGACCCCATACAAATCGGGTTAGTCCCCCCAAACTATTTAAAAAACCTGTAATTTTTTTTTATTTTAGAAGTTTACGTAAGCGGCCGCGGGCCGCACGAACCGCCGTGGTGGGCCGCATGCGGCCCGCGGGGTTGTGCACCACTGATATAATATTTGATGACAATTTTAGAAATATGAGTAGTTCACTCAATGAAGGTCATTTAAATTAGTTTTTATTTATATTTCGGAAAGAGATACTAGATTATTTAACAACAGCTCGTTACTTTTAAACGTTAATACTTGGTATCCTGCCAACTACAGTTTAAAATGTCACACAAAATCTGTACAATATAACTCGAATGCGTTTAACGCAGTTTTCCTGACACTTCTAAAAATGAAACAAATAAGGAAAAAGCTACATTTTAAAGCTAATGATGAAATTCATAACGTCTGCGGGTGTGTGTGTGTGTATGTGTCAGCCATATTTAATAAAAGTTTGGGGAAAGCGTTCGAAAGGAATAAAAATAGAGGACAAAAGCTGTCACCTCGAAAACACATAAATTCAAAGCGTCGGAGAAATGTGTTAAAATAACCTTAAGCTACAAATTATGGACACGAAAGACACCAACTTCTCTTGTAATTAAGAAAAAACGACGTAAAGTTTAATTTATTTCCAAACAGTTGAACGTGGCCCAAGTACAAAGATTAAAAAAATAAAAATAAAAACGAGTAATGTTAAAAAATTTCCGTAAAGGAATTCCACCGTCATATTTCTCTCTACGAGGTTAACCTATCGAGATTTCAGATAGATGACTTTGAAAAAAAAAAAAGGAAATCATCTTTCCTTTTCAAGGCACGAGATGAGTCAAGGCGATATTTTTTCTTCTTATTCACTCACAAACGAAACGACTTGAGGACAAAACCCAAGATTGACCCGTCATTGTCATCATAAGGTCATGGGAAGTAAGGGGAGGGACACTTCTCGAGTTACGTTACAATCGCCTGCAGAATACGGGAAAGACTCATCCCCGTTATGTTTTGCCCGCGTGTCTTGCCAGGCTCTCTGCAATTGCTACTTCATCAAGACAAAGTGGTGACTCAAAAGGAACGTTTTTTGCTCTTTGGGCTTTCTCTTACGCGCGCGCGCGAAAGACTTTTTCAAAAAAAAACTAAATAAAACAAAAGAACGCCAACCAGCGAGCGATTCTAGGATATTTTCGATAAATATATGGAAAACGTCAGCCGATACGAACGAAAATAGTTTTTTTTTAAACAAACAACGAATCCCGTCTGTCCGAGACCGGCCACCATTCTTTATTTCTGTCCGTCTCATCCCCAATTTTATCGCGTTCGAAATCTTGGCAAGCTTCAACAACGTCAGGCTCGAAACGAGTCTATATTTTTTCTCCCGAAACGACGTTCCGTTATTTTACCGACTGAAAATGCTAGCAAAAATAAAAACTTTGATTCTCGGCCATATATAAATGCTATCGTTAGCGACGACGGATGGAGTGATGTGCCAATTTTCCGCGGAAACGGAAAACACATCGGTGTGTTTTTTTCGTTTTTGGTTTTTTCCCGCCAAATATACTCGTACCGCTAGGGTTTTTTTATTCGAATGAAAAAAAGGAAGACGTAGTTACAAAACTAAGACGTAACGAATGGTTTTCCGGAGCTATACAAGAATCAAGGAGTTCCCTGTTTATAAATCATATAAATCCGTCGGTAAAAAATAAATAAGCTTAATCTCTTCTGAAATTTTAAACACGTAAAAATTGATGAGAACAATGGTTGTTTTTTTCATCTCAATTTCACGACCGCCCATTTATTTACATAATTTACGTTTTATTTTGGAGATTCGCGAGAAACTTATTCCCATTGAAGGGATTCAGACAACAAAAATTATCAAGTTTGTTTCTCATTCTGCTTTCATTTTTTTTCCGATAGTACTCGTTCGCGATTGATGCGTAACTTCCGCGAAACGCAACGCCCCCGCGTATTCAGATTTATGAAGTACTGATTGTGACTGATGATAAATAAATTATCCTCGGACAGGATTTGAACCATTGGCCTCAAGGTTGAGATGCAAGCAGTCACTTAACCCACCGGTTCCCACAGTGTATCTTCCCAACACGGCTGTCCGCACGAGGTCGCTAACCCCTTGTATCCCGATAAAAATAATATGTCGCAATCCGAGAACAGAGGGATGAACTCTTAACCTTGCGAATGTAACTTATTAATACCAGGGAAAGTATGAAGAAACCCGTTCCCATTAATAAGAAGCGTAAACAGAAATACGTATATTGGTATTGGTTAACTTAGATGCATTTCTGATCAGGGGCAATTTTTTGTTGGCAAAATGAGATGTCTAGAGACGTCATACGTTCATGTTTCCCGGGATTCGTCCTGGTTTTCAGTCCCGGCGTCTCGAAATACGGGACAAAGTGTTATTTTTAAACATTCGTAATATGTATTTGATTTGAGTTCGTTGCGGAAGAGTATCATTTCGATAATTTCTATTACAGGCGAGCATAAAATATTTGTTTGGATTAATTTCCTGATCAATTCTGATATAATACTGTGCACGTATTGTTTGATTTTCAACATAATTTGATTCCTTTTGAACAAAAGTATAAAAAAGTTATAAATCTGTTTATATGGCATATAAACGTCAAAAAGCGTTAAAACTCCATTTTCCTTATTATATCTCGGTTTGTCTTCCTCACAAGTTTATATCCCGGTTTTGCTTCCTCATAATCCGGTACCCTTCCTTAGGGATTTTGGACTAACATTGAGAACTACGAAATGTTACTCAATAAATTATACAAAATTAGTTCACGGAACATATGGTTGAGAATTCAGTGTTTCAACTTTTTAAATAATTATTGCACTGGTTACTATGAGGAACGATATCGCTGTGTACAACTGCACATTGATAATCTTTATCTGAAACATAAATAAACTAATAATGAGCAATACGTATCTGTTCCTATTGCTATTAGTAAGCACAGGTATCGATCTCAGTTCAAAATAAAAAAGTAAATTGAAATAAACACTTTAAGTAGCAGACTACTGGTATTACATATTTTCAGATGCGAAAAGACTTTAACAGATATTTTCATTATGCTGTGTCAATATAAGTGGCACTCCCTGCCTTAAGCCTTCAGAGGATTGCAGATTACGAAAGTAAGATCAAATAATTATTTCTTAGGAACAGGAAGGAAATCATACTCAGCTCTCCTTGGCTACAGGCTGCACTGCAAATCAAGCGTGTAAAAAAAGAAGCTTCAAAAAATTTTAAATATTAAAAAAAACATTTTTACTGAAGACTTTTTAAAGACCGGTCACGACAAAGTAACAATTCTCCTCGATATCACGTCATTTTCACTCAATTTTAGCTCATTTCCGCGTCGGCTTCCAACGTTACTGAAACTTCCTTACTGACAGAGAAAGAGAAATCTTTTCAAAGGAAGAGCGTCGATTTCATTTTCGCCGCTAAACGAAGACGACGATTCACAAAAGAGGAAGAATTAATAACGAAGCGACGCTAAAACGAATGATTGCCTAACTTTCGCAAACGTCTCTCAAATTGAGCGTGAGACATGGGGATCATTCGAGGAAAAGATGAAATGAATGACTCGTGCCACTCCGGAGATATATTTTCCTCTTCTTCTATGACCCTGCTCCTTTCACATGACTCACAGATGGAGTTGCCCTTCGTTGAGAAGGGCAAGGATTCAGAGAAGACAAGGCGTCCCCAGACGATGGCTAAACTCTTTGAGGCCTTGGCACTCTCCCTCCCTCTCCCCTGACCTCTCTATCTCTCCCCACCACTCTCTCTCCCTCCCTCCTCCTCCTCCGTACCTGGGATATATGTATACACAATCAGGGCGCCGTCGGCGGTTGGCCGGATGAAATTTTCACGGTCATTCCGATCGCGAGAATGCAAAGGAAAAGTTAATAGGTGGCGGCTGTGTGCTCTTTCTTTTTTTTGTCAACATTCTCCGCGTTCTCTGACGGTTACGGTGGCTCTCGGAGTATCGTGGGAAAGTGCTTTCCTACCTTTCAACTTCGGACGGGAAGTGGTAGTAGCATCTAAAAATTCGTATGACCTCACCGATCAGAGATGGTCAAGATTGCTGTTTACGCTCGGTATTGCTGCGTTATATAGCTTTATATGCTTTCTTTATTCCATTCGGACCGTGCCGTAAAAGGAGCCGTACCCGTCATAAATCCCTTCCGGGATATAAGGTTTAAAAAAAATCAACGCATTCTGATTTCTTGTGAAGGCTAAGCTGGTTTCCCAAGCTGCAAATCCTTTCATATAATAACGCCGATTGACATCGTTTTACTTGAAAAGTTAAAGGTTATATTCTGGTAAAATGAAATTTTTCTACGAGACAGAAAGTGAAAAATATAATATACAATTACTAGTTACGCTAAACAATCTGATATATTTTCAACAACACTGACTGCCACATTTGATACGTTTTCCCATCAATAAAAAACTTATATTTTAATTGTTGCAATTATAATCATAAAAATATATTAATGATTGTATCACTGATTTCTAAATCGTCCGGATATTGAAAATTTCCATTACTGCGGTTCTGGTGCTGATAAACTTCGTAATTATGCCTCGAAAGTGTGTTTTTTAATCGATCAAAAGTATACCCATATATTTTTTTTTAATTTTAAAAATATAAGTACTCAACCGTAAAAAGTACGGTTAAGGAGTACTTATATTTAAAAAAAATTAAATATCCATATCGCCGTAGTCTCCGACTTTTTAATTATACCCATATAATTCTACTCGGAATAATTCCGTTATTTTTTAAGCAGCATCGGCGTAAAACATTGTCACAGCGACCGCGACATTCGCAATTTCGAGTGTTTGCTAACATATGTACAAATAAACTCAAAGTAGAGTTGATGTGAACGTGGTTCCGCTTCAGAACTTCCAACCGGGTGTGCATACATTTGTCATACTCGCGTCCCATGCCGTGCCGGAGAGAACTGAACCAATTCTTAAACGTCTTAAAGCTGCAGAGATGAAAGGCGTTGAAACGTGACTCATAAACATGTCAGAACTAATTATGAGGGTTATTTCAGAGTTCAATTACAAGGGTTTTTCGTTTTGTTTCGAATACTGAAGCATAAGTATTTTTGGGCATGTCCAAGCTCGAAAATGGTCCCAGGAAGTAACATTTCCACTCCAAAATATTGAATTGAACCAACCATGAACTTGACCCTGTTTTTCATGGACTTGAATTAGTTTTTTTTTCTTATAACCTAATAGCATTTCTGACTAAGAGTGAAAAATGTTATTTTTGCAATTTTCGCTGTTTTCTAAGAGTGAAATAAATGTATAAAGCTTCATACTATGTTGTTATGAAGTTGAAACGAATCCCATTCAATTACAATAAAATTCGTTTACAATTTAAAAAAAAAACGTTATGGGTTAGTAAAACAAAAAACACGTTATCGTACTAACCTTGTCTCTAGGAAAATTTAAACGTGAACCTTAAGGTCGCCATGTTGCTTTCTATTGGTGTATTTTTATTTTACATTTTATGAGCCACTACTAATGTTTCTTAGTTAAAATTATATAAATTATTGTAAAATTCTTTTTAAGGCATCAAAATTATTATACAGTATTATTTCTCTACTTCAAATATATTATCAATAACTGCTCTAGCTACAAATTTTATCCTTGGCATATATGTATTCTTTGCATATAAAATACAATATATAACTAATGGTTCTATATGAACGTATGTTTCCGATTCGATATCGGTTACGTTCATTATCAACGTAGAATTGTCTCATCGGCAGTTTATTTTATTATTAATAATTTGTTTAATGACTAATGTTGAAATTTCTTCAATAATAGTGAGCGTAATGCAAATAAATGTTTGAATTCTCCTGTCTATTGCTAAGTGGAAATTCAATGGTAAATTATCAATAATATTAAACCATGACTAATGACAACTGTAGAGAAAAATACGAATTCCGCATAACTCGCAAATAAAAACAAACCAAGAGAAATGCGAGTATCAAAATAAAAGTATCGACGAATCGATTGGTCTATTGTCGACATCGTAATTTTTGCCGTTTTCTCATTGTATCGAAAGATCTAGATTTGACGTCTGTTAGATAAACATAAATGTTTGCTCACGCCGCTACGGAAGCATTCAGAAACCTTTCCACGCCTTAAAAAAAATATTCTCCATGGACGAAAGGTCCGTCGGTTCCGTTAAAGCGAAAAATAAAAATTCTTCCCCATAAGGGAAACAAGCTCAAAAGTTTTCCTTTTTGGCAAGGTCCCATATTCACCATTGACGAGATTCAGATCATGGCGCGACCTTCTCAAATTGAACCACGCCCCCCTTCTCTTCCCCCCGCTGCACAGCAAGAAATGAAACTCCGGCGCCACCGCTCGCTGAGGATGTTTTATACGTAAAAAAAAGGCGGCAGGTGTATATGGCGTAGATCAAGCATGCATGTCAGTCCCCACCCAATGGAAATTCCGATTCAAATGGGAGAGAGGGGAATATCTCTCTGGCGCTACGGGAGTTCCCTTTCTTGGGGATACGCCTAAAACCTAAAACGATATATCTAACCTCGGATAATTTCTCCGCAACTTAAATTCGAGTCGAGTCCGCCGCGCGGAAAATGAGAGGGGAAGGAGCTTCGGGAGATGGAGTTAATCCTTTATGGGCCAGCGTAATATCTTGCGACGAAACTAGCCGTACCGTCGCCAGCGCCGTCGGGAGCACACTAATTCTTAATGCTAAGTTTTAAGAGAATTGCGTACGTAAATCGACGCTCATTCGGGCAATGAATATCTCTCCCCTTAGATACACATGGAAATATTTTCAGATGGAAGTATCAAACGAAAGAAATTCTGTAATCGTTACGAGGAATCGTGCAAGTTACTTTCATTCGTAAATTAAAATAAAGCGACTTTTTAACGTGTGTTGTTGTACAGACGCGACGGAAATATGCTGCAGGATGCACGCTTACTCATGTCTACATATATGAATGTCGTGTAATTATTGGTATACGAGAAAACCTTTGTTCTCCTTGCATCACATCTACTGCATTTGAATTTTAAACCGATCAAGATAAATACTCGACTCACCACGAACACGTTTTGGTTACCTACAATAAACATTTCCATCTATTCCGACTGACTTAAATTTAAGTTTAAAATTTGTCGCAAATTATTATCATGAATTTGTTTACATCTACATGAGGAATATCCAAAGAAAGGTTCTGAGTGAACAGCGTTACGAATAATCCACAACTGACTTATTGTTACCGATCTCATTTTTATTGAAACGGAAATGCTGTGAACTCGACTAAAGAAACGCGTTGTACCCGAAGCATAACATTACAACATAAAATGTAAGCTTAATACGCCCCAAATATCGAATTTAAATTTCCGGCCGGGCTACACTGGTAGGCAGTGACATGGATGTTGTGATATATGTCGATTTATATCTTTGTCTACTGTTAACATTTCACTGTAAAATGGCGTATGTGAAATTATGTATAAATGGGGAAAAAAATAAAAAATATTGTAGCAGATTTTCGAAAATTTTCCGACGGAGATAAATATCCGAAAAACATGGCATGATTTAATATCTATCTATTATCCGAAAAATATGGCATGATTTTATATCCATCTATCATTACATTTTTGACACATATTGCAGATTCTACACGACAAAAAATTAAATATTTCTTATCGATACGTTTCCGTTCTTCCCTTCTCCAACACTATTCTTGCGCGGATAACCAAAGTATAGGGATTAATCGCGGCGTTATATTCTCCCTTTAAGAAAACATCTTCGCTCAGTCCTCGAGTAAGCCCATCGAAATTGCAACTCCTGTTTCCAACACCTTTATTGACCACCGACTTGCAGGACGTGAGCTTCCACGACTGGCGTTGATAATTCGATGGGACCTCCGCAAGACGAAGGTCACCACCGCGGGTTTTGGTTTCTAACCGTGGCGAGAGGAGGTTAAGGAGTGAGAGGGTAAAAAGAGGAAAAAAAAGGAGGGAGTGTTCGAGAGTATGAGTCTGCCGAGAAGGCTTACGTGGATGGTCATTTGCAAAAAGAAGTCTTGAGGTCAAAGGCTGAAGTGGCCGAGAGGAGAAGCGTGGAGAAAGAAGAGGAAGAAAAAACTGGAGGAAAAAATCCCCCGTCGAAAGGAAAGATAAAAAAAGACTTGCCACAATGGGTCGAGCTAGTGAAGCGTGTTGCATAAGAACGAGAAATGACGGGAGATTTGTTATCTCCGATGACGTCATCTCCGAGTTTCCCATGGACGATGCTCATTGATGTCCATGGAGAGAGAGGGAGAGAGGGAGGGAGGGAGAGAGAGGGAGGGAGAGGGAGGGAGAGAGAGAGGGAAGGAGAGAGAGAGAGAGGGAAGGAGAGAGAGAGAGAGGGAAGGAGAGAGAGGGAAGGAGAGAGGGAAGGAAAGAGGGAAGGAGAGAGAGGGAGAGAGGGAGGGGGAGAGAGAGGAGAGGGAAAGGAGAGAGAGAGAGGAGAGGGAGAGGAGAGAGAGGGAAAGGAGAGAGAGAGGAGAGGGAGAGGAGAGAGGGAGAGGAGAGAGAGAGAGGGAGAGGAGAGGGAGAGGAGAGAGAGAGGAGAGAGAGAGGGAGAGGGAGAGGAGAGAGAGAGGGAGAGGAGAGGGAGAAAAAGAGAGGAGAGGGAGAAAAAGAGAGGAGAGGGAGAGAGAAGGGGAGGGAAAGAAAGAGAAGGAGAGGAACAGAATGACGGGAGGGAGATGTGGAATGGCGGAGGGGAGGGAGTGGCGTAGAAGCAAAGCGGAAGAGATGTAAGGAAGGAAGGGAGAGGGAGGGGGTGTAGAGGAAGCGAGGAGGAGAAATGATTGGAGTAAGGGAAAGAAGAGAGGGAGAAGGGGAGAGAGAGAGGAGAGAGAAAAAGAAAAAGGTGAAACGTGGTGTAAAGACGAGGAGATAATAAGGAAAGAGAAGTAGGAAAATAGGGGGCGAAAGAGACAAAAAGATTAAGAGACGATAAGAAGAGGGAAGGATAAGAAAAGGGGAGGAAAAGAGGAGAGGAGAATGAACGAGAACATGAAGAGAAAGAGAAGGAAGAACGTGGAGAAAACAGGGAGGAAAAGGGAGAGAGAGAGAGAAAAGCGTGACGAGTGAGAGAAGAGAAAAAAGGCAGAGGCTTGGACACAAGGGATTACTGAGGCAGACAGAAGGAAATTAGAAGATAAACAAATAGAGGAGGTTTGGAGTGAGAGGAAGCGATGATCGCATACGTATGAAAGGGCAAAGGGGAATGAAAGAAGATCATTGATGCAGCAAGCGAGAAAAGGATGGAGGAGAGACAGAGAGAGAGGGAAAAGAGGGGCTGGGACCATGAAAATAAATAATTGCCATATAAAAATCATCCCGAATGGCTTTATCGAATTAAGCAAATTCAACTATCAAACGACGAATATAGCAAAGTTATCAATTTTTTGTCTGTAAAATCTTGCATGTGTTTGAAGTAATAAAAGGGTATATAAAACATTAAAAATGTTCGTTAGGTGCTTAAAAGTTTCAATAACACTCAATTTTGTTCGATTTTCTGTAAAAAATGCCCTTGGTTTCGGAGTTTAGAGTTCCATAAACTCAACTCACGTTTATTCTGATATAATTTGGTCACTCGTTATTATCATAGTCGGTAGAATTATACCGAGAATATTTCACTTTTATTTCAGCCGTAAAAAATAAACCGACAAGGAATCCAAGTGAGAGAGCACGGGATATACGGTGATTATTTATTGCGGAAAGTTGATTGCTAAAAATAGTGAAGAACTTCGAGAGAAAGAAGAGGAAAACTGGTAAAGAAACAGGAAGGAGAAATACGAAATGGCATGAAAAGAGAGAGAGAGAGAGGAAATATGAAGAATATTAGAAGGGAGGATGGGATGGGGAAGAAGGATGGGTCGGGGTCATGGGGAAGGGTTAGAAGAGTCATCGCCTTGGTCCAAAATAGAAACATTTGACGTTCGATGCATCAGAGTCCTTGGGTGGGCCAGATGGGCAGGTGGCTGGTTCAGAAGACGGGTGTTGGAGGGGTTAGATGTTTAAAGTTTGGCAGGAGGACGCTAACATATATAGTCGGCTGATCGCGAATCCTCGATCCATCAAAATATATGGCCCACTCCTTCCTCCCATCGGAGCTGGACTTGACGTCAGAAGCATCGTCCAATTCATCTGGCAACGATTAATTTTGCAAAATCTCGTTATGGCTGAACACGTATCATGTTCTCGGATCCTTCGCGTCTAACAACAGGAAACTCGTAACGTAGTTGTGTACATCATAGGAAAAGCCACTGCATCTTACGTTCCCGCTACATGGTTGTTCGCCACTGTTAACTTCATTTCCATTTTATCTTAAAACAAAGAACTTTAGAGAGTTACTACTGCCAACCACCTTCGTTAATCCACAATTCTACTATAGTATGTTCACTATCTAAAGTCTCTTGGCCTTCATAGAGCAAGTAGCCAATCACGAACGTTTCCCCTTCCATCGCCCTTCACAACTTTCGCGCGGGAGGACATATACCCAATCACGAACAACAACAGCAAGGAAACGGCTGTGGAAATGGCAACGCAGACCGATGTGAACGCTTCGAAATCAAGAGTAACACTGAGTTCCCCCCACTACCTTCCCAAACGAACCGTCTCCTATTGGCTGCTGTCTTCAAGGCCAAGAGACTTTAGATAGTGAACAGACTATAGTAGGAACATCCTCAAATCTCAAGGTGATGTCCATTTTCTGACCTCAAAATTATCTTTTGCATCAAGGACGTAGAAGTGAATTCTATTCATCTGGAGTTGTATTTTAGCCTTTAACTTTCATCGTATGACTGTTACTTTCATCGTATGACTGTTAAGAGTTCTTGAATCCGAAGGACGGCAGGTTGGATATTATATCAAAAGTAGGATTTTTTGAAAAATTTTAGGTTACACTCAACCTATGAAGCCTACGGTTTCGCTTTGCACGTTTTCCGTTTACCACTGTTTCGTTTTAGTGAACTATTTCGAATCGTATGACCATCCATTTTGCTTTAGCACGCTTTTGAAGCTCTCCGACGGTTAAAAAAGTACATATATAATGATTCAGTGTCTCGGAGGTTATAAGAAATAATTAATATAGAATTCATTGTAACTACAGCGTAAATCGTTATGGTGAATCCTATCCAACTTTGCATGGTTTCTCTTTACACGTTCTTCAGAAACACATCTACCGCGTAAAGCGAGGGATGGGTGTGATTCTCAAACCAAATTTCCTATTCTGCATTATTCCTAATTTGAGATATCAAAACTTTGATTCATCGACATAATGAGATTGAAGAAGAAAGCTGGTTTAAGATGCACTATTTTCGCCGTAGATGTACTTTTCGTGAGTGGAATAACTGAAGCGCACTGATTTACCTTCGCTTCCGGAGAGAAAACCGTAGAAAAAAAAGGCGTAGACAGAAATAGAAAAGGATACGGAGTCCTTGGGTTTTCCGTTCAGGTATCTGAGGCCGTAGCTCGTGTTAAAGGAAGCTGTGTCTTATCGTAGTTTCTTCCTGACCTTGAGAACTCTAACAACATCTAAGCTTTCCAATCCATCACTAGAAGAGCACGAAAAACCTCCGGAGAGATCCTTCGTCCAAATTATACATTGTATTCCGTGATGATCTAATCAGTGTAATGTGTTGTTTACTGTGAAAGGTGATTGATGTGGATAATCTCTTTTTGATTCCTTCTTTCATCTTTGGTCTATTTTTTTCGTGAATAGTCGTTGTCGGCCATGATAGTTTGTAGGATATCTTGTTTAGTCTTGCCTGGCTCCGACCAATTTGCTGAAACAAGTGCGATAAAAGAAAACTTTGTGATAATGATACTCTCGAAAGATTCCGCCCAGCATATGCCGAAAAGGCAAAGATTTCATAAGTTGCTGTGGGAAAAAAATTCCCGCTGATATTTTAGGAAATTTGAAGGTCGACTTCTTTAATACCCCATAAAACTTGGGAATGGGTGCAGATTGAATTTTTTGTTGGATTCAGGGATTCATTCAGGATTTGAAGGGGGTAATAAATATTTTATTTATCGCTTACATAAAGGTATATAAAAGTGAGAATTTTTTATATGTGTAGTTGTGATATAATTTCACGTTTCTGTTCGGTTGATTTGTATCAGTTCCATCGATCAAAATATCGTATGTATACCAATAATTTACTTGAATCATTATACGAAAGTTATGGCCTACAATTTCTCTTCATTAATGCGATTATCTAGCCGCACGTTGTCCTACCAAACTAAAGGTCCGCTAGCAAACTCGTTCTACTCAATACCAACACCATATTTTTCCAGTACACGGATCAACGCCCGCCATAAAACTTGCAACAGTACAGATGTTTAGGTAAAGTGTTTTCCTATTACTTTCCCAATGTTACCGTACGAAACCCTAAAAAAAATAATGGATATTTTTTTACGAGTCTTCCGGAGTTTAGAAACCGTTAAAAACAAAACTGATCACCCCCTGCCACATATTCAGCTCGAAAATACGATCGGAAGGTAAACAAAATAAAATAAAAGCGTACAACCTATATACTTGGCACCGGGGCAACGTTCTCCTCTTTAACAGCCTACTACAGGTTTCAGTTAATTACCCTATTCTCTCCACTTGATAAAGAATAGCCTGACTTAACAGCGCAGTCGCTCCCGTATGCGCGAACGCATGACTCGAGATGAAAAGGAGAAATAACACAGGAAGTCGCCCACTCGTGGAATGAGAGAGAGAGAGAGAGAGATAGACTCCCATTCCGCCCAAACCTTATTACAAACCGCTCAATCCTCGCGCGCAACTCGACCGTTCTCTCTTCTAACCCCGTACCTAATTATACCGACTCCCTAGGAAAGAAGTGTTTTAAGACCGTCCAAAGGGGAAGGGTGAAAACCGACCCTTTTTTTCTATCCAACGTCCAAATATACGTTCAAGTCGTCGACCTTGCGTTTCTCGCTCACCAGTGATCTTTCCACCCTCTCGCTCTTTTCGACAAGACTGTTAAGAAAGGCAGGAGGAAAAAAAGTATCGTAATTTTTTATATCCTCCACGTTTCGGAACGTACACGGTGCCGCATTTTTTTTAATGGCCCTTGCGTCGAAAGACATGGGTTGAAAGCGTGAGAGATCGAGGAGAACCTATTAAATGCGTGGAAGGACTAACAACCAATTGCAGCCGCGGAAACAGTTAAAACCTTAAAGTAAAGGGGACCCAGAATGCTACCCCGGTGAAATACTAAAAACAAGGAAAACAAAGGATAGGTAGGAAGCGTTTATGTTGCGAGTGTTTTTACGATCACCGTGCGTGTGTTTGAGCTGCGCGCGTGCTTGTGACTGCACGGGAATAAAGCATCTGAGGTGGGGTGTGTGTGTGTGGGATTTTTCGTAAAGAGCGCATCTATGGAAAACTTTTATTTACTACTCGGGAAAATTTAGGATTCGATTAAGGATATTCTAAAGGCGAAATTCAAAGCGTACCCGCAATTAAAATACAGAACGTCTATTATTCGATTTTCCATACCTCGAAGACAAAATACTTTTCGTGTTATTTTTCTTCTATAACTCGAATTAACTATAAGTCGAATATTTTTTGTTTACCTTGATGTTCGACTTATAGAAGACATATAGTGTGTGTGTGTGTGTACTTAACGGGAGAAGCGCTCATTGAGAGAGGGGAAAAGGAGACGCAAAGGCGAAAACTTATTTCTTCCAAACTTTGACCAGCCGAGGAGTTTTTGAGAATCGTGGGCTGCCTCGCCTTTTTAACCTCTTCCCATTCTCTCTCTTTATCATGTGTGTTCCCATCCATGGCGAGAAAAGAGGAGAGCGCGTATAAAGATTCCCTCCCTCCCTCCCTCTCTCTCTCTTTTCCCTCGCGGCTTGGAGGGTAAGGGGAGCGGAGGGGAACAACAATGGGAGGCGTATATGGGCGGAGGTTTTTCCACTCGAAGACGATAGACAAATGGAACGCCCTCTGGTGACTGAGGAGACCGAGACAAGTGCTTCGTAGGAGAGGGAGGAGGTGGATGGAGGGTGGGACGAGGAGAGGAAGGGAGGAGAGCGAGAGGGAAATTAAGGTAGAGAGGTATGAAAAGAGGGATAGAACGAGGAAAGAAGACAAAATAGAAAGGGGAGAGGAGTGAGGAGAGGATGAGGAATGAGGATGTGGAGATGGAGAGATAAGAGGGAAATTGAAGTAGAGAGAGGTATGGAGAGAGGAATGGAGTGGGAAGAAGAGCAAATATATAGGAATAAAGGGGTGATCAGGGAGAAAGGAGGGAAGGGATGGAGAAGGGAGGTAGAGAGAGGAGGATAGATGAGAGAGAGGTAGGGGAGGGCGACGAACCCCACACAGGAGGAAGGGAGATGGAGAAGTCGATTTTTGTGTCTCGTGGGCGTAACGCAGGCAAATCAGACGGTCGACCCGAAAAAGAAGAAGACTAATTCGAACGTGCGTGTGAGCTGCAAAAAAAAGAAGACAACTCAGCCCAGACTTTTAAAAGAGGCGGCCCGAAGGCGGCTTTATATGTAGGTCGATCGTTAAAAGGTCTTGCGAAATAAAAGATCCCGGCGCGTGACAGGTGACAATCGGCATTGGGGATTCCGCGCGTGGGACGGTAGTTCTCATGGCGGAGGCGGTTCGCTTAAAAGCTTTATTCGTGTCGATTGAAATTGACAGGAAGAAAAAAATCTGGCGTGAAGGAATACATAATATTTTTTTATGATTTACGTCTCCTACCATGATATATAGTCCGGTCATATCAAGAATGGTTCTGGGTGGTTTGGTGTTGGTAAGTGAAGGAAAGATGGATGCAATGTTGCCGAATTTCTTGGAATTGGTTTCTCCCTACTGCTTAGGCCCAGGTATTTTTTGCATGTTCACCTGCTACACTGTGTAATCGGCAACAGCGCATGTTCGGCAATATCCCATTGGTTCTACTTTTGCATCATTTCACAATGGACACTCGGCCGTCGTTTGGGCGAAAGTAGCATTGGACCACAGTAAATTAACATCGACACAAATAGCTGGCTGATTCAAGTTGGGGAAGTTGTTGATAAATTACGCTGAACTATGATTTCATAATGAGTAATAGTTTCTGCTTCCTCTCTAGTTGGAATATACGGCACACAGAAAACTTTTTGAGCATGGAAGTTTGCGTTCTTTATACTTACTACATGTAACTTCGAATTAATATTCACGTTTTCTGTCAATGAAATTTCGGTAAATAATTTATATTGAAATAACATAACATTATTTAATGGTAGCTGAGGAAAAATTCCAGTAGTTAACACTGGTTATGCATTATATTATGTTACATAAAATAACTCGCTTACCCCTTGGGAAATATTGTTAGTACATTCATAAGCAGGGTATAGTCAAAATTACTTTTATCATGAATGGGCATCCAGCACTGGCTATTTTAGAGAACGTTGAAGTTTGTGCAACTAAATTAATTCCGTTTAATATTTAAAGTAGTATTTCTGCATATAAAATTTTTGTTCATTTGATAATGATGCAAAATTAAATTCTTAAAATATTACAATGTAAACCTTATGAAAGCTATAAATCGCTGATTTTTGAATAAATTAGTGTTTAACTTGCCCAGTATCTCAATTTTTTACAGCGGCATTATATTATCCACCGTATCCATCAGCGCTTTATATGGAGGAATTGAAGGCTAAGCATGATCGATTTTTTATTCTTTCTTATAAAGCAAGTTTATCAACTAGGCAATCTATTCTGGATCAGCCGCGGCAGATTTCGAATGCGTCTTTTTTAATCATTCACGTGTTGTATGGCGAATTGCGAAGGACGTAGGCAGACCACCATTCCGTACGAATTCAAGTTTTTTTTTATTCGGCCTTGGATATCACCGAATTATTTTTTCATGCTAGTAGAGGCCAAAATTAAGAGTTTGAAGAAAAAATTCACGAGAGATTTAGCGTAAAAAACCTGGAAATCCCGCAATAATTCAAATAACCAAATCTTACATTGCTAATGGCTTTTACAGTTTTCCAATATTTATGCCGCAGTTTTATATACACATTTGGGTTTTTTCGAATTTCTCAACTATATCATCCTCGCATCGGTTAAAAACGTTAAAATGGCAAAATTAATAAATCGATATAAACAACAGTGTAGCTGGAATAACGAATATTACTGAGATAAATAATAGCTCCATCCGAATCCTTTGGTTATCAGTACAAATTGCCTCACCAGACTTCATGCCTTTTTATATTCATTTTATTTTATTCTGAATTGGAATATCACGCTTCGATATTTTTCATCCAAACAGATTTTCCGAAACAAAATCATTATCAAATAGAGAGCTACAATATACATATATATATATATATATATGAAAGATATTTTTGCAGAACAATGTTTTATAAAAACTACGGAATATGGCTGAACGTTGTGGTAATTGATACTCATATTACCGAAAAACACTTGGTTAAATTCCACAATTGTGGAATTTAACCAAGTGTTTTTCGTTAATATTAATTTTTTAAAACTATCATCGAAACTAACTGCTTTTACTTGGAATTAAAGTCGCAAATTTTGGTAAATCGAGCAATAAGGATACGCAAGCTCTCCGTGAAACTTGACCCATTCTCGCCCACAGGAGTCGCTTTTCAGTCACTTCGAGCAACTCCTCCCTATATGTCTGAACTCGACTGCTCGTTGATGTTGTTCGCATCGTTTCTGTCAAGCCCCGACTACCATCCATCGTGAACCCACGGGTAACCCTGGTTAATAATGCAACAGGAAGTCGTAATTTTGACAGGCCTCACCTTGAGTAAGAGCTTAATAGGCGTATTCCAATACGAAGAATTTCAAGTGCTTTAGCATCTCAAAATGCCGATGCTATCTCCGGCTCTTGATATCTGCGACTAAGTATGGACAACTTAAATCGACAGAGAAAACGATAAAAATGGACAAGTGACAACAACACGCGGGTTGAAAAATATTTTATGATCCAAAAATCAATTACGGAATTCATGATGAGCTCAAGAAGAAATTTACCATAAAGGTTTACCGAGAAATCTTTTATATCGCGTATGTGATAGGCACCCAAGTTGATGAAAAAGAATACTTAGACGCAACAACGAATGATATCAAAGAGAGTAGTGACCACCACGAAAAGATATTGTTTATACGTGAAAATTTATACCCTAACCGTGTTTGTCAGACAGAAAAAAACGCCAAGTAGAAAACTCAAAACAGTTGAAGGAGGACATAATATAATATTAAATCTTACATAAGCTAAGCGTAGTATCGCCTTAATGCATTCACGATCAATTTGAAGGTTGAAAGGATACTTTGAAAAAATTATCTAATCAATAATTCCGTAAATGCTTATTCCAACCGTATTCATTATTTAGAAATACAATGAAAACGAACGGATGTTATTTGAGAAATATCGAGGCAATAAAAAATGAAAAAACAACAATCTTCTGCGCATAATCTCTCTTATTGCTACATGTTTCGGCGTCTCTTCCAAAGACCTGATTTTGTTGTCTTTCCCCCTTTCCCTGAAAAACAGGAAATATTGTTCCTGAATACAGATGAGGCTTCGAAATGAAAATAAGCAAACAAAAGACACACGTCCATTTCGAAAGTTACTTCGGCGAGATACTCAAAAGATCGTGACATCACTCCAGCGGGACTTGATTATATAATGGGCTCCTTCAGCCTAGCAGGTCTCACGTGTTGACGCGCCAACGTGCGGAATTTTTTATGTAGCAAATAAACAGAGGAACCTGAATGAAGCGACGGCATTAAATATATACCCGCGAGACATTATGCGAGGGAATGTTTTTATTTTTATCGCTTGGCTTTTTAATGTTGGCCGTGGATACACTGACGTCAATATTAATATTATGTATGCTACGTTTAAGTCAGGTAGGTTGATTAAAAAACGATTAGCATAGTTATTAGAAACGATTAATCGATAAACTATGTATATATATATATATATATATATATATATACACTGAATCAATGTTTATATTATATAACAATCACGCTAGCTCACGTTCACATTTATCAATGAAATAAAAAACAACTTATTAACATATTGAAAAAATGTAATATCGATAGTTCGCATTAGCATTATTTACTATTAATTAAGTAAATTCGGTGTAAGTATCAGCTACTAGCCCAATCCTGGAAATAAAAACCCAATTCTACCGTCATAGCAACGTTTGAAAATATCACGAGGTCAGAATGGTTTTTTTTAAAATAAACAATAACCTTCCGCCAGACATAGAAACCAATGATTCTACTCAAGTATTAGCAATATAAATCTATTCCAACCGATAAAATTTGTTTAAAATTTTAATTTTTCATCCTAAATTTGTTTTATATTTATTAGTTTTATATATATTACAATCGTAAGACAATTATTTATAATAACACAACTCGTATTAATGTTACACTTTCCAGCGTTCGATTCCATTGTTTGCTAATTAATTGACAGAGAACGAATACGCTCGCATGCAGCAAAAGTCAACAGATGTTTTGATACTCTTCCCTCAATGTTAGCTATTTTTACCGAGCATCTCTCTTTCGCTTCTCTCGTAAAACTTAAGCAGAAATAATTTTCCGATATTGCCTTTAATTAAGAATCCTTTAAACAAATAAAATAAACTCCACACGCTCTAATACGTACGGTCAACATAGAGGCACTGTTGCTACGCAGATAACATTCAATCGCGGTGATTTTTTTATCTACCTGTTTAAAAAAGAAAAGATTTTTAAACACTCAGAAGAAATCATGAATATTGTTCCTTTTCGTTTTATTTAAAGCTCTCGCATGAATTACTGCGACAGTTCCTTCCAGAAGGTCATTTTGGAGAAAAGGTTAAAGGTAGTGAACCTCAATACAGGCTTTTTTATTCCAGAGGCGAGCAAAATAAAACCTTCGTCCCACTGCGTCACAGTACGTACCTCAATAAACAGGATTGGATAGGAAGTAAATTGAAACGAGAAACATAATTACCCGTTCAAAAGAAACTTGTTCCAAAAACCTACCCTTTACGTGCATCAGAGGATGTATTTTTAGGAATAAGAAAATTAAAGCGTCCAGTCGAAAGCTATAAAATTTACGGTTACGGCGAAAAAGGAAGCATCCGGGTTTAGACGAAGTTTATTTATCTGTGTTTTATCTGTACTTTACATCAATGAATATTTGCCAAGTTATGTTGCGGAACCTGTGAGCCTCGGAGATTTTGTATCGAGTAAAAAATACATCAGTCAAATTGTCCAGTTTTCCTAGCGTTATTTCGATCAATCTTACCTGCAGTATTTTTGAAAGTTAAAGAAATACAGAAAGTTTCGCCTTCGATGTGATGCTTTTCTTAAATTATTATATTTGAACTCAAAGATAAAATAGTAGTATATTTCGGTTTGCTATCAAGGACAGTTGAATGGTTTGGAAAAGTAGTTCACCTGATACTATAAAGCAGGGGTTCCCAACCTGTGGTGCATGTACCCCCAAGGGGTACGTGAGATAGTTGATAAATAAAAAATTTTACATGTTCAAAAACTCAAAATAGATTACACGATGTCTTTTAAAAACGCTATGCCTCTGTTGCCTGCCTCTATTCCTCACCAAAACTTATTAAATTCAATATTATTTTTATTTCGGGCATTTGGATTGGTTTTTGGCTTTTTAAAACATGTTTATAGTTCTAAACCGTCTGAGATGATTTTTATTGAAATAACGGACACAAAGATAAGCAGTCGTCATTTTTTCCACATTCAAATTTGGGTTTTGAGCAACATCAGTCCGTTGTTAATACTATAAAGATAATAATCGAAACATGAAATATCACTTGTTGGATTTAAAGTTATGTAACTAATATGTCAATACAATACGAAAAAACTTAGTGCTCATTGCATATTTTAATTTTCAATTAATCAACAAATTTTCAATCCAAAAAAACAATGCAGTTCGAAATCACTTACTCTTAAGATACACTTGTGTTTACTATAATACGGTTGTTGAAATATGGGAGTTTAAATTCATAAACTGCATTTATTGGTAACATGTGCCAAACATTACTTGCCTTATTTTGGCACGAGAAAATCGAAAATTTTCCATATGAAGTCTGTGTATTTTCCTGTATACACATACATGATAAACAGTAAAATTTACCTCCTCTAAAAAAATTGAGAATGGGTAAGTAAAGCCTTACTCTAAAGGGGTACGTTGAGCGAAAAAGGTTTGGAACCACTGCTATACAGGGAGGAGAAAATGTCTTCGTTTTATGTACTCATAAAATTGTAAATTTTAACATTTAAAAATTACGATCACTATAGCACCATTTTGATATATAGGATTTTTTGTTTTCTTTATAATTACGCACGTAACGGGTGTTGTCGTTCGAGATAAAGTGCGCCTTCGCTCACCTTAAAGAAATGTCTCTGGCCTTTGGAGCGTTCTCCTCTTCTCATTCACTGGAATTTTCTGTAACCTTGGTAACCGGCCGCGAATATCGTCTGCTTTTCCTGCACGTAGGCGATGGTTCGTATCTCGTCGCAGGATCTGGCCGCTGCATGCGACATTTTCTACGTAATCTTTAGACACCGATCCTCTTAAAGCGTGCAATTTTTCTTGGCTAAGGTGGTCGAACCAGAATCAATCGATTTCGCTAAATTTTTTCTTACCGAGAAATCAGATCGAAAACGCTTTCCCTTTTCATTTAAAAAACTAATCTAGGCGTCGAACATATCGATCTGTGTCTACATATCGCTATATATTCGATCATATCGGTTGTTTAAAGTATGACAATGTTTACATAGAAATAATTTTGACAGAGAATACAGTCCGTTTAATAAATTGGTATTGAATATGAGTGCAAAATTTCTTTTGACCATTCGTCAGTGAATTAGGAATAATAGTGCTTGAAACAATACAAAAGAGTGGATCACATAAATTGTAAAGTTAAAATTTTGCAGTAACAATGCTAACGATATATATAAAATTTTCATAAGGAAATCGTATCGAATTATCAAAATCAACTGCCGTTCATCAGAAGCTCTATGTAACTCAGCTACGAAGTTCCTGTTCACCATTGTTGATCAGAGGAAAAGCTAACGTATGCTTTCTTAAGCTATTATAGATGAAACATGAATGCATTTCACAAACGCCTTCTCAGTGATGTAGAACATTTGTCGCGTTTTCTCATAAAATTCATCTGTTCCCTTCCGTCACAGAAAAGTAGAACGTAGACACGGGTATAGCCATTCTTTGTGATAGTTAAATTTACGAATTTCGTACTCAAAGCCATATAATTCTAAATTACTAAAGGTAATCACGAAGGTCGTGAATTCATTTTATGAAAGTTATATGCTATGCTTTCATCATGGTCCAGGAATTTAACATAACTGTCGGCACTTAAGGAAATTTAAAGAACAGGAGCCGAATCTTTTAAGATTCTCGGAACAGTTAAATGTATGTTCCGATTTCAAAAATAAAATAAACCAGTAGTGGAAATATTACTTCAATTTATGCGGTAATACTTAAATATAGTATAGGACGTTTAAGTTCTCTTCCGCTCGATAGGTATTGGTTAACCATTCCAAATACACCCTAGTCTTAACTTACTCATCCACTCAGAGATACCTCCTCATTTAAAACTATTCATATTTCCTTTTCTCATCCAATCCTCCTTATCACTTTTCAATCACCTTCCCATCTCTGACTTCAACAGAATGTTGCCTCCAGTAATTAAAATCACAATTTTTTTACACTTCGAAATTACTGTAACCGAGTTTCTAGCGTTATCTTTTTATATTTAAACATCTCCACTTTTATCTTGTTTGGTTTCCCTAGTCTAGTTCGCAGTTTCATTCCTTAGAGTCCATACCTCACATTTATAAAATACTATCATCCATACCATAATCTTTTTATACCATTATATTGTACAGTACTACTAGTACTGTTTAAAATGAATAGGCAAAGTAAGATATTAAAAATACTCCTGAATTGCACTGGAACAACGAAACTCTTCTTTAAAATAAACTATTTTTCTGAATTGTACGAATTAACATCATATCTCCTTATTCACCTCCATGCAAGAAAACCCGAGTGTCTACACTGGATTCATTTTAATGAGCGTGATAAGTCTTCATATTTTCAAAAAGGATTCGTTAGGAGAATACTAAGAACTTTATTAACGCTCTGACAATTGAGTTATATAAATGTGACAAATAGCCTTGGAAATAAAATGTGTAAGTGGACAAAGAGTTTATGAATTCTCAGATCTTCAGTGGAAATGTGAATACGCTGCTCTGTTTGTTTTAATATGTATGTGTATGTATGCTTGCTCTCTGTGACCGTTAAAAAAAAAACATTCCTCATCCGATCACGTCGTCGCCAGCGCAGAAACTGAACGAGGCATCGTCAACGGAAGCCCCGAACAGGTTAAGATCGAAAAGCAAAGAAAAAAAATGAAAGTGTCTGCTGCGTGTGTGAGCGTAAGAGAACACGGAGTGAGATCGAGTGTTAAAACCGGCGGCAGATGCAACGCTGCGATATTAATTCAAAGCCCCCTTCTCCAACCCCTCCTTATTCCCACCCTCGCCGTCTCTCTCCCTCTTTTGTGCGAAAGCATTGTCGAAGCCCTTGTTTATGCCTCCTTTTTATTTTTTTCCCGCAGACTGGGCACATCCGCACCGCGGACGGTTCTTTCTTCATCGAACCAATTGAAACGTGGGCGCCGCAATCTCCCACCACCCTCCACGCCATCTACAGGGTCAGCAGACCGCTGCATCACCAGTCGGCTTTCCACGCTCCCCTCGGACCTCCGACGCACTGCGGACTGGACGGTTAGTGACCAACCCAACCCCGCCCTACCAGCTGCCCACGTGAATGTCTCACCTCAACACGTCCCTTTCTCTCTATTTTCCTTTCTTCCTCTCTTTTTCTCCTCCACTTCGCCTCATCCCGAGCCGGGGAGGGAGGTGGAAAAAGAAAAGGGACAATGGCGGGAATTCTCTTGTACTTGCAGCGTCGGCTCATGTTCTGTTTTTTTCACGGCCTTGTAAGAGGGTAATCGTGGGTCGATCGGCGTGCATTGCGCGAAATGACGCCCGTGTCCGGACGGGAGGAATGGAAGAGACGGTGTTCTTCGCCCTATGTCACGCGGATAATTGAACACTTACATATACGGGTAGTGAGCGGTTTTGAATGGAAAAGAAATTTTCCACCATATACTTCCTTTTAAATGTTATTTTTATTTTTTTAACAGAATTTCTTTGATCCTTTATGAGTCGCGGGAAATGACAAACTTACCCGATATAATTTGTTTTGGGTGCACTTAAATCTTAATAAAAAAGCTACTTTCAATTATTTTAACTATGTATTTTCTTCGTCGCAGAAGTAGGCGTGTTGGTACGGAGTGATAATGGTGCTGAAACCGCTTTATAAAAATTTGCTCTCTTAAGTATACATTTTTAGTGTTATTTTTATCTATCTATCTTTAGAAAAATCATGACGCAAATGATAAATAATTTAATTCAATGATATTTTGATTGTGAGAAAATCAAAATAAATGATTGATATCGGATTTATAAATTATTATATAAAGTGCCTCAATATGTGTCATCTAACAAAGTGATTGGTGGCATAGCGGTTTACAAAATTGGTTTCGAGAATCGTTTCATTTTTTAACGATTTAGGGTTTCACAATGTAAGCTACATAAGTAGTACAGTTAAGTTAATCTTCATGTCGTCTTCATGTGTCGTCATGAAGCTTAGATTATTGAAACTGTTAAACGGCCATATTTAAAAAATTGTATTAATGTTTATGTAACTCGAAAAATGAAAACGTTTGCTGAAACGACTCAGCGTAGTAGTTTTTCAAAATAACTTTTTGACGTCCTTTGATATACTGCCCAAAAATATAATTTGTTGGGATTCAGTAAATTGTTCCGCAGCTCTTCAATCGCTTCCCGAAACTATGAGACGCAAAGAAATTGTTTCAAAATTTTCGATTAGAATATTACTTTCCCGACGAGTATGCTAATTCTTTCCACTATCTGCCTACGCACGTGTTTAAAACAATTCCCGGATGTCAAAACGTATATTTGGTCGATGCACGGTCCTGTGAGCATTTGTATGAGAGTCATTCCCCCTGATTTCTGGGCACATCCCACGCGTCAAGCGCCTCCCGGAACAGAGATGAAATCTGAGATGGCCACCTGTCGGATTTAGCATTCATAAGGAGACGTCGAATATTCCAATATCACACCTTTGCGCCGCGATAATTTTTTAAAAATATTCCTCGAATTTTCGTAGGAATCATAACTCGCTCACCAATCGCATACAAGAAATACGTAAACTATTCTCTTTTCAATACCATTCATGCTAATTGGAAATAAATAAGTCCTAAATTATTTCATAAATCAACGTTATAAAATGTGATAGGAAAAAATAGTGATTTAGAAAATATAAAACTATCAAATGAATTAGGCGATAATTTTCTATATAAAATTTGCGCAGCATAGCATGACATGGGATGAAATATTTCGTCCATGTAGGCCATGAGAATTCCGTCATGCTCTCCCAAAGATTGTTTGGAATTTTTTAAACCACTACAACGTCCAAGTTTGCCGACTATCCAAAACCTAAATAAACCTTCCGCCTTCTGCCGAATAAAAAGAGACCACCTCCATCTTTGGCCCACGCCAGGTTCAACAATCGGAACCCAACAAAAGACAGTTATCCCAATTTCCTACCGAGGAATCGTAAACCAATCGGATTTTCCGAGATATCGGATTACGGACCAGGTCCGCGAAAGGGGCCATCGTTCCGACCTTGGTCGGCCGCGTATCTCATGAGTCGCCACAAGTAGTAATAAAAATCTTTTCTTTTTCTATCGCGTTTGACCCCGGAGAGAGAGTCTGAGAGGAGAGAGAGAGAGAGACCTTCAACCGAGCGTGTGTTCGCGCGAGCTACACACCCAATCAAGGTCATATCCAGCTGCCACTCAAAACCCCGCACGGAATGAAATCATTCACATACACGCTCACCCGCTTCCTTAGTTATCCGCCGCATTAAAAATATATCAAATATAATTTTTCAGATCATAGTCGTGATGCATGGCTAGTTCTCTCTCTCTCTCTCTTACTCGTCGGTTGAAAACAAAAAACTCTTCATCGGCGTTTTAGAACACTCCCGATCGAATAGTCACGCTTCTCTTCCCATACTCCTGTCGGCAAACCTTTGCGAACTTTTTATCTCTTGTTGCTCGGGGAAGCTTGCTATGGAAACGACCCAAAGGGCCGATCCCCACAGAGTCTATCTTTCACCGCTACTCATGTAATTTAAAACGAGTTTTTTTTTTCAATATAACTATTATGAACCACGATAAATGGCTATCCCTAATCGGAAATATATGTATATGAATAACTGGCGGCATCTTAGCGATCAACATCATTTACTATTTGAATTGTACAGACGAGATGAAAATACATTTGAATGGTCGAAGACCCACATTTAAGGTGGCAAACAAGGCTTATTTTCAATTTGAACTAATGTAAGCGCACTCATTCACCGAAAAAATGTATTTCTCGATTTAAAAAAATATGTAAATAGGTGCTACCTAGTTGAAATTTGAAGTTGAGGCTCATTCTGAATAGATTGATTTATCAAATTTGAAAGTTTTTCCACTTAGTCTTCTGGTGCCTGCCGTTCCCGATGTGGCACCATTACGCTACATATCCCTGCCATTAAGGGGATCTGATACGCATATCAATTGGCATTCACCATTTGGCATCGTTCTTTAATGGACTTCGACTTCTAACCATGGTTTTCTGATATCTCTAAGTGATACATATTTAAACGTCCTTAGCTAAAATTTCCTTTTTATTATGAGAATATAAAAAGAGGCAATCACTTATATCTGCCCTTCGTATGGATGACTTAAGCCAAGTTTTCGTATAATTATCTAGGCGATTCGGATAAACTGATCTATTCTGATGTATAATTAGATTTCTCAGTTATTTTAATGCTCCTGAAGTCATTCATAACCGGATTAATGATGCTTCAGTTTGTTTTAAAAGTTTCATAATGCGAAATCCGATGTGCCTCACAACGGCACAGCACAATTCTTAATTAATAAGGTAAAAATATTATCGTTCGGTAATAGATGGCAAAAACCTGGCATTAAATGGCGACATCACTAGAGCATAGAATATTAAAATGCGATTGGTGGTCCGAATAGAAATCCATTCCTGGATAATTAATACAGATGCCTTTTAAAGGCGAGAATTTATATTCCAATTCCTAGAGAATGGCTATCTATCTAAAAGCTATTACCCCACGAAGTGGAATGTTAACAGCCAGCGTTCCATGAAGGCTACGAGTTCAAAACTCGTCATAGGGGTTGGAGTCAGCAACATACTTGTACACATAAGTGTTCGCAACGGATATATATTTCTTAATTAGAAGCCAGAGAAAAGCGTTAGAGCGCTCAAATTTAATCACTTGTTAACTAATGATGAGATTTTTTTCTTTTTGTGATCTCGTTGCTACGAGAAATTTTACTCCTGATTCCTTTTTTGTTCTAATATCAACAGAGATACATTACTGGGATTTTTAAAGGTTCCGCAATTATTAGTTTTAAATGCAGTTGACGTCACTTCGACCAGTTTTTTGTTGTTTTCGTGAATAAGACACCAAAACAAAGAACCGTTAAATGAATTTTCGGTTGAAAATATTTCTTAACTTCCTGTCTAAAATCTAACAAAATTATTAAGAGCACTTATCCCGTAAGGCTAAAAAGCCCAGACATACAAATAAATAGCTAGTTTCACCAAGTATTTTTGGTCAATATATCTTATAACTCGTTAGTTATTTGGCCAAAATGTCACTGAATTAGTGGGAAAGAAAATGTATAACTAATATTACACTGAAACATACTGCGTCATAGATAATCCAAATAACGAAGGACATTTAGTATTTTCAAAATTTCGTTAGAAAACCCAACACCTAGTGAGACTCTAAGAAACACAAACTGCCACCTCAAAGTAAACATGAAAAAATAAAACACGAATGACAGGAAAAGGAAGATGTCCAACGAAGGATGCCAGGTAGAAAAAAGAAAAGGGACGGAAGATAGAGGCTGCTAAAGTGAAAGGACCTAAAGTAGAAAATAAATGGATGGTAGGCAGTTGGGAGTGTTGAACCACAGATCTACAGAAGGTTTTTAAAAAAAAAAACTCTTAATTATGATCTCCAGAGACATAAAAAAAAAGCTAGGGATAGATACAAGGACAGATTAAACGGATATATCGATAAATTTACCTTGGCTACACTTCACAAAAAGACGCGTATAATGTGAAATTGGAAGAAACTGAGATGTCCTAAGACTCTAATAGATCGATGCGCTGATAATGATTAGAAATACTCCTCGCATATATAAATATCCTTTGCTTATCTCTAAGCGAAATTTCCCTATTCGGTGTTTTTTATGGCCACTTATTTAGTTGGAAAATAGCATAAAAATCAATTTTTACCTTTGCTGACTTGGTCCAATGGCCATGCGCCTGGCCCACTGCCATATCAGGTTCTCCTTTCTTTCGATAATCCCGTCGAAGCTCATGTTTGAGCCTCTCCTTCCTTTATCTCCATTAACTGATCTGAGAAAAGAATAATAACCTTATTGAAATGCTGACTAAACCACAACAACAAATTATGAATTTGATATATTGGCACATCAATAAAATTTTTAAAACTAATAAAGAATTTCGCTTCCGTCAACTTTTTACGTATTTTTATAACTAAAAAAAACCAATACTTCAAATCATTCGGGGACATGCTGACATACGATATTAATGGTCTTAAAATAACGCCTTGACGTCGAGGGGAAAACCCGCAGGAATCTTGTACCCAAAGATGAAACCTCTTTAAATCGCCGATTTCTATGGATATCTTCCCCGGCACGTACCACGAATACCACAGAAGTGACTAAATCCATCATTTCGCAAGACACGGCGAAAAGGGACGAGATGGAGTCATTTAACTCACGAATACCGTGTTTCATACCGATAATATGGGCGTTCTGAACACACGGCACATACGCACGCAATCGCGATTTTTCTTCCTCTACACCCCCCACCCATACGATTTCTCCATCCTCGCACATCCCCGTGGTCGTAGGTTTGAACCTCGCTCTGGGTGTGGTTGCCTTCCGCCGGCATTCTTTCCATTCATAATATCGCGTCTTTCTTTGTTTGGTTTTGGTCCGGCATCGCGGCTGCACGAACAGTCGGCATGATAATCGAGCCGGACATCTCGCCGTTGCGGCGAATATCTCACAGGAAAAGTGAGATAATCTTTTATTAATGCGCCGTCTCCACCCACGCGGGAAAACACGACCAAGAATGTCCCCGGCGCCGTTTGCGGAGAATTTTTAATTAAAGACGGGCTTAATAGACGGGTGAGGACGGCGGATCGGAGATAAGGATGCGTCAATCTCTCCCAAAAAAAATGCTAAGATTTTTTTTGGAGATATTCTCTCCCCTTTGTACGTTGAATTCTTGGCCGGATTCCGAGTATGAGACGGGGTTTCGGAATTTCACTTTCAAAAACGTTTTACACTCAGCCTCGTACAAAATGTATTTTGTAGGTAACTCCTATACCAGGGGTCGGCAACCTTTCAAAGTAAAAGTCATTTTTTTTGTCTCATTCCAAAATACTTGAAAGCCGCACAGGAATTCTGTGACTTTTTTTTTTTTTAGACATTCGAGTTATATCCACGGAAGAAAAACGAATTTTTGAATCGAGAGGGAGGCTTTTCGAAATGCAGAGGCCGAGGGCGGGTTGCAATAAGCATGTTTTCATGACTGATAAAGGTTAGGGAGTTAAGCTAACTTCCAAAGAGCCACAAATGTGGTTGCCGACCTCTGTCCTATGCAATACAATAAACCCGTTGAGCTAAACAACTTACACTTCAACTTCAAAGGGGATGCGTTCTCGGTGGCAATTCATCCAGCGTTCATTCTAACGAGTGTCGCCGTCAGCATAATTATTAGAATCGGCATTTAGGTTTTCCCCGCCGATGATGGATACTTAATAGACGAATTCTGCATATGGTTTATTACTCAATAATTTTGTCTCTAGGATTTACCTTAATCGTTTACTAAAATATCAGGTTTTCCTAAAAAAAAACCCACGTTTCCTAGATTCGTTATCGGTACCAATAGGATCGACTCGACTGTCAAAATAAACTCGCGATATATCATCGGAGAGCGGATGTTTCGTTAACGAGTGTGATAAATACTTACTTTTCAAAAAGAGAAATTTAACTTTTGAAAACTTTGTATTGTTTGTGAGTGGAAATTAAAATGCCAAACACAGTTGAATTATTTGTCTTTTCTAAGATAACTGAAGAAACACCAATGTGGATTACTTGGTTTCGACATACATTTCAGGCATTTATAGATGCTTCAAAAAGAAGAGGCGAAGAAATTACTTTCAAATGTTAAAAATAGAAATGGTTTTATTTATGAAATAAATGTGTAAATGAAACCAAACTAGGCGTTCAGACATTCCTTAATAAACGGTTAAATAAGTAAATTTAAAACTGGCCGGAAATAGGAATATCAAAGAATATCAATTAAAATGTCGGACGATAAAATATTTATACCATAGTTATTATATAGATGAAAAGCTAAGATGGGAGTTGACATTTATATTAAACATGAAAAAATACCGATTCGAATTCATTCACGCAAAATCTTCTTCTTGGTTCAATTCCTAGGAAGGCATTAATTTTAAAAGCTCTCCCCTTAAAAGAGATTTTTAATGCTCCACGAAAAGGATTTTCGGTAGCCTTCACTTCCCTAGCATGGTAGCCAAAAAACTCTCCGAATAGAGACCTTTGTCCTATTCATTTTTCCCGTAACGGAAACATTTTTCAAAAACTTAAGAAACTCGCGCCGTTCCGGAATACTGTTTTTATTTCTAAAAGCCGCTGTTTTTTATATGGAAAATAGGTCAACTCATTTAGTTCGGCGCCCAATAAAAAGAGGAAAAAATATGAGGCGGTGGGCGTGTATCTTTCTTATCTCTACAAACTCCTTTCGCTATTCTTTTTAATGACTATCGCATACTTGGACAGACAGACAGACAAACGACTTTATTTCGGGCGAAATTGAGACTACATAGTCCCTTCTTACATTTAACCCTACGTTATCAATTACAAATGACAATAAAAATAATAACATAAACACAAACAGAAAACAAATACCTGAAATTAAACAAATGAAAAAAGAATAATACAAGGAAAAAAAGAAAAAAAAAGAGACGAGACGAAAGAGAAGATAGAGCCTCGGAAGCAACGCTCTTAAGAAAGAGACTTCCTCCATTTCGAAGGAAAACGTTATTCTTTTTTGCGTTCCTTAATTCTTAGGGACTCTGCGAGCTTTTTTTAAAGGAGTCTCGTTCAAAAAAGAGTTGGCAATGATGAGGAAGTACTCTGAGAAGACACAAAAAAAACAGCATAACATTGCTTACATAAACGCAATTGGTTTTGTGAGTCATTAATGAGCCCTTTTCTTCTCTATCTAGATTCGGAGAGAAGAAGGGAGCGAAACGCAAAATCACGGCATTTAATTGGATTGCTTTGAGAACCAATTACACTTTTGAATTGCGTGCTTAAGCTCCTGCTGAAAAAAAAACTTTAAAGCTCTTTTGAAAGAGTCACCTATGACCGACTGATTGTATCGAAACCATTAAGGGAAAGAGTTCTTATCGCGAGAGATTGCCAGGAAAGAGCGCGTTCTAAAAGCTAGCGGAAAAGCATCGCGATTTGTTTGACTGTTTCTGCGAGCAATTATATTAAACAGGCGACTCTTATCCAAATAACGCTTGCAACTGAATTTCGAGTGAACAAACATCAAACTAATGTATTCCTTTAAAGCTCGATTTTATTTCTTGGTGAATGCATAAACTAGAAACTGACATCTTGATATTTTGCTTTTGTGCGAAATGTAAACTTTTTCTATATGATAAATACTTAGGACACAAATGGGAAAATTTGGGCTTATTAACATAAGTAATAAAGTTTAATATAGACGATTTTCTTAGAGCTTTAGTGATTTTGCAAAGACGTAAAGTTTATTATATAAATTAGTAAGGAAATGAGTACAGTTGATTATAACAACACCATGTGTGATGCGTGAAGTGCGAAGGGTTGGATTTTTCACTAATGTTATATCGGAGCAAATTATTAAAATTAATAAAAAATCTTATAGCATTGGCCCAGGATTACGTCTATTGTGGTGAAATAAGAGCTAAGTTCAATACATAATTCATTTTCTCTTTTCCTAGGCCATAAATTGTCTATGGCCTTAATAACGTTAACAAAGACGAACCATACACTCGGAAGGATTCGAATCAGCGACTCTAGCATTAAAAGCCAGACACACTATATAGCCACCACTACCGATGATGACGAATCTTTGATAAAGACGAAGGAGACAGAGTCAAAATAATTAAAGTTATTATATTCCTATGAAGAGGAAATTTAAAATAATAGTATAATTTTAATTGTGTTTTTCAATCGAACCCTGCGCAAAATTTATCTTAATACCTTACAACTTTATAGAAAATCGTTTAATTTTTGGCTCACGTCTGTGCCTAAAGGCTCGAAGCTAGGCTTTAGAATTTCTCCTGACGTCTTTCAACGGATCAAAAACCGATGTGTTTAATTTGAAGGAATGAGTGCTCGATGATCTTGGTCATGGACCTCATGTGGGGAAAATATGCTAATTCGTCTGATATAAAACGGAGGTCGATGAAGAATACAAAACGGGCAAAGACAAAAAGAAGAGTTGGAGCTACACGCAGACACAATGAACGGGGAGCTGATAAAATCGCCCCTCATTAATCATCTATACCACCTCTTGTCACTGGGATGTTTTTTCGAACCATTGACAGTTATCGCGTTCATAATGACAGCTTTGTTCTCTCTGTAGATGTGACGATAAGGCGATCGGAAAAAATGGAATACATCATCGACGAATCCTTACGCTTCGAATAAAATGGAGACGGACAGGTGTTCGGGCTCTCAAACCATGTAAATATGCGTTAAAACTTAAGGCGGACGACCCTAATTTAAATACTTTTGGATTTTGACGCTGTTATCGTTCAAAGTGTGGAGAAGTTGGCTGTCCTTTGTACCCTCAAATGGAAAAAAAGGACAAAAATAATTAATCGGATCGACTTCATCCATTAAAAGAATTCATTTTTCGTCATAGAACAGTTGGTATGTTGTAACTGAGAAAACCATTCTTGATTATTAAATTTGTTATGATATTCAATGTAGTTCTTCGACCTTATTAGCTAAAAATTTAATTGTGAATTTCTGCTGTTGAAAAGTGAAAATATTTATTTTAAGTATATTCATGGCAACGCAGGTTTCCGTGATCATTATGCATCAATATGTCACGATTCATTAATTCAAAGTAAATTCATTTATTTACGGATATGCGTTAATTCTCATGCACCAAAAATATTTGCTTATGGTAACGCTTCGAGCGCTTAGCCTCTGTCATTTATGTTAAATTTTCAAATAAATTAATATTCTTACAAGTTAGTGATCTGGAAATTCTTCCATATCACAATTTTAACAGACAAAAAAAAATATTTTAAGGAAAATGCCCCTCTGTGTAAATGATAAAATTTCTCAAATTTTCAGAAATTCGCACGTTCGATTTTTAACGAATGAACTAAACACTGTCAAAATTGAACGTTTTGTACAGAAATGTAAACATAAATTACAAAGTTACCTGCAAATCCACGCTACAAGGATTTTGTTCTTCAATAAGGAAAACTTGAGCCAAATTTATTCCTATTTAAATAAGTAGATTCGCGATACAGGTAATATTATAAATATGATTTTTACGATTAACATTAAAGTAATAACTATCACTAGTATGAAAAATTAAATCGCAGAAACAGATGACGCAATAGTAACTAACTTTTGGGTTGCCTAAAAATTTACCTAACATTTTTCCGATATATTAGTAATATAGAAATATTTTAAAATCACAAATTATTGGTTGATAAAACGCGCGCGCGCGCGTGTGTGTGTGTGTGTATATATATATATATATATATATATATATATATATATATATATATATATATATATATATATATAATTAGAGGAAACAGGTCTTCAATTCCTGAGTTCCTTATTCTGTAAACCAGAGGCGACAAAACTGTGTAATCGTTGCCAGGGAAGTCGCCAGAGAGATACCCGGATGTCGCGAAAATCTCAGTAAGGGTTACGCGCAAATCAATGCAAATGGCTTTTAGGCATCGTCTGGCAAAAAAATTGTAAACCACTAAACATTTTATCATGTTCTAAAAATGCTTCCATTAAAAAAAAGCAATAACAATGGTGAGAAAGGAACGAAAGAAAAAAAACTCCGAGTGTCGAGCGCTGTGACTTCGAACATGGTTTTATGCGCGACGTACAGTTACAGCGACGATGAATTTATTCATCTCTACGTCCGTCCAGGTGACGGAGGGCTATTGTCTGACTCACGGTCATGAGGTCACAGGTTCAAAAATACCTCGCGCGCTGTATTTTTAGAGAATATATTCACCGGTCGATAATCGATAGCTAATAATCCGTCACTTGAACGAAGGGGTGAAGGGGGAGGAGGGTTTATGAACCTTTGACCCCTTGCAACTAGTACGCGCGTGTCCATTCGCCTCCGCTTCTGACAAATACGCTCCTTGCATATGACGACGGAAAACCGCGAGTAAATCTATTATATCAAGGGTAGGATAAAGCGAAAGACGAATGTGTGTGCACACCTTAAACGGAAGGTGGGAGCTGCGAATTTTCCCTCTGACGTGGGCTTTTCTTTGCAATTTTCAACAATAGATCGTTATCCGAAAGTGGATAATGTATGTTTTAGATCATCTGCGGTCTATACATGGCGCGTTAACGTATTCTGAGATTTATTATCCCAGATGTCGTGTTAACTCATTTCTACATAGATGAAATTGAAAATTTTAAGATAATTTAATTCGATTAATTATTCCGTATTCAAGTGCATACTATAAATTTCAACGACAGTGTCGTACAAAAACTGTTGACGAAAGATACGCTTTCTTTTATTTTTATTTGAAATAAATTTTGTCCAACCGATTCGAATCAGCGCTGATCAATATAGTCATTTTAATATAAATCGGAAAAAATATAAGAAACTAAGATGAAGTTTGTTAGAGAAATTATTAAACCGATAAACTAAGGATTGTGTAGAGTGCGAGAGATTTTACATATCTCTCAAGTAAATAAGGGTTATTCGCTATTGCCGCTCCCCATCGCTATTGTTCTGACTGAATTTGATGTTTAAAACAGTAAAGGTTATACAGCTACTCCTCAATTCTGAGGAGGAGAGAGAATGGGGTAGTCATTTGGTCATCTTATTTAACCTAGACCATATTTTTTCCGGATTTAAATTTTATAAAAACAATTCTTTTTTGTATCAGGAAAAAAAATAATATTGAAATTTTTCGGTAAAATTGATTTTCATAATCACAAAAAGTACGACAATCTTCGGTGAAATCATTATCTTGATGTAAATCTGTCAATTTCCAAACGGTTTGAGTTGTAATTATTGTCCCACATCCAAAATTAACGCTTGAATAAATTTTAATTCCGGACGATGAAAATCTTTTCCGGAACACAAATCCGCCACACTGACTCCAGAGCTGGTTGTTTAAACTCCAACCGGAGGAGCGGACGATTTTTGACTAGTCTCCACCAACGAGCTATCTCAAAAAAATAAATAAATAAAGACAAAATATTGGAAGAGGACGACGAAAAACATAATCATCCTAGATTCCTAAAAAGCGGACAGGAGATTAAAAAACAACCGATCGATCATTTTGCGTTTCTTTCGCTCTGTTTTCGAAGAAAAAAATGAAAGGAAAACACGCGAGCCGCTGCGAAGCGAGGAAAGGGTCGGCGTCCACAGTGAGAGAAAGAGAACCTCTACCTCGTTCGCCTTTCCTCCTCCCCCTCCCCTCTTCCCCAACCCCCCTACCACCCGGGTGAAGCTGTTTTTTCCAATCTCCCTCTCTCTTTATTCCCTTCTCTCCGCCGCCCCAAAAGGAATATCCACTGAAAAACTAGCCTCGAAAAAAATACACCGTTCCCAAAATGGTCTCGAACCTGAAACCGGCCAGAACAGGATTCGGAAGTTATCAACCGGGCTCAACGTACTGTCTGTCTGTCTCTCTCTCTCTCCCTTTCTCTACCTCTCTTACTATCCTCGTTTCTGTGCATAATTCTCTCCCTCCCTTTCCCTTATTTATACTTTTCCCCCATCTCTCTCACTTTGTTTTCTCCTCTTCCTCTCCCTCTCTCTTCATCCTTCTTTCTACCTCTGTATTTTCCATGTCCCTCTCGCTCTTATCCCTCTCTCGCTCTTATCCCTCTCTCGCTCTTATCCCCCTCTCGCTCTTATCCCTCTCTCTCATTCTTTCTCAGTATCACGTATCCCTTTCAACTTCTCTTTCTCTTTCCTCTCTCATTCTTCCTCCACATAACTTGCCCCTTTTAACTTATTCTTCATTCCCTCTCCATTACCTTTTTCCCTCCATCTTCGCTTCCTCAATCATTTATCATTAGTCAAACGTACACCACAATCCTCCATTTTTTCCCCATTTTTCCTCCTCTCCGTCTTATTACCTCTCTCTCTCTTCCTCTCTCGATCATCCACTTTCCGTCTCCTCTTATCTCCACTTCCCTCCTTCCTTCCTCTCCCGTTTCCTTCGCCACGAACATCTGGAACGTACTTTGGTCGACTCTTTTCTCATTCATTCCCACTAAATCACCGGATTACATTACGGATTAGGCGAAGTAATCTGACATGTGAGGCGATGGGCTCGCGGCTCCGTCCGTCCGGCGAAGGGTGAGGAAAAAGAAATTACCGAATATTTCCGAGGTGAGGCTGGACACGAGAAGGACGGCATTTATAACCGTGCCCCATCGCAGACTCACGAACGGACACCTTTTTTTTCCCCATAATGTCGCGTCAGGGGCGACGAGGAGGAAAAAGAAATAATTTACGCCCCTAATTACGTCGTATTTTATTGGTCGAATAATCCAGGATGGTGTGGTGGCAGGATGGGAGACCTCGACCACGGAGTTTGGAGCGAGGGCATTGTGGAGTACGTACGCTCATTACTCATCTCCCGGCGGTTCGAATGGTCCACCGAATAGAGAGGTGTACGTCACCTATACGATGACGGGTGAGGCGGTAACAATCAGGACAGAATTCGCAAGTTCAAATCTTACGGCGATTGAACCCGATTTTCCGTGAAAAGGGGCGACTGATAGTTTTATTTTTCGACGCATTCATACGCGTGATATAAAATACGGAAATTATATCAACTTTTTATGAGCCGCAAACAGGTTATTTTCATCAAATATCATGTTTACTCCTCGTAAAAGGAAAATATTTGATAGTATTATTGATAAACGGCGAATTAAAACTGTTTCCTGTCACTCTTTTATAATATTCACAGTCTAAAATTAATAAGCTTATTCTAAACTTCGTCGTAGTTACAATGAACCTGCCACTGCATGTCATTTCTTAATCTTATTAACGCTGAGTGCTGCTGATACGTATGTGTTGTACAAACTATGTTTAATTACTTATATTAACGTGATTGTCAAGTTTGTAATTTCTTCCTCAGCAATTATGGATAACTTTCGTATTATTTTCAATTTTAATAATACGAAAGTCGGAATTTTAAACAGAGCAGCATATGGCTGCTGTATTTTTCACATCTGGATGAAGCAGCAAACTTTCTAAGCTTACCATATGTCACGAAGGATGCTTGACTTTTTATAAATAGATATTTACTTTATAAACTCTAAATTATTACTGTAATGAAATTGTCAGTTTAGGCTATCATAACTATGCTTTGAAAATAGACTTAGGTCACATAAATGCTGAATGTAATTTTATTTAATGGTATCAGTAATCCTTCGTGAGCGATATTTTTACCGTAAAAGTTAAACAAATAGAAAACAAGAGAATTCATTCACTGATTTCTTATCATAAGGATCTTATCCGACTTTAACTCCGCATATGTTTGAAATTATATTAAAAGGAATTAATTTCACCGTGACGACTCTTTAAAATTTTATAATGCGCGTGAAATAAAATTTATTCTAATAATAATGGAATTTACTCCGGTGAACAGCTTAATTCTGGGTTGGAAACGCATGTCCCTATGGTCGACTTAATAAAAACATCCGTTCAAAAAATATGCAAAATTTAACCTTTAAGACTTTCGAAACTTCCACCAGCAGAAGTAATAAAAGAAACATTTCGCGCAAATAACGTCAAACTTAATCTCGAGATGTTTTCCCAAGACGCCCTAAACCAAATTTCGAACTCCCGATTGTCGCGGCGAAAAAAAAGAGGACCCCCCTGATGATCATGGAGACTATAAAAGTCCACATGTAGAAAGAAAATATCTCCAAAACGAGTTCTGGATTCAACCTGAGAGAGGAATAAATAGAGAGAGAGAGAGAGAAATGGTTGTATGCGTCCTCCCTCTCTCTCTCTCTCTTCGGACGACACCGAGTCATAGAGAATCCCTCACGAGCGAGCTGTAGCCAAAGGGGGGCGGGGGGTGAGAATAAGATGATGCGGGCAAGGGGGGGGAGGGAGGGAGGTGGGGGGGGGGAGAAACGAAGGGGATGAAGGTGGCGGACACCGCCTCCACCCTCACCTTACAGATAGGGAAGAAGAATGAGGGGAGAACGAGAAGAGCGAAGAGAATGAAAGAAAGGGTTGTGTTAGTTGGGGGGAGGGGGGACCGACCAAGAAGACGGCGTGCTTAGGGGAAGGAGGGAATAAGGAGAGAGGAGGAGGAGAAAGAGAGAGGATGGAGGTCTGCCCCGACCCCGTCGGCCACCTCCACACCTGCTTTGCCCTCAAGGTCGGCGCTCCTCTAAGCGGCATTCCGGCGTTGAGACGCACCTCCCCTTTCTCCCTCTCTCTCTCTCCCCCTCACCTCTCCCGTCCCGCCCACCTCACCTCCTATGAAGAAAGAGAACGGAGGGGAAGGAAGAGGATTGTAAGAGAAAGAGAAGAATGAGATGCACATGTGCGTGAGAGTGAGAGAGATAGAGAGAGGTGGGTCCACGAGGAAGTATAGGAACCCGACTGGGAGAGTTGGCGCTTTTTAGAGGTGCCGAAATATCTAACCTTTCTCCATCCCGCCTCCGTAACCCACTCCCCCACCCTCTCACTCTCTCTCTCTCGCTTGGTCCTCAACGGTACCACCGCTCACCATCTTCCCTCCGGCTTCCTATATTTTACGCGGCAGCACCCTGAAGACTCGTTCCTTCTCTTTCTCCCACGCCCTCAGAGAAAACGCCGCCCGCGACCTCCCACCCTCTTTCTCTCTTAACCCTCCCTCCCACTATTCTTTTTCTCTCTCTCTCCACCCTCCGCCTCCCACCCTCCAACCCGCGATACCCGGCTGTGTGAGTAAAAGTTCGCGCTGAGAGGCACAAGGCGCTCTCCTAATTGGTGTGTTACCTCCGTCGTTTGAGAACTAACGGTGTGTCCGGTGTAGAAAGGAAGAATCTCTTCTCCCCTCCTCCTTTTCCTCCTCCTCCGAAGAAGCTCATCCATCTGGATTCTTTTAATAATAGTTTTTTTTTCTCTCTCTCTCTCCACCCCCCCCCCTCCTTTCCCTTCACTACCTCTTTTTTTTATTTCAAAGGTTCGTGTTGTTTTTATTTTTAACGTGGAAGGAGGCTGGATTTATCGGCGGAGAAAAGGAAATTCTCCCTAATCTCTCTCTCTCTCTCTCCCTCTTGCTTCCTCCTAAGGTCCATCTTAGATGGAAACTTCCTCCTTTCGTACCCGCATACGGAGGAATCGGAACCCGTGCAAGCGTTTAATTTATGTGCTTGGTGCGTGAGAGATAGTCCACACGGAATATAGAGCCTCTCTCTCTCTCTCTTTCGTTCTTTGGCTTGTGTTTCCTAGAAGAATTGTAGGGTGATAGGAAATATCTTCCGGAGAATATGGAGGTGTTTTTTTTCTTCCCGTGATTTTACGGATGTCCGACGGCGTGAAAGGGAAACCTTTCTTTATTATTCGGCTCGATAAACCAAGCGGTAGCAAAGGAGTCGATAAAGCTTGAGTTAGGTCGATGCCTCTTCATGTTCGGCCGCCACGCACTGACGGTAGGAGAAAGAGCGTAAGATGCCATTGCTAGGGCGTAGTTTAGTCCTCGAAGAGAGAGGAAAAAAAGACATCCGAAGACGGACCATAGAGAACGAAATTTTCCCACAGCTACCGGTAATGGACGACAAAGTGGCGCGGAGAACGAGGCGATAATAAAAAAAAAATCTTTTCGCGATGGAAGTCGAAAACGCGCGACCGAAACGGTCCTTTTTGATTCGTTCGAAGGAGGGCTGAAAAAAAGCGTTCACATTCGAGAAGTTATCACTCCCGCCAATTTCCGGAGAAATAGGTTTTCACGTATTTTTTTCGCGAGGGACTTAAAAAAAAAAAAGTCCCGTCCGAGTCTTTTACGGAACGGAAAGTTTTTACGCGACATTTTTACGCCCGTTTTTTTTCCTCGAGAAAAGTCTCGGGTAGAAACGGCGGGAATTCGAAAATTCCCTGGAACATTCCGATCGCTTAATTTATGCGTCTCAATTTTCCGCCTCGTACATTTCGTCGCCTCGGTAACGGCCGAAGCCTCGTATGACAGCGTCCATTCCAGAGAATGAGATTTCGCTCGGTGAAACACCGCGGGTCGGCAGGTAAAGGGAAAATAGCGCGAGGTGTATAATTTTTAGCAACACCGCGCTGTGAGACACCAGCGTTATCGACCTGAAAAGTTGCGCAAAATATCGTTTTATATATATATATATACACAGAGCCGTGCCCAGACATTTTGCCGCCTGAGGCGAGATATAATATGGCGCCGCCTTAATTGTTTTACTAAGTAATTTTATTATATGTTAGTCGAAAACGATAGATAATAATACAAATCTATTTATTCAAATTCATAATTTTATTTCAGATCGATCTAAACTTTTGTTTAAATTTATTATTATTGACAAGAAATTCGTGCGCCCCAAGCAGATTTCAATTGTGGCGCCCATAGAGTCATACAAGTTACATGAGGAATAGTTTATTAGTTTAATAGGATACAATTATTTTCATTTTGTATTTTTATGATTGATGAAATGAACCGCATTTTCACTTGTTGCGGATTCTCTAAATGCTCTAGATCTTCTTTGAGGAATTTATGTAAAGACCCGGATTGCTTTTTCAGTTCTAATTGAGTCTTAGCCTTTCTTTTGCGATATTCAGCACTATATAATTTTTTATGGCCAATCATCGTCCGCCTCGGGGGAATTTATTTTGATAGGTTTTCATTTTTGTCAAATTTTGGCGCCCCCCTTCGAGAGGCGCCTGAGGCGGTTGCCTCGTCGCCTCACCCATGGCACGGCCCTGTATATACATATACATACATACATATGTGTATGTGTGGTTCTTTTACTTTATATCCCCTCTAATTGTTTACTGATTATGTTATAGTTGTTAAGGGGGTTTATTTATTCCTCCCTGCTACCGGTTGCCTCGTCGCCTCACCCATGGCACGGCCCTGTATATACATATACGTACATACATACATATGTGTGTGTGTGTGGTTCTTTTACCTTATATCCCCCCCCTCTAACTGTTTACTGATTATGTTATAGTTGTTAAAGGGGGTTTATTTATTCCTCCCTGCTACCATGACACAACCTATTTAGATAAATAAAAGAAGAAAAACTTGCACTCTGAAAAATCGAAAATTACGTGTAAACTTATGGGAAAATAATTATTGAATTAAGCACCCCCACCCCCAAATTTTTATCGCCATATAGCCTATAAAATTATTTACCTATGCGAAGTTTTGTGACGATATCTTCAAAGGTTTGAAAATCACAATTTGTGGAAAATCTACGTCTAATTATTTACGTTACTTACGTAGTTTTAAAAATAGTTTGCTTTGGAGAACTCCATACCACACTTTGTGTTTCTTTCTTCGCTGCTTTAGTTTATATTAGGTATATATTATTTCTTTTAGTTAATATTACGTATGGTTTACAACGGTTGTCACGTAAATTGTTAATCCAACATTACGCTCATTCCCGTGTTATTTAAATGGGAAAAATTTAACGAGAAAAACATTTTTTAAATAAAAAATGTAGTTCAACTCACTTTAAAAACCCTCCCATTTTGCTTAACTTTTTATTGCGGTTAAAATGGCACCTTCTTTTTGCTTCTACGTTTTGTAGTTGTTGCGCTATAAATGCACAAACACAAACACATTCTTCAAAATATTTATAGTAGAGATATATACACACACACGTTGGATGCGAAGTTTTAAAGTACGCGACTTCTGGAAAACAGCCTATTGAATGGGTGGCAAAAAATGAAATGGAATGATAAACAGCAGAAAACACGAAATATTCGCAAATTCTGCCACTTAGTGAAGATTAATTAAATACTGGCGAGGTCAGAAAAATTTTAATTCGGTTTAAAGCGATTTGTAATTTTTTTATTCTACGATTAAAGTCATGGATCGACACTTCCAGTTATTCCAATGTATTCGAGTAAGAAATGCCATAAAAATTCAAAAACTATCACTTCTTTGCTTCCTATTAACCCTATATCCCTATTATATACTATATACTGACACTATTTTTACTGACATTTTGTTAGAATAAAAATGTAAGCACAGAAAAATGTCTTAATGAAAATCAAATTTAATTTGGTGTAATACGCTGGAAAAAATACGCGGAAACTAATCTACGTTATTTAGAATTAAATTTTAAAATCTGTATGACTCAGTGTATCCATTATAATATCAGAGCCCGACTTGATTTTTAACCACATGCTTATGCTATTTTTGTTACGTTAAATTCATTATTATAAATATTATAAAAAGTACCTGCAATAATACTATTTGCTATATTTTATATTAATAACAATCTTAACTTTCGTATATGAGCGAAAATTAACTCTCTTGTATTTTGTATATTTTTTAAAGAATTATAACACAATATTTGCGGAGGAAAACATTTTTTAATTTTATTGCTACGATCGAGAAAAAATACAGACAATGAATTTCTATCTCACTAACAATTAACTTGTCACGTTATGAAATTACAGGGAATTTTTCATTTGGCAGATGTAAAAAAACAAACTTTTGAAACAATTACTACAAATAGATGTGTTTAACTATAGATCCAATTTATAAAAACATCAAAAAGATCACAGCTAGACAAAAAACAAAAATTAATTTCATTTCGTTTCGGTAGTTTAGCTTGAAAATATTAGAAGGGGAAATCAAAACCAGTTTGTAATAAGTTACGAAATTTCCGACGGGGCCTTTAAAAAACCGGTCACTGAAATTTATTCGTTAAGTAGTTTTGATTGGAAATACTAGTTCGAAAAATATTTATTGAAGTGAATCTCGTTAAATGGGTGTCGTGTTTTAAGCATTCGTTTTGCATTCGAAGATTCACGCAGGTTTCCAAAGTAGAATTATTTTTATGTAATTTAATCGTGCGATTTTTGTTTTCTTTTTCGGTCTTCAATGATAGAGAATTCTGTTAGTACAACTCTACAGCCATCTTGTGTAATTTCCGAAGGTTTTTTACAACATCCCATAATTGAAAACAGCTAGCAAAATTCTTTCCTTACGTTGAACGATTATCCAAATACAACATACAAAATAAATCGGCGAAATATCCTCGTATTAAAAAAAAACTTGTTCTTTATCATATGCAAATGGCGCTAGTTATATCAGAATTTGGTAAAATCTGAAATTTTAGGAACCGCTGTTTTTATGGCCTACATATTTTTGGCAATATCATAACTAACTCGCGATAAGTGAGACACCATCATGTCTACCAAATAGAAAGAATTTACGGCGGTTGAGCTTTGGTGATTTCATTCCTTTTCCTATCGCAACTGACTGATTATTCCAATTCCCCCGGGGTTAATGGAAATGACGTAGTTTTAAATAAAACAATGATCGAAAGAACAGCTCAATGACCTATGCCTTAGACTGGGTTTCAAGCGCGTATTATTTGTAAGAAGTCAGTCGCTTCTTCCTCCTCCTCCCACACTCCTCCAATAATTACGCTATCATTTAATTTCAGTCCACTTTTATTAGCATTTTTTAAATTTATCGTTCTCCAGATTTGTAAACGTGAGATATTCTCTGGAATGAGAATATCAGATTAAATAAATATGACGTCAGATACTCTTAATGATGATATAGTACTCTAGGTCGTTGACAGATGAGAGAATTATAAAAAAATATTAATGATGGAAATGGGAGTGACGTTTCAACTTTTTTGTGTAGGTCGATGACGCCAAACATTTGGCGCATGCAAAACAGTTGTCACTTACATATATCTCTTACTACGCACTGAAATGGCCGTGACAAACGCTAACATTTTATTTTTAAATTATACTTTATTTAACATATATTAAAAAATAACCTCCAATCACATCTTCATACTAAATAACATTATAAAAAATAGCGATTTCTTAGTTGTCTATAAACTCCTTACCAAACAATTAGCAGACCTGATCTTTTCATTTAATTTCTTCAAATTTATATAAGAAAGAACTGCTGTATACTGTATTGGCTCTACTACAATAAGGCAATCTCTTAATTATATAATCGTGCAATCGACAATGATTTAATAATCCTAGCCGAAGAAATTTGCTACTAGTGAATGAAAGCTCTAACTAGTAAACGTTGACACTCTTCGCATTTTACAAAAAAAAGTGTTTCGTTCTTGTATTTGTTCGTGTTCATGTTGGAAATTAAGAATACCTAAACTATAAAGTATTTCGTAACATAACGTAAATGAGATTTAATTTTTCTATTTTTTTTTCTTTTGCGGAGGTCGCCTACCATTCGAGGCAGCCACATTGGAGGACTAGCGCGATAAATTACAATCTCATAAAACAATACGTTCAATTACACTACTTTATACATTTATTTATAATTTCTTCAAAGTATTATCACAATATTTCTAATATTTTATTACTATTTATATGCTAAAACGGTGTATGTATACAAACATTTTAACCTAGTCACGATTTCTTTTTTCCGAGATACACCAATTCCTTTGCGCTGTAAACGCGTTCCTGGAAAAGGCCTTGTAAAGAGAAACAGGGCAAAGTGGGATAGTTTTCTTCATAATAATACGTAAGGTTGCATATGAGCTTCGCATGCTACCGTTACACTGTAGCCACATTCCTTTATCCTTTCCTATAAACCCCGAATCCAAATTCCTTTTTATTACAAGAGCGAAACAAGCCGTGTAATTCGAAGTAGTTCTCTACATGAATATCGTGGTAAACGTGTGAAGCTGAACCGTGCAATTCGAGGGACCTATTCAATTATATTGCATGAAAAACTTATTCCTCTAAAAATATCTTTATCCACAACGCACCGCAACAAAGTTATAAACAAACGAAGCTTTTAGCTATCAAAGTCAGAGGGATCTTTACCCGCGGGGAACAATGTTTGTTAATCACTTCTTTCCAATAACGTTTTAAGACATTACGGAAAAGATACCATTAAACACGCACTCTCACCAACTCCTTATTAATTTATAATTACCTCGATCCAAGAAACATTTTCCCGCCTGTCGCGTAAAAATATTTTCGTCGGAGGCTTGATCGATGCGCGCTCCGTTGGAGGGGAAATTTAACCCGTAATTAAAGCTTTTTTAGAAAAAAAACTTTTCCCTTACGCGGAAGTTTGATAAACGGGCACTCGTTTTGAAACTCTTGGTTCATCCCATGACTTCACCTCTGACCCTAATCACTTTCACGGGGTTAATCCTTAATTGTCCGCTAATTATACATCCTTATCTCTCATTTAAACGTTTGATGCTTAAAAGAATACGGAAAATGACGTCTTTCGGCTGAGGTCCGACGTATGTACCATCAAGGAGTCAATTGACCCAATTTTTTTTGTACGCGGCCTAAATTGCGCGGGCTATCCTCTATAGTTCGTGATCGCGTAGCTCGGGAATTGGGTCACGGTTTCGAATTTCTCTACGAGTAAGGGGTCAGACGCGGAGATTTTTTATTATTATTTATATTAGCGTTATTACCCCGCCAATCTCCCATCTCAATCATCAATTCATCTTCTCGATTGGATGTTTGCTCTCCTTACGATAGATGACGTGTCTCTCTCTCTCTCCCTATCTGTCTGTCTCTCTCCCCCTCCCTCCCTCCTGTTCTTCTTCCTGGTCCATCAGGGACGTTAAAAAAATCTCAGCCCGTTTGGTGATTTAAACGGTAGCGTTCGAGATCCATTTGGTTTCAGATAGGTCAAAGATTGGGAGAGAATCTTTTATCGGCAGACGTTGACGTGATTTATTTAACGGTTTCGATGTTTATTCCGGGGTTCAGCACAAAACTGTGCGTGTGCCGTGGACGAAAAACAAACAACTCCGACGGAATGGAAAACAGATGGTAGAATTATGAGCGCGGAATGAGGAGATAACGTTTTAATCAGGGTAATTATGATGAGGGGGAGGGGAGGGAAACGATTAGGAAATAGACAGGACGGCGGGCATTTGCTGATTAGGTAGACGAGGAAATTATTATTCTATTTTAATCCACACACTTAAACGACATTTGATATAATCTAATCAATTTGTTGGAAATTTCCATCGGAGAAAGTAAAAATAAGAGCTGAAAATGCATACTGTCTAATAAATTATGAAGTGTTATGTCTAGACGCTTATATAGAGGTTTAAAAATTTTATTTCCCTGTTAGGTTATTTTTAAATAATAAATTACTGAGCCTAGGCGCCATTAAACATTTTTACAGAACAAATGTTGATTATAAACACGCGTCGTATTTATATTTTGCAATCTCATATTTATGCTGTAAAAATCTCATAACTATTTGCTTACGTCCTAAAATTTTCAATCATTACTAGTATAATTATTTAGTTTTCTCTGGGAATAAATCTAAAATCTGTGGATGAGATGTAATATTTCGCAAAGAAAATGTTGTATAAGTGAATAAGTAAATAATAAATTTTTTAAATTATATTTTTTTCAATCTCAAATGACACTCTCAAATAAATTGTTACAGTAGAAAATGGAGGTTAGATAAAAAGCGATTCAAGAAAATGAAATGTAGTGAAATTTGTGTATTTAAATTCGATGGATACGAAGCACCGTAAAATTTTAAAACATTCATAATCATTTTTTGAGCATTTAGTTGGCATTTCAACGAAAATATGTGCGCGACACCTAAATTTTGTTTGTAAGGCAAGTAGGGCAAAAATATTACTCGATCTTTTTCATGAGGAACTTAATTGTTTTCATAAAAATGAAGACGGGGAAAAACTGAAAATGAAACTTCGTAGAATATTTATAATTTGTACGTAATATATACAATATTTTAAATACACTAAATAAAATTCTTCTATATCTGTCATATTTTCTACGTGAATGAAAAATGAGTCTAAATTATGTTTTAAAAAGCTTCCCTTCATTAATTTCAATGAAAATAAATCGAAATGAAGTTTGAATCAGAGCGGTGGAAGGAGCATTTATAATAAATCTTTAAATAGAGAAAACTGAATCCAGCAACCTCAATGTACTAGCCATTATAAGGGGAAGACGAGTGTTAAAAAATAACGGAAACGTGACGCCAGTAGAATATCGCGAAACAAGACGACAAAACCGGGTTAAAGCTCATTAAAATACTTGACGTCTACTAGCCTTTTACACTTCCATTGATTTCACGCCACACGAAAGCGTCCTAAGACACGCAGTAATCCTCTTGAAAAGAAAGGAAGAAAAAACTCACGGAGAGGTTGCGTGAAAATTTGTCCCGAGATAGTGTTGGGAAGGCGGGAGAAAACTCGCCAACTAGCAGTGCGTCGGGGCATGAAGCCAACACCTCTTTCCCACCCTCCCTTCCCCCCCTCTCTCTCACTTTCTCAATCTTTTCCTCTCTCTCTCTCACCCTTTGCCATTCCTCACTTTTTTCTCTTTCCCATCATTCTTTTTCTAATCCTGTTACTATCTCCTTCATCCTAGCGCATTTCCTCTTTCATTTATCACTTTACCCTCTCTCTTTCTTTCGCCTCTTCCTTCATCTCTCTCACCCTCCCTCTTTCTCACCTCTTTCACATCCTCTTTCTATTCCTATCTTTTTCCCTTCTCTCCCTCACAAACATTCTCCAATTCTTTTTTTCTCCAGTTCCCTCCATCTTTCGCAATTTCTCCCCCCCCCCCCTCCCTCTCTCTCTCACTCTCTATATATATATATATCCCTAATCTCTTAATAATTACTTTTCCCTCTTTCTCTCCTCTTTTCTTTTTTTATCTTTCTGTCTATCTCCCAATTTCTCTCTCTCTCTCTTCCCCCTGCCTCTCAACCTTTCCTACTCTTACATTTTCTCTTCCTCTCTTTTTTCTCTCCATTCCTACTTTTCTCGCACTGTCCTATACTCTCTTCTCTCAATAATTATCCTTCCTCTTTTCTCTATCCTACTTGTCCCTCTCTCTCTATCAATTCCTTCACTCTTTCACCTTCTATCTCTTTCTCTCTCCCTCCCCCTCTCCTGGAGACTATCCGGAGGCATGCGGAGAATAAGCCGTGCTGTTGCCCCGACGTGCCCATCCCTCTACGGAACGATGCATGGAACGCTGGAATTCCGCGCCTCCTCCCCTCTCTCCTCCTCCTCCCCCCTTTTCCTCCCCCTCCCCGCGGCACCTCGGATACTTCTCAGCTGAGCACCAGGATAGAGAGAGAGAGAGAGAGAGGAAAGAAAGCCCCATTCGCGCCCGGGCATCGATTTCAACCGGCGTCCACGACGAAGGATATCATTTCCACCAGCCACGCGATTTTCGAACACGAGTTCGGGAAAACGATATCAACGATCTCCGAACGGCTTTAAGTGGCGGCAATAAATTCTTCCTTCTCCCTTCCCCTCTCCTCCCCACCCCTTTTTATCCAGATAGGCAAGAACGCATGAAATATTGCTAGATAACCTCTACTTGGCCCCCGTTTGAAAGAGGCTAGTAGGAATATAAACCGATGTGAAATACGTGTGGGAGGGGAGGGGGGGAAAGGGATACGCGTCGAATAAATAAACACCGGGTCTGAGAATTTAATTCTTTCCGAAAAAAAAAAACATCGGTTTTTCAATCGCCCCGCACCTTATTATTGTTATTATTTTTTAAACGGCTGTGTTAAATAAAACCTAGCCAATGACGGGAGGTATTCACGGTTTTCTACGCCTCCCTATCTTCTTTTTTTTTACCAAGCGTAACTCCCTCTCAACAACGCAAAAAGTTACGTATGAATTAATCGATCGACTGAAACGGGCTGCAGTATAGTATCTTTTTATTGGTCTTTCCTAGCCGCGAGGCAAAGATGTGTGTGCAGGAATTCGAGTCCAGGTGTTTCAAAAGCTCACGGGTTTTTCGTTAAGTAAGCGTGGTATTTTGATGCATTTCTAAATGGAGTTGGGAATATATTTCATAAAAAATATTATTAATGCCAGAAACACGAGATTATTTCACGTAAGAGAAATGAAAGCCCACAATCGGTTCATAATCTTAATACATGTTTCCTGAATCACGAAACATTTTAATTCAATTATCACGACTGCTCCGTACAATGCTGGCACAAACGTGGCTTCCGTCTTACAACATTTTTCCGGCATTCCGATGACAATGAAACTATCACTTTTTACGCCCTCTTCACCAACTATTTTTTAAAATATAAAATATATGGAACTCATTGATCATGTCCTGATCTTAAAAAAAGTTGAGAAATCGTTCGAATCCTAATTGACAAACTATTTCTCATCAAAAGGTCGAGAAAATAAAATCCGCATTTAGGCTACTAAGCGGCAGTATTCGGTGGAGATTAACTAATGGCAGATTATAAAAAATAGGAGCTATGATTTTATTTTCGTTGTTTCTATGCGTGAGGTGGGATGTAAGAGATTTCTTTTTTCTAGATTTTCATATATTAGAAGCTTTGCGTAACCCAGTCAAAATCTAGGAAAATACGAAAGGGATTTCTAATTAATTTACATTTCCAGCTATTTTTACAGAAAATATAATAGTAAAGTTCACTGCTAAAAATCAGTACGTGATTGGACGAGGAGAAAGTTGTATTCACCGAAAAGCAAGAAATCCCCGAAGAGTCTGACGCTCATGAACTGCACGCTCACTACAGGCTTTTCAAGTTTATTATGATTGCCTCCAATAAAAGACGCATATTTAGAGACTGCTTTGATGGTCTATCTTGTCGTAATCTGTCCTTTGACGCACGTCGATCTGGGTAATCGATTGTAATTAAATAGCCCTGACGGAAGGATTTTATGGACGACAGGTGAATAGGAAAAAAAAACATGTTGAAGCGTCATTTTATATCATAGTTACATGTGCAAGGTAACCTTCTAGCTACCGAGATTGGCGGATGACGGAGGTGACAATCACCTTCCCAGCTGAAGGTCATCACGTTCTTCTCTAGGGTCGTCTTACGAGAGTAGGGATTCTTTAACAAAATGACCCGTTTCGCACTTTAAAGTTGCTTCGTCATATGGCAACTGAAGAACGAGGCAGAAAAACATGAGGGAGGGGCGTGGAGAAGCTACACGCTCGAAATAGGAAGAAAATTCCAAAGAAAGGCGATGAAAAAAGTCTGACTGATATTGTGACGGGACTTAGCGGACTAAACTATGATATGATTAAAAAGAAATCGTTTCTGGATATTCTTTCACAATTTCTTCCACTATCCAATTTCATTTTCATCCATAGAAAAAAATACGGTGAGAATTTATATGCGATTATCTATCTTCCGTCACGCATGGCCGAGAAGGCGGCTGCAGGAATCCCATTTTGAAACAGACGGTACCAGTCCTTTTCCTTCCAGATTCATTACATTTAAATCAAAATATCCAAAACATTTTCTGTTATTTACTGGATTTTCCAATTATTTAGTCAACAAATCACCCTTTCAGACGTGGAATTGATTATTTTCATTTATAATCACTAAAACTATACACTGCATTTAATTTTAACAATCAAGCGCCATTATTTACCGTTATCATACGAAATAATTAGATTAAATCCTTAATTTTCTTTTGCTAATCTGCTTCGCTTCGTAATAAAAGAGGCTTCCGAATAATAGCCGCGTACTGATTAATGTAAAATTGATAGTACAGATATGCGTCCATATCACCATTAAAGTAAGCATAATTTGCAAATAACTTCTAACCCAAATCTTCCAAGGTTGATGAAGGTAGAACTTAACGCGGGTGCTAATGCAATTGGAACTAGTTCCGAAGTTATTACCACTTTCGTTTAAGTAAAAAACGCTATATTTCGCCGTGGAATTATCATCTGAAATTTGAAAATGGCTTATAAAGTTTATCAGCTACATCAACATCAGATAAAGCGAGTTATTTTCGAAAATTATTTTTAAAACGCTATTTTGTGGAAATGTATCCGACTTGACAGCGGTAATCCGCTTCAATACGTACACATCGTTATTTCGAAAGAAGTGAATTTTTTTTACCAGTCACTTAATTTAACCTGAAAGGTCACGCGCCCTCAAAAGCTTCAAATGCGAGGAGGAGGAGATTCCATCCACCAGTTGAGAAATATTAGACCGTCTTCCTAACGAGAAAAACATGGAATCTTTTCAGGATGAGAAAACCTTTTCAGATTCACTTTAAATTCTTTTCGATGTATCCGTGAGCGTGCCGACGTCACCTGAGGGCCTTTATATAAAAAAAAAAGATTGAAAAATTTTTCGGTAGGTCATTCGTTATTTTCATTCCAGGAAGTGACACCTGACTACCACCCTTATCTCGCATTACGAAACTCAAATGAAAGGAAGCGAGGCAGCTCTAAGTCAATGTTTTGTTTACGTGGAAATATTATTATGAAAGAAGAGCTTGTATAGCGCCATAGAAGTTCTAGGTTGAAATTATTATATACCCGATTATTTAATGAAACTTGGATGAAAGACTGACTAATATGACCATCTATTTCACGTTTGAATCTTTTTTCCTTCGGATATAAATTAGATTTACTCACAAAATCTTTTTTTAAACAATTTATTAAAAATTCACAAATATTCAGATTGTAGGGCGTGCAAAAGTGTAGCAAATTCCTACGATAATAGAAACAAAATGCATTATTTACCTAAGGTGTTCTTACATTTTGAGAAGTACTATTTCATTCCGCAAAATTCGGTTCATGTATAACATTTCTTTTCATCTTATGATAGATGTCCTTTAATTTCAAATTAATAACAGTCTTCTTCTTTCCTAGCATTCGGCTTTCGATATTCTCTTCCATTTTCTTACATATTTAAATCCAACCGTTTCATTTCTTCTAGTTTTTAAGATCGTGTAAATGTCCCTTGTTCTCCATATTACTAATATTAAGCTTGTTAGTCTATTATTAACCACTGATTGACGACCTATCAAAATTCAAATGTATTTTTTATGGGAACGTGGGTATGCCAAGGGATACAACCGACAGGGTAGTGAAAAGAATAAATTTCAGTATGTTTTCCAATGTCATTGCTTTGTTCATTTTTGCTAAAATGTCAGAATTAGTCCATAAAATGACAACTTTGCAGATTGAAAATGGTTATCGAATTATGGAATTAAGCAAGCATAAGGCTACAGTAATGAAATGTCATTCAGATCCATCGTAAATAAGTCAACAAATATGTTTAAAATTCGATTAAATCAATTTCTTCAGTTTTTCGACAATCCACATGACTACATCGCACATTACTATATGCGACCAAGAAATTCACTTCTTATGTGTCTGCCGACGAATGAATATTTTTATCCTGTTTTATAGTTATGTTTTGTAGGTGACGCAAAATAAAAAACTCTGAGGGTAAATTGTTTAAATGTATTTAATTTCGTAATTTTTCAAATCTTTCCGAAATCACTTTGAATGACTGAATAATACGGGCAATAAAATTTTTAATTACAACTTTTGCACTGGTTTTACTATACCAATCTAATTTTATCTATCTTGCGCCACGTTATATCTTGAGAGCTTCTACACTTGGCACATCTTCTTTTTCACGCTATAGAACTCTCAGATCCGTTCAGACGCATGTACTTAACGGTTAGATTCAGAATAAAATTGCCCTCTTGAGTGTTGAAGAGACTAGTTCTCTGTCATTCGTCCAATACCCTTTTCTGCTTGTTCTGTGATTCGTACAACAAGGGCGTATAGCAGGACCTGGAAATATTCCAACTTTAGGGCTTCTCGTTTCGTCATTGGTGTCTATGGATACGACTCTAGTTTGTCGGATACGCTGAGTGAATGAGATTTGCTGTCGGTGAAATACAACCGACTCGGACGAAAACAAACGCCTTGGATACGCGTGCAATACGCCAGCCTTATATGCCTTATCTCATTCGTCAGTTAAATGTCAAACTTATAATATTTTAAATGATTTTATATTTACCTAAACAATGATACTGACCAGAGGAGACGCAGTTTTTTTAGAATCGAGTAATTAAAAAAATAAGATAAACTAAATAACGAAAACATTTTCGCACTTCCTTGTAGATTTATTTGAAGTTGCAATAAATATTTGTAATTGAAATTTATTAAATTGTTTTAAGTCAGTTTACGTGTATAATGTTACAATTCTCATTATTTACCAGTTTACGAAGTGAAAAACCGCAATCCTATCCAATTAAAACTTACTTGATTCCCTTTTCAAATAACAAGTGCTTGCTAAAACTGCGAATAACCTGCGTGAGCAAAGGAGAAACAGTTACTATTCATCAAATTTAACAAATTTTTAAACATTCTGACCCGCCTTATTAAACTTATGAGATGAATAATGTCACCATTAAGTAAATGCATTGTAAACAACGTAATAATCCGATAATGATTAAATTATCGAGTGGGTCCATTAATTCCCTTTTTTTTTGGGGCGGCAACAGATAAACAACGAAGGGAGTAATAATTCCACCCGCGGTGGCACATACAAGACCCATAATTTATTTTTCATCGATACAAACGCCAAAAAGCCGACTCTCCAAAGATGACGCACGAAATAAAAATAAAAAGAAACTTCAAAAGAAATCGTCCGATCATTCCCACCGAAAAAATAAAAGAAATAAAAAAAAGAAACATCCTTGTACCAGAATTGATAATCGAGGAAACGGGGGGACAGCTGTCGCGTAGCCTTTCGGAATACAGATTCCCTTTTGCGAGGCGTCGCTTTTGCGTCCACAGTCGTGCCAGAGAAAGAAAGAGCGTTAAAGATCCATTGAGAGTATGTAAGGACACATCATTGAGTATGTAAGGACCGTTTGTTTCCATCGACGCAGCTTTTTCTCCTATCCCTGGAAAGTTCCAGAAGATGACCGCTCTTTTCCCCGTCTCGGGAAGCTACGACGTCTTCCCTACCATTTTTTTAATTTCCGATCTTTTTTCTTTCGACTCACACACACACACACACACACACACACGTGGACACCATTACTTTAAACGGAGTGAACAACGACCCCCGTAGGAAAGGAGAGCAAAAGGCAGATGGAATGAAGACTAACTAAGAGTCGCCGCAAGGAAACTTTTTTTTTTTTATCCCTTCTCTCTTCCTACTTCTCCCTTCGATCTCTCCGCTCTGAGGAAAAATCCGTTGTCCGCATGCATGAATTTTCATGAGTCTCCTTGTCCTTCTATCTACTGACTGTCTCTCTCTCTTTCGCTGTCCGCGGAGACTCTTCGCTTCATCCTCTCTCCACCTCCTTTCTCTCCCTATCTCCGCTCGTAAAAGGCCTCGACCCATGGGAAGGAGCAGTCGCGGAAATTCTCCCGTGCGAAGCCACGTGTTCTTCTCGGGAGTCGTAGGACGCTCGTCCGAACAAAAGGGGGAGATGTGGGAAGACAGGTGGACAGGAAATGGCGATATATATACGTATATATATATATATATATTTTTTTTTTTGAACTGTGTGTTTGTGTATTTGTTGGTTTGTGTGTTTGTTCATGGAACTCCTCCTAAACGACAAAAGCTAGAATAACCAAATTTGGTATGATTCTTTCTTACATCCTAACTTAGTGAATGGTCAAGGTTTGGTCAGCCGAGATTAATCACTGCTGCCAATATAGGGAATTAACATTTTTCCATAAGATAACACGTATGAATCCATTTCTTGACTTGCAAGGTATTCTTCCTTCAAGCATTAAAATACATAAATATGGACCGACTTTTTTCGTTTTTGCTTTATTCGACGAATAAAACTCTATACTATCTTATTCCTGCGAAGTTTACATGTTACACGGTCGAAGATTTCAGAAATACGCTATTTGTTTCGAAATTTTGTCGATTTTTCGTACCCCTCCAGGGCGTTGCCAAGGCGGCCGTCATTGTTATTTCCGATTCAATTAGCTTCAATGAAGCTTATAAATAGACCAAAGTTTAGCGTTATTCGATTCGCACTTTTGTTTAAGCAACGAAACGATCGATATTTATGGATAGCAACGTAAATAGATACTGATTATTATTCAGGAAGCGTTTATAACGATTGATGAAAGTAATTGAACCTTATCTCGTCTATTGAATACTGGAATCTTACATTTTTTGTAAGGAAAATCATTATATTTTACATTATAATGTTTATTAATGTAAATAACCTCACGTATCTGGTGTACATTTACCGGAGTCAGTGTTCAATCATGGACAACTGTAGGTTGCTTTTTCACGGGTTTCTTGCTTACAAGACATAAAAGTAAGTATTTCAGCGAGGCAATAATTACACAAGAAATGAAGCTGGATTTGGCGAAAGTGATATGATAGGAAATACAATTATCGTTATATTTGAATGCAATAGGCTCGGAAACGGATTGTTACAAGCAAATATGATTAATTGTTAAGAAAAGCTAATTGTAGTTTAAAAAGTATCTACTATATATGTATTTTAAAGAGTTTTTATGTTGTGTTGTAGTAGCTTCACTAAATCCGTTGAAATTCTGCTACTATATACATATACACATATATATATATATATATTATATATACATATATATCGAGGATTTCCTAGCACGTAAATGGGAATGTTTAGATCTTCCGTTCATTCTTTTTTTGGCCGCTGTCGAAATTTTGTTGTCTCCACGTCTTCCGAATGAGAAGAGTTTTGGCTTTCGTTCGAGTATTTTTTATTAATGCTACCGTAAAAAAATATATTTACGAGAAATTTTTAGCGCCTATTAGTATGTTTTACGATGAGAAACCTTTGGTCCTTTTCTTCCGCGTGGTGAATGAAAATATAAACTTTTAAGTTCACGGGTTTTCTCGTTTTAAGCGGCGAATGTTATTCCGAGTAAACTTTTCCGATGAAAATGGAACCACCGCATTTTACGGTTAATCACTTACGTGTCAAGCATATTACTAATATTATAAATATGAGAGTTTGAAACGTCTGACGTAAGCCTGGCTGCTAAGATGTCTCAAAACTTAAAGTCGTTAAATTTTGCATGCAACGGTAAAAATCGAGGTGCGTGAGCATTTTCATCTATGTAGTGGAAAAAATTTCATTAGACTTTCAGTTGACGCAATAATACACCTTTAATTAACACCTAAAGAGATATATTACTCATGTAATTGTATTCAACGAATTTGAAAGTGCCACGATAAAAGTAATGAAATTTTAATGAAAAAGCGTTCATAATTTCCTCTCAATTACCGGAAACTGGCTCGATGTGTTCGCAAATTCGAACATAAAGTTTAATAAGCAATCGGATAGTTTTTGGTCGATTTCCTCATATTAATTACTCTATTTTAAAAAAACGTTCCTTTATAACTTAGCACCAATATGCAGCGACCAGAGGATTTCTAAAAAAAAAACTTTCACCTTTCACTCGTTGATAAATAATCACATTGGAATGAAATCGAACGGTGAAAATTGGCTGAGTATTACGATTCTGGCGGCAAAATTAGGAAAAAAAACGCTACATATATGATTTACCGCATGCATTAAAGATATTCGACAAAATAATGTCAACAGACGCGGTAAAGCAAATAAATCGACCCGTTCTTCCAGTATTTTTAGCACGCATCCTCAATCACCAAGGTCGCCACGAGAACAACAAAAGTAAAAAAAACAAGAAACGAAAGAAAAACAATTCCCATCGCGTCCAAAGTGGCCCTGATTACAGGTGAAGAAGTGAGGCGTCATAATTCCTCCATAAATAATGGACGATAGAGGGAGAAAAAGACGATTCCGTCTTAAAGGCCCCTCCGAAGTGATTCATTGGGTGAACAAATGCGTGATGATATTCTGGGAACCAGGCACTCCCACACAACGTAATGAAGGGTAACGAACGGAGAGGGATGTGTGGTTTAGAACAAGGGTTCTAGAGAGGAAGGGAGAGCGGTTTTAGGGAGGGAGAGAGACACGAAGGATTATTACGCGGATGGTTCATAACTATCTTCGAAGCGGACAAAAAAAATCTCAACTGCGTCGCTTTAAATAATAACGGGTGAATAAAAACGGGCCATACTTTTTTGGCGTAATTTCGTAGGGGCATTAAGGTGAAAGTTTACCTTTCGTGGAGGACTGAGGCGGGAATAGAATTAAATTTCACCCGAATCTGTGGGGCACGTAGGCATTAAAAACACACACGCGCGATTGAAATTACAGTGTTTACATTTTCCCCCGATCGGATGGTTTCGTCCCGTTCCGTGTTTGAGTTGGGTTCGACCGTGAAATTTATCTGCCTCATACGGCGTCAAATTTGGGTTTGGATAATTCTGCCTGTTATCCTTAACAAATCGGGACCGATTTCGACTTGAACGCACAAAAGAAAGGTGACGCCAACGTATATGATGTTACATAATGGTCAAAATAATCTAATAAGAATCTTACAGCATCTGAAAAAATCTGGACTTCCTTTGCATCAAACGATAATCTTACAGAAGTATGCGCATACATTTCAGTATTGGTCCTAGTTGCGAGGAACGATGTTAAAAGTAATATTACGAAAACTGAAACTCTGGCTTCTTGAAGCATAAAAGCCTATTTGACAGAAAATGTAACAAAAACGATTGCCGAAAATTCTGAGAAAAAACAGTATGAATCGAGAACATATAGTCTTCACTGCAATCTAGTTTTTCGCAATTTTCTTTAGCACACAGGGGGAAACATACTTTTTCATATTTACCCGGTGTTTCACAAAATTGTTTGTTAAGGTTAGACCATAAAACAGCAGTATTTCCCACCGAAGCATTACTCTAAATCAGGGATTTTCAATCTTTTACAACCTGCGGACCCTTTATTGGAACATCTAAAATCCCACGGACCCGCTGAGTCATATTTGAAAACACACTGGGGAGTTAAGAGCAACGCGTTATTTGCTCTGAAAGTCCTGGCAACTGATTAATGTTTCCGTGGCAATAAATCTCTTTTAAATTATTACTAATTAATTATAATTTCTCAAATTTGATACAAAAAATTTTTTTTTACAAATGCCGCGGACCCTCTGCAAGCTTCAGCGGACCCTTTAGGAATACCGTGCTCTAAATAAATAAATAAATATTAACATAAAGTCATTATTAGCCGACTATGGTTGGAATTATAATCATGTGTTTAGATGGAAACATTAAAAAATATATATCGATGTTTAATCACTACAGAGTTAGGTGTGTATGCGGAATGATAGCAATATTTTTAGGAACTAAGTAAAATATTTCCGCTAAATAACGCGTCATTTTTCGCCGGATCGCTGTCTAAAGCAAAATCTTTCCTTTTCCAGGTCGATGGTAAACGGCGTATTCCACCACACACCCAAGTACCCGGCGGAACAAATAATGCGCGCTTCGGAGATATATGGGAAGGGTCAATCCTTGACGCATACGCATAGCCACGTTTTCAACTAAGAAAAAAAAGCGTTCTGGAATTGGCAATGATTTTTTTTTCCAAAGGATAGCGCGATGTCTTGAGGAAATTCGTCGAAATCCTTTCTGCGTATCGCGGAAAACTCCGCAACGGTGTCGGATACAAACTCGAAATAAAGGCACCAGGAAAACGAAGCACGATGTCGAGCGGCGGATATTTCGAATTCACTTCACGAGAAATCCTTAACCTTTAGCGGCTCCTCTTTTGGCGTAGGGAGCGGTTCAAAGAAATCGGCTGATAAAGGATACTCTTACCAGTCCCGTAACGGTATAGAAATCGATATGGAAACATACATAAGGACAATGAATAAGACAGTAGGGGACAAAACTACCTTACTCATCGAATAGAAATTTCATTTTTTCGAGTGAACAAAAAGCCCTTCGTGCAGAGATTGGAAAAAATTGCGTAGTTCGATAGAATACTACAAATTAAATCATTTATTTGGAGTTTTAAAGGTTTGGGAAACGATTTCTAACTTTGCTTAGAAAAATTATCCCAAGGAGACAAATTTACATTTTTTCTTCCGAAATGATAATCGCGGGAAATATTTTTTTCACTACAATTTTTTTTGTTATTTCAATATTTGTGTTCTAATATTTATTCGTTGGAATTAGTCACTAAATGTTGTCCATTGCTATTTATATAATTAATATATTTATTCAACAAGATTGTTTAAGCTTTGATAAAGCGGTGTAGTAACACAGAAACTCTAATATTGAAAATGACTTACATAAGATTTCATAAGATTTTAAGATTTACAGTTTGTTTTTTTTAATTAACCGAATTTTTAGGCAATTTGTTTAAATGTAACATCCATGTCAAATAAAATGATAAAATTATAAAACGACATTTAAAAAATTTATCATGCAAAGAGCTTCCAGACAGAAAAAAAGAATTCCTACGTTAAAACTACGCTGTAATCCTTTTTTTTTCAAGGTGAACTAGGTCATGAGCGAGACTTTCTTATACAAGATGATTTCATTTCGACCATTAACGGAAAAAAACCGGTAAATGGAAAACGGAGTTCCGTAGGAAATTCTTAATGAGTGAAACCACGCGACGGAGTCATTTCTACTAAGCGAAACGATTTTCATTAAAACATTTTCACATCAAATAGAGCCTTAAAACAAATAATGAGTTAACTGTAACGATTTCCAAGGGTATACGAGAATCTCCTATCGGAGCAGAATTCTGGCCTCTGTGTTTAGTAATGAGCTCCGATATGTAATATTTTCACTACATTTCTTGCAATAACTTATTTAGATAAGATATTGAATTGTTTCTGTTTGGACTACTCTGAAAATTTAACCGGTAAAAGAATATCTACCACTACCCTTTCTATGTATCAACGATAGATCAATAGCAAATGGTTTTGAACCAGGTACTGGAACTTGATTTTTTAAATGAGTCACGCTAATTTTAAATTCTTTCAATTTGAAGTCAAAGCCAAGCATAAGTCACCTTTATTAAAACTCGACCATCTTAAAGTAACTAAGTATTCTGACCGTGGCTAATAAACCAGAGTTATATCTGCACATAATATTGAATCAAAAACATAAATGTAAAAATTTTGGTTTTCGGGCGTGTAAAATTTAACATCGTGTGTCAGTGTATTAAATTTTGAAATAACGTTTGGTAGAATATCTCTGGAATTGTGCCCGAGTTACTAAGGTGACGAAAGTGTGTTCGGAGAAAATTTTCACAACCCCTTCAGAAAAGAAGACTCTCTCGCGGCAACTTAAAAGACTCGAACGACGGGGTATTAGCGCGACTGGCAGAAATCGGAAAAAGAAGAAAATGTGAGACATTAACAAAAAATTCACGCTCGATTAACCGTGGATGTCCTGTAAAATTGCCTTTTATTATCCGCCGAAGTGGAGATAACAAGGTAGTAAAACGGAATTATCCTTATCCTAAACCTTCTTTATTCCTATCTTTTCCGTAAGAGGTGAATTCATCCGGGGCCATTGAATTTATAGTTTGGGTAATATACGACATAATGTTTTTATCTGCTCCGGCAGCTGGAATAACCTTTTTAAAATACCATACCCATATACAGCGCGGAAATGGGTCTAGGATAACAGCGCCTTTCGCGACGTTGAGCAATCGTGCGCGAAATTTTAAATTTTCAATCCGTAACTTTTTTGCTGTTTAACACATTGGGTTATTTTTAAACAGCGTTCAGTCGCGTGACTTAATGATTTTAGCATAATTCAACGTTATCCTTTATTGGCGTATTTGTAGATATTTTTTTTTGTTAATATAAGGTAATCTCAAATTAAAATACTTTAAACTTCGATTAAAGTTAGCTCGAGGACTTGTGAAAAAATGGAGCACATCCTAAAGAGTAGGTGACCTGCTTCACACAACCATATCCCTCTAACTTCCGACTTACATTAGTGGTTCTTTATAAGTACAGGCGACTCCCGAGTCTCGTTGGGGATGCGTTCCTGAAAACGTGTTCGATTCTCGAATATTCGAGTGTCGAACGCCGTTTTTCCATATACTTGCATGTTATGATCGGGGGATACGTTCCCGGATCTCGGGAAAAAGTCTTCCCTCACGTTCTATAAAGATAAAATAACTTAACTAATATGTTAATACAACAGTATTAAATTATGAATAAATTATATAATAAATATTTTAAATGTATAACTTATTTTTTGCACTAAAAAGGAAAAAAAATTGTTTCTCGAACTTCAAAGATGTATGCAATATGCTTCCGGTCCGGATCGCGCGAGTCGTTTGTTACAAACCTGCATACATCTATCTATACATACAACTATTATCGCAGCGAAATTAATATAAAAGTTATTAAAAATGCACAAAATAACTTAAGAATAAAGAAACAAATTTAAAAATATTTTCATACCTTAAATCTTTTTCAACTGCGCTTACTGGACTTGGTTTATTAATTGAGAAGTTGGAAGATTTTAGTTGGAGGAAGAGGAGCTATTGGGTGGGGAAGTGTTTATTGTTGTTATCAAATTACCTGAATTCATCACGTTCTAGAATTTTCTCCTTCTGTTTCACATAAGTGCTAATATTTGAAGGACACATTCCCAACGATCGTGCGATTTCAGCTTGGCTTTCACCTTTCTCAACACGCTTTAAAATTTCCAATTTCAATTCATAACTATGAATCTTATGCCCTCTTTTATTTGATTCCCTTACATTATCACTATTACATTTCCTTTTAGATGCCATGTCAAGTGATAAATTTATAAATAAATCAATAAAATAAATAAATTTAAATAAAAGATTAACAGAAGAAAGAATGAAATCAGCACAAATTCAAACAATCAGAGCAGATATAACTACGTCTACACCAAAACTAAACCTCGCGTTTGGTCGGAACCAATAACTACGTGAAGTTTATTTCGCGTATATTATCGATCGGCGGGATCGAAATCTCGAATTAATCGAGACTCGGGAGTCGCCTGTATATGCATTTCCTTCACTTAGATGACCGTATAAAGAAGTTACCTCATACGCTCGCCAATTCCTTTAAAAAAAAAGATGGCTTCAAATTTATATGACTGATTCTTAGAGTCAGCAATTCTTGTCTAATACACGGAACTTCAACATTTTTATGGAATCGGAAAAAAAAACGTTTACGAAAAGAATATCTGCGAAAAATATCCAAGATTAAATTTATAGTCGTGAAAAATAAAATGTATTTTATTTTTCATTTAATTTCCTTTGGATTTAAAAGGCAATTCCACTCCTGTATTAATTATTCGATCAGTGTAACAAACGTTGATAGTTCGTGGTGTCAATTTGTACAAAAAATAAAAACACGAGAACAGCTCCTTTTCATTCGAAAATGACTTCCCAAGAGAGAAAAATCATTTAAGTACACATATATTTAGATATTACGAGTCTATGTTACCAGTGAATATTTCAGAATAATTTTTCAAAAAAACAAAATCTAATATTTATCCTCCACCTTGTATTTTCAGAGGTGATTTCACTTTCGCTTTCTCCGAAGGCCGCATCTGTCGTTCCGTGATCGACGCGTCTCAATTTCCTTCCAATTAAAACCTTTCCCTCAGACATTCTTCATCTGCCCACACGCCGCGCGAACGCAAGTGCGCGTGCCTGCTTCTTCATCCGTTTCCCATTCTTGCGGGGGGAAAAGGGTGATTAGCCGTGCGCCCATCCGTGTCCCGTGTGGGAGACAATGCCGTTCGCTTACACCGGCGACTCGCTCATTTTCCCCGGGGAATAAATTGCGTGTCGTCATAGGCGTAACGTTACGAAATCCTTGAATGATCGGTGTCTTCCCGGAAAGTGGGATGTTACGCATGCGCATTACCCTGATGAATCAAAGATGCAGCCTTAGTTTTAATAAGTGAGATTCTATCTCACGAAGCGAAAAAAACACACATGAAAGCTACCTTCAAAGCTACTTTTCTTCTACGCCTTGAATGTATTGTAATTGATAAAACCTAATGGGATTACAAAAACAGAGAAGCATTGAGCTCCGAGTTATATTTCTGGGAATACTAAGTAAGAGGAAAAAAATTCCTCATCTAAAATTCGGGTCATTCTAGTTACACATGTACGACAGTGTTTTTATCTACGCCATCTGGGAATAAAGCGTGTAAGAACAACCAACATGGCTACCAGAGACGCATCTTAAACTTCGTCGAAGATAACATCGAGCAATCGATGAAGTTGACGTAAATCCTGTTGAACGGAAAGAAATGGGATTTATTTTTCGCCGAGACTCGTAATCATTTACTTCAACTTTCTTCCATGCACGTGCATCCTGTTCTATTGGTCACGAGCGTTCTTCCCTGCGCCTTTCCCATAGAAACGAGCTCTCCCACAAACAGGATGACATTCCAATTAGAATAATAGCTCCGAATGGAAAGGGAGGGCATTAATAAAACAAATTCTCGCGATTATATCTTATTAGGTGCGCTGCGTAAAAGGCCCTATTGTTAGACGACGTTGTCGCCTTTCTTTTCTACGACACCGAATGCGGAGACGGACAATTCCCCCGGGAATAAATCCAAAAAAGATTGCGGAACACCAGGAAGGCGCTATATGAACAATACGTCACTAAAAAGCCCAATCGTGAGACGGAAGTGAATAATCCCTAACGGGTGACGGAGAGCGAATGAGGGATCGATTCTCTTTCGAAAGTCCTTCCATTCTATCACCCTTCACCCTTATTTTCTTTCTTCTCATCGCAAGGCTTTTTTTTTCTATAAATGACAGATAAAAGGATAAAAAGGATCGTGTTCTTCTCGTCCTTCGAACTTTCACACACACACACAAATAAGCATCCGTGCAGAGTTGCATCGGACACGTGTGTTTGAATGCTCCGCGGCGCGTGGAAGCGGTCACGACAATGAGACACACGCACACGCAGACGAAAACGGTAGCCGACGTTTTCGGAGGGCGCGTTACCCAATAAACAGAGAATTGATTTGATTGGTTGATTGGCGCGCGGAAGATTTACACAGAGGAAGAGAGAGAGGGAGAGGGGGGGGGGGAGAGGAGGGGAGAGAGAGAGGGGTCCTGGAATCATTCCGAACCTTTATCGATGCACTTGGTTGGTGAAGGGGTGAGAGTTGAGGGTGAGAAAGGGAGGGAAACAAACAATCGCCGATCGTTTTTGAGATGCGAGAAGTGAATGTGTCGATAGCGTTACGATCCCTCGGCGGATTAACATAGCGTGCGTTATTAAAATTCATCGAGAAGGTTAAGATTGTCCACACGCAAATATTCCTCATGCGGAATAAGCGCGGGGGTAGCGAAAGCCGCCGGGTAGACGTCGTGCTTGATTGGAACAGATCGCAGACACGGATCACCGCGGCTACTTGCCACACAATGCATATGGAAAGAGAGAGAGAGGATGAAATAAAACGAGGCAACACGGAAGTTTTGACATCTCCCGCGGTGAGGCGCCGCGAGACTTTTTCACCTTGGTTGCAAAGACGTATTGCGTTTGTCGAACGCAGTGATTATGAGAGAACCGTGCATCCCATGCAGGACACAAGAGAGCTGATACGGTGAGGATAGCTTTTCTTTTTGAGTCCGTGAGAGGCGTTTTCGAGATGAAAAAAACAAAGAGATCGCGTTAGTCACAGTGAAAATAAAAATCGTCTGATTCACGGTTCTTTTCGAATTAAACAGCCCCGAGAAGTGGGTTACGCAACTCTTGATGCATAAAATAATACAATTCTTCCCATTTTTTAAACTTCTCCTTGCCTCTTTGTTACACCTACATGCCGTTAGGATATAACGTTCCCATAACAATACGTTATTTTCTTATGCTAATGAAAGACCAACCCTCGGGTTTTCTATAGAGCTTTCTTCGCCGTAAACAATGGAAGTTATCCGGAAGGCCGTAAAATAAGCGAAAATAATAAATCTATTATAAAGGAAGAATAGAATTTTACCACCATTCCAAATATCATCGTGAAATTTTAAATAATAGCAGATGGAATTTCGTCGAGTGAAATAATCCTATTCTCACCTGATATTTATACGTTTAACGACTGAGGGGTCGGGGGCGTGAACTTCCGAAAAATATTCAATGAAATGTTCTTACCTGAATTATTGGCTGTATTTGTCATTGAGTAAGTGGAGAATTTATTCTTAAAACTGCTCTGCAATTGATAACTAATCTAAACCACATTATAATTAACTGAATTAGGCGCGACTTCGTGGATGAAGGCTATATTATTCATATTAAATAAAACACTTCGTACTTTTCATCATAAATTCTGTGGAAAAGTACTGTTTAATTTAATATATATAACTAAACATAGTTTGATTAGAGACACACCTTCGTTTATATTATATTTCTAAATCATTAAAAGGATTTTATTCAAATTTATAGACGCACGTTTGGTACTTAATATACTGCAAATATATAAAATAATGAGGCCAATGACAGCATACATACATCACAAAATATTTAAGGCATTCTTTTCGGGAAAATTTATAAAGATAATGAATGTAAATGGTGAAAAAAGTCGCGAGTGTTCGTTTGATACCAGTATCATTTCACTTATTGTTAGAGTCCTTTAGCATATTTTGTACGGTAGCTTTCAATATAAGTGCCTTCGTAAGCCGACACTTAGGACAGCACAACATTCAGTCGACTTTGAAGTCTGCAGTCTAGCGAAAAACTAATTAACTGCACAAACTTGAATCCTGATACGGATTACCACTTCTTTATAAAAAAAACGCACCATTTTTGTCTTTCTCGTGCTCCCAGTTACGGTAGTTCGAGAGCACGTTATTACAGATGATAGATGTAAGACGACCCAATTTAACTTTTAATCCCATTCTATCCTTTCAGAGACAATGCACAAACCGAAGATAAACCACAAGAAGCCGTTAGCTCCGGTTGATGGTCCGTCTGGCGATGGTCATTCGTCGAGTTCGTCAGAAGTCCACGACGGACACGAAGACGACTACGACGAGGAGGAGGAGGAAGAAGAGGACGAGGTGGAGGACGGAGACGACGACGAGGAGGATGAGAATGATGAAGAAGAGAAGAAAAGCAAAAATGCGAGCGGAGAGACGACGACCTTAGGAAGAGGGATTACTCTACGAAGGAGGAAGAGGTCGGCTTTGAAGGAATACTTCGTCGAGGTCATGGTGGTGGCGGACAGGAAGATGATCGAATACCATGGGGACGAACTGGTCAACTACGTCCTCACCCTCATGTCCATCGTGAGTAGCCATTCCTAAGTTCTTCAACCTTTTTTTTTTCCGCTGATGCTCCCTTTTTAGCATTTTCTAAATAATCGCGTACTCTCGAATAAATATAAAAACATATTAAAAGGTCATATTAAAATGCCCGTATTACTCGTGGATACGTACGCAAATAAACAAGGGCGATATAAATTTCTATTTTTAGCATAATTAACGGCCGTGTGCATCTTCTTGCGTGAAAAAGACTCGTCGATCTCTCGATAAATTCACTGCGCCGCGGGAAAACATTGAAATAATTTTTCCGTCCAAGTTCCCCTTTGCATGTAAAAAAAAAACTCCCTACATCGTTTTAGAACGTTATTCGTAAGCGTAAAACCACAAAGTTTTATTAGGAAGACATGCACGGAAGCTGAGGTAAGAAATTATATCATTTCATATTTTCGCGTACCCCTGTAAAACTTTGCACGTACCGCAAGGGGTACTCGTACCCTCGGTTGAAAACCCCTACTCATTGAGATCTCAAACAGAATCGAAAAGAAAAACTCCTTGTGAGCGACGCGCGTATATTTTTTTATAATCCAATCGACTTAAATAAACTCTTAATTTTTTATAATGGTCATATTCAATCACATCTTCTAACGTGGGACCTAATAATGTAATTTTTTCGGCAATTCCCTTTTTCTTAACGTTTTCAAAACGAAGTGAACTACCTATTTAAAACATAAGCGAGTATTTTTTAACATAAATTTTATATGATGAAGATATCACCTAATAATTCTTGGACGACCAAGAATAGACTAACATACTCTACGGTCCCAGCATAATATGCGATAAAATCAGGGAGTGGTTAATACCCGAAAAAACGAAGACACGGAAAAAGCGAGCTTTCTTTACCCCATCGAACAGAAAACATGAAAATCACAACAGCTGCGCGTAGTAAAATTAATTTCTAACAAATGTTCTTTTGATACGACGTGCAGTGCTTCCTGCGGTATTTTAGATGTTTGAATAAGAAACGGCAAATAAACGAGATTATGAGAAAAACTCCGTGAAATTATTGGCGTATTTTATATCACGCGACAGGTATTAACCAAACTTAGTTGTAACTAATTTGGCACTTTTAAGAAATTGAATTATAAAACATCCACGGGTAAATTATTTTTCAACATTTTCTTATTAGAACTCTTATACTATCACTAAACAAATAATTAAAACATTAAGTATTATAATAAAATAAAATATAAATGAGACAATAAACAGCGGCTGCAGTAAGACCTATATATAAACCAAAATATATTGTAAGAGTTATATAACAACAAATATGAAAAATCATAGATAGTTCTTTGATCAATCCAAGCAATGGTTTCGGTATTAGAAATAAACCATTGAAAGCCAGCGGCACTGCACTTAATTTAGCCGATGGGCGGTGATTCGGCAGCTATATTTGAAGGTATAATTCTAAATGACATACTCTTTGCCAAAGGCATGGAGAAGACCCTTATGCGGGCTTCTCAGGATATTCAAAACGAGTGAAAATGATCAACATAGGAAATTAAACTTCGCCCTTTTTATCGCACCTTAAGTGAGGTTATCTAAGTTTAAACTGTTTTAAAATGAATCTTAATGTCTTACATTGGTTATCAATGTTACGTTTGCATTAACGCGCTGTTATATGGGTACAGTCAGTCACAGGATTGTACACGACCAAGCTAATAGAACTACCGCATTGTTTGGAATTGTGCCCAAAAGTTAATTACAGCAGACATCTTATTTATTGGATTTTGGCCCAACTAACAGGAATACAGTACTATAAGACTTCCTCTTACAAAGAAGGTAGTAAATTTATTCCAAGACTTTGAACAAATACACTATTACTCTTTATCCTCAATGTTAACTGAAAGTCTTTAGCACCTTTTGATCAAGGGTATTCATTTGTACCATAGTGCTGTTGACAACGTTAGCATAATGTAACCTTTAAAAACTTTTTCTTAAGGATAAACGTCGTGTTACTATATCTTTTAAAAAACGCATTTACATGTAAGCGTGTACGGAAGAATATAGACGTTGAACAACCGACAATTGCTAATTCTACCGACGTTAAGAAAAGTAGTACTCTACTCAAGGAGATTAAGTTGTGTTGTTGAGAAACCCGAGCCTATTTTTCACGTCACCAATACAATACTATAATAAATGATCTTGTCATGGAGGCATAGGAGACTTTCAATTTGCATCGCAGAATAGAAAGAATGATTCCTTTATGTGGAAACCTAGAAACGTAATTTTCAATCCTATTCTGGACGTATGTGGTTCTATTGTATGCTAATAAGTTTGGATGGTAGCCAACCTAATTGGATTAATTGGGATATGCAAACTAGCTTATTTCATTAAAATTTGCGGAAACCAAAAGAGTAATAGAGTGATCGCCAACCTTTATTGGCTGAATGGCTACTGAGATGTTTGCTATGTACGCCAAGCGTTATTTTAAAGATGTGTATGAACAAGTTGGTGTTGAAAAACAAGATGAACAACATAAAGATTTTTAAAAAAACTATAATGCAGAGTATTTTTTTAGATTTTTTACTATTTTAATATTCTCACGGGCACCCGAACATTTCTTCACGGCCACTTTGGTGTTTGCGGTCAGACGTATGTGTCCAGTGACGCATATCAAAGTTATGCAAAAGTAACTGCGTTAGTATGCATACAATTTTAAAGAAGTTAAGGTATCATCGTTGATGGAAAAAGTAGTAGTGCGTACTCTTTTCCACACAACGCCTTGTTATAATCTCTCCGGACTATAACTTTCACTTGTCTTTATTAAAAGGAAATCTCTTAAATAAGTAAATATTATTCATATAAATACACATACCTTAGATAAATAAATGGTAAGTTAGAGATACGACCGTCGTTGATGTTTATGAAAACATCTTTATCTAAGAAAGTATCGATGCATCATCAATGTCATTTTTCTTTCCGTTTGATTATTCTCAACTAAGTAACTTGTTTTACCAGGAAAATTTTGACGTATAAAGCAAAATCATTTATTAAGCCAATACATTATATTTTTGGTTATTTAATTTGTTTTGTTACATTGGGTGGAAATTTATAACTTCTTTCTTTGATTCGCCAAATAACTACATATATGAGAAAATTTCTAAAACATATGATGGGCACCGAAAAAAACTTTCCTTAAGAATGATAGATAAAAGTGACGTCTAGTTCATATAGTTACATCAGAATATTGATTAAAAACTAAAGTTTACGGTATACCGGAGTCCATAAAAACAAAAAAGGGCAACATCTGCACTTAAATTTTTTTGTGTGACTTCCATTGTGGATTATTCGAATTATATTTGCAAAAAATGAGGGGAGACTTGAAAACAATATATGTACTATAAAATTTTTAAATATACTTTTAAAACCAATTTTCTTTACTTTTAGCAAATTTATCCGAACGCCTTCATTTATTTTTAATGACACGCGTCCTTTTAATTTCAAATATTACGTTTAAATACGCGGATAATTCGACATGGGGCCAATGATCACTTAATTACATTCTGGAGTTATGCTTAATATTTACATTTGAAACGACATTCCCACGGTCTTTAGGTGAAACTAACGAACGTATACGGGGCACGGTTTAATTTTCACCCATCTTTCCAGCAGGAAATAAAACACCTGAACGACAGCATAAGCGATGAATATTCGTAAAGAGTTGTACCCGGCTCATTAAATAAAAATGCAAAGGAATCAAAACAGCTCGTAAAATTTTTTAAAAAACTAAAATACATAAATAATAAACCAATTCCTCCGACTCACATAAAACCGGACCGTAATAATTTTTAACCGCTTCGCGCTGAGAGGGGGGAAAAAAGGAACAGAGGAGGAGATAAGGAACGCTTCGTAACATCTACACCGTAGATTTCCCTCGCTGATAAGGTAAAAGTGATGGAGTCGAACGCTTCTTTCCTTCAAAGGCGCTCGGAGAAAACTCGCATACGAGTTCTCCCACATTTATTCTTTCTTTTCTTTCCTCTTTGTATTCCTCTCCTACTCAATTCTTCTTGCCAACCTTAACCCCGTTCTTCCTTTTTTCGTCTCTCTCTCTACCTTACGCAGTCTCCCTCCCTTACTCCTCTCTCAGTCCCTCCCTTTCTTCTTTACCTATCACCATCCTTCTCTCTCCCTCCGTATCTCCTCACCTTCCTCCATTTTTCCTCTTTTCACCCTCTGTATCTGCCTCCTCCCCTTCTGCCGTGTCCTGTTTACCACTTTCTTCTTTTCTATTTTTTCTCTTTATGCTTCTCCCTATTCCTCTCCTCACCTTTACTTACCTCCCTCTTTCTCACTCCCTTCCTCTCTCTCTCTCCCTCCCTCTTTCTCACTCCCTCTCTCTCCCTCCCTCTTTCTCTCTTCCTTCATCTCTCTTTCTCCCTCACTCCCTTTTTTTCTCTCGGGCCTTCCCTCTTCCTCTCTCCCTTCCTCCCTCTTTCTCTCTTCCTTTCTTCCTTCCTCTTTCCCTCCCTGCCTCTTTCTCTCTACCTCCCTACCTCTTTCTTTCGCCATCCCTCTCGCATTCTCTTTCTGTACACTGTTAAACCCCCTTCCAACATCCTTGGCGCCGCGAGAGTGCAGTAACACTCCCCTCTTAAAAAAAAACCGCGTGGAATACAAAAAAAAGAAGATACCGTCATAAAAAAGCACCCAACCTGCATCCTTCGATGAGACTCCCCGTCCGGCTATTTTTATCTTTCCTTCTCATTTATAACGAGAGCGAGAGTGCGTGAGGAGAGAAATGGAGTGCACGCAATAGCTTTTTCCCACCCACTCGGAAAAGAATCTTTCGGTGCAACGGAAGTGTTCTGAGAAAGGGAGAATCGAGAGAGGAGAGGAGAGAAAGAGAAGGGGTTAGGAGGGAGGGGTAGGTAGGGGAGGAGGGAAGGTCGTCGTGTCGCGGAGAGACAGAAACGGGGAGGGAGGGAGAAAGGAGTGAGGCGCTCATGGAGAGAGAGTGGGAGGTGGATGAGAGGGAGAGTACAGCACGGAAAACGCCCACCTTCCGAATAGTCAGCGGTACTCATTCACGTATTCCTTTGGGAACATTTTTTTTAAAAGAGCCAGCTGAGAATACATGCCCCTTCGGCCGCGAGAGAAATATGGGTAGTAGGGCTCTCTCTCTTTTTACTCGGAGCGAGTGAGAGGGGAAACGGACGTTTTTATGAATGACGGATTTAAAAAAAAAAACGGTTTACATCGAGAGCGAATGGGGAAACAAATTAAGTTCGTAGGACCAGCCCAAAATCCTCGCGATTAACGGTTTTTTCCGAATTCCTTTTCGCGCTGTTTTTCTTGTCTCGCGTAGGAAAACCGACGTTTTAAGACGGCGCAGTTTTTTTATTTTTCGTTTTCCCGGGAAGATAGAGACAGACGAAAATCGACATTAACACCTCGCGCGTGAATGTATTCACTACGGGCGTTTCACCCATTTTTGTCACATCCTGGCTAGGATCGAGAGGAAAAAGGGATAGGCTTTCCAATTTTAGTGTTTCCCCCAGTCTGTGGAATTTGGCGAGAACGGTCGTCGCTCTTCGATTTTAAATGGAAAAAAATAATCTCCTTGGATTTGATTCGATCCGTTCCATTTTTGGAATTTTAAACTTACGTCTCGAATCGGTCCTGGAAGTAACATGGTCTCCAATTTTTTAGAACATCATTTCTGTGGAAGTTTGGAGAGATAGCAATCTTACTTTCCTGATTTCAATTCCAATCGCTTTTCTCTGATTAACTCCTTTTCTGGAATTTAAGCCCGATTCTCCACTTCACCGAACATTTTATTGCTTTAGGCATAAAATGACCATCTCGAAAAGAGAATTGTCAATACGAAAGTTTTTTTTTACTGAAAGCAAGCAATTTATCGACGGATTGTTAAATCCCGTAATCTGTAAACTCACTCGCTTGGGCCACGATCTCTAAAGGAATCGTTATCGAAAGGATGCAGCCTTTAAAAAAACTCGAAAATAAAAATCTATTTTTATAACTTAACTATCGCCTTCCAACATTCGTTTAAGGGCCTTTGCACACGGGACCACCATGGCCCCGCCACCATGGTGTAGCTGCACCTTTTCACACGGTGGTGGCCCGACCACTTTGGCCACGCGGCCAGTAGGATCAGTCGAGACAACCTTTGTGGTGGCCCACTTCAACTTGGTGGCGCGACCAGTCGAGATACACGTCAAGGCATGAGCTCTTTCAGACGAGTAGCCACCAACGGAGCGTTCAGTACAAATAAAATCGGTACAATATACATTGTACAAACTTTCTCATATAATAATGCGTCGTTTAGTTATCTTTTGAATAATATGTACTATGTACAATTATTACAAACGTCAACTTAAATAACTATAGGAAATTTTATGAAAATCGTGTGAGCCGTTTTCTAGACAATCCAATTGTTATTAGTTTCCCAAGAATAAACGAGCCTTATATTGTTTTTTTGAGAAATATGAACTATGTAGTATTATTGTATATGTAAACTCAAGTTACTTTACGAAATTTGATTACAATTGTTGGAGCCGTTTTTGAGAAAATCAAACTTTTGTTAACCCTTAACTGGGCGCGTCAAAAAATGTCATGCAACTGGTCGCGTGGCGTACTGAGTGCGCCGCAGCAATGTATGCAAAATACGAACGTAAACAGTAATAACGATAGATTCATTCTAAATTTTGTTTATTTAGCCTTTTAATGCATGTTATGATATATAATTCTTATTGCTGAAGTTATTGTTAGGATTTTCTACATTATATACGAACTAAATTTTCAAGATATATTAAGTACCATATGACATTATATCATTAAAATTTTTTATCATAATATATTTACATAAGCGCCATTTCAAGCACAAAGATGTAAAAATAGAAGAAATAATGCTAAAAAATTACGTTGTAGAAATATTTAAACTTTTACAGGCAAATCGCGATGCGTGTTTGACACAGCGGAAGCGACGCACATAGCTTTGCGTCTGTTTTACTCCTCAAGAACAATAGCTAAAAGGTTGATAACAATTTGTTCGATCAGTCAGGCAATAAAGATAGGATAGATAAGAGAACAATGTATATGAAGCATTCTTTACAGCATTTTAAAAATATTTGGCGTACTCCGCCAGCGCGCACTTAAGGGTTAAAATTGCCTAGAATAAACTGCCCTTAATTACTGTGCATTGTCAACCATTTCTTCATAGCTTCTATTCTGTATGATAAAATGCCTAAGTACGAGATTTCATTCATTTTCGCTCTACCGTTTAGGCTCTAGAGCTCTAGAAGGGTCACTGCTTTTTCCAAAACACACAGCAGCTGCCTCTTCAACGTCCATTTCGGAACTGACGAATTTGGTGGCGTTTGTGGTGGCTTTAACTATATTGGTGGCGCGACCATGGTGGCCGCGACCAAAGTGGCCCCGTGTGAAAAGGCTCTTAAGTGTTAATATGAAGAACATATCAATCCACTATCAAACCTGTCCTTTCCATCTCCGCCCAACAATCGAGATCGTCCTTTCAAGATGGCTTCTTTTGAGTTTTTACGTTTCGAGCTATACGTACGTACAGCTCCAAAAATTATCCATGCAATAAAAGAATAGATCTATTGTAAATAGAATTTAATGAAAATGTTCTCGTGACATGAGTGATAGATAGATTCTTAACTCTTTTAAATTTAAACACATTTTCTGTCTGTCTGGGTTCGTTTAACCATTTTATTTAAATATTTTTTGTAATTCGATGCACAATCACTGCAAAATTTGTCTCTCTTCGAATAAGAAGGTCTAGCATAGCTTATAGTACATACGTTTTAAACTCTTGCTTTATCGATAGCAGTTCCACTTATTTTACATCCCAACCTTGATGTCTTGAAACGATTATAGTCGTTAACAGATGGGATTTTTGCGAAGTGATTTGGAATTTTTTTTCAGTCGTACAAAAACTTAATAGAGGCGACAAGTTCGAAGATAAAAAAATCCTAAAAAAAGCGCGAAAGAGCATTTTGCCCTTACAAATGGAAAAGCCCCATAACAATCGTGAATCACCCGGTCAACTTCTATTTGTGCACGCTGACGCTTAGTTTTTGCCCGGAATATTCTGTTTTTTTGCGACACTCGGATTAAGTGGCCTGGCGCGTTGCGTTCCCTCGCGAACGCAACTGTCCACACTTCTGGGAATCTTTCACGACGTCTCAATTATTCCTCCCATCATGCCCTCGGAGATAAGTGAACTCCCCTTTTTTCCGAACGCGATAACCGATTCTCATTTTTAAAAACCCATGATTATCGTGATGTCAATGCATTGTAATATGTAGGATTATTAGTCCCGAGAGGTAGATTCCATATAAAATAACAACTTGCAATAAAGCGATGATGCTATCGAAGAGATGCTTTCAGGGTAAATATATTCCTTTTTCTTTTTAAAAATCCTTTCAACTAATATGAAATTAGTGCAATAAAGTGGCACGCTTCATTAAAGTATATCTATAATCTCTCATCATTCATGCAAAATATTAAACCAGTTATGAGACCCATCAGGGCTTAAGCGCAGGATGAACGTGTACGTAAAAAATAAATATATCGAAAATTCATATAAAACATTTCAATTTCACTTCTATACAGTAGCATTTCTTATATAACGGTCAATGTGGTTATTCTATCATAATGAAAAAATTACGCCATAATCTTACGATTTTTTCCGCTGCAAAGAACATCGTCGGCACAAAAACCAAAATCAATTTTTATGCGGGAAACAATGATCAACGCGAGAAACGTTTTCACATGGTTTTGGAAAAAGCATCTTCTGGTAAATCATCGGTTTTTGGGCGTAGATGACACTATTTTACGGAAAAATACATCTATTTCGAAATATTTTCTTCGATGGACGTGACCATAAAACTTCGCGATCCGTAAAAAGAAGAAAACCTTCACGTGAGAACGCTAATGACGGAGCTGGATTTCTCTTTTCCCACCGCTTCATGTGCGTGCCAGATCGCTTCGATTATGCTTAACACACACGCAGAGTAGTCGAGCTTTGTATCGATACGTGGACCCAAAGTCGCCTAGCAATCAGCGAAATTCACATGGGGACGTGAAAGATTATGCAGCCGAGAATTTTTTCGATTTTTTCTCTCACTTCATATAAAAGAGCCGATGAAACCAAAAAACGAGCTGTGTCGTTGGGATCTTAGTTTCTTTACGGAAATCGGAAGAAAAAAGTGCTATATAATGCGTATGGTTGCATATGTAAGACAGAATAAGTTTCAGCGTTTGTGTATGCGTTTAATAATACGGAATTGTAACTGTTGCACATTATTTTTTTTTAACTGAGGTGTTCTCCATGACCTAAAATTATAATTTAGCTTATAATATCGTCAAGTATTTCATTTCCGCAAGGGTCTCAAACCTATAATAAGGATTTACTGGCAAAGTTACTTCCAATTTTAATAATTTTAATTTTTGTAAAATTGTGGAGCATTGATAGCCTACGAAAAAGCGCATCGGATTTCTTCATATTTTAAATTAAATACCTGTCTTTTCGCGACCGTTTAATTTTGTATGGCGTTTTCCAAATATTCTTGTTGTGAGGAACCTGCATCGCAAAAACATCGATTTGAAATAGCTGGATATTTTATGGAAATTCTTTTGTTGGATGCGCGGATCGCTTGAAATCTCAATATATGAATTAAGTTTTAACGAAACGTTTGCATGTTCTGAGACCCTAGTTTTCAATAACAGTAGCTCTCTTAAAACCGTTACAGTATCATAAAAATGTCGTCTTCCATTGTGCAAGACAGAAGTGGGCTCTATATTTCGTAAATTTCTTATTTGCAAACCCCGATAAATTGTTTGCTTCTAAAGACTGGCACTTTCTGTATTATTTCAATAAACTTCACGCTTAGACGTTATTTGTTGTCACCGTTTGAGGTTATTAATCCTAGAAAAACAATAATTTCCATTGACGAGCGCCGTTAAGACCTATCGCACACATTTAATTAGACGTTTCGCTTTATCTCAAGCGGAGCAATTTTGGGTCGCGCATCGTTCTTTTTCTTTAGTTGGATTTTTTTAAGGTCGTTTCAATTCCTGAGCATTGTCTCTTATCCTACGCTTAAAGACGTTAATAATCCTTTCACCGTCGGCACGCCCTGAAACCTCGCTTCTGCATCCGCTTTCCAACCGCCGTGTACGAGAGGAGTTATCTGTACGTAGCAGAATAGGTCGACGTAAAATTCTCAACCTTTAAATATAATTTACAGTGGAAAAACTGCTTATACCATATTTTGTCTCTACGTAATCATTAGTTTCAATTTAATACGAACGAAACAAAATTCAAATAAATCGGTATGGCATTTGTAGCATAATCGTCACTTTTTCAAAAAATAACGTCTTACATTTAATAAAATCGAGTTTTATAAGATCCATCTGGCTCAAAAGTACATAATGTACAATGGTAAACGTTTCCGCATCAATATTTTATAAAAACCTGTACAATGCTATTGTTATGAACAGTTATGAACAGGTTTGCATTCGTGTGCTAGGCAATTCACCTTGAAATCGCGGTAATATTTACTGAAATTCCAGACTGAGAAATGCATAAAGTTCTTTTCCGACGCTTTTAAGTACTACATACATTTATTGTCCATTATAAATCCCGTAGAAATCATAAATTCATGTGATTCGTGTATAAGGAATGCGATAGATAGCGATTTTAAAACTGCTGAGAAAAACAACAAAAAATAACGTAACCAGTTCTAATGAGTTACCTAATATATGTGTAAATCGACTTATTTTATTTCATTTCTCCCCTATATACTAGCAGTAACATAGAATAAAACCAAGGTTTATGACATTTTTTTACCGATATTACGATCCGCGGCTTAAGTCAGAGGCTATGACTTTACTTGCATTCCTCTGAAACAAAACTCCGTCTGCATTTAGAAATGCATCTTTATTTGATAAAAAGCAAAATCCATTTTCCCATTAGAAAATAATTTTCAATTATCCTACATTATAAAATAATTTAATAATTCACGCGTAATATGGACGTTATTTTCAACGAGAGAACGCAAATATGTGTATTTTCTATACATTGGATATTGTGCATAAGGTAAATTTTTAAACCTTCTTTAAAAATTACCACGTTTTTTGTGCATTATCTTCACTGGCAATACATTTTGTTTAAAATCTGATAATACTTTATAAACCGGTGAAGATATATAATTTAAAGGATTAAATTTAGGTTAAAATTCAAAATAGATTTTTTTGGGAAATTTTGCGCTGATTTTATTATTATGGCTATATTTCGGAAGATTTACACTAATTTGGGGTGGTTTAGATAACATTACGAGATATTTTCAAAGCGCTGATATTAACTGTAAATCCTTTACGTTAAATTTACCTTAACTACATTTTCAAATCGATCGCTACAATTCCGGCTGCGTGACTTAAAAGAGTCCGAATGAAATCTGACGCTGACGACTCCAAGTACCGTCGCGATTTATTTATCCCCGTTAACCGCTCACTACAAAATTTTCTTCGCGCGAAAGAATATTTTAGGACATACATAACACATTCTCACGCAACTTCACATAACGGAGAGTTTTCCCTTTCAATGTGCACGAGTCCTCACGTTCTTTAAGGTTCGTTTCGCGCGACGGCACCTCCTCTCGGAGTATTTTCCCCGTCTCGAAAGATCCCATTCCGCGTGGGCTGGCGAACACCCTCCCCCTTCGCGAAGAGGGGGGGAAGGGGGCAATTATACGTGGGCGAACAAGAAATGGTAAGGAAGAGAAGTCCAGCCCACGTATGAAAACCTCCCTTCCTCCTACCCTCTCCCCTTACCTCCCTCTCTCTCTCTCTCTCTAACTCACCCTACACACTCGATGGTTTTATGAAGTATGGATGCGATTTTCAAGTTTCAGAGCTCATTTAAAAAAAAATAACTCGCCTCTACATCCCAATAAGTATTTAAAGGGCGGAGAAATCGAGGGAAAAATATAGGTAGAAGGGGTCGGAGAAATTATGGAGGGTTTCGCGGGGATAAATGCATGTATTCCCTGCTTTGGAATGCCATTAGCCAACGTGTTAATGCGTCGGTCGGAGATGGAGTACTAATTCACCTGGTGCCTTCTGAGAGAAAAGTAACGGAAATCTGTCGTTCTATTTTTTTTTTTACATCTATGTAATCAAAGCAGATGCGATTTGCACGCCGTGGAACCGATTGGTATGCCAGCGCGAAAAAACATGCTCGAGAAATGTTACTGAAAATGCGGGTCTGATTGAAACGACTTTAGACTCCACTTACAGATCTAATTTTTAGGATGAAAAATATCGTTGAATCGAAGAATTTGCTAAAAGGGTTTACGTTATTCGCTAATAGCAAAGAAATTAAGTAAAGCATGTCCGCAAAACACCGAAATCTCGACACCTCGAATCATTTATCAACTACTTTGAATCCGACGAATCACAGGAATGCGCCGTTTGAATTATGAGATGGAAGCATATATCTTTGAAACAGCCAGTGGCGTAGGGACCATGGATCCGATGGATCGGTCGATCCAGGGCCCGGAACTCGAGGGAGCCCGAAGGCCCGTGGTCGACATATACAAAATTTTACCCTTTGTGTCATTTTAAACCACAAGAGCTGCTAAATACAGTGAAACTTATTTCATTAAAATTTTCCCCTTAAAAAATAAAATAAGCAAAAAATATATACTGGAGGAGAGGGGGGGGGGGGGGGGGGGGGCGTAAAGAATTCTCGAACCAGGGCCCGGCCTCACCTTGCTAAGCCACTGGAAATAGCGTTATAATAATTATTTCTAGAAGCAAATCATTTTCCAATTCCTGTATCATTAAAATTTCAGTTGAAATTTTCAACATTTTCAATATTCCCAAAACCAGCTCCTTTACCTGGTTAATGTGAACTAGGTGGATAACTCTAATACTTGGAAAGGACATAAAATTCGTTGAAATATACCGAAAAGCGAAGTATTTAAAAGGGTGCAGATAAATAAATAAAAGAAGCAAGGTAAATGTACAAAGGAATACAGAAAATGTTCATTTAAAACCAATTTTGAGTTTTACATTATTCACAGTTATTATCCTTAACTTCATTATTAATGTATTCCATCACTTGTCTATCACTAATATTTTCAAAGCAAACATTTTACTTGGAGAAAAACTATTTAAAACTGCTTTATGCAATTAAGCTTATTTTGATTATTTTCTATAATTTAAATGAAGAATCGCAATGGCCTATTCACGTAAACTGTAATGACATATGCTATTCAGCTTAAATCTCTTTCCGAAGCCACTCTGGCGCAACGAGTCTCCTACGGCGACGGCATCGGATTAGTTTGAATCACCTTCCATTCTGTTATGTTAAATTGTCTTCGCGTGTTTTTCCGGGTTACGAAAACAAATTTATAGTTTCGAGTTTCCATTCCTTCCTGTGTAAACCGTTTAACAATCTAAGCGATTCTGTGTCGGGTTGTTTATCAAGGCCTTTCACGACACCTAGCTGCATACTTCGCATTCCGACACGATTAAGTGGTGCTTATAGTGAAAGTGATGTGAAACGATAGAAGGAAAGCAGCTTATAAATGTAGAAAACCGCGATAGGCGTGATTCACTTACAAGCGGGTTGTTCCTTAGTTAAATAACCCGAACGATAATCCTAACGCAACAAGGATTATCTCGTGGAAACATCTTAGAAAGACAGCGAAACTCAAAAAATTACCATACAATTGTATGATATAGTTACGTTACTCGATTAGCACAATTTTAATCGAGATATCATCAGTCCTGGATCTAAAAAACGTTGTCACGCCTTTCTATGAAATTCATTTGGGTCACTGCATCCGAAAACGTTTCAAAGGTACTTTCTAAGAACGAAGAAGTATGTCTCGAATACCTTTGCGCGATTTTTATCATAAAATTATGAGTTCGGCTGAGTTAGTTGCCAATCTGTGCGAACAAAAAGAGTATATTTCAAGACAAGTAACTGCAAACTATTTCTCACGAACAATAGCAATAATGGACGAAAAATTTACTAATCGAAAAAACTAGTAGGAATTGAAATTTCATTTTCTCATAGGGAATGGAGAATATAACCGCCAAAAAATCTTATTAAAGCCTTTGAAATATGACAAAATTGAAAAATTCCTGAGACAAATGGCATTTCTCAACCAATTTTTTAAATTATAATTTTCCAGAAGTAATCGACACGTAAAGGAAATATAGTATCACAAAAAATCATAACCTCATGGAAACCACACCTAAAAGAGTGTTTAAATTCGTAAGCAAGTTTTCAGTGTACTCGGTTTGGACCTAGTAAGGATTTCACTAATAATGTTTTAACGAGAGACTCAATCGACCATTCATTTCGCATTTTAAAGTGCAAAGTATTTTTTTAATCGTACGAAATAATAAATGCAATCAATCGCCAATCCCATGGACGAAAAATCACGCGATTTGTACGTGGCACTAATAAACCCACGAGTCCCAACATTTCGAGATACGCTTTCGGGGAATGTAAGGCGACACATGACTGTGCACCTAAAGAGATGCTTCACTTGCACTAGCAAGAGAGAGAAAGAGGCAACTTGTTGCAGAGTAAGCATTGCTGACGAGGTCGCATGCTCCACAACGCCCTCGTCCTCAACCTCGCCCTATCGAATTTTCTAGACTGCAATAAGTTTCTCAAGTAGTTCGGGCCTTTACTGTCATATCCCTCTGCGAGTTTAAGATCGCCTTCTATCCTAATGAAACCGTTTTCGCATTAGCGTGAATTGCGACAAGGTCTTTTTGATAATAAACTACGTTTGAATTAAATTGCGGGAAGACTTTACTGAGGACGATAAAAAAAGTTACGTGTGCACGGTGCAATTACCGACGGAAAATTTTCACAGCGGGGAAAAAAGTCAGCGTAAATGATTACTGTCGATTTTTGCAGTTGCTCCGCCAGCAAAAAAAACATAAATCACACTAACAACTCAGTAATGATTCAGCCGCCTCAGCTGGAGGTTAGTTTCAAATTAATCTCATAAACAACCCTTGTAAACTTTTATTGCAGGAGTGGAAATTATGTGCATCTCACATATTTTAACTGGCAATTTACCTTAAAGCACGGTTAATTTGTGTTTGAAATGTGCATTTGGCTTACAGGTGTGTTTTATGAGTGTTTGATCTAGTCAAATAATTGGCAATTGCACTCCTACAATAAAATGAGTGGGATACTTCAATAGAGCAAAGTATGCCTCGAATAAACTCTTTTAACGAGGCTGAAATTTCCAATATAATTTTCGGCTGAATTAATATACGACGGTTGGATGGAAGTTTCCCTTCAATCGTACATATGAATCAAATGGGCAAAGTGCCATCATATGGAGAAGCTTCCGCGTTGACCCAGAAGGTCACGGACAATGACACCCAACGAACTACGGCCGTCAACGTGAATGAACTTTCACCTCTCGTCGCCTCCACACCTTTACGCCCACCTCGGCGTTTAACTCGTCGCCGGAAAATAACACCCTTAACGAAAACGAATTTTAACAAAAAAACACACTATTTACCAGCGTTCCATCTTTAAATTATTTCCGGCATGCCAGAAAGAAAAAAAAGACAAAAGGGAGAGAGAGGTCGGTATATTTTAACGGTATTTTTTTTAGCATTCCAAAAATAGCCTCGGCTTCACAAAAAGTTTTTTAAATTCCCGCGGATAGTTTTTAATTTTTATGATTTTCGGTTGTTTATGGGCGCGGAACGAGCCGAGCATAGCGATACGATGCTAATGATAACGTGCTCCATCTCCCTCCTCCGTTCTCCATCCTAAAAGAGGAAAAAATCCTCTAAATGCACGCACGCCGACCCGAGAGAGAGAGAGAAAGTCTTATAACTCTCCATCTTTTGGTTTCCCGTCTGGGCACCCGAGAACACGAAACTTTTTTTTTCTTCATCCATCCTCCCACTCTCGACTCAGGATGGATGAGGAATTGAAACGAAAAAAAAAATATTAAAAACACCAGAGGGCGACACATCTCCGCTCCCGGCTGAATCCATTAAATTTGTCAGACAGCGGTAATAATTACCGGGGCAATCAGTTCGGAGAGCTTTTCCCATAATCTCACATGCGAGTAGGGACGGCCGCGAGGGCACATTTCTCCCTTAAAACTCCCGTGTAATCATTCACCTAAAGATTCCGTAATTTCTTACGGATGCGCACGTGTGTGTGTGTGCGCGCGCGTACCAAAACACTGCCGCTCCGAGCTATATCCGGTTCCATTAGGAAGGATTCGATACCTAACGGGAAGAAATGTGTATACGTGAAAAAATGAGCCGACTAAACGAGACTCACAAACATACGCGAAGGTAGATAGTCCTCCTAGGCATCATCTTCCCTCCACCTCGATGAATCTCATAAATAACTGAACAGCGCCATCTAACGAAAAAAGGGGGGGGGGCGTGGTGGGTGTGGTAACGGCGAGAGGGGGTGGGAGCAACTGTAAAACTCGCTCGCCCATTCAACCCAATTCAATTCCCTTTTTACGCGGTACGTAAAACCTTCGGTGTCGCTCGTTTATTTTTTTTTTTGTTTTTTTACGTCTTCCATTCGATTCTGTGAGAGGAGGAAGGGGTTTTAGAGAATGAGCGGGGAGGTCGTTCTCGACTTTTTAAATAATAATAAAAAACAACTACCCTGACTCCTTTTCCTACTTGTCTCCATAAACAGGTGTCGCTGATTTACAAGGACGCGAGCATCGGAAATCCCATGACGGTTGCTGTTGTCAAATTGTTTAAGGCGGAGGAGGATTTCGTGTCCAGCGCTTCGAGGAGGAGGGATTCTTCAGAAGGGACCTCGGCTCCTGAAATGCTGCGGAAGTTCTGCGCCTGGCAGAAAACCATCAACGAAAGGGATGATAGATCCCCACATCACCACGACACTGCGCTACTCCTGACCAGGTGATTATTGTTTTGGTAATGTTACCACCTGGAGCCAATATTAGTCTGTTTAATTCCAAGTAATTATTTCATGTTTAATCATGTATATTGTTTCATACCTGTTTTCTCATCTACATTATCACATTTAAATCATGTCAACCACCTTAATTCACCGAGCTAAAAATTAAACAAAAAATTATCCGAAATATTTCAGATAATCAGCAGTTGATTAAAGTTCGTTAAAGTTGTTTTGTTATACGAATCACTCGTATTAATAATTCATCTCATCTTGTTATGATGGAATTCCACGAATTCTCGGCATCGTCTATTAATTTTACTTTCATTTGAATTGCCTATGCTAAAATTGAGCAATCATTACAGAGAAAGTAAAATAAAAATCTGTATTTCTCTACAACTTCCATTTATTAAAAGAAAGGGTATACCTTAACGTAAGGAATTTAAATGCCAGTCTTTTTAATCGTGCATATATAAAAAAGTAAACTATTTCGCTCTTTTTTTTACGAAATTAGTACGTAAGAAAATTCAAATTAGAAACGGAATTTAAAAAATAATTTTTTTATAAACGAGATCATTTGATAACGGATAAAATTTACCGTCAGATATGTTTAATTGTGTAATCGTACATTGTCCAGTCATATGTTAAACATGTATCACGGCTATAAAAGTATCAAAGCCGAAAACTGTCATTAATTAGTCGTACTGTTCACCGAATAACTGCATTAAATGCTTAATGAGATGGGTCTTTTTTTAATAACATAAAAAAATGCGATCGAACGTGAAATATATCTGTCGCCTTGAAACTTCGACGGATTAATGAATAATTACCTCCTCCCGCCGTGGCAATTATGGAGACAAATTGCAGTGACGTAATTTTATCGCTATGCTCCACCCGCGAAAATAAACTCTAACGTAAGCGCGAGCGAACTTGATATTTTTTCCGGCCATTTCGAAACTCATTTTGTAAATCATAAATTCAAGCGCCATCAGTTTAAAAAACCTCATTGCGGGTTGGAGGACGAGAGAGCAACAAAAAAAAACACAACTTGATTACGTAACCGTCCGTATTAGGACGAAGCGAGGCCAGGACTTTGAAACACATTTTTACGTCTAGCAACTCTTGACATTTTCAGCGCTGTCGATAGAGGACCGCATTAACGATACCCTCGATACCGATGACGATACGCTCGGTGAGCGTGAAATCACGGAATTACCCTCGACAGACCTGGCATCTGCCGGCCAAAAACGAAAATTCCATAAATATACCCTTAATTTTCAATGGAAGACTTGATTTGACCTCATAAAAAAAAAAAGAATATGAGCCTCGACGTCCGTCGATTTTTTTTAACCTTCTTTCATCCCTCTACCCCCCTCTCTCTCTCTCTGTATTCTCACTCCCACCTTCCCCCTCTGGAAAAATATTTCAGGGAGAACATCTGCCGTAACCCTTTACTCAACAAGTGCGACACCCTGGGACTGGCTGAGCTAGGTACCATGTGCGACCACTACACATCGTGCGCCATCGTGCAGGACAACGGTCTCAGCGCTGCCTTCACCATCGCCCACGAATTGGGACACGTGTGAGTAGCAGATGCGCGCCCTCTCTTCTTCCTCCCACACCTCTCCTAACTACCCACCTCTCCCCCCTCCTCCCTTCTCCACACACTCCAAAACCAAAGTTCTCCTTTACACTCCTCCCCACGATTCCTCATAACACCCATCGTGTTTACGGCGTGATGGATGCACCTAGGAGTAAGAGGAAAGGAGCCCGTGTGCGTTATGTGTTTGGTTGGCGGAAGATTAAGGGAACCGATAAAGAAATCCCAATCCCATGGACAATTTAAAAAGAAAAATCCCCATTCTTATTGCTCCCCTTTTCGGAACCAGTAACGAACTTTGCTTGTGCGTCTCCCTCGGCATGACTTCAGTGATTTGGCTTGGTGCGTGGAAATTTAATAAATTCTCCTCTTTTCAATGGAGCTTTAATGACGGAACGGTCTGAGCGTCGCATTTCTCCCTTGAAACTCGTTACCTTAAGACTGCCTCTATTTAAACTCCCTTTTAAAACTAGCCGCCCCTTTTGGGTGACTACTTCCTTTCTCCTCTCTCTCTCTCTTTCTATTACCCTCCAAGCGTAACTTTGTACCTCTCTCTCCTCTTTCTTCCTTGCATTATTCATTCGTCCTCTTCTTCCCTTTAATTCGGACCATTGCTCTTACTTATTTATTCCCCTTTCCGCATTCCTCCTCTCGTTCCCCACTCATATCTCCTCGTCCTCCTGTGTTACCTTTAATCTTTTCCCCCTCTCTCTCTCCGTCTCTCCTTTCATCTCCTTCGCTTCATTCCTCCTACTTATTAATATCCTCCTCTCTTATTCGCCGGATTATTTTTACAGTCCGACTTTCTCTCCCTTCTACTTCATAACTGTCTTCCTCGTCCGTTCGCATTTCTTCTGTGCTCTCTCCCCCTCTACGTATTGTCTCCTTATGGCTTTATCTCCTTCATCATTTCTCTTTTTTCCCTCTCTTTCCTACGTGTATTTTCGTCTCTTCTCCGTCTCGTTTTACTTCTTTCTTTCACGTCCGCCCATTTCGCACATCCGCCTCGTTTTGTTTCTCTTTTCCCGTCTCTCTCTCTCTACCCTCGCGTTCTACCGTCTCGCCGCCTCTTCGAATCTCTTTGAATTCCTCTCACGTAATAATTCCATTTTATCCTCCTCGTGATTATCCATACTTCTTCTCCCACTTTCTCCTACCTCTCTCCCTCCATTTATTACCCGCCTCGTTTTATTCTCGCCCTCCTCTTCCCCCCCTCCCCCTCCCGATCGATGTAAATCTCTATTTACTCTAGCGTTTTTCCCCATTCCCCTCCTACTCTTCTCCCCCGCTCCTCCCTTGCCTACTGCCGCGGTTGCCATTCCGGTTTTATGGCCTCAATCCGGCTTAATTAAGTCCTATAGCTATCCATCCTTTACCATTTCTTATTCTCTCGATCGCCTCCTCTCCCTCTGCTCCCACTCACGGTTCACCTCTCCTTCAATTTTAGCTCCCTCCCCTCTACTCCCTTTCATTTCTCTCTCGCTTCCTTATCTTTCTACTTTGCCTCCCCCGTCCTTTCTCCATTTCTATCTCTCCTCACGCTGCTTGTCTTACTTTACTTTCTCTAGTTTTCACTCCACCTCTTCCCTATCCCTATTCTCACCATCCCTATCCTCATCTTCCCTATCTCCATCATCACCTTCTCCATCCCTATATTACCTATCCTCATAGTTTTCCTATCCCTATTCTCACCTTTGCTATCCTCGTTTTCTCTATCCCTATCCTCATCTTTCCTATCCCCATCTTCCTTTCTTCATCTCACACTTCATTCTCCTTCCATAACGTCCTTCCTAAACCTCTCAACGCTCGCCCTCCCCTTTCTTCCTCCGTCTTTTACCCTCTCCTATTCCCTGCCTTCCTCTCGTTACCCACTCTCTCTCTCTCTCCTCCTCTCTCCAATGAGTACCAGTCTCGTATCGCCCTCTTATCTTCTCCTCCCTCCCTCACACCTACGATTTCCTCACCTATCCGCTCGTCTTTATCTTTTTCTCACCCCTATTACCCTCTTTTCTCTTCTTATCGCCTTGCTCTCTCCACCTCCCTCCTCCTATCTCCTTGTATGCGTATGTTTTTATACTATAACATACGTTATATCATTCCAAGCTTGGTAATTTACTCGTAGTTTAGGTAATTATCAGTCGCAAATTCACAACATATACTAAACTTTGTGTTATTATATGGAAGAAGGAGCTATTTCATTTTTCTTCCTTTATTTTCCTACTTCCCCCCATTCTTATTCTCTACTTTTCTTTCCGTCTCTTTTTCTCCACCATCTCCCTGCCCACCTCTTTCCACTCTCTACCTCTCTCTATATCTCCTTACGCCATATAAAAAAAACCCTCTATCTCTCAATCCTATTCCCCTCCTCGCACCAACCCACCCACCTCCCGCCCGTTATTCACTTATTTTTTTTTCCTAAGAGACCAACCTGATTTCGGCTCTCCTTGTCCTAAAGGGACGAGGAACGTGGGAAGGGTTTTTTTGAATCATTCATGCATGTTCACCCACTCGCTCCGCTCCTTATTCTTCCCTACCCATCCGCCCAACTCGCACCAACTGTCCCCTCCCCTCCTGCCAATCCCTTCCTCCCCTTCAAGAAAATACCCTCCTTCACAACCACTCCATCTCCTCCTCCTCCAGTTCTTCCAAACAAACATCCTCCGATCGACGGCAGTCATTGTTTCGCATTCACTCCATCATAGATAAATATATAAATATATATATATACATATATATATAATATATACACATATAAATATAAATAAATAAATATATATATATGTGTGTGTGTGTGTCTGTACATAAACAAGTGATCGTGACGAAGCCGTGTTTACGATGGGTTTCAAAGTACTTTCATAAGAATCAGACGGGACATTTGATATATTTTTAATGCGTCAAAAATCTGACGAGTTGGATGTAACTTTCGCTGCCGAGAATAAAAATACCTTCAATCAAAGACACTTCCGTCCACCAAAACAAACATACGAAAGAATCAACAGTTCTCTCTCTTTGTCAGTAAGTAACATGTAGAGGGTTCCTCAATTTCTATAATTTTAAATGCAGAACGCGCAAAGGTGCAATTGATATAAAGATCAATTTCATTTAATAATCCTTTACATGAATGATTATGTACGGTTTGACCGAAAATATTTTTCAATTAATATTAATAATTAAATGATGCTCTGGAAAAAAAAACGTGGAAGTGGAACAGAAAACTAAACTGAAAATTCTGCAGACACGTAAACGTGAAGGACGCGCGCTGTAAATTTAAAATTTTTAGTTTTTATTCGAGATGAAAACTTGTTGCCTTAACACTCAAAATTCCACATTTCTCCATTTAAAAACACGAATTCTCGATTCTAAGTTCTTTCTAACCTGCGAATGGGCCATCTGTTCTTTAACTCCTGCTTTGACTAAACTTCATCTCACGCATCCATAACCTTAAGGATTTTCACGGTGTAGAATGACACCGAAACCGAACGCGGTAGCTGGTTTTCCTACAAAACTCGCAAAATATCCTCCCGGTTTGATTACGATCTCCTTTTAAGGGTTGAAAAGCGAAGGGATGAAGTATTACGTTGCGATTCTCACAACCCCTAGCGTTAACTACCCATCTTACCCCGTCTCTCCCTTTCAAAAGGCTCAACATGCCCCACGACGATGACTACAGGTGCAAGCAGTTCCTGGGAGGAACGATGGTGCACAACGTCATGTCCAGAATGCTCGACCACAACACGCACCCGTGGTCTTGGTCCAACTGCAGCAGACATTTCCTGACGGAGTTCTTGGAGTGAGTATGAACGTGTGAGAAAGACAGAGAGACGGAGATAGAGAAACCCGACGATACTGGATATCCATGTGAAAGATTGCCAAGGAAGGAGGCACGGAGACAGTGCGGATGCAACGGTAATCGAAGGGACTCCTCTGACCGGATATACGATTTATATACATGGCGAATACTTTTTCCGAGTTTGACGGGGGAAAAAAAACATGCATTCTTGCTCTAAGGTTAATCCCCCCATCTTAAACGCTCTTGTGAACACAAAACGAATAATATGTCATTGAAATTATTAAAATGAGATTGTGACATAGGTGCGGAAAGTTTTAAGGATATTTTTGCAATATGTCAGGTTTTGGGAATAATATGAAATCGGGAGAAAAATTCTCCCGTGACCGGGAATCGAACTCGGGCCATCCACTTCCCGAGTGGATATTCTACCAATTAACACAGCAGACTAATTTTACCGCTTTAGAACGCGGATATTTCTTAGTTATTTTTATTCCCAACATTTCAGCTTATGCTTCTCTCATACCTGTCCTATGATCCATTCATTCCATCCAAGTATTTCAGATGATACAATCGGAAATAACGCGGTTTTCAATTCATTTATTTATTTCAGTTTATGATGTTATAATATTCACACAATCTCCGAAAATCAACGAGACAAAGGTTTAATCACCTACTCGTGACCTAAATACGTAAAAATTCTCAAAAAAAAAAACGGAAGTTAAGAGTAATTTGATATAAATACAATCAATTATCTGAATAATGCACAGAATTTATATGAAAAATATGAGATTTTCCTATGAGCGATAGCAAGACACTGCCTGAGCGGGAAAGAGGGAATAGATTATAGAAAAGGTTCCGCGGAAAAAAAGAAAACCCTGGATCAGGTAGATTATTGAACTCCTTGCAGTCGATGAACGTTTCTGTGCTCGTCTCGTCTATCGAACGTAAAATAATATTCTCACTAACGCGGACGGCGTTGCGCGAAGGATTAGCAATTGCACGCCAATTAAAGTATTGCAAGTGATTTATATGTTCCTTTATCGAAAGATATTTGCCATTTCAGGAGATATTATGGTGCGACTATCGATTAAAATACGACAAGATGAAGGCGGTAAACGAGTTAAATGCGTGATTACTGTTATTTATGAATTATTCTCTTTTTAATGTGGAGAGAAGCTGGATGCTGTCGTTGTTAATTAGCATGAAATTGATAAAACCAAGGGTGAATGTTAACTAGGTACATGTGTTTTCCATCCTGTAATAACCGTACTAGTCCGTATTCCCCGTGTTAATAGGCTTGCAAAATTTTATATGCATAAATACGCAATTATTTTATTTTATATGTATTGAATACAGGGCTGGATTAAGCGGTTCATGGGCCCCACGCAAAGCACACGTTCTGAGCCCCGGCCCAAGATGGGGCCGGATTAATTAAGAGGACCTATAACACTTTCATAATAGTGACAAGAGTTGATTAGTTTTTGGACAATATAGGTCAACCGGAAGTGGATGTTTACTCCTGTCGTTTTTCGTTTTTTTCGAATATCTCCTTTAAAACTCAATTTCCATAAATAATTGTTATCATAAAAGTTGTAGAGAATAAAATTTACTACACGTTTTGTTTGAAACAATTTTTCGTCAAACCGATAGTTTAAGAGATATTTTGGTTTTTCGTAGTTCTTTTCCAAATATCTCCTTTAAAACTCTATTTTCACCAACAGTTTTAATCATAAAAGTTGTAGAGAATAAAATTTGATAGAAGTTTTATTTGGAACATTTTTTCATAAAGTCTATAGTTTAAGAGAAATTTTGATTTTTCTTCTAAATTTACGTTAAATACGTCGCTAAGTGATACCATTCCTTCAGCTGCTATGATATTATTTTATAATTGTTGATGGCGGTGCGTACGCCTCCAAAGGTGATATTAATTACTCGTAGATATTTTTTTATCGAAAGAAGCAGTTAACAATTTTCTTGTTTTTTTTACGTCATAAAGACTATTGAAAATATTTTAAAATTATTCTTGAATTTAATCGCTGATAATTGTTTCTGAGAACGCTGACGGCGAGAGTAATCATATTCATTGCTCTGTATGGAGAAATTCATGTGTTGGCCACATCAGATTTTTATGAAAAGTTCAAAAATGTAAATAAGCATGAAACTGAGGAAGTGACATTAATGACAATACAAGTACTAAACGTTAATAAAGACACTGGTTTATTTAAGACAAAGCAAGTGTGTATACAGAATGTATAAACGTTGATAAAGTAATGTATTGCAGGCAGGAACGCACTTGGGATTCTCTCAAGGAGGGGTGGGTTCGAAATATTGACAAGAACAAAAGTTGTATGCAAGTTATATTAATGTCGCGTATTGCATTGTTCGTTATATTTAAGTACAAAGGGGGAAAACCGTCTATTACTCTCTGACGGCGCCCATGAACCCAGATTTAAAATACCGATGTTTCTCCACAGTTTAGAAAAAAATCACAATTTTCCAAGGGGGGGGGAGGAGGTCCGGACCCGGTGTCCCCCCCCCCCCCCGTGTGTGCGCCACTTATTGCAGGTATTGTGATTCATCTTCATATGAAAGCGGGCCCTCCAATAAGCCGGGCCCCAGTTATTTGCACCGGCTACCATCCCCTCTTCCGGGCCCTGGGTAAGATATACATTTATTTGGTTCTCAAACAAGAGCCGCAACCAATCAACCGAAAATTTTGAGCATGCCTGAATGAAAGCACGTGGAAAGAAAGAGGAAGCGCAGGAGGAAGGGTCTTGGTATGTACATATCGTATCTTCCTCGGACTTTCTTGCCTCGGGATTGCAAGGGGAGGGGGCTGGTAAGAAGGTTCGAGTTGAGGAAAACCAAGGGTAGCGTAAATATAAGACAATTGGAAGAGACAGACACAACGGCACATGACCCCCCGTAAAATACTTCGCACCCACTCAGCCTAGTGATATTACCGACGCACTCTGGGCTGCCGCCGTCTTACGTGCGTAGCTGAAATAGCTTTCGAATATGGAAAAGCAACAGCTCCTGGCCGAGGCAGCAACCACTCCGGCAACTCATGCCTCACCAGGACTTTTCCCGATGCCTTGTCTGCCCAATCCGCCCCTGGTGGGCCCCTTTTTCATCTGGGCCCCACGCACTTGCGTGTTTTACGTACCGCTTAATCCGGCCCTGATTGAATATGTCACATTCTATAACTTATAACTATCTAGATATGTCAAATAAAAAATGTTTACACCATCTGTTCGATATTAGCACGCAATATATATGAAGCTTTATTAAAATATTTTGAATTCAATTATTTATCACCAGACTGTGGCTTTGATAGGAGTTAACAGTAAATAATGTAATTGTGATTGTCCGACATCAAAATGCACAAAGAAATTTTTCCATGAATGTACAGCGGACATGACGTGAGATTATTCCCAGTAGTTATTAAGACGCTTAAATTCTCGTTTCAGGGCGGGTCGCGGTGGATGCCTTTTAGACTCCCCGTCGGCGGATATTCAAGAGAGAAAAGAAGAGAAGCTGCCTGGAGAAAATTTCACCGAAAACAGACAGTGCGAATTCGTCTTCGGCGCGGGATCCAAAATATGCTCTTATATGGTAAGTACGTAAAATAGTTTTATACAAGGATACGGCGTGAAGCAAGAGAAATATTTATAAGCCTTCAATTTTAAGCTGTGGAAGCGATTAAGAAATGATTATGTACTGGTTCGCATAAGTCGGCTTTATCTTTTCTTTGTATTACGGAGAAACGCATAAAACTCAACTGTAATTATGCATGTCAATAACGCTTCGTGCTGCTGTTATGATCGTATCACATTTTATTAAGTTATGACACCTTTGTTGCATTAATTCGGTTTTAAACTCGATTTAAATTAAATTTGAAATATTTCAAGAAAATATTCCATTATGCATCCATAATTATTCATTTAAACAATTTTGAAATATTCATTTCATAGAAAAATAGGGAACACAATTTTTGCTTCAGTTTCAAGGATCTAAGAGTCCGACTGACTGAAAGGTAATAACAATTTTATTGACAAACAGTTGATAGTGATAGCCGTTTCGTTTCATTTAGAACTCTACGTGATTTTTAACTGGGCTCGGGAAAAGAATGCTACTCTTATGGTACATAATTCACGTTTAATGACGAATGACGCTCTCGCCATCATCTTATAAAGAAGGCGTCCCCTCAGCTTCCTTATCTTATCGCGCAAACTATCAATTTGATATTCCTCCTCTGCTTTCGCTTCATTTATTATTTTTTTCTCACTCCACGCGAGTATAAGGCCAATGACTCGTAAACAAGTGAACGGCGTCTATTTCTAATTTGGACGACGTTATCTTCCAATTTACAACGGTTTATTGACAAGCTTTATGTTGCAGCCAATGTGTAGCAGGCTGTGGTGTACCACAGCTCTCGGAGAAGAGCATGAAGGATGCCGAACTCAGCACATGCCTTGGGCCGACGGCACCCCTTGCGGTAAGGCGCGTTGGTGTCAAAAAGGAGAGTGCGTGACGCAGAACCGTAGCGCATTGCTGCCGGTGGATGGAGGGTGGAGCCCATGGCAGAGGTAAGTACATATATCACATGGACGTAGAGAATAGACCTATTTTAAATTCTTTAGCAATATTTTAATCAAAAGCGAAAACTGTATTTACCCGCATCGAAAGCAACCTCGAATTTAAGACTATCCCCGAAAATCTACATTATAAAAAGCGTAGTAGGATTCTTGTTTTCTTGTCTACACACTTTTGCAGCCACTCTGTAGACGCGATTTAAGATAATTTCCGAGTAGGTACGAGTTTGAAATTTGGTAGGAATGCATGAATCACGCATTAAAAGGCAACGACGAAAAAAATCCAGAAAAAAAAGATTCGGGTTCGACTCAGGAGATTTGTTTCCCGAAACACGTAAACGTAAACACGTAAAATGCGATATTTCAACGTGCAGGCTTTCAATCTTTTGCTAATTAAAATTAGAAAAAATTGACCTACAATCACCGAACGAGGACTGTTTTAAAGAAGAATGTAATAGGTTTCTTATTCTTATCGTCGATTTTCGCCTTACATTCGAAATTATTCACATTTAGCGAATATGTGACAAATTTTGACCAAGTATCGCGCTTTTATCGATAAGTTTCCTGAAGAACGAATATCATTGTTGAGATTCGAGATTCCTATTATTGCATCAATACTCATACTTCATACGATAGAAATGCGAAGCATTTACGTAGATATATCGAGCGAGAGGGAGGGAGGCAGAGGGAGTGAGAAGGAGGGGGGCAGAGGAGGGAGGGGGAGGAAGGGATGGGGAGGGAGGGAGGGGAATACGGCAATATCTTTCCCTCTTGCAATTACATATATATTACCCACTGAACATTGAGATTTTATGCTTTAAATCCTTTTATACTATTCACTCATAAAATAAATGATTCTGATGACATTAGTAATCCTAGACCAGTGATGGCGAACCTATGGCACGCAAGACGATTTTGATTGGCACGTCAACGAATTTCGAAAACCAATCAAAACATTTAGCGTATTGATTTAACGCCGCAAAAACATTTGTGTTATTTAGTTAACTATTGTAAACATTAGGTTTACGGTTACAAACTTATGTATTCATCACGAATTTAAATAAGTTGGCACCCAATAAAATCAAGGACTTTTTGTGGCACGCGAGGCGGAAAAATTCGACAATTTCGGTAATATTGGCACGCGGACAAAAGAAGGTTCGCCATCACTGTCCTAGACTAACGCAAATATATTTCCAATGCTAGCCACAGGATTTAACACATTTCGTAACACTACGCAGAAATGTTAACTTATAAAGCGTAAGGAAGAAATAGTGCCAATGCCAATGGAAATTTGACCTCCGTTGGTATTGTACTTGAGGACTATTGCACGAATTAATCAACCACGACCATAAGATTCAGCGGCATTCTTCTCACGAAGCACGAGTGTAAGATTGAAGAGGGATGAATGTATATTATCTAATTTGTACTAGCGATAGAATATCAAACACTCAGAATGGATTCAAATAGAAGTGAATTCCATTTTATTTCCTCTGCGGTGACTGCAAATTGTTTCCGATGTTAATGGGACGTGCGTTACATCACTATTCTTTCTGCCTAACTCGATTCATTGGAGGTCTACGGTTATAGTTGTCTCTTTATACAGCAACTTACTGCTATATTTTCCATATCTATATATACATTTTTCTTGGAATCTTCTCGAAATGTATGTACATTGTATAACTTAAACGGCGATGTTATGATAATTCCAAATGGTATTCTTGCAGTGTCTTTCATACAAATTCATTTATTAAGTTAGTTATGCCTTAACGATAAAGTCCGCTTCAGTCTTGATTCTCTTATAAGTCAGAAGTACTATTATATTTGCTTAATATGACTTAGAGATAGAGGAGAAAGCGGCAATATTTATTGCTGAAGACATATTAGAGTGGCACGGAGTGATAATAAATAGGGAGCCTTTCTGAAAAATCGGAAAGTAGATAGAAAATTCCATTTTTTTCTCCGATTATAATTAAATATTTACTCATATTTCTACCGGAAACATAACTCCCTCCGTTGCGGAAAAAGTTAGCATTACAAACCTAAAAATAAACCTCATTTACATTTACCTATTTTAACCAAATAAAGCACCCTACGTTTTTCTCTCTCGTCAAATTGTCATTAAAAACGATAAATCCGGAGAAGAATTAAACAGAATCCGACGTAAACCGCACGGCAAGGCGTCTTCTCGTGAAAGAGTTCTTGGAACGTCTTCCGTTCGATGCTCGTGGCAGACTCTCCTTAACGTCTTGGCTGCATTGGACATTGTCGATTCGAGTCACCCATAGTCTCTCGTCTTCTTTCATCCATCTCTTCCCCGTCCGAGCGTGCGACCAAGAAAGCGTGTCCCCTAACCCCTCAGGACGTTCACTCGCGCGGAGCTGCCAAAAAATTTCCTCCATCGACTCCTTGGATTCATCGAAAGCGCGTCATTAATCCCAGAAGCGAGACTCCCCGACGTTGCAATGCCATCGCTATAAATAGATCCCATAAAGTAGCCACAGTGATACGCTTTGTTAAATACACTACGCGAATCTGTTTCCCTGAATCATAACCTCCTGTGACGGCGAGGATTTTCTTCCCTCGAGATGGAAACTGTTCTGTTCTCGTGAGGCGCCAGACTAGGGAGGGAGTTTTGCATTGAATGCGCTGCCGTGTGTCACAAAAAAAAGCGACTCTCACGGTCCCTTGCACTCTGTTGGATGTATTATTGATAACCAGCGTCCTTTCGCACTGTCTGGAGCGGTCGCTCTTTAGTTCTTTCTTGTTAACTCACCTTGTTTTTTTATATTGCCTAGAGCAAGTTATGCCCAAACTTTTCGGCTCGAGGGCGGCATTAGCAATTTGTTCTCGTTGCGGGCCACAACCGGTCGAAAATAAGAGTTGAAGACTAATTTAAGAAAACTAAAGCGTTTAGTTGTGGATCATTAGCACTTCATTTATTTTAAGTGTATTTATCTATTATAAGAACAATGGGGTACACAAAAAATGTTTTTAATAATTTCCTACTTTTATTTTCTTATACTGTTTTCTTTAATTGTTATACTAATGGCGGGTCTGATGAAGACATTCGGCGGGCCAGATGTGGCCAGCGGGATGTAGTTTAGGCACCACTGGCCTAGAGTAAAACTGCTAAGTTCTAACTTAAAATTTTTTCTTTTGTGCATTCCGTAATTTTTTTGTAAAAATATATAGCTACCTCTCTTCGTGAAATTATCACAAACTATCACATGAGTAACTGATTGGGACTAAAAGCGATACATAGAATATCGGTATTTCTACTACAAAAATGGATTCTTGACTTAAATTTATAATTTTTTACGTAATAACTTCAAGTTTATTTCTGAGGAGATAAAGAAAATATCAGGGCAAGAAAGGCAATTTCTAGGGACAAACATAAGTAATTGATATGTACGGGGGAAAATGTTCTACATTTTTACAAAACGGTTTCTTTCAACTCCCATTTTTTCTTACATTTAAATCTATAAAATGTTTTACTAATCAATAAAATGCCTTAATAAAATAAATGAAGTGGTTTTTCGAGATTATTCTTATCGATTATCCTAATCAGTTATTCCCCGAATAGATGTTATCAAAATGTACATACATTCCCGAAATAATTCCTCACCTAGAATCTTCGAAACAGTAATAAGATAAAAATAATAGCAACATTTACTTAATCATTTCTACTTATTTAAAAATACTACCTCCAGTTCTACGGGGTCGCAGATTGAGATCTCTTTCCTAACTTCCAAACGCTGATTTATGTTTCAAATTCAAATTAAGTGTGATTCACTCGACATGCTGATCCATTTGCTGAGGCCTGCCAATGTGTAGAGGTGTAAAATTTTGGAAACACTGATTTAGAGCACACTCCGACCATCAAACAGTTTTACGGTAAGATACTCCATGGTAGGGGATCCTTAGCTGCCCACCCTCCCCGACACACAGTAGGTTTTACGGGTGTTAAAACCGGTGCAGCAATATATGTGGTGAGTACATGCCGCTTATGACAAACCTATTAGGATGATTTCGTTTGTATTAAAAGCCAATTACCTTCGTCCAATAAGAATTATTATATTTCGTATATTCAGTTCCCTAAGAATTAGTAGTTTACTACCTATCTGGAATATTCCGCGAATGGTAACATGTTAATTCCTCGACCCTTTATTTAAATAAGTTGCAACCGACTATACACTAATTACCACCCAGGTGTACAGCTTGTCAACTGAAATGTGTTCGTTAGTTTTCTCGCCATCTAAATCATTCACGCCGTTTAGTTTGCACAAAACAGAATCCAAGATCACAAATAACTCCAGACACATTAATTTCGACGCTATTTTCTCGCCTTCTAGACGCTTTACTCTTTTTGAGTAAAAATACTAGAGAATTACAGTGATACAAAGAATGCCAATTTCTAAGTCTATATGAAAATTCGGAATGGAAAACTCACGGTGATGGATTTTCGCAGGTGGGGTCCTTGCTCCAGGACCTGCGGAGGTGGAATCAAGAAGTCCGAGAGAGCGTGCGCGTCGCCTCCTCCAGCCAACGGCGGGAAATACTGTGTTGGAGAAAGGGTCCGACACAAGTCTTGCCGGAAAAACGATTGTCCGGCGGGATCAAAGGACTTCCGCGAAGTTCAGTGTGCCCAATTCAATAACAACAATTTCAGCATACACGGACTTCCGGCGGATGTCAAATGGGTCCCAAAATATGCAGGAAGTAAGTTTCTCTTCTCATCCAATCACAGACTTCTACATATTAAAACTGTTTTTACAAAAAAAACCATTTTATTTATTAATTTATGCGTCTATATAAAGGTAAGTTAATGTTGTTGGGGGTACATAAGATTAAGGATAGAGAATTTCATTATCAATTGAACATTTATCCCATCTACTGCTATTTTATTTTGCAAGCAACATATTTTTCTTAGCTTAATTTTTGACATTTTCCTGTGGATAATATCGACCTAGGATTTAAAAATGTTTCACTGTCTTGGGACTTAAATAAAACATGTTCATGACAACTGGAGAAGTAAATCAGCAACCTGCAATCTTACAATAACTCAATGTTCACTTAAAAAAGGAAGCCTACATACATTTACACCTGATTGCAGTTATTTTAAGATGAATACTTGTTCATTTTTTGTTAACCTTTTATGTCTATGTGGTAGAATATCATTCTATAAATCAATATAATTTTATTAATGACAATGGAACCAAGAGGCATGGAAGAATGATATTTGGTTGCACCAGATAAAAATAACCAATTCATGCCTTACAAATTTTCTGAGATTTATTGCATAAACAAATTCATAAGAATGAGAGGCAGAAGATTCCATAGCAGAAATAAATCAAATACTGAATGTTTTAACAAATTCAAAGAAAATCTCAGATAGATAACTTAAACATCTATTACGTATTCAAAGTATCTATCTTAATATATAATATTGACTTCGTTGTCGTCGGTGGGAAATCGGAACTGTAATCAGGGCCAGCCTTGGGCCAACTGTACCTATTGGACCCAATCGGGCCCCACGGCCCTGGAATCCATCCCGGATCCCCACCCCCTGGCTCGGCCTTTTAGGCCTTGTTGCTTCGGTCCTTTGGACCTCACTTGCTGTGCCCCTCCCAAATCTTATTTTTCAAACTACACCTTTGAGATGTAGGGGCCCCGCCAAAAGTTTTCTAATTGGGCCCCGCAATTTCTAGAGCCGGCCCTGTCTGTAATGCTATTTATAACAAACTATCCAAGTAGCTAGAAGATTGACATTTGGTAGGAATGTTCGGTTTTTAAAGTAGAAGATTTTCATTCCTCATAAGATAACATGGAAAAATCGGTATTTTGACCTGTCACCTTATTTTATTTTGCTTATTAAAATTCACATATTTGACCTACAATTTTCGGACTTGGACTGTATTAAAGAAAAATAAATGCAGTTTCTTATTGTTATTGTCTTTTATCGCTTTCGAATCTAAATCTTTCAAATTTAACGTTTTAATGTCATATTTTGACAAAATTTTGCATTTTTAATGTGAAGTTGCCTTGCCAACCGATTACATTGTTAAACTCGAAATCCTATTACTCTCACGTATGCTCACGTTCTCTCCAGTCCTCCATGGACCCTCCCGGCCCAATTCATAGGTATCAGAAATATCTCAGAATTAGTTTTTACATTCTCCAATATACGTAGCATAGAGAAAGTATTGTTTTCATGAAAAAATTCGAGATTTCAATGGAAATACACGTTTTGAGGTGCACAAAGGGAGAAATGATTGTATTACCATATAATACATATTTATTTACCAAAGACATCTGGCATAACCCAGGCATCGCCGAGTACTTTCAGCTAGTTGAATATAAATCTATCTGAAATTCTCCCAAATAATATGAAAATTTTATTAGATGCATATATTTCAATTTAACTGCATGATTTGGGCTTCTTTAAACTAAATATTATTTGCATGACTGTGCACATTCAAAGTATTCAAGTAAAAAATTCATCGGCTAAAACATTTTGTATGTCATAAGCAGGATCTATGGAAATTAAATACCTTCTTTCAGTGAAATAACTGTTTGACATCTTAAATTTCAGTCAGCCCGACAGATCGTTGCAAGCTTTACTGCAGGGTGGCGCACTCCAGTGCATACTACCAGCTGGCTGAGAAAGTAAGAGATGGTACTACTTGTGGTCCAGACACATATGATATCTGTATTAACGGCATGTGTCATCCTGCTGACTGCAGCCATACCATCCACCCTGTTAGACAGTTAGGTAAGGAAACTTATTTGAATTATTTTTATAGTTTTGAAATGCTCCAATTGGATTACATGCATTATCCAATTTAACTGTTTTCAGATTTCCTTGTACACAATGTCATCACCAACTGATAAGTTTTGCCTAATTGTCAGATTAATAATGGAAAGGGTTTATTTCAGTGTTCAATGTGTAAAATTTACATTCTGTCAAATAATAGCAATCAATTGCTTTTTTTGAACCGAGCATTAAACAGCTCATTAAGACGTATCTTTTGGATATTTTTACAGATGTAGATATATGTGGGAAATGTGGTGGAGATAATTCAACCTGCAAGCTAATTGGAGGGGAATACAATGTTACAAGTTATGGCTACAGAAGAGTAGTTCGTATACCAGCTGGTTCTTCTAACCTTGACATAACACAGAGCGGCCACCGTGGAACTTCTAGAGACGACAACTATTTGGGTAATATTTCTGCTATTTAGTTATTGACTCTGTTACAGTTCTAATTCTGGATCCAAGAACTGCCCTGCTTTATTAGAAAATGCATATTAAAAAGGGGGTATGTCTGAGGAAGATCCTTGCCAATAAGAAACTACCTGTCAAACGAATCAAGCTTATGTTATTCAATTTTCTTTAATTTCTCTTAGATCATCGTTAGTTTACAAATATGAATTAAGATAGTTTCATTCAATTTGTTTTATTGAGGTAATAATTTCTTTCATTATCCCTACTTTACCTTCCTTAGAAAATTTGAGCTTCATCATTACGGCATTTTGTTTAACTTTGGTCTCTTGAAAATTTTGTAAAAATAAAATAATGTCTTTACCGTTGTTTCCATTTATTTATACATTTAATCAACATCTAAACTTAAAATGAATGACATTTTTTTGTGTACGTTGCAGCCCTTGTGAATGCTGACACAGGAGAATACCTGCTTAATGGAAATTTTATTGTGAGCATGTTCCGCAAACTAATTATTTATGGAGGAACCACAATAGAATACTCTGGTTCTGATGCTCCTGTTGAAAGAATAAATTCTTCTAGACCACTCAATAAGGATCTCATTTTGGAGGTGAATTGAGTTTCCATTTTTCATATGAATTTTTTATTTTTAATAGGGTTGATATTCCTAGAGATGACATTTAAACTGTAAATTATAACTGACTAGCAGAATTTCCCGTTGAATTTCCATGGATTTAGTGAAGCTACTACAGCACAACATAAAAACTCTTTAAAATACATATACAGTAGATACTTTTTAAATTACAATTAGCTTTTCTTAACAATTAATCATATTTGCTTGTAACAATCCGTTTCCGAGCCTATTGCATTCAAATATAACGATAATTGTATTTCCTATCATATCACTTTCGCCAAATCCAGCTTCATTTCTTGTGTAATTATTGCCTCGCTGAAATATTTATTTTTATGTCTTGTAAGCAAGAAACCCGTGAAAAAGCAACGTACAGTTGTCCATGATTGAACATTGACTTCGGTAAATGTACACCAGATACGTGAGCTTATTTACGTTAATATACATTATTATGTAGAATATAATGATTTTCCTTACAAAAAATGTAAGATTCCAGTATTCAATAGACGAAATAAGGTTCAATTACTTTCATCAATCGTTATAAACGCTTCCTGAATAATAATCAATATCTATTTACGTTGCTATCCATAAACATCGATCGTTTCTTTGCTTAAACTAAAGAGCGAATCAAATAACGCTAAACTTTCATCTATTTATAAGGTTCATTGAAGCTAACTGAATCGGAGGTAACAATGATGGCTGCCTCGGCAACCCCCAGGAGGGGTACGAAAAATCCACGAAATTTCAAAACAAATAGCGTATTTCTGAAATTTTTGACCGTGTAATATGTAAACTTCACAGGAATAAGATAGTATAGAGTTTTATTCATCGAATAAAGCAGAAACGAAAAAAGTCGGCCCATATTTATGTATTTTAATGCTTGAAGGAAGAATACCTTGCAAGTCAAGAAATGGATTCATACGTGTTATCTTATGGAAAAATGTTAATTCCCTATATTGGCAGCACTGATTAATCCCGGTTTACCAAACCTTGACCATTCACTAAGTTAGGATGTAAGGAAGAATCATACCAAATTTGGTTATTCTAGCTTTCAACATTTAGGAGTTCCATTAACAAACCAACAAACACACGCTTCAAAATATATTATAGTAGATCACTTGTGCCTAGTTTACCTGATTTTATTGCTATAATTAATGGATGTTTCAGTTACATGGAGGAAATGAATGTTTTTATTTTTTCTTATAGCTTCTTTCTGTAGGTCCACTTAATCCACCTAACATTTACTATCAGTACACAGTGCTTCTAAGCAAAGCAGAGTATCGTTGGAAGTTTAGGCCAGAATGGACTAGATGTAATGCCATGTGTCAAGGTATGTCTAAAGCACATTTGATTGCATGATACAAACATACGACTCTAGCATTATCTAATGTTGACCTTCATTGGTGTGCTATTACAGGACAGCAATTCAAGAAGCCAATGTGCATTAAAGTTTCATCAGGAGCTGGTGAAATTGTGAAAGATGACTTATGTACAAACCATACACGCCCGGCACATATACAACAGTTTTGCAATACTCACTGCACACTAAGGTAATGAGAACTACCATATATCATGGCATATAAGTTGTCATTAAAAGCTATGCATATATCTTTTGAAAAAATTAAGTTCAACTTATGTATGAGGTGCAATTAAAAAGTTCCCGGACTGGCTGCGTAGAGCACTAACTGGATGTAGTACAGACCCTGGCCGCTAGTTAGCGCTAAAGAGATTCATTGTGAAGCAGTGTGCCGAGTGTCACATTGATACACCAAAGCATTTTTTTCACGAGCGTTTTTGTGTTAATGTTAGCGGTATTCTGCGATTTTTGCAAGAAGACCGCATCAGAGACCCACGAAATGCTTAAACAAGTATTTGGTGATGACACCATGGGCAGAACCCAGACTTTCGAGTGGTTCTCGCGGTTCAAACGTGGGAAAACGTCGGTTGAGGATTCTGAACGTTCTGGTTGGCCCTCAACCAGCAGAACCAAAGAAAATGTTGAAAAAGTGCGTCAGGCCATCCACGAGGACCATTGGCGAACGAATAACATCTGCAGCATCGTTGGCCTATCGTTCGGTACATGCCAACGCATTCTCGCGGAGGAACTCAACATGAGGCGGATCGGTCAAATTCGTGCCCCGCTTGCTGACCCAGGACCACAGGCAACACCGGCTCACTGTGTGCAGGGACCTCCAGGAACAGGTCAGAAACGACCGAAACTTTCTTTTCCAAGGTCATCACCGGTGATGAAAGCTGGGTTTATGGCTACGACCCAGAACCAAACAGCAGTCATCCCTCCTTCAAGTCTGCAATTTCTATTCTCGCAAAAATCACAGAACACGACTAACACTAACGCACAAAAACGCTCATGAAAAAAAACGCTTGCGTGTATCAATGTGACACTTGGCACACTACTTCACAATGAAGCTCTTTAGTGCTACCTAGTGGCCCAAGTCCGTACTATGTTCGGTTAGCACTCCACGTGGCCAGTCCAGGAACTTTTTGATAGCACCTCGTATGTCAAGTACAAAATAGATAACTTAAATTCCAGGTGAACAACATCAAAGATGGCTGATTAACTATAAATTAGCTTCATATTTTGTACTTGTTCATCAGCGGGGGTTCTGATGAGGTTTGTCAGTATGATATCTACTGCAATTTGCAATAATATTTATATAAAGAGTGATACTATGTGATGTCATACTTGCCCCATGAATGCAGAAGGAACTTTCCATGTATTTCAGCTACTCATTATTGAGATTGTTATTTCCAAGTTTTATTCAAAACCTCAATAATATATGAAGAAATATTTTATGTAAACTATTTTTTAAGTTAAAGAAGTGGTTAACTTATATGGCAAATGTATGCTTAAACATATGTTTTCATTCCAAAAATTGCAGTTGACTTATGTGCCAGGACAATAGTCCACAATATATGATAATCAAGAAATTAAAATTCATGTTAATGGAACAAGTCATTGAAATGATGTAACAAGCATTTCATAATCGTTTACAAAAGAACTACCTTTAAATGATATATGTTGAGGGATCATTAACAATGTTTTCACTGAAAAAGCATTATTAATTAATTTGATTCTTTTATTTAAGTTTTAGCTTTATAAAGTATTGATGTTAACTCAAAAAGCTGAAACTTAATATCAACACTTCATAAAGCATCCCTCAGATCTTTATTAGTAGAAAAAAGTCATTTTGATAGAATTTTTTGGAATGGTCAATCTCCTTGCATAAAAATATCAATGTTACATACTTTGGGTTATGACTAAATTCAATATGCTAAATTTTAATTTGGAGAGGAATAAATTTTTATTTAAATCCTCTTGTAGGTGTTATCTAGATATTATCATTTTTACACATTATTATCGTATAATAGACCATTATCTGATGACAGTCTTTTGTTTATAAACTATCTTTGTAGTTTTTAGGAATTTACACTATTTTATTTCTTTTATTTTTCTTATAATTCTTATCACAAAGTGTGAATCCAGCATTACTTATATCATTTGGGTGTATTAGTATTTTCATATTCTTTTTAATCTATAAACAATATAAAAGTCATTATATTTCATAAACATTATGAAGTAATTTATATATAGGTTCAGTTTAAGAACACCATTGAGTTTTTTGAAAGTACGTAATTAGTTGTAAAATTGAGAAATTTACCTTATTCTTTTTTTAAGGTGGAAAGTATCACATGAGACGCCATGTTCAGCTCGTACTTGCACTAAAAATCGTACAGTGCAATGCGTGCGTGAAGTTCCTTCAGAAAATGGAGGAATGCCACAAGTAACTGTTTTTGATGAGGGATACTGTGCACACCTTCCAAGCAAACCTCATCATCTAATACAATGTCAAAGACCATGCCATGGTACATGGCAATACTCTGCATGGAGCCCAGTAAGTAACAATGGATAATACATAGGTTCATTCAGTAATACCTGAAAAATAACGTAATTTTATCCAAATTAAAATCCATTGGTTTTTAATACATTTTCTTCTGTAGGAAAAATTTTTACAGACGTTATAAAAATATAAATTTTCAAATACCTCATTTGAAATTTAGTCTATTGTAACTCAGAAATCTCACTCCTTAAAACTTTTGATTTTCTTTGTCATATTTATTTAGAAAATCATTAGAAATGTAGTAGTTTTTGAGTATTATATTAACAAATGAAAAACAATATGCCAATGAACATGATAATAATTTTATCAAGATTCAAAATAGCAAAGGAAGATTACATTATTTACACAAAGATAATTTCTTTGATATTACTATTAGAGATGCCCATTTTTAGGTACGATTCGCTTCCAGTGTGAGTGCCTATTATCGTCGGTCTGTCCGTCCATCCGCATGTTCGTTCTCGGCTTCTACCTAATGGATTTTCATGAAATTTGATATTAAGGACTTACAATCAAATATAATAAGAAAATCGCAAAAATGAATCACGTACTCCAATCAGGGGTACCACTTTACTGGTGAAAAAAATGAACTTTCAATCATATCTCGTAAAGTATTAGTCATATCAAAATATCTTTCAAATAAAAGTTGTAGAACCAGTAAAGAAGAGTATTTCCTTCCCTATACATTGTTATCGTAGGAGTATCCGTTATTGACAAAATCAAACAAGAATGTCTTCATTCGAGTTGAACAAATTTTCTTGCATGGTTACTTCTTCATTGTTGCTAACATAAACAGTCTCACAAACAAACGTTTAATTTCCTTACATGTGCATGTAATATTATTAAATAGGAAGAAAATGGATTATTTATGATGAAGAAAAGAACTTTAAAATGCTATTCCCTTATGTACAAGTATATCATTTCTTTCTAATACTCCATTGCACGAAACGCACCCATTTGTGATACGTTGTACACTTTCCTAACTTGTTTAAAATTTGTTATTGATTATAGTGCTCAGTTACATGTGGAGAAGGCATAGAAAGGAGGAAATACATTTGTATGGGCAGTGATGGTCAAGAAACATTTGCTAAGTTCTGTAAAGGAGGTAAACATCATGTGACAGAAGAACGAAGAAAATGTAAAATTCAAGAGTGTCCAAGGTGGGCAACTGGAGAATGGACACCAGTAAGTATATTCAGTTAACCACATAATTTGGCTGATTTTCTTTCTTCTACTTACACTAATTTGGGAATCACCAATCTTTCTTTTCAACTTATATCTTCTTTTACTTCCATAAAATGCTTCTCAATCCATCATTCTAATTACATTAACTTTTCCTTCTTGTCCACAGTGCTTTTAATTAATGTTCAGCTTCATTAACAAGGAAATGTCTACAGTGAGTTCTATAAATGAATGATTTACAATATAATTGAATTAAATTGAGGGTTTAACAAAATAATGAACTTATATATGTACCTATAAAGTATAGCAAAATTATTCTGTAAATAAAAATTTTGTACATGATGCATTTAAACATACGTTAAGTTTTCTTAATTTGTATTGACTGCAATTTTCAATTCTCCCAAAGTGCTCAGTAACTTGTGGTTCTGGAGAGCAGCGGCGCCCCTATTGGTGTGAGCTTGAAGGAAAACCTGTTGCTGAAGCATATTGTCGCTCACATGAGGGACATCATGAAGAAATACCTGACCATGTTCAGCTGTGTAATGCCGCTCCATGTCCTTATCATTCTGATAGAGATAACTGGATTCATGGGGAGGTACATAATCCTAGGAGATCTTAATATATTTTACTGAACTTTCAGTAGGTATAGTCAATCTGCAATATTTTTAAGTTTGGCTCCATCTTGAATTGATATAACATTATAGAAAAACTTAAATAACTAGAGATTTATAATGTATTTTGATAACTATTGTTAATAATTCTAACCTTTACATTAATGAAATTATATCGACTTTAATGGATGCAATTAATTTATTGCAATAAAGTGCTGAGCTGTGTATACTGTTCATTTTATCAAATAATTGCATCTCCTTCCACTTCTTATCCTATTTAAAGTGGGGATTACTCTAATTCTATAGTTAATCTTCACCCTTAAATGAATGAACAATGCAACTCTTTTTCATTTTGTTGTTGGTAACATATTTCAATCAATGCTACTAATTTTCCAGTTCAATATTGTTACTTTTGAATCATAAAGGAAGCAAAAAGATTGATATTCTTAGCTCTTCATAATGTTGAGTTTAATACTTCAACAGAGAATGCTTTAAGGAACCAATATCTTTTTGCCATTACAGGGACCGCTACCAACTGCTCATCCTTCTTCATCATCATCACCATTAGTGTCTCCAACCACAGCTCTTGCACTACCAAGGACACCACCACCACCTTCTACCTCAAGATGGAACTATAATCCTGACCATAGGGACGGATATTTACCATCACCTCCAATACAACGACCTAGTACAAATTTTCGCTGGCGAGCCGGACTATGGGGCCCTGTGAGTTCATTCTCTTCAACAGAGAAAATTAGTGCCCTAACTCATTGCAGTCATTTGGTTTATAGATTTTAAGTAATGCAGGTCCCGTATATATTCGTGTATAACATGCACCCATACTTTTAGCCTAAAAATCCCAAATTTTTCTTATACCCTGTGTATAATGCGCATCCTTGATTTTTGTGAGGTATAAGACAAAATTTTGGAATTATATTGTCATATTAAGTATTAACTAGAGTACCATAAATAAATACGTTAAAACATGAAATAACCACCGGCTAACAATTTTTAAATGCTTGGACTTGCCTATAAGTACAGGCAACCCTCGGGTTACATAAGTAATGCATTCCGGAACTTATTACATAACTCGAAATTTGCATAAGTTGGAAATTACTATGGAAAGTACAAGAGATGGAGAAATAATGGCTGTTGTAACGAGATAGCCGTATTTTGAGTGTGTTTTGTTTTACACATCTGAAACGTAAACATATGAAGACCACAGGTGTCAATGATGGGAAAAAGACTGAGGGGATTGGGAGAGAAACCACGGTACCACGCAGACATGAAAGAACAATGTTATCTATTGTCAATGTATTCATTTGAGTGCAGATTACGCCGCAATTATAGCTAGTAGCTAGAATTAGGTACATTGTTAGATCGATTCACTACATAAGACAGTAGTCGCAGTGGCATTTTTTTCGGGCACAATTCGATACCAAAGTCTTGAGATAGTGAAAAATCACTAAAACTGCAACATCGGCGGGGTAATATCACATTACAGCCCACATCTTACCTTCTTTCTTTATGCACACGGATAAAGATTTAGTTCGAGCTTGCTCACAGAAACCACTAGAGTAAGCAGTGCAAAATTTTTTCCGTACCCAATTTTTGGGGCCGCTTATGTAAGTGCAGATTTATGCAAGTGGGGGTTATGTAACCAGAGGGTTGCCTGTATTATGTTCAATAAGCTCCATATTACATCTTAGAGAGACATCAATAATGAAATCAATTGAGTTGTGATAGCAACAACTTCATACAGTAAGTTGGCCAAACTGAAGCTGCAAAGAAAACTGCTACCAATCCTTTTCAATCAGACAAAAAGAGATCTAGATAGAGTTCTGATTTATAGTGGATTTTGGTCCTGTCTTTCCTATCTCATTCTGCATTCTATGGGATTTAAATTACTTACATTGTTAATTATACATACTATAACCATTAACTAAATAAAATTTTCTTATTCTCTTTTTTGTTTGCAATGCGTGTTTTGCGGGAAGTCTACTTGGCGATTTTGCAAAGACTACAGCAGTCAACTGATGAGCTAGTGAATACAAAATACATAGTTGGAGAGAATGGAATTATAACTGTATCAAAGTAATTAGGTGTTTTATATGTTTAATTAATATATGTATAACCTGTATGATCGATAATTAGCGTGGTTTTCCCCTTAATTCACCCAAAAAAGCGAGAATCTGGTGCGAGGTAATTTCTGATTTTAAATGAACAGAAGTGTTACCAATATATAATGTGCACCCCTACTTTATGACCTAAAATTTTGGTCTTCAAACTGCACATTATACACAAGTATATACAGTAATTCTAATTAGAGGCTATGGTATATTTTTAAGAAACGTGAATCTTACCTTTTATGGCAAGAACTTTGCAATGAATAGGTGCATTAAAGGTTTTGGCATGGAGAAAAATTTTCTATAGAGCAGCACCCTTGAATAATCAACAGGGTCTTTAGTTAAAACAAATTGGCTCATGTAAATTCATAAGATATTAAAATTACATGCATCAAATACATATTGAATTTTTCAGCATCATAATTTAATGGTATGAATGCACCTAGATTGGAACAAGTTTTATGAGCACTGATAATTGAATAATAATTATAAATAATCATTAAAATTTGTTTCTGAATGTTATAAGATTTTTCATAATGGATTATATTCTTGGTTTATGGAAAAATAGTGTTCAGAAACCTGCAAAGAAGAAAGTGGAAGATCCAATGGATATCTGAGGCGTTTAGTTGCATGTCAAGATGAGTATGGGAGAGATGCAGATGAATCATCTTGTAACTTTGCTGAAAAACCTCTCGATTCTATACCTTGCCCACCAGTACCCATATGTCCGAAATGGGTGCACGGAGAATGGGGACCTGTAAGTTAATCATCTTATTATATCACTTTGTAAACTTATTAAAAAAATACTTGACAAAATATTTTACAAGTAATATGATTTGTTTAAAAAATCAGCAAATGAAAGTGAGTAACATTATCAAAACTGACACATTCTGCAAATTTCTTTATATGTTTCTATACCTTACATAACATCTGAAATCAACTGAAGTATTCCAAACAAAATGATTATATGCATATTTGCAGTGTAATGTCTCCTGTGGGGAAGGTAGGCAGTTCAGAGCAATCGCCTGTAAGGGATCAGAAGGCCAGGACCTTGCAGAAGCAAAATGTCCTGTAGAAAAGAGGCCAGCAAATGCAAGAGTATGTGCAGTGGTTTCATGCCCATCATGGCCAACACCAAAGCCCAGACAAAGGGAACCAAAATTCATATGGAAAACTTGGCCTTGGGAAAAGGTAAGATGCATATATTGAAGTTTGGAATGTTTAGCCTATTGATGATTATGATGTGTTGAAATTAAATGCCTTAAAAATAAGCTTAAGGTATTTTATAGATCAAACAAACAACCTATTACCAAAATTACTCTTTCCAATAGCAGCCCCAATTCAATCCTATTTGGAAAACTTTAGTTTCCTCTTTTATTTTTTCTGTTACCGTCTTGTTTAGATGTACTTCATAAACCTTATTTTTATTTGCACGTTTGAAATCATTTATTTTCTTATATCCACTAATTACCAGTGGTGTAATAACAGAGTGGCATAGATGGCCAAATTCCTCATGCCCAGAGGCCCTCAAAATTTTCTGAATATAAAAATAAATATTTTTTGTGATTTCCCTTTTTTATCTAATTTCTGAATGACTTTCCAGTTAGTCATTATTTTTGCTCAAAGTAATTTAAAAAGCTTAGTCTTTTCAACATGTTCCTAATAATTGATAAAGAATTATAACTTGGTAGGTTTTATAATGGTTTTCGTTTTTAATTGAACATATGTATTGGTTGGGAGAGGAGGAAGAAGAGGGGCCATCAATAATATTTTGCCATGGGTCCTTCAGCTCCTAGTTACACCACAACTAATGACATTTATTTTCTAATTTAAAATTAAGAGCTGCAAAGATAAAATCATGATATTAAGTTGAGTTTTGGAGTTAATCTAATAACTTGTGTTAGAGGAACTATGAAAGTAGCTTTATTGCCTACAATGACTGAGTATGCCATCTGCTCATTTCTATTATAAAGTAGTTTCCATCAACAATAATTATTCAATGCTCATATGACATTAATGTTTATCAGAAAATCTTATATTTTATTCTTTCCATTTGATAAGTATTTCCTCAATTACTGCCATAATTTACATTACTGTTGGAAATCATTTTTAAAAAGTCACTGGATCAGGTAAAATATTTCATATTTTATTTTCAAGTATATCCTCAAAATAACTTGACCCATAATTGGAAGGTAAAATGTGCATATTCCTGTTATACAGACAAACTATCTGAACAAAATAGCATCTCAACTGATGGTACACACTCAAAAGACTCAAAATATTTATTTTTAATTAATTTTTTAAACGACCGTCAGCATGATAAACCAGCTTTGATGCTTTCTACACACACATGCACACACACGCACACACATGCGCACACACACACGTGCACGCACGCATACACACATGCACACACACACTGTAGAACTTGGTTATAATGGCATTCAAGGGACTGGAAATTTATTGTCGTTATAACCGAGTGTTGTTATAACCGAGGTGCATGGGAACATTGAATTAGTTTCCAAATTCTAAATTTTATATTATGGTATAGTAAGTACCTTAAACATTATATTATATTATGACATAATACATAGTACATTATATTATGATATAATAAGTACATTAAATATAACAAAAATATTTTTAATGATTAGTAAAATAATCTGATATTTTTTCTGTCGTGTGCCAACTTGAAATGTTTTTTGAGTCCTCCTCAGTGCAGTGAATAATACTAAATGTATTTTTATTAGTCTCCTTCGATTCATAAAATATCAATTTTTTGTCATGTGCCAACTTGAAATGTTTTTCGAGTCCTCCTCAATGCAGTGAATAATACTAAATGTATTTTTATTAGTCTCCTTCGATTCATAAAATATCACTTTTATTGCTTGCATAGCTTCATTAACCGCTGGAACTGGTTCGTCTTGATCCTTTACCATTTCTTCATCTTCTTTTTCGCTACACTTTCCATGCTGCCCTTCCATGACCTCCCTCATGATGTCTAGGTCTATTTGAGCTTCTGTTGTTATAACATCATGGTTGATTTCTACATATGAATTGATATCTTCATAACTTTTAAAACTTTCTATGTTCATCTCGGCTAACCATTCTGTTAGAGTTGTTTCATTAAAATAGACATCTACCGACTTGGTTTTAGAAAATGGCTCGTGGTGTGAACCAAACTGAGTAAAGAGTTTCTGCTGTTGGATCCCATCTCACCCAGGCGGTCAAGAGGTTGTCTTTGGTCCTTCAATGTATTGGCAATCAGCAAAAATTAATATTAAAACCTGAATCATTTAATGACATTTATATTATATTAGTTCTCTTCTTCTCACCCACACATAAAAAATGTGTTGCTCCGACCCCGTGCATATGCATACAAATATTTGTTACTAACTTCCATTGTCGCTATAACAGAGTGAATTAATACGCTATAACCGAGGTAAATATATTGCAATATTGTAGAAACAGATGAAACCTGAAGAATATGTCGTTATATCCGAGTTGTCGTATTAACCAAGGTCGTTATGAGTTCTACTGTATATAGTATCGCTACAAAATTTAGAGAAGCTAATGCCAGAAATCTTAGCATAGGTCTATCTATGACATCTTATTAATAAATTAGTTGTTACCATTAAAATATCTTTGATTGTTATCCTGTCAACATTCACATAGCACTATACCAAATTGTTATTTGTGTAATGTATAAATGCCAAGAAAACGTACTGAAATTCTGGTGATTATCTAATTTGTTTACTTATTGCCTGTCTTAGTGAAGTAATCAGATACTTTGCAGATACATTATACTAGACCTGCACAGGTGATGTAAAAGTAAAAAGATTTCTTGATCCTATACGCATGAGCAGATTTGATAATATGGATTCTGTAAATAAGGAATGATATAAGTATGTATGTAAAAATTACATTGAAAACTAAAACTTGGGATATTTAAATAGTGCTTTAAGAACCTATACCCTAAGAAAGTTTATTGGAGTTGAGATATTTAAAAATAAATCAGATTTCTGATAAAACATATCCTGTTAGTGGCAATGGAACTTTTAAACCTGAAAAAGGCATGGACAATTATTATTATTATCTATCAGTTATGCATTTAATTGGATTTTCTCTCACATTTGAAGAAAATACAGCATATCAAAAGAAATAAATTTAGTTATGCTTAAATTTTATAAAATATGAGAGAAAACGTATACAGGTGATGCCCGATTTACACGCTTTCATTTTAACGCCATTTCTAATGAACAAATATGCAACCCGCCATAAGGCGAAAAAAAAATTTTTGAACTAAAAAATACTTTTTATAAAAAACAGGCATTTATTAATCGACAATTTGATTGTACACTAAATTTAATGTAAATTACCAATCATCAACAGTAGCAACCCTACAGTATGTACAAATAAAATTGTATTTGCGCCACCGTGCTCATTTCTACGCCTTCGCTACCTTTGTATGTTGCATTGTGAAGTCTCACTCGCATCCTATCGCTCACCGACAAAGTATACATACTGTTACATTGTGAAGTCTCGCGTTCATTTTCTTTCACCGCGAAAGTATAAATAGGTAGGCAGTTTAGCTGTTGTCATCTTTGGTAGTGCTAACGTTATCCATTTAGCTATCGTTTACCTCTGTGATTTTAATACTTAATATTCTTTAATTTATCCCCCTGTGTTAAAATGAGCTTCAAAAGAGTTAGAAGTGATTCTAATACGGGAAGGAAGGATGTGAAAAAAGCTAGAAAGTCTCTTTCCTTAGAAATTAAAATAGGGGTTTGAGCGTGGTGAAAGAAACATTGACATTCGGAAAGCATTGGGACTCAGTGATTCTACAATAAGAACAATCTTTGACAATGCTAAAAGTATTCGTAAAATGGCTCGAACATTAGCGGATATCAGTGCTACGAGAATTATGAAAGCTCGTTCAGACGCTTTAGAGAAAATGGAACGGTTATTGGCCATGTGGATCGAACACCAAAACCAGCAAAACTGTCCTTTATCCATGGCCATCATTCAAAAGAAAGCAAGAAGTTTATATGAAGAATTGACGAAGAATGAGACAGATGCAGTTCATTTTGCTGCTAGCGATGACTGGTTTGGTCGTTTTAAGAAATGATATGCATTCTATAATCTAAAATTCACCGGAGAAGCTGCTGTTTACTTTTACTTAATGCATATTTGATAAACGCCGCCACTGTTCATGACCAAATTCTGTTGAAAAATTACTTTCGATTTACGCCAATTTTGATTTAAGCCATAACCCTCGGAATGTATCTATGGCGTAAACCGGGCTTCGCCTGTATACATGCACACATCTATAAAGAGACATATAAACACTTCACTGAAAAATATTCTATCAAATGCATTATTTTTAGGCTATCTTGCAAACATACAGCTCTTAGTTGTTCATTCAAAATCTATTTATCACACTAATTCTATTTTCTCCATAGAAAGTAACTGCCTTGGATAAGCAATAACTCAAAGTATATATCTCTTTACCTCAGAAAAAATGTTATATTGAGGATACACCATGATAAATTCCAATCATGAAGCTCAAATTCTTGTTTAATTATCAACCTATCCACATATTTGATCACATGAAAATTTAAAAATTATATTTGAATCACTAAATGCCACTTCTGGTCATTTAGGTCAAGTGGCGGACCAAATTGGGAAACAAAACTTTTGTGGGTCGCCGTGCAAGTCGGAAGCCTATTGCACCAAAGAATTTGCCCACCGCTGCAACATTAGAAGTTCTGTAGAGACTGATAGTAGAATGCTTTTTCACATGCTGTAGAAATGTATATACTTTTTAAATATGTAAACCTTATTTGACTGTAGTAGTATGTTTATGAAATGTAATTTAAAGATTATTAAATTATCAGAATATTGTTAACATTCACCTTGATGTTATTCAAAAAAAATTTTCAAAGCTACAGAGAACCCATTTGTATTCAAAAATATTAGGTGCTTTCTTTCAAAATACTAAAGTTATACTTGTACTTAAATTAAAAGAAGGCTCTCCAGTTTTGATAGTATATTTTTAAAATGCACCACAACAAGTCATTTTTATTTTTTACTGGATGGATGCCACACAATGTCAATTTATTTTAATTTTTCCCATAAAGCCTCAAGTAGGAAATATATAATTTTTGTGTTGCTTACTGGAAATATTTAAAATATTTCTTTTTAGAGAAGGAAAATATGCTAACAAAATATATTGCATGATTAATAAGAGCTATGCCTTTTTTATTTGAAAACCTTCAAAGCACAATTGAATTGATTAGAACAGCAAAAAATTTCTGAATTAGATCATTCTTTTGAGATAATTTCTTTATGTATTTGTATATATTTTAAATTCAGTTTTCTCTCATGGGTATAAACTTAAAATAAGAGCCAAGAACAAGTCAATATTAAAGGCCTGGATTATGAAAATCATTTGTCTTATTCGGCTAATTTTAATCTTTCATCATCATAAGTATTTATCTATAACCAACCTCAACTGTTAATTCAACAACAAACCATATGCATTATATTTATATATATATATATATATATATATATATATATATATATATATATATATATATATATATATAGCATACATTTTATAAACTATAAAAAATAGATTTATATCTTTTGCACAAGTAATCTTGAAAGTCGATCATGTTGAAAATATTTTTCAACTGCTGAATTATCCACCTAAAAAGTATTATGATTTTTCCAATTTATAGAAAAGCTCATTTTATCATTAAATGCCAAAACTTCTCTATAAAATGTGGCATGTATAATGTTGAAATGGAGCAGCATGCAAGTCATGACACTATTTAATCAATAACATTTTCATCAAAAGCTTAAATTAAGTGCAAAATGACTTGCCAATTCAGACAGAACGCCTTTTCAGTTTCAATAGAATAGGTTAGAAGTAAAATATTATGCATTTATTTGAAAATTGACCAATTGTATTTTTACTAGTTACCTGCACACAAAAGAGTTAATTTATAATAATTTAAATGTATTACACAGATAAAGACGTTTTCCAATCTTCAGGCAACTAAGTACAAGGATATTTTGGCTAAATGTACCGTATTTTATCTGGATATTGCCATAGTGCTCAACAACTTGTGGGCCAGGGGTACAGCTCAGAAGAGTGTACTGTCATCGAGTAAATCGTGCAAGTTCAGGTGATCCAGAGCCTTTGGAACCTCTACCAGCAGGGCCTGGGCCACCAAATTACTGCCCATCACATCTTAAACCAGCAGAACACCAGCGCTGCCAGGTAGCAGACTGCGAGCTTCATTTTCGGTGGAAAACTGGTCGCTGGAAACCAGTAAGTTTGAAGTAGATGGATGCTAAGTAAATGTTGCTTAAAGCTTAACTTTCATGGTTATGTTATTGCCATTCAAGTTTTTAACTACCAGCCAACCAATTTCACCAAAAAATTGAACTTATATAATGGATAGACAACATGAAAATTAATAATCTGAATATACAATCTGAACATGGTGGTGATAAAAAGTTGTCATTAACTAAGATATCTAGAAACAATTATATTTGCAGTATGTTGCAGAATTATTTTTGATGTTTGATAAAAATGGCTGTGAAAGTTTATAGAACTCATAATTCTATCATTAAAAAAATAAAAAAATACTTAATTGCTTGCAAGTTTTGGTTTTGGTATCTTATTACTTTCTCCATATATGTAGTATAGAGAAAGTATTGTTTTCATGAAAAAAATCGACTTCGAGATTTCAACGGAAATACATGTTTTGAGGTCCCTAGAACACGTTTAGACTATTTTTGGAATGTGTGTGTATGTATTTATGGGTGCTGTAACTCAAAAAGTACTTGCCATATCGTTACCAAATTTCATATATAACACTTTGGTATGAGTACGAAGAGCTGATTAGTTTTTGGATAATACTGGTTTACCAAAAGTCGAGGTTTATTCGAAACCCGATTCGGTTTTGGCAAAATATCTCCGTTAAAACATCATTACTGCAGATACAATTCGATACAAATATTATAGAGAATGTAATTTCCTACAACTTTTATTTGAAACAATTTTCCTTAGCAGTTATTGTTTAGGAATTATTTATAAATAATTGGTTTTTTCGTTTTCTGTCAAATATCTCCTTAAAAACGTCATTATTGGTAATCTTCGTGAGGACCAAAGTTGTAGAGAATAATATTTCTTCCAAGTTTTGTTTGAAACAAATGTTTGTAGAACCTTCCATTTAGTAGATAATTTGTTCGTAAATTTTCAGTATACAGTGCCACCATCTAGTGGTGAATTCTGTAAACATATTCAAAAATAATTTATGGCAATGACGACTATTCATCTATGATACAAAATAATAATTTTGTCTTATAATGCTATTCCATAACAATTTAAATATCAATACCCAAATATGGAGAGTCATGTGTTGGCCACATCAGACTTTTTTACTAAAATTTTTACTGACTGCAAATAGCCAGCTTGATTTTAAGTGCCTTCAAAATAGATAAATTTGTTGAGGTTCAAAAATTTTGTAATTACTCTATAATTTTTCAGTGTACAGAGCCATGTGGGAAGAAGGGAAAGCAAAGGCGGGTTGTAAGCTGTATTAAATTTAAGGCAGATGGGCAAACAAAACGGGTTCCAAAACACCACTGCCCACAAAATTTAAAACCACCAGTCCGTCAGAAGTGTAATCGTCATTCATGTAAGTCTTTAGAATCATAAAATGCAAATCCTATTTGAAATAGAGCTGATTAATATTCACTCTCCTTACTATAAAATTCAATTTTTTACAAATTTTTCTGAAAATGAAATGGAATTAGGCAAAGAAATGATTTTTTTATCAGAACCCTAGTTTTCAAAAAGCCTAATTTACCTGAAATTAGCTTCCATATTCCACCATAGTTTATTCAATTTTTATGAGTCATTTGTCCAATATTTAGAAAAATCTGTCATTGCCGTTTCTAACCAACACAATTAATTTTATATATATATATATATATCCAACTAGGGTAACCAAATAGTATCACTGACTCACTGTGACAAAATCATAATATGTATCTTTCATTAATTGTTTTTGATTCATAATAATCAAATATAATTTCAGGTGATTTCTCTTCATGTGAAATGGTTAGAGAATCAAAATGGAGACAGCACGGTAGGAACTATAACTTGAGAGATGGGGAATATCACCTGTTGGTTGGAGGTGTCAATATATCTATATACTGTCATGGAATGGGAACCCGAACAAACTCACCAAAGGAGTACCTTACACTTCGCAGAGGAGAGATGGAAAACTTTTCCGAATTTTATGACAAAAGGTATTTTTGAGTGCAGTGTAATCAATCCAAGAAATGAGAAATTTATCTTAAGCTGTCATTTGAACAAAATTACTGAATTTGCTCAAGAGGAACAAATATGCATTTTTGCTACAAAGCAACACCCATCATCGTTGGTGATTTACCAATAGTAGATTACATAAAAGGAGATTCTTCTATATATAATGAAGAAACATTTCCTTCAGTTTTAAAACATTATTGCAATTTTAACTCTCGGGTAAAAGCTTTCCAAGTGCTGTGAATATTAAAATGAATATTAAAATGAAATATAACTAAAAGGCATTTTTACAAGTTTGATTTCTTTGAGCTAATAAAAATTGAATGTTTACCTCAAGGGTATTCTGTTTGAAGCATAAAATGTCGTTTTAACTGGCATTAAACAGAAAAGAAACATTAATGACTTTATGTAAAAAATGATATATAACTGTAATAAAAATCATATGACATCAGATTGTAGTGAGTGAATTACAAATATTTCTATTAATTTTGAATTTAAATCATGAGTGCATCTTTATTTTATTTACAGGTTGATAAAACCAAATTCATGTCCTGATGGTGGAGTACGCCAAGATGATTGTGACTGTGTAGTTGATTCTAATGGCAAAGGTGGTCTTACAGTTTTCTCACGTGTGCGAATCAATGTTACCTCCTTGAGAATTGATAGTAAGTATTCACTAGATCTACTTTTACATAATGATGTATTCAATAACAGGCACTTAAAAAAGTACTTATCTCAGGTATCTACTATAACCAAAACAAGATTATGATAAAACAGATTGACATTTTGGCTCTGAAGCAGTCGTCTTCATTGATAATTCACCAAAAGTAGATTCTTTGTTGTGGCTATTGGAGATAACTAAGATAAGTGCTTTTTTTAAGTGCTTTTTCTTAAATTTTCTAGCCGTAAGACAAGCTCGGTAATTCTCTGGATAAATAATGATGTAGATCTCTAATCCTTTCTCCAAAAAACATATCAACCTATATGTCTTTATAAATGCCACAATGCAGATTTTCTTATTGCTTGGTTGACTGTGATATTCCAATAAAAAATATAATTATGCAATCTTCAGGAAATAACTTAATTCACGTAAACAATTATTTCCTTTTAGGTCTAAAAGCAAATAATACAAAAGAGGTAGTTATGCTGAAATACAAAAATGTGCCTAGATTTAGGATAAAATTTCTTTATGTCAGTGAAAGAGAAATTATCTTATATACTAGTTAATGGAGAAAATACATTTGCCATGTCACCTAAAAAAGTTCTTATTTCAACTTAAAGCATCCTAGGTAAATGGTGATACTAAAAATTATTTTTTTTTCTGTGTTAAGCTAGTGACATGACATTTGCAAGGCAGCTGCATGGATCAAGAGTGGCATATGGCGAGGCTGGGGATTGCTACAGCTCTCTAGACTGTCCACAAGGACGCTTTAGCATCAACCTAATGGGCACTGGGCTTAGAGTGCGTGATGATGTGATATGGGAAGGTCGTGGTCCTGGTGCAGCAGTGCACATAGACAAACGAGAGGTGAGTACTCAATAACTTTTTCAAAAAACTTGTTTGAATGGGATATAGTGATACATTAATTAAAAATTAATTATGACAGTTAAGATATTTAGTTCCAACATAAATAGGGAAGAGACAGGGTTAGGCACCCCCTATTATGTACAATGGGTTGTACATTTTTTTTATTGAAGTCTAATGCCTGGAGCATTAGGGTAAGGATCTTCTTGCTGATTTAACTGATCAGTACTATCCTAACAGTTACCAAGGATAGGTTGGCTTTTAATATTGATGTGTACATTCATGCCTCGTTTAGCGCATGTTTGTTTAGCGCAATTTCGATATAGCGCAATTGGAATCTCGTGGTATACATTTTTATTTATTTTTTTATAAAATACATACTGTATGTATGGTGCATACTGCAAAATGGAAATACTGTTCACTGTGCGCATTATTCTGGCTTTTGTTTGCTTAAAAAATAAAGGAAAGCTGTTTTCACGTAATCAGTTCCAATGACATATTTGTGGTGTTTTGTTTAATACTCAAGTAACCCGCGCACTCCTATTTTTGGGCCGGTTTGGAGGAAATAAATTAAATTGAGCCGAAATAAGTTTTTTTAATACTTATGTAACCTGCGCACTCCTATTTTTGGGCCAGTTCAGAGGGAAAAAATTAATTTGAGCCAGAATAAGTTTTTTTAGTCACTAATTCCCACCCTGAAACAAGTTCCGCTCAAGTTAAGCATTTTCTCCCTTCTACGTGACGCAATTTATTGATCTCTTTATGACAATACTAGCAGAAATCTTCTCAACGATAGTCCTCTATTGTTAACCCCTTAACTGTTTTTGTTGTAATATTATGCAACTTCATCCCCACTTCACTGTTTTTGACGTAATATTACGCACTGATACGGAGCTTCACAAAATATTTGTTCATCTATGAATGGGAACTTCCCTACGCAGATGAGGAGTTTTTTTCGCGATCGTCTCATGTGTAAATATTGGAAGGTCACGAACAAACGAGTCCAAACACTTGAGATGTGGATTTCCATCTTCCTTTCGAATGATGAAATCTTTCATTCACAACAAAATTTCACCACTCCGAATTCCTTGAAGTGGATGAGGGAAAAGGACCAAACTTGAGCCTACCTATTCTCAAGCCGGCAAACCCTCAGTAGTCATTGAACTATAGTTATTAGTTAGTCGGCGTATTCTTTCTGCCTACTTTAGCGAGTGTAACTTACATGTTTGCTTGGTTGCATAAATATGCGTATACTTCGCAGAATTCGACGTCTTTTACGGATATAAACGTAGACTCAAGCATATTGCAGAAGGTTTACTATCGATACTCGCAATTTATATAACCTGTTCAGAAATCCTCCTGTAAGACACGCACCCCTTTTTTTCCCCAGTGTTTTGGGAAAAAATGTGTGCAGGGTACACGAGTAAATACGGTATCTATGGCAAAATAATATTTTAACAGTAAATAGGGGGAAATAATTTCAGTAAATCATGGCGATCATTGCAGAAAGGAGAAAATTGAGTAAAGGCAGTCAAAGTGTAGAAAATAATTTTAAATTATCAAGAAAAAGCATAAATCTTGAGGGAAAACTTAAAGTGATTCAGTGTTTTAAACAAGGTGAGCGTCAGAGCAATATTGCACGTAAGTTTAACTTCACAACTTCTACAATTCATACAGTTTTGTTAAATAAAGACAAAATAAAAAGTTCTATTGAAGCAGACAGTGCAGTAACTGCTTGAAAAAATGGAGAAACTGCTAGTGTTGTGGATTGATTCTAAGCATTCTAATGAACACATGCCCCTTAGTCAAGCAATAATTTGCAGTAAAGCACTTTCCCTGTTTGAATGTGTAAAGCAAGAAGAGGGTGGAGATTCTTCAGAAACATTTCATGACAGTTCCAGTTGGTTTCAAAATTAAAAATGCCGCACAAATATACATAGCGTTCATTTTACAGGTGAATCAGCAAGCGCTGATAAAGATGCAGCTATAAAGTTTCCTGATGAATTTCAAGCAATTATAGAAAATGGTGAATACCCCCACACATAAATACAATAAATAATTTACGCGTAGATTTGAGCGCTGCATGGACGAAAATGACAACTCGCAGAACCTAGCGATCTATGCATAAATGCAAGCACCTCTGCGAAAGATTTAAAATTGTAATAATATTGATTTTTAATGATAATTAATATTAAATAAATAAAAAAGTAACATTAGCAAGCCTTTCAATTTGCGAACCGATCACTACAAAGTAATGTTATAATCGGTTTGTTTAGAGCAGTGGTCTTCAACCTTATTTGATTCACCGCCCACTTTTACTATATTTTGGCATTTAAAATAAGTTCACTGCCCACCTTCCGTGTAAACTTAACAATAAAATTTTTTATAATATAAACGTTTAAAAAGACATCAAATTTAACCATGTTTATTAATCCCAAATCTAATATTTAAATAAACATTTGACAGACAGTTCAATGCGTACTTTGTGCTTGGTTCCTACAAACCAGGGAATCAATGTCAGGCTTCAAGTCTGTAAGGGTCATTCGAAGATCTCCTCTTTCTGTTATTGTAAGCTATTTCTTTTTTGGACAGGAGATTGTTGACTGCACTGAATCCCTTCTCCACTAGATATAAGGTTGGGAAAGCTAACAAGAGCAACGATATTTTCTTCCACAAGCGTGAATACAGAGAGGGCATTTTCTTGTTCTGCCATAGTTGCACATATCCACCTTGATTGAAATTGGCTTTAGACTCCTCATCATGAAGTAATTCTATTATCTTCTCTTGGTATTTAATATCCACATCACACACATTTGTGATGAATGGAGTCACCATCCATGCTTCCATTGTACATTGTCTCATTTGAGGATATGTGTGCGTATCATGAAACTTTATTATAGAATTTTATTTTTCAGTGTAAAAATTAGAATAGCATTTGGTGAGTTCTTTAACGTCCACCAAAAACCTTCAAACGCCCACGTTGAAGACCACTGGTATTAGAGCAAAGACCGTTCGGAACGTATCCTTTGCGCTAAATGAGGCATGACTGTACTTAATGTTTTTAAGATGTTTTGTTGGCATTATTTATTTTGACTGTTTAGTAGTGTTGTGTTTCATAATTGATCATAAACTGAATTTAAATTAATTTTACTTTAAGCTTGTCAAAGTTTGTTGTTAATTTACAAACTTTTTTTGCTGACTGCTTTGCCCAGTGTTAATAACGGTATTGTCAATAAATCATTAATGTTAACTTTTGATATTTATTTTTGTAACGCAATAATATATTATCTGGATTATTGCAATTTGATTTGTCCTATAAACATTTAATTTTGTATGCATTGCAATTAGTTGACATTAATCTTATGGTATTTCAGATTTATATTTTATGGATACCTATTTTGACAACCAGTAGTGAAGGAGTGTTAAATTTTTATCAATCAGCAAAATAAAAGATTTTCATGAATAAACTTTTTTAATAAACTCACCAATAGTGAATGTTTTTAGACATCTACTTCAATGATATTATATATTAATATGATTTCAAGATAACCAAACAAGAAATAAGATCATGTGTCAGCATTTTTCGTTTCTTTTGTTTTCCAAGTTGGTATACAAATGGCTCAGTTGTATTTGATCAAATAATGACAATTTGAAAGACTGCGAATGAAAGCTCTTTAACTCTATGAATGCCAAGGATTAAGTTGACCTAATTCAGTATGTGCTGTTTAGGATGCCAAGAGCCAATGGTCAGAGGCAAGATTTACTTTGCATGTAGTCAAAAGTCATTACCAAGAGGTATATTTAATAATGGAGGGTTTCTACATTTATCTTGGCAATGGGTAGAACTGTTGCCAGCATTTTTTTCTCAAATTTTGGTTTTTGACTGAGAGGCAAAGAGGCAAAATGTAGGATGATGCATGTATTGCTCATGGATGACATTTACTAACTCAGAGAGACAGACAAATAGTGACGCTGAATTGTCAGATAGTGATTTCATTTTATTGACCCCAAATGTAAATCAATATAATGGAATTCTAGGTAACAGAACTAGGTGAGGTTTTGTAAGCCTAAGAATGGAAATACTCTCTGCAATCTCTAATCAAGATTTAATGAAGTCAGTTACATCAGATTTTTCTGATGATGTTGAGTGGAATATCACAGACAATTACAACTAGCCCCTCCTTTTGATTCCACCACTTGACCGATCAAAGTGGTATATAAAGTATCTTTCATTATAAATAATTTGTTGAAGCTGACTTATAAAAAATTGTGATTTTACTCATTGAGGTCAATCAGACAATAACCATGTAGAGATTCAAACACATCGCAGTTAATGTGAAAATAATATGCAAATAACAAATTTTAATTTTCAAAAACCAGAATAATTATTTGAATTTTTTTGTAAAATTGAAACTCAATGCAGGTGAATCTAGGATTGACAGTTTTCCTCCTCAGCCCCTTCTAGATATGAGGAATTAAATTCATCTTTGAAGAATCAATGTTGTGGTGAATAAAGCCAGTTTGATTATAGCATGCATTTCAGGTATAAACATCACAGCATTTTTAGCACAGTACCAAGAGGGTTAAATTACCAGTTTATTCCTTGTAATATTCTAACACACTTTAGTTAAAACAATCTTAATATAGAAGTTGAAATGTGTATTACCATATATTCCGGCATATAAGTCGATCTTTGAAGCCTAAAAAAATTTCCTAAAACTTAAGGTTGACTTATGCACTAAACATAAAATGTGAACCTTAAATTACAGATGAATAATAAATATTTACAAAGACCGTTGATATTTTGGTGGAGGTGATCGCTATTTTGAATCAGCTGTTCCAGTGTTTACATTTATGACATTTACTTTAGAAAATTTATAATAATTAATTTTAATACTGTATTTACTCACGTAATCCGCATCCTCGTGTACCACGTGCACCCCTATTTTTGGACCAGTTCACGGAGAAAAATAAATTTGTGCTTTAATAAGTTGACGTCTACGGCAGCAGAAAATTAGAAAAAAATTCAAAAAAGTGTGGGGATTCCCCATAAGTACGTTTCTCCATGGTTTCCTCTAAGCTGTGCGACTGCCCCGCCACCCAGAAGTTTTTGAAGTGCCGCACACTAAATTTTTTAAGCGCACACGATTGTATCTTAGAATATATCGAAGCAGGGCCAACCCAACCCAAACCCAGTGCACATCTGCGAACTATCATCATGTAGGCATGCATAGTGATATTCATTCCGCCCATTGATGAAAAAATTAGAGGGAACTGTGGTTCTCTCCCAGGTTAAAGGAGCGTCAGCGGCTCACAATGAATTCAGCAAATACAGGTACCAGATGCCAACTTATTCTGGCAAAAAGTGTAGGCAGAAACTGAGAGTAAATTTATAATGAAAGAACTGATTTATGAGAGTAACAATAATAAACTTAAAACTCAATTAAAAGGTACAGCTTTAATATTATAAAAATATTACGTCATCTCAATGATGAAGATGCACCAACGGCAGTATAAACCGCGCATTTAAACCCTAAACGTTTCTTGGTCATGTAGAAATGCATAAACTTTGTAGAATTCTTCATCTTTTGTAAGTATAAACATAGACGCAAGCGTCCTGCAGTAAATTTACTATCGAAAGTCACAATTTTTAAAACTTGGTCAGAAATCTTCATGTATGATCCACTTTCTCTTTTTTTTACAGACATTTTGGGAAAAAAGGTGCGCGGGGTACACATTTGCGATATTTTATTGAGTTTCGCTACCATAGAGATTGATTGCGATCACTAGGTATAGTTCATTTCGATAGTATCATTAGCCGTTAACATCAATTGAATTATAGGTGGTTCAAGCTCTCCAAGAATGAGTTTCTTATTGGTTGAAATTAAAACATCTGTCACATGGAATGCTCAAGAAGAATAGCACGGACTCTAAACAGTATTTATATATTTTTTTATTATTATGTTTATTCCCGTTTTGTTAAAACTTGGATTGTACATGACTTTGATTTTTCCAGAAAACGATTTCACGAGAAGTATTTTTAAGTGAAAAAGTGGGGGTCGATTATATGGCGAACATATGCCAAATCATCTATTTTCATTCAAAAAAAGCAGGAGTCGACTTATATGCCAGAATATATGGTATTTCCTTAAATGAATTCATTTTAACTTTCTCTATTCCATAAAGGCACTATTAAACCTTTGGCCAAATAAATTTTTCGTGTTTGCCAATATTAATCACACCAACTGATAACATTTAACTTATTTTACATAATAAATGGAGCACTGTAAGGAAAATAATGTTCATCTTTTAGAAAGAAGGTTTTAGAATGTTAACATTAACAAACAAAACTGATAGACAGTAATATGAAGTTACTTTCCTCTTAACTGCAAATACCTGCATTTGAAAAATTAACACAAAGAAATATTTCTTCCACCTTTCATAACCTCAATAAATTAAACAAATGATTAATTTAAAGCCAATATATTGCTTACAGTGATAAGCATTTCCCAAGCATACAAATGAATGTAGATTTAAAAAATAAAAGAAATAATATGACTGGAGAAGAAGAGCTTCAATTCAACACATATCTAGGGCTAACTTATCACAGGAAAACAGGTTTACATAAGGCTAATAATTAGTACCTCTTATCCCTGGACAGGATGGTCAGTCAGTCATTGGCAGATGTGGAGGCTATTGTGGAGCATGTCGTCCAGGAGGAGCTCCATGGATAGCACTGGATGTTATGCCTTCAAGAAACGAGGGTGGTCTGCGCTGATCCAGAGGACTTCCGGCCATCTTTTGTTTTCAGTCCAGGAGCAACAAGAAAACGTTGCACCACTCTCAGTGTATTAAACTCTGTCACCAAATGAGCGTGTGAACTAGCATCACACACTACTGACGTGGCGACAGGGTGAGAACCAGGATGATGAAGCTAAGCCGAGCCGGTCTCGAGCTTCCAAGACAGCATTGGTGTGCTTGACTAGCATGGAGTATTTTCCTCAGCACCTGTAAAGTAAATCCTCAATTATAACTTATTACATAAAATTGTGTCGCAAAGAAAAATAAAATATAGGTGGTGGAAGATTATTTTAGGCCACAAAGTTTCGGTACATCCATTTGTAGAAAGAAAACAAAATGATTAGTGCCACTCAGCATTTCTTGCAGTCTCTTTGTTTATAAAAAATGGAATCAGGATGAGCTTTTTTGGGCATTCTGGTAAAACATTGTGAAATTACTATAGCCTTAATTTTGCTGCAAGAAAAATTGACGAGATTAATTTTTTTATGTCCGTACCATGAATTACTGTCTTTCATTAAATATAAAACTAGATGGAACAACTGCATCCTATGAATAAATAAAAATTTAATTTTAGATGAATCTTTTTTATAGCATTTATGACAATCAAACTTTCAAATTATTCAACAAAAATTATTTTTCTGATTAATTTTCCTCCATTGAACTGGATTAGAGTAAAAGAGTGACAATCATTTTCCATGACTGAAACACTCTTCAAATAAACCAGAAATCTCTGAATAGTTATTAAGAATAAAAGAACGAATGTCTTATACACAAAATTGATAATTGAACATTTTTTCTATATAGATAATAATTTGGAAAACATAATAAAGGAACCATTTTTTTTACAAAAAACAAACTTAAAGGAGATCAAAAACTTATCAATTGAAAAAATTTGCAATTTAAAAAAATTTTAAACTAGGATCAACTTCAAACTCATAGAGACTCATCTGATAACAGGACCTCGAGGAATGAGTTACCCTATATATCATATATATAAATATTAGACAAGTTTTTGTCCTGCACATGCTTTTGATGGATCAATATTACATAGCAAACCAAGAGTGAAAGTGAGTGTAATAGAAGAATGTTTGAGTATAAAACCACTTTGAAGTAACGAAATGGGACCATATGGTTTGTTGATCCATTAATAGCTTGTCTCTTGCCCTTAATTTATTTGACAACTTCTATTGAGTGAAACTATCAGTTTATTTGACTTTTAAAAAAAACTAAATGAATATTTAACAGGAATCTAACTAGCATTGGCATATGTGTTATATGTTTGTTTTTACATGATGCTCGCTACCAGAATGTCCATATGGTACAGCTGGAAGAGTTAGATCTGGTTAAAGTGGAATTTATAATTGTAAATAATAATATGAATGGAACCTAAAAAGGACCATCATTGTTGCACAAATAGTTTATAAATTTTACAAACTGTTTTTGTAAACACTTTATGATGCAAATCTTAATTGTCATGTTTATATTTGGGTGTTTTGAGTCTTTTAAAACTATTGTGTATGTATATGCAATGTAAAACCTAAAAGGCTCAATTTAGATGTGAAATTTTATTGGGGAAAATGTATTTTATTGTTAGAAAAATTACATTTCTAAAAATTCTTACATTTTCCTCTTGCCATTGCCATAGATTTATATAACTAATATACCATAAATCATGAAATGGGGACTAAAAAGTTTGGAAAGGAATGTGAGAAATTTTGCAAACAAATTTTTATATCATAAACAAAGGTTGAAAGTATGTTAAACAAAAGCACCAGAATCAAATGGTTAAAACTGTTTGTCTTTTCAAAATTATGTAATCAAAACATTTTGCATCAGCAATGTTACTCATGTTTTGAATCAGGTATATAATTACAAAGGTAAATGACATTGTTTTTGAAATTTTGAATTTGCACATACTTTAAATTTAGAGAGCATAGCCATTAACTGCCAATATTTGAACAACTCAGGTAATCATGTATATGTATTTAAATTGAAAACCACCAATACAATGTAAAGTCATTGATTTAAGGGATGAAAACTGTAGGCTAATTCAAAGTTAATGTTCAGTTCTATTTACTAAACTGCTACAAATGATGAAATCTTAGAATACTTCTGGTAAGATTGCTCCCCTTTTAAATCATAGGCATACATGAACAACCAATGGTAAAAAAGTGCTATTAATGTAATAAACAGTTAAGTTTATAGAATATTTTCACTTTGCTACGAAATGTGTTTTTGTTCTTGAAAATTTCCTTGTAAAAATGCTTCAATTATTGTAACTACGCAAACTGCCTGATTTTTCTTACCACTTGACAGTTATATTAATGAAGTTATCTAATAACACAACTTACCACAAGCAAAATTTTAGACTAATTTGTAGTTTACAAAAATGAATATAGCACTGCCAATATTTTGATTGACCTCTTGAGTCTTATACTTCAGAGTCACTAATACTATTTGTACTGTGTACATAAGAATGTCAATAAATGTTTTTATTATATTTAATTTTGTATCAGTTGCATCATATTTAGACCTTAATAAAAAGGAGTACTATAACTTCATCTTAGTCCTGTAAATGATATCAGTATGCTTTATTGGGTGCTACTGCTTAATATATGCCACACAACAAATAAAAAACAACTTTATGTTTAATATAAAATATAATCAGAAAAATAAACTGAATTTAGTTGGCTGAAATTAAACTAAACTTAAATAAATTATAATCAGTAATTATGATGAACAAAATATATAAACAGAACTGCTGATTTTAATGCTTACAATATTTAAAGATTTTGTTCAAGATTTGCATTTACTACTTGCATTTTATATACCTATTTTGAAATTTGTGGAATACCACCCAATCAAATGATATTACATTATCAACTGACGAAAAAATAATCAGAATTTCTTAAGGTAGAAATAATTATGCCATTTGCCGAATCATTTTTTAATATTAATACTTTCTCATTAGGTAGAAACACTTAAATAATATTTTTGAAGTGACAAATATAATGAAAAAGACAAATTTATAAGAACTTTCTCATAGATTTGTATAAAGTATGAGTGAAAGATTAACGTTAAATGCATTTTTAGGATCTTTCGTTTTTTAACTCACAAAAAATATTATCTGAATGTGTACAAGACATCAAGGAAGAAAAAATTACCGTTACCTAGTCCAACAATATACATTCTAAATGGTAAATGGTACATTTACGAATAGGAGTAGGTAATTTATACTTTACCAAAATTTAAAAGTACTGACTTTTAAGATAACATTTTACAGACTCCTCCTTACTGAATCTTACTGCAATTATATAATTTCTATTACAGCATACACAATTTCCGGTGAAACAGACTCGCTTCTTTCGAACGTTTCGAACTTTTTCAAAAGTAAACAAATGAACAACAAAATTACAATATGGAATTTTTTTTAGAAAATGTTTGCCACTTCAAATTGTTGGTTCCTGCCAGTTATTTGCTCATCTAGATTTTATTTTAAACATCACTTAAGCCTAACATATTATATATTCATACAATAGGATTGCCTCACCTAATGTATAAACTTACGCAATTCCGTATCACAAAGTTGTTGCCGTTCTTTATTTCGAGGTCTTCAGCATGAAAATGTACACAATACAAATACCTAAATGAAACGAAATAAAATACGATTATGTATGCAGGTCGATTATAAGATCATAAAAACTACCTTTCGTAAAATCAGTAATAACTATTAGAAGTTCAGGGTAACTTAGAACGTGTATTTCACTCATTTTCAAACTATTATTGTATACAGTTGCATACAGCCGTCACATTTCAATCCTAATAACCAATTTAAACAACGCAATTTCAGCTCGAGTTAGCCAGTTATTTTTGTATAAGAAATGTTCATAAAAAGTATATTTACCTAAAAATATGTTGATTAATTTCTTCACCAATGACGGGAAATTGTTTCCGTGATTTTTTCCACGGCCATTCCAAGATTTCTGAGAAGTTAATAGCGTCATCCTGTAGCATCCACAACTTGCTCCTCGCGCCAAAGGGTCTTCCTGACGACTATGCTGCCCTCTTGCAAAAATGTGTGTGAAGTTGTTTACGATACAATCGCAACCGCCTTTTATGTCGAGATTAACAAGAGTGGCCTCACAATCAGACAACATTTCCGAAAAATGTTAAAATCAGAAGTACGCTCTGGAAGAACTATAACTGCCATTATGTGTACAAAATGAAAGAAATTAATTTAAAAAAGAGAAATACGAAGAATGAATTTAATATTTGCAAATAAAGACATCTATACGAGCAGGCATTGGTCTTGTTTTTATCGTATCAACCACCAGAGGCGGTAGTAGCCACCAAGAGGAGGTGCCTTTGAAAAGCGGGACTTCGAATGTTTGTATTGGTTGTGATGAGTTACGCTAAAATGCAACAAATACAGTAAAGAATGAAAGATCCAGGGGATAAAAGGTAGTATTTCAAACTATTTCTTTCAATATGAAAATATAACAATCAAGTTAAATTTTCTGAAATGTTATTTAATTACAGAAATAAAGTTTCTTTCTATTAAACAACAAATATTGCTTCTTTATTTTCCTTTCCCTTTTCCAATTTTCCTTCTGCTGCTTCCAATCTTCCTCCTCTTCCTGAAGGCATGAGAGTAGGGAAGAGTGTGTTCTCTGCTAAGAAAAAGTGGGATTTGGGATGGAGGAATGGATCAAGTGGCTGAGAATTCACATTCATTCATAATATCAAACAATAGAGTTACAATAAGCATGGCTGCAATAAATACTTATGGGGCCATGGGCAAACTTTTGTGGAATGGTCTCCATTTTTATATTTCCGTAACAATCCTCATCATAATAAATCAAATTAATTAAACTAATTAACGTTAAATCTAATTATCCCCTGCTCTGAAATTTGATTACAATATTTAACAATAATAAATTTTTTATAATCTAAAAGCATTTCCTATATAAGAATTCTCCAGCTTTCAGATTAATCAAGTTGAATTAACATGTTAAGTGCTGAAGGTAATTTTTCAACCTTCGCTGATACCTGAACTATTTTTTTCTTATTTCGGAAGGAAACTGCCCAAAAGTTTTATGTATGAAACCGTTTTTATTTTTGTCTTTCTTAAATGCTTTATTAAATTTTATTGAGGACCGCTAGTGCGCCCCTCAGATATTGGTTAATCTCCGACCTGCATCACATTACATTCAAAAATGGCTGCATGGCTGCAAAGTCGTGCAGCCTAGAGGGAACCATGAAAAGGATAGGTTCTCAAAACCAAAGAATAGTTAACTTGATATAATGTTTATTTTCCCCCTTAAGAAACATTAGACATTTACTAAAAGAAAACATATAATATACTTCAAAATAAATATGGATTTTTTCTCAAATTGTAACTTCAAACTAATGTCTCTATACATTGACGACAGTTGAACCTGTAATCATAGGCTCTTTAAGACACTACTTCGAAATATAATGAGAAAGTTTTAAATATAACAGATTTAGATAAAGATATAACAATCACAGGAAAATCAACATTAATGTAATAAAATTAGATCAGTTCATTTGGGTTGATTTCAAACCCTTCAATAAATATTCTCTATTCTCTCCTTGTATTTCTCTTTGCTCATCTTTTTGGGCAACAAACAATAAAATTAACACAATGAACCTTTTTTCAGTCACAGTGGTATCATTGTTTAAACAACAAAATTTCAATGTAATTTTTTGCTACAACAAAAGGTAAAACTTCACTCATTTGAAGACAAAATTGGCATTTCATCAACTTTTAGAGGAGCAACTTTCTATCAACAATCAAAATTAAGACCAGTTAAATAAATGTCAAAACTTTTATGTACCTGAGAAACCCATACCTCTTTTAGGTAAAATTTATATCTGAAAATATGTGCAGAGTTATTCTTATTCCTACTGTGTTGCAGTGAGAAAATTCACAACCTAATTCAAAAGTCTAGGCCTCTGAAATTCATATCAAAATATCAATGTTACAGAACTACTGAATGCCTTTTAATATAAATCACTAAAGCAACAAGAATGCAATGTCGAAAATATCCTTGAACCAAAAACAAAACATTCACAAACTGGCAAAAAATATACCAAATGTAAAAAATTGTCTTCAATAACTAGTTTCCTCCAGCATAGGAGATATTAGGATCTGTGTGCAGTATACAGTTCACTATAAAATTCAATCGCATGTCTTTCAAACGAAATTTAGACATGAAGGCAACATTTTTACTCAACGGAGGCATTATTTTTAAAAAGGATGCACCTCGACTACTGCATACTCAAGGCACAAATGTCTATAAAAAAAAAGAGGTTTAAGATTTCAGGCATGGACAAAAATGACACAGGAGACAATTCCCTAAATGTAAACTTTCTCAAAACACTCTTGGTAACAGAATTAGAATGTTGGCGCGGATTACCTCAACCCGCTCGTTTCTTTCTTATTCCTTTTTCTCCTTCTCTTCTTACTCTTCTTCTCCTCTTCCCTGTCATCCCCGCTGCTAGAACTTGACGAACTCGATGAACTTGCATCCAGCTGCCTCTTTCTCGACCTCGTGATAGGTCCCGACACTTCACCGACGAAACTCTCCTCCAAATTCGCTAAGTCATACTCCATCTGTCCGACCCTAGAATGCAACTTGCTGTCCATCTCGAGGGTGCCGACGCACAAACTCTGTCCTACGTCACTGTGCACCGTTTCCGTCGTATCCCTGACCTCGTACGGAATACCTTCCTCCTCAACCGTCTCACTCGGTAGAGTCACTTCTGGCACGTAACTGCTCGGCACTTCACTGATAGTCGAACAGCTGTTTTCACCACTCACCGTCCGACGGGAGAACTTGAAATTCACGGGACTCGTTAGAGTCGGGAGACCGAAAACTGTTTCCATTTCGGGTTGGAATATACCCTCCCCTTCGACCGTTGTCACTGAATTGTCTCTACTCTGCTCACCCCACTGGCGTGACTTGAAACGTTTGCAGGTTGTTGGGCTGCAGGAAGCCGCTGATTCCTCCGAGAGACTAGACAGGTATTCTTGGACTCTTGCCTCCCTGAAGTTGAAGACATTGGAGCATGCTTCGTCATTCTCTTCATTCGACACAATGCTGCGTCTACTGATAAAGGACGATGCTGATACAGGGGCGGTGCCCTGTGAGGAACGATCTACCTTGCTTGGAGTTTGTATGGATGACATGCCTAAAATTAAAGCAAAAGAATGTTGTGAAAACACTTGATTAAAGAATTTTCACATTTTATGAGGCATATTATTTTGAAACTTAAATTGCACAGGTTTCACAGTTTATTTATTTATTTATTATATATTTTTACAAATTATCTGCTATAAAATTTCAAATGATAGCTTTAATGATATAAAATCACCTTACTTATAACTGATCGTTTTCAATTTGAAAAAAAATCATTGCTTATCAAAACAATTGACATTTATTGCAAATGAAGTCATTACAAATTCTTGAAAATATGTAGAAATAAAAAAATGTTCACCAGAAGAACTTGATGTAGAAAAACTACTTGAGGTTGAGTTACTTCTCGCATCATTGGACGACTTCTTCATTCTTCTCCTTTGGGCTAGTTTTGCATTGGACACTTCCTGCAAAGAAATAATTAGCCCATTAAAATTTTACCAACTACCAGATATGACAATTTTATCCATAAAGATTTTAAAAACCAAATATCAATAATATTTGAAATTGAAATCAATGAACTGTTTCCTAATCTCATCAAATCTATTTGCTATCCCATAAAGGTTTTTGGACTTTCATATTCTCTATATTTATGAGATTAATTTATATCACATATACCGTATCTGCCCGAATACAAGTCGATGTTTTTTGTCAAAATCTATCATGAAAAAAATCACCCCTCAGCTTAAATGCGAGTCCGAAGAAAATTTGGGTTATGGTTAAATCTCATAGTCACACACATTAGTACTATATTTTTCGTAAAGTAAATATTTGACCTATGATGAATATTAATGAATAAATAATAATGGCTAGAATATTGAATTAGCACTACCTGTGCTTTGTTACCGTTTAAGGCTGGGTTTTTCACATTATTTGAGTGGTCAAATGATTTGCAGACGATTACACAAAATGCGTTGACGGCTTTGGATGCTCAACTGTTTGAATATCGGTATATAAAGAGAGATCTGCTCTGAAGGTATGAGCAACGGCTTGAACCACAAAACCAGCTGATAATGAACAGTAAAACTTTAGATGGAACGTGTATAATTATAAAAATGCAATTTCTTAAGGCAATGTAAATGCTAATTTCATTGGAAATAGACTTGGATGAAAAATTATCATGGCGAGATCGCTATTACTATATTTGACCTTTGTGAAAATGAAGATGAATGAAATTATTGTCACTGAATGTGGAATATTATTCAACAATGCAAAATTATTAATTGGAGTAATATTTCAAAATGTCAACAACTAAACCATTTCCCATTTTTCTTCAATCTCGAATAATGTATTCTAAGCCGTGCATAAATGCCTGGCACACTTGAGCATAAAATCTACGAAATTTACATTTTTGCAAAAAAATGATGGAAATTTTGGGGGGGTCGGCTTCTATTCGGGCAGATACGGTAATAATTTAAAGTGCTGATATATTGACATACCTGTAACCGGAAGCCTTCTCGATGAGCTCGGTGGAAGGCATCAAATGTTGCCCTCACACCCATTTCAGTGGAACGATGCGAAGAACCAGCGGTGAGTATGTCAGGAGTCATGAGAGGTGTACATGAGTATCGACTTGGTAGTACAGATCCTTTGCCACCAGGAAACAGCCACTCATTGGTCAAAAGTTCGTTCATGCTTAATCTCTTTTTTGGATCAACAGTTAGGAGTCCTGCAAAAAAATAAATTTAATTAAACACTCCAACATTTCTAATAATGCTGTATTTGAAAGTTCAGAACTTAGCAACTTGCTAAATTTCAGTAGCAAAGATTGTACCATCACTTATGTAGGTTTGATCAGAACTCAGCTAAATTGTTTTATATCATTACGGAAAATGAATTATTTTCATGGTCATTACCTTTGGTAACAAATTTTGCTTGAGAAGATACATTATTCCATGCTTCTGCATTAAAGTCAAACTGCCCTCCTTTTATCCTTTCCATAACAGCTGCTGCACTGTCATCCCTGCTACGCGAGTGGAATGGAGCTTTTCCTGATAACATTGCATACTAAAATGAAAGAAGATTATATGCAATTTAATACCAACAAACAGACAAAGCTACATAAATAATAATTTTAGGAGTAGTTTCTCGATTCATTTAGCCATTCATAAAGTTTAACATCAAATATATCCTATTTTTCTTCAAATTTCTTCCCTCAAATTCCTGTCACCATTTTAATATTGGTGCAAGAAATATCTTTCCAAATATTTTTCTGTTAAATTCATAAATATCTGCATATAAATTTCAAAGTAAAAAAGGATGGAGATTCTGAACTTGAGCAGAAATTGAACCTCAGTCTTGTACTTTTTGGGCAGGTGCTTAAACTAAATAAGCCATCTATCTAGTATGATACTCTTGAATTGAAGCACCTGCCTGGAAAGTATGTTCAATTCCTGGTCTAGCTCAGAATTTTCCACATTCTATACTTTGAAATTTGTGTGAAGCTATAGAAGTAATTACATGGTTACGATATCTTCGAAGCATAATTTAATATATTTCTATTGATTCAAATTATTGGAAACAGAAAGTGAGAAATAAATTTGTTTCAAAGGAGGTGTACAGTTATTTGTTATACCTGTAGCTTATTTCCAAATGAGATACGTGAATGATGAGGTGAGCCTCGCAAAATGACCAATTAGTAACACTTAGCTACATAAAGTAAAACCGTGCCACTGCTTGCCTTACTCAGTGAGTCACCGACCACCCTTGTAACCATCATACAATTTTACTTTTGAACAATTATAAATTTATTACGAAAGTAAAGCATATTTCATCATATAATTTCTTTCATACACACAAATTCTAAACTTTTGGAAAATCTTGAATATAACCACATGGTACTTACAAGAATCACTCCTAAACTCCAAAGATCACAGTTTTCATCATAGCCATCAGCCTCCTTTCCTCCCCCACCACTCTTTCCCGTTGAACTCTGATTCGTAGCTTGATTGAGAACCTCTGGGGCAGCATAATATAACGTGAAACATGGTGTGTGCAGTGATTCTTCCTTTTCCATCTTCAAACGAGCAAAACCAAAGTCCACCACTTTGATTTCAGCTGAATCAGACTCATTAGTAAAGATGAGGTTCTGTGGAGAAGATGAGAAACTAGTTAGCCATATCCATTTATTTTTAAACACCTCAAATAAACAGATGGATACCATTACATTCCAACAAAAATATAGGTCAATGTAGGTATTGATATTTAGTTATGTACATTTGATTTGTTGCAGTTGATCTTACAAGAAATGTTTATCAAAAATATGCAGTATACTCAATGCTGGACTGGGACAGTCAAACCAGGGTCTCATGATCAGGGGATCCCCATGGGCCCCCAAACCCTATCAGTGAGAATGTACATGTTTAAGGGGGCTTTTGAGAAAAATTGAGTACCAGGGCCCCAAAACTCTTAATCTGGCCTTGAGTATACTATGAATCATGCATGTGTCTGAGGTTTGAAAAAGTTAAAATTTGCTTTTCCCACTTAAAATTATTTTCTCCTATAAAAAATTTTTAGCAGTAGGTCCCTTGAAAAACACTCGATGATTTATTAAAGTTTCAAAAGCTTTACTGCATTTTCAACATGAAATAACAGCTTAAATGTAAAAATTTGGTTCCTTTTCAAACAAATCAAAATTATTTCACAGAAATGTTATGATTTATTTTTCATTATATTCAGGATAATTCTGCCTTTTTATTAAAGAGAAAATTATAAATATGACCAATTACAATTTCTAAAGAGATATAACAATGGAAGTATAAAATAATTTCAATCTTACCTCAGGCTTCAAATCCCTGTGCACAACACCCCTGGAATGCATAAAATTGACAGCTGATACCAGCTTTGCCATAATCTGGCTTGCTTCTTCTTCCGTGAATCTGTCCTTCCTTCTAATCCTCTCAAGAAGTTCTCCCCCTCTCAAGTATTCTAGTACCATGTATGTATGCACCTGAACAAAAATATATGAAATAAATTAATACATTACATTTGTTACGTTAACAAAATTTTATTTTTAAAATATTTAAAAATTGCTAGCTAAAAATACCATCTTAATTGCACTTAAGCAAATACAGTATATTTAAAATAATTCACCCAAAAAAGTCGAAAATAATTAAAACCAATTATTCTCTTAAAATTTCAATGCTGACATTTCAGTTGATTAAGTAATCTGGACAAATTGTGGCTGAAATTTTAATTTTCAATTAATTCATATTATACTCATGTGGTTCTGAAGTTAACTCCAAAAACATTTAATGATATTCCACTATTTAATGCTTTTTAAGCAGACTTTTCTATTAAAAGATAGAAATAAAGAAATCCAAGCTTTGTTTGCCTTACCTCATCATGAAAAACTTCATGGAGACGGACAATATTTGGATGACCCTGGCAGGCCCTAAGGAGGTTGATTTCCTGGTTAACATCTACCCTCCGACTAACCACTTTGACGGCAAACTCTTGTCCAGTCTGTCGATGTGTACATCGCCTACAGACTGAAAAACTGCCATCGCCAAGGATTCCTTCAGGTTTTAGGTCTAGTTCATATTTTTGGAAAAATGCAGATTCCTGAAGCAACAGAAGGAACATAATTGTTTAATTTTTTTAGCAATAGAAGAGTGTTTATTTATTTGTTACATGCATGGATATAAAAATGATGAAAAGTAATGGAAAAGGCATTTTGTAATGAAACTTACGAAGAGCAATTACACAATAATTACCTTGAATTTACATGATATGAGATTAGCAGAAGACGGCCTTTTGTCTGGTGATGGACGGAATATGTCATCTGATATGACATTCTCGCTGAATAATATGGATGGAGAAACATAGGAGTAGCCCTGTAGAGAAATAAATAAGACCTTCCCATTAACCACATACAACTTCATATCCAACAACAAACACAAGTTAAAACTATATATAATATACATATATTTTCCGCATAAATAAAAACAAGCATACCTTAAATATCTTGTCAAAGTTAGGAGGTACTACAGCAGGAGAGTCAGTGGGAGTCATTTTCGTGAACTCTTCAGAGAAATTGCTCACATCCAATTCATCCGTGATGTGTGGCACAAATGGAGCTTCAATATCTTTTCTTGCCAACTTATCCCAATCCATTCCCTGGAAATAAAAACATCACGTAAAATTTGCTTGAGTAACCTGCAGAAACATAGTTAAACACTGCCTAACAGGTAAAGATTGTTTCAAACATTAAAATAGCATGATTAACTAAGAATATAACAAAATATAACTGCAAATGGGATAATTTTTTAAATCACCAAATTGAGCAGTAACCAGCCACAATTCTGTTCACATCTACAATGATAATGTTAACTTTTTAATCTGTGGAAATGGGTTATGAAGAATGACAGTATTTATTTACATATTTCTGAAATGGCAATGATGTTTTAACTTCATGGGAAATTAGTTCTTATAGAGACAGTGTATTTTCTCATAGATATGTAGCTTACCTTGAAAAATGGATGTTGCTTAAGTTCTTCTGCATCTCCCTTTCCACCTCCCAATCTCTTGCGAGGATCTTTAATGAGCAGCCTCTTGATGAAGTCAGAGACTTCAGGAGAAATTTCATCAGGAATTGGAGGATTTGTTTTCAATATCCTCCTACAAGATAATTTTAAAAAATCAATTATTTGGCTGCTTTACAAATCGATATAGAAGCATTTTTGAAGCAGCTTTTAAGCACTGTTTAATTTCACTAATCACTGACCTGGAAATTTCTTGTTGAGTATTTTTCTCTCCCTCTACTGTGAATGGAGAAGCTCCTGTGAGCAGTTCATAAGTTAAAACACCAACGCTCCACCAGTCCACTGCCTGTAAAGATAAGAGTGCGATTATGTAACTGGTGCAAAAAAAGGTTTTATTCAATGAAACATTTATTATAAAAAGCACATAAATGTATGCAGCTGCAAAAAAAGAGGATGTGATGAAATCTAATACAAAGACTTGTTTCCTTAAAATGAATGAATTAATTCATAAATAGCCATATGAACTTTCCCTTTTCCTCTCTTGAGCAATATTTTTTGTTTAACAAGTAGAAAATAACTTCTCTTAGCATAAATTTGTACTCATCTGGCAATTCATTCATTTGTAATCTAAGAATAGCTCACCCTAATTCTTTGAATGGCTTTTTCATAGGACAAATGACGACTGAAAAATAAGCTGTTTTTGAAAGATGTGGTACAACTGATTTGACCGAGTAATTTACAAATTATTTTTGAAATGTTTAAAGGAAATAAACTTCACATTTGGCTTGCACTTGTACGACAAATTTTAATTAATAATTAAGGACTAATGACCTTTTATTACATGATTATCTCCTTATGTTGGACAAATTGTAATTTTAACAAAACTCTTTTGAAACAAATATGGTATGTTTTTAGAATTAGGTTACAGAAATACAGACATTATTGAATGGAATGCAACAAATATAGAGATAAAAAATATAATGACACAAAATATATACCATGTTCTTAAAAAAAAGATCAAAGAACATACATTTTTCTAAATTATGTGCAGCTATAAGCCATCCATTCTCCTTTATAAGGCCACAAGCTTCAAAGAAATTTTTGGAAAGATTTCAATGACAAGGAAAAGTGAAGGTGAAAGAGTGTCAAATTTTCACTTTCACCTTGCAACACAAATTCCACACTTTCATCTGACACAAAATTGGATTCCTCGAGAGTAGGTTAGTCATATGGGCTGTTTCAGGAAAATTCATTACATGAACGTACCTCTATCCTCTAATTTTCGATATTTGATCTAACTGCCCTTCAAAAAAAAAAAAGAAAAAAAAAGAGAAGCACAGAACGAATGTAAAATATTCCACCAAAAGCCTCCTTAATGGCTTCCCCTCCTCCCCCACACCAAGATGAACCTCAACTTCCCACATATCCCCTACCCACGGCCTGTGCCAAACCTACAGTCTTGCTGAAATGAGGTTGCAAGCTCAAAAGTGGGACAGCGGCTAACTAGAAGAAAAATACACTTTCACTACACCTCTCTCATGCAATCATCCTCAACAGATGACAAACCCCCAACAATGAGACATAAATAGGGATTAGATGCAATCAGACACTAATCATTTTCTGCATTTAAGTTCATGTAACCTCAATAACCATCCCCTCCTCCCTCTCCCTTTCTCAAAAACTCAATACCAATCCTTCCCTGCATTAACATCCAGCTCACTGCCTCAACACTTTCACTTCCCCAAATAAAAAGAGCTTGATATTTTTTTTTGCCCAGCCAACTTTCTGATCCTTCTTTTCTGCAATCTCCATCTCTGCCCTACTTCCAAATTTTGAGTGGAATTCTGAGAATTTGGTTGTGCTTGAAGCATATGGGTAGATGGTAACCATGGTGAGACATTAGATAGATGAGGAAATACTGAAGGTGGTAATGAGGAAATGGGGCCATTTCCAAGGATAAATTACTTTGACAGTGGGTCAGAATTGTTACATGCACTTATTACTGCATGGTGAACTCTCATTGGAACATTTGTTGGCATACACAATGTTTGCTCAAATTGGTAAGTTAAGAATGATTTTTGAAAGGCATCCCTTAAATTTATAAAAGCAGCCTCATGTACAATTCTACATGTTTTGAATGAAATGTCTTCAAAGAATTATATAATGAGAAATATGTCCCAGAAATGCCCATATTTTTAAGCACTTCTAAGAACTAAACTATTTAATATCTACAGCCGAAGTTGACTTTAAAGTAGGGGTATACCTAAAAAATAAAATACACCTACATTTGCTAATTTAAAATTTCATGCTCAAATTAAGTTTTAAATTACCTACATATCCCCAAATTGAAATTCATTAATCCACAAGTACTACTTTAAATAAACAGGATACCTTCCCTACAAAAATATTTGAATCACAAAAGCACAGAATGTAATTTGCCATGCAAATTTCTCGTTAGAATTAACATCACTTCACGATTCAGTATAAATTAAGATAATTATCAAAAAGGCAATGTAATTCATAAAAAATTGATGAAGCAATGACCATAATAAGCAGATGAGGTAGCTGAGCATAGTGGGACAAGTAGGAAAAGATGAAATGAGGACATTTTTCCCATGCTCTGATTACACTGGTATGGGAATCACTGGCCATGTGAGCATTTAAAACCATGGCCTCAATCCATATAAAGGAAGGTAGTGGAACAAACAGAAAGTAACCATACATTGTTTTATAGGCTCTGTGCAAGAAGCACTTTTCATTTTTAGGATTTATAAATCAATCCAAGTAATATTTGTAACAGCAAGTCCACAGTGCTCAACCTAAACCAAGATTTTTTATGCAACTCAGTATTTGATAAGATATAACTGTTATGTCACCAATAACAAATACCATGTAACAGAAACAAAACCTCCAATTTCTTACAACTTGAGACGGTAAAAAATTACTACTTCATACAGTAATACATATGCGTTGTGACTTGAATTATTCATGTCAAAATTATAAAAAATTGAGAAGAATACTAAGTGGTTATTTCAAGGAATAACTTCAAAAGATAAAACTGTAAATATATCTGCAAAAATGAATACTTACAATATCATGCCCGGAAACACCTCCTCTCACAACTTCTGGTGCCATGTACTCTATGGTTCCGCAGAATGAATAAGCTCTCTGATCCTGAAAAAATAGAACAGTAAAGTATAAACAACAAATAAAATTAAACATGCAATCATAACCATTATTATTACTAGCTAGTTGTCACATGAATATATATTAATTTAAGAAAGGTTGAATTTTACAGTTACAATATGTAAACATACCTTTTCATGGGGTAGGAATTCCTTGCTTAGTCCAAAATCTGTCAGGACTATGTGACCATCTGAATCAAGAAGAATGTTTTCTAATTTGATGTCTCTGTATATGATCCCCAACTGTAAAGGAGGAACATGAAATCACTAATCTATAACGTAACTGAAAATAATTTTATTGATCAAGCAAATGTAAAAATAATTTATATGTATGATATTCTACTATGCAGTACCTAATATTATTATGTAACATACGCCCACTAAAATTTGGTTTTTTTCATCCATTTGATAGACAATATGGATTTAAGCATCTTTATTTCATGTTTAATAAATTATTTACATTTAATTAATGGCCATACAGATAATGTTATCCAAAGGAAACAAATTTTACGTTAACATGTTCACCAAGTGGAATCCATTATGCAATTTGAAAATGGAAGCCTTATTTAAAAAAAAGGAAAATGATATCAATAAAATCCACATAAAACATAATTTTCACTGTTATTTTTATGATAGCAAAGATTCTTGCAGAAGCATAAAATGGAGAATGTTTATTCGAAATAAATAATATTTTAATTAATTAGCTCATTAATTAACGTTATAAGTTAAAACTCAAAGATCATCTTTTAAAAATATTTCTGTCAAAGACGCATTAAAGACTATTTCAAACCTAAAACTCTTAAGTGGGATAGAAGAAAATTTAAAGGTCTGCTCTTTCATCATAGACGCGACAGTTTTAAACAACCCGCCCGCACAGTGGCGAACATTAACCACAATCGCGAGATAAGTAAACATTTTAAGGAAAAAAAAATCTTTCGCGCAAACCTTTCAAACCTCAAACTCCGCTACTTCCCCTGACGCTAAGCGAGTCGGAAGGAGCTGACTGGTACCATAAAGGATGAGAAAAATCCCTCAAGACTTTTCCCTCTCTACCACCCACCAAGCTGACGAGAAGGGACGCGTATACCCTTAGAGTGTGTGTGAGACAGAGGGGGGATGGGCCTCTAGTATAAAAAAGCGACGTTAAGTCAATTGGGAAGAGGAAGAAGTAGTCTCGACCCAAGTCTTCGATCGAGTCTGTATAACGCGCGCCATGGCCTCATTTCCGCGAGGAAAATGGGACAGAAGGCGGTGGAGTGCGGGGGCGGAGAGAGAGAGGGAGACAGAACAGCGTCGAGTCCTGCACGGGCCGGGTACGGGCCGATCCTTTAGAATTAATTACGGGCCCGGGCTTTAAAAATCACGCGAGTCACACTGGTCCACCGTAATGTCTCACGGTCCTGGCCTACAATAAATTGCATCGTACGGGCCGGGCCGAGCCTAAAAAATCAGGCCCGTGCAGAGCTCTAGAACAGCGTATCCGAAAATGTGGCCCATTTTTCGAGCTTACGAAAAATCCCACCACACTGCGCTCTTTCTCCCTTAAATCCACCTCTCTTCTTCTCCTCTTCCCGCTTCGACAAGTGTGTCAGTTGGTGTGCAAGAGGCGGGAAAGGATATGAGTGGCGCGAAGAGTTAAAAATGGGGAAGAAAAAGGGGATTTTGGACTAAGGGCTGAGTTCAGGGACAAAAAGGCAATGGAGAAGAGAAAGAGAGAAATACAGAGATGAGAGGAGGGCTAAAAAAAAAAGAAAGGAAAAAAATGAAAGGACGGGGGCGGATTATTTCGGAGGATTTTTTTCCTCGGCTTATTCCGACGGGAAAGCGTCTATTGTGCCGGCTAATAAGAGCGAAAGAATTGGGACTCCATCTTACTTTTTATTTTCCTCTCCGGGAGATCATTTGAGGCAAATGGAAGGATTGGTGGTTACGTTCGGATGTGCTTACAACGAGGGTTGGGTTTGTTGTAAAATTTATCAAAGAGGTAATCGGTGGATTGAGGTTAAAAACACCTCCGTTTGATCGCTTCGAATCCACGTTCCTCATTCGTGCAACGAACCAAAGTATGTCATTTTAGCTCATTTAAAATTAAATATATAAGTTCCCATTATTCTATACCTTATACGCACAATTTTTACTCGTGTTGTCGTATTGTTTAATTGCTTATAGCACGTGTTCCATAATTTAGTCTTTCTTAAAGCCGAGGCACCCATTATTACATTATAAATACACCTGTCTCTTAAAACCGTTTGAGATCAATAAAAACTACACGAACTATAAAAAATTGACAAATATTTTTAACATGTCGCTCAGCATCCCATAGATAATTTAGGAAATTTTGAAATAACACACGTAAATAACATTATATCTCTAAATAAATAAACAAACATACAATTTCCGAAAGTTTTCAATATCAAACCATATTAAGTAACTTTAAAAATGACATGGCTTACTTAGGCAAACCTTGTATCAAATATACGACGTAGGAAACTCCTATATTCATAAAACGGTTGAGTAAACAAGTTTACTCGATTGTATTATGCCTACTCTCGTTACCTCCATTTACTTGACTGAATACAAAGCGCACCCATTCGGTAAACTGAAATGTCAACGCATAAATGCTCCAGGAAATAATTACGATTCTGCGTTTTTTTTAAAGATCAATTAATATCCAAAAATAATGCTATACAATTCGAAAAATGTATCAAGAGAGAAAGTTTGCTATTTTAACAATAAGTCCCCAATGGAGGGTGAATAGAACAGATTGACGGAAATAAAAAAAACCTGACACAATTTTTCACGAATTACATCAATTTTAATGGTAAAGATGAAGATTTTCTTAGATAAAACCAGAAAACTTTCAGAAAAGGGGTTCGCAAAATTCTTGCTTTCAGGATCTTCATTGTTAAGAGATTCCGTACATTGGCTGTGAGAGACGGGTTGAGGAGAAAGTTGGAGCAAGGCGAAAGAACACGGAAATCGTTAAAGAACACGAGAGGGAACTCGAAAGGAAATAAAACCTCAAAAACTGAAGGTTACAAAAAAACTTTAAGCATTGTCTTTTTTAAATTGACATCAACAAAAAGTGTCTGAAAAATATATGTATGTAAGATTTCGGCAAGAATTTCATACGTTTTAGTTAATCACCTACACAATTATTAATTCGTTTTAAAATATTCCTGATTATTGGACTAATTATGTGAAACATTCTTTAAGCTAAATAGCTCACACGGGTATATAATTCATCACAAAACAATAACTAAGGATCACCTGAATGTAAAAAATTAAATACGATTAGAAATTTAACAATGGTCTTGTTAAAACTGATAACATTCTGTAATGGTATGACTCCCATTAAAGGAGTTCAATTTTTTTAAGTTCCCAACTCATACCATTTAAATAGAAAGAAGAACAATGTTTTATAAGGGAGCAATACAAAGCATATATACGATATACTTATAAATTGTGTAAAAAAAATCATTCCCGAAAATTTTAGTAAGTATTATAACAACAACACATAATTTTTGTCTATTTATTTGAAAACAGCCTCGCAACGAGTTACAAGAACAACATTATTCGCAAACCAGTAAATAAAAACGCCATTTTATTTTCAAAATGGCCACCTGACAGCTAATTTGGCTCCCTTTGCCGGATATAAAAAAAATTCGAAACTCATTTAAACGTACGATTCTAAGCGAAACCTTTCCGCAAACTGTTATTACGACCTCCGAGATGACTATAAAACACACCATCCTAGGATGTACGCCACGAATTCATCTTCACTCCATAAAAAAATGCAGTAAAATACCACCATTAAATTCCACTTCCACAAACTTTGGAAATTATATGAACTCCATCTTTATGTAAAAAAAACTTCGCACGACGGAGATATAAAAAAACGTCGAATAACACTGAAGAACGAGGAGAATTCGTCGAGCTAGAGAAAGAGCGCTTCCCATAAGCAAATCGATACCTTAATCCCACCAAAAGAGAGGAGAAAAACAAACGGAAATAAATTAATTAAAAAAAGGTTTTTTAAAAAATAACTTTTATATATATTTTTAATTAATTAATTTTTTTCTTTTCAGTCTCAAGCAATGAAATTTCACATTCTTCCATGGTTTCTATAGGTAAGGGTGTTAAATTACAAATTTTATCTCTAATTGTTGATGTAACTAAAAATGTTAACATTCACCATTCAAGCCTTCTAAACCAGTATGACGTAGCATAATTAAAAGTGTAAGTTGAAAGCTCTATAACAACCCGAAACAAATGAATGAAGACAACCGAATAACTACATTTACGAGTGTCGGTATACTTAATTATACGTAAGAAATCGTTGCTCTATCCCTTACTGGTTCTCAGTTATTAATAATATTAGAAAAAGTGTCAAACTACGAAATAGTTTACTTTGTAGAAATATACAATATAATAAACAAACATTTCCTCAATGTTTTCATAGTTCAACTACGCTGTGTGTACCTCGCCATCTATCGCCCATCTGAGGAAGCTCAGATTTTTCGGATACCCGCTAGATGCCTAAGAGGAAAAGTAAAAATTACAAGTAATTGTTATTTTAATAGGATATATTACTGATTCTGAGTTATTAAAATAATAAATAATTAATCCCTATCTCATTAGTTTTCGGAAGCGTCACCGGATGTATTTGCACCGTTCCCGTGGGCTGCTAGGGTGATACAAGCCTTCATGAAGGGGTCACAAACCGATATATAGGTATACCTATTACAAACCGATATATACCTATATATATATATATATTGAGTGAGGTTAATATAAAAGTTATTAAAAAGAAGATAGGCGAGGAAACGAAGAAACGGATACACTTTTTCTTCTTTTATTTTTTTAAAGGGTTGAAATGTCAGACTCCGGTTGTGATTGAGGTATGAGGAAAGAAATTATGGAGTAAGAGGAGAGGAAGAGGAAAGGGGGAGGAAGACAGGGAGGGGGATTTCTGCGGAGGAAGGAAGAGAGAGAGAAGTAGGCATGCCACACAGTCCGGCCTTGGTAAACGAAAATGAGGTCATATTCCAGCAAGGCCGCGACTGTAAATCGATGTTGCAGCAGTGGAGGGAGAAACTTGAGGTAAAGGAGAAGCGGGGTGGGTTTTTTTGAGGCGGAGGGGTGGGGGAAACAAGGTTATAATATAGGGAAGAGGGAGTGGGAGATGATTTGCCGGAGATAGTGTGACAGTTGGGACGGAATGGCAGGAAGCGGGGAAAAAGGGGAAGAAAAGACGAAGGAGAATATTTTCGAGTCAATGAAAGGGGACCCGTTTTCTTTTTTTTTCATGAAAGGGCGAAGGGTGGCGTATGAAACGGTTGAATCAATTACACACACCCTCGCCATCAACTATCGACGTAAATAAACGCTCGAGTCATTCAATTTTTGAAGCTCGCAATTTTTGTCCACCCTTCACATTTCATTGATACTCGCTTCCCGGGTTGGAGCGGTTTCGCGCAAAAAAAAGAAAGGAAAAACGTTCCGCGTATAGGCTTGTTGAAACGTATATTTCGCGACAGGATTTATCGATTTATTTAAAAATAAGAAAATCGATTCTTTCAAATTTTCCACATCGAAAATTAGACAGGAGAAACTTTTCGGCGAAGAAAAACACAAGTTTATATAATACGCCAATTTACATCTGCTCGTTTTCGGCACACTTTCTCAAAACTTTAAAAGGATTTATTGCAAGTGAAAAAAGTTTAAACTCATTTGAGGCAATGGAGGAAAAAACGACAATTTCCGTATCCATAAATTTCTCAGTAATTATTTGGTTAAAACTTAAAATATGTAAAATTATAATTTTTCCGTATTGTAATCGTAGCATGCACAAAACCTGTTTTATCAGCGAGGATAATCCTGATTAAACTGAGAAAAGTACTCATTTTTTGCCTATTAAGCTGACTTCGATTTAATAAACAAACAGGAATATAGTTTGGCGCAAATATGTCCAAAGTATAAAACATTTCGCGATAATAAATTTCTCAGCGCTCAAAACAATAGCCAATTACAAAACCAAAACGTTTGCGATAAAATGCTAAGCAAACAACCTTTGACACGAAATGGACATAAACTTCTTAGTTTAATATAATAACCTTTCGAGTGCCTTGAAAAATAAAAAAATAAACACATCAAATGGCGTGCGCGAATTTAAACACACGGTTACAAAACTGCAACTTTCAGCGAATACGAATCGCGAATTTATTTCTATCTGGGGACGCGTGACCAAAATCCCATTTACCTTGAGACCTAAAAACGCGCGCGAAGAAGTAAAAAAAAAACAACGTTTGCGTAAGCAAAGAATTTGAATGACGCAGGGAGATAAAAGAGAGAGAGGAATAACATTTTCGGTCGCCTCAAACAGGAAGAAAACGAGGAATAATGAACGTCGTGCGAAGCATACTGCAACTGGGGAAAGGGGTAAAAGGACAGAGGAATAAAAAGGCGGAAAGAACGAATGCGTCAAACGATGACGCAGGTGAAAACGGATTTTCTTTCAACGTCAGCGGAGAATAAGAAACACAATAAAAAGAAAACATTCTCGCAGATCGAACCAATCAGATTTAATACTTTCCACATCTAATCACCTCATTAAGATTCCTCCGCGAATAACTTTACATACCAGAAACGGGACTCATTACGGACGTTTTATTGTTTTATTTATAAAACGATTAAAAACCGGTTCCTTCGTTCATACCAGCTCTCACTCACTCTCTCTCTCTCTCTCTCTCTCATAGTTAAACATATAATTTTCTTCTCTTTTAAAATGTCACGCATATGTTCGTATTCGTGAGACGATTCTTTCCTAAAGAAATTCGGGGTATTAAAATATTTCCACGGTTTAGAGTCGTGCCCTTGAGAAATTAAGCTTGCCTGCAGTTCCACGCGAAATGCCCGAATAACCCATATAAAAAACCGACCACGAGATTCCTTGAGATTTCGGAAGGAAGACGACAATAACCTAGCTTCCGCGAAAAAGAAAACTGTGAAAATATACATTTCGGAACTCATCACCGCTAGAAGAACAAAAAGAGGAAGTCATGGGATAAGAAACCATTCGGCAATTTCTGAGAAAGCGATCATGGTCTCGGACAAAAATAGGAGAACGTCTAGTTCGGATTATTGAGAACAGATGGAGTTGGCTACCGATATTCCCCCTTCTTAGTAGACAAGGTGTAAACAGCCTCTTTATCTTACCTTTTCCCTGGAAGTATCTCTATATACTGGCTGATGACACCCACCATTATCTTCGCTGAAGGAATCCAAGGCTACTAACGATATGACGAATTTTAAAATCCTATTCGGTCGATTATGTGAGTGACATAAGACAAAAGACTCGCAAATCGACGTTCAGATGTACATAAATATTTATATTCAGGCAAATGAACGGAGATACATTTAAAGAATCGCCTTAAAAATTCAAAAGCGAAAAGGTTCACTTGGATACACGATTATTTCAAAAATATTGTTTGTCCTTGCGCGTCTGCGTGCGTTACGTAAACATTAACAGCATATTAGCATTCAATGGGGGACATGAAACCAATTTTTAAAGTTAAGGACGATGTTGGGTAGAAGTTTCTTAGGTAAATCGAGCTAGTCGTTAATCAAAGCCAAAGGAGTGAATATGAAAAAAATGCCAAATATAATAAAGTTGAACAACAGTCTCCACGCAATATAACTGATTAACCTCACGTAACGGAGCAATAAAAAACAATTATATGGTTATTTTAAACGCGAAATAAAATGTACTGGAGGAATAAAGCTTGCGTTAATGAGTGTCGATCGAAGGAACATCATCGCCCTAGCAACTTGACGAAAAAAATTAATAAGGTGATTTTTCGTTTGTATCGAGGTTAATTCAGCCAACATAGAATGGTATCGACATCGTTCCCGGAACATTTCCCTCCTCTTTTGAGGACTGATTGAAAGCGAACCTAACGTATATACTAATTATGCCTATTTCCGACGAATTCAGAGCCAGAGGTCGTATTTTTGCGCATACAATGAGATTTATAAATGGCAACTTGAGCGCAGGGGTTCACTAACGATAAGGTTCCTATCTACAGAGTTATTTTTACACCGTTGCCGTCGGTCCAAAAGACCAGGAAACGGCGAACGCCGACTCATATAATAGGGGAGATGAGAAACTCGATCTGTACCGAGCTTTTAATTGCGCTAAAGGTCGACATCGATTCCGTCTCGATGTCGTATATATTTTTTTTTAAACATGATTGTTGTTTAGGAACGGACGCCTCGTGCATTCTTCCAAACAGAACCGGATGTTAGCCCCGGGAAACACAGTTCAAGGGAACAGCCCATTCAATACGAACGCATTTGCGATTATCATATATCATGGCCCGAAAGCACGCGATTTCCGACGTTGGAGGAGGAGTTAGAACTGTCATTGCGTCCCTTGGTACCGGCGAAGATCTTAAGAAATCTGCGGAAAAGGAGCGTCTTCCGCTATCATAAAAAAAAGTCTTCCTTCACGTGTCCAAATACGGAATACATTCTAGGACAGAATTTAACCGAAGTATACGCGAAAACTCGAAAGGAGAAAAAAACTGCCTATGATAATGGCGTCTAAATGCCATATCCTCGCAGCTAATATTATCCGAAAAAGTTCCCGGTTTTTGGGTTTTATTGAGCGAAACCTTGGTAAGACATCGAAAAATCGACCTTCCTTCGCGAAAAAATACGACCTTCGCGTTCGCATAACGGAAAAAAAGAAGGTCCCCAAAAACTTATTTCGGCAGCTAAGCACGGAAAATGGACCGTGGCATTCAATACGGTTAGGTATTTTACAACCGAAAGAGTCCTCTAAAAACGTTCGGAAATTTATTTCCGGTGGGATCGAGTGAGAAATTCGGGTTTCCTCCGTTTATATGGGGGGGGGGGGGGATCTCCTGTTTTTATTTTATTTTGCCAAACCCTAAGATTCAGATTTTTATTAGACGCAAACTTATGCCTACGATGCAGTTTACGATTTCGTATAACTTAATTAATGCGTATTTTTCAGGAATCCTCTTCTGTTTTGTTAAGGCCATTATTACTTTTACATATTTCCTCCCGTTAACTTTGATATTCCGTCACAACGTAATAAGCCTGCCACATTTTTTTCGAAGCAGTAATTAAATAGGAACTTTGGGTAACCTTATCAACAAGGGCTTAAGACAGATATGACAGCAGAGAGCACCTTAAGAAAATGATGTAGTACGCCAGAGGTGAGGAAACTACGACCCGCGGGTCACATCAGGCCCGCGAGAGCACTTTATACGTCCCGCGATATCATTACGAAAACGAACCATGAAATGTAACACAGACAATTTCGTATTTTTTGGTGAAATTAGGGCCGTAAAACCTTTTCTTGTGAAGATTAGACGATAAAATAATATTAATTATCAATTATACAGATAGAAACCTTCGCATTCTCTCAAATAACTTCCCACACGGAACCTAATGTGGCCCGCCGAAGCATTTTCATCTGTTAATGCGGCCCACCTGAGCAACCGCAATGGCTAATGCTGACCGTCTAGTCCAGAGTTTCCTCACCCCTGTAGTACGCCTATCTAATGAAATATTTGTCATCGTTTACATCCGTCCATCCCGTTACTCTGCAGAACGAAGAATTAATTAAGCGAATGCACTTCCTTTAACACACGAAAAATAAAGAGTGCGAAATTTTTTAAAAATCTAGGATTGAGCATGCACAATACTTATCTCCCTGCCTTTCTAGAATTCCGCGAGGAGGAGAACTCTTCCGTAGTCGATATCAGAAGCATGCCATGAGGAAGTTGAGAAATTAGAGCGAGGAGGGAGGAGGAGGTAGAAATGGAGGGGGTGAGGTTGAGTGAGAGAGAGAGAGGTGGAATGGAAGATGGGAATGAAGCCGTATAAAGATGGTCGACACCTTTGGTTGGCACGGCTACAAGGTGTGAAACGAAAGTCACCTGCAGTATCGTCTCACGTGACGCGGTGTTGATGTCACGTGCTCGCAGCGAATTCTTTTGTTTTTTTCCCTTTAAGACAAGAAATTCGTTTCGGCAGCCATCTTTGAGGAGCTAAAGCGAGGATCTCGCCAGAGTCGATCGCTCTCTCGAATTCGTTTCTCGACAACGGGAGATTTTTTTTTTCAGGAGATCCGTCGGTTTGCGAAGCTTTTTTTTTATGAGGTGTTGTAATAATTTATTTCGCATTTTAAGCGACCGTGGGCGATGAATGGCATTTAGGAATCGCAAACCATCCGCCTGACATGTTAGCCGGCGGAAGGAAATGGTGAGAATCATTGTGAAATCCACGGTTTTCACTGGTATGTTTTCTCTTTTTCCCGCAAGATAGCATAGAAAGAGAGGAGAACATGCCTCTATCACTTTCAAATTAAGACGATGGAAAAGACCAAAGAGCGAACAGGAGTGAAACCTGAAGAGAATCTGCGAACATAGGACGCAAGCCTTTCTCTTAAACGAGCCAATTTGGTTTCAGTGATACAGAATAATTTTAAAAAAACATCAAGTTATTAGCCCAGTGAGCTTTTTTGTAAAAAAAATACCAACTCGATTGCAGATCATGACTCAAAAAATTAATTAGAGACAGTTTTCCCCCAATCAAAGCTTGGTTTGAAGTTGATAAAAATTTATTTTAAGTTCGTCATTAATTTCCTTCATAGAAAGTGCTCTAGTTAACAAGATACTTGAACATTTCACTCGAAAATGCAAAAGGAGTTAGTAAAAAAAAGCATTGGAATATAAAAAATAATATATTGTAGTAAAAAAAAGCATTGGAATATAAAAAATAATATATTGAACAGAAAAAAGCGACAGTTAGTTGAATTCCACTGTTTATAGCAAGCATGTATAAATTAGTTCGGTTAAATTTAGCTTAAATATTCCTCGCCGAGATTTATATTAACAGTTATCCTCAAGCGGAGGAAGAAATTGACTATAACATCAATTACCGAGGTGTTAGCTTCCTTCCAAAATGGAATAACTGGTAAAGATAATGGTGCACGAAAAGTAGTCATCCTACTATCCTATTTAACAGTAATTTCAAAGGTAATTTTAACGATACGAAAAGTTTAAAGCATAAACCGTCACGTTACGAAATTGTAATTCCAAATCTACTAGAAGAAGGGAATTCCCTTAAACTACGACACAAATGTTTATACTAGAACAGGACAGGACGCTACAAAAACAATACCCATTGAAATGAAAATGTTTTCATCCACAATAAATAACCAGCGAGTTTTGGAAACTTAAACGTCCCTGGATTGCATGTACATCGTGTATCATAACGCAACCATTAATTCCCACACATCACCGGCCTCTTTTATAATTTTCACTTATTGTTAGCACCAATCGCAGCCTCCGAATAAAACGAAAGGATGGCATTTACATCTCGCGAAATCGGGCTAAACACTCGAAGGGAGACAGAGAGAGAGAGAAAGAGAAAAGAATAATCCCATTAGATATAAATTTCGCGTACACGGACAAGCGAGGCAAAAAGAGAAGTTTTTCTTTGAGCGCGATAACGATTGCACGAGCGAATACAACAGCCTGACCCCATTTCTAAACGCGCTTATCTTTTTTTCCGTCTGCTAAAAAAATAAAACGGCCCACCTATCCCGAATTTGGAGCTCCATTGTCTTAAAATTTCCGCTGAAGTAACCAATAGACCAGGCCAGAAAAAAAATAACAGGCCCTTTCAACGTGAGACGATGCTGGGAGATCCTTCTTCTTCGACTACACAAAGCACAAGATCCTTCAGACGGAAGTTGCTTTTTTTCCCCTTCTTCTTTTGCAGTCGGGAAGGTTATTTAAAGGGTGCTGAAGACATCAAAGGAACCAACCAACACCATTCAACACGATTCCCTGACCGGGCCATAATGCTATCTTGGGTGGATGAAAAGTTATTTGGCATAATTGGTTCTTTTAAACTAAGAGGGAAAAAGATAATGCTTCAAACTATACATAAAAACGTCTTTAATCCGTCAATTTTATGAAAAAATCGAGAATTTTATTCTTATTTTATGTTTTGGAATGCACAGCGATAACATCACAAGTATATATCTAATGCCCTAAATGTGTTGGAGAAAAATTTCGACGCTTTTTTTTCTCACTTTAAACTTTTCATTTACTTCTACGATAAGTTAACAAAAGCTTATAACGTAGCAATTCAAATGATATAGATATGAAATTATATATCCCTAGTATTTTTGCGGTTCAACTGATGAACTCTAAATAACTTCATCGACATAACGCGGATAAGAATAACGCTAACGATACAGATATATCAATCAGGAAAGAGTTCATAAAAAGTTATAATGTCTAGGTGGCATAATTAACCACCGACGTCAAGCATGTTTACACTTACGTCCTGGCAATCTACGCGTAAACAAACTATTCGAATAAACGATAGACGTAACACCGATGGATGTAAAAACGGCTGTGAGAATCATAAACGTTTTTCAACAACAACTCAGCCGTTTCCATTGCAAAATCATCCACTTACACGATTCAAAATTCAGCTAAATAAGCAAGTTTTCCGAAAAGAAAAACTCGGTCGCTGACGACGAAATGTCGTTTGTCGCACCAGTAAAAATAACGCCCAAAATTAAAAAGAATCGCCGGACGCTAAACGTCCGCTAAAACCTCTTTAAGTGAAACAGAGAGAGAGAGAGGAAAAGCGGCATCCTCGTGACTGTTTCTCTATTTTTTTTATCTCGGCGAGTGAGCCTTTCGAATTGAGCGGCATATTATCTCTCCCTGACGCCGCTCCTTGATAAATGGTGGAAATTATTTATAAATGGGTTAAAAGAGGTTATCGTGTTGAAAACGGAAAATAATATAGCGAAAGAAAATCCGAAGACACCGCCGTGTCTTCTTTTCTGATACTTAAGCTTTGAAAAAACCACGCGTTATCCTCAAAAAGCGAAAACGTTTCATAGAACGCGGAGTCGATTAATTCATTCGGGATCTGTTGCAGAAAGCGTGTCATGGAAGTATTCCATCGCTTATAGTGAAAATGAAACTGGAAAAACCCGGTCACGAGATTTAACTTATCGCTTTGACCGACATTTTACCTAAATAATCTGATATGAACGCGAGGATGATATCTTACTAAACATGAGTGCAAAGAAATTGCAACGACATTCGGAAACAAAACGAGGACAGAAAAGGATATCAATGACAGTCATTATTTGTAAAGTGCCAAGCTTCAGGGATTCGATGACACCACGTAAATGTGGTAAAGCGAGCATAACTACGCATGCCATATGCAGTCCAAAAACGAATACGCGAAGTAATAGTTTCTTTGTCAACTTTTTCATATTATCATTGGCGCAGGGTCGCATTAAACCGAAATTTAAAAGCTGTCATTTTATAATAGTTTTAAACGTTTCTCGATAATAATATATTTATGGACGAGCACGTCATGGATAATTTAGGTGAGAGCTGTAAACACAAATTTGGTGAAAATCATACTCAAAATGGCTTTCCAACCATGATATTTCTATAAATAACCCCATAATGCATCAAATTAACTGCAACGCGAGTGCTAATGAGCTAGCAAGTCAGAGGATAACGACAGATAAAAAGGCATTAAAACATTTTTACGTGAACGAATTTATCTATAAACAGTAATAGTTCGATTCGCCCTATCAATTTTCTTCTTTCAATTATTTCAAAACAATTTTGACATTTGACATTTCATAATGCAATTTGTACGCCAAGAGATCGGCAAACGATAACAATATTTGAATTGTCCACATAATGCGTCGAATCAATTACTGAATTCTCACAAGCGCCAAGCCGCAAGAACTGAATACATGGCCGGTATTAAAAATACCGGAAAGGTCACCCGGAGAAAGTACCTCTGCAATGGTCCTGAGTTCCAAGTGTTAAGTATACCCACTTCAACTTTCCTCAGACGATCATAGCCTTTTATATTTTAAAATTCACTTTTCTCTCGTGCGAAATACCACGCGCCCATTCCATAAAATGCTAACGCGTGCCAAAATATCGGCGATCACAACGCGCGATTAGACGATTGTGTTTTATAACGCGCGTAGCCATTAAACAGTAGAGTGGGCCGCATTTGCATTTCAGCCGCTATGAAGCCATCGTCAGTGTAAATTCAGCGACAGTTATCGTTAGGATTATCGCTGATATCAAGAGAAAGTCATACTTGGTTCGCTAAAGCCTTTTATGACAATATGAGTTAATTAGGTCATCAGTGTGATTGACGCCTCAAACGCTGTATATATTTACGATTCACTTAAGATGCTGAAAACAAAAATAATATTATATTGTGAATCCTATAGGTATTATTCGTAAGCGAAACATTTCCGCGCCTGAAAATTCAAAAGTATCGAATCGAAAAATTGCGAATATCTATTGGATCGATATGCGTCGCCAACTAGGTTAATCTTCATCTCGGCCTTTAAATTGAGGCTATTACGTACATAACTTACACTTCGTCGCAAGGCCAAACAACCTTCTTCACAAATCAAATCAGCCGTTCCGATTTTAATGACAAAAACAAAAGCAGCCACCGAAACGTAGGAACGGAAGATCATTTTTTAATTTTCTTTATCATTAATCGCGAAGTCGTTACGCAGCGGAGAACGTCTGTTGCGAATCTATCCCACCGTCTCGTGGGGAATGGCAGACAGCCTATAACGGTATCGACTCTTGAGGTTCCGATGAACTTGTTAGGCTTCATTAGCCATCTGACCGGATTCTTACGCCGAAGGAATTTCAAGCTCGAATACATTTACATTTTCCGGTTAAAAATCAATGGCTGGGATTTGGAAGATCGAAACTAATTTAAATGCCTTTTGGAAGAAACGAAAGCGAAAAAAAAGCAGGAAAATACCAGTAATGATAATGCTGATATCTACCAGTGAGTAGTTCTCACACACAGAATAATTCAATTACTCATCTCGTAATAAAAAAACAAACGTAAATTAGTACGCCTAAATATAACGATACCAAAGTATTTATCACCAAAACAGATATTAAAACGCTAAAATTCTTAAAACTTAAGATCTCAAAATAAAAGAAATATACATTAACCGTATGTAAATTCCGTGTTTTAAGCGAAAAATTACCAAATTGTAAAGAGAAAAAATAACAGTTGCAAATTACTCTTACACAACAGCGATTTAATATCTCAAAATAAAAAAGTTAAAAGCTGCGAACCAAGACTGCGACATTATAAAATACTGTACGTATTATTCCGATATTTCAGCTCTTTTTAAACCTTCATTTCAGTGCTAAAAATAGCACAAAGAAATACTGTGATTTTTTTAAGGGGGAGTGCAGGCCTTGACATTCCGATAAAATTAATATTACTTGAAGTATAATAAGTGACTCGTTAACGTACATGCCCGGCTAAAACTCTATTAGTGATGAAATGCACGATTTAAATGTCACCGAATGCGGATAATATAGTCTATAAAACCGTCGGGAATCAGCTCAACGCATTAAGATGTGACATTTTTTTTTTTTAAGGTTACGCTTACAATTAAGCCATCAACTAGGCGAGTAGTAGCGCATACGGTTAAATGATTCACGTTTATCTTTTTGTAAAGAAGAACAACTTTCGCAACTTCTTGTAAATGAAAAAAAAACGTGAAGGCAAGTAATTATGAGTATGTATGAGCTTACCTTATGCAGATGCTCCAAAGCCAGGATAATTTCTCCAATGTATATTCTAACTTCATCCTCGGAAAAGTGTTCTCTTTGGTACAAATGCGTAAACAGCTCACCACCGCTGACGTAATCTGAACGAGAGAAAAATAATGGACAAAATTTATTATCGCACGAGAGGAAAAGACATATAAGCACAATGAAATTTTTAATAGAAACATAAATAAGAATCCGAATCAACGACGGCGTTAAAGAAGACGACTGAAATCACAGAATAAAATCAATCCTTCCACACAGAGTAAGAAAATAAAATATTCCATAAGATTACAATAAAACCTGATTATCAAATCAGACATTCAGATTATTCAAGGCAAATTTAATAAGTCTCTACCGTGTGATAGTGAAAATGTGAAAGTTAACGCGATAAAACGAGACGCGGCATTTAAAAAAATAATAATACCTTTTATTAACCATTTTCAGGAATATATAAATTACCTGAGACCTTGTGAAAATTTCCGCAAACGGTGCCCAAAAAATGGGAGCGTAAAAAAAAAATAAAAAGGGACAGCTACAAACGTATCCATTATTTACCCGGTGAGAGGCAAAATGGCGTCCGAAACAACAGCCATCTTTGAAAAGATTTCGAACGAAATGATTTCGCCCAAGGTCTTTCATAGAGGTTAACTCCGATGCGCCATGGGAATACAGTTCGGCAAGCCTCGCCAAACGACTCTGCACTGTTTTAACTGTGGCAATAAATCCTTTTAAAAATCATCCTCCGCAGTAAATATTTGCCTGGCTAACGACATCAATCCGAAGGTCAACAGAGCTAATTGGAATTCTGTTAAAACAAAAACATTTGAATCCATAATGGCGCATGAATGCACGGAAGAAATATTCGCAGGCGAGAAATCACATCAATTTGTCTGCATCGAATTATTTTTTTTTCGCTTGAAAATAATAAGACGCGGAGAATTTCATTCGTGGACAGCTGTAATCCATCGCGAGTTTACTTTTAATGTGAGGTTACAGATGAGGGTCACTCGCAGCTAAAAAATCTATCTCAGTTGGCAGTTTCTTCACACTTTCATAAAGATTTAATGCCCAAGATTAAAGAGGTTCGTTCCATGGATAGAAATGGACGAGATGAAATGTATTTCAACCAATAAAAATTACACAGGAGAAAAATTTTTAGACCTAATTTATAATTTATTTTATCATTTTATCTATTTCAATAAACATTTTGCTGTTTTATAAGCGGGACAATATGTTACAAACAAAAACATGTCTATCAGCTACTTTATCATATTAATCCGGAAAATTCCAACATATGATCCTACTTAGCTTTATTATAATCGTTGTATTTTAAAGGTTATATCACTCTATCGTCAACAACTTTTACTACTACTTTTAACTATTTTACTTTACTATAACAATAACAAATGTAAGTTTAGACGCTTAAGCAAGGGTATTCTGCCAAGCATACGACAACCGGATCGCTATTATCGCCGCCCTTGGCAGTTAGGCATTCCATCCAGCATCGAATTCATGACCTTTTCTTTGCGGTCCTGAGATCGCGTTATCTGATATTTGCGGGAATTAGAAGGGATTACAATTTAAAAAACAAGATAATATTGTAAATCAAATATAAATTTTTATTTTAAATGTTTAAACATCATTAATGACTAATATAGCAAGGGTGATAGCTTCGACTAAGCATATTCCATGTACAATTGTTTGGCGTCTTTCAGATAATAAATTGCTGTGTGACACGATCTAGAAAGCGCCCTTAAACTTTTGGCATCCCAATATTATCAGACCGTGACACGTCGCTAACCTCCGCATAATGTGGAATGCTTATCTCAACAACCGGCTAACCGAACTTAAAAAATTTAACAACCGACTCGCCGAGCATAAAAATTTTTAATAAACGGCTCGCGCGAGCCGGACGGAGCCGGCTGCAGCACACCCCTGCGCTTAAGCCTTATACGTATCTGATATTTTAATATGCGACATTTACTACCTTGAGTAAATTATTTTATATCAAATTTTCAAATAGCTAATAACGAAATCCATTTAATATTTCCTACTGACCCTTTCAGCTATGAATTTTACTGGGGGAATGTTTTTTTTTTGCAATTGCAACTTATTGTTTATTCTGAATACTTCCGTCATTCCTTTACTAAATGTTTTGGTCATACACTTTTCAATATCTTTACTATCCATTACAATGTACATATATAATTGGACGTTCATAAAAATGGACCTAGTGACTGAAAGGGTTAAATCCTAAGGGCTTAGAACCCTAGGATCCCAATGGAGATACCGGCTCCTGGTCAGGAGCAGACCCGTAAAAAAATAAAAACGTTTCATAATCGAACGAGCAATATCTTCAACCGAGCCAAGGCAACGGCGACCCTATCGATAAATTACGACGACAAGAACGTATCATCCCGAGCACACCTCGTCCAAACGTGAAGTGTTTATGGAACATAGTGGTACCAGCAACCCGGCGACCCAATTCGAACAGACATCCACTTAAATCGACCAGAAACCGCGGTCTTCACGAACCGTACAACACCGGAATCACCCCGCCGGAACCGTAGAAAGTGTGCCACGCGAATACTGAGAGTCTGGAAGGAATAGATGGAAAGGGAGCGAAGGGGGGGAGGAAGAGAGAGAGGGGGGAGTGGGAGGAAAGAGGAAGAGCAGGAGGAAGGAATTAGGACTGAAAGGGAGAGGGCTAAATGGAAGTTAACAGCGGCGGAACGGTTTGAATTTGAAATCGATACCGACCCCATTCCCCTTTGCCCCTTATTCGCACGTTTCCTCCCCTCTCCCCCTTTCCCGTCCCTACTCATCGCGACCGCCTCGAAAAAAAAATTTACGAGAGGTTTTCTCTCGAAATGGGTCGGAAAGCGGAAAAGTGATATTAATGGGTGGGCTGTTTTTCCCCCATCTTCTTTCTCTCCCTGAGAGGTGAGAAAATCAGAGGTGATTGCTTGCTCAAACGGCTTTGAGGAATAATATTCTCGTTTCCACATTAAATGATAGGCGGAGATGCAACCTTGGCAGACGTTTCCTGGATAGTCTGCAGGTTTGCAATTGACTGATCCAGTCTTTAAAATCTCCACAGTATACGAAACTGGATGAAGAGTTTATCCGATCAAACCAAACTGCCACATGCTCAGAGAAAGATTGTTCAGTAGGTATCACAATAGAGGAAAAACAGTCACAGTGAAATGTATTGCATATTATAAAAGAAAAGCGAATTCAAACTGAACAAGAAATTTGAATTGCTATTTAATACTACCACTGCTGTTGAATAACAATTTAATAATAATAAGTGAAAATAGTTTATCGAATCATGACCTAAACTGGGATTTAATAATATATACGTGCTCGACAGTTCCATTTACCTAATAACTTCGCATTTACTAACAATCTTAAGCATACATTCATAGCAGATAATTTATAACTTCGTTTTAACATAATATGTAAGAAATACTAATTGCACGAGAAATGACCAGAAAAATGGTATATACGTGCGTAATAAATCGCTACGCGATTAACTGTACACAATCACCGAAACATCAAAAGACTTTCACTGGAACGATGATTTTGTTTCGAGATTTTTTCCTTTTTTTTTCGAAAAAAAATTCGCAAAATTAGTCCGTGACGACTTATTACCCGTGACACGTTATAACGGTGCAGTGCATTATATACGCATTTCAAGTAAAATGTAACCACCTTCAATGATTACAGCGATTACTTACATTATATATATATATATATATATATATATAAAATAAACAACCGTGATAGATAATTTATATATGAACACACGACATAAAAGAATTTTAATCAGAGAACCCAACCGCGAACTTGATCCGCAAATTCCGCGAAACTTCGAGACCACCAGAACTCGACGACATTTAACGAGCGGCACCTGATTTTTCTCGAAGCTTCTAATTCTTTTTTGCGACACCGTGGAAACTAATTCAGCGATTCCTCCGCCGAGTGAAAGTTACGAAACTGCGGTGTGGCCAGCAATGAAAATATCACCCATTTATAATATGTATGTAACCGAAAGGGTGCGAACTCGAGACCGCAAACTCCGGCAAACCATTCGATTGCCTCGTTAACGAGAGTCATCGAACAGAGGAGCCCTCGAATAAAAAGGAAAGGGTAGATGTCTCGCAACGGAGAGTGAAGGGGAGGAAATGGGGGAAGAAAGTGACCGAGTGAGCAGACGGTTAAGACACTGGCGTATAAAGTCCCCCTACAGTTTCATAACCGAAGCGGCGAAATAAAAAGAAATAAATGAAGAACGTTCCGCAAGCGATTGCAGTCCGTATGACCTTATGGAGGAATCGAAAACGACCAACTGGCAAAGCAAAGTCACGATATCACCACGCATTTAGGTAACGCCGGTACTCACGCGACAAAAACGATTTGCGAGGACGGAAGGAAAAGGAGATTATGGGAGATAAAAGTTTAGGAAAACACGTTTTGAATTGCTTAATTATAGGAATGCAAGGTGTCAGAATTATCAACGAATATGAACAAATATCACTCAAAGTGTATATATCAAAATGTTGATCGTTAGAATCATTTACAGCTGATGTATCGCTAATATTTGTTTTAAATCATCGTAAGGGAGATCAGTTCTTCAAAATCACATCAATGGTCCAAAAATCATCAAAATAATTTCCTTTAGGTGAATTCGAAATTTACGGCATTTGCCCATAAAATGGCTAACATTTGTTCTTTGACGATTACATCGGAGTAATTACATTAAAACTCAATTATTCTATCCCACCCCAGTTCTCCGGGGTGCCGGCGTTCTTTCCGCGCGAAAGCACAACTAGAACGTAGCGTTTCGCTCTCTGTGACTGTTAAGACGCCGTCCTGCTTGATGAGACAGGAGAGAGATGATCAATTTCCCAAAATTCGCCAAAAAATGTTTTCATTAAAAAAAGGAAAAATGTAATCCTTTTGTGTTGGATAATTCCACCGCCGAATCACTTGAAATTTTCACTTGCTGACCTACTTTAATCTCGGATTGTGAGAGGAATTTTCGGACACCCCGAAAAGTGGCAAACAGTAGTCCAGTTCCAGTTACGATGGAAAGGACACGCGACGGGTAATGAGACATGAATGGGACCAACTTGCCGGGCAGCTATTACCGAGCTTTAAAAAAAAAATACAAGAGAGGATCAACCGAGAACTATGTCGGCAGAATAATGTCTAGTTTAATCAGGAACTAGGGATTTTTTTTGAACGGGGAAGGTAATTCGCATCTTGCGTGAATTTTCGACATGAAAAATCAACTCGCGCGAACAAGGGATAATGCGAGTTGTAAAAGTTGGACCGGATGTCTCTTTAAAAATTTAATTGGTTCGGTTGAAATAAAATATGCGGGGTAAAAAAATACAGGAAGTTTAATTCTTTCTTGTTTAAGTACGACCACCAAATGCATAAGCGGCTCATTAGAAAAAAACCTAACGCTACTGATGGAAGGTTTTAATTTTTTTTAGCAGGGGTTCAAATTGAAAAGAATGCCCTCCCTAATTCCACGAGAGAAGTTCATTCCACGATTTATAGCCGCGTGTTTAAATTTTTAATATGCCAAAAAGGTTGAATATTTCAGAGGCGACAATATTACTTTTATAACCAGTCTTTAAACGTGAAATTGCATGCATGCGTATAAAGTGGTACGTTCGGAGTGCTTCAAACTGTCAACGATTCGTAAGGTAATCGAGGAAATTAACTTTCGCATTTACGAACTTTAAAAGAGGCAAATAATTCGGATTCTACAAGAACTGTTATCCTTATCGCAACACATTCAAAAGAGCAATACAACTCTCAGTACTACTTCCAAAAACGAACCTATATGAAACAATAATTAAACTAATATATTCAAATATTTTTCATTGTGTTTGGGTGGAACAAAATCTTCAAAAAGTTGCAATCGCGGTAAAAATATGGGTTCATTTTCACACGCTCCAACAAGTCAAGAGTAAAGTGAATGCTTTTCAATCTCTAACTATAAATGCCCTAGGCGAGGTTCGACCCCGTTGCCCGCATCCAGTTGCTCTTCCTCCGATTACGGGAGTCCGTGGATGATTTACGACAACGCCCCTTTAAGTTCTCCTGCGTAATGGTAATTTAAGCTTCTAGATAGACGATTCTTTTCACGCGAGGACGTTAAGAGTAAAAGGCTCCTCGTGGCCGAGAGAACCGGCTTCGGTTGCTAAGGACAAGATGCGACCTCTTCTCGGCAAACAAAACTTGAGTTTGAATGCCGATGTGAAAGATACTTGTCCTATCTCTAAAACAAATCTGCAATGCGACCATTTGCGAATTGTGTGAATATGTCTACTATATATAAACAATAAACGCCTCCACTGGGCGATTTGAATGATTGAAAAACGGTACAGGAAGTCGAACATAGTGGCGAGTGATTTACAAGTTTTAAAATCGGGTAAAATGTGTATAAAACAGTAAAACATTCATGAACTTCTACCACAATTCACGAAAATTAATACATAAAGTATAATAACGATCACTGAGGAGGGCTACTATGTAAGTGAAATGACAATTTGATTTACGCAACCTTTTTATAATAAAACAGAGAAAGGGTTTTCGCTTAAAACTAGATAATATGGATAAATATTTCAGCTGTAAAACGTTCGAGTGAGCCATAGGTTCAACTCACTCACAGGGCGGCCATCATCAGCGGCAATTCGTCGACCTTCGATAACTAATGCATTTCCGATGGCTAAAACTACTTTGAAGTTCAAATTTATTTTATTACATTGTTCAATACCTATATAAGACATCCATATAATGCACTCGACACAAATAATTATCCTGAATTGTCACTTCAACTCTCGGCGATCTCAAAAGTTTTTTTAAAAAATCAAACATAGTCGTCACATCACTGCGAATCTCAGAGTCAAAAGATTCCATTATAAAAGGGGAACGGAACGTCCCCTCCTTTCTTCCCTCTTCTAACGATCCCCTCCCTTCTAAATCTCCGTTAAAAGAGAGGCGATCGTTCGTGCGGGGGAGGGGGAAGCAAGGGGATTTGGAGTGAGGCTAGTAGGAGAGGGGGAAGGAGCTCGCGCAAGGAGTGAAAGTGGTGCGGGAGAAGGAAGGTGAAAGTGGAGTGCGAGGAAAAATCAAAACTTTCACCTCCTCACGATTGCTTGGACAGCTTCGCGAAGTTGGAGGACTTAAGCTCGCAGATTCCTCCTCTCCTGCTTTTTAAGGGTACCAACCACCGCCTCCCCCCACCCCCCCCCCCTCAACTTCATCCACCCTCCTTAGAAACCATTCGACCGTGAGATCGATCGCTCAAGACGTCCGTCATTAACAACCCCTGAGAGAAGACGGCAATCCGCGAAAATTAGCGAACTATTTCTCGTGAGCTAGGATGGCGAAATCGTAACACTCGGGTACGAAGTGGCACGAATTAGCACGTCGCGCCACTTATGCGACCGCTGGTCACATCTTCTCGCTATATTTTTTAAAGAAATCGTTCCTTAAAAAAAAAAGGTTTCATGAAGCGCATATATCCGACTAAACTACAGTTATAAGGGCAAGCGAACCTTTTTGTCGCGTTTTATTTACTCATTTTTTCAAACTTTTATTGAATGTCGTAAAAAAGCACGCATTCCCGTCGTGGGACGGAATAGTCCCAACTGCTGTATCGATTCGACAGGACGCATTCTCGATACTTTACGATACGAAAGAAAAACTGGCCTTTAAGTTGCCAACATGGTATCGCGAAAATTTTTATACATTTTATGCGACTTGTTAGTTTAAGTTCAAATGCGCCGAATGAGGCCCCTGTGGTTAAATCGGTCGATAAATATAGATAAAGATTTCTATTAATTTCTTTCCCCTCAAACCAATAAAATAAACAGTAGCGGGGAAAACCATAACAATGGCACAAAGTTTAATTCCATTAAGTTCCGATCTTGTGGTATTTTTCAAACTTCCTCGACAATCAGAATCGAATAAGTTTATCAATTCTATTCAATTGGGACACTTCACTTACGTAAAAATCGCCCCACTTCAGCCGACAATTTTTTTCCCGCGCTCGAAAATTCGGCCTCGACTCATCAATATTAAAATGGGGGCAAAACATTTTATCTTTGGGGAAAAATTAAGAAAGTTATACATCCCATTTTCCGAGATATTATGCATGTGGGTAAGCGTTAACACGCGAAAAACATGCAAATTTTGAAAGCGTTTCATAACGCATACATATGTAGATATTATTTTTTTACTCTGCATTTACATTTGGATCTCACAATTCCATTTAATTCCGTCCCGGCGAAAGTTTGTTTTGAAAAAAGACGGATAAAAAGAAAGGATACCTTTGCTCTTTAAGAGGTTCTTCTAAGTATGTATTAAAGAAAAATAACCCGTGGTAAAAAATCTTCCGAAAAAGACAACTGGCATGGAGGGGAAAAATGGCCTGCGAATTATTTTCGTAACGAGTAATTTTTTTTTCATTTTAATGGCCTTTAAGTATTTCCTTTAACCATAGCTGCTATTGCGTGTTTAATTTTAAAACACAGAATTTCTGTAACCATAAAGAGCAAGTATCGCCAAAAGAAGCAGATGGCTTTCTTGCCGGTAAGCAATTATTTTTTTTACAAAAGACAATACGTAAGTCTCAGATAGAGTACAATTATCTCGCTATGAATCGACCTGCTGAGCTCAAACACACACAACAACGAAAGACTGCACACACATGTCCCGAGGGCTAATAATTCAAATTCCTTTAATCGCAGAACAATCAATATAAAAAAACCCCATACAATTTTATGAGAGAAAGTTATCACACATTAACTTACGGCATACCTACTTCATAAATGCAGTAACAACAATTGCTCTCGTCGACCTAAATTGGCTCAACCTACTTCCCTTTCGTGTCTACGCAATATCAAAACCATTTCTTGGTGCACTAAAAGGTTTGCCAATGGCCTAGTTCCTCCGGAAAAAATTTCTCCTTTATTGAGCAACGCTGATAAGGGAGGCGCTCATATTTTTAACAGAAGAATGAAATGCTTTCTAAGCCGCGAAGAACTGTCGAGATTTTCCCAAAGATGGCTTAAAGAAAGCATTTCGAAATCTTTAAACGCGCATAAAATAAAAGACACAATAGACCCGGGGCTCTTTATTATTACTGCCCTGGCGGACGCCGCATATTTTCTTTTCGTTGGTATATTCAAGAGAGTCGCTCCCGCATGAATAACATGGAGGTTGGGGTCGACACATCACCAAAAGGGAATGCCATTCGTGAAAAGGAACACTTGAAATAATAATCCCAACGCTTTGCACGATTCGACAGTATTCGAAAGGAAATTGTCATCAGTATTAGGAAAACGCTAAATAAAAACTAATGACGTAAGCTTTCAAAATATCCGGAAGGCTTTCTCCGAAAAATTATAGTCCCAAAGGTATGTTTTTCAACGCGGTTTTCGTAATATAACATCAAAGTTTCCCAGAAACGTAATTAAGGAACAAACAAGTGAAACCATACAATAAATACCTAATGAATTTAAAAGGTATTTCAAGCAATTTCTCCATAAGAAAAAATAAACAAAATTTAAAAATAAATAAAGAGAACTAAACGTTACATCCAAAATACGCATGCTTAATAAAAACCTTGAAAAGCATACCAAAATATTAACCGTTAATTGACTATGGTAAAAGTGCATATCAGCTGACTCTGCTTTTCCGCAACGAGAGACGGAAAGCAATAAAAATCATCAAATAATAAGAGAAAAAAAGTTAGTCCTTTGCGAATAACGGGTAATTAAGAAAACAAACGCTCTATTTTCAAGCCACATTAAAAATAGTCTCCCTTTTTAATCCGACAAAAGAACCGAAATAACATTTGTTTACTTTGTCGAAATTACTTTTCCCCTTCTGCCAACGCCTTTACCAACGCAACACGGCGAAACCTTTTTTTTTCTTGAACAAAGACAACTTCGAGAAAGTTTTATGGTGAACAATGGAACCGTAAAATATGGTTTTATCGATAGGCACGTAAATATGGAATTCTCTCACACTTGGACTCCACGAGGCGGCAAGTGAAGTAGACGCCCCGAGAGGACAACTGAAAAGCGTCCGATACCGAGTTTCTCGCGTTCTCTGTCGCAATAACCAAGGTAATTTCGTTTCGGGGAATATTAACTTTAACTTTCTCCCACGATCCGAGACAATATTCTCTCTCTTTAAAGAAGAACGAGAGTGAGAGAGAGAGAGAAAGCGAGAGACAGAAAGAGAAAGATAGAGAAAGAGAGAGAGAAAAAGAGAAAAAAGAGAGAGAAAAAGAGAGAGAGAGAAAGATAGTGAGAGAAAGAAAGACAGAAAGAGTTGAACGAACCACTCCGATGAACATGACTAACCGATTTCGGCGCATCTATTTTAACCGTCTAGAAATAAGGATGACGAAAAATTTTAATTCCTCTCGCCCTAGTATTCAACGAGGATAAGTGCCCAGGTTTGAAGCTGGGATTTTGAAAAGCGGCCGTATTTTTGGAATGCGTGTAAGAAGAGGCCGTAAATGTCGAATTACGCCTGCGATTCTTTTTTTTCGCGAAAATATATCGCGCGTTAACATTTTAAAATTAGCCACCCTTATATATTGAATAAGATTTCCCACTGAAACCATCGGCAAAAGAGAAAATAATTCAAACGGGCATCCGACTAAGTTTTGGTTTACAAGTAATTCCTTCCAGTAATAAAAAAATATTCGATGCAATATGACATAATTGAAGTACCAGCAATTTACCTCGGTTCGCCAGAATGGCCTTTAGGATATAACTGAACATTAAAATGGCGAAAGAAATCATTAAGTAGAACTAAAATATAAATTGAAAAGCTGATATTCCAAGTTTTTTTTCATTTTCGAAACCGATGCACAATTTTAAAAGTGTTATTTTTTTGAAATTCAATGAGCAGCATTGTTAACACACCACTATCGTTGAAAGGCCAGATTTAAAAATAAATAAAATATCCATAAATGATTTGTTCCCTACAAATTTAACGTTAAATATTTTCATTTTTAAGCATTTATACCCAGCTACACCACAAAAGCCTGAACTGGCAGGCATATCAACGTCTGCAATCAGTTACAGCGTTTTCGAATTTAACTTTTGGAACGACGGGGGATTACATACTCGTTGCTATGGCTACCACGACATAAATAAAAAGCCAGAAAATAAAAGAATGAGGAAGACTGATGGGACAGAAGGGACCGCTTAATGAGTAAGAATTCTTCTCCATTAATCTATGCCCTAAAAAGGATTATCGACTCAAATAAAATACAACCGAGGACGGCGCCGGGCGCAAGGAAAAAAAAGGGGAATCTATTTTCGCATCTCTTTTGTCCATCGATGCCGGACGGAATGGCGGCGATTTCGCGTGGGATGATGGGAATCAAATGATGTCTCGCGGCGGGGAATCGGTAGACCACGGAGATGTTGATGAGGCTTGATGACCGGTGGGAGAGGGGAGGAAAACAAGCAGGAAGTCTAAAAATAAAATTCCTCCGACGAAAAGGAGGAGAAGAATTTATTTTCATTGAAATGGCAATGTAGTCCACGTTCGGTGATGTCTCTTTAAAAAAATGAACAAAAAAATTCCGAAAATTTTCGAGTATATTCCGGAAACAAGTTTCCTTTAACCAGTTCGAAACGATTAGTTTTTTCCTCGAAGTTCTCAAGCTCAAAACAATAGATAATCTAACAAATTATAATGTTTTTGTAGAAATTTATTTAGTATTATAAAATGAAATATGAAACAATTTTTACAATTAATAATGTATTAAATTATTGCAATCAATGTATTCTAGGTTAAATTTATACCTAAAATCGACATTAGCAAGGTTTACTCAAGAATTTTACGAATTCCAGTAGATAACCAAAAGCGATAACTGGTTTCCAAGCTATAAGGTGAGCTCGATAATTCATTCTTTCAACGGTCTCCCCCAACGGCATTTGGCAAAATGTTTTTAATAATAATGCCTCGCAACATGACTTCCCGTGTTTTCATTCAATAAGTTTTCGAAGGTTTATCGTTGACAAATCGCAATTAGTTCCCTGCATTTAGACGACTATAGCTCTCGAAAGTTTATTTTTATTTTTACGGATTCATTCCCAAGTGGAAGCAGACATTTCAAAAACGATGTAACAAATTCCTACCACAGGTTTGTTTAACTCTTAAAAATAAATTTCCGCTAAAAATCTTTATATATATATATATATATATATATATATATATATATATATATATATATATATATATATATATATAATGTGTTTCACTGCTCCGTGCGAAACGAGGGGGATGCGAAAATATGACGTTGATGCATGGCAATAAATGGGTTCGTGCGAATTGCTGCCCCAGCGGATAACCGCCGACAATATAAATTAAGGAAGAATCATTTCATTCGCAAGGATAAACATTACAAATGATATTTGCAATGGCCCGGGGGACTGGTAACTGTGGAATTCCGCCGCTCTCGCGGCTGAAAATCGCGATCATTTATTCAAATCCACGCTTATTTTAGCGAGCGGGAATCATTTCAAAATAACGCGAACTACATCGGCGTCATATTTTGTTTTTGAGAGTTTTCGTTCTATTGTGAATAATAATCTACCACCGTGTTCCTCGCCGCTCTTGATAAATGTACGAATACATTTCCACGCGGTTAATAACCGTGAACTATAGATGTACTAAAATATCGATATTAATGAACTCGTTTAGTGAGTTATATTTATATCAATCGGTCAAGACTTATGAGAAACTAGAGTAAAATGGATTTTGCGACGTCATTCAGTTATATATTTTATCACCTCGATCGAATGATTTATTGCTTTGTATTTTTAACATTTGGAAGCTTTTGTCGTTAAATGCATCTGCTCGTGCCCCAGTATATTAGCACGAAGATTAAAAACGTATAGAAATGCAGCAACGAGGTTTTATCAATGCCTAGATTCATTTGTTTCCAACTCGACCGTCTCGTTAAATAAGAGGCGAAAACAATTCCATATGATAGAGGAAGCGGATTAAAGTATAGTTAAATGCTCGTTGTGATTCGCATCAGCTATCAAATGTGCTACAAAGTATCCATAATTACATTTTATTTGAGTACGATATTAACTCCTCCGTGACAATCTGGTGCTCTCATCATAACAAGACTGAAACAAGCCTCTCAAAACTTAGTCTCCGAACTTCGGCCTAGTTAAGGGACTTATTAATCTTTAATACGACCGTTGCCTAAACGAAACTTAGCCTCGATTCCTTTGGCATTCCTGCAGCCATCTATCCTACCGACGTAGCCCGGCAAGACTATTACATTTTCCTCTTCTTCGAGGAGCAAAGTGATCTAAATATATCCCACGACGGTCGCAAGGGAAGGAAGATCTCCGTAACCAGTCCTCCAAGGGCTTCAAACTAAACAACTCCCATCGAGATTATATTCTTTCTATAAGCAAGAGAACAGCCAGCAATACAATAAGCGATTTTTAGCCCTTTCCAAAGCAAACACAAATCTTGTTTTGGTCTGTTTGTTTTTTTTAACACGAAGACATGTTCCGGGAAAATATCTCTTCGAGATACATCCTACCATAAATGTTTTCCTCAGCCTTTGTGTCCAATCTCATCTCCTACCTCGACCTGAGAAAAGGGATAGGTTATAAAGTAAAATTAACTTGAGTTCGCTTTATCACAGAGAGATATTTTTTATTAAAAATGGTTCCGAAAGTACATTACTGTAACGATATTTTCCTGTCGCGGAAGTTTTCAGATAATAATGCACCATCGTCAATTAACATTTAAGATTTACTTAGAATATCCTTCTACCACAAAAACATGGGAAAATTTCTTCTGATCCGATTATGCTGGAGACATTGTAAAATTTGCACTGGTGACGGAAATTAAATAAATACCAACCATTTATCGTAATTTCATTGAACTTCACAAGATGGAAAATACATTTACGCGTTCAAATTACCTAGAATAGAACGCATATGAGATGCACAACCTCATTCGTCTGTTAACTTTACGGCGACATTTTAGTTCCAACAACATGTCGTGCTAATATTAAAGCGGTATAAAACATATGAAATCCTTATGTTTATTATCCACAACTCTTAAAACGCGTTCACATCTGTAAGGCACCGAAGTCACACGCACAACAACTTTTAATTGACCACACGCTCTCTTTCAGCGAACGCATTTGCTCCTCGTATACATAAAATACGCCACGCCGCACGATATGTACCGGTTTAACGCGTCTACTCAGAACCCCACACGTTTCGCAACCGACCCTAGTCACATGTATGTATACACGTACACCCGTAGAGAAAACACCCTGGCGAACACATCAAACGAAAAAGACACGGTGTTTCTCTATTTATCCCTACTCCTCCAACGACGTATGATTCAGACTAGTTTCAATGTATCTATATAGTCTCTCCATCTTTCGACGACCCAATTGCTCCTCCCGACAATAAAACTACACCGGCGGCAATAGAGAAAGAGTGGAGAAAAAGATAGACAGGAGTCTTTTGGTGCCTTCAAAAAGCCGCCACACACACTCGCGCGAACACACACACACACACAACACACAGAAGGGTCCCTCTTCAAAGACTCGCCACGTCGTATCAAAGAATCGGTCTTTCGCGCTAAGCAGCCAGCTCAAGAAATCTTTCGTTTTTTCTCTCGCTCGCCACGTAAAGTCCATTCTCGAGCAATTATCGATTTTCTCGACGCACTCCACCGCCTCCTCCTCCTCCTGTGTTCCTACCTCAAAATCCCCTTAGCACACGATTAGAATCACTAACGAGTCTTCTTTATACTTGCCCATATGTTTGTTCTTTCGACCTACCTTTTATATACTTGGATGATTTCACCGAGCGTACAGGCGAAGAGAAAAAAGAAGAAAAAAGAAAACCGTGAGCAGTGTACGTGCCATTTTTTTGCGACCAAACATAAATAAAAGTTGCCTTGGAAATGGTAGAAAGTATTATAAAAGAGATTTTCCGTCGATAAAAAAAACTTTCCATAGAGTATCGAAACGAGTTACTTCGAGATTTCGATATATCGAACATTTTGATACATCGCCCTTCATTCGCTCGGAAAATGAATAATAATCGCAATCATTGTAATTAACGAACTCTTTCGCGCAGAATGCGAGCTGGACGCCGGCGATCGATAGACTCGGTCGATGAAAATGGCTTTCCATCAAGTATCGAAACGAGACACGATTCGAAATTTCGATATATCGAACATTTCGATACATTGTCCGTCTTTCGTTCGGAAAATGAATAATAATCGCAATCGTCGTAATTTTCAAACTCTTTCGCGCGAACTTACGACATAGGCGATCGACAGACGGCACTGCAACGGGAAAAAGGGGGGACGCGGAACGAGAAACTTTTGAAAGAGTGGAGCCGTCCCTGGAGACATCTCCACAGAGGAGGAAATCCTTAAGCCATTAAAATGGGCTTCCAAAGAAGCTTATCGCGGCGTTTAAGTTGCGCAATAATGAAAGGTCCCCAATGAACAAACAAATGACTGGCAAAGCGCGAGAGGGAGTGGAGGAAGGGAAGCTGATAAGAAATGGACTCCTTACTTCGCGAATGTTTCTACTGCAGCCGGTGCTCTGTAATTGGGTCGCGGAGAGACAACGGAGGTGCTTTCGTTCCCTATTTCTTTCCGGGATGGCTATATATCATTGTTTATAATTCGATACAATCTGACATTCTATTGTTCCCGAGTAATTTACGAAGAAATGAATTAAAATAAAGATATGGAATAATAAGCTGTGAGATTCTTATAATTAACTCCGTATGTTTTACGTACAATGCTATTCATAATAAAATAATGCATCATTCGTTCCATCTGTTTCGTATATATTCTGAAGATTCGACACGATTAAAGTTTAATTATGTTAATGAATAGATATTCACTTGTCAGAATAAATAACCACAAATTATAAATATTAAATACTTTCTTACCATGCGTCAATTTGGTTTATTTTTAGGAAATTTATTTATTTGAACAAGTTTTCATTAGCCATGCGATAGAAACAAGCCGAGTCAAAAATCACCACGCTATTACTACGCATTTGAAAATTAAAATAATTATCACTTGTGAATATCAAAATTGTTATGTTGCCAAATCCGCCATTTCCGCTAACTTACGAAATACTTTGAATAAAGTCAAACGCAACATTCAAGGGCGTACCTTTATAAAATTCTCAACTTGACTCGAATAACTCCCCACCATACTGTCACTTAAAACAATATATCAATGCAGGTATCGCCCGTACGCGTTTCCTTGCTACGCGAAAACTTCCCTTGATGACGGAGGACACTTCCTCCGCGCATGCGCGATGCAGCTAAATACAAGAGCCGTGCAAAGAAGCTGTTTCTCTTGTAGAAACCGGTGCGGAACAACGGAGACACGGAAAGCGGAAATAAATATGAGTTCGTTGACCTTCGCGAGAAGGGGAAGGGGTGAATACAGGTACGACCTCAAGCAGCGTGTAACGCGGCTCCTAGCTTCTTCTTCTTTTTATAATGGAGTGAGAATGGAGGAGAAAGATAGGGGGATCCAAAAAACAAGATAGAAAGACGGAAAAGGGAAGTTTTAATCCGGAATTTCAAACGTCTAGCTTCGGTAAAGCGTGCGACAATCTTCCGACTTCGTTCCGACACCATACTGGAAGTCGACGCTAGGGGGAAAAATGAGAATCGAACAAGACGAGGATTTCCTTTGATGTCTGCCGCTTGTGGGACTCGTGGGAAAGGAGAGTGGGGGAGAGGGAGAGAGAGGGAGAGAGAGGGGGGAGGGAGAGAGAGAGAGATTCGCCGATTCTTGCGAGGTAAAAATAAATAAAATAAATTAAAACAGAAGCGCATCGGGAGGGAAGTGGAAAGGGATCAAAACGGGCGGAGATGGAAGTAATCGGGAGAGATAATAACTCTATGGAAAGAGGAATCTCGCCATTTTTTCCGATCTCGTTTCGCTCCGCGCTGTGAAAAAATAACGCGCTTCTCTATTTTCAGAGAGCAATTAAAAGAAAAATTGGGAGGCGATTGAATCGAAAGAGAGAGGAGAGAGAAAAAATGTGGCGAACCTGTTTTCTTAATTAGCGAATAACTTAATTGATAGAGTCGCGATAAAAAAAGCTTATTTGATACACAGCTTGCCACCGACACGATAGCATGACAAGAGGTTTAAACCCTTGTTATCGGATTCAATGAACGGATAGAATGCTGCGCGAAAAGGGTGAAATGCGTACTTGCCTTTTGCCTACGGGGAATGTAGAAAACAATTACATGGTCGGGCTTAAAATAATAAAATAAAATTTAAATTTAAAATACGTCCGCTGGAAAAATCTGCCAACACAATCTTTAACATATTGCACGAAATGAATTAATTACAAGAGTCTCCTTCGGCATGAAAATTCCAAAAATTCTCTCTCTCACTACACACACACACACACACACACACACACACACACACACATATATATATTCAGTGCGATGGTGGACACCTCAAGGACATAATTTTCAGAAAATAAAATATGGGAAAAAATCTCCACTTTCTGTACAAGCAGAAAATGTATTCATAATAAAATTATTTAGTTCCTGTAGTTTGCTATTTAATTTTAAAAACCGTTCATTATATCTGCCTCGCCCTGTGTGTGTATGTGTGTTTGTAGCAGATATTTGCCGTACTATAAATAGCAAAATATCATATCGCAGTGCAAATATCTTTCTCTTAAATTTGCGTAGTGGCGAATCCAAAAGCTTTTGGAGAGAGCGGCGGGCGGATGCTTTACAAATAAATGTAGCGTATACACAATTATAGAGATGTGCTCACCGAATGGAAACAGCGGAAGAATAGAGAAAGCCACGATGAAGAATAGAGCATGGAGGGAAAGGAATACATACAGTACAGGGTAGATAAGGAAGGATAAATACTTAAATAAAACTACTTAGTTTCATATGGGCCATAGTAGTACTTGTTATGTAGTTGTAGTCATACAACTGCCCCATTACTCAATAAGTAACGGTACAACGCAATACAACAAAACACAATGTAGTATAAAATTTGCACAGTACGTGTAATATAAGAATAGTAAGACCTACAATTTCACATGGAGAAACAGGAAGGAGAAAATAACTGACAATGAGAGATGGAACTCGAATAGAAGGATATAGGGGCCAATACAGAGATTATAAATAGGAGATATACAGAGAGGAAGGAGAGATGTAGAGGCCACAAGTGGTAGAAAGCCTAAGAACCAACGGTTCACCCATTTCGGTTCAAACACCAAACACTCGGCTAAATTCGCAGAATTCCCTACTCCCCTCCAGATGGCGTAAATCATGAAAGATGAAGAACGACGCGTCGCGTGCGCTTTGCCGCGCTGTATATTAATTATCCCGTCGTGCTGCAGCATAAATAAGGTCGCCAAGCTGTAGCGATATTCTCCATTAAAAACGAAAACTCCAGAGGGTTAAAAAAAAATATATACTCTTTTGTCTTAACGTGGCAAAACATGGCAGTGTGAATTAGTTTTCTGATAAAAGTTACGTGTTTTTGAGAACTTTCAAAGGTCGATATCCGAGAGTGAACTCCTAAAAATAAAATTAATCGCCCGGAGTGATTTTTCAAGATTCGATTCGAGACGTGAATGTCGTAAATCCCAATTTACAGGAAATTTTCGATAGTCGTAAAATTTATTTTTACACACAAACACTCGTCAGAAATAATCTCTTAAAGATTTTGAGAATAATAATAAAGTTCGCTATAACAAGGTACGATAACCTACAAAAGTTCAACATATTTAACTTAATAATTTTCCAAGAATTAATTAAACGGGACTTTTGGTAGATTTTAAACGATTAAAACTTTAATTTTCCTTCCCAGTTTCGGAGAAAAGGATGTCAGCCCATCCCATAAATTACGAATTTCCCACCCATCAGTGCTTCAAGCCGAAAATAAAATAACAAAATTATCGATAAGATTCTTATGCTTGGGAAACCAAATATTTATCCAGAAACCCGTGTCACCAAAACGATTCTTGGAATGCAAGGGGAAAAAATGCCGACGTAACGCAAACATCCAGAAAAATACAAGACGAAAATAAATGTTGTTGATATCAAGGAGACATGCTAATGACGAATCGATCCTCTTATTGCTTAATTCTGAAGATCAGTGAGGCAAAGGTTTCCAACTTACATTTTTAAACTGCGCAGGAAAAAAATAAGCTCGTATCGCGGCGGCCACGTCGTTTCCTCAGTTCTAAATCGAACTCCTCTCACACGAACTTTCTTTAGAATTTTTTTTTACTTCACGGGTTGAGACACACGGGTGCGACTGCACCCGTAACAATCTACGACCCCTATTTGAAAAACCGAACCGAACCGAACAAAAACCAAATTCCGCGCCACTGAGGTCGTTTCAAATCCCTTGCGCAACTGACTTCTGCGCACACCTTTTCCCACCTCCGTCGAACTTTTTGTTGCGCCTCTTCACGATCTCTAAAAACGATTCAGTCCGAATAGGCGACGCTTTGTTTGTCTAAAGCTATGAACACACTATGCGAACGATGGTGCACGAACGACAGCGAACGAAAGAATTCGTTTAGTGTATACAGTCGAACGAATGCTTATGAATGCATTGCGTTCGCCTTCGCTAGCCGAGCGATAAATCAAGAGAATTCGGTGAGCAGTGTGAACGGAAATCATTAGCATTCGCCGTTCGGTAGTTGGATTTTTAACTGCCAAACGAACTTGCAGTCTTGCACGTGCTGTAAATAAAGAAATAAATAATGGAGTGGTCATCATACTTGAATTAATTGAATTATATCGGGAAAGACCATGTTTATGGGACCCGACAAATAAAAACTATAAGCTAACACAAAAAAAGTGATGCGTGGAAGGAGATTGCGGAATGTCTTTCTTCTAGTTTTTTCCCCTCAGTTGCGATAATAATTTCTTCGTCGGACATTGTAATTACAATTTAAAAAAAAAGAAAATGAAACACACAATTGAGTTAGCATTCAACAAGACAACTGGTCTAAATAACCGAACATCAACGAATGCGAGCATTCGCTTGTTGTAAACACTTTTACGAACGCACGCTCCGAATGACTCCGAATTCGCGAAACTTCGTTCGCTGTCGTTCGTCCGCCATCGTTCGCATAGACTGTTGCTTCCATCACCTACCCTCGAATGCCTTCGCCCCCTCCCGCCTCTTAATGGAGCGGAATCGACTCTTTCCAGACGATCGTGAATGCGCATCATCTTTCGCTTCACGAAGTTGTGTTTCTCAAAGGAGACAAACGCAGCAAGAAGCGTCGCCAATTGTCTTCGGCTTGAGGCGCAGTTTCGCGACTAACGTATCACGCGTAATAACCACTATATGTTCCGCAATTGTGAAGAGCTATCTTCCGTATAGTTCTTCGCTGATTGTGAATTAAATCTAGCTTAGCAAAGAAACGTATTTCATAGCAGAAACTACATAAAACTTGTCGACGAAAGCTGACGCCTAAGTTACGAGAATACTTTTGATCAAACTGAATAAATCCTGTATGTTTCATCATGACAAAGTCAAGACTTCTGGTAAATAAATAACATAAATATTATTTCACTTAGGTTATACGGAGAGCAGTGGCGGATCCAAGGGGGGGGGGCGGCGGTCGCCCCCTCCTTGGATAACCCCATTGCACTCCACTGGACGCTTTCTTAAGTTCATTCCGCGCAAAAATCCTCAATTATACGCCGCAGATTAGGTCCGTATAGCAAGGGAAAGAAGGATTCTGATAGGGGTAGGGATTTTCAAAATATAGGGCAGTTGGCAGGGGCGGATTCGATAGGTGGAGGGGCGATCGCCCCCCCCCCCCCCCCCTCTTGAGAAGTTTCTGGATCCGCCCCTGACGGAGAGGCACAATAACGGTGCATGCAAAAAATTAACAAAGCGCCAGTTGACAAGCCAGAATCCTCCAAAAGCAAATATGTATTATCGCTGAATTACCACTGATGACGGCTGTCTTGTAGCCTAAATGCTCATTTGATTTTCACAAGCATTTCTGAGTATTCTGATTTGTCAGTTTGATATTAACCATAAGACGAGGAGGAATCAATCTTTTTATGTTACATAAGAGATTTAAACGTCAAAGCGAAATCTTCCGATAAATAAACAACATTCACGGATTAACAAAGTATAAATATTACACCACCCGTCATCTACTGAGAAAAAGAAAGAGGACCACGACGAAAATTGACAAATCACTCTCTGTGGCGACAAAAATCACACTTCGCCAATAACATTTACGAAAACCACGTACCGCATTTGAGAAACGGATGTCACGGACACAATCCGATACGGAACGCAATCGATCCCGTCAGTCTACCCTTTTCGAGAAGACTTCCGTAATCACCTAAAGAAGCACGCCATGTTGCCGAGGTAGCCTTACGCATTTCGGACGACTTTTAAAACTCGAAAACATTTCGTCACACCCTTCCCGAACATTCCGCTGACTCGTCCATTGTGTAACGATACGGAATAGGAAGAGGGAAGCGAGAGAGAGACTAAAAAGTTTCCGGGTTCGAAACCATCCACCAAAACCCCTATTCGCGACATAAAAAGTACATACGCACGATGCAACATGCGTTTAAAAAAAAAAGACGCTCTCCGGCGCGACACGGAAGAAAAATCGACTGGGAAAGGAGTTTGGGGAAGGGTTGAAGAGAGGGGAGGATTGTAGGGGGAGGGTGTGTAAAAAAACACAAAAGCAAATGAATAACTCGACTGCAGCCTCGCAGAAGGGGGCAACTTGTTGGCACACAGCGTTACGGAGCCTGACGGATCAATACGATTTTTTTAAAGCATTACAAACACCCTTATTGGTCAGCCGTTAGTTCTCGCTAAGAGGAGAGAACACTCCGTTTGGTTCCAGAAAGGGTTTCCCGAAACGCTTAACATCCACTTATCTATAACGAGAAAAACGGCGGTGTTTATATATATATATATATATATATATATATATATATATATATATATATATATCGATGAAATCAGGACTAGAATAACGAAAGCAAAAGCCGTTTTCAGAAGAAACTCCTACTAACGGAGAATATAAAGGAGGATATCCGCAAAAAGTTGATAAAATGCTATGTATGGAGTATAGCTTTGTACGGGGCAGAAACATATACGCTAAGGCAAAATAATATAAAATACTTGGAAAGCTTGGAAATGTGGACATGGAGAAGAATCCTGAAGATAAAATGGACAGATAGGGTGAAAAACGAGGGAGTACATCGAAGAATTGGAGAGAAGCGAACGATTATACATACTATCGAAAAGAGGAAGGCGAACTGGATTGGACATTACCTGAGGAGAGAGTGCGTGATTAACGAATTGCTAGAAGGAAAACTGGATGAAAAAAGAGAAAGAGGTAGGAAAAGCTTTCAGTTGATAGACTTGAAAGGGAAAGAGGGCTATCAAGACATGAAGAAGACTACGGAAAATAGGAGTATATGGAGACCCAAGTTTAACCATAAATAATCACACACCTGTCTACGGACAGACTACCTATGATGATATATATATATATATGACTGGGTGTACATGTCATGGGGGATTGTGGGCCCTAAAAGACCACGCTGACCCAGAGCTGGTTGGTGAGTACCTCTTTCACTTTGGCCGGAGATATTACAGAAAGACTTCACAGCATGGTTGAACCTACCGGTGTCCGAGGACACCCCTGTGCTTGATCCTTTATCCTCCGTTTCCACCCTTCTGCCTACTTTGAAGCAGTTGGAATTCAAAACGCTAGACTGGGAAGAAAAAGGCATAAAGGTGAATGGAGAATATCTGAGTCATCTGCGCTTTGTAGATGGCATCATACTGTTCGCAGAAAGCCCTGAAGAGCTCCGTAGAAGAGCTGAAGGGCTGGAGCAGGCAAGCTGGTTGTAAGATAAACCTTAATAAAACAAAGGTCATGTACAACTCCTTCACAAATCCTGAGAAATATATCGACGGCACAGAACTTGGAGAAGTAACCAGCTATGTTTACTTGGGTCAACTCATCACTACTGATGGTTCGCTTCTTGGAGAAGTCGATAGGAGAGTGAAGATGGCACGGAGTGCTTTTTGGAAGAATGCAAACATCTTCAACTCAGATATCCCAGTCTTCCTAAAAATGAAATTCTTTGACCAACGTGTTCTGCGTTTTGACATATGGATGCGAAACATGGAGCATGAACGCCAGAGTGATATAGCGCCTGCAAACAACACAGAGGAGCATTGAGAGATGCATGCTAGGGATCACCCGAAGAGACCGCAAGAGGGACGACTGGGTAAGAAAGAAGACGGGAGTCTGTGACGTGATTAGAAGAGTGAACGCGCTAAATGGCAGTGGACGGGTCATATTGCTAGAGGAAATGATCGGCGTTGGACGTCCAGTGTCATCAAATGGATCCCAAGAAACATCAAGAGACCGAAAAGAAGACCGAAAGACAGGGATAGAGAGTTTGTTAAGTTCTTGGGGCAAAACTGGAGGAGGGAGGTGGTTGACAGGGAAAACTGGAGAAGTTTGGGGGAGGCCTTCATCCGTCAATGGATTGAAAAAGGATGATGATGATATATATGAAAGGCGTAATTTATGTTGGGATTTTCCTCTATAAAACGGAGACATTTTTTATAAGTTGCTCGGTCGATAAAAGTGGCTTAGTTCCATAAAAAAAATCACGGCGGACGTAGCGTATTCTATTTTTAACGCGAGAAGAGGTTAAAAAAGAAGGAATGACTAACGATTGCCGCAATCCTCTCTCCAACGAAAGAAACTCTCTCTCTCTCGGCCTGAGGAAATCCCTTATGTTAACACAGAAGGCGATTAGTCATTCGGCGTCCGTCGGTAATTTTTAAATCGTCTTCTTCAGGCTTTTAATATTGACATTTACTCTCAGAAAATGATATTCTCACGTTGTTTCGTTAAACAAAAATACACTGACCGATTTAAAAGAATATTGACAATAAATTGAAATTGAATTGAATGAATCTTTACAGTTTTAGGGATAAATTTCTACCTCTCAAATGTTTCGTTTTTAATCAGATAATCGGTAGCGAGATCACACACCTCACAAGCGACTGTAAAGTTACATATAATATCCATTAATTAGAAGTTCGAGGTTAATTTATCGTTTTTATTTTTCATCGTGAATTTTTCCCAGCTTATGAGTCTCTACACGATAAAACATAGGTATGTGGTAGAGCAAAAAGTGATAGAACAATTTATTACTTTTTTAATCGGGCAGGAGGAAACTATATCATCTCAGAACGAAAAAATAAGGATTAAAAACTAATGCCTGGTAAAACATTTTCATCGCTCGTGTTTTCTTTCGACTCGTCACGACTACTGTGCAAATACTTGATTTCTCATGTAAACGTTTCAGCATGACGAAGCCCGGGATTAATCACGATTTTTATAAAGAGAGTTGTTCCGCTAGAGAACAACATGCGTCGAAAATATGGGTAGGATGAATGTTAAAGAAATCAAGACACGCTCAAACATCCTAAATGAAATCACCAGCAGCGTTCCATGTGCATATTTGTCGATATTTTTCTGACTATAAATACCATATTACTATAAACACGGTGAAACTCTTATGGTCGTAAATCCAAATTATTTATCATTACGCTGGTGACTAGTATGTGTGATAGTAACCATTCTTGATAAGGAAAAAGCAATTTGGAGATATAAAGTTTGTTTTTCATATGAGTCTAAAATATGTGGCTACGATGGATAGATCATCATATAAATTGCATTAAGAATGTTTTGCAAACAAAAAGATCGTGGAAATTGTAACTTGTGAAAATGTATTTTATAAAATTAAAAATATATATATAATGCACTCTAGCAAAAAATTCCAATAAACGCGCACAAATAATACGACCACGATGTTGACTCTTATAGTCATCAGCATTACCTGATATCGAAACCATATTCGTACAATTTTATCTCTGTGTATATGGTGGAACTTTTTGTATTAAGTAACATTTAATTTATTATAATTAAATTAACTTGCGAGTCTTTATGATGAACAAGTTAACAATTCTTACAAGTAAAACTTAGAATAACAGAAATATCCTAATATTAAGCGAATGATTGATATTTATCACACATTTCGTGATGGCGCAACATTAAGGTTTCACTTGATATATAGGACATGGCGTAATTTTTCTATAGGGTCACGCAACATGCAAGATCATCCATAAAATTTTAAATTAACATTACTTCTGCGACGACCCAGTATGGGATTAATTATTTCATAACTCCACCCCAAAGTGAGGAAGTAAATTTCTTTGGAGCCGCTTCAGAAAAAATTTTGATGGGCAATTAACCAGACAGACTGGAATAATTTTAAAAATATTCCAAGTTAGACAATTTTCCAACTGCCTATCTTCATTGCAAACATTAATGTATCACAACTTAATAATCTGGTTAAACGTGTGATAATAAGGGAACAAACTTCTGCCGCTAAGATTTTTTTCCATTGTGGCCACCATGGAAAAGAAAGGAACGATTAAAGAACACAGGCTTACCAAGGATGAGGTGAAGTTTGGCCTCGGTTTGAAATGCGTAATGGAGTGTCACAAGGAAGGGAGATTGCCTAACGGCTTCCAAAACCTGCCGCTCGGTCCGAGTGTGCTCCGTGGTCTTCTTCTTCTGCACTATGGACGCCTTCTTCAGCACCTTCATTGCGTACAAACGACCAGCGTCCACGCAGTCTCCATTTTTGCCCTTATTAGAGCCTTTCTTCCGCACGAGGAACACTTTTCCGTAAGCTAGAATGGAGAAGAGAAGAATACTACATGAACAACAAAACTAAGAATTTGGCTTAAATTTAAACCACTACCATTATTTTATGATGTTTTACTCTTAAAACAAGCTCCTTTAATTTATTCTGATTGAAAACAAATTATGCCAACATAGATTGCATATTTAAAAAATAGTTTCTTCTATAAATAATAGGGCGTGGCAAAACCCTAAAATTCGGTAGTAAATAATCTTTAAATAGATCAATTGGTTATTCACAGAGATACGCCAGCTTTATTCCAACGTTACGGTATTCATATAAGATATTGTTCGATAGAAATTTTGGCTCCTGCTGGATAAATCTCGAATTTTTACTGTGCTGGAAGCTGTTAAAGGTAATCTACCAGTATGAAAGCAAAATAATCATATTTATAAACCACGAATACGAGAAATGTTTTTGTCAGTGAGTGGAAAACAGCCGACGAATTCCTAAATATGTAATTTATACAATATTCCGTTCGAAAAATGTATATCAGGTGCATCAAAAAATTCTGAAACGTCCCTTCATGTGACAGGTTAAATTGTAGCATTTTCCACCCTTTTAATGTTAACAATTAATTTTTTTGCAAAACTTTCTCTTTCAAAGTTGAGCAGAAATCCTCCATAAACTGATAATCCAGCCTCATCGAAGAAAGATTCGGCGCAAAAAACCTATTTATAACGACAAAAAATAAATATAAGCCACGTAAAAAAGGCTAGACTGGAAGGCAGTGTGCCTGCCTTCTAACCCAAAGGTTGTTGGTTCGAATCTCGCTTCGGTCATGGATGTTGTGATTTCATATTGGGGTTTTTTCCCTACCTGCAGACAAGCCTTTGGCTTTGCGGGGAAGGCATCATTAAAAAAATAAATAAATAAAAACACAAAACACACAGCTTTTAATGCGCGCAACGTGGAAAAAGCCTTTCAATTCGTTTTCTCAATGGGTGAATAATCACATATCGGCATAAATTTTGAAACCGCCGTAAGTCTGTCGAAACTTTCTCTCAGGTGTTGTTGAGTCAGTAAGGTTAAGAAACAAGAGTAGAGCTACAAATCCCGGACGAAAACGAACGCTCACGAACTCGCTGAATACGTCCGAGTTTGAAAGAATAGCCTCGTGTGTTTTCTTTTTTCAGTTTTTTTTCTTTCAAGTTTTAATTGGTGTGAGGAGCGAGAGAGTTGAGAAGGGGAAAATGCCCTCGAAGGAATGTAGTCGGATTGTAAATCCGCATAGTTCAAAGTACAAGAAGACCATTTCCTTTTTTCTCCACATTGGAAATTGTCCAAATGAGGCTTGGAAGGCGTCCAATTGCGGCTCATCGTTGATGAAACATTGATGCATTTCGCGAAACAAAATCGGGAAGCACGTCCACTTTTACCCAGTCAACATTTCCGTTCCGAAAAACGAATACGTAGAAAATATGTCGGAAGCGCAAACTACGTGCTAAAGTATGGGATGAAAGTTGAGCCGATTTATCGTCGACGCCGGCGATGGATTTGATATATTTTTTGTCCTCCTTAGCTAAACCTTTCAGTTTAGATTCAAAAGACGAAAAATTTATCCCGAAAATTTAGTTTGAAAGAGCGTTTTAACGAAAATTCAGCGCCGATCGTACTAAGAATGACGGTCGGGAAAATCACGTAATTAAGAATGTTTACTTTCAATGAAACCTCTAAAGCTCGATATTACCGAATATTCAAACGTATTCCTATGTGTTGATTTCGAACTATATTTCCTCCACTTAGGAGTCGAGTAATCGAGGTTCCACCGTAATTTGCACATTCGAATAGTGATTTGGAATAAGCGAAAAACACAACTTAAAAGAATATTTAACTAAAAAACCTACTTATTAATGATTTTAATAATCGGGAAATCGTTGCAGATTTTTCAGCCAACGAGACGATTCCTTCCCGCGGATAAACCGATCATAAAATCCCTCCTTTTCGTCGCGTTCGCCTCGTATTTACAAAAGAAAAAACATCGATGCGGTGTTTATCGTGAGACCACTCCATCGATGTGCACTGCCCAACACCTAAAACCACCAAACACATCAATTCAGCACCCAATAAAAATTGCCCAAAACACCATCCGTTACGCCGCCATAATTTCCCACTAATTCACCCCTGACAACAACCCTCCTTCAACCCTAACTCCCATAAAACTCCGCCAAACACTCGACGAGCATTTTAACTGTCTTTTAAAAACCCCTTGAACCGCCTTTTCACCCTGACCTCCTCCTCCTTTCATCCTCTTCCTCCCTCCTCCTCTCTTTCTCACTTGCCTCCAAAGCGATCCCTAAGAGAAATAATGAAGGACGCCTAACACTTTCTTCTTCCTCTTTTACCCGAAGAAAGGGAGTGAGACATTAACTGAGCCGCACGATGGTGTGAAGTACTCCTCCGGGTCACGTAATTGGTTTCCATGACTCCCACAACATACGGCGACCCACTACCCCGCCCCTTTCCATGCCCGCCTCCTGCCATCCAACCCTCTTCCTCCCTCCCTCCTCCCTCCATCGCTTCTGTCTCCCCACTCGACTTCCGTCTGGTTGCTGGCGAGAGAAAGAGGGAGGGAGGGGGAGAGAGGTAAAGGGGAGGGGAAGGAGAGAAAGGAAAGAGTGGGGAGATACAAGGAAGGAGAGGAAAGAATAGGAAGAGAGAGAGAGGGGGGGGGAAGAAGGGCGAAGGAGAGTAAGGGAAAGAAAAAAGAGATAGAAAGGGAAGCAAAGAGAGAAGGGGAGAGAGGGAAAGATAGAAAGACAGGGGAAAAAGATAAAGAGATAGAAAAGGGAGAGAAAGAGATAGAAAAGAGGGAGAAAGATAGAAAAGAGAGAAAGAGATAGGGAAGGAGGGAGATAGAGGGAAAGAGATAGGAAGGAAGGGGAGAAGGAAAGAGATAGGAAGAAAGGGGAGAAGGAAAGAGATAGGAAGAAAGGGGAGAAGGAAAGAGATAGGAAGGGAGGGGGATAGGGAAAGAGATAGGGAGGGAGGAAAAGAGATAGGAAGGGAGAAAGATAGGGAGGAAGAGGGGACGAGAGTAGGGAGGGACAAAGGGGTGTCTCGACAGAAGGAGGTTAGGTATACGTATAATGGAATCCGCTATGCCTATTGCAGACTCCCCTCGGATGTCTTATATGGGATAAACCCGTTGCATAAAGTTCCTCCCATAGAGGTATGGTACCAAACAGGACGAGGTTTTTATCGGTCTCTTTCTTCCTCGCTGACTATTCCAGAGGCATTTCTCCTCTTTAAAGAGGCTACAGTACCAGAACCTCTTACGCCGTGTTTATACTGTGCCCCACGATGTAAATTCTTTTCTGCGTTCAAAGCCCTCGTTCCTATTATTCTCTTTGTGTTGGTCTCTTTCCGTACATCTAGTTAGATACTTACCGGATTGATTAATCTGCCATTTACGTTATAAAAAATATGGCGCCATTAGGAGAGCGTTCGCCGATTATCACGAAGGTCGTGGGTTTGAAACCAACCGCGAAGCTTTTCGACGATCGATAGCCCCCCGTTGAGCTTTTAATGACTGAAAAATGAGACCAAGACTAAAGTTAAAATGAGTTTTGATTTGCATGCAAAAATGCAAACCAATCATGCAATTATCTCTTGGAACGGAAGAATTCGCAGCAAAAAAATAAACAGTCCGACGTGGTTGTTATACGCTTTTGATATTGTTTACAATTAATCATTCCACACAAATGAAAAAAAAATACAGTTACGCAAAAGAATGTGCCAAAACTCCTTCAAGAAAAACGATAAAACATTACTCAGAAGCCCACTCGAATGAAGTGACGAAATTTTCTAATGCCATCAATTTACCATTATTCGACTCTAATGAGACGATAATAACTTCAACGCTTGATTGAACGGGGAGATCGTAAGGATGGATTAATATATGTTTTCAGATATCAGAATGGGAGCTTATTAACCCTAACCTTGCCCACATCAAAGGCTTTGAAACTAATCTCCCCGACCCATCTCTCTCTCTCGTTTCCTCAACTCTCCCTCAGCCTATGACCCCCTTTTCTCCCTCCCTCTCTCAGCTTCCCTCTTTCACCTCCCCTACCGCCATCCCCTCCCTGAGACTCCAATCCCTCCCTAACATCTCCCTTACTACCTCTCCATCCCTTCGTTCTATCCTTTCCTCTCTTTTAAACTTTACATTCCTCTTGTACGTGCTTGTTTGTTTTTTTAGCCCTCTTTCACAGTTACATTTCATTTACTTTCCCTAACTGTCCCTTCCCCTTTCCTTTCCTCCGCCGCAGTGATGGAAGATGTATTTAAGAGAAAATAAACTCAGTTTTGTTGGACCGTCTGGAAAAACATTTGTCATTTAAAAAACTAACACTCGAATGTGTTATTTTTGTAAAAAATCCCAGATTTCCCCATTAAAACTCAGTAAGACTAATATTCTGCATAATTAAGGTGTTTCATAAAATATCACCATAGACGCTATTATCTCCCAGCTATGCCTCTGCCTATAACCCCCCATAAACACACAATCTCTCCTTTTTGTACCCAAAATTTCCGCTTCGAGTAAATAACTACGCATGACAAAATAATGTCATTCAGATTCGACTTTATATCGAGCATATAAATCTCAACAAGCGCAGTCGAAATCTAATCCTTGGCGATTTATGTGCAAGCGGAGACAGTAACGTTTCAATCTGCACAGAGGGGACTTTTATTCCTCTTCCTCGTATCCGTCTTTGCTTCCCTCTCACCACGCCTTACTCTCCCAGTCACCTCAAACGATAGATATCATCGAAGAAGCCAAAGGAGTTATGAGTGCTCATTCCTACAATGGACGCCGCACGCGGAGAATTGGAAATGCCCCCCTATTCTCCTCCTCCTCGTACCACCCTTGGGCTGATTATGCCACACGAGACTTGCATTTCTGGAGTTCCTTTTAAAACGCGCCTCGGCTACATTCCGACACAAGTGGAGGATGGGAGAAGGGATTGGGGATAGGAGTTGGGGGAAGGGAAGAGAGGAATCGAAGACTTTCGACACGCCCGCGATTTGACCTTTAGCACGGGCATAGTGAATTCTTCTTCGTTTTTCTCTTTTTCGACGGAGTCGAGAAGTGGAAGATGTTTGTCCGAGATAGGATTGACCACGGAATATCATCCACGTGTTTGATAGGTCTTTTGAGGCACGTTAACCTGCATCGAGAGAAAGATGAGGCTGGTTCGTGAATTAAACAGGTAATCAATTCCTTCTTTAGTGCACCTCGCGAACGTGCTGTAAGCCACCGTTGAGATTTACGGGCGGTGCGGAAAATCCAATTTCAATCCGATAAACCTTTGATAAATTTTACACCTGATCCAACTGCGTTTTCAGAAACAGTCTTCTGTTTACGTTAAACACGAGTGGTATTAGACTAGAAGCGACAAGTTTCCTACGAAATATAAGGGAAAACGTAGGTGCAATTTCTTACTATCTGAGCGTCTGAGCGTCATAATTTCTATTCGATCGACTCATAAAATCAAAATAAGTTGATTTCACTTTCACTCCATTTAAATAAGCATAGTCAAACCATCTTGTGAAATTATTCACGCCTGCACGTGAACGCCGTTCTTTTTAACTGGAGTAACTTTAAAACTTTCGCGGAAATATCATACGATTTTACGACAATCAGCGCCTCCTGCGAGGAAAATATAAACTTCCCGGGAAATAACCTTAAATTTTTTTCCGTTAAAAGGATTCCTTGGAAATTACTAAAAAAATTAAACCAACAATAACAGACAAATGATACGTTAAGGTCTTCGAAGATTTTAACATTGGAGTTATTTTCAAAGCCATCAAAGAAATACATTCAACTCTACGCCAATTAAATCAATGAGAAGATGGCTCTGATGTCGCTTTCTCAGCTCGTCCCGAGTAAAAAGGAACTGTGTAGCACCCTTTTGGTACACTAGCTTGTCTTCTATCTCGCCTATGATACACGTGTCGTTGAGAGTGCTTTGACGAAACACTGAAGGTAGTAGAGCAAATTGCAAACAAAACACATGCCGTCCGCGCTACCTGCCCGCAACAACATGGACGAAAATAAAATATAAAGACAGTCAAGGTATAATAAAGATATATTTTAAAAGTTGTAGATTGATAGGAAGTCACGCTTCTTCCTAAAATTTTCAACTGACCAGCTATTCATTGTAGTACCTCTTGTTGTTAGATACCCATTGTGCGTAGGCAAGAGGGAATCAGCAGGTCGTAAAAAAAAGATATATTCTCGCTCCTTAGATACCAATCCACATAACACGACGACACCCGAAAAAGAAATAAAAAAATAAGCTTGATTAAATTCGTGACACCGAAAAAATTGAACTCATTTCGCTGTTTCTTTCGTGCAAAAATAACATTCACGCCTCGCTAGCCTGGTGTCTATGGAGTCTATTCCTGTATCTCGCGAGGGTTCAGAAGTCGCCATTTGGCAAGGATGCCCGCTGTGTGATTCACATTTGTCAGCCTCAAAACACCGCCAGCAAAAAAAAATGCGAACCCAAACAAAATAAATTTAGATCGATTTGCAGCAGCATGCAGCCATCTAATATATATAGATATGTGTGTGTGTTTTTCATTGTTAGTAAAGGAAAAAGTTGAAAAATAAAAGTTTATTCTAATCATCACAAGAATATCTAATACATCTATAGAGATTTAAAAAGACAGTAATCCTGTCTACACAAAAAGGAAAATTAGAATGGAAGTATAAGCCATTCAATTATTCAGCATCTTTGTTAATTTTTACTTGAAAGCGCGATCACAACATCAACTTGCTGATATTTTTGCGTTCGATCCTTTTTAATATGTATGTTCAAATCTTCTCTTTGCCATTGTTACATCAAGGAAAAAAATTCGCTCAAAGTTTTTGTAAGGTACACAACAAAAATTATTTTTTTAAAAAAGGTTTATGTTGACCTGGGATTTAATGTGAGATGACTTTAAATTGCAAGGATGGTAAGTGAAAGTAAAATTCGCACTTTTATGGAATAAAGCTCACCGCTGTTTTCAGACTCTTATTGACAAACCAGCCTTTCATTTGTTCGGCGGAGAAGAACAAATTTCTACATGCTGTAATTTTCCGAAGGTTTCGACGAAATTGCGTTAAGACGTCTTGCATAAGCGAGAGCTATTCTACTTGTTTAGTATTAGAGGAAGATCCGAGCAGCTTGACCTCTTGAAATGACACCGCATCATAAAGGTCAATCCGAGGTTATTTTGCAAGATAAAAATTTTCTACGTCAATGTTTATGGATTAACTCCTCACAAGAAGACGTTGACACCTTATCCCTTTAACTCGTGATTAAATTGCCTTTGTAAACATATACAGAGTATAATTACGTTTTAATTATCTGCCGAGCAAAAATATGATGAAGGCGCACTTTTTTGTTGACACTAAGCTATTTTCCATATATTTTCTTATCAAAATGTTTGCCTTAGCCTCTTATACGATATGCATTAACGTATGTCGGACTATTTTATTTTCGTATATTTTTTAAAAATTCCTTTATGACAGAAAAATACATGAAAATTTTCCCAGGGGTATATTAGAATTTTCTGTTTATCTGGAATTCACTTCCATAGAAACTGAACGTTGGAAAATTCAAAACTCTGACGTGATTTTTTGACTGAAATTCTAACTTAAAAGTATGGAATCAACCCGTGAGATCAAAAGATAAGAGAGCGAAGCCAACTTTTTCATTATTTTAAGAGGTACAAATCAATTCTTTCTGATTAAAATAACTCACCAAGTCATTTTATAGTACTGTAGTATAGTACTAGGAAGGCTTACCTAAATTACCTCCAGTTCAGTCGAAGACAACTCAGACGTTTATGTTTTCAGACATCTTCAAACATACATGACACACGAGTGATGAAAAATTATCAGTTACCACACACTGGAATTTTCCGGAAGGCGCAAAGAAATCGCGCTCCCTTCCACCCTTTAACCGAACAGTGGCAATACTCCTTTTTTTTAAAAAAAGACAAATCGAGCAACCCCAACTCTCTGTAAACCCTGCAGGGAATACCCCGCTAAATCAGAAAGGCTTGAGGGAACATTAAAAAAGACTCGAGGTACGGCAAAAACCTTGAACGTGGCACTTAACAAAAAATAAAATAACCTCATCTCCGAGGCGGGCAATGAGCCAAGCGACATCCTTAAGAAGCTCCCTCTCTCGCGGGATTCCAGCGCCTTCGCTCTAAAGCCGGACACGATGGGCCACAGCCATTGTCCCACTTTGCCCAATATACCGCTATGCCGTTGCTAAGACTGCTAACGCGCATCCTCCCAGGACTCGATTCCGGCTATCGATACCCGGACTCTGCGTCCGGTCCGAGGACTTTTAAAAGCGCTTCCTCTCCCCCCTACTCCTCTCCTCGCCGCCCTTCCGTCTTTGTTGCGCCCACCAAAAAAAAAAAAGTACTAAATATACTCTCCGGGATATGCACATTGTTCACGCAGAGCCCATAAACACCGGGACGCCGTAAATTCGCATTGTTTGAGGCAAAACCTCTTGATGGATGTGGCCTCCGTGAGAAGATCGTGCAGGGATAAGGCGAGTACAAGTTACTTTCTTCCTCGAGGGTGGTTGTAAATTTTTGGCAGTTCTAATGCGTTGCCGGGACGTTATGTTGGGGGAAATCCGTCCGTTGTAGAAGACACGACGACTTCGGCGGTAATGGCCTCGGTAAAATGGAAGGTATTTTAAACCTACTGCCGTGAAATTCTGCCCGGGATAAGTGAAAAATAAGTTATACGGAGGCGGAGTTAATACCTTGGATGTTGAATTGTTTTGGTAACATATTACGTGCATTGAAACTAAAAATTAATCCACGTCAGAAATAATTCAATGAACGTTGATTCTAATAAAATACGATTTATAACAAAAACTATTAAAAATCTCTTTTCTTTGCATTATATATTTTTAAATACTAGTAACAAATGCTATCGAGTTAACGTAAAAATAGAGAAATACATTTTGAAAAGAAAATTCCAGTCAAAAAATGATTACGCAGATTCTACATGTCACCAAGGTGGGTGGCAAGGGATGCAGTGCACGCATGCGTACATAACGTTTTCCTCTCGCCCCTGTATTTGAGTTACCTCTCCATGGTTCGTTCGACAGCCCTTCCATTCTCTTTTAAAAGGTCGACGGACACTGGACGAGGATCGAACTACGATTTCACTCTCCACGGCCCGTCCCGTCCTTGGACCAAGTGCGGCCGCCATGAAGCGACCGAGGAGCACGTGGCACTTGATGGGCAGGTTACCCTACGCATCCGGATTCAAAACCAGATGCATTGCAAAATTTTTTGAGGCGACTTTCTTTTGGCAAGCGTGGCACTCGGATGATACTCTCGATACTATTTAATTTTTAATTGTTACGGAAAAATCGCTTCCCAATCTTATAGAGAAAGCACAGTGGCGATAAAAAATGTTAATATCCATTCTTTACCGAGAACATAATTCATGCTTATGCACACAAGGAAGCGCTGATAGGACATTCTTCATCTGTGAGCAATATCCCAAAGGACAACAATGACTGGAAAAATTGTAACTCAATATATATTAAACGACCGGGGTAATTCCTGCTGTTGAACGAACAGTGCTCATTGTAATTCATAGTATTCTTCTGTTCTTTCGCAAAATCATATTATCAAAATTAAAAAACGTGGTTGCATTATCAATGAGGACTATGGTAATTGGATTTCTCGTAAGGGGGTAATCAACCATTCGCAGCTATGGGATCTGCATACTTCACAACACAAAAGGCTGAGCTCGCTCATTCAACCGCGAACCGGACACTTATCAATAGTTTAGGCAAACAGTAGCTGGCTAATAATTTGCCGACAAGAATTTACCATCATCAGCCGTTATAAAATGCTTACTGGCAAAAAAAAAATGCTCGTGCTAAGGAGCGCATTAATCATGAAAAATGTAAACCGCATTCAAAGAGAAGAAGCGATGAAACACTAACCACGCAAGCGTCTAAAATAAAATTGATTACGGCATTAATCATTCCCAATGCGATAATACAGCAAGGGATGAGAGAGAGAGAGAAAGGGAATAGATAGACTAAGCAAAATCTGGCTCCATCTGGCATTATCTATTTTGATTTCTCTGACTTCCAACCTCCTCTTGTTATCAGAGATAGAGGGCGTAATAATATGCTGCTATCGCCGCAGCGGACATAGCCTGTCCTCCTCCTACAGCTTCTCCCCTCTAGCCCACCTTTCCGCCGTCCTTCAAACTCGTCTTCGCTTAATCAGCTGCAAAGCTAATTTTAACACTCCATAGAGTGAACTTGTTAGGTCTCATTGTTTCTGAAAAGTAACGCTTGCACTTTACCGCGGCACGTGAGACACCTAGCGGGAAGACCGGGATTTTAGATTAACTAAATAATAATACTCCTGTCAAACACTTCTGTCGGCTCGCAGGATATTAATGAATATGTTTTATCTCGGATTTTTAATTTTAAAGATTAAAAGAAAAAGTCAACGAAACTAGGATTATCACTAAGGGATTTTTTACGTTTTAAGTTGCAGAACTTACTTTTCGATTATATCGATGCATAGACGTCCTTTCTCTTAAAGAAAAACATGCATCACGAAGAACTTTGAAATGAAAAATAGAACGTTAAAATATTTTTTCGGTCCTCAATCAGTGCACGTTTTGAATAAACAAACAAATCATATCATTGCGACAACCACGCTTTAAATTTTCCAAAGATTACCCAATCAACGAAAAAAGGACGATAAGTTTTCCTATGAACGGTTAACTTCACAACGTAGAACAAAAAACAAGACCTTTTCGTAACTACCGTTCAAACATAATGAGCGAGACCGGTTTTCTTTTTGAAATTCGAAACGAATACATTTCATTAATCTCTGGATGAGCAAAGCTACCCTTTAATGCACTTTCAACGCCGCCCGCAATGGCTCCTCTTCCTCGCCGCTGCATTTCCATAATTTTAACCCACATTCCCACGATACACCCGCGACCGTTACGCTCCCGACTTGCCAGAGCGACAATTCGACGAATTCACCCATTTCCGGAGCAAAAAAATTCCGATGGGAATTTTAAACATCTAATAAACTAAACTCGTACATACATCTGTAGAGAGATAGACAGAGTGACCCACCTGACTGGAGAACGACTATTTCTCACACAATCTCCCCTGCAGATACACTCCACAATATACACCCCACAACACAACCATTCCCCTCAGTAAAAGAGGGCTATTCAATTTCGCGCCCATTTTTCCCGTGACATGGTTCGACGCTCCCTTAGGGAGAGGGGAGTGAATAAAAAAAGAAAAAAACAAAAAAAAAACCGCACGCCCTTGGCCCTAAGCGTGTGGTCACGGCCTCGAGCATGCGATAATGTAACCCCAACGGAGTGAAGCGTCTGCGTCCATTCAGTCTCGACAAGAGGCGTGGCATTGTAGATAAGGAGTGAGAGGGAGTTAGTGAGGGAGGAAGGGAGAGGGCTTTAAAGGGAGGGAGAGAGGGGAGAAGGGAGTTTTCTCCCCAAAACCCTATCCGCCCCTCTGGCGCCCAGACCGTCCTTCCCGATCGGCCTCCGTACAGATCTACTTTCACCCGTCTCTGCATGCAACCGACCAAACTTCCCATTTTCCTCCACGACAATACTATTATCGTCGCCCCCTTTTTTTTTAAAGCTCTTTAATTTTTTTCTTCTTCTATTACAATTGATTGCGAGCTCCCATTAGAGAAGAAACCAAAGGCGGCATATTTATAAGTCCGCATGCAATTTGATTAAACGAAGAATTTATTCGGTTATTTTCTATGAGAGACGTTTCAGTGGAACAAAGGCGGTGAGTGATTGATGTCAATGACGAGATTAAATGCAAATTCCGACTATTCGCCGGTATTTTTTATGACCAACGTGCCCGCCATTTTTAATACTTATCGAAATTTCGTCCGCAGGTTGCCTCCATATCACCGACAATACAATAATTTGGAAAGAGCAATGATTGAAATCGGGAATAAAAAATATAGCGTTGATTTTTAAACTTGTCACATCAAAGAGAATGATAAATTAACGAAGAAATCCATAATGTGGAAAACTAATCTCTAACGCAATTCGAACGTGTGGCACCAAATATTAAAAAAAGGAACCAGGAAAATTTTTGCTGAATCAAAGATTTTTTAAATTTTCACCTAGAAACCGTGCGAAGAAAAATTCACCTAACATCTCTGTCGGAAGAAATTTTTTTTGAAAATGGTAAATCCTGCAGAAAAAACAAAAGCGTGCGTGGACCGTAGTTATTTATAAAATAACTATTCAAATCGTCGTGGGACTTGCGAATATTTCGTCGACTTAGGCCAATTTATTTTGGTATTTAGTTCGCTCTCATCAATTTAAATAACCCTAATTTGTTAACTTTGAATCCTACCGCCGATAAAGCGTATAACAATAAAAAAAATCGTTAAATCACGCCCAGGCAACCCACCGCGCGCATTTCGATTTACCGTATAACACGTCACAAATAAATCGAATTTGAGTATCGATTAAAATCGAGGGAAAAAAAAAGAATAATGACATCCGCTAGATCGTTCCCAAGGCTGCTCGATCGAACATAACGAATTTTCGCGGGCACTTTATTCGCATCGCATCGCGGGATAACACAAAAAAGCGAGCCGCAGTCCAAATGCCTATGTATCTCGAGAGAATACCGTTTCTCAAAAAAACATTCCGGAGATGCCTTCACGCCTACGCACGGCATGGGTAGTCACCAATGCGGTCGCGGCCGCACTCCCAGAGGGTGAATCACGACACGCGTGCGCGTGTGTCCGCGGATATTAGGCAGTCGAAAGAAAGGAAGAAAGGGAGCCAAAAAGCGTACGCCGCACGCATCCACTTACAAATCCTCGAATTTGAACGGTTGTTTTTACGAGGGATTAAAAGCCATCAGAAGAGTTATACTGAGACTTTAGGATCCATCGTGGGATCTCGAAAAGTTTAAAGATGGGCCTCGAATGAAGACCCTATAAAAGACATATTACCGCGCTATTTAACCTAAAATGCCTTCTTCTTAACCGAGTGTCAAGAATGGTTTGTTGCGTAGAAGTCAGAAAATCTCAATTCAAAAGTAAACATACTCTTAAATAAAATTTTAAATAAATTTTTATAGTAAATATTGTCAGGTTGAATACGTGTTTTCCATTCATATTGAAAACGCTGAAAGATACTGAAAATTCTAAGCAATGCAATCATGCATCTCCTCAATGCTAGGCTTACGTGTTAAATACGGCTAGAAAAAAGCAAAAAAAATTAGTTTATAATAAAAGGAACGGAAAAATAATTTTTGCGAAAAACCAACCTTATATCAATCTTCCGAATTTTATGTAAATTGTGGCCAAAAGCACAACCGCTTTGAAACTAACAAAGACCCTAATGTTTCGAGTTAATATTGACGCAAAATATCCAATTTCTCAAAAAAAAAATTCATTTTCCTCCTTGAGGAAGAAAAATTGCAAACAGAAAAACTCTAGCTAAACGGATGACGTAACGTTTCATAGGCATGGATTCGCATAGCGAAAAAGCGACAAAAAGAATGATGCAACATCTCCTATAACTGTAAAACATAATCATATGGTTAAGGACACAATGCCCGACCAAAAATCCTCCGCCATCTATAATTATTCAAAAGCTTATCTCATTTAAACAGTTACCCGGGGAAAAAAACGTATTAAAAAAGCCGGAGATGTAGCCCATGAAAACTGCGGTAATTCTCAGAAATTCATTTTTTTTACTTGTACATTTTCTTCGCCGACTCGACGTTCCCCTATTAAATAGCAGGAGCCAATAAAAAAAAAGAAAACCAGCAAACACGAATCTTTTGACTGCAGCAGAAGCCCAATTTCCGTCGCGGTTTCGCAATGAATATCTTCCTAACGGGAAGAGGAGGAGGGGGATGGGGCGGAGAGAGGGAGGGAGAGAAGAGAAGAGAGGGAGGGAAAGAGGGAGGGAGGAGAGAGACTAGCGAGAGATCCTACCTGAGACAGGTGTACAAAATCAATTCCCATACCTACATAAGGAGAATAAAACGGCGTAGGACATCCTACGATGCAGTTCATTTTTTCAAAGACACTAAAAGGATAATTCCGTACTCTTGACGGCTACTTGCGACGTCCTCCTCGAACGTGCCGATAAATAATAATAAAAAATAACCATCAGTGACACGAACCGAAGGATAAAAAGGGAAATATATCCGGCAATAAAACGAACGGGGTCAAACACGAGGAGACACGAACCCTATTTTTACGAACACGTGTGCATCCGCAATACGGAGATCGAATCTCTTCTGTGACAAAAGACGGATCTTACATATGTAGATGGAGGCGCAGGAATATCAAGTGCGTCTCAAGAGTATTTCATCTTTCAAAGAAAACGTCATCAATTCGATATTTTCGTATTTTTCTATCGCTTTATTGGTGTTAATCACTTTGAACATTTAATTAATTACACCCGTTTGTTTTTTTAAGTTTCTATATTGGTTCCGCGCGGCAGCACTGTTCTGCGACCATATATGCCGTCAAACCTAGCACAAACGAAAATGACGTGTAACAAATGAAATTAATTTTTATTTTCATTTTTAATTAAACGATAAACATTCGATGGATTTCACGCTTGCTTCATCGAACGGAGTCTACTTATAAGATTATTAGCGTTTATAATTCATTGGAAAACAGACAAATTTTTAGCTTATGTCGGCACAGACCCCCTATTAAGAGATATGAGGATTAATTCAATACGCTCGAGATGAAAAATTACGAGGGTTATAAAATTTTACGAGGTGTGAGACGGATAACGGTTATTTCATTCACGAATTTCCTACAGTTTCGAATAATAATAATAAATTCTTCTCCTATAAACCTGTAAATCCCCCCATACAATCATTTTCCCACGATCTACCAACCTCCTTCCCCAAAAAAACCCAACCCTTTCTTTACAGAGACACGCATATCGGAAACGCCGCCGATATCCCATCTTCACGGATCCTCCCATTCTCAGCCCCGCGAAATAACAAAAAAAGAAGGATATCCCCCAATCCCCTCTTATAATATTTCCCTCCCGTTGCCACTTCACACGGAGTAGTAGTAGAGCTTGCGGGCAGCATGCATCGCTCTGTCCCGTTAGACAAGACGAGTGTGAGAGGGAAGGAAGAGGTCGATGCCCGCCCATTGGAGAAGCGAGGAGTTAAGAGAGAGAGAGAGGGGGGGGGGAAGAGTGGCGAGATCAAAGGGAGTGGGAGGAAGGAGGAGAAGGAGAGTTATAATGCCTCAGAGACGAAGAGGGGAGAGTGAGAGAAAGATAGGGAAGGTGGGATTTGAGAGAGAGAGAGAGGATGGCGGGGAGAGAGTGCAGAGCAAGAGGGAGTGGGACAGGAAGAAGAAGGGGAGGAAGGAAGCTGTCTCAGGGGGAGGGGGAAGGAGAAAGAGTGGGACTGACATACTGTTAAGAATAGCGAGGGAGGAAGACGAGGATTTTTCGACGCGAAACTGGAAGAAGGGAGGAGAAAGAGTGGGACTGACATACTGTTAAGAATAGCGAGGGAGGAAGACGAGGATTTTTCGACGCGAAACTGGAAGAAGGGAGCGAGAGAGGGAGATAAAGAGAGGGAGAGAAGGGAGGGTTGAAGGAATGAAAGTGGCTCTCCAGCACGAAATGAGTGCGCACTCGCTGATGCGTCTTTTAGCAGAATGTACGAGCATGCAGGAGACATCACTTGTACAGTTAAACGTGTTTGGCTGCTTATGACATCTCGGGATAACTAATTTTACGGGATTTCAGGAAATGTTAGCGCTCTGTCGCGATTAATAAGAAATAAATTAAGAGATTTACTCACGCGTAAGCATTTAAAATGTTTTAAAACTCAGATGATGATAAATAAAGGAAAAACAGAATTAAATCAGAAAAAAATTCAAAATTTAAAATATTTCAAAAATGGCTCGCGTCCAAAAGATGGCAACATATGTGAACGATAGAATAAAGCCATACACGCATCTCAAGTTCTAAGAATATTTATCAACTGCTCATAAACAACATTAATAGCCAATCGCAAGTTTTCATACAGGAGCGGAGAAGTCCAACCAACTAACCAACCAACCATATGGCAAATTAGAAACCTTGACCTTAGTATAGAGAAGCAACATCCGCTTTCTTCCAAAAGAATTTCTGAATGGATACCGTACTTTAAAGTAAAACTCGCTTAAGAAATTTTTAATGTTGCATACTGAAAGGCATGATGCAACAACCACACGAAATGACGTCATCTCAACTATAGCATAAGTTCGGACTGGAAAACATAAAGCAACCGAGCTATAAACATACATTCATACAAGTCATATATGTACTTAGGAACTTCTATAATTGGAACCTGGGACCTAACGATAGAAGAAAACTACATAAAATTAGAGTCACGGAACATCAACACTAAATGGAAATAGGGGGGAAATATCACCTTCGAGTAACCGAAAATTAGAGTTTACAAGTTCGAGTTATAGAGGCACCAGCACATTATTTTCTAAGATTAAAAATGATAAGAAACGAAATGAAAACGACGGGCGGAAAGACATGTCCGAAGACGGAAACGGAAGAAAAGAGAAGGAAGAGAAGTCAGGCCTGTAGGCGGAGAGCGAAGGGGGGGCAGAGATTGGAGGAAGGGTTAAAACTGGTTGAAGGGATGAAAGTGGAAGGGATAGACCGAAGAGAGTAGGTTATTAAAAGAGAGGGTGGGGCAGCCAGGAGAGCGGAGGGGGGATAAGGAGGGAGAGGGGAAAAGGAGGAGGGGTTGGCGGAGTGGGAGGAGGAGGCGAGTGAGACATTGCGGTTAAAAGTGGGAGGAGACACCAAGGGTTGCCTCTGAGGAACCTGTAATGGAGAAAGGAGAAGCGGAGAACTGCAGAAACATATTACCAGTCCACGCTCTGCGTCGGAATCGCTTTTAAAGTCGGAACGGGATTTTAATCGCTGAAATTTAAAGGAACGACTTTGGTTTTGATAATTTAAGGACCACGAGCAACACGGACGATTATCGAACAATGTCATGCCATTGATGATCAAGGGTAACACCTATAGCCACGATTGCGTAGACGAATTAAAGTTACAAAGAAGCCGGCATGGGCGGTAATTGGTCATCTGTTATACTCAACATCTACACGGTACCCTGCAAACCACCAGATTGGTAGATGGCAGGGGGTGCAGCGCATCAAAGCCTACCTAATAATTTCCTTCGCGGGTATAATTCTCCAGTTATGGTCTCGTATGGTCTTTGGGAAAAACGATCTCGACCGTTCTGTCAGTACAGCTTAAAGAAAGTCATCGAGTTCACCTTATAGTTTAAATCAACTTGACAAACTACATATCTAGAGGAGCCATAAAAAGGTGGGGAAAACCAAATGGGCCTTCAGGAACCACTGATGACGCCTGCCACGCATTACTCTTGCACCCTGACAAAGTATGCCACTCCTATAAGCATAAAAAGCCTACAAAGCTGCCTGTAATCGGCGATGCCTAAATGCGCAACTGGTTTTCCCAACCAATTCATGGCTATCGAAGGTGTAAAAAGAGTTGCTCAAATATAACGAACGACATTTGATTATGAAGCAATGGCACCTAGCTAAACAAAATTGAAATGAAGGGAGGGTAAAAGAGAGAGAGAGAGAGAGAGGAAAGGTCGAGGAGGAAAAAGGAGGAAGCCGACGAAAGGGAGAGAGAGAGAGAAGGGAGAGATAGGGAGAATGAGTGACAGAAAGGACGTGGAAACAATGGAGAGGAAACAGCGGGAAAGTTAGGAAACATCTCCATCGGCCACTCGGCCGCTGAGCTACGAGGAAAAATCCGAAGCCTTATCTGCTACGAAACAGAGTCGAACATATGGGAGGGAGATAAAAACGGATCCGGGACGAGGAGGAGAACAAATAAACAAAAATACGTCCTCTCTAAAAAAATTTTCAGGCGTTTAAAAGCGACTAATTTGGGGTGGAGGAGGGGGAGGAAGGAGGAAATCACGGCGTTCAATTGACCATTCCTAGGTTTCACAACGAGCCGACATAGGAAAGGTGGTTGAGCAATGGGAGAGAGAAAGGAGGAGAGAGAGAGGACGGATGACGCAGCAGAAGAATGGAGAAAAAGAGAAAGAGAAGAAGAGACGATTCTCGGCTGCAGACCTTGATATCATCCCAAACACTTGGCTCAAGGCTGATGGAAAGCTGGCTGAGTCGACTCAAAGTTCATCAGCGACTACCGAGAGACAAGGGAACAAACACTCTTTAACACGTTTCCATTATTGCAACGCGCCGGTGTGTTTTCTCATCCATACTTCCCACACATGAACCTCTCCGCTCAGATCTCGCTATCCCCATTCACAAAGGAATTGGGAGTAGACGTGCTTTAACTCCGCTCGCATACTCCCGCTACCTATTTCTCCTTTCCTTCTCTCCCTACTTCCCCCTACGCCACCCTACTTATCTCTACCTCTAACCACCTCCCGTCTCTCTTTCTTCCTCCATCGCTTATTTCCTCCTTCCTCCCTTCTCTCGAATTCTTCTTTCGCTCGCTGCTTACCCTCTTATATCGCTTACTCTTTCCTTTTCCCTCTTCCTCTCTCCATCCTTCTCTCGTTCTCTCTCCTTTTTCCTCCCCTCCTTCCCTCCCTGCGTTTTCTCTCTCCCACTCCCACGGTTCAACAGAATTATCGAGCTCGTCGAGAAAGATGTGGTTATTGGAGATACTTGTGACATTTTTTTAAACGCTCGTTCTTCAATGTATTTCTCTCTTTTTCACTCTCTCTCCTTTCTCCCTTTCTCCTCTCTTTATTTTCCATCTCTACCCCTTTTTTCCGTTTCTGCTCTACCTCTTCTTCCCCCTTTCCTCTAATTTCTCTCTCTCTCTCTCTTCTGTCTCCATTTTTTCTCTTCTTTTTTTCAGCTTCCTTCATCCGTCTCACTCTCTTTACACCCATCTCCTCCTTCCTCTCTCATTTTATCACAAGGTTTAAATGCAAAAAGGGAAATAATAGTTCCTCTCTCTCTCTCCTCTCCTCTCCCTCCTTCCAAATCCTCCTCTACCCACTCCCTTACAAACCCACTCCTGACACGTGCAACAAGCAAGAGATCACAGGCTTCTTGGTCCGGAGGCAAACAACGTCGCTCCCCGTCACGTTTAAATTAGAAAGTCTCATTGGTGATCATCTCTGCTAAAGGAAAATGGAGTCTGGTTTGCGAAATGGTACTCCATACTCCCCCGCAGCGGCGGCGGCGGGAGACGGTCTCAACGCCCCTCAAAAACGTTTGTTTACCACCCGTCCGAATGCATTATCCATTATGGTTTGTTTGTCTTGCCGAGTGCATTGGTTATTCAGGCTAGGACTTCGTTTCTTTCACCGGAGGTTTTTTTATGGGTCGATGCACCGGAGATGTGGACGGATCGGATAGGCATGTAAACATTAACATTCACCGATTCTAAGACACGAAATCTCTCGGAGATGCACCACGATCTCCTCACGTTGCGAAACACTTTCGACTTTGTAAACCGTCCTCAAATTAGACACGCCAAAACCAGTAATATCACACTCAACGGCCCGAGGTTTAACTCGAGGAACTCCAGACGACGGTGAGGGAAGCCTACTCCGTGGAAGAAAAATGATTTTACGAGGAATTTGTAGGTTTCCTTGACCTGTATTCAAAAAGCACGTTACCTAGTAGTTACATCGATAGGTGCTTTTCACTAAACTGTCTCTAACAGCTTTGACTCTCCTATTGTTCTATGAGAGACCTATGAAAAAAAGCTATTTTATAGCTATGTTAATCACGTATTATATCATCGTGAGCATACTTGCCAGTATATATTCGGGGGTTCCAATTATTCATCAATCTTCGTCAACTAATCTCTCTAACTAATGATTCTCTAGAAGCTTAAAAATAGCGTTTATTTCTTACTACGATTTCCAATTCAAACGCTCTAATAATGAAAGGGTGACCTTATTAATAAGTGCAAGATAACTTATCCTGTCAGCTTTCATTCAATAAACCGAAAACATAGGATTTCCTACAAAGTACTCCAATAACTTCTCGAGAAATGCATGTGATATTCATTACACGGTATGGAAATCACAATCGAAAACATAAAGTCAACATCGCGAAGAAAAATTATAGCGATCATGTCATAAGAAATGCGACGCATTAAACTAGGCTCTTCCGATATCCATTGATGTTTTTACTTCCGCCGAAGTCAACATAAATGCAAGCCATTTGATTGGTCGAGGTCAAGCAATTCACAAGATCGAAAGCATGACGCTACGTGTTTCCACAATGTTTCTCCGAAAGGCTTTAGAGTCCGACTCGAGAATCTTCAGAGATGCCGATTACGCATAAACTCTTGCCATATTTTATCGATGCCAACGGAGCGCACGAGTCCCTTAATGGGCCCAAAATAAAAAAGGATGTTGGTAATTTTCTGAATTATAACTCGACGAAGAGAGACAAATTTATTTATTTAGTTATTTATACATAATCTCACATACAGCATATTCGCCATTTTAAAGTGAAATGTTAACAGAAGACAAATACATAAAATTAACATATACTTAAAAAATAAATAACAATAATTACATAATAGTTGGAAACATAGAAAAAGTCTTCATTTGGGTGAAATGTGTGTGATTCCTTGTTTAATGAATGATTTTAATGATAAGGAAAAAGGAACAATATTTATGGGTAGTGAAATCAAAAGAGAAGTAAGACGAAAGAAACGAGAACGTTTGGATAGAGAAATCCTTGGAGTATGCATATTAAACAAGAAAGAAGAACGAGAAGTTTTAGTAGGAATTCGGAAGTTTAAATGTGATAGTAATTCAGTAATAGTAATAGTAATTGAATTTCTTCGGAAAATATGAGGTTAAAAACGTAAGAGAATTCAGCTTAAACATCTGAAGATCTGAAATCGGTAGTATTAGCCTTCTACAAGCATCCGAACTAGATAAATAAATTGGAAATAAAACAGTCTTAAGCAATACATTTTCATCACGATTTTTCTTATCTTGGCAACATTAGTTTTTTATGAAATATATTTCTATATAAGATTCGAATTGAACAGACTCAAATTTATTTCCTTATTCACGTAACTTTTACAAATTTTATACAATCGACATACTTTATGTTTTGCGACCATCCGTGATGCAACAACTATTTACAATCGATTCCACATCTGCACCCTTGCGACGTAAGAGGAATCCCAGTCTCACACATAAACCTATTAAAACACGGTAAAAACACGCTGAAAAAAGACAAAAAAAACACGCAACACTTTTCCGCTCGTTTGATCGAGTGGAGAAATTCGCCAGAGTCCATTAACGACCACCGACGAAGTCCCACTGAAACGGTTTCTCCATCTCGTAACACGAGAGAGAGAGAGAGAGAGTGGGAAGAAAAACAGAAGACAAACGCAAAACAACGGTAATGCATTCCTGCGGATGTTAAACATCGAAAGTTTCCACGGCATTTCCCCCCTCCATTTCTCCTCCTCTCACTCATTTAGCGAGAGCAACGGCTCGCTTTATAGATGACGGAACTCGGGAACGGGTTAGCCGCTGACGAAGACAAAAATTCCCTCTTGCTAAAACACCCGTCGCGTAGTCGACCTTTATTCCGTCGTCTCGAAGACTGCTTTTAACGCATCGTCGCTTCTCCGGCGCAGCTTTGCGCTGTGCTGTTGACGACTCTCGGGGACTAATCGAAAAATAGAAGCGCGACAGGGAGAGTGGGAGAGTAGGGCTTCCCGTTGTGTCGCATAGGAGAAAGACACGGAAATCCCTGTTAGAGGTGACGGCCGAGAGGAAATTGAAAGTAATAACCGAACGGAAGGAGGGAAAATAAAAAGAACATGCGACGAAACGACTCCGAGATACGAAAATAAATTCGTTATAAAAGCGTGGCCGGACGATTTCCCCGACAGACGGTTCGCCGACAGGACGTTCCGCCGACAACTCAATAAATCTTAAATATAAAAGCCGGAATGTCCGCCCGTCCGTAGATCTGGAACGCTTGGCGATTAGTCAAATTCTGATTTCTCGACTTCTGATTGGTCGAAAATATAAACGCTTGGTGATGGAGAAAATATTATTCAAAATAAACGTAGGAATCGTCCGTCGGCGAAACGTCTGTCGGTGAATCGTCCGGGTACCTTATAAAAGATGAGACGATATCGATTCTTATTATATACATAAGTAGGGCATGACTGTATTCAGCTAAATACTTCCTTAAAGATGAGATATCTGATTAATAAGATGAAGGATTTTACATTTTTTGATATCCTGGAAAATCTATACATCGAAAGGTTTTATTTCTAAGCTTACTGCGCCATTGCTCAATTGAGCATATAATTAGAAATATTCCATTTGTTATGTGATCAACGTTTCGGTGTGTATACACCAGTATTTATATTTGCACTAATGTAATAACAGTCAAGTGCAATAGTGTTTATCAATAAACAAGGGTATCTATCCTAGCAGAATCAAGAAGTAGAATTACATTCTCAATCAGGGTCGGCATCCCCTATGCAAGCACGATTTCGGGGGCCCTCTTCTTTTTCTGCAATGTTCCAACAATGGCCATTACGTGACCTGGGATAATGGGGTAGCGGCGATACGCGGTACTTCAGCTCATTTATCTGTATCGATATTTATAAATATACTGTGCCAGTTATTGACGACGATGAATTATGGTACATAGAAGCAAAATCTGGGCTCCCCTCTTCCGGGGACCCCTATGCGTAGCATACCCCATCACGCCGGCCCTGTTCTCAATTATCCAGAAACTTCTAATGCGCAGAGTTAAAAAAATCAAACTCTGAAGAAAACAGCAGTACAACAAACCTGCAGACGGAAATACTTAAAGGTACGCAGAAAACGCAAAAATAATTTTTAATCGATTTGACATTTGGGCTAAAACGTGTTACAAAAAGAACTCATCTCGTCCTTAGAACATGCTAGCCTCGTACCGCTTTACCGCAGCAACAATGATGACAAAAATACGTTTTCGCATGCGCAGCCAACACACGTGCACCTCCGGAACGATGCCGTCCCATTTCAAATATTTCTTTCTTTCTCTCTCTCCACCAATGCTGTCACGGACTTCGTAAATCTGCAAGGTCGGCGGCTCCGCTAGGTGGCGCAGAACTGCAGTTGAGGGAATCTTTCTCGGCGATCGTCCCGCGAACTAAATGATCGGAAAGTTCATGCGACCTTCGAAGGTCATGTTCGGAGCGTGTTCAATAACAAACGTGTGCGGATTACGGCCTTGTACGTTCAGTCCCGGCCTTACACGACGGTTGAATGCAGTCGATTGAGGGGGAGGGCTGCAGAACGCAGTGGCAGAGACGAGGACGCGGGTTGACAAGCGGTTTTACGAGAGGGGTTTTTTTTTTAATTCGAGCTATCGATAAAATTCGACCGTTGAACCGCTAGGCTATAGGGAATTAAACCAACCAACCAATTGGGGGGACCTTGTGACTTCAAACGACTCCAGCGCTAGAAGGCTTCTCAGTCTAAATCACAAAGCAAGGGAGAAGTGAAACCCGGTGCCGGCATTAGCCTACTCTTAACGAAAAACACCAAGGGGACCAACGGCTTTACGTCCCTTCCGAAGGACGGGGCGCTGATTTGCGTGTTCTCCTCTAAACACGCAAATGGGGAGCAGGGCAACCCGGTTAAGGGAATTAAACGAAGTCCCCTCGATCTCGAGTGATTTTGTCAACAAAATTGAAACTGTGTATGTGCGTGCGTGCGTATGTATGTTAATGTAGGAAGGTGTACGTATACGTGTGTGTGCGTGAAACAGTGGAACTTCTATATAAGTCGAACCTCAAGGGAAACAAAAATATATTCGACTTATAGAAAACTCGAGTTAAAAAAGAAAAATAACATGAAAAATATTTTGTTCTGTAAAATGAATTCACTTCGAGTAATGGAAAATTTAAGTTATAAACGTTCGACTTATAGAAGTTCGACTGTATATATGCTTGCATTTTATCGGACAGTAGATTACAACTGCTCGCCATTTCTCACGGAATGTGCTGCGCTGTCGAAAAACCGCCGTTTGAAAAACCAACTCGATTTGACATTTTCGACGTCCATCCAGTAAGCTGATACTATGCTTCGATATCGTAAACTACGTCCTGAACTAATTCAACCAGAAAATTGAGAATTTATTAGAAAGAAGGACGCTGACATTAAAAAGTGTTTCACTGAAAACAAATCGTTCGATGGCTTCGCACGAGCCTTCGATTATCTCTGACACTTCGATACGCCTGATTCTCGGAAGGGATCGCAATGAGAGAGATAAGATGAATCGAATCTATAAAAAAAAACGCACATCCTGTTTATAGGTTCAGCACCTCGATAAAAAGCTCTTACTTGTTGCCGCAAGAATACACGCGAAGAATATCGAACACAAATAAGCGGTTGTGTAGGAGATGAAAGTTTCATAACAGTGACACCAATTCATGGCAAAAACACTGCGAAAATCGCCATAACTGACGAAATAAATAGTTCACGAAAACAAAAGATATTTGTTTACATCCGATAGTATAGTAATAACATCACAACCTAATAAACACGAAAAATAATAAGCAATCCATTATTTATCTCATTACTCAAGTCAATAAACGCTACCAGAAAAAGTAAATATATCATTTTTCTTTCCGCGGCTACATTTACGTGGATTCTGTGACGAAAACATGTTTAGCGAGACGAGTTAGAAATATCACACCTATTAAGAGACGCGAATTAGTCAACGAAGACTGGTGACCTGATGCGTTTGCTGTCGAGCGGGAGAAGGGATTAAAAACAGGATCGAACAAATATTTTGGCTTCCTTCTCCTCGAAGACAACTACACGCGCGTAGGAAATCGTACTCCACAAAAGGACTCCTACTGCAAGTCACGGTGATCGGTGAACTGGACGGATGACTCCAAACGAGATGGAATTGCGTTTTCTTTCGCGACAAAGTTTGCGCGTACATAAATACGGATAATTTAAATATTTAAGATTCCAAAGTCGAGCAACCAAGAACTTCTCATGTTACCAAAAAAAAAGCTGCTTTTATTGCTTAAAATATTGCATCACCTTAATGAAAAAAAAATACATATATAAAGTTTTTTTAAACACAATTTCTATCACAAATATAACTAAAATAATGCGCGTAGGGCGTGAAAAATGCGTTAATTATTAATTTAATTAAAATTTTCGGACTTTTTAAAATAATCTCAGACAATATTTGCCCCATCAACAACTGAATAAAGTCCCATTTGTTCGAACCAAGAATTCACACACCAAGAAAAATCTCGGACCTTTCTGATAAAAATCCTTCGCTTTATTCTCAAACGATGTTTTATCATCATTATACAAGAGATATAAGCAAACAAGAAACCCTATCAGGAAACACCGGCGTGATCTTTCCTAACCGCGATCGCGAAGCGAGATAAAGACGACCCATCTCGTGGAATATATGACGGAGGTCACACGAACCACGGCAACGACTAACGAAGTCACAGATAAAAACTCGTTAAAAGACTCACGCTTAAACGCTGCGACATCCTGTGAAAAAATGAATGCGTAGAAATGCGCGTGCATGGACGGATGAATCGCATAAATGCAGATCGCTGTGGTAAACAAACTGGTAAGCGATGATTTGAAACCAAAGCAGTCGCCGCCCGCGTTGGGAAACAACCTCCATACGTCCGCGGGATGAAAAACATGAGAAGCTGCATCCCTCCGAGATGAAATCCCGTGATTCCTTACGTGCAAATGGAACGGCACAATTAATTAAGGGATGTTTGCGCCACCGCGATACACTACGACATTTTCGAATTTCGTGTAACCACGTTGTCCTTTGGTATTAATGCGACTGACGTTTTTTTTAATGGTGACGTAAGAATGTTTACAGCGCTCTCTCGACTGATGACGTGTTTGTTCGCGTCGTATCTTGGCAAAACACGGAGACAATAAAACAGTTCACTCTGTGAGACCAGATTGAAATAATAAAATCAGAATATTTTCCGGATTTTAATTGCTGATCACTGTTTAAACCCAAGTAATTAAATGTTGCTAAGATAACTTTTTACTTTCTTAAATTAAACTTTTCTGATAACACTACTAATTAACTATTCAGCCATCAAATCAATTACGTTGTGACCTACAATGCTCATTCAACATTTGTATATTATAATTTAGAATCCACCAAATTAAGTGGACAGATTAAAATATAAAAACTAAGCGACATTGAGTAAACTCCCAAATATGCTTTAAAAGTGAATTAATTATAGGTATACCAATAGTACCGAGAGTTAAATAGAGAGAAAAAACAAAATGGCGAATTCGCACAAAGAAAACTAATTTCATCGCAACCAAAATCAATTAGTGCCATAGAATTCGTTTAAAAACGTACACCCAATGCGCCAATTACACGGTGATGTCATTTTTACGAAAACCGAACAAAGTTCTCTCGATAATGGAAATCATGACCGTTTTTTTACTTACTCGAACGCAGAGCAATCCGATGGAGCATTCGAACGTATTTCCAGGACCAGAAATTCCTTCAATAATTAACCGGTGTGCTCAGCTTCTCCCTTGCATAAAATAACCGACGAGCTGACCAGGGGCGTAACTACGGTTTTTGGGCCCCCATTTATACAAAAATATATAAAATTATTACACCGTTTTAATTTTATCGATATTTTTTCGTTTTAATTCCAAAAATACATTGAGACTTCTGTAATTCTAACATTATAAGGATAGGTCAAAACTCCAAAACACTTGAGATGGGTACTTTCGTCTTCATTTCGAGCGATGAAATCTTTCATTCCCATAATGATAGTACTACTTCGAATACCTTACGGCAGATTACGGGAAAATTCTAAGTATTTTTGTGGGGCCCCAAATATCTTGGGGGCCCCACGCACTGCGTGGGCCTGCGCCCCCTCAAGTTACGTGCCTGGAGCTGACTCGTGCCAGAATTAAATGTTCAAGGTTCACTCAAAGCTTTCGCGTACCTATGGGAGTTATGTAAATCATTCATCCGATCGAAGAGTTGTATCATTTATTTCCGCCGAGTCCGAAAAACGCGGAAAGCTTTTTTTCCCACGGATACGTCTGATCCATCGGATGAATGGAAGGATATTAATAACTCACAGCCGATGCTCAGAAGGAAAGGAAGGGATCAACGATGCGGAAACTAAATTAAAATTAAACCAAGGCTAAAAATATTGCGGCTTCCCACGAAGAGTGAGCACAATGAAAACTTTGACGAAACGAAAAATTTCGATAAGGTGTCAATAAAATATCAACAGCCTTGGTGCCAAAATCATATGAAAATCGATTCAATTTTAGCGAATAAATAACATAAAAGGTCAGTTTCGATAAGTCATTACAATATATTGGGAAGGAGACTATAGCGAACGGTAATGTACTAAAAATATTGAGTACCGATCTCATAGAAAATTTTCCATTATTTGTTTAAAGAAATGTCTCAAATCAACCGAAAAAATTAATTTCACTTAAACGCATAAAAACAAAATGATGGTAATTACTGATAAATAAAAACATTAAGTAAGATAAAGATAGTTAAGTAAAAGAAAGAGCTTAAGTTTTTAAATAAAAACGAAAAACTCGAGTCGGAAAAAAAGTTCGATCAAAAAGTTTAACCGAGAAAAATTTTATTGATTCTTGTGGACTGCATCAGAATTTCTCCGCTATAAGGCCTGCAATTCCCACGGAAATTCATTCGGTACCAGGTAAATCACCGGCTCGAAATCCGGATGACTAAACAGAATCCGCAGAAACCCTTTTCTCCAAGCCTTTTGTCCGAAGGTCGCGGGCGAGACGGCAGAAAAAGAAAATACACATAGGACTCCCTCTCCAACTCGGCGAAAACGATTCGTCATGCCAATCTCTGATGATTCTCAGACCCGCCGTCCGCACAGAACGAGACGGGAGCGTTCCCTATTAGTCGACGCGGGGAGAGGGAGGGGGGAAGAGTGGGGGAGGGGGGGGGGGGGGGAGCAGGGGGAGGGAGGATGCATTCTTGCGGGCGTCGCTGGCATGACAGTATCACGTTTCGATATGCGTGGTTAGTATAAAAAATATGCACGCACACGGCATATTGTGTAGGCAGGCACGCCGTATGGTCGCCGGCGAGGGCGGGGGAGGAAGAAGGGGTGGAGGGGGGAGGAAGAGGGGGAGAGGAGAAATAGAAGAGGAAGAGGGGGAGGACACGCTTCAATCCCCCCTCTTCGATCATATTGTTACGATAGGGAAGAGGGAGAGCAAGAGACAAAACAGCATCGTCATGCGAGTACGGGTAGCACGATGTAATTCTTTCGTTAACTAATGTCTGAACTGAGATATAGGTGGGGAAGAGAATGCAAAAAATAAAAGTGGAGGAAAAAATTGAGATTGGGGAAAGGAGGAAGGAGAAAGCGATATAGCGAAAAATCGATAGAAATAAAATAAATGCAAGCGTGTAATTTTTGTGATAGGGAGAAAATTGGAGCAAGTAAAAGGGGGAAAGCACAAGGAAAGAAATTGCGCGAAAATGAGGAGAATACGTACGTATTGGGAGAAATAGGCGAGAATAAAAAGGATATAATGGAACGGAAAAAAGAGGAGCGGAATATGAAAAATAGAGAATGGATCAGGAGAATTATATCGGAAAAGAACAAAGAAGAAGCAGCCAAAGAAGACGAGAAAATGGAGAGTATTGAAGAAGACGGCGAAAAGAAGAAGAAAGAACAGAAGAGAAGGTAGGAAAAGTGAGAGAAGAAACAGAGTGGGAATAGGTAGAGGAGAAACAGAACAGAGAAATGCGGAGATACGGGAAACAGGATGGAGATAATAGAAATAGGAGTTAGAGCAATGGAATTTGAGATAAATATCAAAGGGAGAGGGGAAAAGAAGGGGGAGAAGGAAAAGTAAGGAGGGGAGGGAGAGATGGGAAACGGTGTCGAGTAGGGAGGAGAGAGGGAAAACAGGAGGGGATAAGGGAAAACGTGAAAGCGGAATATAGGAACAGAAAGAAGTGATGGGCAAAAGACGAAAGGAAGAGGAAAAATAATAGGCATCCAGGAGAGACGAATGATGATGGAAGAAGAAAAATGAAGGGAGAGGGGAGAGAATAAAGGAAGCGAGGAAACGGCGTGGGGGAAGTGGGAAACGTTTTTGTGGGTCGAAGACCTTTTACGGCGAAGGGGTTTGCACGGAAACCATCGCGTAAAATCCCTCCCTCCTTCCTCTTCATCATAGCTCACTGTGGGAAGAGAAAGAAGGGGGGGAGGAGAGGTAGGGAATCGTTACGGCAGTTTGTGCCGGAGGGAGAAACAGAATGTGGGAGGAAATGACACCGTGCGGGGGGAAAAGTGACTGATGCGTGAGGGGTGGGAGTGAAGGCGCGCGGAAAAGATACGCTCCCAGCTGTTTTACGTTAATCTGATCCGGCAGAGAGGGGCGCGGGGGAGGAGGTTTGGATAAAGGGAACTGAATTCGTGACGTTTTATCGCGCATATCTCAACAGTTCCGAGGATCTAGAAATTAAAAATTCAGATTTTTTTTTCGGAGAGCCAGCGTCCCTAATTCCATTGTTAATTATTTACACGAACGAACATCTCGCTGAAGTTAATAAGCATGTAAGTCCTAGGAATTATTCACCTTTCGTAAAAGCGGAGCATATATGCAAATAAAGAAACATCTACGAATAATTTGTTGAAAAAAAAAGCACACATCCAGCGAAAATACAATTTAACTTGGCAACATAAACGTTTTGTCCCGAAATTTGAATGTGTGTGTGTGTGTGTATATCAAAATACGACGCTTTACGGGCACTTAGCAAGATAAAAATAGTTATTTGAAATACTATGCATAAAATTAGTACAATTTATGTACTATTTTAATGACGAAACTAAGGAACTAGAATTCCAAATTTAATTAAATTTTATATCACCCGAAAGCGCCAGGAAATGATTTTTTCAAACCTCTGAATAATCTTTCCGTCATTGTACTGCACTTACATATCTAGTAAGACAATCACGTCATGCTCATTAATTATATTTCCATCACATATACACAGAAAAAATGTTAATACCACCTGGCCAATAACAGGAAACATCTTCGCGCCACTTATTAAGTATTTAAATTGAATGCCACTAGACGCTATCAAAAATTATAGCGACAGAATCCGGAAGTTTGGGACTAGTTCTCTAAACTATTTAGGTGGAATTCGGTGGAATTTAAGATCAGCCGAACAAATTGTTCCACTTAATTGATCCGTTTTTATACATAGGGGAAACTAACACACTGACCATGGCTCCATCTTCTAGGAACTGCGCCACAAAACAGAATTTGTATTTAGAAAACTCGCAATAGGTGGCATAATAATGTTCGAATTAACTGCTTGGAATGCACGACATCCAAGTTCGAAAGCCGACCTGTTACCTGTATTCCGATAAACAGCTCAACTAAGTTTGATTTAGATAACCACTATAACCATAATTGGGTTGGGTAGAAGGTATAAGCATTTCAACCACAAGAAATCCCTCATGAGTGGCATTACGCGTTTACGTAAAAGGTTTCGCATGCCAAGCCAAAAAACCGTTCGCAAGAACAGTAGGGCGGAAATGAGTGAAACAACTTGTTCCTGACATGACCTAAGCAAGTGAAAAATTCCATGCAACCCTCAATTAGTATCCGAGAACCTTAAACATCGTATGTGGCAAGGAGAATGGCATTGGAGACGATAAAGGAAGTGTGAAAGAGGGGCGAAAAGGAAGGCGATTGAAGAATAAGGAGAGAAGCACATACGGGAGAACATTCCTGCACCACCCTCCTCACATGGACTCCCTTATCGACAGGTGTTTAAGAAGCTAAGCGGGTGAGAAGAGTGCAGAGTGAGGCTGAAAGGGGCGCAGAGGGCCGACACAGCGGCGGTGTGCAGGGATAACTTCCACTAAGGGAATGGGGATTCTGTAGGTTGGGTGACTGCAGGGGCTATGGGGATAACAGAGAGAGAGAGGAAGAACCGTCGCCTGGTAACAGAGGCCAGCTCCTATTGGAGAAAGAGGAACCCAGTTGGTTTGTGGGGAGCACCACCTTCAGACAGCTGAGCTGGAGAGGAAGCCTAAACCGGCCGATGAGTGAGATTAAAAATCTCGATGGTTTTGACTGTTATCGATCTTTTTCTATTTGGCACGAGAATTTTCCTGGAGAAGGGTTGGCCAAATACGTCTTCATCCACACATTATGCTGAAATTCATCAGATTGGCGGGTGACAGAAGGTATAATATACCAAAGCTAACCTTATTTCAAAAGCTTGCGTCTCACTTACCGATCGATGACATTTCTATGGAATGAGGAACCTCCGTTTCATTTCGGCCTATAAATCGACCACACATTCCTTCCTATAAAAGCGAGTTTCATTTATTTCTAAAAGCTCAGCTAATTCCCCCGACCTATGATTCTCTAGAAGCATATTTAGAATTCAATCTGCTTTCTCTTAGCGGTACCCAATTTTTCCGATTCAAGTACGTTGTCCTTATGGCGTGGATCCCAAACATAAAATACACTTTCGAAACAAGATCGAATTCATATCATAACCTAATCCGGTGCTCCCCAACCTTTTTCGCTCCACGGGACACCTTCATGCATGCTTAAAAACATCGCGGCACACCAAAGCGCCCCTAACTAATTTCACTGCGTAAATACACAATACAAGGACAACTAAATTCGCAAAAATACGATGTTGAATTTGGAGCGTCATGTCGATGGCATACTCAGACACTGAAGAATATTCACCTTTAGCTTGTAGCCAAAATACATCTAAAGGTAGCATATTAATTTTAAGTAGTTGCTAAGGTCTATCAATTCCTCTCGTAGTTTCAGGATAAGTCCCCTGGATTATAAAATTTATGCGAATTTGTTTGTTCCAAACGCTTTTGTGAAAATTAAATACCCTCGGAATGTGCGACATACTAGTGACTTCCTCGCCGCACACTGGTTGAGGAGCATTGCCCTAATCCACAAGAATCACCAAAAACACTTTGATATAATAATTTCTACCACGGGGCTGACGAACCCTTATGAACTCTATAATACCTTCGAAGACGATAAAAAACCGCAATAAAATGTTTTCGCGTCCCACGTGAGCTTATTTGTACACTTTAAAACCGTTTGAGAGGTTAAAAACAAAGCGATAAAACGCAAACGTGTGGCGTGCCAAGCAAATTCGTGTCACAAGGAGCACGCGTCCCGTGAGTTGGCATTTCTCGTCCCAGAATACTAAACCATATGCGACTGCAACGGCAAGAACATTTTCCCCTTGATCTAAGCGCACGCAAGAAAAGATAAATGATCTCGAATTCGCTTTTTATTACTCCAAAGGATGTCCTTTTGGTCTTTCAAAATGTAAGCCAAATATTTTCACAAGTAAACATGTCCTCTAAAATAAGAAAATATGACCGAAATTCCCTTTTGTATGCGGATAAATAACACGCAAAAATAATTCAGAATTCAGAAAAACAACTTTTTTCAGAGCGAGAAAAACCGTGCACCGAAACGAGTTTCCTTCGAAATAAAAAAATCGGTACAATATACACTGCACAAACTTTTTCATATACTAATGCGTCGTTTAGTTATTTTTTGAAAAATATGAACTATGTAGAACCATTATAAGCATCAACTTAAATATCTATACAAAATTTGACGAAAATCGTAGGAGCCGGTTTTTAGAAAATCCATTTGTTATTAAAGTTGTCCAAGAATAAACTAGCCTTATATTAATTTTTTGATAAATATGAACTATGTAGTATTATTGCATATGTAAATACATACATGTAACTGTACGAAATTTGATAAAAATCGTTGGAGCCGTTTTTGAGAAAATTCAATTGTTGTTTAAATTGCCTAGAATGAACTGCCCTTAATTATTTGTATTATGCAATTTCAACCATTTCTTCATAAAATGCGTAAGTACGAGCTTTCATTCATTTTCGCTCTACTGTTTAGGCTCTAGATCCGCGAACAGACAGACAGACGACAATGCGAAAACCACTTTTTCGGACTTAGGTATGTACACACAAAACGTATATTTCCATCAAAATCTCGAGATCGAATTTTTTCGTGATTACAATACTTTCTCAATATACTTCGTATACCTATGAGAAAGTAGAAAAGACGAGCGTTCTTTTACGACACGCCCCTTAACGCTAACAGGTACCCATGGAATCGATAAAGAAAGATTTATACTACTAACCCCGCCTACTGAGGAATGAAGTAATTACACCGTTTAATAAGTGGCTGTGTCCTCAAACTCTCCCTTATTTCTCTCTCTCTCTTATCTACACTCCGAAGTTCCACTCCTCCGTTAGATAGTTCATTGCCGTCCAAGTGAACTTTGTGGACTGAAGCTTATCTATATCCTACGCTCACTGAGCCTTTTTTTTTTTTTTAGCGATAATCGATGTTTTGAAGCTTTAAAAAGTCGCGCGCACTCATTAACTCTATTATTCCGGCTCACGGAATTCGGCAATTAATGAGAGTTTCCGAGAAACAGATGTCTGCGCGTACTTGGGCATACACTCACGCGTGTATATACAAAAATATACGAGGGATGTTCAGATTTAACCTGGACTTTATTTTTTTATTAAAATCTTATATATAATACAATGAGCTGATGAGCTGTGTACATTATCATTATAATGTTGGCAATACAAAAAAATTATGTATTGTTGCCATAGTAATCCACGTCAGAGCTAACAAAGATGGTATCTGAACGTCTTTCTACTTCAGTGGAACAACGCATTATTGTTAAATTTCTCTGGGTACTTACGTATTAACGGGGAGCTCGACTTAAAAATATAAATACGAAACAAATACCATTTAAATTGTTTTAATTTTTAAGAACATTAAAAGAAACCAATTAACATTTAAATGAATTGTTATAGATAAAAATTGAAAAAGCAATCACTGATCGGCCTGTCGCGACATTTACAAACCCGATCACCGGACAACGGGGAGGGATAGTTTGGTTCCAGCGAGGCGAAGGGCGCGGTAGCGCCCGGAGACAACTAAAATAAAAACAAAGCGAGCCGAAAGCTCGCCAATATCCTCCCCATTTTCGGCGCAACAGTCAAGCGACATATAATTCCTCTGTAGACTACAGATATCTTGGTAGAAACCAATCGGTATTTACGTATTAAGTTGGACTCCCCGTTAATACGAAAGTACCTTTCTCTGTAAGGAAGGTGTAAAAGGGATTGAAATTCATCGGTGACTTCGAGTACAGTATGGGGAATCCTGTCTGTCTCGGTTTTCTATTTTCGGGTAATACAAATCGAAGAGGGCCGCAAATGCGTGGAGAACAAAAAACAAAGCAGGACAAGCAACTGCACTCAATGATGTAACAATTTCGCAGGTTGATGAGTTCGTTCGGAGGAACACGCGAATGTCAGTGCGTGAATTGGCGTTGTAAGTTAACATTAGTGCTGAGACTATACTTCATTACAACCTTAGATACAGTGAAGTCAGCGCTCGATGGGCGCCCAAACAGTTGTAACCAGAACCAAAGGCGATGCGGGCTCAAATTTCAGGGGTTCTGAGTAAACGATTTCTGAGGGAAGGGGCTGATTTTTTTAATCGTATCAAAACCACGGACGAGACATGGGTCCATCACTTTACTTCAGAAAACAACTGTTCCAGTATGGAGTGGAGAGACACAAATCCTCCTACATAGAAAAAATCCAAAACGATGGCATCAGCAAACAAGGTGATGGCTACTGTTTTGGGATGCTCAAGGCATTATTCATGCGGATTTTCTGGAACAAGGTCATACAATTAATGCTGCACTTAGTAGGCAATAAATTCAGTTCGAATGGCGAGGTGAAAAATGCAGTCCCCAACTGATGTCGACATCATCCGAAAGATTCCTTTGAAACTGGAATAAAAACTACTAGGACTCTGGATCAAGTGTATTCTGAAGGAGAGTACATAAAAAAGTGACTATTATTATTGTGCTGGGTTACTTTTACGATTTTATAATAAATAAAGCCCAGGTCAAATTTGAACACCCCTTGTAATATCTCTCTCTATTATAAAATCGGAATGGTTGTGATGCATAACGCTCTAATTTTGTGAATATCTCGATTAGAAATAAACTTAGAAGCTTAAAATTTCTCAGGATTTCAGTGTTCATGAATCTTTACGTTATGACTAAAAAAATTTTGAAAAAGGTTACGGTTCGACTCCAGAGGATGAATGTCTTTTCCCATAAGATAACACGTAAAAATCACCGTTTTGTTTTAAAGGTTTTCATTCTTTTACTCTTTAAAATATCTTAAAATTATGTTATCGACACGAAATTTGCGCTAAAACACGCCAAAATGAATGAGTATTCTTATTCCTGCCGTCGAATATTCAATCTCATTCGAATTCGCTCATATTTTGAATTTATACTCGAGCTTTGGTAAATTTTTTAACATTTCAATAATAAGATTCCATGGTTACCGGTATTGTTGTCCTCGATAATTTCTGCGTATATGCACTTAAATAAAGTCTTAAAGATCGAAAATAAGACTAAAACTTGCTCGAAATGACCGAAGATATGAATTTAATGCAAATAAATCGAACGCAGTATTCATGTTATTTATATTTTTATCTATATTACTGAAATCCTATTTCTGGTTGTCTCTCTCTCTCTCTCTCTCTTTAACGCTCTATACCTCAGCCATTTTTAATCTCCGAGAATTTCAGCCCTCTAACAATAAGTTTATTTTTTATCGAGTTATTCAACTAATTTTCTTAACTGGTTATTAAAAACCAAACATACATCCCTTATAAAATATATTCATTAAACTCATATTCAAAACATATTCCCGTTAAACTAATCTAAATCCAATAGGTACATGGTAGGAACGAAGAAACAGCGAGAAAAGGGGGGGAGGTTGGCGAGCGTGAGCGAGCAGGGGGCTTGCCCCCTAGTGCATAATTAAATTCGCGATTTACATTAACTATGAGTTATCCTCCAGGAGGGATATAGCTAAAAGACGCCTCTTTTCTCACATCAGCATCTAACACCTTTTGAACTAGGTATCTAATTATCAATATATTTTTGTTTTTCCGATGTTTTCGTCTTTAGCTTCCATTGAAAATTAACTTTTAAAATATATACTTAATATCCTTGAGACGGCGATTCGTGTATCTGGTACCAATTCATTAATATTTGGTAATCCACTAAATCGACATTCATGAATTATTGACGTCATTACACGCCGGATGAATTTAAGCCCAAGATGAAAAGCGTCAGTGTCGCACAATCAAGACGTTTTATCTCATTTACAGAATTACGACATAAAACATTTACGATAAAAAATAAATACGCCGATAATCGCGGATTTTAAGATTCATTCGTTTTCAAAAATCCCCGCAATTTAATTAACGAAAAAGCGAGTTTTATACCGCTTTGCCGAGAAACGGATAAACCCCTGCCTTAAAAAAATACCGTTATGATTTCCCCTCTTCGACCATACTAACTCCTCTCCGTCATAAGTCCATTAAAAAAGGAACAGAGACACCCCCCCCCCCTTCGCTTTCGACATCGCTCGTCCATTATTCCCCATAGAGTTTAAGGGAGATAATTATTTTTCACGGCAGCGTGGTAACAACAAAAAGTAGCTGCGATATAGATGTCGTGACGGTAAATACTCGCGTCCTGATGGCGATAACCGCTAGGAAACACCTCCCCCCCTCCCCTCTTCCTTCCCCCACCCTCTTAAACCCACCCAAAAGAGTCGATTTCTCACCTCCGAGTCGGAAGCGATCGAGAGGAAATGCCGTCGCATAAAAACAAAAGAAATTAATTCGAACAAAAGGGACAGCTGTGCTTTGAGCCCCCCTCCCCATACGTGTAAGCCTCGCCTATCCTCCTCCTCCTCCTGTAAGAACACGCTCCGAATGAAATTTTCTACTTGAATGGATAATAGGTTGGTGAAATCACTCGATAGCCTTAATTTAATTCATTTTTTTTATTCAACTGTGCGAACCGATTCAACGGACCGTAAAGCAGCCGACAATTGAAATATCCTATTTATTAAAAAAGGAGGCGGTAGGCGCAGACCGAAACTCATACGTACGTACATTTATAACACGAAAAAATTTTCGGCAGCTCGGATAGGTTCCTTTGACCCATACCACGTGTGCTCAACAAAGTTTCCGTGATTGACAAGGAAGGCGGTAGGGAACAGGGGCGTAACTACGGTTTTGGGCACCAAGTCAAGTTTTTGGGGCCACCATTTATACATAAATATATGAAATTATTACACCGTTTCGATTTTTATCGATATTTTTTTCGTTTTAATTCCAAAATCTATAATTCTAACATTATAAGGATAGGGCAAAACAACTCCAAACACCTGAGACGGATATTTTCGTCTTCATTCCGAGCGATGAAGTCTTTCATTCCCACAATGATAGTACTACTTCGAATATCTTACGGGAAAAATTCGAAGTATTTTTGTGGGGCCCCCAAATATCTTGGGGGCCCCACGCACTGCGTGGGTCTGCGCCCCCCCCCCCCCTCCCCCCCCCTAAGTTACGCGCCTGGTAGGGAGGTGGGGGAGACATGGGTTGGCGACCTCGATGGTTTTAGATGGAGATTTAGGAGAGGAAGGAAGTTCTGAGAAAAAGGAGGAAGAAGGGGAAGGTGAGAGGGATGGCTTAAGGCTGTCTCATAGCAGCACTTCGAATCAGCAGAAGTCATTGACCAAGAGTCCTTCCGAGCTCCGTCCCAACCGAGCCAGAGGGAAGAAAGGAAGACGGAGACGTTCCTCTCGCGAGCAAGGCAAGGAGGTAGTCATTAGGGCGATGGGGAAACGCATTTTTCGGCGGAGGGGTGAATAAACCTTTATTTTGGGAAGGAATAAAAAAAAATAAGAATCCGCGCGGCGAATCGAAACTGGCCGGTGCATCGCTCTAGAATAACGGGAAAGCAGTTGCGATCGAGTCGGATAAAACGAGACGGATGCATTATTATCGCGTGATGGCGTTTATCTTTCCTTTACGAATAAGGGAGAAAATTTTGCACGCGACGTTAATGACGAAAAGACAGTACTTTCTATTTTTTACAGCGGGAGAGACTGAATAGGCCCTATTCCATAAGGCCTCTTAACGCTAAGGTCGTGGGTTCGAATCCATCCGTGTGACTGAAGGTCTCTGTTTATCTTCCATTATTAGTATCACATTAAATTTAGTATACTTTTACGAATTATTAGAAAAGAAGCATTTAAAAATATACTTTCTTCTGACAGAATCTTATTTTCGGTGAATTACCACTGAATACGGCTGATATGTAGCCTATATAAGTATCTGGTTTTTGCAAAATTGTTATGGCTATTGGATATACCTGAAACGAGTATTTTTCGAATGATTTTTCTTGTATTTTTTCAGAAATAATTCTGTTTAACTTTCAAATTATAGTTAACTGAATATTATTTCGATATTTCATAATATCTAATATTTAATGTTAATTTAACAAAGACAACTAAGAATGAGATTATAGAGGGAAACAGATGCACCGATCGTCTCAGCTAAGAAGTTTATCGCATCGAATCATAGCGAAGATTGATTTATAACGGGAATCTAAATTGATCGCGCAAAGCGAGCATAATTCAACTCGTTTATGGTATTCTATCAAGCGGAATTCGCCAGAGATGTAAAATATCCCTCCTGTACGCGGTGGCATTCGAAGCAACGCCTTGAAGGTCGAGGACCGGTTATTTCAAGTAGAGGAACACCAAGGCCACGAGAAATCTCCTTTTTAAGCTCTTCACTTAGGGCGAAATATCACGTACATATCACTTAAACAAAAACCACTTGCATTCGACCAACATAAGTAACGCGACTCCGTTTAAAAAATGTTAATCGGAACTGAGGGACGGGATAAAAAACGTAGTTTAAAAGACATACGAAATCACGGTTACGACTATCGTCAATACGTCAAAATTTAAGAGACTTTATATCACGCTTTCAAGCATTCGGTCGCGCTTAAAATGTGAACATTTTCACATAAACAAATTTTCCTGTTTACACACTATCGACATAAAAACTGCAAAAATATTTGCCATTGAAGAAACGAAGCAGATTCCAAACAAAATGTGTTATAAAAATAGCCAACTTTCCTAAGAAACGAGTCGCACGAACCAAGTTTAGAAATTCCCCAAATTTTACCGTTAAAAACCGTCGGAGGAAGCACCACCCGGAGGCAAAAAAAATAAATAAAAATTAAACCGACGTCGGAGAAAATAAACATTTATTTGCATATCGCGTAATGGAAATAAAAATAATAAAAAAAACGATAAAACGGGAGTCATTACGCCCGCTTTGTCAGATCGGTTTCCAGAGTGTCGAGTTTGTCAAAACCAGCGGGAGGTTCCTGGACAACCGGATTTCCCTCTCGGACGATAAAACAATTTCAAAAAAAAGAACGCCATTCACCAGGAGGAACCAGATCACCTTACAAAAGTCAGCAGCGCAAAGAGTCTTAAGCTGGAAAGACACCTTCAAGGGGTGAGACAAGGAGGCCGGTGAAGAGTATCGGAGGAGTCTCCCTCAATAAACCGAGAAAATTAGCGAGGGAGCGAATTTCTTGTACTGCGGTCGATAAATAAAGAGGCTAAAAAGTAACTCCGTGACGAAACTCACTCGTGGAGTTCCTGTCGAGACATTGCATTTGCCGCTCGTATGAAGTAATGGAAGTAATAATCCATCCAGAGAGTCAATCTCCATGTTAGAACGAAAACAACTCGTATTTTCTGTTTCGATTCCAATAGTATCTCGCATGCGCACTGTTTTAAGTTACACAGTGTACACGAACTTCTAATATACGCAAGCTTAATGCTCCCCTATTTTATGAAATTTAAGCGAATAGGAATACGATTTACATGGTAATATCTCAACATTTACAAATAACGATCGAAATCCTTTAGAATTTAATCTTCTCCATTGACCAATATCGCAGACCATTATTCTAAAATTTATTGTCGATTTAAAAATTCTGTAAACATCCACATTCCTCTCACATATAGCTTAGGGAAAACAATTTTAAAGGAATGAAATATCATAAATTTTGAAAAACCAACCAAATTGACATAATAGCCAGTTACGAGTCTCATTTATCACTCTCGTGAACTGAGAAATGACAAACTTGAGACTGCAGAGAGCAAATATAACATTTAATTGTAAGGGATTTACATCCTGCACTGAAGACTTGACGAAAGGGCTCGGAAAAGATTGCCTCTTAAAAAGATAGCCTACTAACGGAAACCATTTTACATCCTTCCTAACTTGGAAAGCTGAGTTAAGCCGCTGGCGGCTTCACCACTTCGTCGATAATTTTTTTTATTTCTGCACGTTACGCTAAAATATCTGTAAAGTAATCTACAAAACAATCTGTGAAGTAATCTACAAAACAAACCGTGAAGTGCTATTAAAAACACGGAATTCTAATAGTGGATATGATAAACACGTGACGATATGGAAACACTACGCAGTCGTTGCTGCAATTTTCATACCGATTCTATAGTAATTTCCGGTGGATACGATACATGCAATCTTCGGTTATTTTGCCACGAGAACAGATTATCACATCTTATGCGGTTACAAAAGATCGCTAATCTTTCAGATTCTTCCTGACAAAAAACAACCACGATTAATTTTTAAGTTCACCAGAATCATTTCATGAAGTCTAATAATTGTTATACGGTTTTCCGCGGCTAAATTTTCACCGACTGTTTTCAATTACAACTACAAGAGCATGATTATGACAATATGATAAAATTAAGCCGTAAAAGAGAATAAATTTGTGCTAATTCTGAAACAGATATTGTAAAATTTTGGAAGGAATAGTGTTGCATGGAAATATAGCAAACATGTGCCTGGAAAATTTAATCACCCCGGCAATTAATGAACCGACAAGTAAAATATCTGCACTTAAAAGTTTTCTTCCAATTCAAGTTGAATATAATTTGAAATTCGGATCGTTCTACAATCAAGCATAATTAGTACGAACGATCCCAAATTTAAAATTTTAAGTACCTATCTCGAAACTTTCATTCCTTTGAAAAACTTACTGGTACAAACATATTTGGTCCAATCAAAATCGTAACAACTCGGAATAATCCTTTATATTCAGACACCTTTGAACGCTCTATTAACCTAAAGCGATAATCCACACAAGGAAAAAAATCGACGAATGGGATTACGACGTTGTCGGAAGACCAAAAAAACACAGTGGAGTTATAAGAAGACACCCTGTCCAAAAAATATCATATTATAACAAATATGTATCCATGGTACTCACCTCCGGTTCCCAAAACCTTGAGGAGCTCAAAGTGGGACATGTCAACCCTTCCAGGTCCCGTGAAGTTGACTGAAATAACACAAGAGGAAGAAAATTAAAATGAATCGACGCTCGATTTCTCTTCTCCTTAACAGAAGTAAAACATGATAACTCCTTAGAATGGGGAAATCTAATAAAATTCTTATTTCCTCACCGTTAGAGGAATCGGTCCAAGTACAATCCAATGTTAACAACGCGACGCCTCCTAGAAGTATTCAAGGTGAGAGAAAGGCTTTCAAACGCACAGCCGGGTTTGCCTTGTGCCAGATTTCGAAGGCTTCAACGCAAGACGCTTGGCATCGATAAAAGGGCTATTTGAACGCGTTTTAATCCGCATATTTACAAATCGATGCGAAAAAAGTCTGGTCGCGGATAAGGTCATTAAATAACATTCGGAACAGTCAGTGGTTTCACTCGCGATGACGACGCATCCAGCGCACTGATGACAGGAGATAAAACAGGAAGTCATTCTTTAAAAGATCAGAAAGACGCGTATAATGAGAGTCCCGCTTCGTGGAAGGGTTAACAACGCCTTATTCCACAATCCGCAAACATCTATGTGATTATCACTGAAACAAAGGACTGCGCACGTACAAATTCTCTCCACAATTGATTATGCTAAACGTAAACATAAACAAATAGTCTTCGTTTCCATTGTTATGGTTCTACTTTTCTTAGAACCAGAAACATCTCTTATCAGACATTTTCAAGGAAAAGATAAAGTTTAAAAAAATAATGCCAACAATATGCAGTTTTCCACAACAACACTAGCGTCGTAACGTAGAGTTAATGACTCGTAAATCGAGGACCGCCGCTCTAAAAATAACCTTTTGCTTTCCGGGGATTTAACCATTTAACTGCGGAAATCTGATTTGCCCCACGGGCTTAAAAAAAAAAAAAAACGTTTCCCTACTTCCTTCCCGTCTACCTCTTTAAGTTTTAATCACACGCGGAATCACTCCGAACGTCCATTTTCCGAAATCAGAAGCGACTTTCAAAAAAGCAAAAAAATAAATAAATAAAAAATAAAACGCCCGTCTCTTTCAGCGGGCAAACCCCCGAAATGGGTCCCTCTTCATTATAACACCAACCCGATCACGCTTACCCCTTACCCTCGGGCCGTATAAATGGAAGACGAGAGAGTCCCACATGTTTTTCTCCACGCATCCCATCCGAGCCATTTCATTGAAAACGCATTCGCCATCTTACGGTAAAAATCACAGACGGAGAGAGCATCCGTGGAACGAGAAAAAGACTCGTGAAGATAGTAGTAAGGCAAGGCAAGGCAACCACCGTTTCGGCCCCCATCTTAGTTCGATGAACCCCGAGCGCTCCTCTCAAACAGCTCTTCTTTTTATTCCGACTTTTTTTTTATTCATCGGAGAGTGTACCGCCTTCTTCTTCTTCTTAATCCCATCCCACCGCCTCCCCTCCATCCCCATCCTCCTCCCCCCTCTTACCCTCAAGCGGGCTGTTTCAATCCCTCGAAAGGAAAGGATACAAAAAGCCCATACCACCGACGGAGGAGGAGGTAAAAACTGCTTCCTCCATGCGGTTGGAATCTTCGGAAGTCGTTAAACAGCCGAACACGAACGAACGTCGATTTAATTGGCGGGAATTTCGAAAACTATACGCGGGAATTTGAATGCAGAAGAGGAAGAGGAGCGAAATATATGCAGGAATGAGGAAGGTCATGCTGAAATTTCTATAGCGTGGAAACGTGGAAGCTTGATAAAAATCATATGAATTGCCCGAAAAACTCAGTAAAATGAACATGACAGAATTCAAGACAGAATTATCGAGCTCGTCTTATGGCTAAAAATAATTCATAAACAAGCGCTTGATGATCGAGAGATTAAATAAAGTGCTTATCTAAGGTATCTCTAATAGCTACGACAAGGGTGAGAAAAGCGGAATGCGCATTTCGGGGTTATTTTAGAATGTACTTTCGGTGAATCACTGAAGACGGCTGCTTCTTAGCTGAAATGCGCATCTGGATTTCCTAAATTTGTTGTGGCTACTGGAAACACCTGCGATAAGTACTTTTTTAAAATCTTTTGATTTTTAAGTGCATGTTCTTGAATTAACAATAATGATAAGGAAGAGGAAGGCCTACTAGGTCGAGCATTTCATGAGGTGTTACGTGATCAAAGATTTGATTGAAAGGAAACGTGAAGCTAAAAGAGGAAGGAAAAGGAATCGTATATTATATTACTTTACCTGAACAGTAAAGAGACTTCACGAAGACGTTAGAATTACTTCAGGAAAATTCTAATAATTTAAGACTTCTTTGGAGCAATAAAGGTAAATAGGAGTGCTTCGGACTTTATTAATTAACCACCATTTCTTTTATTCCTTTATTTTATATGCAGTTAAGTTACAGAATGGTAAACCATATATTCACATTACGTGTAACTTAATCAAAATAGGAGCTATATCATTTAAGTTAAAACTCTTTAAGTAATTGATTTTGATGGTGCCATTTTCTTTAAGAGGTAAAATATATTTCAACATCGAACGAGTCTTAGGTACTTCAAAATATTATGGTCTCGAGTCAGACCAAACCTGATATTGCTCAATCAGCGTAATGGCGTTACGTAAAGGGAATTTATTATTCCGCCGAGCCTTAAAAATGCATACATATATCCATGCATACAATGAGTCACGCAGGAAACTCGAATGCACCTTACATAACGGATATCCATACACTATCTCAAGGACGGAAAATGGAGTGGTCGTATCCAAGCAAAGACTCCAGACGGTAACTTCCAGCTACTTACACAATTACTATTTCCATAGAGAATAAATGCATAAATAAATCTTGGCGATTTTACTTACGGTGGAGAAATAAATCCGCAGCGTATGTCACGCTGGCCACTCGCCTCGCGAATTACATAAACAGATTTTTCTCCGCTCCTGTAAAATGCCTTCGATCCGTTTCCTTCGCGTTCGTTTCGTATGAAAATATTTCACATCGACGCGAGGCGCATGGACATTCACTCCCGCCATCCACTCATTCCGCTTCTCACCGACTTGGAAAGTCAATCGCAAGACAGGAAATCAAACTGTAATGACGTCCGAGGCACGCCATTTCCAAGCCCTTTTCGAAAGATAGTCAACTTCCAAGCAAAGAACGGTCCTTGAAGAGTAGGACGTAGTTATTTTTTCAGGGTCTAGCCATAAATAAATAAATAAATGACTGAATGAATGAATACAAAAATCTGTACCTACGGAATGACCACGCGTCAGATTTTATAGGCCGTAGAGATATTTAAAATATTATTACCTAATCGATGTTCTGATGGAATTATATTTTTAATTTGTGAATGTGTACAGCTAATTAACTCATTTGAAATTGTATTCAGACTGCGCGGAATGTTTTTATTTCAAATTAATGTTTCCCAACTGGGACGATAGGTGTGCTGCGAAAAACGTTGCCAACTAAATTAATTAATTAAAAGAACTGATCCGAAGAACACTATGCTGATAAGCATAAGCTTTAAGGTTGGGAATAGTTTGAAAACAGACGAATATCCGCCCGTCAAGTAGAACAGCCGGGTTAGATGCCCTGCCATGGCAGAATCTTTCTCCTGTTTCCAAATTATTCCCAGATAAATACATAATTTAAAAATTTTTGTACGTCCTAGAGGAAATTCTATTTCCTCTAATAGAGTAATTATGCAGTAATCCCAATCAATTAACGAGTCCAAACGTTTTCATGCCAGCATTTATAAATATACAACCTTGTTTCAATATCAACTGATATCAAAATGACATTGTTTATTTTTGAAATGCTGCCCGCGCCAACAGAAACGTTGGGAACCACTTCACTGAGCAACCGTAAATACCCATAAGGCCGAAAGTCACATAATAACCATTATTTCGCGGGAAACTTCCTACATATTCCTTCTCAAAACAATCCGCACGATGTCACGCTCCTCGTCAATGAATCCGCCCCCGCATCACGTAAAAAGAGATCATCGTCTTTTTTTTTTACCCCGTTCGTGTGACACGGGCGACCGTGGCCTCCGGGCACGATTCGATTATACCTTCCGCGACCTCAACACCGAAAACCAGTCACGCAAAGCAAGGACGATTTTTGTTGGTGTTTGCGAGATCCTCTTCTCGCACGGGAGGGCCATAATCGAAAACGGGGCCAGGAAAAGGGAATTTTATCAGTTCGACGAGGTAAAAAAAAAGGAGTTTTTTCAAAGGTTTTTCGAATGGCGGGAGATAAAAAAGAACGACAGGACCTCGCATAAAACTTCCTCCGTTTGGTTTTGTGAGCAGCGGACGAAATAAAAGGAAGATCACGCAATCTAAGAGATAGAGTACAAGGACAACGTTTGAAGGTGTCAGAAGAATATCACCCCGACAGAATCATAAAATTAAAAAAATACACGGTCAAGCTCAGGCGCACGCATAAAAACGATTTAGCTATGTTTTCGAGAAATCGGTTAGTTCAATGGTTCTTGAAAATTTCCTAACCCCGGCGCACTTTCGAAGATAAACAGAATTTCCCGCCATCCTTACCTTGAAACAAGATTCATGCACAACCTACAGGGTCATCAATTTAATAGAAGGAAAATTATTGCCCTTATGACCAATCGACATTTCTGAACAGTTGATTTGTTTAGTTGAAAAATGTTTCTCCTAGAAAATGGTTTCTACGAGATACTCGCCATTGTTGATATAGCCCAGAGTTATTCGAATTAACTATTACTATACTAGTTACGTAATCAGTATTACAAATGCATTGCATATTTCTTACTATGGATAGAAGAAAATTAAGTTGAGGAGTGCATTATTCCACTCTTACCTCGATTTTAACTTTCCAGAAAATAGAAACTTCTTTCTTGATGAACCTCTACGAACCATCACAGCGGCATAAACAAAAGTTTTTGTCGGTAGCTAAAAAATGTTCTTAAACTATTCCGTTATACGCACGACACTTTTTATGGAACGATGCTCATCATTGGACCGAGTCGGCTAAAAAGTCACGTATATACACCACGGATGAAGTTTTCTTTTCACCGAGGAAAATAATCATCAAGGCAGACTCGTGAGCGCCGTAAACGTTGAGACACTTTCACCCGATGAGATGGGCTAGGAGTTCGAAGCCCGCGAAATGGCCAGTATTTATAGCAACGCTCCTGTTCCAGCATATCGAAAAAATAGATAGTATTTATAAATAGAAAGATAGTCTCGATAAATCCGTAAACAATATACTAAAGTCTACTCAAAATGTTCACTTTTACAATTCGAATTATATAAAAGGAATAACAGGTCGTCTAAAATTGTGATACGCAGCGAATGATACAATACGTTAATTTGTGGTTATAGTCTCACAAAACTGTTCGATGCTCCGCTTATTTAGCTACATACATATAACCGCTTTGGTTAAAGAGTGATCTAAAGCAGTGTTTCTCTACCAGTGGGACGCGTCCCACTGGTGGGACTTGAAAGTAATCTAGGTGGGACCAGAGCCGGCTGAAGACATTTTGACACACCAATCGGCTACACTTCCTGGCACCTTCTCGTTTATATAGTTAACAATCTCAGGCGTAACTTGATGGAATTTCTTCATATTGTCGAAATAAAAAGGATTTACTTGGTAATTCCAAAAAGATAAATTTAAAAAAAATAAACGAATAAATAAATTTTGTGGAATTACCAAGTAAAACTTTTTTATTTCGACCTTCTCCTTTGTGTCTACCAATTATTATCGTGCTACTTGTATGCTTATAAACGTAGAAATAAATTTATTAGAAAAAGTGAGGTTTTTCTTTATATCATGGTGGTAGGTGGGACACAAAGAGGACATTATCAATTTGTTATTTTAGGTCAGTTAAATAAAATCAGTGGAGTAATTAATGGAATACAACTCAGTTGCTTCACTCATCTCCTGATACTAATGGCTGCACGAGTGGAAATAATTTTTACACCGAAATTTCACATATAATACGTGTATAGGGCAGGAAATTTCACTTTAATCTCCTTAATGTGTAATTATTGAAGTTCATTTATCAAACGACAAAATCTATTATACATAAAACATTACAGTGACCTGGGTCGTGATAAACAGAACTTTCGCAGAAGCATAATAGTCCAGAAAATATAAAAAATGAATGAAATTTTTACTGTGGGAAGGGACGATAAAAAAATCTCCCACTACCGCGACCGCAGCGCTGCGCCGCCACGAAAGTCCTTGCGGCGACTTTTCGAACCAAACGACTCTCCGTGTAAGGAAGAGAAGCAGGAGTTAGATACAAAAATCTGCGAGAGGGAGAGAGAGAGACGCACCAAAAACCAACCACCTGTGGATATTCCGCGAGGAGGCGGCAGAGAATGTGTGTCAGAGACGAGGCGGCGGGGGAGGAGAGAGAGAGAGTCAGAGTGAAAGAGGGGAGGAATAGTGCGAGCAAAAGGAGAGGGAGAGAGGGAGAGAGAAGGCAGGAAAGAGGAGGGAGGGAAATCAGACGCACGATGGTGTGAGATGAAAGGGCTGCCGGGATGGGGAAAGGGAGTTTATATGGAGAAAGAGAGGGGAGAAAGGGGGGAGGGGAGAGGGATAGGGGAGAGGAGAAGAGGGATAGGGGAGAGGAGAAGAGGAGTGGGGGGAAAGGAAAGAGGCAGCTAGTGGGAGAGAAAGGGGTCAACGCTGAGCCCCACTCGGATGTACATGTGGGCAATTTGAAAGACGTCTTCCTCCTCCCCGGAGCATCGCGCAGGAGCGAAGCATGAGGGAATATTTTTAAAGGGGAACAGAAGACACGAAAAAAGCACGGTGCTCAGCACCAAAGACTGTACGTTACATACATATTTTTTTCACACAAGGGGAAAGCTAACGTACGTGGCAGGTGCCTTTATGAGTGGGAAATTCCCTACTCCTATTTACAACGTGACATACTTTTGTGAAAGAATATGAAAACGAAAAGGAGGTATGTTTCTATCTGGCAATGACGCTCGGCCTAGTCGGTGGATGACGTCGAGTCTAAAAACCTCCAACCCTGTCCCTATTCCATTAAAAAGGAGAGGAACAAAGTGGTATTATAACCATTCCTATATTTAGAATCGAGCCAACTCTCCCTAAACTGCTTACAAAAACTTCATCGAGGAAGTAATTAATCGGATAAATCACCTCTTTCTTCCTCTCCGACTGAAATGCGAGGTTTAGTAACCTGAATGTAAATGGACGACACTGGCATTAAAACAATTGAAATGACTTTTAAACCGTCAGGATTTTCGCGGCGAAAAGAGAAGATACCAACATTTTCTTTCGTCGAAAACATTTTGCTGTACAAAAACTACCATGGACAAAATGGCGAAACAAGCCCCAACGAACTCCACAAAAATTGCGTAAAGTCAAATAACGTATGTTGTTATGAAATTACCTAACTTTCATCACAATTTCACTTGATCGCAATATGATTAAATACAAAAAGCTTCAAACCTGTTAAAAATCGTTTTTTTTTAATTACACACCAAACAGAAAAAAATTTTAAAAAGAAAATTCGATTAGTACGACAAATATCGATCACATGTTCACCGATGCAACCTCGCGTTCACTTGCCAAACAACCTTTAATTCTATAAGCCATTTTAAATATTAAAAAAGAGCGAAAATGTCACGCCGTGTTCGTGGCGCGGTCTAATTTAGTGAATCGAACAAGATAAAAAGTTGATCAAACGCGTTGCCAAACCCGTTTTGAATCCCATATTCTAACCAAAAACAACTTTATCTCCTCGTATACGGATGATTAAAAACGAGTCAGATGTTAAAAATGTAAAGATGGCTTCGGAGAGAAGTACATTACGGTACCGTCCGACTCCACGGTTGTAGCAGTAGTAATTGTGCGTGCGGAGGCGGATAGCGTCGTTTTAAAATAGCTAAAAACGCCCCCTGGTGCCGACCTTGAGTGAATGGAGGAGAACACACGCACGCGCACACACAGGCTCGCTAGGCATTTCCCCAAGACAAGGCGGCATTAAGGATGTTGGGAGTGAATAAAAGGCATTCGGAATGGAGCTATCGCGGTCAAGATTTCGAACGGCATTCGAGGACGCCTTTCTCCTGCTCAGGAAACCGTTGGCGGAGATTGAAAAATTTTCGAATGCCACCCAAATGGACCACACCCTTTGTGAGACAACTATCTTACTCGACAAAAGCACCGGGTGAGAGAAAAGAAAGTGAAAGAGTGGAAAGAAAGCAGGGGGGCGGCCGGTGACTTATTTAACAGAATAAACCAACATAAAAAATTGCGAGTTTTTATTGGCAATATTCTTAAGAGCACATTTCATCGAGTGTTTTGAAATACAAGCAAGATAACCTCCAAACGTCTGCATTCCAATTTGATATTAAAATGTTAATTAAGGGAAAGAAAACTTTAACGCCGGATAGCCGATATTATAGTATGTATATGGATATAATACATGGGTGTGTTAAAAAAAATTTTTTTTGTCTTATCATTACCGAAACAACGCAAGATAAACATAGTTAAGAGATACACCAAAAGTAAACATTTATCTCTTTTAACAACGTGTAATATACTGGTAAATCCCCGAAATAAAAAAACGGATAAATTGTCACGTTTCTCATAATGGTGGAATTGGAAATTAAACCGTACGATGAATAAATTAGTGCGCCGAAACAGATATAATTGCCCATCTTAATTCGTTCTTCAATCCGATTTTCACATAATTCGACTTCATAGCGGTATATCGGAGACAGCTGAATGGCGGATGCAAACAGTTTATAGGGAAATTCCTCATAGAAATAGAAAAGGACCAGCCGCCCATGCCCTGGGCAATTTAGGATAATTTATGTTCCTGCACGACTACCTAAAGCGGCACGCAAGAGGATACAAGGGAAATAAGTCTAATAATTCACCTATAGCTGGTATAAAATTTTTAAAATACATAACAGCGCTTAACGAAATAAATTCCCACCAAAGGCAGAGCAAAGGGGAACGGCGATTGAGGCAATAGCACCACCCCATTAGGAAATTTATGAATCAATTTATGTTGAATTTCATCCAACTGCAAAAAGAGACCATAGCCTAATCGAATTGGGCAAAGAAACTTAGTGCATCCCTAAACAATATGGCGCCATTTACAAACCTCGTAACTTTGGGCGTTATCATAAGAATTCCCTAAACGAGTCCTTTGAAGACACCACGAAATGCCACGGTAAAGAAAAAGAATATGTCAAGGCTATGTTAAGTTTCCTCGGGAAAAACAGGAACCGAATATTTATTTTTTTATTGGTGACGAAACCGTTTGTAGCAGAACCTTATACACACAGAATTAATTCTAACACTGACACCGATTCGTCGCTGGAGCTTAATGGCAGTAAAACGTATAGCGGGAAATGAATAAATACACTGGGAGACGCTGGCATTTCGCGCTCACGACGTCCATCTTTGCAAAAAAAGCGTGATCGGAATCAACACGGAAAAAATACGCGAAAACACTAAAGCGCCCGAGACGATTAACACTTTCAGTTGACACAGCGTTAGGCGTCCTGCGCCAACATCGCTAGACGTGCGCCGTAAAATATTCGGTCGTAAAAAAGAACCTAGACGCACCGTTTAAATAAAAAATAATAATAAGTTGCTCCTTTATTTGAAATAGCCCATTCGTCGATATTTAAAATCCAATGACGTCGAACGCGCTACGGTTTTTAAGGGTGTGTGCTCTTGTGACCGCTTTCGCCAAAATTTAAATCCGGAGCCGTTATCTCGTCTTACCAGTTCTTTTGATGTGTTCCTTGCGCATCGTAAATCATGACTACCAGGACCGCAACAAGTGATAGAGGAATGGGGCATGGATATATATCCGCGAAACATTACCAGCAGAGATATCTCTTTCAAAAACAAAACTTAAAAAAAAATATCTTGCTAAGACTCGGACCAAACCATACGAACCGCCTGGGCGCTGTGCCGAATCTATCTTACATTTCCTTTCCACCTCTCCGTTTTCCATTTCCCGTTTCATAACTATGTTTGTTTTTCTCGATAATCGACGCTATTAATACTATCTCCGCCGGATTCGGCCGATTCTTTCGTCCTTCGGTTTTGTCAGGAAATAGCGAAAAATATTCCGTTATCACTGAGTGAGAATCGAATGAATGTAGACAGAAGGGATCTTGAGATTTAAATATGCAAAGGAGATAGAAAAGAATACAATTAAAATTATATTAAAATGAATATTCGTGCGAATGTTAACAGCGCGAACTTTAATCCATGGAATAGCCGAAAGACTGAAAAACCGAGTTATCTATAATAGTCGATTAATCGAAATACACCGATCAATCGAATACCTACGTTTCATATAGGTACCATCACATTATCTATCGATAATTGATTATTGAGTTTAATTTAAACCCCAATCCCGTTAAATAAATTGGAAAACCTAACTTAATAGACGAAACAGCGAAGAAAAAGTTCTGCGCATCAAAATTTTGCAGGGAAAGAAACGTAAACACGCGAGAGATTTGGCGCGTACATATTGTAGAGTCCTGCACGGGCTGGGCCTAGCCCCCGGCCCATCCTTTGGATTTAATTACGGGTCCGGGCCGGACTTTATAATCACGGGAGTTAAACTGCTCCTCCGTAATGTCTCACGGGCAGGGACTACAATTTCTTCGACCTCGTACGGGCCGAGCAGGGTCCGAATTTGTGTGGGTCGGGCCTAGAAAAATCAGGCCCGTGTAAAGCTCTAACATATTGCACTACAGATGTTCCACATATTCCAAGTTGGGAGGGACTTATTTAGACAGGACATGATTAGCCAATTCCCAACATGAAAATATCTCCTTCTCGAAGCAAACCAAAGCAGCTGTTTCGAAATTGAGACACTTTAAAAAGGAAGGAGATTATAAGGTGTAGGAGAGCCTTCAGGAGGAGCTATACTACCACACCCCTTTCTCTCCCCCTCTCTTCAGAAAAATGAACGAACGCAACTCTTTCCCCCCTCTCTCTCTCCCTTATCGGGGCGAAACACGCCCTGTTATCGCCCGCAGCATCTGACAGTCGAAGAAGTAACAAAGTTGCCTTCGTAAAGGCTACGCCACGGCCGTTTCAACGGATGCTCAATGGAGTCGAAGACGAGAGAATATTGCGAGTTAGGTTTAAAAAGTTTTTTTTACTGGAGGTTCTCGAATTTGAGGTTACAAAAAAGGCCTAAAATTTCCCAGAAGGGTGGTTCACGGCAATGGGTTGATGCATCGAAATATATTTTGCCAATCTTAAAGGGTTTTGGGCTATAAATATATCTCACTTTAAGGATTGAGCGACGGATTCAACGTTAAAGGTTTTGATGGAACATTTTGAATTCAGAGCTATATATGTACGATTATTGATCATTTTCGGATGCACAAAGAATTATTATTATTATGTTAAATGATATATATATATATATATATATATATATATATATATATATATCGACAAGAAAAGGTAACAGAGATTCCAGAAATAATTATAATGCTCTCAACATGGCTGAAATCAAAACCGAAAAACAATGTTTCACTAATAGCCTCAAAAACAATCTTTCTACAGCTGTCGGAGAAACGCTGATATTCTATTACGGTAATATCGAACTCAATAAGCATCCATCGAATCACAACAATCGAGTTAACGGCAAGAATTTTAAAATGGACTAATTTCCAACCGTCGAAGCGATACATAGAGACATTACTATCTCCGAACCGTCGAGGCATATGGAAAACATGAAAAATATTATGGACACGGCGACATTTATAAGATAGTAGAGGAAATCCGGTTAACATGAATTGACAAGAAACGGAAGGATCTACACCGCTGTCCAAGACATTTCCATTAACGCCTAGAGACACGTGCAGCGACAGTGAGACTAACCTAATTCAAATCCAAAATTAACTTTTAAACGAACAAAGATAAAAAATTAGCGGATTTCTCTAATGAACCAGAGAGTAAGCAATTTTAACCAATGAAATTTACGAAACCATCACGATTGGATAGGTAAATCGAAACGGTTGACAAACTGACCTAGTTAAAAATAACACCCAAATATGAAAATTTCGTACAAAAAATGTCGAAATATACAAATCCAACACCACAAAAGAAAGTCCAAATTGAAAATTGAACTTTCCACTGAATATTTCAAATAAATTTTGTTAAGCTTTAAATGCAAAAATACAACAATTTGAATTGTTGTGCGGTAAAGAGGGAACATATTTAAAAAATCAATTTGGTCTGGATAATAATATTATAATAATAGAAACCGGCCATTAAGAAACACCAAACCGACAAAAACAATTCGCCGAATGTTAAAATGGGAGTCCATGTTTTTTTGCGTGGAAGAAGATAACAGGAAAACAACGAGTCATTTGAGCCATCCAAAGTATGTATTTTAAAAGTTCGGGCAACTTAAAAGACTCTTCCAGGAAGCAGATGAGGCATAGACTTTTACATAAGCCGTCAAATTATAGCAAGATGTTCCCGCCTCGGCGGAGAGATAGCGCCACAGTAGCGAGCCATCGGATCTGGCAAAGAGAGGACGATTCCGCGCATCCATCCTTCGAGGAAAGGGTAGGAGAGAGAGAGAGAAGATCCGCGGTTTAAAAAGTGAGGAGGAGAACAACATGGCGACAAGCAGGTCAAGAAAGAATTCGAAGAAACGTCCATTTGAATATCACCTTCACCCGTGATGACGGTAATTATTGCCGCACGCGAATGGTGATGAAAGGGGGAGAGAGATGATAGAAATTTTAGTGTTGTCGGAACGAGAGAAGTTTTGACGGTGAAGTGGGGATAGATAGAAAGAGAGAGAGAGAGAGAGAGAAGGATGTAAGTAGGCCATCGGTTCGGAATCATGCCAAAGCCAAGGAGGTGGAGGGGAGGATGGAAACGGGTAAAGGAGAGAAGGGGAGGGGAAAGGAGAAGGGGCAGGAGAGAGGGGGGGAGAGGGGGGGGGAGTATCATCTCCTCTGAAAAATCCCGTAAGTCGCGTCGTTTCGCAGCCGTTCCGGCAGCAAAACACGCAAATGGGCGGGGCTAATGCGTCCTCATCTTCTCCCTCTATGTCACGGTAGGCTTAAAACAGAAAAATTGTAAAAAAAAAACTTCTTTATTCTCTCTCTAAGATTCGTCGCGTTTCGTTCCGCGTTTGTTTTGTTTTGTTTAATGCTTAGGGATAGAGGAGCCGATAAACAGGATTAAGAGTCCGGGGTCTGCAGTAGACTTTGCGCGCAGTAACTGGAGTCAATTGCGACTGATACGCTCAGGTGGTTTTTCCAAGATGGAGAGGGGAAGTGTTGCAAGGACGATCTCTCTGTGGGAAAGTTTTCTTATAACCTAGACGACTCACCACGTGGCCGATACAAAACAGACGCCCACCAAAAACCTCCAACTACCGTCATTTACCGGCACAATAAAAATTATATAAAAAATAAATCACCCAAACGGAGATAGGAGAGAGAGAAACATTATTCTCTCTCACTGTATGGTTGTTTTTAATTGCAAAACTGTATCTTGAAAAGACAGACAATGCGTAATTTAATCTCATTTACTACCGGAACAAGCTCCAAAGCAAACGCAATTATTGAACCAAACGACAAGGGCGGATATTTTGAGTTGTAGAAATAATTTCGCCAATGCTAAAATGCAGGGACTTAAAAAAATTACGGGATTTTAACAAAACAACGAAAACATGTTCATTAAAATAAGCGTAATTAAAAAACTATTTATTATTATTTTCTTGGAACAAGGGTCATAAAACTACGCATGCGTTTTATTTGGCTCGCGGTATTATGAGGAAAAAGGCAATCTTGAAAATTTTACGCGGAAAATTTCTTATTTATAACTGAATTGGTAATAATGAAATCTTTAACGGCAAGATTTTAAGACAAAATATGCTTAGATCTGATTTTTCACTAATATGATACCATATAATCCCTTTTCTAAGGGATATGCAAGTTTTACAATTTTAAGGAGCAAGTTTTTTTTCACGATAGGTACATACATAAAAAGGAATACTCAACTCAGAATAAAATTCTAGGCGTTCACATTCAACACTACTTAGCGAGAAGCTCCGAACAATTTCCACGAGATTCCGCCAGTAATTTACATCGCCACTTCCAAGAATGGAGGCGGGAGAAGTGGAAAAGAACAATCGTATCTTAGGCTGTGAGACTTCCGTCCAAGTTATTTAAAGGCAATTGAAGAAAACCTCCCATCAATCTCCAGAAAGCACGCAAGCGGTATTATGCTGTCGCAACTTAACTGTATTAAGAATCCATTCGTTTCTTCCTGGACGGAGAGAATTTTTCGGGAAAGTTTGATTCTTCGTGGAAGTGAGAGAGAGAGACAGAGAGAGAAGAAAAAAATGGATTCGGAATAAACGAGGAAATTTCCGACCGCGCGAAGGAAACCTTTGGACAATTTCCAAAATTCCTGACACTGCGACGTCAAATCTTTTACTTCTCTACTCCGCGAAGGAAAATTGTGGACGATGAAACGGATAACGAAATGGCACCTTCAGGTTGGATGGGAAATTTGATTAATTCGTCAGAAACTACATTTGATGGATACGATCTGATATCCTAGCTTGATTTAAAGAAGAGCTCAGACCATGCCTAATTTCGTATAAACGATGTAGGTAATTTCTTTAACCATAAAATCATTTTATGGCTACGAGAAATGCCGATATAATTATTTCACGTATGAGAATTATTTTATGCCCAAGAAACTGTGGAAATTAGGACTTGTTTATAAACGTCTGAACTTCGATCCTTAGTATTTTCCGGGCATGTCATTCAGCTCGACTGAAAAATTCCCTATACTTCGAACAAAATCTACTTTTAAAAAGAGCAAAAGTACGCTTTGTACCGATACATTTATTTATGGTTAATACAGCGAATTCCTTAAACTGAATCCACAGTTTACTCCTATATTTGAATACCACCTATAAAGCATAGCTAATTAGAATCTCGCTACCAAAGTTTAGATCACGTATTACGCAAAGCTTCCTGAGGAATGCGAACCGAAGCAGATACGTAATTCATGTCAACGCGGTAATTTTCCTCAAACAAAAAAACCGATTTAACGGGAGAATATTATCCAAGCGCGTTTCGAAAGTAACGCGTAATGGACGCTATTCCTATATATCTCCCCCGACACATTCCGTTTTAGATCTTTTAAAAACTAAACTTGAATTTAAGTATTCCCCAAGGACTTCGGTTCGGACGTCATGAAACGCAGGAAGCTACGTCATTCGTAAGCGGGCAGAAATCACACGCGTCACCGCTCTCGTGCGCACTACGGCTCTCTTTCGTTTAATTCCATTGCTTCGCGCGGTGCTGACGTTATAAACGACAGGGGTCGCGGTATCCAGATCACAATTGGCAAGGGTTATGCGACCGCGAAAGAGTTAAACCGCGATTGAGAGGGAAATAAACAAAAAAAAAATAAATAATTCGGAGAAGAATCGATTAGGTTTTTAAGTGCGTCTCTTATTTAAACGACGGCCGCCGTGTTTTGATACCGAGATACCCTTTTGAAAAACATCACGCGCTAGAAAGGGGAAAAAAAAGAAGAATGTAGCAATTCTTTGCGTAAACACCGAGCCGGCTGCGCAGTTGGTATAATAAAAGAGTATATCCCTCCGATGAAATTTTAAAACAGTTCGCAGAGAATCGTTTCCTTAGGAAGCCGTCATGCGAGACCCTCCCACAGATGCTTTTGTCAACGAGTCTTTGTAAGAGGCGTTTCGCAACGGTAGGCTAGCGCCCATCAGCTACGCCGCCGCGTCCGTTAATTCATACGAATGTAACAGTACACGCGCTGGTTGACCGCATTTTGGCGAATTAGGATGTTTAAAGGGGAAGGGAGGGGGGGGGGGTGTAATAAATCAGAAAAGAATCACAGAGCACTTATCGTTCAATTCATAATTTAGTTCCAGTAGCCATAAATAGGTTGGAAATACTATATGTGCGTTTCGGAGGCAAAGCTGCCGTATTCAGCGGCCAATATGTGGTATATGGTAAGGAAATCGTCGCCAAGTAAATAATACTCTGCAAAATTGACAGAAAAAAAACGGAAAAAAGATTTGGGCCAAATACATTTTTGACGGGATACGTTTTCCGATAGAAAATTACTAACAAAGCTAAATATTACCGATATTTTATTCCGAGAAACTAATCGCATATCTCTTGTAACATTACTTAATATCGTTTGTCTCCATTTAGGAACACTTATCATTTACTCGTAATTATTCGCATCAATCAGAACTCGTCTACCTCTGATTGCCTTCCTCTTCGAATCTTACATAACTTCCGTTTATTATTTTTTTTAATTTCCTTGAATTTGCAAAACGAGTCTAAACCATTTCTCACGCCACATTGCAGCAACCTGCGTCTATATTTTCTGTCACGATATTGAAAACTTACTTTTCCAACTTAATCCTTCAGAGTTACGTCATCGCAGGATTATATTCGGCGCACACATTCTTTTCTAAGAGTAAAAACCGCAAAAAAAAATCCCCCATCAATACTTCTCGATTAATCCCGAAAGATATCGATTCCTTCGTAGTGTCGATAATGAAAAATTACAGTCGATGAAAACACCGACCTTTTCCAAAACGACTTTTTCGCACGACTCACCTCCAAATCCGAGAGAATGAGGACAACCACGTCGCAGGAACTTCGCGTGTGAAAAAAAAAAAGACGAATGTCGAAATGCGTCAATATTCGCTCAGCGGCGTGCTTTACCGTTACGAATATCTCCCTCCTTCTCTCCTCGCACCCCTTTCCCACCTTCCACCTCTTCTTCCCCCATCAAACACGGGAGGGATCCTCGCCCAACCTCCTCCCCCCCCCCTTTAGTCCCTCCCTCTCCCATTCGACCTCAAACAGATTCCTAACCTCACCCAAGAAGCTCTCATACCTTCCGAAAACACTACCTGACCTCGTTCGAAGTCTTATGAAACAGCAACCTTGAAGGGAGAATGGGGAAGCTTTGCCCTATGGATGACAAGTTCCAAGGAAAGTGATGGTATGGGAAAGGGTTTGGCGAAAAATCCGCCCCCCACCCCCCTTCCCTATAAGAATCCGGAATTTTTCGGCGATAAGCCCGGGGGTCGAGGCCAACTTTACACCTACCAGCAGGCCATACGAGGGAAGGAAAGATTTCGGGGTACGAATGCAATATTTTTTGGAACAGATTCCAATGGCCCCGATATCTCTCGTGTCGCAATGCGATTCGCGAGCTGAATGGTGTCGAAGGGAATCGCGGAATATGTCTCTCCTTCGCAACGGTTCGCCAATAACGCGGAGATGTCTGTTGGAGTCGTGCGCAGCAGTCGCGAATATCTGAATTTTAAATCCCTTTCGGCCCAGATATAAAAACAACACTTTAAGAGACAAAGTCATATTCCAAATATCCGACGCTTATTAGGAATCTATTATGTAAGCTTCAGAAAGCGCATGTTTCAATAAAGGTTTTTATATTACGTACGTGTCATTTCAAGTACTACATAATCAAAGCGATTGTTCTTACCTTCATCAAAATAATATTTTTAAGTGAAACAAACAAAATTTGAAACGATTCTAATATTTATTTTAGTGATAGAGATGAATATTAAAATTAATAATTTTTACTCGCACCTATTTCTACGGGATTATTAAACAATCGTTAACTTTACATACCTATTAGTTATATTGAATGGCGTATAGAGATGAATACCTAAATTAATAATTTTTAAAATTAATAATGTTTAAAATTACCAATTTATACTGGCACCTTTTTCTACGGGATTAATAACAATATTTTATGAACCGGGACTCCGAAAATTCAGTGCTGCTCCCTAAATGTTTAAGAGTCCTCAAATCTTATAAAAGTGAAAGAAATTCAACAAATTAGTCAACTTGATCACGATAAATCCGAGATATAAGAGAACCTGTTCGAAACCGACACGGGTGCCGCCAGAGGGATTAGTAAATATACTTCGACCTTCCCGTCGTCAAAATTGCCCTTCCCTTCCAACCCTTGTTGTTAAGGGTACATGGTAAACACACTTTCCCGATCCACGTTAAAGGGGAGAACTCATACACGCGACACAAAAACAACTCAAGGTTGTCTCTCTTTCCCTTTGGATAAGTCGATGTTATCTAGAAGTCCAGAGATCAGTAATCACGATGTGTGTACAAGAAGTTAAACGGCGAGATAAATACAAGACCTATTATAGTTATCGGAATAAAGAAGAACATTCCAATGGAAATATAAATAGCAGGATGCACACATAAGAGTCATTAGACGCCAAATCAAACTACTTTGGCGAAACATTCTTGAGGCGGATTCCGGAAAACGCTGGTTATGCTTCAACAGGCGGTGATTTTCCTCGCGTTTACTTTGATGCGTAAGATTCAGAAGAGTCTTAGAAATTCGATGGAGATAAAATTATCGATTCGATAAGGGTTCGAAACCAAATGTCCAACCGAGAGAAACGATTTTTATAAATAATAATAATAATAATTTAACACGTTATATTTGAATTCAACTTAAAGATGGAGTAGTTAAACATTTTTCATTCTTTCAAACAAATACATTTTGACGACCCTTAAATCAATCAACATAACTGTAAGTGTAAAAAATTTATGGCATTGAATAATCGATATAAAATCCACGAATTAGGTACCTCATTCCCGGACGAGGATCGATAATAATAATTAAGATGAAAATAACCGTAAATAAACATCATAGGCAAGCACAGACTAAACAAAATGGTAAAATGAAACGGAACGAAAACGCCAAAATCAAACCACAAGGCCCGCAAACTAACTTGCATAATCACTCTTGACCCGAGCAAGACTAAAAAAAAATCGACAAAAATTTCCAAGGAGCCCATGACGACAACTTTCGAGATTGGCGAACGCCAGCGTTTCTCAGATAAAACGAGGGAGTTTACGCTCTGAAAAATCCCGTCTCTTCCTTTTTTTTTTAAGCAGGGCGATCAACAAATGGTTTAAGTAGGCGTATTAGCGATAACAGAAAGGTCCAATCGCCACAAGATATTACAAAGGCTTCCAAACGGCAGAAAGAGACATAAAAGTAGGAGTCGGTAATTGGATTACGCAAAACCGCATCTACGGACAACAAACAATGGGCGAACGAAGAGACGCGAGGCACGCAGGGACCCACCGCACGACGCACGCTTAACGTAATAGGACCGAACCCAGCCTCCTCGTCCCATAGGGATAGAGGAAAAACTATCAGGATCGGACGGTACTGCTTTATTCCCCGTTTATAAAAGCATCAGCCACACAAGTTGGCGAGAGGAAGGTGTAAAGCAATAATTGAGGTGGAACTCAAAGGCAGAAAATTGTTTTTTTTTAAATCCGGTGATATATTCGCAGATGAGAATCGTTTCATGCGCTTTGACGTTTGCTCTCGAAACGTTTACTGCCAATTAACTTACTGTGGTTGACTGCCACCACTATTTATGCCTTTTATAAGCATTTTCTCCGAAAAATTATAAATAAATAAACAAACTATATATATATACATATATGCAAGAGCTGTCTCCGAGCTTCGAAAGGTCCTTTGAATTTAAAATGATATTTCGAGTTCGCCCTAATGCTTCACAGCGAAAAGTTTAAGCGGCTGCTCAGTTCTAGTGCCTGATTTTATAAACATCGCAAAGGGTATTATCGAGTTCTAACGTGGAAATTTTGACATTAATAATATACAGGTAAATGTCACGCGAGTTCCGTGCCAAACAAATTCTTCTCTAGTCCCCCTGGGCTATAGACATCCCTGCCCTGCAGCTATAGTAGAGTTGGAGAGGAGAGACGTGCAGTAAAGGCGTAGGAGGGGGAGAGGGAAAGAGAAGGGGGAAGTCAGTCGATGGCCAAGAGGCGGTCGGGGAAACCCTATGAGGAAAAAGTGGACTCGATAAAGCCTACATCCGCCCCGCCCCCCGTTTTCACCTCCCCAACGCCACGCCCCCGCCGCGCTTCTGGAAATTCCGACAATCCGATGATTCGTGGAATGCGACTCGAGAAGAGAAAGAGAGGGAGAGAGAGAGAGAGATGCTTCCGAGAAAGAAGATCGATCCCAGCGGGTATGATGCATCCAAACCGCTTGCGGGAAAAGCGACGCGTCGCGGAGTATGTAGGGATGGATGTAAGGGGAAGCGGAGGGGGGAGAGTAAGAGAATAGGAGAAGCAGAGAGAAAGAGAGAGAGAGAGAGAATATAATAGCGCGAGAATAGAGCAAGAGAAGGAAGAGATACCGCAGCGTCTGCCTTTCCTCATCCGTGTGAATTAAGGCTACCTTTTTCACTTTCGTACATAAATGCTGATGTGGCTCCACTATAGCAGTTTCTTTTGTCTATTTAATACAACTATTCCTACTTATAAGAGAAATTTTAGATGACGTAATGCTGCGAGAAATTTAGATATTAATCATAAATGCGTTATCGCGGTGAAAGAATTTGGAGTTTTTTTATACATCCACTAATTTCTTAAACTCAAACTCTTCATAATCACACCCACTACTTTTTGTCATAATGCAGCTAAGCAATATATTAGCCGCCATTGTGGTATCGCAATGAAAAAAATTTAGTTTAAGAATGTTAATTAATTTTGTATCCATCCACTATTTTCTTAAGCTCAAATCTAACTTTCCATAATCACATCTACTAAATAAGATACGATTATATAAATTTCATACAACACACACACACATATATACACACACACACACAATATATAAATCTGAGTTTAAGAATGTTAATTAATTTTGTATCCATCCACTATTTTCTTAAGATGAAACCTATCTTTCCATAATCACGTACATTAAATGAGATACGCTTATATAAATTTCCCACTCATAAACACACATGTATATAAATATATAAACAAAAATAAACACCAAAGTGAAAAACGCAAAACAAAAAGTATGAATTATTGTCAACAATTGTAGCAAAAACTCCGCAAATTTAAAAGATTTTAATCGATCGCGAAAGCAATGCAAAGAGCGCATTTAAAGACCTCGAACTAATCCCACAGGGCGTAGCAAGTTACATACATGGAAAATATAAACCTAAGATAGCTGCAGCAACATGAATGGAAACAAAATTATCGCCCGAGATAAAACGCAGAGCTCCTTGAAAAGCAAACTCGGTAATCTAGATAGAAGTTCTAAAAAAAAATATTAGGTGCGCGCGGAGGGCATGCTATTTCAGCTGATCCCGAAGGTTCGTAAGAGTATAGAAGCTAGAAGCGGTAGGCGAGAGAGGGGGGCGTGGAGGGGAACGATTTCGAATAAAATAAATAAAAAAAGAAAATAAGAACCTTCTCCCCTGATTTATGGAAGAGGGAAATAAATCAGTTTTTATCTCGGGCGAAGTGCGACTCTAAAGTTATGACGGCCTCCATTAAAGCTGAAATATATTCACGATTGAAAAGCCGTAATTGATCGCGTTAAAAGAAATGTCATCGTTTCTAATAAGATAAGGTTTGAAACGCGGTATAACACGAAATATCGACTGGAAAATAAAGCGCTGAATACCATGGAGCCAAATAAAAATCTCCTTAATGTTAATTCAATGGTAATTTCATGACTCATGTATTTAATAGATTTTTTCCTTACAGTATGTTCCTATAAGTTGAATTTTGTACCATATAAGTAGAATTTTTCGTCTTCCCACGAACTTCGACTAATAAAAGTTTAATTCCATATCCAAAACCGTTCTTTAGCGTAAGTTTGTCAAGCATATAACAGTATCAATACAGGCGTTACGCTAAAAGACAGTTTTATAGACTCAAAACAGAATGGAACGAGGAAACCTTTTCTAAAAAGTCATTAATAGTTGAATCGAAACATTAAAATCCTGCCAACCACTTAAAATAAGAATCTGGGAGAGACTTTTTAGCATTAGAATGTTTGAAATCTTTCCAGAAAACAAACGCCGTCTAGAATATATTTTTAAGCATCACAAACCCGCCTCAAGGGTCGCTGGGATACGAATCAATTTGTGGAACAAAACACTGAAAAAGTCATCCCCACTGAAAATTTTAAAAATCGTCCAGTGCTCGTACAACGCGAAATGAAGAGATTTTAATTTTTCTTAATAATTAAATAATTGTTATGAAACAAGCCACAAAAATTTATTATAAATGGGTTTTTATAAAAAATTATTTGAAAGGCGAGATTCTGAACGAATTTAAGGAGTATACTATTTTATTTAATAACTAAAATTGTCGCTTTCCCTTCAAAATTAGAGAGAATATTTGTTTTTTTTTAAACGCCCACTAAGAAGCGATTCGTCACGTGTCTCACGCTACGACGGCGACATCTTTGAAAATGGAAACGGTATTACACATCCTTTACGCACAAGTACATTCAGTGCTAAAGCATATTTTATGGGCCACGCAAGATATCTGTTACATTCATAACCACAAAAAAAAACACTTTGCTCGGTACAAAGACTGAAGGAAAGTGAAATAACCAGACGACGACGATGAAACAACAGGGAAAACCGTCGATGAGGAAGTAGGAAGAAAAACCTTTTGAGTTCCAGCATCTCCACACATCTCTCTGCTCAGTTTTCATCCCATAAAGAAAATCATGCCTACGCCAACGAGGAAAACTCCCTCCGTTAAAGGTGGCCCAATGACGCACTTGCGATATTTCAAACGAAAAGTTTTTCCCCTCACTCTCTCTCTCTCTCTGGCTCGATTATGAAAGCCAAACGAGCATCCTGGATACTAATCCCGATTATTATAACGTCCATTCCACTACAAAGCGATAATTTCCACGAAAAACTTCCCCTACCGGTATCAAATCAGAAATTGATGGTGCCCCAAAACAAAACTGTTGCGTCAACTGTAGGAGATGTTATTAATGAATAATTATATAGATAATAGATTAATGAATCTATATATTTGATCGACATTATAATAACTGAAGCCGAAAGAAGGAAACACGTGTATATAGTCGAGGATAAAGTAATTACGCAAGGCAACGCCCCCTTTATTCCTTAACGCTACAGATCTATCTACCAAATCCTCAGAAAAAACTGATTCGCCATTTCCCCTCTGAGAGTCCTTCGGCAATTCGAATTCCATTGCAGTTCCCATATTAAGACAACGCTTCCAAGGCACCGTTGCGCGGACCAACGGTGGTTTTCCAAATACGCGTGGGCAGCCCCAAAGAGGAAGAGAAAACGCTTCGATACTTTTCGAACTAATCGAGACGCCTTAAATCAACCCGAATCGACAGGGATTAAGGTTTCGGAAGCACCCTGGGGAGCCTTTTGTTTTTAATTGAAATTCCTGCGGCGCCTGTCAAAAAAATAGACATGTCACACGTGTTGCCGGCTGGGACATTTAAGCTCAAGCATCCACGGAAATAACTCACGAAAATGCTCTTAACCCACTATCCGCTTTCACTAGACCCCCTGAGATACGAAACGGTCGCGTGGAAGGGAAAGAAACAAACGCGGCTGATAAAAAAAAAGAATAACTTCTACAGAGCGTAGAGATACTTCCCAAGAAACGTTTTTTTCTCCCCTCTTCTGGCTTCTCCCTTTCCAAAGAAAGCGGTAAAAACCGACGGGGAAAAACATATTTGAATCAACTTTCACCGGATCGTGAGGGACGTTAGGCATCGAACCTAGTTCACACGAGAAATAATTCGATGCACAACCGCAGAGATTCGAACAGAGAGGGGAAAAGCGCCGACATTTTTCTGCAAGAGAAAAATATTTTAATAACAATCGCGAAAACGTGCGTGCGAGTCGATAAAAGATACTTTATTAACCCCTAGGCATGTGATGACGAGTATACTCGTTCTAACGAGTGAGGAATTATTATTCCACAGAAGCGACACTGCGATAAGTTTATGATAGACAAATACAGAAGGATAAATTAATGAATCTTAATTAATGCCTACAACAGCATTTTTGAAAACACTCTTTGGCATCGAGGATAGAAATGACTCCTGAGAGAAAACAAAAGCGTAACGAAATTTCATGACCAACCTCTGTGGTGCCCATTCCTTCCGTGCAAGGGACACAAATCCAAATCCTCGATCGCCTCCCCCACCTCACATCCCTCCGGCACTTCTCGCGCACCACGTGCGGCGGCTGAGGCGACCTCCCTCACACCAGTGTCAACCTCGCACTCCTTCACCTCTGCCTCCTCAGCCTTGTTAACGCACACCTCCTCCCCTTCCTCCTCCTCCTCTTCTTCCTCGAAATATCCACTCTCGTGCTCTGTCTGAAGCCCCATCACTGCGAGATCACTGACATTTCCTCCGGAAAACAACCGACTGCTATGCGGAACGAGTTGGGCGGTTATGGTATCCGTTGGTAACCGGCCTTTATCGGAGTTTTTTTTTTAAGGAACAAAATATATAATCCTCGAGGAACAGTCTCTATCTCTCTTTTCAACACAAAGAGTCAATCACACAGTCCAAAAAAAGTCCCAGTATCTCTCTCCGGAATATATATATATATATATATATATTTACACAATAACAGTCCACAAAAGTCACCAGTTAATCCAGGAACGATAAAAATCACAGTTCACCCCGGTCGCGAAATATACTCGGATCCCGTCGTTTAAGAACGGTCCTCTCTAGCGACGGCGTAGGGTTGATAAAAAAACAACAATGGAAACAACGCTGAGCGTTGAGAGGGCGAGCGTGGAAAGAACTTCCGTAGAACCAGCTTGGACGAAGGCTCTGCCAGCAATGAATACGGTTGGGCAAGTGAGGGGCGACGGAGAGGAAAAAGAGGGGAAGTTGGCTGAGAGTGGGGAAGTCGAGAGGAGAGAAAGAGAGAATAAAGAGGGGAGTTGGAGGAGCCAGGGGCAGTAGGAGAGCGTGGAAGGAAGGCTATAGCGGAGTGGGGAATAGCGGAATGGATCGCGGTGGAGGGGCAATATCTGGGTTTTGGAAGTAGGTCACCAATGTAATAGTTCGCGCGGGGAGACGCCACGGAAAGGCGTTGCAATCGCCGAAATTCATCCAATCCCCATCGTGTTCCCTTTTACCTCTTTCCCATCCTCTCCCTCCCCGGTGTCCTTATTACAAATATAAAAAAATAGGGTTTCGTCAAAGCTTTTAAAACGCCAAAAAATCTCTCTCTCCAAAGGGAGAGAGAATAACGAGTCTTTTGTTTTTCATCTGGGGTATTGTTGTTGACGCTCCCTTTAGTGGCACATGTCGGGGTCTATTATGAGAGGATTACGACACGGTGTTGAAAAAGGTTTGGATGAAAATTGATCCAATTCAAGGGACCATTGGGAGAACTACCAATGTCAGTATTAAAAGAGCCACATACTTGAGAAATGAGGTCGCTTTTCCGCGATTCGTTTTCCGTCGACCTTTGAATTCACTCTTTCGCGGAGTTTGCTTCGTTACGTTTTTACGTGGAAGACCTTTCGTGGAATGGCGACGGCGCCGAAGGAGAAAATGATAAGGACGGAAGACGTTTTTTTTTAAATCGGCCGCTTTAAAACGTCAGGCATGGCATTTTTTATTTCGGCCATTTCTTTTTCTTTTTGGGGGAATATTTCGAGTTTCGTTTGAAATGCCCCCTGATTTATGATGGCGACGCTTTCAAAAGTAGATCTGACTAAATATTTGGCTCATAATTGAAATTAAAGGTTCTCCAAAATTTTTAGAATAATTTTCATTGTTTGAATGTTTGTTGTGCATTTCTAGTTTTAAATGAGAACCCTAAATTCTGCTCATCTATAGAATTTAAAAGCAAGTTCTATTTGATGTATTTCATAAATGACTATATGCACGTGTACATTAAATTTCTTTCTCTTAGAAACATGATCATTCAATGATATTTATGGAGTCTACAGCGTTTGTTTGGCTCCAAAGTTTGAGACTTAAACGCTACAGGGCTAAGAAAATATATCGTTGAATTTAAGGTTAAAAAATTCGCATACAAGGAAGACAAACCAGAAAACTCGAAAATAAAGAGCCCAAGGCCGGCAAAAAAATAAACAAACCGACGTACCTCCATATTGCGCGCTGACCTGATTTCTAAAAATTTTCATCATAACGAAATTGCTCGATTGAAATTTTAAAAAGTTTCATTTTCCATTATATTATGCAACCCACGCCATCACTCATTACCTATTCGGATCACACGCGAGACCATAAACATGCACTTTAAAACGTTAACTCCAAGTCATTAGAGAGACGCGCTACTCGATCGCAAATAACTTTATATCCTCTCAACTTCCGTGTAGACTGCAAGAAAAAACAAGGTTTACAAAGCGTCCAGCTGCAAGAGGATAAACAGTCTGAAGACAGCACGCGCGCTAGAAGTGCCCATTATCGAAAAACCGGATGATCTCGGGACTGAAAGCAATTTCCATCGCGTGCCGTATGATTCGCGCGTGTCGTCACCGAACCGGTGTGTACAAATCCAACCAGTCTCTCTCTCACTCCCTCTACCCTCTCTACGCCCGAGATTATTTTATAAGAGACCACCCTCGGCGATAAGGAAGTTTTTCAGCTGCCCCCATACTCTTCTTCTCTTAGTGACAGGCCCATAGCTCGGTGCAAGCAGGCATGCGAGAGTGAGAAGAGGGAGGGAGCAAGGAGAGAGGAGGGGGAGAGGGGAGAGGAGGGGGAGAAGAGGGGGGATGAGAAGAGGGAAAGGCGAGAAGTATAGGAGGAAGGGAGGAGGGGGGGGAGAGAAGTAGGGAGGAGAGAAGAGGTGAGAGAAAGTAAGCAGAGAGGAGGGAGGGAGAGATGATGTCGAGAGATGGGAGAGAGGAGTAAGGGAGGAGGTAGATAGAGGGGAAAGAGGGGTAGAAAGGAGGCAAAGTGGAGAAGATAGAGAGATAGGCGAGGAGATAGAGAGAGAAAGAGATAAACATCTATACCGTCAGGGCGAAAAGATGTAAAGAGGTAGAAAAGAGGTAAAGAGGAGGCAGAGAAGGGGGAAAGATGTAGAGGGGGGAGGAGAAGAGGGATAAACGTGTGGTGAAAAGGAAAAGGATTGGAATATCAAACACGCCCACCCTTGAGCATAACCACTAGCATAGTCGCCTGGTACCTCCTTGCTTCCCCCTACACCTAACCGGATGAATCACCCCATTCTACTCTTCTCCCATTCTCCCCTTTCTTCCTTGTCTAACCGAACTATGTGTAGGGTTACGGTTTGAGCACACCCGAGAATTTCCCTCGGGTTTCCCCTTAAAAAAAAAAAAAAAAAAAAACTCAAGGAAGTCACTCTTGACACACTTCTTTTTTACCGTGTCTCCGCGAACGAAAAGAAAAACGATTCGTTGATAATGACACACTATTCGTTGCTCAACTCATAAAAGGTAAACTTCGTTTAGTATTCGGCGAAAGAAGAGGGGCGGAGAGAAACGTTTCAAAACGGCGTGAGACGGGGACCGACGGATTGTGCTCATGGCCGCGTTAATGACATGCTTTTTTTGTGCTAAAGATCGGCTAAATTATGAATTTTCGATTTTCGTCGGACAAACCGTTCCGCTTTGAAACAGGTTCAAAATTAGGGTGTCCGAGGAACTTCGGAAATATTAATTACGCCGGTTTTTTCTGTGAAATGAAACCGAGCGAGCCGATGAAATAATAAAAATATGTTCTGACTGCATAATGATATCTGCAGTGACGGAGGTACGCACTATTTAGTTCTGCAAAAATAAAACAAACGTAACAGAATCTTAATAAATTACTTTAAAAGCATTGTATTTAGCTAAATTACCTAATCAATTTTCATTGTTTGACATTGTGCCTGGTTTTAAAGTTACATCTCGAATAAATTCATGTCTAACGTAGTTTAAATGTAGACATTCAGTCCTTTAACGAACATAAAATTGTTGTTTCCTTCCATTATTTTCACAGTTAAGGTAACACTTTTTGTAAAAATAAACAGAAATAAAACTGTTAAAAAATGTTAAATTCATTTATTCGCTGCTTTATCAAAACGGTATATTTTTCCATATCTTATCATGGTGAAGTTCCAGAATGATAGCCCTTAACTATTTTACTCATTAAAAATATATCCATTTCACGATTAAAGTCAAGAGTATTGCTAAAATTAACATTACGAGTAGTTTAATTCACTGAAGAGGCCGATATCTGGTGGAACTCCATAATAGCGGAATGGGTGTAATTTGAAATATAAAGAGAAACCAATTGCGCACAATTTCATAAACTTCGTAATATTTCCAGAAATTTTACGTGAAAACAGCACAAAGTTTATAAAATCCTAAAAACAATTTGTTTTACTTTACCCCATTTCACTATAACGAGTAATTTATTAATTTCTAAAGAAGTGAAAATTTATTAAACTTATTTCGTATCGATTTAATAAATAATATTTACCGCTGTTATCAACTTTATTTACTTATGTACTTTTAAAGTTATATTCTCGTTGATAGGCACATTTAGTTCGTGTAATAGGTTCCGCTGGAATTAAGCGACGCCTTCCAAAGCGCTCAGTTACAAATTAATTAGTTCCTCCGTGTCTTTCCAGTCCAAAAAAAAAACCGACGAGAACCGTATGCCGCTAACCACCCATGACTCACTGTAATTTCCGGTTAACATTCCAATGATTTTTGTCTCTATTTTTAATAAGATCATCTGTGGATCATCGTGCCGCGGAACTCAACGTTAAAGGATGGAAATTTTTTAAGCCTAACCTTACTTCACAAGAATCATATACATCCGGTCCTCCTGTAACACTGGGGACGCGTTCTGAAATGGTTGCGTGTAAATTAGATCCGTGTTACGTGAATCTGGTTTTACATCAGGGGTTCCCAATATGGTGCTCGCGAGCACCGCCGTACTCTTTGACAGCCTACAGAGCTCTTCTAATTTACTCGAAATCGTGCTGTAGAGTTTCAGAAAGTTAATTTAATTTAATTACCTTCTAAACATGGGAATTGCTTGAGACATATTCACTGTATTGCTCCCCCTGCCCTGCACCATTAAGGTGACTCGCAGGGTATAATGTAGATTTAGGTGTAATTATATAAAACTGTTAATGATAATGTTGACATTTCTTTGTTTTTATATGTGATAATTCATAATTTTCACTCAAGTGTAGTGGATCTCTCTTGATGTTCTGTAAAATAACTTTGCGCTCTTCACAGTAAAAAGGTTGGAAAATCCTGCTTTATATAGTGAAACTCCTTCAGACACCTTCCTCTAATCCCGATATTTCCAAACCTTTCTGTGATGCACATGCATGCACAAGCAGAAGTGCCGTTACTGCTTATAAACAAATCCATGCGTGACATCTCTTTCTTACTCTGCATGCCCGACCAAACCGCATAAACGGACGAATTTTAAAATAATTATAATATATTTAATTCGTTAATTGCATATTCCATTATATATACTAACATATTATTTTTTAATTCCATTTTTCATCATAACACTTTTATGTGAGCTGCGTTCAAGTACAACTCTTTGTAACTTTATATTATTTTTGTTTGCAGTTAATGTAATTGTAATAATTATCCTTATATTTTATGCAGTTTTATGACGTTTTTATATTTATTCTTTCTATGTGTACTGGTATGTTTTTATTTTTGTATATGTATTGATATGTTTTATTTTTGTACTTTAACTGTTCAATTGTTTTTAACCAACATTTAAATTTCATCAAACCTTGTACAAGGGCTAGTGCCCGTTAAGCAATAAATAAATAAACCGCGTTGTAGCGAATCCGCTTTACAAGAACCTTTATAATAAAGGTACACATCTACACCATAAAATGTTGATGAATCTTCTTTCGTCGTTCATGAAACAGCTTTTGCCGTAGAGAGTAATAAAGAAGCTAGGCGGCTTATTTGAGCAACCGGAACACGGTATCGCCCTTAGACCGCTCTGGTAGTCATCACCGAAAACCCGATACAACTAGAGGAATCGGGCTACTATATGTACTCCTTTCCTTCCAAACCCAGACTCCCGCAACGCCAAGATTTTCAGTCAGCCAGACCGCCGCATCCCTTCCCCTCCCCCCAACACCTCTCCCACCGACTTCTATTTAGCGGAGTCCGTATTGCTACGGTTCTCTTCTCTATCTCCCTATCAGCTGTTTCCGTTTTCTTCTGAAGGTGGGAAGGGGAGCGAGAGGGAGAGTTGGGGGTTAGAGGGAGGAGGGGGGTAAAGCTTTTTCGCAAGGTGGGGGAGTGGGTCAGGGAGGTAGAAGGAAGCGAACGGAGTAAGGGGGGGGGGGGGGGGAGAGGGAGAAAAAGGCCGTATTAAACCTCCCCTCCTCTCCCTCTATTGCCACTCACGGCGCATGCGCAGTTAGGGGAGAGGCTACGTATGTGTGTGTGTTATTTTTTTACGACGGTTGCTTTTGTCTGCTAGCTGGCTACGGGAAGCCAGGCCAGCTGTGAGCATGGAATCCCGAAAGTGGGTGAGGAATATGAAAGAGAGTTTTGAAGAGGGGAGAAGGGGGAAGAGAGAGAATTGGAGGCACATAGGGGGAAAAGAGAGGCGGCTTCAGATGGCTTGCCGCTGTTGCTGGTGCCTTTGGCCATCATCAGTCAGCCCCATGAGCGGACTCCATAGTCCGAGCATGGCTGACCGGTGGTCCGTGAAGCAAGTTCGAAGCTTGCACGAGACGCAGGGTCAGAGCGAGGAAGCAAGAAGGGTTGTTGTTTTTTCGGTAAAGATCGCAGCTGTCATGGCGGGGAGCTCGCTCTTTTGTAAAGAAAAAAAATAAACCTCGTTTCTCTCTCTCTCTCTCTCTATCGCGCGCACACACGCTCGCACTCTCGGTTGCAAACCTGCACACGTGGCAGGTGTGATTGTTATAACGGAATAAATAAAGGTTCTCTTTGCTCTTTAAATGGAGGCGAATGGAGAGTTGAGCTTTAAAAACGAGCACGTGTTTTAAAACGCCAGCTCGTATACGCGGCTACCTTTGTATAGATGGGAATATAACACGTTCTATGTTCACGATGGGAGTTGATCCCAAAACGAGACAAAGTGCCACCAGGCGCGTGGATGTGGGAAAGATATGTTTTTATTTTCCAGTTCGTTTCGATAATTTTGATTGCATTATGACGAGGGTTTCGAAATGATATGCAAGGTATTGTTGGTTTAAATAGGCCGCTAAAACGTGTAAATGCAATTAAAGAGCGTAAATGCCTCTGATAACTGCATTATAGAATAACTCCTGATCTAACTGTTAAAGAATGAAATGTATTCTTTCCATGCCGATTAATGGTGCGTTGATATCCGAGGCAACGATTTAGGACTGTCTCGTGTATTCATAAACGTTTTAGATACTTACTGTTTTTAAAACAATGTGATTTTTTCCTACTTATTTAATGCTAGCAGTTGAAATGTATTTTATTTGCGCTATAAGCAGGCGAATGCTTTTCAAATCGATCTTCAACAATGAGATGAAAGCTCTGAAGTTTCACTTATTTAACCAGAAGAAAGATAAATCATTACTGTCATAAAAGTCGAGGCATACAATATATGAGTATAGAAAGGATGATAATCATAAGTTAAAGGATAATTTTGAAGTCATTGCGGCCAGCTTGAACATACATGTGCAATCAAATCACCTAAAATTAACCGATCGGCGTGTGGTAATGAGTTCAAAGCACGACTTTATCACAAGAAGAAAATACAACCGGCAGCCCAAATGCACTACTTAATTTTCTCAAGACTGCGCAGTTAAATCCAGCAAAATACTTCCGTAATAATTCCATTTTATTCGTAGGAAAAGCACAGATTTTAATGCTCCTTCGAGAAAGAAAGGATTTCACGCTGGAATTTGAATGATAGAGGAAATAAATAAGAAAAAAACTGCCAGACAGCGGCGTTGATCGCTATCAAACTTACGACTAAAGTTGCCGTAAATTACTCTAGGGTTGTTGCACCATACTTGTCTGAGAAATTCACTGAGTTTCCTCATGCAACGAAAAGCACGGGTTAACGATTGCACCCAAGCCTATGGGAAATAGCAAACACACAATTATTTTGGATATTTAGAATGCTTTTAACTTTTGGACAGTTATTGATCGAGTTAAAGTATTGCGTTTTTAAAGAAACGAATTGTTCAGACTTCGGTAGGAGAATAGGTAAAAAAAATGTATTCTAATAAAAAGAACGAACGTACGGATTTATAATAAATCTCTTGAGTAAAAACTTCTTTTCTAGTTATAAAAAATGTTTGGTTTTCATGCACTTTTTGAAAGAGCTCACTTTAAGTAATAGAGGGCGAGTGATGCTGATTATCGCCATTTTAATATCATATTTCTCATTTAATATTTGAACTATACACCAAATTATGCATTCGACATAGTAATTTAGTTGCGTAGGATTTTTTTTAACGTGAACTACTACTTTTCAGGTGTTAATTCTGAAAAAGGAACTTCGTTTTATTCCTCAAAACTCACGGAAAATATTTTTATAAACATCGGAACTATTTCCTAAAAAAAAAAAACAAATCAACTTCAAGAGTCGAGCTAGAGCGGTCACCTGGATTTCAAGTTTTATAGTCCGTATTACCAGTCAGTGCCGTCCCTAGAGCAGGACGAATAGGAGCGACCGCGATTTAGGAGGTCCCGCACTTCGATATCACCACAAAGAAATCTAAATTTAATTCGGTGGTTATGACCTGGCTCCGAATAGATCAATTCACCTATGTAAGGGAGGCCCTATTAACTGTACACTACAACTCTTAAGTTTCGATTACTCAGGTGAGATAGTTCTCTTTGTTAGTATTTCCATGAGTTGCCTCAAGTTTTATAGGTATATTTTACTTTTTTTATAATTAACACAGTATATCCTCGGAATCAACTGCCCTCGCTAAAAATAATCATTAAAAATAACCTTTCAACCTCTAAAAAGAACCTATTTATAAACATTTATCTTCCACGGTTTCGCTGTGAAAAATATCCGCGAATTAATGACTTCCGAGGAAAGCGGATCGAGGGAAGGCGATAGTAAAGGGAACTCAACTATTTCGGAGCACCACGCGGAAACGCATCGAAGCGTCGAATTTATTTTCGGAATATGAGGGAAGTCTTCTTCTCCGTAGCAGAAAGCCATTTTCACAGTCGGTTGGATTCGGATCGCGATGCCAACTAGACTCATTGTTGCGACGGAAAGCGCATAAAGAAACTTTTTTCTCTCGTACTCGAAACTTCTCTTCCGAGAATGATTCTCTGAAATATTCTACGTAAGTTCGGCTTCCGCCAAAAAAAAAAAAAAAACATCTATCTGCACGGTCCCTACTTATTTCCAAGAGATCCGTCCCATTTGGCAAATCCGTCTACCGATCTCTCGCGGGAAGACTTATTTTGAAGAGATTTTTATTTGGTTTGGCAAGTCTGCGTACGACTATAACTACGTCTGCCTTTGGCAACGCAATCGCCAGTCCCAAGGGGTGTAATTATAAAAAGAAATCTTGTTAGACGGACTGAAACTGTTCATTACAAACGCTTCGCGCTAAAATATATTCGATCGAGAACTGTAAAGGAGAAAATTTCCCGTCGAATAAGTGTAATTACAGATCGAAAGTTATGAACGGTTGAGCGGTCTGAGGTGATCTGCGTAATAACTCGGCCACCGATCGTGTTATTAATTACTTGTGGAGGCATTCGAATATGCTCCGTATTTTTTTGCGAGGATCGAGGTACTTGCTTTAATGGAACGGATAATTTACGACTTTTTCTTTCACTCGATGTTCACGTTTTTACTCTATTTGGATCATCATTTAATAGGTATGAGCAATTTAGCGGGAAATTTAATTTCGTAGATACAAACGCATGCATACACACTCGCTTCTTTCGCTTTATATATTGGCGAGTCACCAACTCGCCAAAAAATGGCGACGAATATGAAAAAAATGCGAAACTGACGTTGCGAAAGCTGATGCACCCTTATAAAAATTCTATCAGAATTGACACCATAGACTTCCAGACGAACATACACTAGCGAAGAGAGACTGATAGATGAACGTGGTTACTACTCTGCAGTCGTAAAACAGTAGTAAAATGTATTAGTAATTCGGAGGCGCATTTCACCTAAAGGGTAAAGGTCGCCAGTGATAATTCACCGATCATCGGCTCTATAATATCAGTATCCGGTTCCTAGACCATTGTACGGCTATAGACTTCGAACATCTATTTGATTATACTTGTAAAGCAAGTTCTGTGAATAATTAATTAATGCGAATAAACATAAGACTAAAATACTTTGTGAATCAATTGACTATTGAATTTACTCATTTGGGCATTGAATATATTCACTCAAAAAGAATGTTTTAGCAGTCACAACAATTTAAGGTAAAAAAAACGTCTTCTCTAACACGAAAAAAAATTAACGGTAACAAATTTTCAGCTAGTAGTCCACGTCTCTTAATTTAAATTATACTCTAAAATATTCGAACTTCGGATGTGTTTTAAACATTACAGTAATAAAACAAGAGAAGAGGATAATATGAAACCAAAATTCTAACTTGCATTTAAGGGAATACCCGTGCATCGTTGGCGATAAGTGTGCTAATTTGCTTTAGCGCTAAGCAGTCGAGGGAATTTTCTTGCGTCACTGACTCGAGTAAGGCAAGAGAACAGATTTCATTAAAATTTTCACAAACCACGGCAACTTCCATGGTTCTAAAAATCGAATGGAGAAGGTTGCTTCCAAAAAAAAAAACCACTTACTAAGCAGACCTTTGCTTCATTAGTTAAATTATACCGAGTGTCGCTATAAGTCAATCAGAAATTCATAATCGTATTCTCCTAAACTTTATGTATATACTAGCTTTTCGTACCCGGCTTCGCCCGGGTGCATTTCGGACTGCAAATAGTTATACTTTTTCCCGCTTAGAAGACAGCTTGAGAAAATGATACATACTAAAACTTCTCCTCTCCTTTCTGTAAACTACATTAGTAGTCTTGAAATAAAGTGGAAAGAACACGAAACGAACCAATACGAAAACTACAAAAACCACCATGAAAAAAGAAATGAATTAAACGCTTACCAATACCCGGTAGAAAAGGATGTAAACCGACAAATAAATAATCGTGGAACATAAATAAAGAGTACAACCAAAGAATATAAGTTCAATGTAAAAACCACCAAGAAAAAAGAAATGAATTAAACTCTAACCAATAGCCGGCATAAAAGGTGTAAACCGACAAATAGGTAATCAAGGAACAAAAATCAAGAGCACAACCAAAGAATATAAACATAGACTACAAAATGAACAACTAAGAACGAAAACAAAGAAAACAAACAAAGAACACAAAAAATGGACACGAAACGAAAGTAAATGAAAACAACAAACTAACCAAAACCAACCAACGAATAATCTCCTAAAGCGCAATGTATCTGACGATGGCGACTGACGCTTTCTATTCAGTTGCTAAATAAACAACCAACAATCACAAAATAGCGTGTCGTAGTGATGAGTAAATATTGATTACGCGGAATATGAGTTTGTATGTCAACATAATAACAGGAGAACCTAAATAAGAATACCTATTATTACTCTAAATAGATATAAAATTATTGATCTTAATTGTGTTTTCCATCGTAATTAATTGAATAATAGATTTGAGATATTCGAACGTTCCGATTTTAAATAATGTAGTAAAATGTTTTACTTTTCTAACGTAATTAATTACGTGAGTGTATCGGTAGTGTTTACATTTTACCCATGGAACCGCAGACACGAATTCTTAATTTTAGTTCAGAAGACATAATAAAGTGCAACAAAAGTATTATTCAAATAAAATCTTTCGAAATTCACTGCGTTACGTGTTCAAAATGTTAATCTAATTTAGTTCTCGTATTAAAATAACAATTACTCAAGAGTGAACCTTATTTCCAATTGATAAAACTCTCTTTTAATTCAAAACGATATTATATATTACAAAAAAGTATCTAATTATCATTGAAACGCAAAATGGATGAACATGGGAAAAAACTTGCATGTTAGCATGAAATGCTCAATTCAGTTTTTAATGATAAACTGATAAAACAAAACACAAAAACTTTAACGTAGTAATTTAATCATATATCTTCAGTAATTTTCACTTAAACAAAATATGAAATAAAATAAGACAAAAGGCATATAAAAAAAATTTAACTTATATCCAAACATACCTATAATGCGAATGACACGATTACAGAAGAAGAAACAGTTCACTAATGTTTATTCGCAGAATTAACCTGTGTATAGAAGACCATAGATAATGAAAGAAAAACATACAATCAAATCAGAAGATATTAAATGAGTATTTCATCAACTATTCTACGTTTACGACATGTTTATAGTTCAAACGTAATTTGTTTACATCGGTTGCTAAGTATATCCAAATGCTGAGCAATAATGAAAATAAGATTTTCCCTTCAATTCGTCTTATTTGATCTGTAAGCCCCTCTTTTAAAAAATTATTCCAAAAGAGGAGATAATTTACCACAAAAAAGTCTGCGAGAGCATATGTCTGCGATATATATGTAAGGAGTTAAAAATTCGAGAAATTTACGAAAAATTTTTAAATGGAAATCCCATATAAACGAAAATATTTTATTATAATTAAATAGTACACCGAATCGGTTTAAAAACCTTACTACACCACCGTACACATGATAACGGTTAATATGACACCTTCCTCTTTTTTCTGCGTGTTGTAGTTTCTGAGCCTTAGCAGAACATACATACATACATACATACATACATACATACATACATACATACATACATACAAACACCTTACTTTATAGATATGTACTAGCTTTTCGTACCCGGCTTCGCCCGGGTGCATTTCGGACTGCAAATAGTTATACTTTTTCCCGCTTAGAAGACAGCTTGAGAAAATGATACATACTAAAACTTCTCCTCTCCTTTCTGTAAACTACATTAGGAGTCTTGAAATAAAGTGGAAAGAACACGAAACAAACCAATACGAAAACTACAAAAACCACCATGAAAAAAGAATTGAATTAAACGCTTACCAATACCCGGTAGAAAAGGATGTAAACCGACAAATAAATAATCGTGGAACATAAATTAAGAATACAACCAAAGAATATAAGTTCAATGTAAAAACCACCAAGAAAAAAGAAATGAATTAAACTCTAACCAACAGCCGGCATAAAAGGTGTAAACCGACAAATAAGTAATCAAGGAACAAAAATCAAGAGCACAACCAAAGAATATAAACATAGACTACAAAATGAACAACTAAGAACGAAAACAAAGAAAACAAACAAAGAACACAAAAAATGGACACGAAACGAAAGCAAATGAAAACAACAAACTAACCAAAACCAACCAACGAATAATCTCCTAAAGCACAATGTATCTGACGATGGCGACTGACGCTTTCTATTCAGTTGCTAAATAAACAACCAACAATCACAAAATAGCGTGTCGTAGTGATGAGTAAATATTGATTACGCGGAATATGAGTTTGTATGTCAACATAATAACAGGAGAAACTAAATAAGAATACCTATTATTACTCTAAATAGATATAAAATTATTGATCTTAATTGTGTTTTCCATCGTAATTAATTGAATAATAGATTGAGATATTCGAACGAATCGATTTTAAATAACGTAGTAAAATGTTTTACTTTTCTAACGTAATTAATTACGTGAGTGTAGGTATCGGTAGTGTTTACATTTTCCCATGGAACCGCAGACACGGATTCTTAATTTTAGTTCAGAAGACATAATAAAGTTCAACAAAAGTATTATTCAAATAAAATCTTTCGAAATTCACTGCGTTACGTGTTCAAAATGTTAATCTAATTTAGTTCTCGTATTAAAATAACAATTACTCAAGAGTGAACCTTATTTCCAATTGATAAAACTCTCTTTTAATTCAAAACGATATTATATATTACAAAAAAGTATCTAATTATCATTGAAACGCAAAATGGATGAACATGGGAAAAAACTTGCATGTTAGCATGAAATGCTCAATTCAGTTTTTAATGATAAACTGATAAAACAAAACACAAAAACTTTAACGTAGTAATTTAATCATATATCTTCAGTAATTTTCACTTAAACAAAATATGAAATAAAATAAGACAAAAGGCATATAAAAAAAATTTAACTTATATCCAAACATACCTATAATGCGAATGACACGATTACAGAAGAAGAAACAGTTCACTAATGTTTATTCGCAGAATTAACCTGTGTATAGAAGACCATAGATAATGAAAGAAAAACATACAATCAAATCAGAAGATATTAAATGAGTATTTCATCAACTATTCTACGTTTACGACATGTTTATAGTTCAAACGTAATTTGTTTACATCGGTTGCTAAGTATATCCAAATGCTGAGCAATAATGAAAATAAGATTTTCCCTTCAATTCGTCTTATTTGATCTGTAAGCCCCTCTTTTAAAAAATTATTCCAAAAGAGGAGATAATTTACCACAAAAAAGTCTGCGAGAGCATATGTCTGCGATATATATGTAAGGAGTTAAAAATTCGAGAAATTTACGAAAAATTTTTAAATGGAAATCCCATATAAACGAAAATATTTTATTATAATTAAATAGTACACCGAATCGGTTTAAAAACCTTACTACACCACCGTACACATGATAACGGTTAATATGACACCTTCCTCTTTTTTCTGCGTGTTGTAGTTTCTGAGCCTTAGCAGAACATACATACATACATACAAACATACAAACACCTTACTTTATAGATATGTATAGATAGATTAACGGTTCGACAATTCGTTGTTTTTAATTGTAATATTGAGTCCTGATTAATTCGGTCGATCAAGGTTCGACCGCCCTTGTTGCTACGTTTTCTCGAAATAAACAAATTCGTCATTTTTCCAACTTGCCCTATCTTCTTTCCGTGTCCAATAAAATTTTAACGACATTTTTCGAATAGTATGTCGTAAATAAACAATCACTGAGTAATTTTTAGTTTAAAATTACTCAGTGAAAATGTCAAATTTCTCGAAAATTTGACATTTTCATTTTCGAAATGTAATTTTGAAAAAGCTCTAATGGTAGGAAACATGATTTTTCTAGGATTTACATTTAAATCACAATATTATCCTGCGAGCCATTAAAAGCATACGGCAGAGGATGTTGCATCATACCAGCACAATCTCTATTAACCGATCTTGCAAAAAAAGAAAAGTGACTTGTAGAGTAGGATGTTAATGTTTTGTACAGGTTATATCGACTATTTCAAGGTAGTTTTTTTTGCATGGTGTTCGACTACTACGCACGTTAATTCCAGCAGGTAAAATTGTGTCTGGCTCATCCTGAATAACCGGACCGTTAAAAAATGTCAGTTTTCCTATCCAATGTAATGTTTAATAAGCCTCCAATTTAATAGGAGTTTCTACACCTACACTATATCCTGAAAGTCACCTTAATAGTGGATGGGAGGAGGTGCAATGCATGAAATGTCACCAGTGATTCTGACTTTCGACTCCACATTCGTCAAGGAGGCAGAAAAACACTAAAAAAAATTTTTGTATATTTATTACTTCTATTCATGATCAACGAAAAATATTACTTAACCGATTTAAAGTTTTAAGCGCTTCAAAAAAAATGAACATACTGCCATCTTCTCCTTCAACATAATTCCCCACGATTTTATTCGGTCGTGATTAACTCGCGCGATGTTAGCAGGCACGGCCACATATTTAACCTTCAAGACACGTAACAAAAAGAGACGAAGGTTTTCGTTATATACCGCACGGTCTCGCATCGCCCGTGACCTCCCGTCACTTCATCAGCGCATGCGCAATGAGGATTTCGGTCGTTAAGGAGAGAGACACGTGGCATCATTGCGCTCCCTCACCACCGGATGGATTTGAGCCATTTCTCCTGCGTTTTCGAGCACAAACCTCCTCCGCGTTGCGCGTGTGCAATCATTATACGTCTACATGATATCCGAGCATCTAACAAAAGGGCGGGATATGGCAGAGAGTGATGTGAATTTTTGTTTAATTCGCTAATTAAAAGTTGCAAGTATAAACCTAAAGGGAAGAGGAAGGAAAAGTTTACTTCACAACTGGAGACTTCTCTATTATTGTTATTATAAGAGCTTGGGAGGATTTTCTCGAATTTTTTCTTCGAAACTTTAAGTGGCGGATTTTTGGTGGTAAATTCTATCTATCCAACTAATTTATTTGGTCGTTACCTTAGAGCAGTAGTTCTCAAACTTTTTGTAGGCGCTGCACAATTTCAATGATAAAAATAATTTCGCGGCACCCCATCCTTGAAAAAAGGATCTTATTTTTACATTAATTTATTGCAATCTTTGAACGCATCTATTTGTTGGTACTATACGACAATCGATTAAAGACAAGAAAAATTATTGCCGTAATTACGCATCAACAAATCCAAATAGTTGATTTATTTACAAAAACAAATTTTTTCGCGGCACCCCTAAAATCAGATGTGGAACCCTAGTCTGCCGCGGCGCCCAGTTGGGAACCACCGCCTTAGAGATCATATAAGAGATAGGGAAAAGTAAATACTGTTTAATTGTCACTGGACGTTATACGAGTATGACTTTATTTAAGTGCTTATGTAAAGTGGAAATTCCAATTAACGGATGAAGTTCCATTTCCCAATTCGGCTATCAATTTTAATAAGGATAACTCATACTTATTCAAAACTCGTCCAACAGTTCAAGAGATGAAACTCGCGACAGAGGGGCAGACATCCCCGTAAGGCTTTCCCATACTACCGCTTCGCTATTAAATAACGCCAAATAATACTAATATAATTCGTGTTGTGCAATTTCAAATCGCGATAGCAAATATAAACATTTCCTTCGAGATATAAATGTTCTATTTATCGAGTTTGGGCTCATCCCCTCTTCATTACGAGGCCACACTTTCTGTTTAATAACATGTGTTGACATTTCGTGACAAAATGCAGTTTTTCATTTCCTTCGAAGGATAGTAAATGTCTAGGTCTCACATTTACGGCAATATCTAAGCTGCACTACGCGTGCATGACATCGCATAAATGAGCAATTACAGCGAATGGAAACGCCAAACGCTTCTGGCAGCTTGCAGGGTATTGATGTAAATGTAAACGAGATGATGATGTCTGACCTTGTCCAAAATCTTATTATCGTGTTCCCGAATCGTCTTACTTGATAGTGATCCCTTTCTTGATTATGCTGCTCATTTGACCACAGTGCCTTGTTTCTGGAATCCTTATTAAAGTTAACTCGTAGTTAAACAATCTATCATCTCTTAAAATTAAAATGTTGTGCCTTTCATGCATTCATGCTATTCAAGGTTTTTGTTGAAGTATTCGAAAATTTTCTCGAACACCATCTACATTATGATCTCCAATTTCCCAGAATGGTGGATGGCAGGGGGGAGTTCCACCAGATTCCTTTAAAAATATCCCACTTACAGGCCTGAATATCATATTGCGATCTCCGATCGTTCTAAGAAAAAAAACGAACTTCGATAACGTTAATTTCTACAATAAATAATTTTAAAAGTTGAAAAGTTATGAAACTGAATTACTCGTACCAATATATAACTCGTATTTATGAATATAAACACTTGAAAACGACTTTTTAAACTACATTTCTTAGACGAACAAAATGACGGCGCTCTAACTCATTCGTGGTTAAGATCACGCAACCTTTCACGATTTAAAATATGTTACTGGCATGTTTCTTACTCTGCTTTGGATATGTACACGAAAGCTCTAAAAGAAATTTTTGTAATTCATTTGCTGATAAAAAAGTTTCATAACCGTTTTTGCGGTTTTAACTTTAAAACGTTTTGTTTACAAATAATTCAATAACATTAAATGGATGAGAACATTTTTCTATTTATAATATTGTCACGTACCATGGAAAACCCTTCAAGAAATACAAGGTCGAATATCACCGGTCTCCCTTATGGCGACTAATAAGAAAAGTAGATAAGGTATGATAAAAACCTTAGACCTCATTCATCGTTCAATTAAAATAATAATAATATTAATTATTAATGTTAATTACCATATTATTATTACTTACAATTTCGACAGATACAATCGTAAATCTGGAGTTTTAAAGCTGTTATTCCTTGAAATGAGAGTTTATTTTCAAACTTAACCGAAAGATCTAGTAGCTTCATGCAACCCTCGTTACTTAACCTGCAAAGTCATTTTGTGTCAGAACAGTCACAATATTTGTAACTCGTCTCCATCAGGACAAAACAAAAACTAATCAAGTCAGGATTTAAAAAAAAAATAATAAATACGAATAGCAGCTGAAATTCCAAAAATAAACGTTAACAACACGGGGTTGTCAAGCCTTTTAGGAACGATTACCTCGACGCAGAAGCCGTTATTGTTTTTCGATCATCTGAAACTGAGTAGCGCTTATGACTAGAAATTCAACGGCCACACACCAACACACACTCGCATCGCTCTGAGAAATGGCACGCGCACACGCAGCTCTCAACCGTCCTTTTAAAATGATATTCGCCTGTCCATGCAGTAAGACGCAGGGCATTTTCGCCGCTCGTTTAATTACCGCGGGAACGTCGCAGAAAATAAGGCTAAAATAACAGGTGGTACTAGGCACCCATAGCGCATTTGGCCCTCAGCAACAGATGTCGCCGGAACGACTGGGTCTTGAAGTCCGCCGAGCATCTGTTTACGTGCCATGGAATATCTAGTTGCGACCGCAGAGTATATAGACTTTTAAAGGAGCATAAAAAAAATTCGACGTCGAAGGTGTCGAAATTTTCTCTAAAGCTCGAGCGATGGCACGTCTCCCGCCTCTCATTTCGGATGAATCCCATCGGTGCATAAAGGAAATATTTTTTTCCAAGTATAAAGACTTAGTGCATGGAAATGCATAAGTATGTCCTCATATTGGAATTGAAAAAAGTTCAACGTGTGATCGGTGAGTTTGCGGAAAATTCCTGGACAAAAAACTGTCCGCAAGCTTATAATGCTTCATCCGCTAATAATTTTTCGTCCTTGGAAATTAATTTATTAATACAGGGTAAATTTTTATGGTCTACTACTGCCATATCTTTTTACATTCTCGTGTCGTAGGAGAAGAAACGAGTGGGGAAGTCAAACGGTGAGATATGTATAAAGGAGATAATTAAATGAAGTGATGCGCAAAGTGCTCATCAAAGTCATGATTGTAAAAGTATTCATTTACGAAACAACGTCAACTTCATGTCACTAAGATGCTCTTAGAAATATGAGACGATAATAAGAAGTGACGTACAATGAAACGTATGGGATTCGAGAAAAAAAACATTTAAATTATCTTTCTTAAACGTAGCAATGGGCACTCTAGACAAACCTTAAATGTGATTGATATATTTATAAGGTCATAATAAAAGCGATATTGCGTTAAATTTGTACAACATAAATAGAAGAAGAGATCGATATAAAATATAACAAAGAAAAGAACACTACAAATAAAAAAAACGAGAATTTAAAAGTTAACAACTATTCTTAATTGGTATAAATATAACACAGTTCTTGAAAATGCTTATTGATCAATATTATTTATTGTGCCTATTCGAAGAAAAACGATTAAAGTATATGTACCTCCACTTAAAATGATGCATGACTCTTGAAGTTTTGCTTCATGATAGTTACACCCAAATTTTTACGATTTCCTTTGAATAAATATTAACAAATGAATTACATTCAATCAATTAAATTTTATAATTGAAATACATATCAGCGGTGAGTTAGATATTTCAATTATAAACTTTAATCGATTGAATGTAATTAATTTGTTAATATTTATTCAAATGATTTCGTAAAAACTTGGGTGTAAATATCATGAAGCAAAACATCAAGAGGTACGCATCATTTTAAATGGAGATATACTTTAGTCGTTTTTCTTCGAATAGGGTTCGAAAACAAATTCGTTGAAAATGAGTTCGTAGAAAACAAAAAAAATTAATATAATATAATAACATTAAAAGCAATAAACAGTAGTATAAGAACTATTACTAGAATAAAAAGACTAAAATTTATAAAATAATCTGTAAAGTTGTAATAATGTAATACTATTTTAAAATAATTTATACATTTACCATCGAGAGAGCACATACTAGCGATCTGAGTACGCAAGCACTTGGCCGTAGTTCCAGCTTGTTAAAATATTATCTAAAATTGCTTGTCTTTGGTTGTCGTAATCCTATTGTATCGTTTTATAAATTCTATAAACAAGAGAAAAAACAATGGAGGAGATGAAGGATTTAATTTTTTTTAATGCGTTAATTTGCTGTCATTCCGACACACATCGTGGAAAGGTCTTTTGAGGTCAAGAGTACTTTGGAAAGGCACATTAAAGGATATATAGTCCGAAGTTGTCTTAGTTGGGAGACGTCTAGAAACCTCCCTGCACTTGCCAGACTTGAGGGGGTCATATCCACTTACTGGGCCATCTGACGCCCTTTTTTTGAACTACCACCCAGCCCTGTTCCATGTTCGTCAGCAACCCGTCAAGGCACAAAAAAAATTACCGTCAGCGGCCAACCACACTCGCCACAGAACCACTCAGGGTTCCTTCGCAGACTCCCACCGATTCCTACTCCTGTTACTATACTCCTACTCACTTGTTTAAGGGAGAAAAAATGGGGCAAAAGATCCCCTTTTCCTCTGCTATCGGTGTCGCTGACAGCAGAGCGGGATGTAATGCATATTTTTGGGCAAACGGGTTGGGAGGGAAATAATCCTTATCGCTATATATATGGGCAACGTAACTTTAAATAAAAAACATGTCCATATTATTTCTTCCTTCTTTCGAGACTACTAAGGTGGTAATATTCCCTCCACAGGATCGCTTGCGTTGGTGTATGGGGTCGGGTCACTTCTGAGAGAAAGATTGAGATTTTATCATTGCCTCTTTCTAAGGACGACAGTAGTCAGAGCGTTTTCCTCAACACATTTTGACAGTTACTAGCGACGAGTGAGCATTTGAAATTTTGGATGTCTGTAAACGATCCCGTTAGTGTTAAATGGTTGATATTTCTGCGGTGAAAATCCACCTCAAGTTAAATGTCTGAAACTAACTGAAAAAGAGCATTTACTGCCGTTTAATAAAGTCCTAATTTTGTTTCTAAATTTAGGATAACAAAAATTAATAATTAAATAATGTGACCTAAATTTTGTATTTATTTACGAATACACTGTAACGGATTGGGAATACATTTGTCGTATTCTATTGTACATATTAATCAGAACCGAATGACTTGACCACATCAAGCATCGTGAACCATGTTTCAAATTTAAATAACTGGTCCTGATCAATCTGTATGCATATATATACGTATGTTTGTGTAAGTTCGTGCAAGCGTGGCTATCGTCTGTTTTATGCGTATTACTACTGAATTAAACGTCTTTCCTGAAAATTTCACATCTAATTCTCCTATGTAAGCACATATAAATTTGTTACATGAAATATTATGATGTAAAACATTACAATAACTTTGATTTTGCATAGTATTTTCAACAAGGCCTTTTCCGCATAAAACTCTAATATCGCTTTTTTTTAGGTCAATTTCTATTTTCGTGTGAATAATTTGAAACGAACTATAACGCGTCCCTGACACGCGCCCACATAATTACATTCCTCGACGGGTTCCCTGTAATTCGAAACTTTAAAATTTACGTATATGGATTTATTTCTCCGTTACGGCGAAAATTACTACGATTAGATCTATCAGACCAGCGTTATTTAATTACTTGAAAGAAATTCAGTAGTATTTATTGTTTCAATAATTTTCAAAAACCAAACAAATGACGGAGTGAGTTATTATTATCTAACTATTTTAGATGCTAAATTAGTTTGTTCCAACAGTTCTCTACCTTCAAGAATGAATTAGAACTATAATATAGCTGCCAGGGCCGCTCCAACCCTTGTGGCCGCCGGCGTGCAAAATAAAATTCGCCGTCCCTCTCCAAATAAACAAGATAGTACGTTATAGAAATTAAAAGCCATACATCGCACAAACGTTTTCATATACATAGGCATCTGGATGCACTACACACTTGATTTTTAAAACAATGTGCTATTTATTTCTATTAACTTTTTAGACCACACTGCATTTTGGAAACCCAGAGGCTTTCGAGAATGCTTTACGTATTTTGTTTCCATTTGGCTTGGTTAAAGTTTCACAAAATGATTATATTCATATGTAAGAGTTCTTTAAGTTTTTGGCGTAAAAAATTCTTAAGAAATTTAGAGGCCATTAACCGTTTGTGTAATAAACTTGGTTTTGCATCAGCTGTACTAAGTAACTAGGTCAATTACAGTCAGGGGTGGAAATGGTTCTTCAGAACTAGGTGGAATCTCCAGAATCAGTTGAAAAGAGCCACAGTAGCTGAGATGGCGACGTTAAGCAAAAATAACTCTGGTATTGGGGGAACGGCGTCCACCCGTGCTCCCCCCATTTCCAGCCCTGATTAGAATAATTAAAAACTTCGCAGGAAGCATGGCAGCTTCAATTTTTGAGGCGATACTGAAAATTAAGCTAGTAATAAACTGCGTTGCCAGTTTAAGATATTTGATTAGACCTATGGTAATATTTATTCAAGATGTTCAAAAAATTAAGCCTGTATATAAAATTTGAAAGCATTATAATAAAATTTCTAGCAAGATTAAATAAATGAAATCATCTATTCTGTAATAATTTCCATGCATGATACTGCAACGTATGAATGCATTCTATGTTACTATATCATCATCTCTTAATGCAGGATAACCGTTTTTCTATTTTGATTCAAATTAGGATAGAGACATCAAAGGATATCTTATATTAAGAGATTTTAATGATTTTTTAATGAAAAGAACAGTATGACGCCATGGCAAAAACCATTTATTGCAGCTTTGTACATTAAATTTCAAGGTGGAGTTTTCTGTTATTACAATACTTCTAAACATGAGAAAAAGAAAAAAAGATATTGTTTATCAGAAATGGAAGTTTGTAGATAAATTACCTCTAGGTTCGCAATTGTTACTTCCGAAACATTTGCTTTGGGAAAATCCTTCACTGAAATAAGAAGATCGCTTTGTTACCTCAGCCCTCAAGAAGAATGGCTATAGAGTTCAACACCGGGAAAAACCCGCAGAGTAGACGCCAAACGTCAGAGCTACCTTGTTGCTCTCCTCTCATTGATTTGGTCACCGCTAACACCCTCTCCCAGATGAAGGGTTTAACAACACATAGAAACCCATCTCAGCGGGTGCTCTGGTATTCCCCATTATCCCCTTCCATTTTTGTAGGTAGGTGCTATGAACTTCGAAAGGCGAATGTCGGACGCAACTGCACACTCGCCCTCCCTCGACTCGTCTTTTGGACGCCACAAAATCCCTCTCTCTGGTCGCCACACCTCTCCGGCCATGCACAACTCGCACACCCGGTTGAGGAGGTCCTGATAGCTGCTATACATAACTTCAACTTCCATAAAATGCTCGAGAATGGAAATTACTATTTTAATTTTTTTAAATCTTCATTGAGATTTTACATTAAAACTGCTTTTAATTTTCTCGGGTAAAGATATGGCTAACTAGATTTCGGAATGCATTTAAATAATTACATTCGCCTTTCACCATTTAATTACTCAATAATAATTTAGCCATATTTTGCCTAAAAAGGAAAAAGTAAATGATACAAATTAATCTAATTCAATTCAAAATAAATTCATTATACAAGGATGTTTTCAGGCAGGTTAGTTACGATTGTGCCTATATATTTTTTTCATTTTAGATCAAAGGCTTATTATAATTTTCACTCCAGCATCGATAAGACAGCCGTTGTACGATAAGAATATCAAAATCGGACGAATTAATTACTGAACTGCGACATCTGAAAATATACGTCCAGGATCTGACTGGCACATCAATAAAGAATTATAAGAATTAAATGACGACAGAGTCGGATTCTTGGGAGCAATCGTTTCAGAGGATTACTTTTTCCTAAAGATCTCGGTTGGGAGGCGAATGTGACCAACCGCAATGCTTTCTCTTTGACAGGAAAGCAACCCTGCAGAAGCAAACGACCAATCATTTCGACAGATCCCTTTTCAAAGTGGAAACGGAAGGAGGAAACACGAGGAAGCTTAGTTCCAAACATCGTCACCTCTTGCCTCACACACCGAACTGGACGACTCCCACGGTGGCTGATGGACTAGGACGTTTCATAACCGCCAAATCCACTCCTCCGATTCGGAAAACAGGGCACGTAAAAGCTCATCCCCCATACGGTCACATTCTCGACGCGAAACCTTTGGAAACTCTTTGTTTTTCAAGTGGGTTGGGTTTTGTTGGATATACCTGGCTCCTAGGTCGTGGCCAACTCTCTTTAAAGGTTCTGCCTTAATTGCGTCAAACAAAAGGACATAATCGAAGAAAAGGTTGTGGAAGGGCGCCCTGCGGGGAGGGTTATCAGACGGGGAGCGGGACCAATAAGGAAGGACTCATGTTAATTTTGGTCAACAAATCTGCGGTAGAAACTCTCTCCGGACGGTGAACCACCACCTGCGAGCAGTTGACCGTGATTTTAAGATGAATAAAAAGAATGAGTCGACACAAAGGACGTTTTGGGAGGGACTGTCCAACCCGATGAATGACGGAGTCACGGATTTCAGAAGGGAAATTTTCCACTGATAACAAGATAACTCTCCAATAACCACATAAAAACTGTTGGGAAAACCGGACGATAACTTTCCCTTCGTCAGCGATGGTTCTAAAAATGAAGTACCATTCTTCAAACTTTGAAAACGAACTTTTGTTTTAAAGCGGTATGTAAATAATAAAGCACATACGAGCGCATAAATTACCATTACAATAAAGTCTTAACATTTAATTAGCTAGCTCAATATCAAATTGATTACTGCGATAATTTCTGAGACTCCCATTTGTGGCAGAGGAAATTTTCTGTTTATTCCTCCAGTAAAAGGAGGATATAATAACGCAGTTTTCTTCATTATTACTATTTTGCGCTTGTTTAAATATAGTTATTGTAGAATAATGAAATTATACTCGATCAAAATTACTCAAGCTAATTAAAAAACTGAGTATGAGTATATCGACTTCTGGAGAAACTTTATCAAAAGAAGTTGTTTATGAAGAAAATTCAGATGATATGTGGAAGTCGTTAAACGATAAAAACCATCAAAAATTAATGCTGTCTATTTTAATTCCAAGGTGATCGTTCTAAGATGCACAACTCCGAATACAGATCCATAGGTTTTTTAAAAATATCTACAAGCTACCACAATTGGTGTGTGGCAGGGGGAAATTATCTCCGACATTATTCTTTTATTATGATCTCTTCTGGTCCTAGGAAAGAAGGATTCATTGTATCTATAAGACCTACAATCAATTTCTTATCTTGCCTGTGAGGTCGTGATGTCCTATGTAATTTGGGCTCTTAATTACGCCTAATAGTTCATGTTTAACGTCTTCTGACCTAATACTAATGTTTGGTGATTTGTTAAGGAGAAAAATTACCTTTCAGCTGAGATGATCATGTTGTCCTTTATAACATTTTATTACAGCATTAGTCTCGCATACATTATGGATTGATGCTATAATATAAGCTCTTTAGTTCAAAAGTTTTCATCCACATCTGGTGGTACTTCGCTATATAAGGGAACAAGGCTAATGTGGTATCACGCCAATCGAATCCATATGTAAACTATAGCGTTATTCTTATATTTTCAGAAGCAATCAATACAGAATATTCACGAAGAAATTTTGAAGGACAAACAGCATTTAAATAGAAAAATTGATTTAAAATTTTAAGTTCTAATGTGAACCAAGTAAACTTATAACGCCACACTATTCAAAAATTCTTATCAAGCCTGGTGGTAGTTCGAGGAGAAAACCTATAAGGTTTTACATGTATGAGGTGGAGATCTCTTGCTTACCTTCTATCCCAAATTATATAAGAGGATACGACAATGAGGAAAGAATTGGGGAAATTACGAGTTGGCGAGACAGCTGGAGAGAGCCAATTTTCATCGGAAAGATTCGCGATAATGAGATTACATGCGTAATACATAAACTTGTAATAATCTTCAACGTTAATAAACTTGATTTTTATTTGTCCCTCATAATTTAATATATTACAGTTGTTCAATGTTATTATTTAAAGATATTTTGCATGTGTAATACATCCTTCAGTTTCTCCGTATTTTAAATACTTTCAAAACCGAAGATGATATGGAACGTCTAATATGGTATTATGCTGGATTTGTATTAAAACTTTCGCTAAAACTTAAATGTCCACCAGTTTTTCCTTTTTAGCTAATTCAATTATAAGTGGAGATGTTTCCACCAGATCATGTGTGCTTATCATCATGAATGCCACTAACAACAAATATATTCTGCTAAAGAATCACAGTATATAACAAAAACCATACAATTAAAAAAAGAATCACAGAATTTGCCTCATAAATAGATTACAAGGGATAAATTAGATAGTTCCAGTCGACATAAAAAGATTTGGAAAACCAATATTTTCATGACAATCGTAGCTACCAAATTTAACTGTACGAAAAACCTAAATTTGAAAATATGTACCTAAACACTATCCTAAAATTTACCACACAGATGCGTGGTAGAGAATGTAATATATCAATCTCCTGAGCGATTCTCATTTTCCGGCTTAGCTCTTATTGTAATCCCTGATAGTGCTAGGGAAATAGAACTTTGATACAGATATCATTTATCTCACGGATTCCGTAGTCATTCACATCGTCACACATTCGCTCTGACTTCACAAGGATCATCAATCTAGCATCTCGACAGGATACCTTTGATGACCATTAATGACGATGTGCATACAGAATGCTTTTCTTTGCGTAATATATTTGTTTCACGAATCTCGATGTCCTGGACTGATCTTTCTCAAACCCAAGTAAACGATCCTATTCGCGCGAATCCCATACTTAAAACTTGACGCGCTTAATAAGTATGCGATGATAATCGGCATGAAGTCCCACTTGTTACATTTACGATACATATAATTGCGTGGTTTTTTATTTATCTCTCAGCGGAAGTTACGTGCCTTTTTAAAACTCGTGTTACTCATCTGAGGCAACGAATTCGGAGAAACACCGGAAGCGACGGGTATCTTCCTATCTCGTAGACGACCAAAAATAAAAGAATTAGTTTAAACCCTTTTAAACGGCTGTGGACTAGAACCGGGTTTGTCGTTCCGGAACTTTTGCAATCTTATCCTTTAATGATGACAGAATGCAAACAATTGAGCGAAAAATTATCTTAAAAATTTGTATCACATTTTATTAATTTAAAAATAACTTCATCAATTTTAAGTTACTTATTAATTCTAAGTTACGGTGCCACATCTTAAGATTAATTTTGACCGTTTAGAGTGGTCGGATACGTCAATAGCTACAAATACCTAGGAGTAACTCTCAGTAGCAATTTGTCTAGTAGAGAGCATATCAAAACCGTTATAGCATCGGCAAACAGAATTCAAGGGCTTTCCTCTAGAGTCCTGCGGGGATGCCCCTCGAATGTGAAGGAAATCGCATACTTTTCCCTAATACGACCCGTCGTGGAATACCGTTGCGCCGTCTGGGACCCTTTCGAGGAGGGCTTAACTAGAGAGCTCGAAATGGTTCAGCGTAGAGCGGCTAGATTTGTAAAAGGAGAATATCGGTATGATGCGAATGTATCAGAGATATTGAGGGATTTGAAATGGCAGACGTTGAAGAGTAGAATAATTGATTACAAAAGGAAACTATTTGAAAAATTCGAAAGCTCCGAATTCGTTGAAGACGTACGCGGCATAGTCGTCTCCATCGGTGTTAGTGAACGTAATGTTAGATCACAGTACAGGAGAAAATAGGTCGAAACAATCGCTAGAACAGAGAAATACTACAGATTCTTTTTCCCAGACGCGATAAGACAGTTCAACAGAGGAATTAGTTAGAGTTCACTTGGTGTTGTGACACTCTCTGCCAAACGCTGCTAGCGGTTTGCAGGGTATTGATGTAAATGTAAATAACGTTCGGAAATTTCTTAAAAGAAAGGTCTCATAGCATAGATTACATTCTTTATTACGTTAAGTAAGATCTCGGCTCCTATCCAATGGATTTTAGAAATTTTAGGTAGATGGGCGGGGACGAGACGATTGAATAAAAAATATCCAAGAGCAAAAATCTCATTAGCCTTCTGTCATTTTAGTGTGTGGATGGGTGTTTTTAAAAGAGTACAAACCGTAGGTACTATCTGCTGTAAATTGAATTTCTGACCCTCTTGTAGAAATATTATTTGCCAAGACATTTCACGGACAAATCAGGTCTGTGCCACAACCAAGACAATTGTCGTTCTCGTTACTGCTAAAAACAAGACATTATTCACGTTCAAGGAATGGAAGAAAATCAGCTGTGAGTGCATAGGAATATCAAGACTGGTTACACCCGTAAGTTAGATATTCTATTTTTCGCTTATGGCAACTTCTTAGTTATATAAGGCTTTAATAAAAATTTAAATTTTGGTTTTTCATATTTATATTTCAGTGTAAAAAAAACTTAAGCTTTTACTCTATTTTAAAAAATTTTTGAACTTTTAATGGGAAGGGGGTTCGCAGAAATTTTGATTCGTAGGGGGTCTGCGGCTCCAGAAAGGTTGAGAACCATTGGCATATTAGATATGATAGCATTCAATTATGAATTCATTGGTCCTTTTGACCCATTTCGGATGTTGACAAGAGGAGGAACACAGTTTTATATCTGACGGTAAGCAGAGTAGTTATTTCCTCTTTCCTTCATTTTCCTCTCACTGCTCCTCCACACGTCTTCTCAAACTCTTTCTCATTTCCCCTCCCACTCCTCTCCTTTCTAGCAAAAAATATTCCATATCGCAATCTAATACGACATACAGACTCTTAAGCTTTAATGCAAAGGCTAGTCATTAACCGATCCTATAATTGAGTACTCTCGCAATGGCGAAACGACATTTTTTAATTGCTATGTCTCCACGTGTACACGTTGCTTGGAATGGGCTTTACCACATATCTTGCGTTTAAGGAAAACCGGGTAAAAGTATCTCAAATGAACGAAATGTTTAGCTTTCGCAACTCAATCGATACACTTTTGCAATTCAATAGAGACTTCTTTTAGAATCTATTTTCGGTGAATTACCACTGAAGACGGCTTCTTTGTTGCGAAAATGTGTATCTGCTTTTTTCATAGCCTTGTTGTGGCTATTGGAGATGCCTGAGACAAGTATTTTTTCAAGTGCTCTTGAACACTTTTGAAAGATACTCGAAATCCAATTAGTTAATTCAAATCAATTCCAATTTTATTTAACTACCGCAATTTAAGAAAAAATACGTGATAAATAATTTCAAGAGACGGTGACGATTAGATTGTTCAATACATAATTGAGTTAACCCTACCTTTTCACAATAAAATAAGGTAGTGGATCCCGATGTTTATTTTCTATCCTTTCTAATTTTATCCCTTAAATTGTATAAAATCTGACACGCGTTTTTACGACAAAAACTTTCCATCAGAACACATCATTAGATGTCGACTTCTTTTTCCTAGACAAAAAAATCGCTTTGGAAGCATCACGCGGTTTTTTTTTCTTTTTAACACGCACCCCATTAACCGCGACACCTCTGAATTCGGTCTTTTTTTTTATATTTGACCTCTGGAGACTCTCGAGAGACCAGATTAAAAGCATCCTGCGCGACCAGACGATCCCACGCGCCCCTCTTAAGCACGTGGGAGGAAATCGAATGGAGGGAATAGGTACGTGGGAGGGAGAGAGAGGGAGAGAGAGAGGGAGTGGGATGATAAAGGATTCGCGCTCAGGCGTCGTGAGGTGGGAGGTCGAGAGGAGAGCGTAGAGTAGGCGGCAAAGGCGAGTGGGAGCCGACAGATGAATTGCCTCAGATTATATTAGCCAAAACCTTTATATGGAATGGACTTAGTTAGGAGTCAACCACACTCATTCCACGCGTCCGATTTCGCACCCACTCCGTTGGACTAACGCGTCCCGCCTGATGTTCGCGCTAGTTTTAACGCGATTATGGACTAGGTAAATTCATTGATCCGGATAGTGACGCTAAGTAGAGGTAGTTTTCAATATTCGTCGCTGTGAATAATAATCAGGTGGTCGTCAAAGGAAAGGTCGTTAAGTCTGACCTACATATGGAGATACATCATCACCTTGAAATATCGTTCGTATAATTCGGAAAGGCATTAAAATATCTATGTCCCTTAGGTCAATGTTTAAAAGGACTATGGAAGTTACCAAAACGACTAACCATTATAATATTTTCAAGAGATTTTCATTTAAGTGCAGATATTGTAAAATTACACTTCCTGTTAAATCCTAGTGGCGGCCTGCAGGTTAATAATCTAAAATTAAATGTAAAAACCAAGCGATCAATACGAGTTAGCGCGTAAAAAATAAGGTAATTAATGACAAAAAGCATTTATCACTTAAAAAGTTATTCCAATTAATTCTGACTGGCCAGGGAAATGAAGGAAGTTTTTTCTATCCCAAACATTACAAACGATCCATCAGTTTTTTAGTATCGCTAACCTAATTAATGTTCCTTATCATTCGTAAGGGTAAAGCGTTATATTTTAATAGCTCAAACTTAGTAATATTGATCTCTTGGTTGAGTCGCTTAATGTAATCCTAGAATATCATTAACTGCTGAAAAGGAAAACCAAGTTGTTCAAAGCTATTATTTATCATATGTAAAATCGATAAAAGCGGAGAAAATTATTTCTGGTTTGAGAACAGAGGAAATACGCCATTTAATTTGAGAAATACGCTAAATAAACCTATAAAATCATAAATTGTAGGATAAAACTACACTCCCATCACATTACTATGCAAACATTGACATTCGAAATTGCACCAGGAAGTTTCTCGACCAACTTATCAGCAACGTATGGCTCATTTTCTTCAGGAGGGCAAAGATAAGTAAGGTATTCCTCAACGCTTGTTTTTCTTCCGGGCTGAAGTTCGTACGTGGAGAATAGAGGAGGGGTTAAGAGTCACTGCGATGAATTAACGTCCTTGCATTCTAATCCTCATAATGTCTTAATCATCAATAACATCACCCATTCCAATGATTCAATCTATGAAACTAATACAGAAAACTATTACCTTTCTGACTAGGCAAGACTAAAAGTATGCAAAACACCGTTGCTAGGATTTTTCACCGATGATTACAAACGCCTCTCGAGCCATTCATTTTACATGCCCATTCTCCAAGGACTACATTCTTCATTTTTTATATTTTCTTGGCTTCAAATTCTACCTGTTTACTACCGATACAAAAACCAATACTAAATTAATTTCTAGCGTTCCAAAAGATTCAAGCCGTTCTTTTAAATAAATGCTGCAGTTATTACAGTTTTAATTTCATATTTTTAATCTAAATTTACTGGGATGACATTTTTTAGATGAAAAACTTTAAATGAACAGTTATTTTGTTAGGCAGTATGTAGTTTAGAATTATTGTTCTCAATTATTATACACTGGCAGTCACTTGATACAATTTGGAATTCCAGCTGATCTGTAAGATCAACAAAAACAACGATCATTGGGAACAATACATTTTGATTCGTACATAAGAAAAATAGTCACCGTGAACAAATCGAGCATCATTGCTATTTTGCAGGAGCGATTTTAAAATAACAATGCAACAAAATCCCCAGCGCCTAGCTATACAAAAAACAGTTATTCAGAGTAGTGATCGGAAAAGGTTGCAATGAAAACAATAGGAAATTTGATATTCGACCGCTGTTATACTCTTCACATCAGTTAACGCATTATTCAGAATAATTAAGAAAAAGGAAAAGTGGATCAAGAAGACAAAACTAAACAAAGAAGATTTACAAGAAGAGAAGATTAGGGAACACAAATCTCATCGATGTCATTTAAATGATTATTTAAATTAATCTCAATATGTGCCGCTCTCTCTGTAATAATGTAACAACAACACATATACTGTCATTTTATTTCATCTATACATTTATGAACTTCTCGAGATCACCCTGAAATTCACGAAGTTGTAGGGTTTCAAGGTACCAAATGGTATCTTTGAGTTTTAAACTTGTGGGCTTGGATCTCCAGTTGCAATCCTCAAAGAAAAAACCAACCTCGATAACGTTCTGACCCGTGGCAGATGTGCCAATAGGTGAAAATGGCGCGCGCCAAGGGCCCCCGATTCTGGGAGGCTCCAAACTCTAAATAATACAAAAATTCTCATTTACACACAACTATAAACGCACGCGTTGATTTATATTAGATTAATTTCGGAGAGTTATCTAAATGTCAACAGTATTGTAAACACAGGACCTTGGACCCTTGGACCCAAAAAATGGCTTAATCCGCCTACTATTAATCCCACCGCACTTTCCGTCCTTTAACTAATTAACACCGTACTATTTCACGTACCTCTTCTTCGCAATTTCAACACTTTGCAAATGCCCCAACATCTGTAGCAAAAAAGCGCCGAAAGTCAACAAGTGGAATTAACTGTCTCTGAAGGATAAATCAAAAGTCGGCAATACCAATGATTTGGAAAACTATTACATGGAATTGGAATTCTAGCTAACTCGCAATTAGTTCGAGTCTCCTTCACAGATTTTATAGCGATAGTTGTCGTTTATTTCATTACTTATTGTTAGTCGCATTTTTCGCAGTTTCAAGCGCTTCAGTGACAAGACACATCGAGATATTAATGAACAATTTTATCGTCGTAAATCAAAATCTCGAAATGAAAAATAAAAGCCATCAATAACCGAGTCCTGCCTTTGCGATTCGGTAAGACCTAGATTTCGAGAATGAGGAGAAAACGAGGTTTCCGGGGACGATGAGAGACATCCTTCCCTCTTTTCACCCTTGATCCCTTAAGGCGGAGACAATGACGAAGCGGTCCCTGAACTATCTCCGGCCGCTGTGGCGTCTTGGTAGGACCGTGTTGTCCGTGGACTTGAAAACGGAAATAACTGTAGGCCTTCCCCGCCGCTCTTCGCACCGTGACCTTGGACCTTACAAAACCCCAGCGAAGCTCTTTTGCACGTCCAGTTTTATTCCTGAACAAAGTTCACGACGTCTCAGGGGGATTGGATCTTTTCGGAGTCGGCACTACTAGCGAAATATCGCCATTCGTCTGTTTACCAGATCCCTCGCTTGTGCCTGCCTTTCTTTCTGCATAACACCGGACTTTTGCTCCGCCATCTTGCTCTTCATCGAAATGAGATGGGGCGCTAACAATAGTGAAACGTTTACCGTAATCTTTGTCTCCCCTTTGTCGCCGATTCGGAGAACAAATGAGGGTCCGTGGTTCTATTTCTATCTCGAAGGAGTTATTCGAAGATAGAAGGTCGTACGCCTCCGTAGACAAGGGGGAGGGGGGAGGGGGGGGGGGGGGAGAGAATGAGTTCCATGACTCGCCAAACGCATAGGCATAAATTCAATTTTTTTAAAGAACCGAGAGGGAGATTATGTTTTTTTGATTAATTTATCTCGTGTTTCCGCGTAAACTTTAGTCAACGGGTAGATAATAAATCGAAGAGCTACGTTCGGAAGTTCGAATTGGGTAATTGGGCAGGTACATTTATTAAACTCACTCTCTTTTTTTTGGGGGGGGGGGGGGGGGGGGGCTCAATTACAACAAAAAATATTCCACCAAACATTTGGACAATTTGGGGTCCCCTCAACTACAGGCAGTAGCAAAGGCTCCTGAGTACCTACATATCTGGTTAATACAAACAAGTTTAAGGTTCTTAAGTCAGAAAATTCAGCGCTTTTGGGGGAAGGAGTAAGCCCGTCAGCCCCACCCCCTTCCCTGGTTGCGCGCCTGATCACTTATACTAATTTGAGATCTGTGTAATGGTCAGTGATCAATATATTTAAGAATAAATAAACCTTGTACCCTCCAAAAATTATTTAATTACCTTGTAGGTTCAATGAATTGTTTCATTTAAAATTAATTAAGTAACTTTAAAAATTTGGTTAAAAATTTGTAGAAGTTACAAGGTTTTATTTATTTTTAAACATGAAGATCACTTACCACACATTTCATTATATAGTCATACCTCACTGTACGCCATTCCATTTTAAGTGGATTCGTTATGGCGCGAAGCAGGCTCGCGCCTACCAGGTGTTAAAAAACAAAGGGCCGATAATTCAGGTGTCGTAACCAAATATTTATCTGTGATTCCATTTTTACCGGCTTGGGGATTTTAGTAAAATCATCTTTGGATCCTCATTTAGGGCCAGGGTTGGCACACCCATGCTATAAAAGAAAAACCCAGGATGGCTCGCCGTTTTTATCACTCGATCAACGCTTAGTATGGCATTATTATTTATAAAGAAAGTTGACTTTCCGAATAAAACATACTCGATGATTTATTTAGGATCCCGTTCATAAATTTACATGACTACCCTGCAAGCTGCCAGAAGCGATTGGCAGGGGATGTCACTGCACCAAATAAACTCTAATGCCTCTGTTGGCCTGTCTTATTGCGTCTGGGAAAAAGTTATCTCTCGATTCTAACGACTATTTTGACGTATTTTCTCCTATGCTCTGATCTAACATTACGTTCACTAACACCGATGGGGACGACTATGCCGCGTACGTCTTCAACGAATTCGGAGCTTTCGAATTTTTCAAATAGTTTCCTTTTGTAATCAATTCTTCTACTCTTCAACGTCTGCCATTTCAAATCCCTCAATATCTCTGATACACTCGCATCATACCGATATTCTCCTTTTACAAATCTAGCCGCTCTACGCTGAACCATTTCGAGCTCTCTAGTTAGGCCCCCCTCGAAAGGGTCCCAGACGGCGCAACAGTATTCCACGACGGGTCGGATTAAGATACAGAAAATATTTACATTTTTACCTGAATATAATGATTTTTTAAAAAGTTTTCTCTGTCAATTGAAAATTACCGATGAAGGCTAGTTATTGAAAAAAATGTAAAGATTTTCATCTAATACAGATTTCATCGAAGCACCGAAAATTATTTTTAAATTTTGCTGACAAAAGATAAGTCCGGGTAATATCGTTAATGTCACTACATATAATCTTTTTCTTCTTTTTCACTATGGCAAATTTTAATTTATAACACATTCCTTTAAAGAAAGTGTGTACACCTGAATGACTTTATATGTGCATATTCCTATGGCGATAGAAAAAATGCTTGCCATGGTTAAGTAATATCTGAAACTATGGAGTAATTTATATTACGTTTATTTTATCTGCCATTCTTAACCGCCAACTTTCCCTGGCGCGTCCATCACATCCTCACTTTACCCATTTCTTCCTATTTAAATAAATGCTGTAATAACATTTGAATCCCGAAGATGCTAAAAATGTAGTGAAACCGGTCGGGTTTAGGAATAAAATTAATGTGAAAACTAGGATGTTTTTCTCCTTTCTTCATGAATATTAGCAAATCCCTCATAATCAAGCCGTGATTTATGCTTAACTTACATTAAGATTATCCGAACACTTTGAACTATACACTCACACACACATATATATACGTATACGAATAGCTTCTTTACGATGTAATAATTTACGTTCATGTAGCCATAGCGACAGATGTGCAAGCCATGCAGAATGACTTTCCAAACTCTTAGAAGTGGCGAAAGAATTGGCAGTTGCGATCAAATCGACGTGAAAATGTTCCTTGGTGGATTTTTCTGGCAAGGTTTAGCCCAGTTACGGACGGCAACTTCTTGCGCTCAAGGTTGAATTTCAAAAGCACCTGGGGGGCAATTGAAACCACGATTTACCGTGAAAATTTCACCTGATCGTAGAAGCAAAGAGAAAAAGGGTATTCGTAATGCACTAGGTTGAATCAGCATGCGGAGAGTTTTATGCATCTCATCGGCTGGACAATGCATCTATTTAGCTTGTGGGATATGCGTGGGATGCATAATAAAATAAATCGTGAGATTATGAGGACCTGACAGCTGACTCTCTTTCTAATTGTTTAGTTTTCATCGAGTCCTATTAATTCCTCTAAAAAAAATGCTTTCATCACAAATTTACAAGCGACATACGAATTTCTTTTGCATTTTATGGCTCATATTTTCTTTTAGGTGCACAAAAGTTTCTTTAAAGCGTCTAAAAAAATATTTTTCTAATACATAACTGTTAAATTACAATTATTTTTTGTTGCGGTACCGTTTCTTAAATTTCTTAGCAGAAGACAAAAATTGATAGGTAATTGGAAAATAAGAAAATAATATTAAAATGTTACCTACAATTGGACCTAATAGGTTTTAGAGGACATTTACCGACGAAATACCAGATAGCTATCACTAGTTTGAACTAAAAAAAAATTAGCATTACGCAAGTCGGCCTTCCGCCAAAATATGGCGGTGTTTTTTCCCCTCCTCCATTTACAGGTTGTTTAACGCTGGCCGTGCTCTCGGCGCTGGAGCGGCGTTGCCGATTCTCGCGACATCTGCGGTTTCGAAATAACTTTGTTTTTGAAGGCGAGTGTTAAAAGTTCCGTCAAGGATACTTGAAAAGCCATCAACCAGAATCGCTGCCGTGGAATTTCCTCGTGACCGCAAGTGGATCCACCAAAAGTGAAGTTTGAATGTTTAGTTATGTCCTACAGAAATCTCATTAACGAGCCGAGATTCCCCCAGAAATCTGCATTTAAAAAAATGTTCTCGATCACTCTGTGGAATATAGCAAGACTAAATATATCCATCAGCTAGTCGTTTAAGGGGCACTTAAACTTATCAAATTCTTGTGATATCACTAATAAAACAATCCATATTACTATAGTCCTTTTCTACCAGGGCATCGAACCGTAATTTTTTCGCTCCGGTTTTCGTTCCGGTTCACTCAAAACACAAAATTTCGGTTCGCTTCCGGTTTCGCTCCGGCAATCATCAGTGAACCGGTTCGAACCGGTTTTTTTCGCTCCAACCTTAACATATTTTTAGGAAACTTTCAATAAGTGATTTATTAATTTACGTAATTTTCTAATAAAATCAAATACTTCTTCACTATAACAATAGTGATATTTAAAAAAAAACTAATAATCAAAACACGAAAATAAATCATTTTAATGTAAACATGTAGAAATTATCTTATTTGTTTAAGATTATCTTTAGAATTGAATAACTACGTGTAAACCATACATGCCTCGCAAATGACTTCGGCATCTTAGGATAGTGTAAAGTGAATTACAAATAAGTAACTTTCCTGCGATAGAGTACCTATTCTAAACTTAATATGTTATGCAAACCATTCATCTCATTTCCTAATTTACTGTGTTTAGTCTTTAGTACTAAATTTCATTAAAATCCGCTGAATAGATAAGGAGAAAATAAATACATCCGGATAGAAGAACGGACAGGCCGAAACTAATACGCGCTAAAGCTGAAATGCTTAATAATGAATTATTAATATTTTTATTCACAAATCGTGCGGCAAAATAAAAGACCGCGTTGTCTCAATAGTGTCAGTAAGTTGAATGAGACATTACGTTATTTTCATTAACAATTTGTAGATCACGTGCACTGCTCATATTATAAAAAATAAATGCATGGCTTTATTTTTTCATTCAAAGATCACCTAAATGGTTGAAAAAATTTATGAAATTTTTATGAGGAAGAATCCCCCGGAAATTAAGGGTCCGAGAATCCAGAAAGGCTGAGAAATGTTTATTAACATGATACAAATTTACTATGACGGAATTTTGCAAACACACAAAGAAAACATTAATTGACACTGACTTAAAAGCAACAGGACAAATGAAAGATTCTTGAAAATATGATTTAAAACAGAAAATTGACGCCTGAAACTATGCTTTGATTTCAATGATATCATTATCAAATACGCAAGTAGTTGCATAAAAGCCACAACAATGAATTAATTTCTCACTATACTAAATATTCTCTGTGAAATTAAACTTTTTTAAAAAAATTAAAGTACATATATAGGAAATGAGACTTACTTATTCCACGCTGGATGATTTCTCTTTTCATTAATGCTGGCAACACCTCGTTATTCATACCGATAAGCTAAATATTATAATGGAAATAACAAATATACATAAATTTTTTACTCCTATTTTCAGTAACGATTAACATCCGATATAAAATTGAATTTTTCGAGTTTAAAATATGTGCCTATTTAAAATTACTAACCTGTAACAAAGGGCAACTAATGCAGAAATACGCACAAGGAACAAACGTGGAAAAATCCTTCATCAATAATTATCACGGCCAGAATGATGGATGCTACGCACAGTTCATACGAAGGAACGTAAGTTTGTGGAAATACACACAGCAATTGTTTTAGGGAACAAAATTTAAACTGAAACCTACCGAATAATTAGAGAATTTCTTCGGAAGGCGGCAACGGAATTGGTAGTACGTAAAAAAAAAACAAACGAGAAATTGTTCGTAACGATCGAGAACGATACAGGATTAATTGGGAGTATGAAATTCGGAAGAAGGGGTCGGAGACATCAAGATGCATGACAAACTGTCGTGACTAGAGAAGTGAAGGGAAACGGGAAACGCAAAAAAGGAGAACCGTGGGAATGGACGAGGAAAATCGAACGAGGCGGATCGAAACGAATGATTGAAAGGAAAGGAGAGCGTGCGGAATGCAAATTATATGTCATCGAAGGGGATTGCTAATTATTAAGAATTGATATTTTAAACTAATATGACTCTACGTGATCTGTGAACGCTTAGAAATTTCCGCAAATAACAGACTGTTAACCAAATTCTCAGGGTACAATGAATTAGGTGGCTATGGCAACATCACGAGCAAGGAGGGCTATTTTGCAAGCAAGTCGAGAAACTGATGTTTGCGCTTCATTATTTTTATTTTTGCGCGGTGAAAGGAATTAGCTTCTCGAAACGGGAATGTCGCTTGGCAAGATGAAAAAAGGATACCACGAGTCCTGTATCGTATGTTTCCTAAATTTCATCCGTGTGTTGAAATGCACCATGAGTTAACATCCGGCATTCACTCCTGCAATTGTATTACTTTTCTCTTTAAAAAATTAGCGTTGTGTTCTATAGATAGGCTTCAATTTTATCTTCCATTGTTACAAATATCTTAAATTAATTAACTCGTTAATTAGACATTTAAAGCGTAAAAACGGTGCTTTTATTATTACGGTATGCATTTGTCGTAGTTTAATCTTTTAAATAAATTTCTCTATAACCTCCACGTCTCAGAAAAAAACACGAGTAAAAGAATCCAATTAAAACATATTTCACGACTATCGAGGAAATGTTTTAAAGCTTGGATCACAAAAAAATTTTCTGCGAACTTCATGCATTTTCAGCAAAATCCAGTCGCTTATTTTGCCGAATACTTGTAGACCTGTTTAGCTTTGTATACGCATTTTTTATTGCACGTGAAATCCGTTGCATTATTTCTTTCGGAGGAAATTCAACGACATTAAAACAAGTAGGATATTCCTTTCTGTGTCGGAAAAGTCATGCAAAAAAATTCGACGACCTAGATTGTGTAACGAGAGTGAGAATGACTTTTACGACGCATGCGCGATATCAAGCTGAAGTTGATCACTTCCTGCCGCCATAAAATCAATCGATTTGTTCGATTCAAACATCAACCTATCCAGATGAATCGAAATAAGTACCTATACTTGTACCGAGTGATGTGGATTACATAATTTATAAATTACAATATATTGCCGTATAATAACTCTTGAATGAATACCATATAAATGTCAAACACAATCATTACTTAACTAATAATCATGTTTACATATTATTTAATGATAGTCGTATGAACAATAACTGGTTATACGCGTGCAAATCCAGAGTTCCGAGGGATTTGAATATCTTTAATAGCTTTTTTTCGAGTATCAAACCACGCGAGACGGTTATTTTCTGTTTTAAATGTTAACGTCAATAACTATAACAACGAAATCACTTGATTATCCTTCTACCGAATCATATATTTAACGGTTTATTATCACCTTGTAAACGCCAAATATAGGTATCATTACTACCTACTAATTAACTACAAACCACAAAATAAATCGATAAATGCATAAACTATAAAATTATTATGTATCATCTATCGTATAACGAGACGAACCCGATAATGGGTCAACATTTAAAGATTTAACTAAACTCATTCGAATAAAGTTTTTACAACTTTGTTTTGTACAACAATTACCAGCTTAAACTGATGAAAATATTCAATCGTATGTGTCTACACAATACTAAATCGAGTTACAAGCTCAATGAATGATTATCAAGGAAAAATCTACCCCTTTCGTTCACCATTCACTAAAAGAGTAAATTTGCAAATATTTCATTTTTTATTTTGACGCCGAGCTCAAAACTAAGCTGGGTTTTCAACAAAGTATTTCCCGCCACGCTTAATGTATTCATTAATTACGAGGATTACAACGGAAACGTTATAAAATAACCTCTATTCAATGCAAAGAGGTTCAGACTGACGCGTACTTAACTCCTCCGCTTCCTCCGTTAATTACTCCAGACTTTCCTCTTATTGCGAGAGCATATGTACGCATATTCCTCGCATTATAGCTGACATTTCGCGATAACCCGCGGTTTCCTTCATTTTTATGCAGAGAATGAAAACCATTATGGTTCAGACAGTCGTCGGCTGTTACGCATGAAGGAACACACTTGGAGTTTGTGCTGGGAGCAGGTGATGACGAATAAACTAACCATAATATCGCCAGAACAACGCCGTCTGTGTACTGCATAGATTCAGTCATTACAAGTACAGGTGAATCTCTCCCATCAAGAATTGTGTGGTCCGAAAATACCTCCGGTTCGGAATGGTTACGGAATTTTTACTAAACCGGAAAAATAACCTTGGTCGAAAAATATGATGTTTCGATCTTCCAGGTCCGTGTTCCAATAGCTCAAGAAAGAACAATAAAATTGTTAAAAACGACCACCTATCACCTATGATCCCATCCGGATCGAGCAAACCAAACTGTCTCTACTTCTATATCAGTGGTCGGCAACCTTTTCTATTTGGCGGGCCACATTTGTTGTTGTGAATGCTTCGGAGGGCCGCAATGGATATCACGAGAGCTTCGGCGGGCCAGATGGGCGTTTAAATAAGAAGTGGATGGCAGGGGGTGCAGTGCACCGAAAGTCCCTAGTTTTCCTATGTTACCTCTTCCTATTGTGTTCTTTTATCTTCCTAGAGAAAAACGTTTCTCTACATCGCCCTATAATCGATTTCGCGGATCTTGTCCTCGCTGTCTTGCCTTCCGAGATATGTGGGACTTCTGATTTCATTCATCCGCCTTTGTTTAAAAAAAATGATCCAATGCTGAATCGCATTCGTGATAAAATGAGACGTGTAGCAATATTCACTTCTAGTTCGGCTAAATCTCTGCACCCAGAATGCTTGCGTTGTTTTCTCGAACGACTCCCAACCTAGGCCATTAAGAATGATACTAATCTGTCTTTCGTATCCAGATTTCACGAATCGTTTCTCATTGTGCTAATTTTTTGACAGCCGTTCAAAGTTTACCAAAGCACCCTTTGCATTGGCGGCACAAAATCTCCGACATAAGTAATGAGTTTCGCATTTTATTATCTATCACCCAAGCACGGTACCCACGAATACTAATTTCTCCGGAGTTTTTCCTACGATGTTTAGAATACGAAACTTCTACAGTTTACAGTTGTGGAATCTGACGTCTTAATAATCAATTGAAGAGATCATTTCTGATAATATACTTTTTGCGAGGAGAACTCTGCCATTTTTATTTCGCAAGAACTCGCAACGCCCAAAGGCAAATAAATGTAAGGCTGTTATCAGAATTTAATGTTACCTTTACAGAAGAACAATCAACGCATTTCCAGGGAATAATACACCCTCCAAACAACCAACAAGTATAATAGACAAGTATTTGATCGTATTTCCACATCTCTGACCAGCTCCACCTAATTAGGCAAATGAACTTAAGGATTAAAAATAAACTTTTTTTTCTATTATAAAACAAAGATGGTATATCATTAAAGACTCAAAAAACAAATAACGACGAGTAAATATAATCCCCATTTGAAAACAAGCTTCCTCATACTTCCGTTGAAATTTGCGTGAAGTAATGGAGGTAATAAAAAATTTCTCTTTGTCTAACGCATGAAAAGTTGGCAAATATCCAGATTATAAAGTAATTTCTTGGAGAATGTGGAATGGATTTACGTTTAAATTAATATCCTGCAAGCCGCCAGAAGCGTTTGGCAGGGGGGATTCGAGCTGTCTTCTACATAAGAGCGAACTCTTGGCGTTTTGTTTCCTCGATGCACAGACTTCGAGCTCGTTTCGTCAGTTCTACCTTTATTAAAAAACAATGAAAATTAAATTTAAATTTAGTGGATTTAAAAAAAACACTCCTGGAGAAAGACTCGTGCTATTATCATATAAGATTACCCATCTGAAACATGCTAAGTAACGAGGTAATTAAAAGCTTATAGATTGATTGGGATTTCTATATGAAGGGCTCGGGGCAATGTAATGGTAAGCCACATTTGTTTCAAAACAGATATTTTAACAGGATGCAATACAGCATTACGATCCGTAAATGTTACGGACTGTCATCAATAGATGGAAGCACTATGCTAAGAATCTTGTTTTTGCTACATCTCTGTAGTCCCCTTTATATTGGTTATAGTGTGGCAAGCCACATACGAGTACAAGATGGCGGAAACTTCATTGAAGCGTGCTCCTGCAGAGCACGCAATCAAATATATGTGCGAAACAAATGAAGATAACAGTGATGTGAGCGAATATTTGGACATTTCCGACCATGTTCCCAACTATGACCCAATGGACAATGGAGATACGCAGAGTAGTACAGAGGTAAGTGAAAAAAACTTTAAGTTGAGGCTTACCATGTTTATCCATCGTGTAATGAGGTTTACCTTTAGCAAAATATTTTCTTTGGTTTTTGAATAGTGTTGAATAGTATGAACAAAATAACCGAATAACCTTTATTTCAAATCATTAACTTGATTGCATATCTCGAGGTATTTCTGTAACAATGTCCATTAAAATTTTATGCGGCTTACCATAGTATTGACAACAACACAGAGAGGCTAACCACTGACTTAATGCAGGCCCTCCGAACACCCAAACTCACAGTAAAACCCGCGTTTTACAAGAGAAAAATATAGACCTATTGTGAAGGAGTGCATAATTGTGGAGAAAATAAAGGACACATGTTCGTTTGGGCAGAGGATTTTGGAAAGAGGGGAAGCGATGAAATAGGAAGTATTCTGATAAAGTTTCTATCAGGACACAAGGATAAGAAGAGGCTCATTGCCTATTCAGATAACTGTCGGGGGCAAAATAAAAACTGGGTGATTACGTCCCTGTGGCTAGTAAGGTCGCAGCAATTCACCACGATTGAACATAAGCTCTGAAATCCAGGCCATACATACCTACCATCAGATCTCTACTTTGTGAGCAAAGAGAACAGGCAAAGAAAATATGCACAGCAGGTTTTCAGCCCAGATGAATGGAAGCAAGTAATTTAGAATGCAAGGGCAAAGAATAAGTTTGAAGCTACCGATCTTAAGTAAGAAGACATACTGGACCTACAAGTTCTTCTCCAGCAAATTACCAAAAGGAACAAGACTGAAGATGGATATCCGGTGTCTTTTGTTGATGCTGTAGCATTCAGGTTCGAAGCTAACGAGCTTAATGCTATATTCATAAAGCATCATCTTAATGATGAGTGCATTAAACTAACAGGTGGGAAAAGAGGTAGACCTGTTGCTGGAAATCTTAAAAGAAAGTATCCATGAGCCCTTCCCATTAACCCCTAAACTTCTTACCATACATTGGAAGCATTCATCATCCATTTATCTTTCTCTCACAGCTGACACGTCAGCAGATGGTGAAACGGCTATAGAGTTGATTGATGATGAGTAGATTATCTTATTTTGCATCGGTTAATTTTTTCTGAACCTGCAGTATCCAAGACCATGGTAAGCCACGCAAGAATGTGTTTCTTACTTGTATTATTTTTTCATATTTGAAAATGTATTTTACCATTTACCACTGCTTCCTATGCTCAGATAACAAACAACAGAGTAAATAAAAAAAGCTGAATAAAAATTATTAGCGTATTCGATTTATGCATTTTTTCAAACATTTCAGAGCTCTCCTGTAAAATATGCTTCATGTGGCTTACCATTACATCGTCCCGAGGTTCTCATATATATTCACTGCATTTTCTCCCTTTTCTATGGCTGAATAGCAAGTTATGTATCTTAAATACTGAAATTGGAAAATGCTTGAAAAATCATATGAATAGAGAAAACGATGAAAAACTAATCCGAAATTCTAATCGACTCGGGTTGAAATTTGAAAGAAGTCCCTCTGAATTTCCGCGGAACATGTCAGTCTACATTTACATAATTATACCCTGCAAGTCACCTAGGGAAAACGATCCTCTGTATCGATCCGCCCTACAATCGATCTCGCAGATCTTATCTTCGCTGTCCTGCCTTCCGATATCTGTCGAACTTCCGATAAGATCGACTATCTCATCCGCTAATCCCTCAAGACATATATTTTTCTAGAAATTAAATCTAGCATGCAGTCTACGTTTCTCTAACGAGGCCCATTTAAGATTTTCTATTATTGACGTTACGCTTTGTTTACAATAGTAATTTCTTTTTACGAATCCGGCTGCCCTGCGCCGCACCTTTTCTTTCTTATTAGCGAGTCCCTTTTCATAAGGATTCCAGACAGTTGACGCATATTCGTATTGCGGTCTAACCAAGGATAAATAACATAATTCCTTTACCTTTTCCTAGCTATGTAGAACTATTCTCCCCATAAAGGCCAGCTTTTTGTTAGCGGCACCTATCAATCTGCGGATGTGGGTGTCCCCAGTAACTCCTAAATATTTAACTACATTATTTAATTATTTTTCGAGCGGCTATTATTATGCTACTCAAATTCGTTTTCAATAAAACATTTAGGCAGGTTAAAATGAAAAAAAAAGAGATTAATTGAAAATTATAAAATGAAGGGGGCGCTGAAGCCCCTTATTCAAAACACGTAGGTTAAGACACTCAAGGTTAATATGCAAAAGACTGCATACATTATTCATGAAACTTCTGAAAAAATCTTTCTTTTTACCTCGTTGTGACATTGAAAGTATTGTTTGCATTTTATAATGAGTATTCTTGGCGAAAAATACGAGACAATGCCCAGGTTATATTTTAAATGAACTACATTGGAGATACACGAATCTTAACCGGAATCTCACTCTTGCATCAAATTACCAACTCGTTGCTATGCACGTCTTAGTTTATGGTAAATCGGACACTATGAAAGTGTTTTTTCTATAAAAGCTAATTTTTAAAGGGTCCCTATGATAAAGTCAACTTTTAAATATTCTTCTATGCGCAGCATGCGTTTATTAAGTCAACTTCATTATATATTCCAACATTTTTTAACTTTTAGTCGCATCTACACAGTAACTCGATAGCGTGATGTGTGGCAGAAGGTGAGCATCAATAACTCCTAACAGTAACTTTGTATTCCATTCAATATCTTTGGGAAAACTCTTCATGGCATACTTTCTATAATTAATTTATCCAATAGAAGCTAACTTATGTCGATGAAGCATGAAACTGTGATCAAGAAAAGAGAAAGTAAATAAGAAAAATTAAGCAATATGGAATTAACATAGAATTCTAAAGGTTCCGATAGACGCTTTATGAATGGCGTAGACTTCAGTTTAGAAGAATGGAAAAGTTGGATCTATTGTATCTCAAACGTCCTCCACCAATCGAATTTTTTTCATTCGAAATATATTTGATGAATTATGATAGTCCATTACAAGCAAAATAATGGCCGTGACGGCATCGGCTATTAAATGATAATTGAAATTAGTTAAGAATACTATCACTTACCTACTGATATAAGTAAGTCATTATTGGGTTTTAGAGGGCATTCATTTCCTATAAAACTGGTAATGCATACCATGAAACATATGAGGAATATATTGTCCGCATTACTTTACTGCAATTAAAACGCATTCTAACATTTATCCTTCTGATATATTTATAATAATAATAATTTATTGACATAACATTTACAAAAATTTACAGTAATATAACTGCAGGTAAATTGGTGTCTCGTCAAGATTCATCAGAAAAATGTTTCAATGCAACTTAGTAGAGCATGTTTCAGCATGTCACGCAAGGCAAATGTTACAAATTTAGCAACAAGATAAATGGTGTATTATGGCTATTTCTATCCCATATTAAAATACGGCATTATACTATGGGGAAATGCATCAGGATGGGAAGCAATTTTCAAAATACAAAAAAGGATTCTTCGTATTATGATACATAGTAGTTACAGAGAGCCTTGCCGACCTTTATTTTTAAAATATAATATTTTATCATTTCCATCTTTATATATTTATGAAATGTTCCTATACGTTAATGCTAATCTGGACTAATTTAACAACCGTCAATCCCATCACAACCACAATACCAGGAAAAAATACATGCTTGATATACCAATGCATAGACTGAAGATTTTGGAAAATTCTCCTTATTATATGGGCATAAAAATTTATAAAAAAACGAATTTGAATTTAAGAATATCAAATGGCATTATCACAAAAATATTTCAAAATAAAATAGAATTTTTAATAAAAAAATGTTCTTATTCAGTTAAGGAGTTTTTAGAAGATACAGATGTGTTTTTCTGACAATGTTACTTGATTTATACATGGGAACACTTTTGTAATCTGTTTTAAGTGAATTGTGAATATTAATGCTGATGTGTGAATTCTTATGCTGATGAGTGAATTGTGAATTGTGAAATTTTATTAGACACCCGTTGTTTTTATAGCTCGGGAATAAGTGAATAAAATATAATATACTTTATTACTGCTACTGTAAGGGCCTGTGATTATTTTAAGTATAGCTAAAGGTTTTGAAAGAGCACCAATTTATAACAAATGTTCATTTTTGTGTTTATGGAAAAATAAAGACCCTCCATCACTCGATTTTCTCTGAATTTATCTTTTCAGATTATGACATACCTAAGTAATACAGAAACAAGAAATAAAAATCCGTCCAGCAAGAACGACGTTCTTACGCGAGCAAATACGCGTGGACATTGCGACATAAAATACACTACCACACAACTGAGGAACGAGCAAAAAGCACATAAAAATTCAACCGCTACAAAAACAATTGCATCGCGGAGGATGAAAGAAGAAAAACAAATCTCAATACACAAATGTAAAAAATATAATTCTGAATATAAATGTGTATGATCGTCTTACCACAGACGTTATGCAACAAAGAGTTTCTGCAATCTTTAAGAATCGCGTGCAAGGACACGGATCTATTATGAATAGAAAAACTGTTGTTTAGTAAATTCCACCGCTTCCTATCATTATAATGTGTATGCAATAGAGCAGCGGATATCGAAATTTCGAGTTAAAAAATCATATTAACGTGCATGAATGAATGAAAACATCCATTTCGACCTACCAAAAATTCGACTGTACACCGTATCCTCGCAGTTTTTCTCATAATTTTGCGGATCAAAATATCGGGTGCGGGCATTGTGCCAGGACGAACCAGACGTGAGATTTTATCTACGCTGTCAAGGAACCTATTCATAATATAGTAATATAATAACTATGTAGTTGTAGTTATACCCCTATATGTAATATACTTGCAAATTTTGTTAGGATAACTTTAGGAGATAGGGGTGATTTGTATCAGTAACATGATATCCACTTTTAAAATCTGTATCTGATCTAAATATTTTAATACATAGCTACTTAAAACTATACGACAAAAATGTCAAGCTTAAAAAGTGTCTCGACGTCACGAGCAAAACTGTGTTTTAGCGGAAGATTATGGCAAACATCTACTACATTGTATAGAGGCGCTTCTAACGCTTCGTAAGCTACAAATATAAAGAGAAATAAGTATATTTTAAAACGGTTTTATTACTTTTAAACAGGATGTCACGAATCCCCGAACGTTTTAAAAATCTCAACCTCCTCGGAAATTTCCCACTCGGCAATTTCGTTTGAAAACGACTTTTACCGAGAAGAATGGGTGCGCGGATTCCCCCTACGTTAACGTTTTCTTCTTTCCACATTTTAAATATTAAGGTGCGAGAATCATGCCACGGCGAGGATTACGCCATTAATTCATCTAGGCACCGCTCGATTATCTACGAAAGCAAACGGAACTCGACTTTCGCGGCGAAACCGGAATAGAAGAATTTTCAATTTTGGGTCTCTCCTCATTCGGAACTTGGACTTCCCCCTTCCTCTCGCCGCCCCCACAACCGACAGATATTCGATCCCGGGCACGATTCGTAACCCAACGTGAAGCTTAGAACTCAGCTTATGTATCCCCCGAAATGAACATCGGATTATGCATTCAGTGAAACCGAGACATCATCCCCGCGTCCCCCCCGTTTTTTTTATCCTCACAGCTGATACGCGGGGCGTTTACATGTTAATGCAAACAAAAATTCCGATTCCACCCGGTGTCGAATACGTCTTGTGACACGGTAGACGCGACCCTGCACCACCTGAGAGGAAGAAAGAGGGATGGAGAGAGGGAAAGGGTGCAAGAAAGGGCCCCGGGGTGAAAGGTCCGTATCAGACATGCATCAGATAAGCCATTCCCACGGACGACTGGAGATTTAAGCAGCTCCGTTTCATTTATTTATTTATCTTCAAAGGGTGATGTCTGAATGCACACTTTCCACACTTTCTTCCTCCTCCATTCTCGCGTGACACGGAGAAACATTTAAGAATAATTAAATATGGAGAGAAAGGGAAAAGAGAGGAAGGGGAGAGGGAGGATGGCGGGGAAGAGAGAGGAAGGAGAGGAAGGGAGGGAGAGAGAGACGGGAGAGAGAGAGGAAGGAGAGAAAGGGAGGGGGAGAGAGGGGGGGGAGAGAAAGGAGAGGGAGTGAGGGAGGAAGAGAGAGAATCGAGGAGGATGAAGAGAGATGAGGTAGAGAGAAGGGAAGAGGGAGAGATTGGAGGTAGAGAGAAGGGAGCAGGAGAGAGGGAGAGAGATGGGAGGTAGAACGAAGGAGAGAGATCGAGATGGAGGGAGAGGATGGAGCGAGAGAGGGAGGAAAGGAAAGAGAGATAGAGGTGGCTAGAGAGAGGAAGAGGGAAAGAGAAAAAGGCAGAGAGGAAAAGATGTAAAGGGAGATAAGGATAAGTGAGACCAGAAGAAAGGAGGAAAAGGACAGTGAGAAAAAGAGAGGATCAGTTCATAGTTACCAAATAAATCTCCGCAAAGCAATTCTTTTCCCTTTTCCTCATAGACCTTCCCATATAATATACTTTTATAAACATTTTTCGGTCATGGGAACGCAAGATTGTTTTTCAATGAGGCGGTTCAGTTTCCTTTTTTCTTGCAAAGTTAATCTACCTTTGGAATACAATAAAGATGGAACACTGGTATTAATTGACATCGATAAAACCACTACATTCTAGATCTAGAACGAATATCACCATTATCTAGCTAATTCAGTCTAGCCAAAAAATAATATAAACCCCATATTGTTACCTGATTCATATTCTCGTTTTGAAATTCTACCAGCGAGTTGACTGTTTGCTAACGCGCTAAATGAGATATAAACGTGACGTTAACGCTCATTCACAGCATGAGCGCTTGCGAATCATACTACCAGTGAATCGGGGCCGGTTTCCTCGAACACCCAATGAATCTGCCACGCTGGATATTGACACAGAGAACGTTTCCCTTCTTCTCTTCCTCCTCCACGCGATGACTCAACGATAGCGAACATTCTGGAGCAAACCTCGCCATCTGCATTTCATCGCGTTAAATTAGTCAAGCCCTTTACTAGGCCGCAAGCATTGATTCGACTATAGGGGGTGTTTTTATACGCACGGAGAGCACCTCACCGTTTCGCTATGCTTTGGATTATCTCGCAACCAACGTAAATTTTCGTTTACATACCCTTGATTTAAAAGTGACACCATGTCGAAGTTCTAAAAAGGTTTATTACGAACGGGAGATCCTAATTCTGTTTAAAACCAAGCCTATAATTTCTATTTTTGTTACATTTATTCTAAACGTTACGGATTGATAAATTTCAGTGGTAAAATTAATATAATGATCCATAATACCGAATATATCGAATGGATATAAATTTACGTGAATGCTTACATAGGCAATTTGCATCCTTAAGCGTATGATTACCACTGTATTCTTGTACAGCCTGGTGATGCTCTTCTGTGATACTTAAAAACACGCTCGCTTGAACAAGGTATTTGATTTTTTTTACACCTTCTCTCTTATTCTACTTAAACGCCTTAGCTTTGACTTGTGCTTGTATTTAATGACGGCTATTGTTTATCTTTGAAAAGGTATAATGACCCTCGTATGATAATGTAGGTCAAAACTTGGCGTTCATAACAATCAAAATGTTGTAAGTCCCTGCTATAGGTAAGTTTTTCAAGAGGTCGCGACACAATGTTGGTTCTCGGTGCATTGTGCGTTTGGTCAATCACCCATTCATATATTGCTACATAACTAGTGTAAAAACGCCGGAATTTACTTATTGCTTTGAGGCAAACAATTTTCTTCTAGTACGCACTGCCTCTTAATACGAGTCTCTAAAAACTCTAGCAAGTATAGAAGATTCTGTTCGTTTTTGAAAGGGAGAGGTCGAAGGGATGTGTGTTTTTCTTTCACTTGGTTGCGAGGCAGAAAAGGGGGGAAACCCCGCTTTAGATTACATCTAACAAACAATTTACACCGTGCGTCGTTGAGTAACGTGCGCATTAGGCTTTCACTCACTTCATTCGTTGCCGCGGGTTGGTTTTTGGAGAAAAACCGCCTCACCTCTCTTTCCAAAGAAATGTGACGTAATTCCAATTTACGTCAACCGTCATTGGGCAAAAATCTCATCCAGCGTTAATTGGAATGAGCGTCACAGCTCATGTAACAATAGAAGAGACGATTTTTTTCTTAAAAGCGGCACTCGAAAACGGTTAGGTAATTCCGGTTTAAGACATGAGTCAAATTTAACAGTGGAGGAACGAGTATGTTTCCAACCATAGCTTTTTTTCTCCACGACTTTATTATAATCACATAATCTTCGGATAGTATTTTCTCCTATTGTTTTCAACTTTGATTGTTTAAAATGTACGCCAGCACAAGCTGTGAGCAGATTAGAAACGTTTGAGATTTGGGTAGATGGAGAAAATCAGTTGGACAGAGAGGTAAACGAATGAGGTTTTGAATATAGTAGTTGAAGAGAGGAATAAGATACAGGAAGAATAAATGGACGGCTTAAATTATGAAAGGAAACATTCTAATGAAATAAGTCATAGAAGGAAGAATGTTAAGAAAGAGGTAGGAAGCAGGGCCGCGCCAAAAGTGTTTGGCGCCCGGGTGCAAAATAATTCCGCGGCGCCCCACCCCCTCCCCTCCTCCAAACTGACTACTAGTCAATCCTAAAAAAAAAGACCGCCACCGTTCCCTACATAAATGTAAGCTATCTGTTCATATTACGGACAGTCTCTAATTTAAAAATAATTTATCGATAATGTTTACAGTTAAACTTTGCTACGTTTGTTTAATATTTCCAATCGAGCGAATTACTCAGTTTTATCTCCTCATAAAAGCATTTCGAAGAAGGGGAAACCTTTTAAATACAACGACAAAAAAGACGAATTAACCACATAACTCATAAAATATCATGTTATTTCGCATTCCAATAATATATAGATATATATATCATGATGGGAAGGCGCCCCCGACTAGTTGGCGCCCGGGTGCCGTGCACCCCTTGCACCCCAGGTTGGCGCGGCCCTGGTAGGAAGAGGAACGGTACATTATATGCACTAAAAGAAGGAATTGGGTACGAAAACTTTAAGAGAAAGGCTTTGGATAGCCCAGATTTGGTAATTTGTGCCTAAAGTCTACCGAAAGGTAGAATTACTGTGCATGAACAATAGCACAGCACAAGGATGCGTCTAACTCCAACGAAATCAGAACATTTTTCCAAAAAAAAATCAGTAAATTTATGTAAAAACGCATTTAACGAATGGACATAAATGTCGACATTTTAGAGACAACGCATTCAACATCACCTACAGCTTTATAAACGTTTTCCACGTAAAGGTAAACTCCCAGCATCTCAAAGTCGACACATGCGAACTTCCACGGCACCCTTGATGCGTACTTTTAAAAGTTCGAAGAAGTTCTCGATCCGCGAGAAATTAACCCTTTCGTATCGACTGGATTTTACCTGAAACGAAACCCTCTCTCCATGGTAAATACGCTCCGTTGTTTTCCAAACGATTTGGTCCAGATTAAGCGGAATAGGGGGAAAGAGTTGCGGAATTAAACGTGAGAATTATTTTCCATCGATGGGAGTCGTGGAAGGATGGTTCCGGTTGAACTGAGGTTCAAAGAAGTGGAACGAAACGCATGTTTTTCGCGTAAGAAACCATTTCGAAATATTCTCGGAGTTTACGAATCAATGGGAATCTTGCAAAAAAAAACTGGGACCATGAGAAGCATTTCGGTCTAGTAGCATTCGAAACGCGGTGTTCAAATAAAACAAACGCCGATTTTTACTACGTCAAGGTAACTCGGAACGACAATGAAAGAAAATATGGGATATAATGCCTTTTCCCCGTTCGGGACGCAAAAAAGTTCGAATGTTTTCCATAAAAAAATAAGTCGCGAGTTTTGCCATGAAAACCATGGGAAAATGATGGAAAGAACTGGGAGAACCTAAACAAGATAGAGAAATTTTCCACCTTAGGCAACCGATATAGCATGGCAACAGCACCAAAAGAATCTGGAAGGTGACAGAAATAACTAACAAGGAGAGGCCGTAACATTAATATTGAAATTCGTAAAACCCTTTTAGGAGGTGAAACTAGAACTAAAATATGAAATGTATCTCTCAGCGTTTTTGCCAATGGGCCTTTGTTTAAAAGATATTAACATTTTTTAAATCAGGTTTAAGCATGGTTGCATCATATACCAGCAACATTAACAATAATGGTAACATGGGTGATAGCCCAATGTGTAGAATGCCTATGGTTCTATCCCGGTTGTCAGCATTTTTTTTTTCATAATCATAAATAATCTGAATATGTATTTTAAGTAGTAAAATTGTATTATTATTAAGTTTTTATTGTATTTTTATTTTTTTCGCGTATTTTTGTTATTATTTTTTTTTACTTTTTTCACGTACGTATTAAAGAATTGATATTTTATTAAACAATCAAATAATTATTATAATATTCTAAATTATATTATTTATTTATAATTATAATGTTATAATTATATGTGGAGAACGCAAATAAATCAAGTAACTACCAAAAAGTACGTGAAAAAAGTAAAAAAAAATAATCACAAAAATATGCGAAAAAAATAAAAATACAATAAAAACTTAATAATAATACAATTTTACTACTTAAAATACATTCAGATTATTTATGATTCTGAAAAAAAAAAATGCTGACAACCGGGATAGAACCCTAGGCATTCACTATACGCATTGGGCTATCACCCGTTACCATTATTGTTAATGTTGTTGGTATATGATGCATCCATGCTTAAACCTGATTTTAAAAATGTTAATATCTTTTAAACAAAGGCCCACTGGAAAAAACGCCGAGAGATATATTTCATATTTTAGTTCTAGTTTCACCTCCTAAAAGGGTTTTACGAATTTCAATATTAATGTTATGGCCTCTCCTTGTAAGAGTGTATTTATGAAAAGAATGAGAACGGATGGAAAGAAGTATTAATACATATATAATAATAACGGATGTGATTGTAGTGTTATATAGACACGAACTATTAGGAAAGATTACAGAAAATTAGAAGTTTTTGACGCGTGGGTGTGGCACAGACTGGAAAGATTTCAATGGACTGAGATGAAAACAAAGGAGGAAGCATTAAGGAAAGTAGAAGGGGAAATAGGTTTAATTGTAGCAATTAAATAGTGGCAGAAGAAAGGGCTGGGTCGGTTTCTGATAGACAACGCTTGTTGGAAGAGGAAAAGATGTACGAAGAGAATAAGTATATTTGACGGCTAAAATGAGCGAAATAATTACGGGAATTCAATTGTAATTTGTGAACCGTAACTTTCAGATACGAGGAAAAATATAACGGAATTAAAAATATATATAAACAATACATAGGAATACAAAATAAAGTACTATAATAAGATCCTCTACATAATGATAAGTTTATCGGTAAACATCGCCGTTTTAAGCACCGTTACCGAGATAATTTATGAACGAGTTCTACTTATCTTATGCACCGCATCAACTCCATCGCGGCCCATTTTTTGACTCATCTCTTTCACTTAATCATCAAGCAATTCCAATAAGGTTACGATCCCATACATAAATGTTATCTATGTAAAGGTCCCTTAGCACAGTGGTTCTCAACCGGTGTGCCGCGGCACGTTAGTGTGTCGCGAGGAAGGGACTAGGGTGCCGTACACTCCGAAGATATTTAATTTTTATGACTTATATATGCAGTTATTGTACAATAAAATTATACAATTATCGCTTTACCAATCGTAACAATCAAATATAACTGCGACTTTTACTTGTTACGCTAGTTTTTATCTTTAAAAATGAGTATTTACGCAGCGAAATTAATTAGGGGTGGTTTGGTGTGCCGCGATGTTCTTAAGCACGCATGAAGGTGTGCCGTGGAGCAAAAAATGTTGAGAAGCACTGCCTTAGCAAGTACCAAATCTTAAAATTCTGACCCTGTGTATTATATCGTACAACCTTTTAAAAAACTCTTAGAAAAATTCGATATTAATGAAGGAGTATCGAGAAGTCGATATTACGATGACGTTATATCGAAAGTTAATCGAAGTTCGGCTTGGTATCGAAAGTACTTCAACCCGCATTGCTGTCTCCAGAGCATAACGAGAGAGGCACTTAGAATCGCAGCGTTCGATTCGAAATAAAATTCATTTACCCAAACAAGCAATTGTTTATGGCGGAGGAGCTCAAATTATACAGAGTGACTTTACCGTCCCCAAAGTGCCTCGGAACCTCACTGGCATCAAACTACGCACGCGTCAGCCGAGAAAATATTAAACGTATTGATTAAAATCCGAGGGGCGTGATTTTCGCTGGTCAAGTTTCGCTTTCCTGTTCGTAAGTTTTGCGTACATTATACTTCAGATAATCTCTTCAAACATAATCCATGAACATTTTCTCACCAACTTGCTCAATCTTGAGAAAAAGGATTTTTGAGGAGTTTAGGAAAACTCCGTCCGTGGAAATATACAAAATCGATCATATACGCCCGCAAAGAGAGTGAAGAAAATCATCCGAGCATTATTAAATACGAGTTATATAACTTAAAGAAAAGCACAATCGAATCTCGATCACTCGAACCAGAAAGAAAACCTGAAAAAATTGAGTTATCGAAACTTAAAGAGATATATATCTTTATTTTAACGTGCATAAATGCGAATGGGAAAAACGTCTACATCGACTGATAAAAAAATCTAGCGACTGTAGATTTATAGAGGCTCCAATGCGATTTTGATAACTTTATTTAATTTACTTCATTGCACCTCAAATGCCACCTCTAGCTAATTAAGCTCCATTGACTCAAAATTAATTCGGCTCAGTATCTAAATGTCATAGAGTAAACCAATTCGGATCCATCTTGGGAAACACTTCTTAGGAAATCATTCTACAGATTCCAACCGCAAAATAACGCCATATTTATGCACTTCAACCTCTATAACTCAATTTATTTTTATTTATCAAAGCCTTTGTTTTACCTCTTAATGCTCTCAGTCATCAACATGAATATCCAAAACTCTTTAAGACTTGAATTTTCTCAAATCTTCAAAATTTGATTTTTAGAGGCTCTTCTGCATCTTTCCGATTATGCTGCTCTCTCGCGCATAAGAAAGCTCAGTCTCGCTGACCGAGTCATTAAAAAATACTCGTATAAAATATGAAATAAACGTTGTATGGGATGAATTGCCCGCATCCGTGCCACGAGACTCCAAGTTCGCCTTGAACATGGACCTTTCCAGGTTATTTTTAGAACGTTTCATCCTCTAAGCCGATGGCATACTGGCGTTTTGGGGATCGCAATTAATCCGGCTACTCTCTATAGCGAGGAGGCCTGCTTTATACGGCAGCAGCGAGCGATCCAATTTCAACTATAATTAAAATTATATCAAATTTAAAAGAAGCAATAGATGCATCCTGTCAGGTGTCTAGGAGAAAAGCGAAATAACTAATTAACAAATTCGAAGTCAAAAAGTTTTCTAATCAATACTAAAAGGCAACGGAAAATCGAGTATAACAATGCGTGCTGTTCTATTTAGCTATTAGGCTAGCAGGGTTTCTTTTTAGCAACCGAGTTGGGAAAAGACGAGCAGTAAAAGTTACATAAAATGTTCATTTAAAAAAAGTGATACTTTCCGCTTGCAATTTAGTTGGTTCGACTCAAACAAATCCTTATCAACGATTGCTACCAGTTCCTTTAATTTGAAAACAATCTCTAAACAATTAAGCTGTGAGCTGGATGAAATACAATTTAAAAAATACAAAATCAATGCCATTTCCCTTCACAGTGTTTTGTTCAACTCATACGTATTGTAGTGTCTAATTTAAGCAAATTCAAAATTAAAAATAGGATCTAATATTAATAAAGTAAAAATTTACAACCTAAGTGTTTTTAAAAATGTAAGCTCTCGGTACGTTGACGACAAAAATAATATATAATAAAATCGTCTAAAATATTAGGTATTTCAAATCTGAATAGATGATAAGGGTACTGAGACCTATTCATAAAAAAAGTATACTCTCAGAAAGATCAATATTCGCCGCTGACATTCCAGACATCCCAACTTCTGATAAAGTTTTAAGAATTCCGAGTCGTGAAATACTTCGAGATGTGAACGGTAAGTGGATTCCAAAAACTAGGAAACAAGGAATTCATCTTTATTCCTTCGAAAGTTTAGTAGAGAGCTTTTAAACCATAAATATGATCGCCAAATTGAAAAAATATTGCAAATATGTTTACCATACTTACACAACAAAACTTTCCCAAAGTGAATACATTTCCCCCTATTCTAACGCCCAACCGCATAGCCTACATCCCACCACCTCCAAATCTCTCCAGCCTCCGACGAGGTTTTGTACTTTAATCCCATATGAGGCGCGCTAACATCAACACTTCATCTCTCTTTCCTTGTTAGCATACTGAACGTCACAATGCATTGCTCAATCTCTTGTCAAACTGATACATTCAAACAGAAGAAAATGTGAAACCTACTCCTAGGTTTGCAATACTGGAATTTTGCTTCCGGATTTACAGTTTACCTGCGTGATTACCTTTTATAATTAAGAAAAAACAAAAACGTGCTATCACTTTGCCTATCTCGCTTTCTCATGGACGACAAATATTTTTTTGCTCGCGTGACAAAAATTACAAAAATTGGCTTTTCTAGATTACATGGCATTTTAAGATACAAAACGAAATAATTTTATGATTTAACTATGATCATTTATTCTCATTTCAGAAAACGATACACCGATTGCAATTATGGATCAACAAGCATCTCGTTATCGAACAAAAAGTCACCAATAGTAAGTTATTTTATCAACATCATTGCAATATCGCTAGAAATAGTATTTTACATTGTGGCAGAAAATATTTAGAAAACCAATAAACAATATCATTTTCTGTTGCGTGTCATAGGCTTGCCATCCCTGGCCTACCGTGTTCAACTTATGCTCAGATATCTTCTAAATATTCTTGGAGAATGAAAATCAAACTATAATTTTCAGCGTAGTTCCTACGTTCCCGGTACTAAAGGCGACGATAGTATCAAAATTAAAAACATTAAAATAAAATTTTGATGGAACAGTTAAAGATTGAGAATTTATTTCCTACAAATGGCGCAGTGACCAAATTACATTGGATATCGATGGAATTCAAGGGTTGAGCAAGGAATTAAACACGAGGAGGGGGGTAGTGGAGTCCAAAGATGAAGGGAATATCCTTCTCATCGTCTCTACTACTGATTACCCTATACATATTACGAATATAGCTACCGCAGTTGGCTCTCCTTCCCGTTGTCCGAAGAACCTCATATGTGACGAAAAATCCAATTTTTTTGCGATCCTCCAATCGACTCTTTTGATTTTCCACCGATGAGAAGTTTGATACTCCGTATTAATATATTTAAAAAATCAGGCGTTACTAGAAAAGAAATGGAAAAATTTATATTCATGCGTCATAACTGCCACAGCCAGCTCACCGAAGACGTGCTACATTATATTGCTTCAAAGAGAGCAATTGTACACTATTTCCTCAATATTTTCCCTCGCAACAGATTCGCCCTAAAAAGGCGAGATTTTTACTTATCGCCGGAGCTAGTGAGTGAAATCAATGGAAAAAAGATAGAAACGACAAAATATATTCGATGCAAATAACATTCAAGTCTCTCGCGGTAGCATCGCATAAAATGAATTCTCCGTGAAATGGAGTTTGACTAGAGAGCCGGTTGGCCCTTTATTTTGTCCATTTTAAAGAAAGTTCGCTTATATATTCGAGGGGCGATGGATTGATGGATTTCAGATAAGAGAAAAATCAATTCCTTAGATACGTTTTTAATGGGAGCCTTCGGTCGTCGAAATTTTATCCTTAGAGCTCGCGATATTTGATATCCAAGGAGATTTCAATTTCCGTGAGACATAACTGGTTCCTTAACTTCTTTTTCTAACATTTTTCTCCTACAAGCATTGCAAGTAGCATCGTTCCAACATGTGCGTACACGCTTTTATTCGAAAAAATGACTCGGCTTCAAAATTGCTTTTTCGTTCCTAAGTGACTTGGATGAAAATAAGTTTCAAGAGGCAAAATACAGTCGTAGTTAACCTCAAAATTTGCGGCTTGTAGTGCGGACTAATAAAAAATTTTTGTAGACTACCGCGACGTTTAAAAGTAGAAACAATCCCTCCTTAACCATAAATTTGAATATTTAAAGTTTCGCTAGGATGAGTGAGGGAGAGATATCAAAGGATGATACAAATAATAACACTTACAGAAAGCAAAAAAATCGGTACAATATATATTGTACAAACTTTCTCATATACGAATGCGTCGTTTAGTTATCTTTTGAAAAATATGAACTATGTAGAATCGTTATAAACATCAACTTAAATAACTATACGAAATTTGATGAAAATCTAAAAACCTAAAACGTATATTTCCATCAAAATCTCGAGGTCGAATTTTTTCGGGGTAACAATACTTTCTCAATATACTTCGTATATGAGAAAGTAAAAAGAAGAGAAAAAACCTTGAGAACCTTTAGGAATAAAATAAAAATAGAAGAAATAATAATGATCAAAATCATCCAGTTATTATAAATAACCTCACAATATTAAAATCGGTACACAATAACTCCAGGCTAGATTCGTGTGAAAGCAAATTTATCAAAAATATAAAGACACCTTTAAGAATGACGACCGAGACCCGATTCCCCTTTCAACTGTCTACATATTTACGGATCAACTTCCACTTTCACACACACTAACAGATAATATAAATGCACAGCAGAGGATATATACTCAATTTAATCCACGTCATATACTGATTGTGGCAACCTGTCGAAATAGGTACTTAGTCTTTAAATTGGCATTCTGAGTAAAAGTGCGTGCGTGATCGATTACGTGCGTGTGCGAGTATTGCTGTCTTGTCTGCTCTTGTCGCTGTCGAAAGGCACAAAAACCCTAGACAAATGTGTGAGATACTGAATACCTGGAAAGGAATAATTCACTCCGTAAATATATCAATTTTTTATTTTCCTTTCTTGGGTGTGATTGAGCGAGTGAGTGCCTATAAAGTACCTTTCGCTGTCTAAATACAAACAAACTCCTAGGTACGAGTGCGGGTTTGACAACCATAGGTCCCTGCTGAGGAATACATACCTATATAGCCCGCAAATATATGTATTGTTGTTATTATTATTATAAATATATCTATTTCCTTTTCAAGGTTTTTCTTATTTTCCCTCTTTGTGTAGGCGTTTTTTATCTGCATTATCCTTTACAATATGTTTATCCCTCTTCCTTGTTAATCTACAAATAGTATAATTTCTACATTACTGTTTGGCGACCGTGTTTTCTTACTTGTTCAATAAACAATCCTGCGATACGACAAAGCGTTCGGGAATTTCTATCAAGTTGATGGAATACGCTGAGATGTTCTCAATTTTCCTCTATTAATCGCTTAAAAGGGGGACAAAAAGAAATGCACCAGTCCTTATGGGATGCATTCTTGCTCAACTTTCTTGCACGCTACTGAAGAAACACTCCGTCGGATATTCTTGAGGTAACGTCGTCAACATTGGAGTCACGAACAAACTTTTCTGAAAAGCTTTATTTTACGTTGCGCTCGCCTAACTCCTCCTCTACCTAGACCACGCTGAAGTAACGCTTGAGGTCAAGTCTGAAGGGTTGTGACGCTTTGCAAACATGAAATCCGAGTGGGTTAAAAATTTTATCGGAATGAGTGGATCCCGCCGCACAAGAACGCTGGCTTTATCACGACCTTCTTTTGAAAGCCAGCGATTAAAAAATTTAGTGTCGAAAAAAACTTCCACAATGTTACATCCTGAGAATAAACGCAATGAAAATATTTATATGCCGATTGTGTTACCAGAGAAAGAGAATAAAATACTGCTACGGCTTCTTTCCCGTCAACAGTCACGCTGTATTGTACTGAGTATGAGACTTTCTCGAATAATTATTAAAATATTCGCGCAAAGAAGCCATATTTGATGCAAAATATAACGAAAAAAGCATTTAAAAAATGAAAGACCTTTGTGCGTAGCTAGACGCGCTCAAAAGGTTTGAATATTCAAAGGTACTAAAAATACCGGGGTCATTTGCTGCGTGTAACTGAAACAGTCTATGATTTTTTTAAAGAAAAACCATTAGAAGTTTCATTCCTTGGAGGAAAAAATGAAACTTCGGTCGTGTGCATTAAGATAAGCATTTTATTCCACGCCGCAACTAGGAAATTTACCTTTGAGAAAAAAATCTTTGTCGCAAGAGAAAATGTATGCATTTAATGTTCACGAAATCACGCGAAGCTTTCCACGTGTCTGAACTTGAAAAATAATCGTTCCGTTTTATGGAAGTTCGACTGTTATAGCCCAGATTTCTAGCTTTCTTTTTCGGTTTACAACGTGCCATTCACCTTCTCGGTCACGATCAAAGCATTTTTATTCCTTTTCCGAAACTTAAAAAAATTCTCATTTTCAGTTTAATGCATATTTAATTCGGGCAAAAATTCCCAGCAAATAAATAAAGGAAAATAATAGGGCACAGGAAAATTTTAGAATACAAGGTGAGAAAGAGATATTTACACACTGTATGAACTTTATTCAGCATAATTCGATAAATTCTTTTTCTTTATATTACCAATGATAAAAAATACTGGGGTCCAAGGGTCACACGTGTATAAAAGCGTTTATTTAGTACATTAAATATTATTCAGATGCTTTACTCTAATATCCATACAGGAGGGCGTAACGACGAAATAATAAAATAAGAAATGCATAAAAATTTTCAAACCATTTGCGTTTCACAAAAGATCCATTGGCATTCTAGTCGAACGCCGCCAATCTCTAGCTTATTTGAGACGGCATTACATCTAAATCGCTTGGCTTTGACGAAATCTCAATTGGCTACACACAAATTACAAATGTTTTCTATAGGAATTCTATGGAACTTTTAAATGGGAAGAAAATATTAATTTCATTTTAATTACAATTTAAGGAAACTATAAAACCACCCTTTTGTCGATGTAAACGTTAAAATCACAGTCATGTTAGGAATAAGTAATAAGTCGATAAAATGTAATCGTCAGATTTTTTTCGGCTACTGTCATAATAAAGTTCAACTGGAGTTAGTGGAGAATTAACATACACGCACAAATGCTTTATTTTTAGCAATTAGCAACTAATGCAAGAAAGAACTGCTTAGTTCACCTTATGGCTGAAATCAAATTGAAAAACTGTTTCTCCAATTGTAATTCTTATTGGATAACAGATGCACATCATTCACCGGCAAGACAATGTATAGTATCTACTATCGGTTAATCATAACTACTGGCGGTTGCTTTGTAAACAAATTAAGACGTGGTTTTTCCAAACTTTTAATGGCTATTAAAAAGTTATTCAAAGAACTAATGCAGCAAAACTAAATTTAAACTTTACCATTCCATTTGTTAGAGGAAATGCAAGAAATACAAACAAACGTTAAAGAAAATTTTCATCTCTCCTTCAGCATAAGATAGAAAAAGTTTTTCGAACGAAGTATCGAAGAGAAATTAAAACAATTACATATTAATTTCAGAAAAAAATAATTGAAACTGCCTTCGAGAGCATTATATTTAATTCTTCGAATATCGGAAACTTAAATAAAGATTTCGAAGCCGACATACGGACGTATAGCAGTTCCCGGTAATTGTCAATGGGGAAATATTCGAAAGACAAGAATTATGTGCACTTTCCTAGTATTGGGGTCACAAAGAGAAGTCAATTGTTGACCTCGAATGAGGTTACTTCATCACCGTCTCACGCTGTAAGGGGAGTGAGTGAGAGAGATAGAAACAACGAAGGCCAACGTCGATCAACCAATCAATCAATCAACGAGAGGCAACAGCCCACATCGATTGGCTACGTCCTCTGTTCGTAAGGATTACACACGACGTCGCGCGCGCACATACACAGACACATATACACGTAAAACACACGGCAACGATGCATGGGAGATAAGGGATATACTAAACTCCCACGGGAGTAGACGGAAAGTTCATTTGCATCTGCCCATCGACCGTTTAATGTTGCCTTTGTGAATTCGGCTGCAGGATGTTGGCACCCTGCAATGTTGTGCGAGGGGAATGAATGAACGAAAACCGAGTCCCCCGAAAACGTATTTCGATCGCCAAATTCCCTTGGGCTATTGAGTTACAAAGTAGACTTCCTCAGAGGCAATTCGACGATAAAAGATGAATAGGAAGCGTGCGTCAACTACTTTAGCAGAGCGCAGATTAGCAAATGTTCCGCTTAGAAAAATGAGATCGGTGAATACCGATGAGGACGGCTAGTAGGCAGCTGAAAAGCGCATCTGGTTTTTCTGACACTTTTATAGCTATCGAAGAGAGATATTGTGCCAACGGTAGTTGATGGCCTACTTTGGAGCAATAAGGCTGCCTCGATAACTAATTCTAAAATTATCAGCGCTTTTTTCTAAAAAAATCTCTTGTGTAGTCGGTTTGTCGGTGCGTCCGCACGAGCAATATCTCTAGGATCCTGCAACTTGGAGAAACTAACACTTCAAAATAGGTTAATCTATATGAAGGCTAGACTTGGAAAAAATTTGGCGGATCTCGGATTAGCTGCTGGGGAGTAATCGGTAAAATATCGCGAAAAAGAAGAGGCTGATAACAACGTAGGCAACTGGCACCTGCATTCATTACTCCGCTGGAAAGATAGCAACTGGCGTTTAAAAGCGACGTGTGTAATTTTCCCGGCAGTTCTTTCCTCACTTGTTTACTTTTTAAACCCTATACGTTACTTATATTTTGCCAAATTACACACTCCAGTGGGTTAACGCATATCTGGTATTAGCGCCCTCTTGATTTCCTCTTAAAGAAATCGCGAAAAGGTCGAAGTACTCACGCATTAAATATACGGGGTCAAATCGTTACATTTTCGTGATTTCGTTGACGACGAGGAAATGTACACGCTCGAACCAATAGTAATGCGCCCTTTGGGAAGGATTTCCTCGAAATGGACCGATTAAGATAGTTCTCATTGGTTTATCGCCGAGGATGAGGAAAGGGAGGAGGGAGCGGGAGATAACTCGCTTTCTCCTTCAAGAGCTCTCGCCCAACAATGATCTTTTGTTTTCGGTAGCCATTATACTGTAAGGTCATAAACGAGCTACCGGTAATCAATTGGGCGATGCACGATATAAGAGGAACGGATAATTGTTTTCCATCCTCAACAAGAGGAGGTAAGCGGGTGATGATTAAGAGCTTCGGCGTCTTCTCTAACGACGCATAAACGAAACACCTGTCAGAATTCAGCTTTAATATCATATTACCGTATTATTTAAAAGAACAAAGAAGTGGTTTTTCTTTCCAGGACATAGTACGGACCTAACTGATTATACTCGCAGGCCCCCTCAGAGATTCAGAAAGGCTCGTGTAACCTCCAGATTTTGAGGCCCCTGGTCACAGCAAAATTTTTAAATAAACCCCATTAAAAATTTTATTTTTATCATGAAAAAAGATTATTTCTGATCCGAACAAGGAGGGCATGACTAGACCCCACCCCCTTTGTTCCAATGCCAGACGGATCTCCTGGCCAACCTTCTGATTGGCCTGTACGCATGGAGAATTCTCGATCGTTTGAAAATTGCAAACAAGTTTTAATTCTAAAATCGCACTCCAAAAAAGGCGCTCGAAATCAGAATTTTCTACAGAATATCCAAATATTTATAAATAATAGTTAAGATCTGTAATGGATATTGCGAAAGATTCGTTTCAGGTAGTCAGCCGATAAATAATCTTACGCGATGAAAACTCATTCCTTCGAGAGTACAAGATATTGCTCGTTTATTGCGATGTGGGCGTCATTCACACAATCTGCTTATTACCTCATCCGAGTGTTATACGGCGACAAAATACCTTTCGTATTTATCGAGCATTCGATTTAGGTGATAAGTGTCGTAGCGAAAATAACATTCAGGGTTCAGCATTTTATGCAATTTTCCTACTAGATTGTGGGTGGACGGTAGAATAACACAATCACTTGGTACAAGGAAATGGACGTTTTCCTCATTTAATCTTCTCACTCCATCAAGCGGGAGATTATTAGAAATTCGAATTTTCCTGGATAAAATTTGCTAAATATTATCTCGTGAGGAATGAAGGAAGAAGGAAAATTGTCAAATCAACCATCTCAGGGACACCGAAATACGGGACGATCGTACTATTTGGTATTTAATCATCACATTACCAAATGACGCAAGTTGGATGGAATGTCACCACATACTCGTCATCGTACCTCATCACAATGCGGGATGAAAAATAATACGAAATTTCATTGTCGAACCGAAATTTACGACGGCTGGCAGTCAAAAGTTAAATTTTAGGTGTAGCGATTTAAAAAAAAGATTTCGACAGTTTTTAAATATTTAAATATCATGTAAATAATTTTCTGCTTACTTCATGGTTGATTATTTCAGAAATAATGATTCAGTGCGTCGATCCTTATTTTTGGAATTCGCTATACAAATTAATGTAATTTGGGATAATAAGCGGATTTTTATACTAAATGAATTTAAATGGCATTAGCTTGACTTCATATTCACTTAAAAGTCGAAATTTTAGTGTACTTAAAAAAATAATATAAACTGTAGAACCGTAGAAATTAAAGGAAATTAGTTGTATAATAATTATAAGATATGAAGTTGCTTTTGAGGTAAATGGCAAATAACATGTGACGAAAAGAAAGCATATATGTAAGTAAAGGCTTGAGTATTTACCGGCATCGGTAGAGGCGAGAGTAAAGTGGCCTTCTAATAATAACACGACGGTTTCGAATCCTAAAGCATAGCATCGAAATTTGTGCTTCGCACTGTTGAACTTATGCTATTATTGATTTCGTTTTTTTTTTGACTCAAGGATTTTCGTCCAAAAATTCGGAGAGAGGGATAGTGTTGACAAATACGATACAACGCGCTGCAGGCAGGCATAACATTTATATTTGCCAAATGTCGATTCTTTTTACTTTTACCCATGGATGAAAATAGGGGCAGTTCAACGACACACAATTAAGTTTTCACGAAAAAAAAAGCACTGGATCCAAGCGAAAATAATGACGACGCACGCGACGCGGGTTTTACGGCATTGCTCATGTTAGGACCTGCCAAAGAGGCGAGAAAGTAATTTTACGCTGCAATCATTAAGGCCAAAATTTCAGTCGATCCCGCATGAAAAGGTCGGTACGTTTTAGCTGGAATTGCAGCATTATCTAATTACTCTCTCATATCTCTTTGATGTGTAATGCACATGTGTACATACATTTGAGTTCGTGTATCTATAATATATTGTATTCATAAATGAAAAGTAGGAAATAAATTGATGATAAATGAATATGTAAGAAAAAATCGGTACAACATACATTTTTCATATACTAATGCATCGTTTAGTTATCTTTTGAAAAATATGAACTGTGTAGAATCGTTATAAACATCAACTTAAATAACTATACGAAATGTGATGAAAATCGTATGAGCCATTTTTCCGAAAATCCAATTGTTATTAAAGTTGCCCAAGAATAAACTAGCCTTATATTACTTCTTTGAGAAAAATTAAATATGTAGTACTATTTCAGACGTAAACTCAAGTAACTGTACGAAATTTGGTCAAAATCGTTGTAGCCGTTTTTAAGAAAATCACGTTGTTAAAGATGCCTAGAATAAACTAGAATTATATTCATTTTTGAGAAATATGAACTATGTAGAATTATTGAAGACGTAAACTCAAGTAACTGTACGAAATTTGATCTAAATCGTTAGAGCTGTTTTTGAGAAACAGAAATTGTTGTTAAAAATGCGTAGAATAAACTTCCTTTAATTATTTAGCAATGTCAACCATTTCTTCATAGCTTCTACTCTGATAAAATGCCTAAGTACGAGATTTCATTTATTTTCGCTATAGCGTTTAAACTCTTGAGCCGCGAACAGACAGACGGCATTGCGAAAACCACTTTTTCGGACTCAGCTACACCTAAAACGTATATTATATTTCCATCAAAGCCTCGAGGTCAAATTTTTTCGCGATAACAATACTTTCTCAATATACAGTAAAACTCGTTTAATACGAATTTGAGGGGACCGACTCATTGCTTCGTTATAAGCGTGACTACGTTATATACGAGAAAAATGGTTTTTGGCCTATACATCCCATATAACACGTATACACATACAGTAAAAGCTGTGCTATCCGGCTATTTAGAACCGGCCAGCCTTAGATACCGGCAATTACACAAATACAATTCATTTTGTATTTCTTTTTCTTTTTTTATGAATTTTTGTGTGAATAGTATATGTGTAATACCACAACTTCCACTTTAAAATTTCTTAAAATATAAGATGTATATATTACGTATTTACTCCGTATATTTCTGTGGCTGCCGAGTAAGCATGGCGTTTTTGTTTACGTAAGCCATTTGAATTGTCTAGATGTTTTTGTGTACTTCTACAATTTCCAGTTTTATCGCTTTTTATTATTTAAAAAATTACCCATCCATTGAATACGGCATCAAAATAAATACCTAAAAGCAAGGAACTGGAGAGAAAAGGTTGGTTTAACGCTAACACAAAAGCTGGAGCTGATCAAACGAATTGAAAAAGGAAAAAATAGAGCAGCCATAGCAAAATAATTCAACATCGGATCTTCCACGCTCTACGATATCGAGGCTCATAAGGCTAAATTAATGAAATTTGTGTCATCTTCTGAGACTAGTAAATCAATTAATAAACACCATACGCTTCATAAGCCAAAAATTGAGGAACTGGATAAAATATTATAGGACTGGTTTTCACAGAAATGTTCAGAAGAATTAAATAATTTCGTTCTTCTCTAATAGAGTAAATAAAGATAAATAATAAAGATATAATCCAATAAATTCAATTTTGGGAACAGGTTCACTGCCGTAATCCCTAAACTTCCCGGACGCCCTAAACTTTTCAATAGTCTTTTTGTTTTGCATGTAAGCGTAACAACGTATTAAATAAGAATGGGTAAATAATGTCTATATCTAACTAAGTGTGGAAGAATTAAAATTGAAAATGCAAACCCCATGCATATTTATGTTTGGGGAGTACGATAGTGAACCTAAGCCCAGTTTTGTTTGGTTATTGCTAAATTTGCGATGTCAAAATCGAAAATCGCTCCCCTAACCGGATATTTCTCCTAATCGGCTTTCCACAATCCCCAAGATAGCCGGATAACACAGCTTTTACTGTATTTGCACTGAGTCGACTTCAATGCCGTACTTATATATGCAAAGAGATGCTTATCAACTTCGCGGCATGTAAAATGTTCGACTGCTATTACATACGATTTTTTAAATGGTCAATTAATATTATTATTATGGTCATTAATTTACATAAACATTTCACATTTTTAACATCAATTTCAAAACAAAGGGAGCGTAGAAATTCGTATGGAAGGGGTAGAGGGAGGAAGGGACCTCTACGAAAAAGTGCGCGGTAAACGGGCGGAAACTATTCATTACTTATCGCTCTGCTCGCCAAAATTCGTTATATATGGGGCATTTTTTGCCACGGGACCAAACATTTGTTCGTTACAGCCGAGAATTCGTAAAATGCGTGTTCGTTATATCCGAGAAATTTAACCAATGCCCTTATGGAGAAGTTCAAGGGACCGAGACATTTCTTCGTTATAGCCGAGATTTCGTTTTAGGCGTGATCGTTATAAACGAGTTTTACTGTACTTTGTATGTGAGAAAATAAAAACAAAAAACAAATGAGTAAGCACGTACTTATTTCTGAGTTCATTTATGAGTTTACGTGCGCCTGATGCAAACAAATTGTGTAGGCACGACCCACAACAGAGCTTGAAGTTTATATTATTTCAAGGAGATAATTTCCTCGTCGATATTTAAGTTCATTGACTTAACAACAAGTTTTCTTTCCTCCCTAACAAGGTTCGGACCACGGAGGTTTGAGAACATATTTTTGTTAAGGCAGGTTTAGAAAAATAATAATACAGTAGCCCCTCTTCTAAAGGCTGATTGTCACGGCGCGCCGCGGCGTGTCTCCAGGTGATTATATGCCCCTCTTTTCCACTTGCACTCGTGATTTTTTCAAGATAAAAATAAAATTCAGAAGGATACCAACGGCGTTGCTTCACATTAGCATATTCATCATGCGGGGGAAGATCGCCTACCAACGTTGAGCAAGACTGCGATTATGGAAAGCATGCCACTCAATCGGTGTTATTCGGATAAGAAGCCCATTGAAGCATAGACCACGACGCCTGCAAAGGGCTTATTCAAATCAAAATTAGCGTGAACGCGTTTAATGGCGATTTCGTCATTTTTCGAAACGTGCAATAACTGAGAAATGGCTTCGACAAACACAATTCGGAACTTGAATGCATATTACTGAAGTAACGGAATTCAAGGAATGTACACCTGAAGCATTAATCCGAGACCGACAACTTTCTTTATCATCTATTTCTTTGTAATAACATCTGCGAAACAATTAGGTTTACTACAGCCTTATTATAAGTAAGCATAGCTTTCGATCAATTTTACATACACCTATTCCTAGTTTGCACAGTTATTTTTGGCAATGACCACGTGCAATGACAAACGGGTGGCCGAAATGAAAATGTATGTCAAGTGTGATGCATCAGCCGACTCGGAGTAAAACGCTCTTGTTGCTAATTTGTTATTCTGTATTTCTGCATGAGAGCAGTTTTCACTATCATTGTAATATGAATCTGAGCATGCAAATATAGTGAGGTTAAATGCGAAAAAGTTATTTCGTGAATATTTCTGCCCTTATAGTTTGTTTGGGCATATCCAAACTCGCCCAGCGGTTGGTTTAATCCCTAAGGGTACATCCAAACTCGTCCAGCGGTCAGAAAGGCACCCAGGAAGGAACATCCGAACTCGGCCAGGATATCTTGAACCACACGTACTTTCAGTTCGCACTTTCGCAAATTTTTACTCTGAACCAGCTAGGAAAAATCTAATGTCTTACGCACATTTTCTTTATTATAACGGAAATTATAATGGGGAATTCGTTGTTTTTTTCATTTCTGTTCAAGCTTTTCCCATTTTAAAATCTGTAAACTTATTAAGTACATGTTCAAAGTGCATTTCAGGAATTTGTGTGAAAATTCCAGCCAATAAGAGATCGTATATTTCTATTGGCTACTAAGCCAATAGTAGTATATTTCTATTGGCTAAGGACACGTGTTTGAAAGTGTCCTAGACCTTCCTCCCCCAAAACCACAAAAATATCTGAAAAGGATAGTAAGTAAATGAATAACTCTGGTTTTCCCTAGAGTGGGAACCACTTTCACATTTCACCAACCTTTGAGGTTCCTCGGAGTGTAACCGCTGGCCGAGTTTGGATGTTCCCTTCCGCTACCTGAAAAGGTCTACTACCTCTTGCCCACTGACCGCTGGCCCTTTTGTTTAAAAATGTTTTTATGTATAACCTCAGAAATATTAAATATCTCATTTTAAAAGCCATGAAGGAAAATGTATTAAAAGGAGAGTCAAATAAAGAGGTAGTCGTTAGGCGAGGTTTCAGTATACATATATTTAGATTACAGGGTTCCCAATTGTTTAACCCCTCAAGCGCGGAGGACATTTAACTATAATACGTCACGCAGGCCGGAAGAGATTTAGGGAAATTCGCAGTTTTTGCGCGAAACCATATAAAAATTCGTAACTTATTAGATATTTATGGAATTTGACTGAAATTTTTTGAGGTTTTACGTAAAACTATGCATATTTACCTATGTTTTTCACACCGTCTTAGTTATTATTATTCGCGTGAAATACGCCTATGAATTCTTTCACTCAATCACGGAAGCCATTTACTCAGTTTTTCTTTATTCAAAGTTTACGGAGTACCTACTTCACATCTACTGTTTTATCTTGGATTTCAACTTCTTCCCCGTAAGTTTTTCAGAAAAAAAACCTTCAAATAAGGATTCTTACCCCTCAGCGCCGTCCTGTGTACTGGGTACGCCGCGGAGATTGCTAGCTTTCTTTATTTTTTTGACACAGTAAATTTTCTTAAATATGGGTAACCTTCATAATTTTAAAAGAGGAACCTCTTTGGCCTACCTATTCAAAACTATTGCCATGGTCTTGTTTACATTAGCTGAGACAAGGGGCGAATGAAACACAGTATCCTTCCCCGTGTATACAAGAAATGACCATAAGTAGCCAGTCAAATCACAGAGCTCGAAGGTCTTGATTCCGAACTTGGAGATGTCTGATAGCAGACAAATGGGGCCTATATCCTCTTCTTACACCTCACAGTTGCTTTCGTGCAAAGATTTCGTTGAATAGGAGCTTTTTTAGAAGCCAAAATTCCCCAATTCTCCTATCTACGTGAAAATTTAATCACAAAACTTAACGTATAATAAAAGTAAAAAGAAGGAGAGTAAAAATTACAGAATTAAGCACAATAGGAAGGCCAAAGGTTCCTCTTTTAAAATATATAAAGGTTATCCATATCTAAGAAAATTTACTGTCAAAAAAATAAAGAAATCTAGCGACCTCCGCGACGTTCCCAGTACGCATGACGACCGCATGTGGAGTTTCCGTCCGACGTTCCCAGTACGCATGACATTTACATTTACATTTACATAAATACCCTGCAAGCCGCTAGAAGCGTTTGGCAGGGGGTGTCACAACACCAAGTGAAGTCTAGCTAATTCCTCTGTTGGATTGTCTTATCGCGTCTGGGAAAAAGGATCGGTAGTATTTCTCTGTTCTAGCGGTAATTTCGAGATATTTTCTCCTGCACTGTGATCTAACATTACGTTCACTAACACCGATGGGGACGACTATGCCGCGTACGTCTTCAACGAATTCGGAACTTTCAAATTTTTCAAATAGTTTCCTCTTGTATTCAATTCTTCTACTCTTCAACGTCTGCCATTTCAGATCTCTCAATAACTCTGATACACTCGCATCATACCGATATTCTCCTTTTACAAATCTAGCCGCTCTACGCTGAACCATTTCGAGCTCTCTAGTTAGGCCCTCCTCGAAAGGGTCCCAGACGGCGCAACAGTATTCCACGATGGGTGACGACGCTGACGGGTTAATCCCAGGGCTGACGGGTTAATCCCAGGGCTCTCAGAATGTCTAATCTGCCACTCTATGAGATTAATGATGGAAAGTTTGTATGTTTACCCTATGATATCTTTAAATATATTACATTACCTAAAAACATTACTATGGCCTTTTACTAAATCTAAGATAGTCGGCCTTGGGACTGCGAGAGAACTAGCTTGGGGGTTAAGGAGCTACTAGAAGGAAAATCGACATAGAGTTGAATTAAACAACGGAGTGCTAACAGATTTACAAAGGTTGACTTTTGGAATACAGCGAAAAGGTGAGATCGATCATTTTTTAAATTCTCTTCCTCTTATTACCTTTGGTGAAGAAACGTGTACTCGATAGAGAATTTCTGATATTTAAGGGATTTGGTTTTTCGCAAAAAAAATATCAAACAATATGAAAGGGATGTTTTTATTTTCCACTGATCTAGGAATGACAAAACTGCGGTGGTCTGCCATAATCATAAATGTACGCAACTGTTGAGGTTTCCGAAAAGATTACCATTTCCGCATTTTCAAAGAATTTCATAAAAAAACTTATTTACCGATTCCGTCAACTTCGAAAAAAATAGTCGAAACGGCCAAACCATAATAATGCCAAACTTCCATAAAAATATCCGGTCTACATTTCTTCAAGCCCGCAGATTTGGGCAATTTGTTTTAACGAGAGAAAGGTAGCTTTTACATCAGGGCCAGAATGAATCACCAGCGAAACAATCGTAAACTCTTAAAGACTTTCATGACTGCCTGTTTTATTTTCTCGGCTTTAAATATTGCTGGACCGTCTTCCGAAAGAATTATCTCCAAAAATAAACTTTTTTTGTGCATCATTCAAAATCACCGCACAACTTATAACTCAAGCCATTCAGCGAAAGCGCAGGGAAGGAGAAAAACCCGACTTTTCCACTTATATTTCGATTCCCCAACAATCCGAGGTTTTATGAACAAAGTAACCCACATTCGCCAAAGGAAAAAAAAAGAATCTCAACTATAAGTCTTTAACTTTAACGGAAATTCGGAGAGATTCGAATCTCCATTTTTTTATACCTCCGAATACTCGCTTTCTCCGAGGTCCCGAAACCAGATTTCGGAAGGAAAAGAACAGCCGCTGAATCACACACACTCGCACTTGGATTTCTGTTTTTTTTTTTTAGTTTTACAATCCGCGTTCTGAAAAAGGCGGGAAAACACACCCCACTTGCAGAAAGCCGGCGTCACTCAAGAGGCACAAGGTAATGCTTTTAGAAAAACCCACTCCTTACCAAGCAAGATGGAAACTTTATTCCTCGGCCGAGATGTTTATATCCTACGAAATCGGAGACAAACCCGTCCGATGAATCAGTTTTGCGGTCTCACAATCAGTGGAAGAAAATTCTCCGTTATAATTTCCCCTCAGCCAATTCCCTCTTCCGACAATCATCCGGCGAAGAGGTTTCTTAACTTTTCGGCACTTTCGAAGTAAACACATCTAAACGTGGTTGATGCAGGACTAAGATGGCCGTGTCAACATCAGAAAACTTACAGAGATTAAAATAGCCACCTGCTGGTATACACGGAGTAAATTATTGCTCTAAAACCAGTGATACCGGTTGGAACTCGACCTTTTTGATAAAGAACTAGTCTCTCTAGAAATGATTGCCGACCGGCAATTGAGGTTGAAGGTTTCCTAACTGGGTTCGTGCCCAATGTGCCGTAAGAATCTGTTCACGCTTCGGAGAGAAGAATATTACTGAGACGTAGATATGCGCCCAGTCTTAATCAAGTCCTAACGGAGGATTTTATTACCCGTATATTAGCCGTTTTTTCCAGGTTACTTACGAGCTAGTATAGATTAAAATTATAACTATGAAAAAAATCAAATGAAACAGGGAAGGTTTTCTTCGTAGACACAATATATGCGATATAAAACAATCAAATGCTATGAAGAATAAAGTTAACACCATAGCTAGCTGAAATGATAATAGAGAGAAATAATGCTGGTTGTATCAACTTAAAGTATCTATATATTTTATCGGTGAACACAAGCCAATTGCGACAAATCCATATCCAGATTCTCCCTCAAGATTGAACGAGTAGACAATTTTATTTTCAAATAATTCTAGATAAAATAAGATTTTGCATAAGTATTCCTCAATAATGTACATTTAATAAAAACAGAAATTTCATAAATTTCTGCGAAATTAACCACGAATACGATATATACGTATATGCGATATTCGAGAATATTCCAAATTTTTTCAATCAGGAGAAATTGTAACATCAACTTTGAGAACGCATTAAAACGGCTCTTTCGGATATTAAAAAGATATTATCAAGTAAACTTAAAAACTCTAGCACCAGTGGTGGATTACCGCACAGGCGCATGAGGCGCTCGCCTGGGGCCTCAACACTCATGGGGGTCTCAAAACAGTCAAAACTCGATTTTTTTCAATATTTTATTTAGCAAAATATTTCACAATATGTATAATCTATTACTCACGTACACATCTCGTGTTTTTACTTAGGTTTGTTACAATGTAACATCCCTTGCGTCATTCAAAAACATTTCTCAGTTGTAATTCATTTTTAGGCGCGTTTCGCTTACAGCGTGAGCGCCTAATATCGTCGGTCGGTCCGTCCGTCCGCATGTTCGTTCTCGGCTTCTACTGAACGGATTTTTATGAAATTTGATATTAAGGACTTTCAATCAAATATAATAAGAAAATCGCAAAAATGAATCACGTACGCCAATCAGGGGTACCACTTTACTGAGGACAAAAAATTAAATTTTCGTCATATCTCGTAAAATATTGATCATATCAAAATATTTTTCAAATAAAACTTGTAGAACTAGTAAAGTGGAGTCTTTCCTTTTCTATATATTTTTATCGAAGGAGTAGCCGTTATCGGGAAAATCAAACAAGAAAGTCTTATAGCGAGTTGAACTTAGAAAATTTCTTGCATGGTTACTTCATTGTTGCTAACATAAACAATCTCCCAAACAAACGTTTAATTTCCCTACGTGGGCATGTAATATTATTAAATGGGAAGAAAATTGATTATTTATGATGAAGAAAAGAACTTGAAAACGCTATTTCCCTTAAGTACAGGTATACTATAATTTCTTTCTAATACTCCATTGCACGAAACGCGCCCATTTGTGATACGATGTACACTTTCCTAACTTGTTTGTTTATTTTTCAATATGTGCAAGTTTATATGATAAATACTAAATTTTATATTTATGAATTTCTGCAATTCGATTTATTTAACCTGCTGCATACATTTTTTCCATTCGTAAGTTGTCAAATATTTTTTAGATTGTGTACCCCCTCTCGGCCAGTTGGGGACATCCCGAATTTTTTGCGCCTGGGGCCTTCAGATACCTTAATCTGCCAATGTCTAGCACAAAAGTTATTGAAAGAGTAAAGCGTCGGAAAACTTTTCTTAAGTTTAAAGTAAAACGAAAAATCACCGGATGATATGTATATAATGATTTTGCACTATTAATTAATTAAATTAATGTTAATTTAATACAAATGTTACTGTTCAATTAAATTAGCTGACTTGATTTCATCGAACCAATACTGTTTAAATAAAAATGATTATATTTTTAAAGAATTAACTTTCAAATTTACTTTCGTGAGAAAACGTTCACAATACACAACAATGGAGTTAACGCGGCTGATTTGACTTCACCGAACCAATAACGTTTGAATAAACATGGCTATATTTAAAACAGCTTAACTTTTAAATCAATTTAAGTGAGGAGCTTTGTAATATATTAAGTTAAACAATAGTCTTTTTATAAATGACATTTTAAAGTAATTTTCTATATATAATAATAATAATAATAATAAAATACAATCATAAACGATAGAACTATTTAAACACAGTATACAGCCAAAGTTAACTTTAAACATAGTCATTTTTATTTCTATGTAACAAATTCGGTAACTTAATAGTTGCAATATTAATATTATCATGACGCCATTCTCTCCAAAATATATTGGAATTGTGCCGTGCGGAACACGGCTGGCGCCGAACTGTCCTGTGCCGAATAATCCCATCGCCGACTACTCCGTCACCGAACCGGTCGTGCCGAACGGTTCTAAACCCTGCATTTATTGGGCCTAAAACCTCTTTTTAAATCTGCTTTTAATACTCTCAAAAATAAATACATGCATTTACATGTATAGTCGATCATTTCTATTTCGGAACGTACGATTTTCTTTATCTCGTTTTTTTTCCCCCAAAACCTCGATCTTCTCCTCACCTTAACTCTCTCGATTCCTTTATTTCCGTGTTATCTTACGAGTCTTTCTCGCTATTCTTTCCTCCTCCACCAACAATAAAGAAACAGAAATAACTCGGTCTTGTTTATTTAATTACATAACTGAGAACCTTCATTGCTCCTCTCTCAAATCCTATGCTTTTTCCCGCAGCCGTTTTCCTCGTATTTCTCCACATACTCTACTTTGAATTTAATACAATTCGTTGATTTACTATTTTCATTCCAATCGTTTGCCTCGAGCTCGGCGACTGCGCTAAAATCTTTTTTCGCGAGCGAATTAAATGTAACGGTTAATGACTCTCGAGTACAGTGGAGAAACAGAAAAGCTCATAAAAGCAAGAGGAAGTGGTGTTATTTACTCTGCTACAGGGAAGGGCGAAGAATGTGCATCATAAACCGCCACGGACGTATCTAGTTGGTTTAAAGGATAATTAAATATCTTAAAAATTTACTGTAAACTTTGCAGCCTCTCCCATCTCTAAGTAAACAAATTTTCGTGCCTGAGGGCTGAGAGTCATTTTTATACTTTTCGTTGCTATATATCCTTTTACTCAATGTTCAACGAAAATCCGTAGCTATACATTGAAGGATAATACAGAATATAAGCAAAAAAATCCATCGGAAGAGCAATTAAATCATTCCTTATTTAAGGGCCTCCATATTTTTTCCCCACGCTCTTTGAATTGAGACATAATTCATCTCAAATCTGATTGGCTTAACCAATTAAAATCACCAGCACTTAGTTTTTAGAAAGTTATATGTATTTAATCACGAAAGCGGTGCTTCGTCTGCTGAATAAATCGAACAATAAATTTATGATACTTTTGTGCAGAAAATACTTCAGAATTTATTTTTATACGAATAATGGATTATTTTCGAATGTGTTTAAAAATATTTTCCACAATTCTACTCCGTTCGAAGCCTTCCACTTAAAAGGTGTGAAACGAAATTTTTTGTCAGCAAGAATTCCCATACAAAAATCTCAGACGATTCACCGACTACCAGAATCAAACAAGTAATCGAAAAATTTAGGTCGATCGAAACTCATAGGTGGAGAACGTAACACACCAACGTCCACAATAGGAATTGAGCCTATAACCTTGGGAGGAAAAATTACTCATATTCCCACAGATGCCTTCACTCACGTGATCATTACGTGCCGTACGAAATCATTCATTCAATTTTTGCTCTCGAAGTCGTATGTAATATAATCAGGGAAATGAAACCAAGGACGAGAAGAATCTTCCAGAGAGTAAGAGAGATGGAGAGAGAGATAGGACCGCTCTACGTCCGATCGGAGACGTCGAATCGCGGATCCTTTGTTCGATGCAGGATGCGTCGGAGAAGAAGGAAAACAAAATATATACAATGGCGGAGGGAAAGAAAGAAAGCGGGCCAAGGTCCCAAATCCCACTCGCGATAAAAATCGAAAAAAAGAGGCGAAATTAAAAAAAAAAAGACGAACCAATAGCGATATTTCTTTCATTTCACTCCAGTAGCCGTGGATGTGATGGAAAGAGGTAATAAACGTGTATCATCTCGTCAAATATCATTCCGTAAGTATAGTCATCGAGCAACTGAAAAGAGGCTCTTTCTGTTTTTGGAAAACGTTGCCCTTACTTTAGAAATTGATCACTAGAGTCGCGGATGTATATTCGAACCTCTATAACTCGAATCTTCGATTAGTCGAAGAAAATATTATACGAATTTTGATTTAACCTACCTTGTTAACCTTTACTTAAAGAAACCTCTAGCGGAAGGAATTGAATTGAACTATATGATCATACGACTTGAGTGATTGTAATTTAGATCACTCTTTCGCAACTGCGAAAAATGTGGAATCAATTTTATAGCAAGAAGAGAACATTCAAAGGGAAAAGTTGGAAAAAAGCGGAAACGATAAGGAAAGACAAACACGTTCCATTTTTCCCTTTGGAAGAGAGAGATAGAATGAGAAAGCCGAAGCAAAAAGTGTTTTCTGCTGAAAACCACCGTGGATCAAAATTTTCTGCCATTTATTCTCGCGAATTTTTTGGCGTTGAGTTTTTGCGCGTGTAAACCCTTCGTCTGAGAAATTCGCGTGAGGAAAGAAGACAAGGAAGAGGAACTTTTTTCCGTTTTCGCCCTTTTTTGCGGAAAACGCGTTCCCCACCTTTTGTTTTCGACGAAGGTGAGATATATGATGGATAAGAAGCTAATTACAAAGTAATTAAGAATATGAATGATAAACAACATGACAGAATGTCATGTGTCTGGACACATCTCATTAGTGAAAAAACATAATTCAATATTCTTTTACCATAAAGAAGCATTTTCATCATAATGTTAACACAAATGAGTAAAATAATCATGAGTAAATCTTCCAAGAAATGCGTTAGTTCTCATAAATGGCTTGATCTTAACCAAGAAACGTGTTTGAATAAAAATATAATTATATGGTTTAATGACTTCATTTCGTTTTCTACGACATCTGTCGACATCACGACATTAAAAATGACATAATGTACTATTAATGTGATATATTTTAATTAAACCTTACACTAAAATAAGAGAGGATTTTCTTCTTGGATATCAAGTATACGCGATTGGTGTTATCATGTAATTAAAGCGCATCTTTCCTAAATATTTAGTAATAAATTCCGCTTCCAAGCAGGGCATCGAACCGTAATTTTTTTCGCTCCGGTTCACTCAAAACACAAAATTTCGGTTCGCTTCCGGTTACGCTCCGGCAATCATCAGTGAACCGGTTCGAACCGGTTTTTTTCGCTCCGACCTTAACATATTTTTAGGAAACTTTCAAGAACTGATTTATTAATTTACGTAATTTTCTAATTAAATCAAATACTTCTTCGCTATAACAATAGTGATATTTTAAAAAAAACTAATAATCAAAACACGAAAATAAATCATTTTAATGTAAACATGTAGAAAGTATCTTATTTGTTTAAGATTATCTTTAGAATTGAATAACTACGTGTAAACCATACATGCGTCGCAAATGACTTCAGCATCTTAGGATAGTGTAAAGTGAATTACAAATAAGTAACTTTCCTGCGATAGAGTACCTATTCTAAACTTAATATGTTATGCAAACCATTCATCTCATTTCCTAATTTACTGTGTTTAGTCTTTAGTACTAAATTTTATTAAAATCCGCTGAATAGAAAAGGAGAAAAGAAATGCATCCGGATAGAAGAACGGACAGACCGAAACTAATATGCGCTAAAGCTGAAATGCTTAATAATGAATTATTAATATTTTTATTCAAAAATCGTGCGGCAAAATAAAAGACCGCGTTGTCTCAATAGTGTCAGTAAGTTGAATGAGGCATTACGTTATTTTCATTAACAATTTGTAGATCACGTGCACTGCTCATATTATAAAAACTAAACGCAAGGCTTTATTTTTTCATTCAAAGATCACCTAAATGGTTGAAAAAATTTATGAAATTTTTATGAGGAAGAATCCCCCGGAAATTAAGGGTCCGAGAATCCAGAAAGGCTGAGAAATGTTTATTAACATGATACAAATTTACTATGACGGAATTTTGCAAACACACAAAGGAAACATTAATTGACATTGACGTAAAAGCAACAGGACAAATGGAAGATTCTTGAAAATAGCATTTAAAACAGAAATTTGAGGCCGGAACAAAACTGTAGTATTTCTCGGTTCTAGCGATTGTTTCGACGTATTTTCTCGTACGCTCTGATCTAACATTACGTTCACTAACACCGATGGGTACAACTATGCCGCGTACGTCTTCAACGAATTCGGAGCTTTTAAACTTTTCAAATAGTTTCCTTTTGTACTCAATTCTTCTACTCTTCAACGTCTGCAATTTCAGGCCACTCAAGATCTCTGATACACTCGCATCATACCGATATTCTCCCTTTACAAATCCAGCCGCTCTACGCTGAACCATTTCGTGCCCTCCTCGAAAGGGTCCCAGACGGCGCAACAGTATTCCACGACGGGTCGTATTAGGGAAAAGTATGCGATTTCCTTCACATTCGAGGGGCATCCTCGCAGGACTCTAAGAGGAAAGCCCTTGAATTCTGTTTGCCGATGCTATGACGGTTTTTATATGCTCTTCATATGAAGGAATGAAAGGTTGTGGACATCTGTAGCAAACGAAACATTGGGGAAAACTTCCCTTCTCGCACTAGGCATTCATAAGGTTCAAGGAATTCTCAAATGGGTACATTTCCCCATGGAATTGCCGGAAGTCGGTAGATATTATCTTAGAAAAGACTTAAGGTCGTATTCGTGGAACGAACCAAGGGACTTGAGGATTAGTGAACTTGCTCGGGGTTTGGATCCCATGGCGACAGGGTATGGTAGCGTGAGGGATACGAATGCCATTTGAACATGGAAGGTTACTGAGCGGTGGGAAAATTCCTCCTTTCGCTTACACTGTTCATGAAAACCGAAATAAAGGAGCGAAATAAATTTCGGTTTTCGGTTCAGGTTCAACTCATTTAGTTTTTTCGGTTCGGGTTCGGTTCCACTCCGGCCTAAAATATCGGTTTTTTTTCGGTTCGGGTTTTCGGTTGGGTCCGATTCGACGCCCTGTTCCAAGAGATTATCCACTAAGATCGCCTTCAATATTAAGTAACTTTGCTTTACTGTCAAAAGCTGTATTTATTATTTTCAATATCTCTGGGAAACTTCATGAACTTTATTTGGCTTTATTTCTAAATGCCGAAGACACCAACTAGACTTTTGTAATCTGAGGAATTAAGCACCCGTTAGCATGAACGTAAGGGTTAAAAAAACAAGAAAAACGGAAATTTTATTGTATGAATATTTCGCGAAAGTTTAAAATTAAGATCGGCTCGTTTTTTTCCAATTTCAATGAATCGTGAGTGTTGAAACATAACTGGGAAACAGTACAAGGCCTTAGGGTACGAACACATAGAAATCAGGTTGCCGGCTTTCCGGTAATCGGCGCCGATCGGCTGCTGAAATGAAACGTAAGTTAATGGCGACGCACACATAAAAGCGTGCCGACCTGCTTGCCGGAAAACCGGCAACCTGCTTTCTATGTGTTCGTACCCTTACTCATGAGTTATCACTCATCAGCTGGATTTCGGATAAAGACAATGACTTCAAACACCTTATTGCGGAAATTGAATCAACGTCTGAGATATCCTGACACCACTCTCAGCTACGATAAGTGTTACGTTCGGTTAAAAAGGATGTCATGGACATTTCACTTTTTAACAATTTTGTTTCGCATCACATTTATAGACGAATCTGCTAGCCATTCTTCAATATGAATGTGGGATTAAATAAGTTTGCCTTTCGGTTAGGTTAATTGCACAGAATAATTACAATCTACAATTGGTAAATCTCCACTTATTATGTGTGCTTTCTATCCGAAATGGTTTTCCTAAACTTTTTATTGCTATTACAGTCATATTGTATCAATGTTGGATATAATAACAGCGCTATTGTGTTTGCCTATTATTTTCCCATGAAGTTTTTATAATTATTCCTTTAGATCAGGGATCCCCAAACTACGGCCCGCGCAGTGATCTTACCTTAAATAATTTTCAACGGTGAAGTTTCTCGATAACCCCCCCCCCCCCCCCCTCGAAACTACTTGCTCTTTGAAGTTTTCACAGGGCCCGATCAGTCATTTGAAAAGTGGCCCGCGCTGTCGTAAATAAAGCCTAATGTGGCCCTTTCAATAAAAAGTTTGGGGACCCCTGCTTTAGATAAACAAAATCATATGCAATACGTGAATTAAAAAATATCCAACTCCGCTTCGCTAGTAATATAATTTCCCTCTGATCGAAAATTATTTCTTTATAATTATTTAGCACCAACGTGACTTAGGATACTATTTTTTAAAATATCATTATAAGTATTAACTTTTTTCTAAAGGATCGCGAAGTTAAAATTACTAATAGTTCCCTTGAATATAGGATCCATGCATAAAAATGTCGCAAATTGATGAGTGCAAACGTTTTAATGAAAGAAAAAGATATAAAGACAAAATCCTAATAAAGCCAAATCAACACAATTTAACAGATAATAATGAGAAGAAAACGACCAATCACTCATAAATGCAGCACTGATAATTTAATTTCGCAAAAAAAACAACCACATTATGAAACAAAAGAAATAGTGTCGCGATAGGCTATTGATAAAATATCCACCAGGGAAGTAGAATACCTGTGTCCGATCCCAGTCCACTGCAGAATTTTAATCCTGCTTTCAAATTTCACCCGTATTTCAACCTTCAACTTACGCCATGAAGTACCTTAAATACAAATCGCCGAAATTAATCACTCAGCATGAGCCGCCGAAATAATCTTAAAATCCCATTAACGAGATAAAACTTTTCCTTGCCTATACCCATTTGTATCATAAATGTACCAATTTGACATAAAAATACACTGCAGATGCTGGCGAGAAACTTCTACAGCCGTTTATACACGGCGAGACATAAATTACTCCAGACGGCAATCGAATTAATTTTGGTGTTTGTAGCATGAAACATTCCCCTTTTTTACCATGTTCGGCTTTCCCAGGTCTTTCTTTCTTTCTCTCTATCCCTTTATTCTGCGTTAAAACCCTTTCGCATAGCTACTGTCACGCGAGGTCCTCGTAATCCAGAAACATCCACATTTTCTTCCACTTCCTTTCGCCATGATATCGATTTGGAATGATGATTAAAAAAATGAAGTTTTTGGACTCGCTCCCCACTCCCAATACCCTCGTCCTTGAATTGTCGAGAGAGTACTACGCCCGCCATATTGTGTCGCGTGACCGAAACGGCGCCCTGCGATTGGCAGATTTCAGGGGGAAAAAAGAGAGACGCGACCGCCCGATAGCATTTATAATTCGGGCCATCTTCATTTTTTTTAACAGCGTCCTTGAAATTGTGAATGGCTCGGCGTTCTTGCCGGGATTGTAAAGATTGCACACATGCTACACAGAGTCTGGAGTAAAAATCCTATCATGCCATTGACCTTGGAGGGAGAACGGACTTTGGTGTCCTTAAGCTTGTACAAAAGACTTGGGAAGGTCAATCTAAAACAAAACGAGAGAGGAACATTATAAATTAAGCGAAATGTGATAATATCGAAATTTTATTATCGATTCTGTGACGACTATTTACAAGAGAGTATGAAAAATTTTATTTCGGCATTTACAGTTGTAAATTACCCTGATTAACGATCGTTTATATCCGGCAGTTATGCCAATTACCACAAGGTGACTAAGAAAGACTGAAAGATGACCTGAAGAAACAGTCATCTTGTACACCAGTGTTTTTAAAGTACGGGTCGCGACCCATTATTGGGTCGCGAGATTCATGAGGAAAATCTGAGCACTCGATGCATAAACAGCTGAAATGTGCCAAAAAATGACAAGGAACTAAATGGTCTTATTATATAAATGTCAATATTTTAGTATGATCTATTTTTTATCAAGAGTTAATGAAAACTAAGTTAAGAACGTATTTTTCCCCCTTCGACTGGGTCGCGCCGAGTATAAAATAATGCACAGAAAAAACATTTTAAAATTTAGAAAACTGTAATGTAAAAGTAATGATACGTCGAGGTGAAAATTAAAATAAAAAATATTTTGACTTCCATATTTGGCACAATGGCTGCGACATACTGTTCATCACACCTCAATACTCGAATTAGTGTCAGAGCTACTTTTTCTTCGCATGAGTATATACAGATTTTGCATCATTCATGCGCTATAAAAACAAAAGAGATCCAGGAATATCAAAAAGTAGAAATAAATTTATTTTGAAAACATGAATGATCAAAACAGCTAATGGGTGACTCAAATCCAACGAATGAAATAACCATATTTCAGAAGAAAACGAAGGAAAGAAAGAATTATATGAACTAACCATATTTTTCTACGGTAATAAAATGTTACGAAAAAAGCAACCTATCAACTTAAGCATACTGGCATTCATTTTATGGAGAGGAATCAAACATGATGCAAATGTTTAGATTCTGTCACCACGTCGCAAGTATTCTTTTTATAACGTATGTCGGAAAATTTTCACGCTAGTTTTTTGTGTAATTTACATTTTTTTACGATACCAGCACCGAGATTCAGGAAATTGGAAACAATATTTTTCCAGAAATTAACATATTAGTTGACTCACCATTTTGATGACAGGCTTATTAAAAACCATTAATGGAAGAGGGAAAATCGCTAGTTTGTCTTTGAAATTACGCACGATAAATAAATATTTACTTTATCTTTTACGACTCCGAGAGAAAGTGCTATCGCAACAGAAGCAGACGGACCATCGCAGCTCAGTCTCGTTATCATAACTATTCATACGCTCATTTCTTCTCGAAAATAATTTTATTCCAAAATAAGAGTCGGTTCGGATATTTTAACGAGACGATCGTATCTCTGAAAAAGAAACAGTTCGCGTAAACTCCATCGCCGGGGAATTCATGCGAAAATCGTCCTCACGTACTCCGAGGCGATATTTCAGACATTATCAACAGAGGCGCGCTATCTGTTAGCGTATGTCTACGCAGACACGATAGTTGAAGCGGTCTACATGGTTATCACGGAGGAAGGTTGGGTAGGGGGAGGATAGTGAAAAAAAATTCGATAACACGAGTTCCTTTTTCGGTCCCTGAGCGCAAGTAATCTTTTTTCTCGGAAAATAAAATATCCCTTAAAAGGATTGCTTTTTCAGGGGGCCTACTTTATCTCTCGTTTATCATGGCGGCGGTTTATATAGCATGTAGACTCGGTTGCTCTCCGTGGATCTTACTCACCGCATTATAAACATAACGTATCCAGGACACAACTCCAAACACGAATGCTGTTAGTACTTTATTTGTAATTTTTCCTGCCGCATGAATTTTTACTGAGAATTCTATTAAACCAAAATCTGTTGAGTACTTGAATTTCCTTTATCTGCGCTAGCGCAAACTAAATCTATGTATCTATGCAAAGATATCAGAAAAATAGTTTTAAATTCCCGATATAAAATTAATGACTAGCTGCCCGTATAGCTCCGAAATCGGAGCTCTGTAGGAGTATTATGTTAAGAAGGTCCTCCAACCAACACAAACGTTTTTTAGTACCATTCTTCCAACCCAACCAAACGATATTTTTGAAACTTCTTTCAACATGCCCAACCCAACGATTTTTTGATAACCTTCTTCCAACAAACACAACCCACCGATTTTTTGATACGCTATTCTTCCATCCATTTGAAGGCTTAATTGACGCTAATTTAACCGGAAAATGCACATAGAGTCAGAGACATGATCGTAAAACTGCAGTAAGCTACGCATTGAACAAAGATAGAATGTGCATACCTTGGTACTTGGCGCATTTAAGCAAGTACTCCGTATAAAATAACTATTTACCTCAACATGTGTCAAAACTGACGTTGCTACAACAATAATTTCGAAGATTATACAAAAGTACGACGCGAATAACGCTATTCTTCCGTCTATTTGAAGGTTAATATAATCGGAAAATGTACATCGAGTCCGAGACATGATAGACAACTGCAGTAAGCATATGCTATGCATTGAGCAGAGGTACAGAGTGTATACCTCAGGTGCACAAACAGGAGGGGGGGCTGACGGGCTTAGCCCCCAAAACCATAAATTTTCTGACTTTATAACCTTAAACTCTATGAGTTTGTATTAACCAGATATGTATGTACTCAGGTAGTTGAAGAGACCCCAAATTGTCCAAATGTTTGGCGGAATATTTTTCTTAGAATTGAGCCCCACCCTCGAGAGAAAATCCTGGGTGCGCGCCTGGTATACCTTGATACTTGGCGCGTTTAAGCCACAGCCCTAGATTAGCAAATACTCCATAGCTGGGCTACGAAATGCCAGGTTACTGCGAGGGCACCAAAGATACCTAGAAAGGATTGACTAGTGTGGGAATAAATGGGTAAGCAAATAATTTATCGTTTATAACTAATCCATAATCTCCTTTTGATATGACACAACAGACATTTTGAATTGGTAAATGTAAATGCTTAGTCAGAGACATGAACGCAAACTACAGTAATCATATGCTACGCATTGAGCAAAGGTACAGAGGCTTTACCTTTAATCTACCCGCAGGACCTCCTTGCGCCCCGCGCATTACCTTCTCCTCCACTTGCCCTCAAGCGTGGCTAATTTAAAATGGAAGAGAAGATTTTACTTACGAAATGGCTACGATATCAGTATCAAATTCAACTGCTTTGGCCAATACTTTTACTTATATAATAATCATTTAAGTCGCTGCCGTCGCCGCTCACTGAGGCTCGGATCCTTATTCCAGGTACCCGCAGACCCTCCTTGCGCCCCGCGCATTACCTTCCACTCCACTTCCACTCAAGCGTGGCTGAGTGAAAGTCGAGGGGTAGCTTCTCTTTGAGCTGGTACTGACATGACCTTCCCTCGCTCAATTAATATATACGTTGATTCATCACTCAAAGAGGACTTGCTCACAAACTTGGGGACGAAGCTTTATGCATGAAGGTATAAATGTGATGAAACAGAAACTAAGACAAAAGAACTGTATTCAAAACCTATGTAAATATACGAAAGTCGCTAACGATATTGTCTAATTCATGAATAAATAAAAATAAATACCAATAAGTTAATATAAGCTATCAATGATAAAATGAATATTCATGTCAAATATAATGAATGCATGAAATTCGCGAATGCTAACTCAAAAGCGACATATTCGAACTAAAACATTCAAAAAAAGAGACCTAGAGGATTAATGAGATATGCCACAGCGCAAAATACGGTACGCTATACAGGTAAAGAGGGTTAGAAACAAAACAAAATAGCAAACGGACGGATCGTTGACGCGAGAATTGATCCTCGCTTTACAGAAAAGATGTTGGTTTACATCTCAGGGGAATAGACCTCGAAGAAAACCAAACACAATCTGGATGCAGGGGCGCATGTATAAACATTTCAAGAGGCAGAGGAGGAGGAAAATTTACGGAGAATCATCAGACGGAATGAGGCTGATGATGATGATACACGTGCATAAGAGAGATCGATAAAAAAACTAAGCAAGAAAGTGCATGTACACTCGAATCACAGTTCGGACGATTCCGACTAGTAGCAAACAACGGAGAGAGAAAAAAAAGGGGGTGAGTACGAGTGTTGCCGTGTTATCAAACAACCACCTCCCTTCTTTTCTCCCCCTCTCCCCCATCCCCCCTAAAGGTTCGTTTGAGTGCACCAAGATAGGTTTGCTTCCCCGCACGCCGTCCATCTTATCGGAGTTAAAAAAACACACCTCCACTTTTGCAAATGGTGGATAAGCGCTCGCGGCAGATAAAAAGGGTCGCCATTTCTATTCTCAGCCGGCGGAAGGACAGGGAAAAAATAATATCCTTCCTTCACCTACGAGTTTAAAAAATACGTCCCTCGTGGTATCGCTTCGTCTCTTTTCCGAAGTCACCTCCTCTTCCTTCATTATCGCACGTTTTAAAAAAAATTAAGCGACGGATGGGTCTTTTTAAAACTGTTAGTTTTCACCGACTAGAATTATGCCTAGAAAAAAAGTTCTTTATTTATCACGTCGCGCGTCATTTTCTCTGTCAGCGTATACGTCCTCTTGGGTTGAAACGAATGAATCTTTTTACGGAGCCACTTTTTTTTAATGATGAGTTTTCTCGCCTTTGTATATGTTACAGGCAAAGTGTATAATCTAGGCATTCTATACCATGCCTAGGCAAAGTGTATAATCTAGGCATTCTATACCATGCCTAGGCAATGTATAGAATGCCTAGGCATTGTATAGAGTGCCTGGCTGTTTTTAGGCAAAGTATGAAATATACGAGTTCTCTGTGAACTTACGCACGCAACATTTCTCAACCGATTCCGACCAAATTTGGCACGATTGTAGAAGCCACTAAGGGGAAGGTCACCGTGGTGTTTTAGTGTCCGTCTGTCCGCCTGATTCAAAATGGCGGCCAATTGTCTGTCTCATCCTTTATACACGCCCGCATTTCTCAACCGATTCCTGTCCGGAGACGTCCTGGCGGGATTTTAAATGTTCCCCGGGGTTCTAAATAACTCGGACATGCCCGGAGAAATCAGGACGCCTGGTAACCCTATGTATAGCCCCTGCACAGCGATCTTGCATGATATCAAATAACGAAAATATATGTAAGCTATTTTGAAGGTTTATGGAGCATATAAAACAATAAATTAATTTAAATCACACTGCTTGTGTTATGGCACCTAACGCGTAAGCTTTTACCTAACCCAGACACCTAATACATTTTTGGACAACTTATGAAGGAACTAGATTATCAAACCAAGACACAGTCCAATCCTTCTATAAGATATACTTTAGAATGTCGGCATTAGCGTTAAGTGCGATTTATGCGCTGTAAAACTATATAAAGTATATATTTATTTAAAATAACCAAAACGGGCAGAGAAAAACCAAAACCGCATATGAATTATTCCTGAGAGCCCTCCACAATCGTACCAAATTTGATTCAAATCAATAGCAGGACCCAGGAAAATACGCATAGTTTGTTTAAATCGGCCGTTATTTTTAATCAAACGGACAGAAGACGCTAAAGCTCCGCCTTTCCCATTAGCGCCCCCTACAATCGTGCCAAATTTGGTCGGAATCGGTTGAGAAATGTTGCGTGCGTAAGTTCACAGTCAGAGAACTCGCATATTTCATACTTTGCCTAAAAACTGCCAGGCATTCTATACACTGTCTAGGCATTGTATAGAATGCCTGGATTATACATTTTGCCTTTAACATATACACTGTCCCTGTTCATTATCTGAAAATTATTTCTACATCTACATGTTACCCTGTAATTCACAAATTGGTGGGCGGCAAGGAGTGTAATGCACCACAGCCTACCTAACAGTTATCTTACGCAATATTACCGAACTGAAAAACTGCACCATACTGCAAAGTTTCGGCAGTGACAACTCTAAAAAAATCGAGTTTTAGTTCCCGCTAATAAAAACTGTTTCGGATCCGTACCTAAAACATAAACAAATCCTGTCTCCACATGAAAAGTTATGTTTCTCCATTAACCATAAAAAGTTGGGATAACCAGGTGCGCATTTATGCTACAAAGAAGCCGTAATTAGCGGTGATATTGAGCGCAGGAGAAGCACCGTTTTTCAATTTTGATTTCAGCGATGAGCTCAAGTCGCTTTTTTCTAACCGTTTCCACACGGAATATAGTACAATTAAAAAAATTCAAATTAGTTGATGGCTTTTTTTTGCAAAATGTGTGAAAACAGAAAAGAGCCCACCCAAGATGGAAACCGGTGAAAGTATCACCGACCTTCTTACGAACGTTTCCGCTTCACGGCTTGGAATGTTTATGGGAGACGTCCGAGTGTGAAATTCCTATGAAAAAAATACATATACACTCTACACCGGAAATGAAGATGCCACGGATGCTTGGGAGCACCTCGGAATTTTTTTCCTGTCAATTCTGAACAGAATAAGAGAGGGACAGAGGCGACTTTCACTTTCAAAAATAATTTTATTCTCCCGAGTCTAAATATTAAAAGAACTGACAATATAAACAATAGTTCTAGAATACTGTGTATTAATTATGTAATGTCACCTCACGCCGGTGTGGGAGAGGCAGATCCGGAATAATTGAGAAACTGAAGCTTAGTAGATACGTAGATAGCATCGGGATGAATCTGAAAATCTTGAAATGTGGAACATATATTAAGTAATTATTATATTTGACTAAAAAGTTTTACATCGTTTTTGCGTCGCTATTTCAATCTGACACACTGCTTTTCATAAAATAGCTAGAATTAATACTTAAAAACTTAAGCCTTGGGCAGTCGTGCAGCCGAAAGAACGAGATATATTTTTCTTGGAGAGAGAATTCGAATTCGTGCCTGATTCGCTTAAAAATTGGTATGGTGATAGAAAAAACGAAAACATTTCAATGCTTTAATAATGAGAAATTCTGATACCAAAGAAACGAATCAAATGCTTTTAAATGGGAATGAGAGGGGGGAATATGATTCTATCAAGGTAGCAAAGCACCTCGTCATCTGGTGGGGTATGTTCAGGTGCCTCACGGCCGCCTGTGTGCAAGTCTCTCATTGTCCTCCCGTATGCAAGTCTCTCATTTGCCGCCCTTTTTAGGCGTTCTTCACAAACATTCAAAAAAACGATAAATTTCCGTAACCAATAAATATGCAAGAATATACGAATTATTATAATACATCCGCATTTCTGCTAAAAATACTGAACGTTTTTGACGATAAATCGGCCGCCACCGTTGTTTCGCCGCCCGTGTGCGTCGCACATATCGCACGTATGGACGGGTATGATTGTAGATATTAAGATAGCTGTATGTCTCGTCATCCGGCGGAAGTATGACACTCTTAACCCGGCGGTACTCGCGCGGGGTGCTGCGGTCACCCCAGCCTACATTTTATGACAGGGTTCCTTTCCTATTGTCCTTCATGACCCTCCTCAGTAGCTGGAATGGCACGTGGTTTTAACCTTTCTCCAGTAAAAAATTCTCAGTTTCTTGCTTTATTTCTTGAGTTCAGACGTTTTTTCTGTGAAGATGAGCCGGTTCGCCTTGAGAATATCAATGTTTTTTCCTTCGTTCGGACATTATTCACGTTTTATTGTGGCATTATTTTTTCAAGAACATTATCTTTACAAATATATGTTATCAGTAAAATTTAATTAACATTTATTATAATGAGAAAGAAATAGAACAAAATTGAATGAAAATATATAGAATCAAAAATATCTTTGAGGAGTCAAGCATCTAACGCAAGCTCTTACGTTCTAAAACGTGAACATAAAGTTTGCCGGGGCGTGTTGCGGAAAACGGCGATTTCTCATTCGTGCAAAACTTATTCTCTCTCTTTTACGGAATTCCTGGTTTTATTTACAGCACTGATATTATGAATATATTCTGAACATCTATCAACCGTTACTTCACCTATTAACGTCTGAAAAGTATCATAACAATATTCTCAAACTTTTTCTTATATAAATATATTTATAATCCTAAATCATCTTGTATTTCTCTCAAGTTAACTTATAAATAATCACAAACAGTAACACAATATACATAATAAAAATGTATCAAATATGTACTGACGATACATTTATTTTTTTAACAAAAATACGTGTGGGCCTCAGGAACACACCGTGCGAGTACTGACGTTCGAAAAATTCACACGAATACCGCAGGGTTAAAGGTAGCTAAAAGCCTCGTCATCTGGCTGGAGTATCCTACGTGTAAGTATCATGAAATAATTAAAATATGATACCCTAGAAACGAGTCCAATGATTTTAAATGGAAAATGGGAGGAGAGAGGTGGGGGGAGGGGGTGGGAAAGATAGAGAGAATAAAAAAATCGCATTTCATATTCTGAAATTAAAGAGAAAAAAGATGGAATCCAATCTTAATTACGATTTTATGACATGATTAAAGTATTTTAATATAACAATACCATTACGCTCCTTTTAGTTGAGCTTCATTAATAATAAATATTACCCATAAAAATTAATATTTTGTCATTTTTTCTAGCTTCTTCAATTGTTACAAAGAAAATGCGAACAATGCTGCAGCGGACCGACTAGTTAAATTTAATCCTTAACCGTAAAACCGAGGTCAAAGTTGACATCGTTGAATTAACCTTTGGAATTACGAAGTTTTCGAATTTTCTGAAACGCTTTTCGCATAAAGAACTTTTTTCAATCAAGAATACATAATAATGACAGCCTTGTAGAAAAAGATATCTTAAGTAGTTAAGTCTTTAACGCTTTGGAGTTACGCTACCCCGTGGTTCGTCGCGTGGAACGCAAGAAGTATCTGGAAAATGATAGATGTTGAATAGATTTTTTTGAAATGATATGGAGAAAGTGAGAGAAAGTTGATTTCTATCCTTTGTTAAGCCCCAAGGACGTGAGATCTTCCATAGGAAATATTAACGTAAGATTTTGTAAAGGATTAGGGATGTCAGCACAGCAAATAACGCGTCAAGCCGTTATTGAAAGCTTGTTTCTGTCTATTATGTGTGAGGCACCGTGTAAATGATAGATTGGAGTATTCGGAAAGTTTCCGTTCTTAATGTTTTCAGAACAATACAGACTGATAAAGAGAAAGGAAGCTGGGACGAAAAGGCAACACTGTGAGAGCCTTAAAGTAGAACTACATATATATTATGTAGCCGAACAGATAGTCCCTTAGTTTATAACCATAATCATTTATTCTTTGTAAAATTCGTCAACCTCTCAAAAAATACTTCCCTCAGGTATCTCCAATACCCACAACAAGGTTATAAAAAAACCAGATGCGTGTTTCGACTACAAAGCAGCCGTCTTAAGAGGCAATTCACCGAAATAAGATTCTAATTTAGAAAGTTTTATTTTTCTTGAATTTTTTTTCAGGTACAAGACGAGCTCGATAATTCTGTTCATATCACCGCGGTTCAGCTATTGCAAAAACAATTTTCTCCCTTTCTCCATGAATCAATGCTTTGTTAGCTCGACTTTAAGAATAAAATTAATTGCACGTGTGTACGTACGGGCGTACTAGAGATGAACGCCTAGATTCGAAATTCCCAAAAATTGGCGAATGCAATGAAAAGTTCCTAGAACATCTTATTTTTCGCCTTACTTTAAAGTTTTGAGTTATGCACACACTCGACTTCGTATAACACGTCAAGGAAAACTGCTTTTACGAGATTAAACGCTCACAAATGCGCATTCTTGATTTTACAAACCAGAACACAAATATTAACTCTCAGTTTACATGAGCAAGAAATGGAGAACTCTTATCCATTATGGGAACGATAGTCCCACGAATCCCTTGAACGAAGTGAAAGGCAAAGGGCAAGGGGAAACCCTAATAGGGTTTCAGACCGAGCTGCAGATGACTCACGCTTCAAAAGTCTGCCTCTCTAAAAGTCTCACATTCGCCTACTATCCCTTCACTCAATCACTCCGAGGGTTCCCAAATCTTGTATTTCTTTATTCTCTTTTCTATAAGAGAAAGCGACAAGAAGTAAGAATGGCTGCATCGAAAGAAGAACGCTACTTATGAAAATATGCACCTAGTAAAAGATTCGTCTAAGACGTTTTTGGGAAACCATGTTTTAAAAATAAAAATGGCCATGCTATTAGGCAACAATTATGCGTTTAAATAAATACTATTTTTAATGATATTAGATGCCATATAAATTTTACAAAGGGTCGCAATTATTTTTTCAAAAGTCGTACAAGTGTATACGACTTAAAGTTTAGGAGATAAAAATTCGAGATTGTCCCGCCCATGTTATCCAACTGGGGGAATTAAACGTCCCTGGAATCGAACTCGGATCGTTATTTTGCATGGTGATTACACATAAGTCTTTATGTGTGGCACTCTTTAAAATTGAAAGAATGGCTGAAATAAATGCAGCCGTTCTCGAGTTATTAGACGTTATTTGTGTCTTAAAACTTGCCTACCTACCGACCTATATATATATATATATATATATATATATATATATATATATATATATATATATATATATTCATTCATGGTTTTCAATCCTAAGATTGGTTTGAAATGTCTAGGGAATAAACACATATGATGTGGTGGTTTCCCGCTGCCTTCCACATCAGACACACACACATGATTGATGAAACATATGAAAACGACATACAAACATCCATGCCCTTGGCGGGATTCGAACCCGCGACCTTAGCGATGGTAGACCAATACGCTAGCCGTTCCGCCACCGGGGCGAGATATATATATATATATATATATATATATATATATATATATATATCTCGCGGTAAGTTAATATAAAAGTTGTTAATAAGCAAAAATTCCACTATATTACTATGGTTTTATATGTTATTTACTCCGAAAAATTATTCAATTACAATACACGAACGGAAAAAAAAACTTTTGTATAGCATATGAATATACACATATTTTCCTTTTGAAACAATAATGCCACCTTAACTCCTTGATATCATAATTTGTTTTTTTTTAATCGCGATGCAATACTAATCCCGGACTACATTGCGTGCTCATTTCCTTGAATCGTGTGAAGCAAGAGTAGGTTGACCAGGGAAATCAATATGCGCCGCTGTTGGGTCGTCTACCTCTCGCCCAAGTGGGTGATACACACAGAAAATCATTCAGCGTCACATTCAAGGATTTAAAAAAGTGTTCAACGAGTAGCAAATGTTTAAATATATGGTAATGCTCTCAAAATATATAATTACGGTCGTTAAATATCAGTATAAAGCGATATAAAAACTAAAGAAGGAAAAGATTTGTGCATTTATGTCAGAACAATTTAATTCAGTTATAAAATGACTTGTGAAATCCAATAATTTAGAAACTTCATTATCAAATCGAATAATAAAATTTTAGATTTTTTAAAATTTCCCTTGTAGTTATAATATGACTTGTGAAATCCAATAATTTAGAAACTTCATTATCAAATCGAATAATAAAATTTTAGATTTTTTAAATTTCCCTTGGAAATGTGTAGTGGTTCCCATATTGGAAGTGTAACGCTGATTTTTCCGTATTGGTTGAATCTTTGATTAAACAAACATCATTTAAGCCTCTATTTATTAAAATATTTTTATACGCTTGGATCTACCGTTGATAAAAGTTTGACATAAATATTTTTGAAAGGGAATTCATAATCTGCCTTAAATAATAGTGATGATTTGATGCTTTCAGTGGAATTTGGTATGCTGCATTGCAATACCGATTCATTCTAACAATTACCTACTTCATCTTCCAACCTATTTAATAATAACCTATCTATTTCTATTGGTTCTAACAATTATTAAAAAATGACGAACGACTGAACGCTGACTGCAGAGAAATTAAATTTATACCGTTAAAACTATATGTAAATGTTGATAAAGTTTTGGATATACTCAACTGCTTCTTTTCAATGATAATTTTATGATAATACATAATCTACATATATTATATTCACTTATTTAAAAATTACAACATATCTGTAATAAAAATACATTATAAATGTAAAAATATTGTTTAATTGCGTCAAAGTTTCGATACGTCTGTAAGTCACTCACTAAAATAAATGTTAATTTGATCCAAAGTTGAGCGAATAATAATACTATCTCTTCAAATGCTATCGATAGATTAGTCGCGAGAAATACGGTTAGCTGAATTTAAACATTGAACTACACAAAGATAAAAAATATTTATTTGACATCTATAGTAAAAATTTCACACTTGGGTGCCGCGATATCCCGGCTGGGACCTCATTTTATAGCAAAAAAATTCTATTTTTTTGCCTACGTAAAATTTCATCCCGTTACTCATAGAAGAATTCAACTTGAAACTAAAAAGTGTGTCACTACTCCAGTTTTAAACGAAAAAATCATTTATTTAAGGTATATAATTTTTAAAATAGGCAATGACGACGAAGCACAACTAAACGCAAACAAGGGAGGAAAAATGCATTGCGTGCATACATGCAAGGCAGACATGTAATCATGTTAAAAAACTAATTTCAGACCTTTTCTTAGAATATTTTGTTGATGACACAACTTTGTCTACATTATATTGTGGAAAACTAATTTTTGTTCATAGAAAGATAGCGCCACTGCTTGTGTTATAAGAAGCATTAATATCATTTTCTTTCTGCCCTTTGGCCAAATTGTCTTTAGAACCAAGCCTCATAAAAATCCATACGCAAATTTCGGAGATGAAACACGGACAGACGGTCTCAGCACGACCATAAGTAGTTCATTTTTTATTTTATGTAAAGAACGTCTAAAATTTGATAAATTAACCACAGATATTTAATTCAAAATTAAACGAATGCAGGAAGCGTCAGAAGGCACGGGAGATTTCAAAATCGGAGGAAGGATTATAAGAACAGTGAAATACATGGATGATCAAGTACTTCTAGCAAGAAAGGAAAAGGAACTCCAGAAAATGATAAATAGACTAGTGATAATAGGTAGAAAATACGGTATGGAAATTAATACAGAAATATCCAAGGTTATGCGAATATCAAGTAAATAAGAAGAAAATTTGAACATAAGTATTGGAGGAAAGCCATTAGAACAAGTTTCACATTATAAATACCTTGGAAGCATCATAACGAAAGAAGCAAAATGTACCGATAAAATCAGGACTAGAATAACAAAAGCAAAAGCCGCTTTTAGAAGAAACAAACTCCTACTAACGGGAAATATAAAGCAGGAAATCCGCAAGAGGTTGATAAAATGTTATGTATGGAGTATAGCTTTGTATGGGGCAGAAACATGGACGCTAAGGAAAAATGATATTAAATTACTTGGAAAGCTTCGAAAATGTGGACATGGAGAAGAATGCAGAAGATAAAATGGACAGATAGGGTGAAAAATGAGGAAGTACTACGAAAAATAGGAGTGAAGCGAACGATTATACAGACTATCAGAAAGAGGAAGGCGAATTGGATTGGGCATTACCTGAGGAGACAGTGCATGATTAAAGAAGTGCTGGATGGAAAAAGAGAAAGAGGTAGGAAAAGGTTTCAGCTGGTAGACGACTTGAAAGGGAAAGAGAGCTATCAAGACATGAAGAAAACTGCGGAAAATAGGAGTACATATATGGAGAACCAAGTTTAACCATGAATAATCACGGACCTGTCAACGGACAGACTACCTATGATGATGATCCATTAAAATCGAATTAAAATTGTTTTCATATATGCGAAATTATATAAATTTATCTTCAAGAGAATAATATATCTATTTTTGCCTAATATTTAAACGAATAAGCCTACGTAATAAAACCATTTTTTAATGAAGCGCCATTAACGTCACAATTCTACTCAATTAGAAGGTGGAAATTTGAAATGTAATACACTTGTTATCAGCAATTAAGTACAGCGAGAACCGATTCTCAACATGGTCACATTAAATTACGCAAAAATTTTCCGCGACGTCAACGATGCTCTGTCGAAATGTTAATCGCCAATCAACACACGGCTTTCCCAAGTCCAACTGACATAGTCTCCATGGAGGCGAAATTGGGGTCATTACCATAGGCACCGCTATGGAGCGAGCCTTATTAGCTTTTCCACCGTGAATATAAAGCGGATAAAATAAAGACAAAAATATGCGAAAGGAAAATTATAGTGAAAGAAAAGAATACTCAAACTTTTTAAAAATCAATTTTGAAATAAATCTATTATTGATATATTATATCATCCCAAAAATACAATCTAATATAAAATCAATAGTTTAAATACACCAAAGACTTTATGAGTTAAATTTCATATGCTAGAATTTCCGACAACTCCATTACATTTGTTCCAGTCAGGACGAGTATACTTGAAGCTATATAATCGAAATTTTATTCGACTACAATTACATTGTATATCTTTAAGGTTAGATTTGTATAGGTTAGACTACATTAAGTTAATATATTTTTACCGATATGACACAATTGTATAAACCCGATGTGGTAATAGAAGTTCATTTTAGTTATTGATGACATTCTCATCGTGGTTAATGTAATTTCTATAAATCAATACAAACAAAAAATGAAATAGGACGCGATATTCTCTAGAAAACGAACTGACCAACTTTTTGTGCTGCTTTACTTGGGTAAGAGCAATTAAAATTGCGAACGCTTAAGCAGGTTAAAATTGACTTTCACAACCGCAAAAATACCTTTTGTAGGGGTTTTTTATATGGTTTGTTAATGATAAAATACTTTTAAATCACAGCGTATCATCGACAGAAAACTCGTTAGAAACATATTTTCATCCAATCATTTCCTTTCCATAATGCTGATTTCAGTGGTTTAATATTATTTCGGAATGAATTTCTCGAAATAAAACATGCAATCATGTTCAGTAAAATATTTATAGGTTCTTGTAAGTCACTCGTGGAAGTAAGAGCTAATGTACAGGTTTATTAGTTCTATGATGAAATGGTATAACACTGACACCAATTTGAAGATCATTTAAATGTAATAATTTTTCTTTGCAACACATAACATAAAACGGAAGTATATATTATTTAACCTAATCATTATGAATTTTTCCCCTAGTTAATTATAACTAAATTTTATAAGGACGAATTTTCAAGTGTTTTTGCAACTTCAACTGAAATGTTATCGCTTGATGCAACATTTTCCCCCACTTACGGAATGAACTTTTAATGCCTTATCACGTCTCCCAATTCAGGTGTTCCCTTGAAAATTTTCCTAAACACAATCTTATTCACATTTGGCTATTCCCCCTTACATTATAATGGCATTTATCCTTTGTTTCGTTATGCATTCAAAACGCTCTCCGCATTCTTTTACGCACCGAAATGGCTAAAACTGACTGGCGTGTGACGACAGCGCTTTGTCGTAAGCTCCGACATGCCTATATCTCTATTTATCGGCCCCCGTATATTTCCGATAATCGAACATCACGAGAAATCAAGAGCGTGAGAACGTTCTTTGAATAAAGATGGCTTTTCCGATGCACTCGATCGAAGACGGCTGACAGAGAGGGAGAGGGAAACGATGTGTGGACTAAGGAGGCATGGCCGTTAAACGGCTAGGGTGGACGATCAATGATGTTAATAGCCGGGTACAACAAGGATTGACACGAGGCATCTTCTGCAAGGCCGATTCGATTGATAGGCGAAACGAGGTCGGACATCGATGCGCCCTAGTGGCCGGTGAGAGAACTAATTAAGCCGATGCGTTTCGTTTATCTTTTAAGTTTACATCTGGCCACAAAAATCGGTGGGGAGGAGGAAAAGCTCTAACAGACATAGTATTGAAACGAGATAAAATAGCTCTCGTGGGAAAGATAGCCGTAAGCGTAGCAAGTGTTCAATGATGTTCGGGAAAACTGGGTTAATTGTTGCCAAGAAACGCGTGCGACTTAAGGCTATCTTGCATATCTTATCAACATACTCAGCGGATAAAAACATGAACAATAATAGGCTGGGAAACTGGGATATTACATAATGGAGGTGATTTGTTTATACAAAATGCATGTCAAAATATGACCCCGCAGAGCCCTATTCCATTCCCATTTGCAAAATTTATGGAAAATTTATCGTAGTTTTGTCAAGGTTTTTACCTGAGTCGTATATGGAATACTCGGTTCCTATGACAGAGTTGCACAAAAATATTCTGTAGCATATTATTTTGACACCTTTGTAATTACGGAAAATTTGTCCTAATTAAAATGCGTAACTGTGATGTATTAGCATCAATTACACGCTTAATTGAAGGAAATGATATTCCTTTCGAATCTTTGGGACGCGAGCGGTGAACATGTCAAATGCCACCTTCGCCGCACCTATAGTTACGACACCGGCTATTAGTGATTCCAAATCGGTTGTGCGTTAACGTTTTCTAACACAAACTTCACGTTAGTAATCAATTTGATACTTAATAATATAGTTTTGTTCTGATTCGTCTTCCGTTTACAATAATGACTCGTAAAATCTATATTTCATCTTTCCGTGTTCTACATCACGCATCTTCTACATTGTTTAGCATAACCGTTCGGAACATTCTCCTTCGCATTCATGCAACACTTAATTCCCTCCAATCTCTGATCTATTACCTTTGCCTCGTCCGGTACTACTTGTATAACGTCGACCAAACGCACAGTTTAACTTTCTGTAGGAGTCATCATCGGCACAGGTATTCTGTTTGTGAACAGGTTCGTGATTATCAATACTTAAACCTGGTTCTCAACATAATCCTGCTTTCCGTAATCTTCATTTCTTGATAAACCCTCTTTACCTTTCAAGTCGTCTATCAACTGAAACCTTTTCCCTCCTTTTTCTTTCTAACAAGTCTTTAATCATGCTCTCTCTTCAGATGATGCCCAATTTTGTTCCTCTTCATCATTCTTACAGCCTCTACAGGAGTAACGGACGATATATTTATTACATTTATCTACAAACCATATGGAATATAAGATCGCGTTTGTTAAACCCTTGTCTCCGTAACCGATAATTTCTCATTCTTTCACTTTTCCACAGGACTTTTTCTCCTCAAAACATACGCCGTACCAACACCTCGAAAGTCTATATAATTCCTCTCTTTTCTTTCTGTCCATTTCTCTAATCCGTGCATCGATAAGTTTCACATAGTGTTTTTTCTCGACATCTCTTCGATTACCGAAGGCAAAACTTCGGCTTGCGAGGGGAAAAACATCTGAACTGCGAAGAAAGAAAGACATCGGAATTTGTCCGTTTCACGGTGCATTAACTCAAAATAAATCATCGGCGGTGGAAGAGGAGAGGGGGAGAGATTGGTTTTCCAAACGACTGAGTGCACACAAACATATAAGCTCAGAGGAGAAGAAGAAAAACATGCACCGAATTCCAGTCACGATAACGGATATAGAATGCAAATCGTTGAGAGAGACGAGAGAGATAGAGAGAGAGACAGATAATTCAAAACATTTTCAACAATATCGCAAAAATGCGCAGATTTGCGAAGGCAGGAATGTGCTATCGAGTGATATCGGAGCAAGTAATTTCTGTGTAATTATTATTTATTCGCGAAGCAGGAAATTTTCGTCAGAAACATGGTTTTTCTTTGTGAATTACTCCGTATGGCGTTGGTCCTTTCTTTTTCCATTTAATCCGATTCGGTTTTCGATTCTTTTCCACACTAAAGGCCGGACTTCAGTTTTATAAAAGTTAAAAAAAAAGGCAAGTTAAAAATAATGAATATAAATTGGGACAGTTTGCTCGAACACAACACATTGCAGCAACGGTTTTTCCGCATTTACACTGCATGATAATCCTTTTGACTCACAAGGCAGCGAGAGCAACAAATATAACGCAGCGAGATGGGATAACTTAATTCTTATAAAATGTTTCCTCGTTGTCTGCTAATGTGAAAACTAAAATATATTGCTGTGATTATTGATAAAGAAATTCTAAACAGCGAGGAACATTTTGCAGAAAAATCATTTTTACTGGTAGATCGACAGGACTGAAATCAGAATCACAGAAAAAGTAAATTTCACGATACAAATGTAAACATCATTCAAACCTGTACATTCTAAATAAAATGGCGAACGATTGCAATGTTGATAGAACTGAGTTGATACGATCGACGTATGAAAGCAATTTGCAATTTCAAAAGTCAGAAACACTACCAATTATATAAGGAAATCATTTGTCAACGTCGACTATCTTCACCCGGATTGAGAGAATGCTCAACGCATAATTATTCCACTTTTTCGTAAATGCACAAAGTATCAGTTTTTGCGCAGTAAGCGCCGAACAAGAAAATTAAGAAAAGTTTATAAGCTAAAGCAAGACAGGACAGTTCAAGAATACGATAAGCATATAAAAAATTGAAAAATCAAGTTCTTATCTCTGGTATCATCAATAACTATAACAAGATTATGAAAACCCACATGCACATTTTGGTTACAATGCAGCCGTCTTCTTGAAAATCTACATTCGGTAATTCGCCACTGAAGACGGTTGCATTGTAGCCGAAATGTACGTCTGGTTTTCAAAACCTTATGTATTTTTTTGGGTTCCCGAGAGAAGAATTTCAAATTCCATTTTTTTTAAAACTTAAGAGCTTATTCTTGAATTTCTTTTCAACCATAAGAAGAATTTGAAAATTCTCTAGTGGAAACAATATATGCTTTCCGATCAAGTTTTCATTTGGAATAATATATCTACTTTTTAAATGGGTCTCTCAAAACTAAATATATGATAATTACAAAAATGTCTATATGAAATTAACAGTGTGAAAATAAATTTACCACCATAAAAAGCAGGATTTTGCATAAAAATACCATGATCTATTTTTACTGTGAAACAGTGGCTTGCTACTGCATTTTTTGTTTCTTTCTTCACACTCTAAATTGACTCTGAGATGCCAATATATACATTACTTAACCTTGGTTCAGAAAAAGCCCCGCTAAATAGTACTACACAGCTATTAATGTACTAAGATGACACTGAAACGCGTTGTCTAACATAGCAAGGATAGTTTTTTCTAGCTCTCGAGTTACGCTGGAAAATAAGAAAAGCCTCCAGAATTCCTGTGTACGTATGAGGCATATCCTTAATTTTTACTAAGCTGATTTTTCATAGACACTGAGAGGTTCTTGTGCCGACTAATTTTCTTATTCTTAAGATTCAAGCGTATTTATCAGGTAACATGAGCAGCTTTTACGTTTTGCATACATTAGTGGTGCCTTAATTATGGCTCGCGGGCCACATCTGGCCGCAACGAGTTTAACAATTAAAGGGCACAATGTAGCATAAAAGGAAAAAAGAAACTTATAAAGAGGAATATATTTTGTGTTTACCTCTCTATTGCTAGATTAAGTAAATACATTTAAAAACAAATCAGATAATTTCGACTCACAATTAAAGCCCTAATTTTCTTAAGTTATTATTAAACTATTTTCGACTGGGTGCGGCACGCGAAGAGGGCGGAACTAAGATAAAACCCCACACCTTATTCAGCAAGCCGAACTCAATGACTTAGTGCGTGACTTGCGTCTATCTGAACTACTTGGCTCTAGGCTACAACAATGAAACCTGTTAGCTCATGGGACAAAAATTTCAACATTTAGAAATCGCAACAAGTCGATATCGGCATTTTATGAGATGCGAAATTCAATGTGTGTGACATAAATGGCCTGATGTAGGAACTCGGATTTCAACATAACCCTGGTGATTGGCGTCTCTTCATAGACTCATCCAATGTAAGTTTGAAAGCAGTATTATTCCATAACGGGAACGAATGGTCATCCATACGAAAGAAACATATGAGAGCATGACAATCCTACTAGATGGATTAAAATATAAGGATCATATGTGGCATGAGTGTAGTAATTTAAAAGTTGTTGCTTTGCTTCTTGGTTTAAAGGGAGGGTTCACAAAGTACTGTTGTTTCCTCTGTTTGTAGGATAGCCGTGACACGGGAAACCACTACTTAGTAAAAGACTGGCCTAAAAGGGAAGAATTTGCAATAGGCGAAAAAAATGTGAAACACTCTCCATTGGTTGACCCTGGTAAAATTATCCTACCTCCCCTACACATCAAACTTGGCCTAATGAATAACTCTGTAAAGGCGTTGGATAAAATGATGAAGCAATTAGTTATCTACGAGAAAAATTTCCCAAACTTAGCAAGGCAAAGTTAAAGGAAGGCATTTTTGTTGGTCCACAGATTAAGAAACTGCTTAAGGACACGACTTTCGACACTAAGTTGAATTATCTCGAATCAGCTGCGTGGGCATCTTTTAAAGCTGTTACTGCCGGTTTCCTAGGCAATAGAAAAGACCCAAACTATGTGAATTTGGTAAAAGACCTCTTGGGAAGCTATAAAAACCTGAGCTGCCGCATGTCCTTAAAGATCCATTTTTTACACTCGCACCTTGACTTCTTTCCTGAAAATTTGGGTTCTGTCAGTGACAAACAGGGGGAACGCCTCCATCAGGATATTGCCACCATGGAACAGCGCTACCAGGGAAAGTGGGACCCTGCAATGATGGGGGACTTATGCTGGTAGTAGTAGTAAGTAGTAATTAGGCTTTTAGGTGCGTCGACAGCTAAGGTCATTTTGCACTGTCAAATTCTGTTAGAGAAAATCAACATACATCACAACATCCATGTCCGAAGCGGGATTCGAACCCGCGACCTTTGGGTTGGAAGGCAGGCGCACTGCCTACCAGTCTAACCCGGCCGACTATTGCTGGTTCCTTTATAGAGAGACACCAGACACGTCGTACAAGAGAAAATCTACAGGGGCATTTTTCTAAGTAGAAGTGAAAACTGCTATAAATCAGATAAGTTTTAATTAGTTTCAATATTTTTATGTAACTTTCAATGTCAATATTTGTTTTTCAATCACTTAATTAATAGTTATTAGATGTGTTTAACTTACATACACTGAGAAAGCAGTTGAAAATGAGTTTTAAATGTCACTATGTAATGGTACATTTCCGACAAACCACAGAAAAATTGTTACTTTATACATAACCATATGTAACGAATGTGATGTGATACAGCTTTTCTGTAACTTTAACTGAACTCAGCACACCCAAATTAGGTAAGGATACATTTCCATGCCAGATACAGAAAAATAAATAAATTTGTTATTTATTTGTTATTTTTGTGACTCGTTGCTGAAGTATCAGAAACAGGAAAAATCTGATTAGTTTCCAGTTATATTTAATCCATCAAATGCGCTCAATTAAAGACACTGACTGACCGACATCGGCGTGTAACTAGAGCATTCAAAACAAAAAGAATCACCATTTCGCCATATGCGTATTAGATGAAAAAAACAAAGCCACAAACATTTTAGAACATCACTTTAGTCTGCTAATTCCAGATGTTAGCGAGATGTAATTGGTTTATGTCTCTTAAATTTTCGTGAATTTAAGCATATTTGGTAAACAAAAACAGGATTTAGTTTTGATTTTGATTGATTTCCCTTCCTTGTATTAATGATTTCACAGATACTCGCGTTAAGAAGAGGAAGATTGGATAGAAGACGTCATATTCAAGAGATATTTAATCATGGCGAATTCGATAACTTCTATGTTAAATTATCCTAGATAAATCATGAACAAGTTGCAGACATGTTTCCGCATGTAACTTCGGACATCGAAATTCAATTGGACAAGCAGGAAAATAGAGCGCTTAATTTTAATGAGAGAAGATCTAGTTTAAGATTTATTTGGACAATATTAGAAGTGACTCTTGATGAGAAAAAAAACGAACCAATTTCAGGAAATTGTTGAAGCGAAGCGGGTCGAATAAAATCTTCGCGCGGGCCGGATATGGACCGCGGGTCGTAGTTTGCGGATCCATGGGCTAAAGTAATGTAATAAGCAAAACAAAAAATTTAAGCCCAATTTCGCAGAAATTAAAACCGAACCTTCCTCTACAGAAATACTTTCACTTTGTTTTTTTTTTGGAATAAGGAAACAAAACCAGAATAGCCATGCTCAAGAGTCCATCGCTTGCCTCCAGGAATTCTAATTAACCATAGGACTCGGCATGTACTTGAAAAAACGTTCCCTCGCATTGCACGAAAGGTTCGCCCTCCTTTTCTTTCTCCTGCCAGATAAAGCAACGAGGCATCGTATGATGATGACCCCGAATATCCGCAACGACGCTAACATTATCCTTCTACTCCCTCGGCATGTATATTTACGTCTCGAAGCACGCGTGTTTCCCGGCGGTCGAGCCACTTGCCGCGGCTAAGCAGAAAAACACGAGAGAATGTAGGCGACTCCATTTCCACCTCTTGTTAAAGGTCGCGCTGATGTTTCCTCCTCCCCCTCCAGTTATAAATGGCTGGAAAGAGAGAGGCGCTGAAACCGTGTATTTCGCGGACGCTATAAAAGATAGCGAATTCCGGGTTTTTCGCTAATTTTCCGGCACGTCTTTCATGGCACAGTACGATAATTATCTCTAGTTTTCCGCGATACGCCAGGCGCGAAAAGGGCTAAGGAGGAAATGGATAAAATGACACCGACTGCGGCGCTCGTAAACACTACCGAGGCAGCGGCGATAGGACACGATAAGCGCATCCGTTTATTTTTTGGCTTTCTTACGCAAGAGAAATAAAAAGTGTTTTTTTATTTTCTCCATACACATGGTATAGAGAAAGTTTTGTTTTCATGAAAAAAATCGAATTCGAGAATTCAACGGAAATACATGTTTTGAGGTCCCCTGAATACGTTTTGACCGTTTTCTCGATGATGTCTGTGTGTGTGCCCGTATGTGCTTGACAGAAATTTTGTGCGCGCTCTAACTTAAAAACTATTCATCGGATCAGCATGAAATTCTATATTTGTTATTTTATATATTTTCGTAAGATTTGAAAAGCTTTTGATAACAATCGGTCAACCGGAAGTAGCGGTTTACTCCTGTCAAACTTCGGCTTTTCTTAAATATTTCGCTTAAAACTGAATTTTTGTTAAAAAACACACACACACACACATATATAAAAGTTGTAGATATTATTTTGTTCTACAACTCTTGTTTGAACTAAATTTTCATATGAGGAATATTTCAAGAGATTTTCAATTTTCTTCGAAATTGACCGTTAGTGGGCAACTCGCGCGCGTGGTAGTGACAACAATTGAATCTCTAGCGATGAAGCGTGGAAGTGGAACTGTTCCTATCGCCGTATTTATTTGATTTTAGTTGACAACTTACGTATGGAGAAAGTCGTGTGTTGGACACATCAATTTATTTTAACTGATTTGAATTTTAGATTGGATAATTCACAAAAGTTGTTGCCGAAATAATAAAGAGCGATTGAGAAGAAAATCAATGTGTAGTTCATAGCATGCTCAAATTATATCTGTAGTAAACCTCTCGTTCTGCACGGTTCCGCCTCGCGCGTTTTCGGTTTATTACGGTCTTCGTTTTTTATAACTACTTCGTATTGCACGGCTATCAATCCAATTTAGCACGGAAGTATAAGTAAAATGTTGCACGATGAACTAGAGACGGCGCTCAAATGAAGCTTCAGGCATAGCTACAGTAAATACTACCCCACTTTGCACGGTTTCGTGTTACACAACATGTACCTCGTAAAATGAGGGACGGACGTATTTTTAAAAAAACTGTGTTGACGTAAATAAACCAAGCAAGCGGGTATTTTACGATGATGCAACCAAAAACTGTTGCACGGAGAGCTGAATGAAAAATTAAATAAAACAGACATAAAAGTGCAAAGGGTTTTCATAAAAAAGAACTTTTGGTATGTATGTACTTACTTGAGTGCCGAATTGAAAAATTGACGGGTAGAGATATTCATACATAGCGCTTACCTGAAATAAAAAAGATAGGAATTATTAGAAAAGTAAGTATGAATAAAACGTATGTACTTCGTATTTCTAATAGCAAGTTATTTAAATAAATCTATGACATCGAAAAAAATATAAAATCTAAATACGGTGGCAAACTAAACTAAAAACTAATTTACAACTGAAGGAGGTGCATGTGCGGAAAAAGCGCGCTGAATAAATATTTGCAGAAAGTGATTTTTTTAGCAGCTATGAAATACACCAATACACAAAAACAATAAACAGAATTTAATTAGATTGTTCGAGCTTAAAATTCCATGTTACCAATATATTTAAAAAATAAATATTCCAAGATGCACTGCTAAAAGAGGCTACCGAAATTCTGGATAAATACCACGTTCTCGACGGCACATTATCCGACCGACAGCATAATTTTTGGAAGAAAATATCAATGACGTCAGCGTTTATTTCTTCCAAGCCATACGGATTTATGGCGTTTATATTGTCATAAATGTACGTACAAAGGAACAAATGTCTAAAGAGGTCATATTCGACAACCTTATACGTCAAAATGACCTGTAAACTATTAATGTCACCAAAGACAAGCCTCATCGAGCTGTACTGTGATATGTGGCCAGTGACGTCACTCAGTCGTAACACCATCGATTAATTCTATCAAGTGTTCGGGCTTTACGCACCACACGACAGTGATAAAAATAAATGTTTATATAAGATTTCCGCCTTTATATTTAATCGTTTTGTAGTTCTCGGATACAAAAAAAAATCCCGCATAAACGAATTGAAACACATTTGATAAAACCAAATCATAATATCGTAGTCGTAGAAGATATCCTTTGTGGTTCTGCCAACAGCCATTTTAGCATGAGCGCAACCAGCCACTACTGTTTCCCGTGTCACACCAAGCGTTTGGAATTTGACCTCGTCCATCTTTTCCCACGCGAGAAATTGCAACGCTGATGAAGGAAATAAATTAAAACAGAAAACAGTGTCGTCTTAAACCTGCCCCTGTTCCTGTTTTTGTTAGGCATCTAGGACACCACGAGTTGGAGACCGAAATTGTAGCAATGCAGTGTTCGGCATCAGGTCAATGCATAAACTAACCAAGGGTCTTGAAGAGGTAGAGGACGCTGTCTTTCTGAGAAGCACGAACGGATTCTATTTATAGATGGAGAAGAGTTCGGAGATAAATTACTTGATCAATTATTTAACGACGACGGCGCAATGAAAATTATTATTGATGTAATGATTACGTTTTCTAAGCTGAAAACATAATTTTAAAAATGATGCACTAAAAACAATTATAAAAGTTGTTTAGTCCATCTGTAACAAAAAACTATAAGTAAATCAATAATAGCTGCTAGATTGAGAGTAATACGGAGGAGGAGGATTTATCTCAACACGTTTCAATTAAAACAAAATTATCAAGCTCTCCACACTGCTAAAATTACACTGGCGAACTACGCCTTTCCAATAATCACAAAAAGGCTGGGAAAATTCGGAATTTTTTTTACAAACCAGTCGTCACCAAGGGTTACTCAGCGATGGTAGATTCTAATCAGGTAGTAGATGAAGTAGAATATTAAGTAGTCTGCTAACGGTGAATCGCCATAGACGACAGCTGCTTTATAGACGAAATGCGTATCTGGTTTTCCCAAACTTTTAAGGAAATTTGGACAGACGTATTTTGTGGATTCGAGAAGGCTTTACGAAAAATTGAAGCCGTTACCTGAATGGAAAGGAATGATCACGAAAATAAAATACGGCAGATCGATTTCAGGACAGAACAATGTCGAAGTCCGTCTGGCATAATTGTTCGGTGTAAGAGAAGACTGTTTGGTACATTACGATTATTTGCACCCCCTTCCAACCACATTTCTGACGAAGAGCAAGGTAATATGCAAATGTAGATGAAAGATAAAGAAAGGTCAAAAAATTTCAAATTGCGGACTTTCTTGAAGAGAGGTTTTCAGCTAAGCTTTCTTACTAAATTTCGAAATACATATCTAGAAACTTTTTCATAGGCGCCACCATTTTTTTTTGCTCTCAGGTAAAAAATATCACCTTCGAATCAATAACGAAACGACAATGCGTGCTTCAGAAATCGATACTATTTCCGTTAGCGTTTCCTAGAATTGTTTGCGAAAACTCTCCAGAAAGGATTACGCCCGTATTGCAAAACAATCCGAAAACCCATAAAAAACAGGAAATTATACTCCACTCGACAGTTCTCGCATATACCTGGTGTATTTGTTCCAGTAAACTTCGCACGGAAATTTCATAAATTCTCCAATCGCTAGGGTGACATAAACTGCCGGACTTTATCACGCTTAACTGCACTGTTTTACAAGTGTGTCTTACGGAGTTTCCCGCCAGGGGGCAAGTTTATCAGACATTTTCATCGGTAAGGACATGCAAGAGGAACGAATAAACGATGAAAAAGTAGCGAGCCGGTTTTTCTTGTGATCATGTGATTAGAAAAGCCCTCTGTGACGCATTTATGTTTCACTTGATCGTTGTTGTATTTAACCAAATCCTATTGCGAAAGCTTCGTATCGAATTGGCTGCATAAAATTTTAGATCTGGTTGGTGTGTTGTATCATACGACATTGTATGGTTAATTGCACTTAAATTAGGCAATATTCCTACGGCTCAATACAGCCTTACCAAATGGTAACCCCTTAGATAGGCACGAACAAGATTGCCAAGTAGCCGTCAAATTGAGGTGATTTCTAGAATTATAATTTAATAAGAGAATGCAGAACACCTTCATCACAAATTTACTGCACTTTTTAGTGCTACAGGGTATCAGCAAAAATATTAGTACCAATTATTCTACGTAAAACAAAAAATACTTTCTCAATGATGCACTTTATTCTAATTAAAAATTTATTTTGAACTATTCTCTAACTATGCTATTCTCTTACATATACTTCCATCTCTAATGCCTCTAGACAGGACGGACACTCTTTACATGCAAGTATTTTGCTATACGGTCGAACAAACTCTATCTTGTTTTATTATTGATTTACATCGGTGAGACGCTTTGGCAGCGAGTGGCGGTGAGCGCCTAGGTACGGCTTTTTTGGACAGCTTGTCATGGAAAATGGATAACTACGACTTTCCATTACACGATAGCAAAAGCTGTCTGCGTTTTTTAGTACGTAATGCTAAATAATTAAAGCAGCGAATTGTCGTCAAACTATAATAATAATTGGCACTTGTGATCCTTAATCACAAATGCAACTTTTCATAATGAAAAACAATTTTTAATTTGACGCTTTATTATAAATTTACAGAAAATGTCTGTACGCAGCTTATTTTTTGAAATTTATCCAACCATCAACCAAAACCAATCAAAATGCTAAACAAAGTTGGCTATAAGTGATCCGATCGAGGGGAGATTGTAAAATATAGATAACTTTTAATCACCTCATCTTAAAAGAAAATTTTTGTTTTTTTTTAATTTCTGCTGAATATGTCACTAAATTCATGACCGAAGTATCACAAAAATGAAAATTACGGATTTAAATTTTACATGGAAACATTTTTTACAATTTCACATCATATTAAATTCATTTGAAACAGATGCAGGAAGGATTTTTAAGTGTAAAGAAATTTTAATAATCTTATTCTTTTTCAAAACAATTAAAATTATAGTAAAGTTTTTTTCTCCATAAAGCGTTGTTTTATTGTAAGTGTGGAATACATTATTAACAATATTATGAGGATAAAAGGTAAAAATACCAAAAATAAATAACATTAGAGCAGCTAAAACATTCACCACTAAAAATAAACGCTCAAAATTAAAAAAATAAATCAACTGTTGACGATGCGCTTTCAGGCAACCATCGGTAAAATATAAAACATTGGTATATAAATTACTTTACAAGCTAAAAGAAGAAAGTTCTCGAGTAGTTAGTAATGATTTCATTGGGAAACTAAATACCATCTGGCCTCAATTACAATTAGCCAGTTGAGGAGGAAGAGCCTCTGCCTCCAAATACCAATTTTTCAACGGTTCAAAATCATACTGTAGGAGTAGATTGTTGCGTTCGCCTTGGTTATTATTGTTGATAACATCATTTGCAATTAATGCGCGCACCCTATCCGAGGAACAGATAGCTAAAATAAGCACCAACTGAATGCAAATGAGCCAAGAGAGAGAGGGAACAGAAGGGTCATTTACATCCTCTGCTGAATGTTATGGTGTGTTCGATACAATCGGACTCTGTTCTATGCTGCATAAGTTCATAAACCCCGCAAAAAAAGAGATTTCCATCCTAAGGACCTCCACAGTGAATAGATTTTTGGTCTTACAACTTCCATTCCGATTATTTTTGTTTGGGCCTTGGGTCACTTAAATTTCGTTCACGGTAGTTACAATCGTAACGCTTCGCTTTCGAATTAATCCTTTAGAGAACGTGCAATTTGCGAGAGTATAATGGGGAAGTCAGGTTTAAGAAAACGATGCGGTTTTGCTTCTTAATGGCTGCAGTAAAATTAACGCTTGTTGTACACGCAGCTCACGCAATAAAATAAAATAGTTCAAGTCGGATATGTAATTGTAATATTAATAAAGAAATTCTTTGTCGCATCGTCATTAAACTATCGATATCAGGTGACAGAAAATTGACATAAAATTAACGGAACTGCCTTGAAAAAAGCGGAACACGAGTTAAACTATGCGAGAATAAACTACAAGGGAAACTACAGCTTATAAAGCTATTTCAATGCATTAAATGCCTTACCATATCGGTTAATTAATAAGCATTTTAAAACGAACAGCTGTTAGCGTATATTAATAATGACATTTTCACTTTCTCATGTACGATGTATATTGAGAAAGTATTGTTGCCGCGAAAAAATTCGACCTCGAGATAATGACGGAAATATACGTTGTCTCTGTTATTGGAGTGAAAATAAATGATATCTCGTACTTGGGCATTTTATCATACAGAATAGAAGCTATGAATAAATGCTTGGCATTGCTCAATAATTAAGGGAAGTTTATTCTACGCATTTTTAACAACAATTTGATTTTCTCAAAAACGGCTCTAACGATTTTGATCAAATTTCATACAGTTATTTGAGTTTACGTCTTCAATAATACTACATAGTTCATATTTCTCAAACAATGAATATGAGGCTAGTACATTCTGCGCATCTTTAACAACAATATGATTTTCTTAAAAACGGCTAAAACGATTTTGATCAAATTTCGTACAGTTACTTGAGTTTACATCTGCAATAATACTACATAGTTCATATCCCTCAAAAATGTATGTAAGGCTAGTTTATTCTTGGGCAACTTTAATAACAATCGGATTTTCTAAAAAACGGCTCACGATTTTCATCAAATTTCGTAAAGTTATTTAAGTTGATGTTTATAAAGATTCTACATAGTTCATATTTTTCAAAAGATAACGAAACGACGCATTAGTATATGAGAAAGTTTGTACAATGTATGTTGTACCGATTTTTAAAAAATGTGAAAGGGAATTAATAGGAATAAAACGACACGCCTGCCTGGATAGATTTGTTTTGGCTTCTAATTAACGGAAAACTTACAAAAACACGTTTTTTAATGAATTTTATTAATCTAATAATTTGTCTGTACTTAAAATTTCCCATGCTACACACAGAACTTATCATCATCATAGGTAGTCTGTCCTTAGATAGGTACGTAATTATTCATGGTTAAACCAGATTCTCCATATACTCATATTTTCTGCAGTTTTATTCATGTCTTGAGAGCTCTCTTTCCCTTTCAAGTCGTCTATCAGCTGAAACCTTTTCCTACCTCTTTCCCTTTTTCCATCCAGTTTTCCTTCTAGCACTTCTTTAATCATGCTCTTTCTCTCCTCGGGTAATGTCCAATCCAGTTCGCCTTCCTCTTTATGATTGTCTGTATAATCGTTCGCTTCTCTCCTATTCTTCGTAGTACTTCCTCATTTTTCACCCTATCTGTCCATTTTATCTTCAGCATTCTTCTTCATGACCACATTTCGAAGCTTACCAAGTATTTAATATCATTTTACCTTAGTATCCATGTTTCTGCCCCGTAAAAAGCTATACTCCATACATAGCATTTTATTAACCTCTTGCGGATATCCTCCTTCATATTCCCCGTAAGTAGGAGTTTCTTTCTTCTGAAAACGGCTTCTTCTTCTTTACTTGATGTTCGCACGACCTTGGATTTTTTTGTACATATTTCAAAACCATTATCACTAGACTATCATTTTCTGGAGTTTCTTTTCCTTTCTTGCTAGAAGTACTTGATCATCTGCGTATTTTACTGTTCTTATAATGAAATCTTTTTGAACTTATATAACAATTACATACATAGATAAACACCAGGGATAAGACTGATTAAATGGTGAACGTTAATAAAGGGCGTCACCCGGCAGAAAAACTTTGCCGACCTCTGCTTTACAGAAATGCCAGTCTATAGAAAACGAGTATTTTTTCAATCGACGGCGATAATTACTTATTAGTTGCGCCACCATTCTCGGCGGTTTGGAAAGTAATTTCACCCGACCAATATACGCTACGGTACGACGCTCTCTCGCGTGCCCTTCCGATCCATTCATGCAACCACGAGCAACGCGCTCGACTCCAAAACGATAAATATTGCCGTTGCAACTCGTAGCTCGCACGATCCCACACAAACACACATCTAGATCTCCGACAACATGTCACAGGTCGCTGAGAACCAAACGACCGTTACGTCCGTGGAGCGAAACGCCCGTTTGAAATTTCATTGTGATGGAGTCCAGCTGTTATGACAACTCTCGCTCGGGAGTGGATGAAGGGTTGGGGTTCAGGAGGAGCATATACGCGCTCGTTTCCCGGTCAATACCCTAGATTAGTTAACCGAGTTCTCCGTAAATACACATAGGAAGTGAAGGAAGAGGGTTCTTTTTCTTTTCGCAAGGGTTGACCCATTTTCGGCGTTGCGGCGATCCCGTCTGAGGGCCTCGGCTGCAAGGAACTCGTGCTAACGATCTTGAAATGGACCAAGGAAGGAAGATAACGTCATCGCGAAGGGTTATTGCGGCATAGGATGCGACCGTGTGTCGTATCGAGCGAAACAGAGAGGATGTAGTATATCGGCAAGGAAGAGCAACGGATACGGAAGAAAATAAATCGATAAATTTGACATCTTGCGATGAATCAGAGTTTACGCATAAACGTGTTTTCCGCTGTTTTTCGATCAATGAACCAAAAACACCAATCTGTAATGATAATACGTCGAATCATTTTGAAATCGCCATTACTAAATTATCCAACATTATATTTTACAAAATTCAACCAAGCGCAAGGTTAAAATCCCTTTTCAGAGTTAAAATTCGAAAAATGAAAAAGGAATATTTAATATTACGAGATCAAATTGATAACCAAAGTATCCCGTAATAACAATCATGCTACTGTTGTTTAAGTATATGAAAGTATAATATTAAATCTGTTGTTTATAAAATTATTTTTTTATTTTTGTCTAATTCTAATTGTAAGTCACATCTAAAGATATTAATCATAAATATAACTTTAATTTGGAAAACGTTTTAAGATGTTTTCCGCAATATGCAAGACAAAGCCAAGCTGCATGGAGGAAACAAAAAGTATATTCCATTTAGTATATGCTTTGTTTGATTCCACGAAAAGTCTTAATGTTTATCGCTTACAATATTCCTTATCCAAATATTATATAAACAAATAAATATGTTAAAAGTTGCAGCACAGTTTCAGTGGGTTGGAACTTAATTATCACGTAAATACAATAACCAAGGAAATAGAATTGAAGAAATTTAAAAAAATATATATAACTGTTTGCGATGAAAATAACTTTTGAAACGATGACGGTACCTCAAGCAGAAATAATCCAATTTCCTTATCTCGGAAAAATGGAAGAGCATGGTACTTCCGTGTCATGTGTTAACTCGCTCACTCATCAGCCTAATGATGGTTGCTTTGTATCCGATTGAAGTTTACATGAAAAATCACTTTTCCGTTATATCTGGCTCGGAAAGTCTAATTTTAACTGTTAGATTAAACTATCAAACCACGCGGTTTAAACGGTTTATTTCAGAGTTATGCGGGCTATTATACCACGAAAATGTCGCGCTCCATCGAGTAGGGATATTTTTAGTCACCGGCTCAGCAGTTTCTCACAGGAAAAGAGTAAAAGCTGTCACACTCCGAGGATATTAGGTCACGGATTCGATCCTTCGAACGGAACAGCGGTTTCCTTCTTTTTTTGCGAATTATATAGACAATCGAAAATTGTTGCTAAGGCTTCCTCCTCGTCTCAAATGCTCGGTTCTTTTATTTTATTCTCGAGTATTTCCACGATAAATAAAGTCGATACCAAGGATCGAGTCGACAAGATTTCGCAGTAGCGGAAAAAAACTCAAATTGCCCTCAAAACCGTGACAAATGACAGATGTACTCTTTAAGAATTTCACAGTTTGTTTGGAGCAGAAAAGAAACAACTCTGCTTTTTTTCCCCTTTAATGAATCACACAGTAAATACTCCCGATCGACTCGCAGTGAAACTTAAGTGTTTGAGACGTGGTGAGTCACGTCTATTTGGGTCAAATAAATTCGCACTATCATTAGCACCAAGTAAGTGATAACCGTAAAAAAATATATACGCACTTGATTTCATGTTGGACGGTTGCAGATTTAAAGGGATTTTAGGGATACGTCAATTAGAAAAACGGTGAAAAAAAGTTGACAGCGATCGTACGCGTAGTCCCTAGCACTTTAAATAATTTTAAAATGCGCCTCAGTGCAGTAAAAGTAACCTAAAGTTTCCTGTTAATAACAGTCCGTAGAATCCAAACAATGGATGCGATAACTCGTTTGTTTTTAGTTTCACTGAAAACAAGAACGCTCATTTCGTTGTATTAGGTCTTTTAGAATAATTGACTTGATTGTGGACTGAATTCGTTTATTCATATTCGAATGTAGTGAAAGGCGAATAACGTTTTTTTCACAAGAATGCTCTCTTTGAAAAAAAAACTACATATCGAGACGATATCACGGGTTGACGGACTAAATTACATTTTATATAAAACAAGAAAATTTAACTTTTTACTGTGATAATTATTCAATAAACAAACAAGTCCATGGTTTTCACTTATGTCATCGATGTATTCCCTTCAAAGTATATATATTCTGATAGATAATGTAACCTTATTAACCTAAGCCACCATTTCATTTATTAATATTTCCAATTTACCAGCTGCATTTCACTCAGATTATCATGAAAAAACACTTTTAAAGAATTAAAATAATTCTTTATTTTCGAAAAAATAATTCTTGCGTTAATTCCAAATTTCTCAGCCCAGGAAAAGCCTCTTCCATGACTCGCAGAGGAATTTTAATAGCGTCAAATACCAACGTGTACGTCTTTGACGTTCTAGCATATTTTAGCGAGACCAACCTCTTATTTAAAAAAAAAAGAGTACCCTACATGCATAAGACCTGTCCATTACCAACTATCCTCTGCCGAAATATTAATCACCACCAAGTTCTCGGAGATGGTTATAGAGAAGTAGAGAGGGGGTGGAAAGATCACAGAGGGAGTAAAGGGGGTAGACTAAGGGCGAGTCGAGTATTTCCATCGCGACACGGCGAGGCGAGCGAGGCAGGCAGGCAGGTAGGTACTCCGAGCACGTATGTAGGCCAACGCGAAACTTTTTGAAAGATAAGCCAAAAGCACGGATGGAAGAACGTACTTTTCCGCGAAATTCAGGAAACTCCTCCCTGTTATGAAGTGGAGGCGAAAGCAGTTCGCTTTTAAACGCAATAGACCAATTTTTTACCTCATCCCGTTTCGCTCCTCGTGTCGAGAATGAAATCCGACGGCTGTTTCTTAACGCTCCGCAAATGCAAGGAATGATTGGCGGAGCCAATCATTCGAAGATGTTGTAAATACATCTTAATTATCGTACAGGTTTGTTTGCTTAATATTTACTTAGACGTAACTTATTTCATTATTGTTCAAGCAACATTTCGCATTCTTTATTTGATTCTCATTTGAATAACAGAAAAAATGCAACTCTCACTCTTCTTTTGTTTTTAAGCCCACGAGACACGAAAGAATTGTCGTTTGAAATTTCCGTATTTTAATTCAGTTTAAAATTCAGCGCGTAAATTCATTCAAGAAGGAAATTTAAAGGCTATTTTAAATGACGTGTACTTCCTCCCTTACTCGCAATTAGGAAGCATATAAATTCATCATTTTGAAAGATAGAAGAAGCAATAAAATTTGCATCCGATTAAAAATGTAATACAGTGGAACTCCTATAAGTCGAAACTCAATAGAAATAAAAAATATTGTCCTTATAGAAAATTCCAGTTAAAGAAGAAAAATAACATGAAATAGATGTCCTGTAAAATGAATTCACTTCGAGTTATAGAAAATTCGAGTTATAGACGCTCGACTTATAGAAGTTCGACTGTATTATTAAATAGTAATATGCTTACATATTCCAAGGAATGTGAACGATGTCGTATTAAAATGATAGTTTTTCCAATAGTAAAAAACTGTTGGGAAAATTATATTACAAAGTCAGTTACAACGCAGTCATCACCAGTGGTAGCTCACATATATGGTAGATATTGACAGAATATAGGAGAAAGATACATTGTAAATTTGATAACTCAATCATTCTTGCTGGGCATCATCAAGATCTAAATTAGGTATAGAAAGCAGCCCATTACCTTTGAATAGGTAAATGACAATGATAGTAATAAATAGAATAAAACTGTAATCAATTTTTAATCTCTCCCGAGCCTTTTGTGTTTCAAACACTATTTAAAAATAGTACAACAAATCACATTTTCACGAGATGGCTCTGCACGAGGAGTAACGAAAGAGTCGAACGAATAGCCACGCGAAAGTGGATTCAGAAGCGAAAAACAAAAGACCTGGAACGAAAAAAAAACAACGATCGCCAAACCCGCGCGACCCGCGACATCGTGGAGTTGCGAAAAAAAAAATAAGAGACCGCACCGGATTCGGAAGGATTCGAAGGATGCGCCGAAAAAAATTTTCCCACTCGGATGAGAAAAATCGGGCGGAAATCTAAAGGGACGAGTGAAAGTGTCTCACGCCGTATAAAAATGGCGTCGCCGGAGCGAATGAAAAGGGAAGCAGGGGATTCTAAAATCAACCGAAACAAAAGTGAATGCGCCCATCCATTTTCACGACAGTAAGTTCCGTCAAAAACAGTATCTCCGGATAAGTCATCATTGCGTCGTAATTAAGATGGACCCAGTCACTTTCTCTAAGAAAAAAAGAGGAAAATCTTATTATTTAATGTAGTTCCTTTGATTACAAATGCTGATCTAAGCGTGGATCTTGACGAGGACTGGACGCAAACTTCACGACAAGTTCGTCCCGTGACCCAGATCGGGTTCGGATCCGGGTTAAGGCATGATCTGGGTGGCTTAGTGGTCTCTTCGGGGTTTCGAACGGCACGAAAAGACATGGTGTTCCCTTAACACGCATATATTCTGGACACGTGCTTGTCACAGCCACGATGTAATGCGTTGAAAAAGTATCATCCGAGGCGTCAGGGCTGACAAATTTCGAAAAACAATCTTGAAAATAACCCGATGTTGTACGCATTTTAATGATCGGAAACATGAGAGACTTAGCTCATAATCTATAAGAATAATTTAAAATAACAAATCAAAAGTAACGATAACTATTTATTATTTAGAAACTAGCAAAATTACCTTTGATTAGCAACGGCAGGGGTCGTGATACTATGAAAGAATTTCATAGTACTTCAGAAACGATAAGATTATAATTTACTCACCAGCACAATTAGATTGAAGTCTAATAGGAAGTAAGTCTATGGGTATTAAACGCTATCTACATACGAATTAAAATCATTTGCTTTTTACACTGGTTTAAATTTAAAATTATACTCCAGATAATATCTATTTCGACAAAAATTAACTTGTAATTAGGTTTCGATATAACTGATCAAAATTAATGAAGATGTACCACGAAAAGAAGCAGGCAAAATCATTTATCCATAAGCCACTTTCGAATCAATGAAGACAGTGCTCATGTGGATTGCGTTTGAGATTTCTGAAAGCGAAGTTCACACGTGTGCCTCTCGGTTTCATTAAAGACAAAAGTACAATTAGCGAGAGCTGTCAACTGCGGATATAGGTAACTCCTGTGGCCATAGTAAACCTTGGTAAGCATTCAGGAGTTACGTCGTGACAATTATTTCAACCAAGTTTTGAGTATGAAGAGAATGGCAATCATCAACTAGATTACTGAGTCCGCAATATGTGAGAAGCACTGTGACAATCTGAAAGAAGTTTCTCGAATATCAGTTGAGGCGGGATACAAATATAACCTATAACCTTTGGCATTAAATAACAAATTATGAGAAAAGTGAGCATTACATGAATCTACTCTTTACTAAATTTTCTCAATATAATTATAATCATTACAATTCTAATCTGGAAAGAACCAAAGGGCACAGTACAGAAATTCATTCGCATTTTACAAATGAGTTGACTAATGCAATTCTCAACTTATTTTTCTCGGGGTTCATTGTATCTGCAGTTAATTGCACTTCGAATTACATAACAGCTATTGGAATTATTTTACGTGAAAACCAAGTAAATGAATTGTAGCTAACACTCTTCGCTGTACAGACGCACAAGAAAATAACCTCGCCTCGGCGACCTCTCAGCAGATAAAACCAATGAATTCTTAATATCCTTTCTCTCTGTATGATAATATCTTAACGCGAGTTGTAGCATCAGAATCAGTATAATGACAAGAGCTGAATTTTTGATGCCTGATGACCCGCAGAGTGACCCGTAACAGAGAGGTCGATTCTAAACAAGAATTCCGTCTTCACCCCACGGTGACATTTTTCTCAACCAGATCTTTTTATTACGCTAACTAAGACCTTTAAAAAAAGGCCCGCTATGTTTATAGGTATACGATTTCTTTGCCGTGTTATTTGCATGCCTCCAAAAGAAGTGGTTGGACGGAATTATTCTAAATATGATAAAATCGGTAAATTTAATGCGCATAATGTGTGCATGCGTATCCTATCTATCGTTAAGTTTAAGGCTCTGCCCCATTCATCTCATTGCTCATAAAAGTAACATAGGTAACCTATACATAATGTTAAAAATCGTATAAACTACGAGCCCCTTTTCAGCCACAACATACAGTAATAATTCACCGACCTCCCATCGTGAAAAGAAATTCAGATGACTCCCTTGCATTTTATACTTACGTGAACTAGTGTATAGCCCGTCAAAAATGACGGGAGTAAAGATTCGATCGTTCAAGCTATTTATGGAAATCAAATTGGCATCAGAAACATAAATTGTATTGAAAGTCATTTCCCTCTCCTTCATTCCCCCTCTCCCACTCTCTTCCCCTCTCTCCTTTCCCTCTCTCACACTCCCTTTGTCCCCTCCCTCCCCCTCTTTCGTATCAAAGTAATCAAAGCACGTTCACACCCATAGGGATTGAAATAACAATATGATATCCTGGTCTAACAATGGAATTGGTGGGCAAAGGCAACATCATCCCCTTAAAATGGCTAGATTTCCTCAAACTGTGTGAATTAAACGTTTAAGTTGAGCGATTTCGAACTGTAGGCGGAAAAAGACGAACAGAATAAGAACCTTTATAATGTTTTCTTCCAAATGGTTTACATCCGAAGTTTGTTGGTCAATTCTTTCTAATTTTAAACTAAAAAAGAATGAAAGCCTGCACGTCGAAAAGTTCATTTTTACGTGAAATTACGTGTTATCTTATTGGAAATGAAAATTATCCCCTGAAGTCGAACCCGGGCCTTTGATTTCGAGTTCGATACATTAAAACATGTTGTTATTATATCATATTGCTATCCTGAAAATTTCATAAAATTCGGTTCAGTCGCTTGCGAGATATTAAGTTTCAAAAAGCATTACACACAAAGTGACACTGTCTTTTATATAGTTTGGACTTCTCACCCACAGACATAAAAATGTGTTGCGCCGACCCTTTGCATAAAAATAATATCGGCAGGACTTATTTTCACATAACTACGCGACATGAATTAAAATTTTATATCGTCACTCTGAAAACAGAATTTTCGGTGTAATTTAGCGTGAAAGTAACGAGTTTCTTTTTTTATTTGATAATTTGTCTCATTTGAATCGATTTCTTAATTGGGAGCAGTGGTCCGTAACAGCATCAGCAGAAGTAGTCTAACTTCTTTTACTCTCATGGTCTTAAAACATATCGCGGAGCCAACCAACCTGAAAGACGCTAATTGGTCACTGAACGCTCTGTTTAAGCAATGGGACACTGAATTTGACAGTAAACAAGTTTGCGCTATACATACCTAATACTTCTTATAAAAAGTACCTACGTTCGTAATACCGATGTCTGAATTCGAACTTCATTTCAAAATAACAATTTGTACAAAAAGAGCAATATAATTATCCTTGATTGAGCGTCGCTCACCGGTGCTCGATTGAAAAATGCGTTTAACAGACCGTGTAAAATAGCTTGAAAGTTAATTAAGTGAAAAATAGTTATCAAAATAAGTCACATTCCTGAAGATTTCATCGCCACAGTATTGATAATGCTTATAAGCCGAAGTGGAAATTTGATGACATTTTTCTGCGCAGATTCCATTCACAGTAACATTTGTCACGATTTAAGATTCCCAACTACTACGACTGATGCATGATGTATGGGCGAAGTGTATGACCAGTGGTTTCAGCCAATTTTTCAATAGTAATTCCCCCTAATATATAATTTTTTCTTTCCGTAATAACACGAAGAAAGTACGACCTGACCTATGTATTTATACCCGAGAGAGAATTCATATTAACATTACAAACCTAGAATATTATACACATTCGTAAGGAAGCCACCAATTATGCAATTATAAACTATATTTTAATTGCAAATTTTGTGAAGTCAAATTTATTTTGCCTATCTTTTAACTTATATGTACTATTTTTCTCTATCTATTATAAAGTTAAACCTCATGCGATAGATTTTTGAAGAGACGTTGCAGGATTTCGCCCTCAGCCAATATTCGTCGATGTCATTGTACAGTATATAAGAAACATAAGAACATGAAATATTCTACACGGATTCGAGAAAGACGTGAGAAATCACGAACTTGATAAAATATTATTACTCTGACTCCGGCAGTCATTTTGTAAAAATGAACTCGAGAATCGCGAGGCACATACCTTAGGAAAAAGTTTTTCCATTCGAAAAAATATGGCCGAGTTGGCAGAGAAAAACGAAATTCCAAAAAAGATTTCCCAAAATGCTAAAAATGGACGAACTTCACCGTATGAAAACGTATGGCGGTGAAGAATCACGCCGTTGCGAAAATTTCGCAGTTCAAAATGATGGGCATTACCCCAGTTCCGGCGAATCCACGGACGTGAATCTTATTTCCTGTTACTACGACCCATATACGGAGAAGTGGAAACAATGTGTGCATCCCTCGACAGAAGGACGTAATCGACCGATTATGTCGACGAAGCAGCAGGTTGGATAGAGAGAGACGAATCGCAAGAAGGCACTGCGAAAGAGTAGAGAATCTCCAGGCTGGGGATGGAAAGAGTAAATCTGTAGACTTTTAAGTGGAAGACATTTGTTCTGCTTAATAAAGTTGACACGGCGGTGTTACATCGTAAATGGAGACTGCGAAGGAATATAAACTATATAACGATTCCACTCGCACGAGTCGAGTTTTTCATCTATTTCCGCACGACCCCGTTAGCAACAAGGTGTGTTTTCTGCAAGACGCTAAGACGTGTTAAAGAAATAAAACTTCCGAATGCGAAGCTAGGGGAAATTCATACTTAATCCAAGATTTTAGCGCAATAAATGTCAGGATAGATTTATGACTGCCTAGTGACGGATCGTTAAATTTAGGAGCCCTAGGCTAATTTCGTCAATGGAACCTTCTTCTTAGAAATTTCATTGGTCCCTGAGCTCAAGCCCATGTATTCTATTGATAAATCCGTTCCCGATCATTTTTATAAACTTCAACATCTGCTAAAATGAACAAATGGTGAACTGCAAAATAATTTCCACATCGCAATGGTATATCTATCGGGGGGCTTCAAATATAACGCGACATCTGCTTTCAGAAACAGCACGAAAGGAAAAACGACTCCTCATTTTATTCCAAAAAAACTTGAAAGGGTACTCTTAATTTCAAATGTAGATGCGCAACGCTACAAGAATAATGAATCCGTTTAGAAAAATAGAATTTCATTCGTTACCGGCATAATGCTGTTTTCGTAACACAAAAAATTGATTTTGAGAAGAGGAAAAGATTACTTTGGACGCGATTATTGAGTGGGTTTTTTTCGACCTGCAATTTAAGAATAAAACATTTTATAATCGATACGCTTTCTTGTATCCCAAATGTTTAGTAAAATTCGAACCTACGTCATTTTTTAAAGACCTTCGACAATCAGAAATTTTATTACATCAAATACTTCACACTTTATTGAAGTTCAGCCCTGTAACTTAATTAATCCATCACCGATGGCATTTATACATTCGCTAGCGTCACACTTTAATGAAGTGAGTTAATAACGTGGGCAAAGGTTACTTTCACTGCACCTGGCAAATCTAACTCCACCAAACACATCAAGCAGTTGTTTACCATTTGCGCATATACGGCACCATGTTTTCAACGATCATGCCTCACGTCTAAAAGACACAAATCAGATTCAATGTACCATGAAACTCCCCTTAGCGAAGTAGAAAAACATTAAAAGGAAAAATCGTTACGTTACTGATGGAGTAAAATTTTAATGGCCTAGAGAAAATAGCTACCAATTCAGCGGTTTGAAGAGTTGTTGTACTTGGTTGGCGCGTCTACAGTTACGTCATTAGCTCCAGAACTTGGAAGATTGTCTCCTTAGGAAATGGCACGAATAAACTGAATGAATATACTAAGAACTACATAACTAAGGCAGCAAACGATCGAGAGCAAAAGCATCGGAAGATCAACGTTAAAAGAAAAAGCATTCATGACGAAATCTCGTTCGAATATCGACAGATACGTATTCGTGCCACCAGCCGCTTCATAAAATAAGTTTAGAAGTTTTATTAAGAGTGATTAATATTTTCGGATCAAAATTTTTGAGCTCTTTATTTTTTCATGTCGACGTGTTGTGAAATTCGAGCAAGAGAATTGTTTTACATTCAAGTCTTTCCAGGCGGTTGTGTTCACTTTCTCCCCCTCGTGAATTTTTCCATCGATCACGTTTTCCCTGAAATATTCTCAGTTTATTCCGGTTGCGTACTTCCTATTTGAGAAATTTTTTTCTTAACATATTCAGACCTAGTTTTGAAGTATGGTTTCTCGAGATGATCTCTCCGAACAGATGAGCGCACCAAATCTAAACCTTAAAATTAAATTTTTACGCCATTCAAAGTGTTTTATTAAGGATATTAGTTTTCTCTGACCAAAAATAAGTAAAAAAGGAAAAACAAAATTTAAAAACGAAAAATTTGATGAGATTGAATTTATAAAAGAATGAAGTATCATCGTCACCGGATGATTAAACAATACCATCTGACGCCGTTCATGATGCAATAATAAAATAAAATCAATCTAAAAGTTTTGTAACTACGATATAAGCAAGATTTTAACGTAATTTAATTTTCCGAGAAAATTCTACTAAATAAAACCCTGCAGGTGATCAGAACTTGGTCGAAACTGTATCGTGATTTTAAGTCGAATGTTGTTTCTTAAAATGTTCTTTCATAAGAAATATATAGCACCTAATATGGCTTACCTATGTTAACTACAATATTTATAGATTCAATGTTTTCAACCGTACGATCAATCAATCTTTTGCGTCACCCTAACTTATCATAACTAAATAACTCCACTAAATTTATTAAATCATGAAATTAAACAGGAATTACGATGAAGGGTTAAAATTATAATGGTTTCTTAATAAGTTTAAATACAAAAATCGGAATTTTTTAAATCTATCAAGGCGACTTTAATTAAGGCAGAGGAATTGTCGAAATCCTAAAGAGAAATGAAAATCTTCTCGAACCTTTGTTTCCGCAACAGAGCAGTTCCCTTTCCGGTTTCTTCAATAAACTCTTCAAGTTCTTTAATTGGAATAAACCGAAATAAAGAAATTGGATTATTTCGTGACGAAAAAGTTCTTCAAAACTTAGGACCACCTTTAATTACTTGGAAACACCAGGCTACAGAAATTAAACGCGAAGGCAAATCGTTTCTTACTGTATCCAATTATGACGGATGTCCGACAATAATGTAGCGATAATGTGCTTTTATGCACGTTGAATTATTGTTAGATAATCTCTCATAGCGACTAATGCGATTAATTAACCAAATAAAAAAACATTCTGGTAGCATATCGGAAAAATTACCTCCGGATGCATACAAAAATTAGTACATATAAAACATTTCGTCACTTCCCAAAAATCCGTCCGCGAAGCCAACCTTAAAATTAAAATAGGTTAATTTTTATAACAAATACAAGGGACTCTATTTTCGTGACTCATCTTTTCCCTCTTCACTAATTCTGCAATGCCTCGCGACGACGGCACACTAAAAGTGTCGCATCGGTCGCTTCGGCAATGGCAGACATTTCCTAACTCTTCGCAAAGATTCGCATCCGAACCCGAAATGGTCAACCCCTCTATATAATTTTCTTGGTTATGCGTGATGGTGTCATCCTCAGTCGCCGTTTTCATTGGTTGAATGGCAAGGCAATCAGGACTCGGGACATAACGTATGTCAGTGGCGCTCGACTGCTGCGCCGTTTCTAAGGCGTGGAAGAAACGCGAACTAATAGAATATATGTGATGATATAATTCGAAGTTATCATATTTGAATTTTGAATCGATTTTTGATATTTGAAGATGTAAATAAATTGTTTATAAGAATAATAAGTACGAGATTTTAAGCTAAATAATATATTCCTTTTTCTTTAACGAACTGCATTTAATTCCCTCTTACCAACGCACAATGGGTATCTAAGCGGCAGTGCAATGTATAGCTGGCCAGTTTCAAAAGTTTAGGAAGAAAGGTGATCCCCACATTTAATATATATTCCTTCCCGTCATATTTGTAATTTGTGGAACCTTGTGACTTCGAACGACTCCAGCGCTAGTAGGCTTCTCAGCCTAAATCACAAAGCAAGGGAGGAGAGAAACCCGGTGCCGCCATTAGCATACTCTTAACGAGAAGCGCCAAGGAGACCAACCTTCCGAAGGACTGAGCGCTGCTCTCCTCTAAACACGCAAATAGGGGGTCGCAACATCTCTTGAAAAAATCCTACTTTCGCACCGGGTATGATCAGCCAACAAGCCAACGCCCTCACCACTACACCACGGCTCCCCCTACCGTCATATTGACAGGCTTATATACTAGTAAATAATATTTCAAGAGATCGGTTGAAAATGAAAACGCTGTCTTGGTGACGGGCGTCCAACTGTGGTGGTCTCTTAGTAGAGGTTGGATCGATCCTTCGAAAACTATTCATCATAGTCCGGAGAGAGAAAAATAATTCGTTCGTTGCTCTTGTGACCTCTTCCTCCTTTACTGCGCAGGCGACGATAATCTATCGCACTACACCGCTAAACATATACGCCATCCACGACTCCTTATCTCGAGGCTGAGCTTGCCACCTTTTATTGAAGGGAAGAAAAAGGATCGAATTTCGCTGCTCTATTGAATCACTGATGAAAAGACTTTCCCGTTTTTTATTCATGGGTGGGTATTCTTCCGACCGTGTGTGTGTGTGCCTGATATCATCAACAATGTTCGAGCGAAAGCACTTGGAGGCGCGAAACGGATCGAATGTTCTTAATGAGCATTGACCGATAAATGTAATCGAATCGGCGGACTGATCTTTCCATACTTATTCGAATATAAGCCGAGAGCGATAAAGAGACGCAACCGATATTTCGACGGCAAGATTACATTTGCCTTAAGAAAAGATGCGCCGAAGATTCCAAACAGTTTCATAGTTTTAAAGTTTTCCTTATTTTTATTTTGCTTTACCTATAAAATATTATTTTCATCAAGCAAAATCTGTTAAAATACATAACTTTTAATTTGGACCCATTATCAAATATTTCTCCATTCAAAATAAGTTCTTTTTAATTTATTTTTGACATTTTCTCAAAGGTGTTTATAAAATCGAATTCCATAACGATTTTAACACTAAACTGTCAACCCTAAAAACAGCATTTTAACTTGATTTTCACTCACATAGAACCTAAGAATCTCCACATAACTTCCTATATAAGTTTAATCCAGTCCGTAAAATCATTGGCAATTTCCAATGCGGTCCACCGAAGGATTCAACGCCACCAATGCTTATCACCATGTAGAATAGGTTGCCCACCCCAGTTTTGACGTAGATCTGCAGTCCAATCCAAGAACTAGTTGTAAATTCTACTAATAATAATTTGGTTGTTAAGTATCAATCCGAGTTTAGATTTAAGAATAACCAGAGAAATCTTCACCAGTTTAGCGACTCTGTGGTAATACCATTTGATCAAATAAATAGTCAAATATTAACCGCATTGGCACAGTGGCTCAACTACAAGCTCTGCCCTCCGTACCCGCGAAAATTTCGGTCGGGCCCTTCTTAATCAACTAATTAAAATACTAAAAAATTGACTGGTCGACAATTTCGGTCGGGCCCTTCTTAATCAACTAATTAAAATACTAAAAAATTGACTGGTCGACGTCACGCGGTTTCAAGAATAATAATAATCATTTATTTAACACAGACAGGTTCCCCCAATTACGTGTTGTAATACATTTCTATGACAAGCACAAACGACCACGCCCTCGGCAGGATTCGAACCCGCGACCCTTGCAGTGGGAGTTAGACACGCTAAGCACCTCTTAACTTAAGAATAACAACCAAATTTTGGTTTATCGTCAATATCTTCGTAGAATCGTAGATGACTTCTAATCCTAATCTAATATCCTCCTTTCTATGGCGGCGGAGCAAAATATCCCCGAAGGCAAGAACATATCAGTTCCCGAACCCATAATTTGATAAATAAAAGGTTATAAAGAGAAATATCGATAACCCCGATGTCGTCAGAAGCAGTAAATTCTATTTCCGATATTCTTTTTCCTGGTCTATCCTTGTTCTCGAGATTGTAATTATATAATCATTTTCGCCAGCGATAAAGGTGGTGCTTAATGCCCATTAGAATTAAGGGGATTTTCATTTTGTTCTTTAAAACAGCAATTCCCGATCGAGGTGATTTATCCTTTTCTCCCCTATTCAATTCTCTCCTTTCTTTGAATATCAACGTCTTATTTCCTGGCAACCGCACGAACCTTCGTTTTTTATTTCTCTTTATTACAAGTTCCCGAGGTATTTTACGTGTTTAAGCATCGAATATTAATAGATTTCCGATATTTCAGATTATCAATGCTTCCTATCCTGAGAAAGAATAGCTTCAGTCACGATGCGTCTAATTTAATCCCTTAAATCGAGCTTATAACCAAGGTAGGGCATTCAGAATACTATAATAAATGATACCGAGCGTGGAGTTAACTTTCTGGAGTGCTTGCTCGCTAATACAACACAAAGGTCTCGGCGATAGGCCTAGAGGCCTAATTTTTCAGTAATTTCTTCGAGAGTTAAAATACAATTTGGCTTATGAAATTAACCAATCTCTTTAATTCCTTAATCTCTTCTAATCTTATCCGCCAAACTTGCTGAGAAGAAACTAACTCGGCATCCTGCTGATATTCCCGGTGTTGGTCTCGAGCAGTCCTTTTTCCGGGCTGCATAATCTTATTTAATCACGCTTCGCATCTCTAGCTAGCTTACTGTAAAATTTGAGACGTTATTAAGGCATTACTGTCTTTTCTGATTCATTTTTCTTTAGTTTTTCTATCGTTTGCAATTCCTTGTCTTCCTGTTCCATAATATATGTTATTACGTATGTCTAGCATGATGTTCAGTTTGCATTTTACTTCATGTTTCTTTATCGTAAATAATATAGGCAATGAAATAAATGCTAGTGGTGAAACAGCATTGGTATCGATATCTAACCGTTTTACCTTGCGACATCCAAATCCGCTTTTTTAAAAAAATAAGCGTTTACGGAAATGGTATTCAGTAGTTCAAATATATACTCAACCCTCTTGTTGCTTAAATTAATAGGCCATTGTGTTTATAAAGACAAATTGAATCGGGAATAAATATATATAAATTCATCAGGTTTCCTGCAATATTTTAAACACGGACACATATCTTTACAAATTTTATTAGATTAATTTTTTATTACTTCATCAAATACGGCTGAAATAAGTAGCCTACACGTGTAAACAAGAAAACTCAGTAATTTTGACTTCATAAAAGGAACAAGTACTGAATGAACAAGAAAAAGATGACATTTAATCTGCCGCAACATCTATTTCGTGAGAATCTTTATTCGTAAGAGTTTAACGTCATTCGTTTCCGTACGATAATACGGTTAGACAGAGTTGCTCTTTGAAACGATCGGTTTTATTTATTCATAGCTTTGGGTTAACTAAGACCATCGGAAAATTTGTGTTTATGCATTTAATGATGACTCTGTAAATTCGTCATATTGGTTTAGGAATATAAAGAAGAGATGAAAATTAAGTTTTCAACCTGAATAGGAATTCCTGCGGACAAAAGTGACCTACAGAGGAATTTTTTTAGAATTTCAAAATAGTTAGGAATCTGAAAATTGTCTCAAGAGGAAAAAAGGTTTTCCGCGATACTCAGCGTGTTCTAGCTCCACAGTAAATATTGATGGAATCACTCCACTTTTAGCCTTATATTAGCAATAAAATGAGCATGGTATTTAATCAAAACAGCGGGTTATACAAACATACTCCGTTCAAAGGCTGAGCTTTATCTTTATGCAGTAAAGAGCACCGTTTTCTTTTTCCTTAAGCTAAGAATCCGAAACGCGGAAACTGCTAAACATCAAATTTAAGCGTAATGTACACTTTCTTCATACATCGCTGCGTGTTTAAGAAAATAAAAGAGAAAAACCACTAACCGACACGTCTTTTTTTTTGGAGTTTAGAAAATTCATTCTCTTGAAACTTGCAAATAACGGAAAATCCGATATTTTTTTCCTAGAGGAAACGCTCTCATCGTCATAATTACAAAAAATATGATAAAAATTCGAAACGCCGCAAATTTTTAAAAAATATTCCTAGATTTTACGAGTTCCTTTTAAGACTTGAGGACTGGAATAAATGTCTCGAACAACGATTTAAACAAGTTAGGAAAGTGTACAACGTATCACAAATGGGCGCGTTTCGTGCACTGGAGTACAGTAAAACCCCGCTATACGTTGTTTCGCATATACGTCGCCAATCAGTTAAGGAACATGTTTCGCTGTAAGTTGTGTCGCTTCGCATATGTCGTTTGTGATATACTAAAAGCAAAATTTTAGAAATTCCAATTACGGTGCATAAATTATAACTATAAAAATAAAAACCCTCTATTCGGCTTTTAATTTCATGTTTATTATTTATATGAATTAATTTAATTTCATGTTTATCAATTCATGTTAAATAATACTCATAATAAACATTTGAGAGATCACGATGGGTAAAAAAATTTTAATGACGATATGTAAAAACCTATTTCTGAGCGACAGCCAGCTATATGAGAGCTTCGTGAACAGTTGCGTCTAACATTTTGTGTGTTTACGTTTGATATCTCATGAGGTATTGGATATACTTTGGATTGCGAAATCTGCTTGAAAAGTACTCTAAAGTGCATATCAGTGTATGAGTAAGTAAAGAAACAATTTTTGTGCTCTATCATACTATAGAGAATTATTTTCGGTGATTTCTGAATTTATTATTGCAAATGGTTATTCGCTGTTATGATTAAATGTATATTAAATCCTAGTAGCAATGAGTGGTAAACACATAGTGGTAACATAGTATGTCCAATGAACTGTATTGATGTGTATTATTTGGGAAACAAATGTCACAAAATATCCGTCAGGAACGTAACCCCTACTTTTATCATAGTTCTTATGGTAATCTTTGTTTCGCTATACGTTCTTTCGTTATAGGTCGCATTTGTCAGGAACGCATCTCCGACGTATAGCGGGATATTACTGTATTAGAAAGAAATGATATACCTGTACTTAAGGGAAATAGCATTTTAAAGTTCTTTTCTTTGTCATAAATAATCCATTTTATTCCTATTTAATAATATTGCATGCACAGGTAAGGAAATTAGAAACGCGCCTAAAAAAGGACCATTTGACATTTTCATCTTTTGAGCTCTTAAGAGACGCAGAAAATTTATTTCGTAACCCGCAATTCCAATGAGGGATTAACCGAAATTCAAATACGGCCGAATACGATGAAAGACACCGTTGAAGATGGGTAATACGTGACCTAAATGCTCATCTCGCAGGCCTTAGTAAAGGGCAGTTAGCGTGTACGGCTGTAAATGGTAGGAATGCGAAAGACCTTATTGTACGTGATCTTTGTCAGTATTATTAAGGTGATTGTAAAAGTCTGTTGACGGGTGTTTATTAACTAGTTAAAATAAGTAAATCACATGCATTATGTCTGCACTAGCCGAAGAGCCGGTTAAATTTCAACGGATTCAGTGAATCTAAAACTTCAACCTTGTAACATGTAAACATCGCTAGAATATGATATTACACAGTTTTAACCGTCGAATAAAGCAAAAATAAAGAAACCCCGTTCTCATTTACCTATTTAGATGAATGAAGAAAGATAATCCTGCACTGTGAAAAATAGAAAATTACGTGTAAGCTTATGGGAATATAATTATGGAATTTCACCCTGTCAACCCAAATTTTTTATCGTCATATAGCCTATGTTACCCGCAGGGTAAATTATATACCTATGCGAAGTTTCGTGACGATATCTTCAAAGGTTTGGAAATCACAATTTGTGGACAGTATAAGTCTAATTATTTAAGTTACTTACGTAGTTTTAAAAAAAGTTTGATTTGGATAAGTCTACGCCACACGCAAGCATCATTAAAAGCAGTTTATTAGTAATATTTCAATTAAAATCAAATATTTTGTAGCCATGACAAAGCAAAACCGCACACAGAAATTGAAAAACGATATTACGTTAAAAATTTTCCCATACACCTATATGCATTGGATTCTCGGCTTCGGCGACAATGGGAGTTGTAAAGGTGATTAATAATTGGTATTGTCATACAACTGATAAAATCACGTATTTTTCTGATTCTAAACGCATTTTTACGCTAATTCGATCAGGATTCGGATTCTGTCTTCAATAAAAATAAACTTTGTTCTTTCCTTCATAGAACCATCTAACTAAGTATCAAGTCCGTACCATGTTTCTAAGCAATTTTAAAATACAAATGAAAAATAAGCTGCACTCATCCCTATGTTATTCAAATGGAGAAAATGCAAAAATAAAATATTCTTTTAAATCAGAAAGGCCAATCAAATCGGAATAAAAACTACACCACTTAACTCTTTATACCGATTATAATGACACCTTCCTCTTGTTTCTACTTACTGTAGTTGCTGGGCTATAAAAAACATACATACAAACACTTTTCTTTATAGATATCTATAGATCTATAGATAGTTGATACAATAATATGAGCAAATCAGTTCATTTTCTAATGCTCGAATTCGCTGTAGATAAAAAAAGCCAAAAAACTTCAGGTCCGTAGAAATTTTGTACGCCATTTTAAGCTTTATTGATAGATTTTCGCGCTAAATTCGACCAAAAATTCCCGATTCGTGTGAAATTTCGCATATTTCAGTTAACCGTCTCCTTCGATTCGCTGCCCCCTCCTTCCTTTCAATTTCCTCCATCTACTGTGCGTTCATTTCGGCATGATTTTCCTCCAAACACCCTTGTTTCCCCTACCAACTCATGAAGACCATCCCCTCAGTCCGCCTCCTGTTTGCACCGCTCTCCAGGAGAAACAAAAGGGTGTCCGACTGCTGTTTTTGATGGGAGAAATACCTGACAATGCGGTTCCAAGTATTCTGCATCGTTTTGCTCCAAAGGTTGACGACACCTGCGTCTCCTCCCTCCCCTCCCCGCTCTCCTTTTTCTCCTTACCTTCCTAACTCTCTCCCTTCTCTTTCTCTCACTCCCTTTCCTCTTCCTCTCTCTCTCCCTCCCCTTCTCTGCCCCTCCCTTTCTCGCGTTCCCTTCCTGTCCACCGGTTTGAGGGCACTGGCCTGACTCTTTTCGCTGGGAGATTCGTCATCGGGAAGCTTGACTTCCCCTGCCTTCCATCATTCTCTAGATTTTCTGCATGCAGCCCTTTGTTACCGCGTACGAAGGTACTGCTCCTGACATTTAAATGTGTCATTGTTTCGAAAAATATATTTTATTATTTCCTTTTTGCTGTTTAGACGTCTATCAAATTATGCTTTATTCTTTGCACGTACGTAATCGATTGTTCTCGGATAAGCACAATTTCATTATTTGATACTAGGTCATTCCTGTCTTACACATCCTTTATCTTCGACAAATTTGATGACGTGACGAAGAAACAAACCGCACAAGACAAACGCAGAGTCTGATAATATAACCAAATTGGCTTTTTTATAAAAATCTTTTTCGACAAATGTCATTCACTTCTGAATATGCTCTCACAATTTATCAGGCTATAATGCCTTTTTTCTCCAACAGTCTATAATACAATCAAATCAAACGGAGTTGCTAATAAAAGTGCTCCTTTCCTTCGAATTAACAAATGATACGTTTCCAGGGAAATAAATGATAAACAAAACTAAACTTAATAACCTTTTGATAATTATAATTTCCTCTTCGATGGTAAGGAATTCAATCACCATTCTCTGCTTTGTACGTGTATCTTGCACAGCCGGCATTTTGAACAAGTCTGGCATCGTTGTCATATGACCGATCCCAGTGCCACTCACTTTCAGAGAAGCTAGAGACTCCCAACTGTCCATTGAGAGACACGTGCAGTTTTCTGTGTCACTTGGCGTCGAAGAAAAAAAAATGGAGGCATTACTTTCGTACCGACCCTCGTAGTTTGCATTTCTTTCTCCAATTAAACTTTTATTTTATTGACGCTTTTTAAGTCGGGTAACACATTGAAAAGGGTTTACGTGTTATTCAATTATAGATTATGTTAAATCAAATAAAAAAGACGAACATACATAAACTTATGCTTACTGAAGAGGAGCAAATTAGCGGGAGAGTACATTTTCCGCAACAATAAAGGTAGCAATTAAACAAAAAGATGGTAATATAGTTATAAACTTGACGTTAGTTGTCATCCCGATTGGCAAAGATTTGGGAATAAAAGAACTTTCAATCTCGCTTCAAGCAAAGTCAGATTTTCTGCAAAGCTTCCTTCGTTAATTCCTTCCTCTCTTCTACTTCCGCTTCTTTATACTTTCCCTTTGCTACTCTCCCCCTTCCCACACATGCCTCGCAACAGTCTCTGTCACAATCTGCTTCGACTCCTCCTGGCCTCTGGCGCGTTTATGTAAAGCCAATGCCGACTGCTTACTGCTAATCGATTCATCGGTTAAGTACTTCTGCGATGGCGAAACGACATTCGTTTTTTAACTCGCGCACATATTGTCTTCTGTGAGAGTGGGATTCTAAATTGGATTCTGAGATGGATTTAATATCTCTAATGCTTGAATCGTGTAAGAAGACTAATTTATTTCATAAAAAATAAAAGCCGAGGTATTATTTTCGAGCCGGTGATGCGCTACTATGTAAAATCGATGTTGTTCGATATATAAAATGATTTACATCGAATGATATTTAAGCTCAACGAACATTGAAGTGCCACTGAGGATTGCTTACCTACAGCCGAAATCTGAATCTTGCTCTCTCAAATGTTTTATGGCAATTGTAGTTATCGTGAATATTATTCATCAGGAAAGACTGATGATTCATTTTGGAACCATGCAGATTTGTTCGTCAAAATTAGTGACTAAAGAGCATTTAAAATATGGTTATGGTATCAAGTTATCTACTTCAACATTAAAAACGTTGGTTGCAAGCATCCAAGTAGAGTTGCATTTCATTTACACCCACCTATTTATATTTCAACAGTTTTTACCAACATTCATAGGCTGCCTATGTTATTTTTATTTTCTCATATACGAAGTATATTGAGAAAGTACCGTAATCGCGAAAAAATTCGACCTCGAGATTTTGACGGAAATATACGTTTTAGGTGTAGCTGAGTCCGAAAAAGTTGTTTTCGCAATGCCGTCTGTTTGTTACTGGCTCTAGAGCAGCGGTTCTCAAATGTAGGGTCGCGAGCAGTCTTCGCTATGCTAACTGAATTTTTCCTCATTCTCTCAATCCTTCAATTTTAATTTATAGGTTATAAGTCTAATTTTTATGTTTGCTTGAGGGTAGAAATCTTCAAAATAAAGCATTAGTTAATTTTAATATATTTATATTTAATATAAGAAATATAATTTAATAATAAAACTTTAATTAATACGGCTATTTATACTAGCTTCGCTGTTTTTCTTAGCTCTCAGATTTCTCATCTTTATTGTAATTCATAGCGATATCTGAATTTTTGACGAACTAATTTCTTTTGGGAAATGTGGAAACAAGTGAAAAAACCTGCTATGAACGGGAATCGAACCCGAGTCTTCCACTTTTTCGGGCGGATAATTCTACCACTTAACTACCGTAGCAGACTAATTTCCTTGTAGTCATCTGTGTGCAACAACAATAATATTCCAGACTATTTATAATGTAGCGAATAATTTAATCAACATATGCCATGCGTCTTTTTAGAAAGAGATTTATGATCATATACAATAAAAATTATCCTTAAGATCGAAATATTTTCTTGAACCCAAAATCTATTTTATACTTTTCAGTGCGGTTTATAAAAAAGTATAAATGAAAAAAGCTTTTTATATATTTTTATTACTTCTCAAAAAATCACGGGGGATCGCGGCGACCAAATATCCGCAAGGAGGGGGTCGCATGGCAGATCTGCCTGAGAACCACTGCTCTAGAGCCTAAACGGTAGAGCGAAAATGAATTAAATTTCGTACCTAGGCATTTCATCATACAGAGCAGAAGCTATGAAGAAATGGCTGTCATTGCTCAATAATTAAGGGAAGTTTATTCTACGCATTTTTAACAACAATTTGATTTTCTCAAAAACGGCTATAACGATTTTGATCAAATTTCGTACAGTTACTTGAGTTTACGTCTTCAATAATACCAAATAGTTCATATTTCTCAAAAAATTAATATAAGGCTAGTTTATTCTTGGGCAACTTTAACATCAATTGGATTTTCTACAAAACGGCTCATACGATTTTCATCAAATTTCGTATAGTTATTTAAGTTGATGTGCTACATAGTGCATATTTTTCTAAAGATAACTAAACGACGCATTAGTATATGAGAAAGTTTGTACAATGTACCGCTTTCTGATTACCTGACTGATATACCGTCCGATAAATCAGTACGTTTGTCTATTACCCCAATTGAGCAGTAAAAAATGCTGTACTGAAATCAGACCTTACATCACTTTCTAATAACTTACAAAAGAGATGGAACTACTCGTTCGCGGTTGTAAAATGGCGTGTAATAAATCCAGTCAATCACTGCCTCATGCACCTATTGCCTTCGGTGCACTTCCTTTATATCAGCCGCTCCTCTGAGAGTTAATTTCGCTCTTTTACTTCCAATCCCAAGATATCTCTTTTTATTTCTTATATACCTATAAAACCTCTTTCCCCATCCATGAAGAAAAGCAATTATACACTCGCCTTAATGCACGCCGACCTTTTCAGCGACGAGAGAAAAAAGCGATCAATAGTCAATTTTCACTTTTTAACTATCGCAGAAGGGTCGACTTTTATTCGAAAGATCGGATAGGAAAATGACGTGAATCAACCCTTTTACCGTGCAAGCGGCAGTCACGGTCGCTTTAGCGTCGAATAGGGGCGTGACTGCGCACTTCACACGACCAGGCTTCCTTTCCCGGAGAGATATAAATTATGGAGAGGGTCGTTCAAATGAAGAAATAAGACGCGGATCATCAAGTTCTCGAACGGCAATAGGGAGTCATTAACGTTTGACTCTCCGCGCGAGATATCGACCGCGATAAATTTATTATCGATCCTTACCTAACCGACGATTAGCGTCAAATATTTCAATCCGTACGGAGTAGTCGTTTTCCTCGAATCGAGATGTCGGATGGAGCTTCTTTTTCTTTTGTTGCTTGCTACAAGTAGAATGTGAAACGAGATGGGATCAATGTATATCTAACAGAAGAGAAATTCCAAGACAGTGTGTTAAAACCATGCGAGCTGGAATAAGCACCTGAGATAGTCATTCTTTGCCACTATCACCCTCTCTATAAATGTCTCGACTGAAATTGCTGAGTAATTATTGCGTGCAATATACAGTTTGAACCTCTCTAAACCGGAAAGCTAGGGACCGGAGGCGTTCCGGACTAAAGAATTTTTCCGAATCAAGGGTGGTTTGTGTACAATGGACACACTACCTATAATATAATATTGTCTTTGACGCAAGTATATGAGTAAATAAAGAATGGGGAGGCAAAAAATAACATAAAATATGTTTACCCGAGAGGTTTCTTCTGTAAACAGTATTGTTTACCAGATCCAGATGGGATCATAGACGAAACGGAATATTTACGTTTTTGCCATTTTAAAATTTCTTTCTTAGCTGTGGGAAAGCAGAGAACGGAAAAATTGAAACGTCATTCTGGCCATATTTCTGGACCAAGGACGTTTTCCCGTATAAATTGAAATTCCGGAACCAATCCCAGTAAGGAATGTTTCCGGACAACAGAACCCCTGGTTAGAGAAGTTCAGGTTTATATTATAATAAAGTAAATGTAAGTAAATAAATAATTGAAAAATCTGATGCGTCCAGCACATGAATTTCTCCACATATAGTAATGAATATGACCGCAATAGTAATGAGAAATTGGCTTCGACACCAGCATCCTCAAGAATAAATATTGGCAATTACACTAGAGAATAGTTTTTTAAACACTGAATAATTTTCACATAATATCAGACATTCCAAAAATTATGACAATGCTAACTGTCAGGAATTAAAAAAATACGAATTCTGTGAAATAGCGTGTCATATGAAATCTTTTTGCGTGCCGTCTTTTTGGCACGCGTGCCTAGGGTGACCGAACCATGGCCTAAATATTCATGAGGGTTACATACATAAACGGCGGGAGAATTCACTGTTAATTTAGTAAATATTTAATTCGGTTTGTATGAACTAAATTTTTGAAATAATGTGGATATTTTGAAATTTAACCCTCGCAATACTTCGAGACGAATTGATTTTAAACGCGGAATTAAGCAAAGCCAAAAATTTAGCGGAGCTCTCAGAGTAATAGAGTATCAAAACGGTACATTAGCATTTTAGCATGAATCAAGTAATAACAAATAAAAGGGGCTAGACAATGCCGTTTTATACGGCACTGTCGAGTCTCTTTCATATGTTATCACTTTAACTGCCCTAGTGCTCTTAGAATTTAAACAGGAATCAAGTACATACTCATACTTTCATTAGCAACTAGAATGCTGTCTGAGAAATAATTGTAGTGTTCATTACTAAATAATTAACATATTTATTCCTTCGATAATTAGCATTTCCGAAATTATAAGAAACATTATGCCGAATTCATATAAAAATATTCACAAAAAAATAAGTGTTGAGATAAAAAAAGAGACAACAATTATCCATAGAGAATATATTACATTCCCGCAATAATGTAATAATATTGCTGATAAAAATCATTCTTCTTCTAATTTAATTGAAAATTTACAACCTCAATTTGAAAACTACGACGTCGAAGGAAGAATACCAAGGAGATTTTTTTAGACGAGACATACAATTGGAATCCAAAAACAGCGTGCGCTAATTAATTAAATTACCAACTCCAGGATCTTTCAATTTGGCTACATTGCTTAATGAAACTTCATGGACAAAAAATCTGCTTTTATATATCATCGAGACAAGCTTCGTACAACATCTAGCGTAAATATTTACGGTTAATTAATAAGGGTCGATTTTACATATTATGTTATGCGAAATGACAGAATTCATGCGAGTACCACGAAAGTATCAAAGTATATGTTTATGTTGATATGATAATTCATAATTGTTCGATTCCGCGGCATAATTAAACGTCGACTAAAAATGGCTAATGGAATACGCTCGTGTACTCTTCCGTGACAAGCGAAAATTCCAAGTTGGAGAGAGGAAAAACAATCGATTCTATCCGTATATATACCGCCCATTAACGTTGGGCATGATATGGAAAGGAGAAATGACCGGGAATCGAACCCGGGGCTTACACTTGCCAGGCGGTTATTCTACCACTGAACTAGAAGGCTATTTCGGCCGTTTCAGAACGCGGATGTTTATCTATCCGATATAATTAATCCTTATTTCAGAATCAGGGAAGTTCTTAGGTTTTTCATTCCTCGATGACCTTCTTGTTATCATCAACAAGAGAACCAGGTATGAACATGGCGATCTGAAGAGTGGTATTTTTGTTTGGGTGGTGAACTAAGCCTAAATGGCAAACATATAAACTTAAATTCACTTAAGATCATATTCATATTCGAGATCTCAAATTCAATGGAAAACTTTGTGAGGCACATCTTTTATGGATCAACAGTAGATTTTAGAAATAGTTGGGTCATCGTGAGTATGAAAAGAAAGTTCGAGGCTTCACGCTTACTTCCCATTTCTTCTATCTTATTAGAATTTTATTTCGGCCATCAAACGAAGTGAAAGAACCTGACCGAAACGTGGAAAACTTCATCGCCGATATCTTCGACAAAGTCTTATACAAAATCCGATAAATTCCATCCACGCGAGAGATTTGAGAAAAAAGGTCTCAAGGACTCGAATGAAAAGACAGACAAAAAGAACATTTTTTCTGTAATCCATATAAACACATAATCGGCTTTTATTCATACTTATCGTTTCCGAAATAGCCGCAGGCTTTTATAAATATCTGAAGAACGTATTACTACATGTTTTTTCCTTATACCTTATTCTATGCCCGGAGTAAAGTCCTAAGACGATTCAAAGCGTCAGTTACAGCGAAGAAGGCAATAAAGGATCGCTCATTCGCCAGAACATTCTCTTCCAAGTCGAGTTTATTTTTGGTCAGCGTGGATCCAAAGGATGGTATTTAAAATCGTGTGCCTTCAAATAGCTTTCCTCGGGTGTAAATATGGAATTGCACTGAAAACGGGAAGTGCGAATAAAAACACAGTAAAGACACAGACATCCTCACTTGGACCAATACATGGTTTCCCAAAATTTACGTAGGTGCTGTACCCTTTCAAATATAAACCTTCAAACAAGATTTTATATTTTTAAATACGGGTATTACAACCTTTGGACACATCAATTTGTTGGTACTACTTCATTCAACAGAGAATTATCGAGTGGATGGAAAAAAATTCCAGAACAAGCATTTGAAAATACTTGTCTCATGTATCTCCAATAACCAAAACAAAACTATAAAAAATCAGATTCGCATTTCGGCAACAAGCAGCTGTCGTCAGTGGTAATTCAATGTAAAAATAGATTCTAAAAGAACGATCAATTTATTAAACTCTTCCTAATCGCCTATTTGTTTACTAAACGTAGTTTTTCGCGGCACCCCTAAAAATTAGCTGCAGCACTCTGGCGTTCTGTGGCACCCAGCTTCGGGACCACTAGATTAGTAATTTCAAATATTCGATTTTGTTTGCTATTACCTCCCAAAATTTCTTAAACCATAGGAATTGTTATTTTTTCTTGTCTCAATTTTATTTTAATCCAAAATAATATTTTATACGAGAAATAAAGCATAAAAATATAAAATTAAAACATAATACAACATTACAAACGCGTAAAAACATCAATCCATAAAGAAGGAGATAAAGGTTTTCCTTGCACAACAGCGACTGAATTATGTACCTACATTTGTTACGTTACGTTTAGAGGCGTACATTTAGGAAATTAATGATTTCAATAAACAGCATTATTATTTCTCAATCGATTCTATACACGCAAAAGTTTATCCAACGTGCGCCATTATTAATTTCAAATTCAGTATGTGTCGATCTCGTGACTACTGATTTAACTGCTCATTTGAAGCACTTATGGAAGCTGCGGCTAAAGAATTCATGCTAAAGACGATCAAACGTAAAATTCTTTTGCACTAGTCGATCCATGTAGATACTAGTACATACCAGTTATATACTGAATCACAATCGCCAGGAAAACAACTTTAAAAGAAATAACAATCGGTTTATATATTTACTGCTATGGAGTTCCATGAAGAAAATTCATGGTATTCATGTCGTAAGCAGTCTATCATTGAAAATCGTGCGCGGTCTATCAGCAGTGATCAAGTTGTGCTATTTCCGATCTTCTTTTGTTGTTTATTGCTAGGTTTTGAAATGGTGTCGTCTTGGAGAGCCTTCTGCTCGCTTTCTCTTTAGTCGGGTGTAGAACACTCAGGGCACTAACGCGCCCTTCGCTACCCAGAACGCTACCCTCACCATGATTGGGTGGGCAAATGTCGAAAAAGGAAACAGTAGACAGCATACAACAATTCTATTTTCTCCCTGATGTTTCGAATTACCCAGCCAACTTCCACGATTGGATTTCCGATCTTGTTTTTTTTTGGTGAGTATACGAATTACACTTACTTTTCTTTTACGTACTTCATGTTATTTTTATAAATAAGCTAAAGTTTACAACGTATTTCCATTATTAAATCTAATATACAAATGATAGACCGCATACGACATGAATACCAAATTCATTCTATAAGCACTCCACATTTGCAAAAGAAATTGTTAATCTTCGCGCCGCTTCGTTTTTCTGATGCAGGTGTGTGTCCACTTGGGAACGATCCGGTCACTGAAGCTCTTTATTGCCTTACCATATAAAATTATATCGCAGCAAAAAAAACGCCAAACCGGTTGTCGCAATCGACATGATCAGTAGGCATCGGAGATCAACGGCGAATGTTAAACAATGATTCGAATTCTACCAGTAAAGTGTTTCGTGATTGGAGGGAAAACGAGAAGTCCCGAAGTTTCACAAACAGAAATAAAAATGGACGCGATGGCAAATTCCGCCGTTGGCCACCAAGGTGCAACGTAGACGAAGGCGCAAACAATTTAATGTAGTGGCTAGATGATTAAGAAAGTCAACTGCTTATGGAATTCCACGAGAAGACTTACGATCCGGTTCTGGTCATAAAGTCTACGAGGTAGGTTAGTTTTTCTTATCAAAAGTCTTGATTTCCTGAAGAGAGGGATAGAGTATTTGTTGGTGAACATACGAGGACGGACAGCGGGAAAATCCGGTGAGCTGTCGAATAATGACAGAAAGAAATGGCGTGGCGTTGCTGCAATAATTACTGGTAGTTTTCTGGCGTAAAACGTATTTTTTTTACCGAGAAATAGATCCGGCAGAAGAGAATTTCCTACATTACCGGTTTTATTATGTGGAAACCTGTAAAATAAAAATAACGGAAACAACCGGAGTTTCCATCTTAAAACCGAATGGCCCAGGAGTGTTTTATGAACGTATTAACAAATTGAATTGATATATCCAAGAAATCAGAATATTTCTGGACTTTAGTTTACCAAAATTTCATTCCGCTAAGTGCACGACAAACTTACGTCCTGGAAAACATCGGATTTACATATTATCACCATACCCACGCAACCAAAATTTCACCTATCTGGGTCTTATGGTACAGTCGCAATTTCAACTTTTACAGGTTCACGAAGAATGGGAAGACGTATAGAGTTAGAACATGCAGGTTTTTCATAATTAGAAAGTATCGCAAACACTGAATTTCCGAAATAAAACGTAAATATATAGGTACATCGCAGGAATGTTTTTCTAAAATTACTAGTATTGAAATTACGGCTATACGTCTCATATTTAATAATGTATATCTGCCACAAAGCAACCTATTAAGAAATTGTACACAAAGTTTACAGCGTACCTATTTAAAAAACAAAATTTATTTAAAAACACACCCCTTAGCGAAAAGAACGTACACAAATCAAATCGTCTTTCTCGACGCAAATTTCAAAGGATTTGGAATAAATTCAAATTTTAACAATAATCTGCACTTTCGATCGAAAACAAAATTAAAATACCTCAATTTTAAACTCCTCGTTAATTTAACTAATCGTCTGATGTAAGGACATTCTTTTTAACGTCATCGAGGTCGAAAATGGATCCCATGAATAGGTATTAAAATTCTTCTTGGAACTCCGTCTGGTGTGTGCCGGTTACATCATTACTTTCTTATTATGAGCGGTGCCGTTAGATCCGCTAATTTGGCTAGCAATCGTGAAGGTATCCACTCTGTCTCCGAGGCCACGAAAAATAGTTCCGAAACATTTTCAAAGAATCCGATTCGAATATTGGGAGTGACTTGGGTGAGTTAGTTCCGCCCAAGTTTAGATTCTCTCGCTTTGGCAGTAGAAAACGATATTTCAGAAAAATAATCATCGAGGTCGCCTTATGGCTAGTTACCAATATTTTCAAGTGGAAGTAAACGTATACAATACGCAATATATATCGAGTTTTCACCATTATTATTTAAAGAAACATCTTAATCGTTTTAGCGCCTTGCGTGTAAGACCCATACTACTAACTTGTTTGTCAACGATTCTAAACAAATACGCTTTATAATTCAGAAAGTACTATTTCCAGCAAAGAAAATACGAGAATTGCTGCGATGAAGCTTACTGATATTAGACAACACAAAAAATGCATGTATTCTCACGTCAGTAATACAACACCATCCAGCGGCAATTTTCCCATTACGTTACATTTTTTATTAAGAACTTTCCTCTAAAACTTTTTAAAAAATATATCAGAAAATCTTCCTTCAAATTAGTCGTCTTTTTCAGCCGATCGATTTAACTGAGTGATCTAATGTGGAAAACCATAAGAGACCAACGCAAAACATAATCCGTAGAAGTTTTCAGTATCGTTCAATAGAACCCTTCGATTAATGACGTTTGCAAATTCATAAAATTATTCTAACATGTGTAATTGTAGGCGTCTGAAAAAAGAAGTTTCCGTGGCAACGCCAACCGGCCAAGTTTTCCCAAGTTTATAATGATTAAGTCCCTACAAAGAACAATATCATTAAGACAACGAGACGAAATACAAAGTGAAATGAGAGCAACTGGGAGGGGAAAAAATAAAAATTGCGGTCACCGACAAAGAGAGTAGAGAAAGAACGACGAATATCCCAAAAATAGTCTCATGTTCGTCGTATTTTTTCGCGACCTCGTTTCAAATTATTTGTCATTACGGAGACCGTAATGTTCTAGTCTCATTTTCGAGACGGCGCAAAACGCGGTGAAAAAAAAAACAAAGAGGACAAGCGTGACTACGTAATTACTTTTTCGAGCCGTGGGAGGGATGGGGAGTTTTTCTGGCCGACATTTCTGCAGCCAAAATACGCTATTATTTCGCCTATCCTTTTGCTCTCGAACGCACATATCTTTAACGGATGAATGGAAATTTACTCCAGACGAAAATAATGGAACAATGAAACCGCAAGTTCCTTTTTCTCGTGATGGAATTTCCTAGAGACGCTCGAAATATTTCTAGATCCGCAGAATCACGATAGTCTTTTATGCCATGTTCATATGGACTACTGGTGAGCAAATTTTATGTACGGCAACCCCCCTCCCCAATGTATCTGACATTTTCAACGAGAAGCAAACTTAAAATATGCTTTCTTTTTAATTGTTTCGTGATTTATGCAATGAGATATACTTTTATATAAATACATTTTTATACGAGCATAGTTTCAAAAATAAAAATATACAAATTAAATGTTACAATTCAATGCAAAAATTAATGTTACAAACACAAATAAATTCGCTCGAGGCCCACAGTTTGCACACCACTAGCTTACAATAAGACCAGTGTTTTTTATCTCCTCGGCTGAGAAAATAGGAAAACAAAGTTTTACGGCCCATCAGAATTTCACTTTGTAAAATGTTTAGTATGCAATTACAGTGTGCTGCATTAAAATTATATTTTTTTCGTGAGATATGGTTCACAAGCTATTTTAAATCCAAAATTATAACATTATTATTCGGTACAATACCTTTCTGCTACCTATATAGTCAAAAATTCTTGGGGTGACTCACCATAGAGGGCCCATTTTGAATATTTCGCGGCCCAGCAACAGGCCCTGGCTTAAACAATGGTGACCCTGGTATCGAAAAGTTATACTAATAGTAAACAGAGGCATTCTAAGGAATACAACTGCCTTGAAATGACTGCACATCGGTTAACTTGTCATTGTGACACCAATTGTTTTTTAAAGTTCTGAAACAATGCCCGCGAGAGCATTTTGTGCTACACCTGAAGCCATTACGTAAGCGAACCGCGAAGTTTAATACGGTCAATTTCATAACTGTCACTTATAATAATGGTCGATAAATCTTTTTAGTCTCGTTATTAAGCTAGAATGTTATTCATTATCGATTTTCACGGATAATAAGCCTCAGAGGCTCTCATTTAACTATCGATACGAACCCCAATTCGGCCCGCTGAGACATCAGAAACTATTAATTAATGCCGCCTCGTAAAAAGCTTCCCCGCCTCTGTCTTATATAGCGTTTTGTCTTTTTGTTCTTTTTAGATTCTACTTCAGGCGAACTACCATTGATAACAGCCGATTCGTAGCCGAAATATGTTTCCGACTTTCTTAACCGAAGCATGCCAACCGGATCTATCTCGAGTATCGATCGGATTCCATCCATAAGGTTAATTCGATATTTCAGACGTGTAAAATTCATTCAAAAACAGCCCTCACTTTAGGAGCATTGTTTCGGCGGCTACATCACAGGTCAGGGGTCTCAAATTCGGGACTCGCGGGCCTCATGCTGCCCGCGAAGTAAGCGCAACTTCATACGAAATGACGCAAACTCAAATGTATTCGTTAGAAAATATTTCACGCAAATGCTGATGAAGAATTTAAGAATTTACTCAAAACAGCGTTTTATTGCTCGTTCCCATTTATAAAAAATCCAGCACATAGGGGTATGCAGAAGAACGCTCTTACCACTGAAAGTGTTTTTTTGCGTGCCTGAAGGACTAAACTCTCGACGCCCAATCTAATATTTTTGTAATTAATGAGTGTAAGACAGCATCATTGGATTGGATTCTTCCCCCCCCCCCCCCCCCCGTGGAAGGGAAAAGTGATATGAAAAGATGTGCGAACTGGAAAAGTATGGAATGCGGCCCGCGGATTTGGTACTGTCCCTATTAATGCGGCACGGATGTGAGTTTGAGACTCCTGTTATAAGTGGTAGACGAATTGTTTTGGAGTCGGAAAGCAAGGAAGAGGCGAGAAACCGTTTGGAAACTTCTTCCTCTGCAATCACCTCCCCCCATGATTTCTCAACCCTCCCTTCCGCCGTGTCCCCTCTAGCACCCTCCCTCTCCACCCTATTTTCCCAGCATTTCATCCGAGATCCGTATTTTCCGTCACGTACGCCGCCGCCTCCGCTAGGAGAACCGTTTGTCCTTGCGGGTTTGTTTTCCCTAGATTTTCCACGTGGTTAGCTGAAGGAGGATTCGGTAATGTTCTTACCCAAATAGCAATCCCCCACCCCCACCTAAACGACCCCCATAACGAGCCCCGTCCTCCCCCCTCCATCCCCTTTTGAAAGGCGATAAATTGACTTTTTACGGAGGAATTTCCAAAGAGCTCTCTCAACGCCGTTGCTAAGCAGGCGGCATAATCAGCGCGCGCACAACAGGTGGGCATGAATCACAGCGATCGAATGTAAATGAAGGCCGTGTTGATACTGTTGACGGGTGAAGGATGAAGGGATGAAGTACCGTCATCCAGAGCTAACGACCAAAGGTTCGACCCTGCGTTCTGGTTCTCTCGCGATAGCCCCTTTATTTATGACCTTCTGTTGTAGTTGGCGTATTTACACTGAGCAAAAATGGTTAATGTGCTTAGGCGAACAGAATTAGAAGCTAGACTGACTAAACTACGACAAAAAGAAAACGGTGCCAAATAAATCGCGTAAACATTTGAATACACGTACGGTTCTAGTCGATACGATTATGTCACTATGTACGTACTAAATACGTGGTTATGCGTGGAAAGAAATTGTATCGCACTCTGTCTCGTGGCAACAGAGCCGCTTCTAAGGAATCACTCAATCGTTGAATGACATCAGACGAGAAGGATAGGGCTAGGCTGTAAGTGGAACTAAAACTCGATACCTATAGCTATTATGTTATTGGAAGCTTCATGGCTATGTTTTGACGAATTACGATCAAGTTGTGTTGTTTAAGACATTAAAATTTACAACGGCATAAATCTAAATAAAAAATTTAGACGCCATTTTTAGTAAAGCGATACACACACACACACACGATTATATTCTGAAAAATCAAATTCTAATGGAAATTTGCTAAAACAAAATAAAATAAATATAATGAAATAAATGAAAAATTGAAAAAGGGCAAAAGATACGTGAAAAGAGGTCAACCAACAAAATATGCATGCGACAATCAGGATAAACCTCATCGGCATTAAATCGTTAAAAAATTGCAACAAAGTAGAACTCACTATGGACGGAAATTCCACATGTAGTAACTATTATATTCCCCAAATATTACTACAAAATTAAAAAAAAACAAAATGGGATTTTCTCACACCATCCTAAATGGGATAACCTACGTCTCATCGGGTCAAACCGAATGCAAAAAAAGAACCTAAGTGCATAAAACCAATCGCTACATAATAAACCACTGAATGCGGCTGCTTTGTGGCCAAAATACGCATCAGGTTTCCTCTTTTACTGGCTATTGAAGCAACGTTGCCAGTCACTTGTTATCCAGACATATGGTGACATCGATAATTCGTTTTCGGAACGAAGTGTGTAATTGGAAAAAAGAAATGAGGAAACAGAGTTTCAGAGACCGCAAATAGCTTTCAATGAAATTACATAACTTGAGGTATAAAATAGGAGAAGTTTGAACGGTAAGAATCACCGACAAAAAATACTTTTGAACGGAATGTACGACATGAAATCAACCCGAGAGGAATTGCAAGATGGCACGAAACACCGAAATTACAACCGTTAATTTGTTCTGAAAGGGCTTCTCTTTTATACCTCCCAATTGCAAATGGGAAATGATCTAAGGATACAATAGGCCAGCGAGCTCTACCGAAGTTAAATGACGAGTCAGATTAGCTCCAGTAAACAATCCACTTTCTCCCAACGAATGCAATTAACTGATGATAGTCACTTAGCTAACTGAATTAAAAACGAATGACGGATCCGAGAAAAAGGGAAAGATTGAGATATATCAACACAGAGAGAGGGGTGGGGGGGGAGATGGGGAGGGAGAGAAGGGGAGGGAGACAGAGGAGAGGGAGAGAGAGGGGAGGGAGGGAGAGGGGAGGAGGGGAGAGGGGAGGAGGGGAGAGGGGAGGGAGAGAGAGGAGAGGGAGAGAGAGGAGAGGGGGTGGGAGAGAGGGAGTGTGTGAAAGGAGAGAGAAGGTAGAGAGAGAAGTAGGGAGGGTAAAGGTAGAGAGAGAAGTAGGGAGGGTAGAGGATTAGAAGATTTTCCGCACTAAATGCTTCTCCCTCGTAGTATACACGAAACTAAGCTGGCATACGACGGATCTGCAACATTCCACGGCACAATTTCGAAATCGCTCGATACTTGAGGCACACCGATCCAAATTCCGTATGATTGTGTGGGACGTTTTTTCTGTTAGTAATTAACACAAGTGGGAGTAACTAATCACTTTTACGTACTCCGAAGATGAAGAGAGTTGTGGCCTAAGACTACATTTTTAAATCGTTTATCTCGGTAGGATTAAGAAATTCAATGATTGGTAATTTCTTCAAGTAATTAAATCGGTGAAACAAATTCTACCACAAAGTAACTATCTCAAATAAATTTATTTCCTGTGGTTTTAGCTTGAGAAGCAATGATATTCTTCCCTTTACAATCATTCCAAACGAACCGTGGCGGTTGCGGAGAACTACTCTTAGCAAAAATTTCTCTGAGGTTTCAGGAAATTATGATGATAATATCCAATTTAATATAAGAACTTCAGCACTATTAGAGTCTATTAGCTTGAAGCATACATACGAGCACAGTATTAAGCAGAAAAATCAACTTTATCGACATGATTCAAATAAGTAAGATTCATAACCTTAGTCACATTCTCGAAACACATAATCACACACAAAATGACTCTGCCTCCAAAGTTAATTTCTTTTTACGTAAAGTTCGGTTAATTTATACATAGTTAAAATATGTGAAATCACGTTTACAATATACAATAACTTGACAACACTATGGATTATATTAAAAATATACATGAAACAGACTATTTAGAAAATAAAAGAAGAAAAACTAGTACGCTTGGATAAATTTTGGAGGAAGTGCAATTTTAACGAGAGCAGAAAGATGGAAAAAAGAAGGGAATGGGAGTGAAATCCTTCTTGATATAAACATTAAAAATCGTTTACATAACATCGAAGTAATTTTCTCTTTGGACATACAATCGCAGAAAGTTATGACGATTGATTATCTAATGTGAGCATTCATTTAAAGTTCCCTATATAGCTAAAAAAAATTATTGCTTTGAGAAATCTGTTGTGAATGCATCGCCAGCCGCGCAAAAGAGGATGTTTTACCCAAGTGCAACTAACATTATTTGGTATTGTAGCGTCAAATGTGATCGTAATTTTTAAAAGGTACAACTATGTACAGGATGGCCGATCTCTCTTTTCTATGAAATAAAACTTTTCACGTACTCACTTTGAGCGCAGTGAACAATTTCATGACCAGAGAAATCCAGAAATTGCACCTACCTGAAAAGACAAAGAAATAAAATTATGACCATCATTCCTACAAATAATAACCTTAAAAATAAGAGAATATAAGAATAACATACTGGATAAAGAATAATATTATTCACTTGAAAATAAATGAGAAAGAATTAAATATAATAGGATAAAAATAAATTTCATTTAAAACGAAGGGAGATATTTAATGGAGCACAAACCACAGCGAACGCTAGCTACATTCTCGCGCAGAATAATTTAAATATTTAAAAATTCTTTGTCTCATCCACATTCATATGAAAATATTCTCCGGTGAACAGCTGAAAGTAACCGACAATATTATGCTCCCGGGAACGTATTAACTCCATTCGTTGGGAGATAAAGAGACGTCTATGACAACTTTCTGTGTGAAATTCGAATGCGAATTTGTTAAGTTTAAATTTTCCTCGACGTATCCACAAGAAAATTTACATCAAAATAGGTCGAGTCCGATGATCAAGGTTGCCAGAATACATAAGACCTGAATAAGGATTGTTTCTCCATGCTATACCCTGACATGGAGGTATTAGTACAACAGAAAGTCCGAAAACGGTAGTTTTCCTAATACCAGAAATTTTAAAAGCTGAACAATGTCTATATATAAAATTCAAGAAAGATGTATTTCGGAAAAGTCCGAGGCCATAAAACAAGTTTAATAAAAGCAGCGCAAAGAAATATTACTTTATCGAATTTGTAATCGAAAGCAGCTCAACCTTCGACGTCAAAAAGTTGATTATAATCAAACAGCCCATTCTTCTATAAATAATTTCGTGAGAGGAGAATAAAATTAACTTTTGTTAAGGAAATAAAACATAATATTTCTATATTATATTTTCTTTTTCTTGATCTATACGCACTGTATTTGATAAATCATACACGTATTGTCCAGAACCCGGAAAAATCCAGAAACATTTCTGTTAAAGCTATTTTAATTACACTGGTATGAGAACCTAGAATTTCCGTTGAAAGTATTGTCTCATTTTTACCGCATACTACATTTCTAGAAATAAAAGTTATTCGGCGTGTCATTTTCACAATCAACAAAACCATCACCGATGAGGCTGCTTCACAGCCGAAATGCACAAACAAAAGGCTGCTGATGACTAACATTCGAAAACATTCACGATATAAAATTTTTCCTGTAAAAATTGATGGAAGTTGATGATGTGGCCATTATTTATGTAAAAAATATGAAAAGAACTCAAGAAAGGTTTTCTCATTACAGCAGGATAAAACATTTCTGTGGACCGCATTTTTACAGCCCTATTCCAAGCTCACGAGCCACGGACTTTTCACGCTTAGCTCGACTTACTGACTAATCATAAGAGTAATGCGAGAGATAACTAAAGTGGACTTGAGCGATAAATAAACTCCACGTTAGTTTCTCCGATAAAAGGTTGAACTTGAGTGAAATATGACAGACAACACTCCACCGGGCGAAGAGGAGCAAAATTTACGCGTCGCCTAGGTAAGATAGCGAATATATTAAATTGCTACGTTTGACAGCTGACGACGAATTCGACGAATCCCTCCGATCAACAACATTAGCGCCAATTATGTCAGCAGATGAATAACCTTTCTCTCTTATCAACGACAGCTGGCGATTTTTTCCTATTCTCGGAAGGATGTTGAGCGGTCGGTAGGTTGTTTGGCGCCACTGTGGCGAACAAACAAACCCCGACACTTTATTTTGCCTATTTTTTCCGGTTTCGTGTGGGGATGGAGGGCAAACTTGTGTGTCCATTACGTTAATTAAAAGGGAAGACTTGGAAATATCCCCCTATTTGGAAGATTTTTGTTCTTTGCCTGAGACAAAGGTCTATGACCAAACTCGGTTACCTAGGAAACCATGGCTGAAATTAATCTTTGAAAGAAAGAAATTCACGTATTTTTATCGCATGGTTTGATATTCATTAAAATTTCATTTATTTACAAAGATAGCACTTGTTTACATTTGGTTCAAGAATTGAACTTCGTTCAGAATGAAAAATGCACAATTAAACCACAGTCCCCAGTTTATAAATTGAAAGTGTTAATTATAAAATTAGATTAATAATTAATTAGATCGATGTGACGCTTCATAGCAAATTTATGTGACTAAAAACCTGGTGAAATTCATGAATTTTTAAATAGGTATCGCATAATCATTTAATTTACGCTAAATTTCTAACTCGTAATTTGGTTTTACATTGGATTATCTCACTAATACCAATTTGTTTATATGTACAGGATGTCCCAGAAGTTCGAGTGCATAGGTCATCTTTGTTATTTTGCCGAAAAACGAAAAAGTGTAAGAGACCAAAGTTGTTTGCAATAGGCTACTTTTCGGCTGAAATGTTGAAATTTTTCGTCTAGGACCTTCCTTTCGGCCGCTACACTCTTGGCTCATCAGTGGTCTTGCTCCGTTGTTCCACAGAACTTTACCACTGATGAGCCAAGAATGTAGCGGCCGAAAGGAAGGTCTTAGACGAAAAATTTCAACATTTCAGCCGAAAAGTAGCCTATTGCAAACAACTTTGGTCTCTTACACTTTTTCGTTTTTCGGCAAAATAACAAAGATGGCCTATGTACTCTAACTTTTGGGACACCCTACCTGAATAGATGTGATATTTAAATTCAACGTAAGAATCTGGATAAAAAATTTACAAAAAATAATAGCTCCCCATTAAAATATATAATTATAGCACGAAAAACACAAATTACAGTCATCTGAAAGGCAAAGCTAAACCATGAGGAATCACGAAGAAAATTCTTAAGGTGAACTTGACTTAAAACTTTGTGGATAAGATATAGAAATAAAGTTAATGAAATTCATATCGTAAGACGCTAAAACAGCCTAAGGATTTCGCCTGAAATGCTCTTTATAGTATTTATATTTAGTTAGTTAGTATATCTGTGATCACTTCTGCGCAATTCCTCCATTAAATCCTTATCTTTTACCTTTTTCAAGCAACCTCCGAAAAAAAATTTCTTAACCGAAACGGGAAACTGGAAAAAATAAGAACAATAACAGCATTTCGAACAAAGCATGTTTTGTGATGATATTTTCAATTTCATCGCGATTCCACGCGCGTGTGTGTGTGTGCAAACAAATGAAACCTTCACGCGCCGTGGTCAGGAAAATCTCGCAGTTCCTCAATTTGAATTTAACGACTTTTTAAAATAACAAGAGAGAAAGAATTCAGCGGCATCACGCTGGGCGGAAGCACTCCATAACTATGAATTCAAAAATTTGATTGGTTCAAGAAATTCATACATTCCGATTGGCAGATTAACGATGCACGATTTTTTTACCGTACACCACGCCAAGTTATGCGGCAGGATGGGCCCCTAACACCAAAATCTTCTAAAATACGAACACAATGATGACACGTTATACACACACACATCAAATAACTTTACAAGAATAAATAGGCTTAAAATTTCCAAGAAATATTCGCACCAAACGATCAAAATAATGAAATTTAATATATCACACAAACATTATCGAAAGATACTATTTAAAATGGACTGAAATTAAATCAAACGAGGATACATGAGGTTTCGAATGAAAATGGCGCTAGGAAAGAGAGCAGTTTTTTTAATAGATTAAAGTAAGGCAATAATTGCAAGATGATGAATGGAAGGAATTCTAATGACAACCTGAGGAGTCAAACAGGAACCTGGCAAGAGTTAGAATTCTTGAATCGATCTTTAAGCTGCATGAAAATAGCTATTTTACGACGCGCATTCTCTTTTGATTTTCTTCCCGACTTCTGTCTGTTGCTAAACTCACTCTTCAACCTCTTTCTTCTGTCAACCTCACGTCACCTCTTTTTCCTCAATTTTCTGTTTACGGACGCCACCTCCCATTTTAAAATCTAAATTAAGATGAAATGGTTCTATGCTCAATTGTTTTTTGTATCTCTGGCTGAATTTTATTTATTTTATTTACTGCCAAAGAGTCTTAACTAAAGCGCATAGCAAATTACAGTAGACTTGGTCTAACAAGGAATTAATACAAAACAAACATCCATGTAGTAGGCGGGATTCGAACCCTTGACCTTAGTAATTGTCGGTAGATACTCTAATCCAGTACTATCCAAACTTATTGTTTTTGCATCTAACCTATGGACAATTTCATCAGGTACTAATTGCCCCCATATTTCCGCAAAAAAAGAAATTGCCTTGAAAAAATTATATCAAAATCTTCGAGCCGAAGTGGAAAAAATATACACTTACTCTGTACAGTTACCAAATATTTAATTTAAGCAATTTCATGGAAGTGAAAGGTGAGTAATTGCGGAATATGAGGTAACTAAGATAGCATCAAGATTTTGCTGCTCTAACTACCCTACTACCAACGTCGGAAAAAGAAATGCACTGAAGATATTCACATGAGAGATCACATTCAGTTCGAGCTAATTACTTTTAGATTATATATTTCCATCAATTTTGCGTAGTTGTAGAGCTATTTTTAATTAAATTAACAAACTAAACCTAATTATCTCTATAAAAAAAAGAAGCAAACTAAATATTTAATGCAAAATTTATTACATTAACACAGAAAGAATAAATTAATTAACAAACAGAAAAAATTAAAATATTTTTTAAAGAGACAAAAAAGCGAATATCGTAAATTAATTGGGGCGCTAAAATGTACACAAAGTAGATTTTATATACAACAAATTCCGAATGCAATTTATTTATTCTATTATGATTTTCTGGTAAAAAATATTTCCGTACAATAAAAAAAACCATACAAATGAAAAATATCTATTGGTAAGTGTTCCATTTCATTATCAATATTATTTATTCTATCCGAACAAATGACGCGCGATTACTGATAGCGGAAACTAAACATATTGGAACTTGATAGTTGTAATTCAAATGCAAATGTTGAAACGCGCAAACACTGGTGTAGAGATACCTTTCGTTTCCGTAAAGGGTCAATATCGATGCCGCGGAAACTAATAAAGCACTAATAAAAAAAACTGGACACTTGCTACGAAACGGATCTCTGGCTGAATTCTCGACAGTTTTCGAGGTCGTCTACTGTAAGGAAGAAAAAAAATAGAAAGTGACCTACGCCAGCATCCCTCGGGGGTGAACAGCATCCGTTTTGCAACAGCTTCGCATGTCTGTTTGCAAGTCAGTGCATAAATTGCAGTGATAACAAGAGTCGTTTTTTGCGCAATTACGACTCCAGCCTTTTCCCACTTCCATAACACCTTCGAGTTTGTGGCGCAAAAATCATAAAATATTCGCGTACTTTTACTACTTCGCAAACGTGTGTAAAAACATTGTACATACTGGAGTTAGAAGCTGCGAAAGTATTTATTTTATTTCGTTCTAATCGTTTCCTGGTCCCTTAGTCGTACAATTATGTATCTACATTATAGACGTCCTAGTCAATTTATTTCGCGTCTTTTATTTTTTGCGATTCAAAATGTCCATATCGCTTCAAAAACATTTCATTTTGCCATCTCTTGTTGAAGATACTAGAATTATGGTTAAGAGAACACTGAGATCAATAAAATAAGATTTTTTGCATTACGTTTCCTATCCGAACATGTTCAATATTTTCATCCCAAAACACGCACAATTAGTTTTTCTGTTACCATATTTCATCAAATTTTTTTGATATAATAATATATATAAATTCTTTATCAATAAAAATGTTTCATTATTATTATCATCAAATGTTAGAAGTCCTAACCGGCCAGGTAGTTACGATGCCTTTAAACACAGAAACAGTATAATAAATATTCGTATTCCATCCCTCATCAGTGGTAATTTGACCACAGCTTATAGTAACAGTAGCGCTGGTGACGATTCATATGTAGGAAAAATGCACATAGGATATATCGAATCGTATGGCGCCCTTGAGTTATCTAATAACAAAATACATAGCATGAGCTATTTAAATTAAACAATAGGCATCCATATTCACTCTGGAAAAGTTATCGTTAAAATGTTTGCGATCGTAATCCTGACAGCGATCGGGTCACTTCTACAGAATTAGTTAAACTGCGATAAAACAAACTTGGCAAAAATTAATCGATCGTATTGGACGAAGAATAAAATTTCATCGCCTAAAACATGTTCGTTCTAAAGTCCATGATTTCCGCCGCCAAAGAAAAAGCCCTCTAAAACAGTTTTAAACGACGACGCGTTCATCGACTGTCTTGGAATGTTTCCATCTTAAGGCGTCAACAAATATACTGACTTCATTTTCCTCGATTAGTCCTTCGAGGGATGCACACGCGCACACAAACCGTTGATGAGCTGACAAAGATACTTGGAATATTTTTCAGAAAGGAAACGACACCGTGCAATATGATTGTCTCGATTAGACGTTGGTTTAGGGTTGTTTGTCTTTCAGAGTCTTCGCGAGGTTCTACGCTCCCTTCTTCACTACTACTGGCAAGAGTATCCGAGGATATATTTAGATCGGCAACACGTGCATTCGAGGCCAGGCTCTGAAAGATCATTTCTAGCAATACGGGCGACAAATGGTTCAGCGCACTACGAGAAGTTTACTATCGTCAAATATCTCGTATTTTCGAAAATTTCGACCCTTAAATCCTTACTGACATTGACGGATTCCGTTCCGGCTTTCGTTAAACGTAATGTATTCAAAAGTGTCAAATTTAATGTATCGCCTGAGAGATTTAATTTAATATTCGGATATCGTGCAACGTAAAATTGTCCGCAAAAGAATTTTTTTAAATGAGGGAAGAATTTCAGAGCAAATTACAAAAGGCGTTTTTTCTCCTTCTTGCTTGATGATTAAGACGGCGCCATAAGATTACATATTTGGTTCAGATCGACTGCCTCATAATTCCCTTTAAAAGCATTATTATATCAATTCTGTCCAATAATACGTTTCCCTTTTAAAAGCATTGGACTCGTTCCCATGGTAGTTGATATTTCCCATCGTTAAAAATCGGAAATTTTTTCCCTCTATTTTGGTTTCAAAGCAATTGTTCGCTATCGTTCGACTCGGATTAGAATTCTGTTTTCAAAAAAAAAATACAAACCTCAGTCTTTCAGCTATAGAACTGTTCATGTCCCGAGTTCCTATGTTAATTTTAACTATTTTTTAAATGCAAATTTATAATGCACTGCACCTATTTCATGCTTTTCTTATTAAGGGGGTAGAAATGAAACAAAGGGGTTGGAAAAAGAATTCGATTACTCCTCAGAAGCTGATCCTAGATCCACCAAATAATTACCACGTCTATTTCTCAAACATACGCCGCCATTTAATAAAATCTTGGCTTCTCTAAGTGACAAGATTCCACAGACATTGCCCAAACAGATAGACGGACAGACAAATCGAATACATAAGCGATAAAAAAAACAGCTAAAAATAAACGATTTAAAATTTGAAGCATATAACGACTGATGGACAACATTCTAAAACGAATGAAGGGGACAAAATGAAGTTTCGGCTATATAAAAGCTAATGCGATCTTTTCGGTTCGCCAAACCAGAACCACTTAAAATCTGCCCCATTATTTCCAGAACAACCTGTATTTACAGCAAGAATTCCTTCATAATATTCGCCACAGTTGAATCGGGTGAGATAATTAAAGCAATCAGATTTTTACTGTTTCCATTAACCTGGATTTTTATCTCGAGTAATTCATTTTACATTTCACTTGTTTCTGATTATCAATAAAACTTTAGTGTCGAGAAAAAAAAGCATTTAACTTTAATTTATTTTTCTTATCGTAATTAACTTTTGAGTTGTTTTTTTTTGGTGTATTTTTCTACTGCCGTGAGGCCTATGGAAAAATTTTAGGAAGCACCTTAGTTATGCAGGATATTTTTTCTGCGTTTTAATAAAGAATAATATCGTTTTAATTATAAATAAATCAACGTTTGAGCATTAAAAATAACACTTATTTATGGGAAAATTAACTTTTCGCACTTTTTGCGGGAACGTTTGGCGTCTTTTTCAAGCGGAGTCTATGGCAAATACCACCTTTGCCATATCCTAGTTACGGCACTGTCGCGAGGCATGAGGAAAAGTGCCACAATAAAAAGTCATTCCTTATCTTTAATTGGTCTCTAAGATACATTTTAATTATCGAAACAGAAAAAAAACATGGAAACGAAATTCGTTTTGGAGACAGCGAAGTAGATTACAACTCCAGCTAACCCTGAAGAAACTTGAAAAAAATGTTTTATTAAGGACACTTCGGTAAGTTTCAAAACAAAGAGCGTAAAAATTCGCATTTCTGAAATTAAAATTCCACTTCCTTGATGAATAATTTGAAAAAGAATGAAATTAGAATCTTTCTTTCGTGATATTATAATTAGGATTCCCAGATGTACTACTTTTGGTGGTATATACTTACGTATTAACGGGGAGCCCAACTTAATACGTAAGTACCGATTGGTTTCTACCAAGATATCTGTAGTCTACAGAGGGATTATATCTCGCTTGACTGTTGCGCCGAAAATGGAGAGGATATTGGCGAGCCTTCGGCTCGCTTTGTTTTTATTTTAGTTGCCGTCTCCGCGCGCTACCGCGCCCTTCGCCTCGCTGGAACCAAACTATCCCTCCCCGTTGTCCGGTGATCGGGTTTGTAAATGTCGCGACAGGCCGATCAGTCGAGACGTACTACCCCTCCCCGTTGTCCGGTGATCGGGTTTGTAAATGTCGCGGCAGGCCGATCAGTCGAGACGCTTTCGATACCATTTTAGAAGAAATTGCTAAATATTGGCTAACAGAAATTAAAATGTGATTGTTATAACAAATCGTTTTAATGTTAATTGGATTCTTTTACCGTTGTTCTTAAAAATTAAAACAATTTAAATGGTATTTGTTCCGTATTTATATTTTTAAGTTGGGTTCCCCGTTAATACGTAATACATTGTCGTTCACAGTCGTCGACGAATCGCCATCCAAACAACCTCCAGCGTTTTCAAGACGAGAAGAAGAAGCAAACCCTCTTTCGCTGATAACTGAAGTAAAGATCGTAATCGCCACAGCAACTATATTTTTATTTAAGAGGTAAGTCTGTAATGATTTAGTCTTTTTAATAAACTGTATTTAAGAGAGAATATAAATGAATGCTGCAGCAAGAGTCACTGAAAGAAAATTACAGAATGTACATACATATAATTACGAATCATTTTAACTGAAAGTGCCGGTGCTTCTTATTTTTTAATAGATGCTCTATACAAATCTTGATTATGTTCGTTTCTGCAAGGAAGTAATTTTCCTCGAGTTTTGAGTTTTACACTACTGTTGACGCAATCAAATGGCCAGTTTAGCCGTATATTATGTGTAGAATGGTTAGTGTACATTTTATTAATGGTTATCAATGAAAAGATTTCTTATTTTAATGTTTAATAAATTGTTTTATAAGATTATTTTTTAATATAAACCTATGTATTTATCGTTATTGCAAATTCTCGTCAATCCATTATTTTCTAATTTCAGAATATGTGCGCATTAATATATAAAGTCTAAAAGAAAGTGTCTACAATGAGAAATTCTCAACTGACTTTGATGGTATTAAGAAGAGCAGAATGGGAATACTGAATACTGTTCAACAGATATAAATATTGTTAATGGTGGTGTTACGTTAATCAGAAAACACTGTGAAACTGCCGTTCACAGGTCCAATGTTAAAATAAAAATTCGAATGTCGGAATCGCGAATTTTTTCAAAAACAAAGATTCACCGGCATCTATAAAAACAGCAGCTGCTGAAGGAGCATTTGCCTACCATACTGCTATTAATTCATTATCTTTTAAATCGAATGACTGCACAATCCGATTAGTTTCTAGTATTTTTTCGGATTCAGAATTTGCAAGGAAAATTTCTACCGTGCAAACAAAAATACAGGCGATTATTACTAATGTTTTAGCATAAAAATCTATTCACGATTTGTTAGCAGAATTAGGCAACAATCCATTTTCATTAGCCACTGATTCTTCTAATCACAAAGAATTTAAAAAATTTCCGATAGTTATAACATACTTTTCATCGGATGGCTTAATGATTAAACTGCTCGAATTTCTGAATTTGCCTGGTGAGTCGCCAGATTTGGTATTTGAGTATTTGCAAACAACTTTAGAAAAATATAATTTAAGAATAAATAATTTAGTTACATTTAGTGTAGATAATGCCAACGTGAATTTCGGTGGTGTAAATCAGAAGGGGCAAAGAAACGTTTTTGCAAAATTGAAGAACTTAAAATGAAACTTAATTGCTACTCCTTGTCCTGCTCATACTTGCCGCAATGCTGCTAGCAAAGCATGCAAAAGACTATCGTTAGACGGTGAATCAATGTTATTCAGAATTGTTAGTTATTTTAATAGGTCGACGTTAAGGCATGAAAATTTCAAGAAATTTTGTGATTTTATCGAAATTGACTATGCTAAATTTCCCACGCACTCATGTACACGTTGGCTAACCCTTTTACCCCTCATTGAAAGAGTATTGGAATTATGGATTGCTTTAAAGTTGTTGGCATTATCGAATAATGACTTACCAAATATTACGGAAAATTTGTTTACCAATGACACAAGTGAAATTTATTTTTGCTTCCTCCAAAGTTCATTACTCTTTTTCAACAAACGTTATTGATTTTGGAGGAAAAAAGATCTTTTACTACCAGAAATGTTGGATTCTGTTATAACACTTGAACGAAAAATCAATGAAAGGATATCAAAAAATTTTTTTGGTGCAACAGCTTATGCAAAGTTGCAAACGTTAAAAGATTAAAATACAACCATTCAGTTACAAAAAGAATTTATTGAATTTTATTCTAAGTCGGTTGATTATATACGTAATTGGTGTAGAAGTAATGATTATCCTTCGTCAACCACATCGTTAATGCTTAAAAGTACCGAAGATAATCGATACGGCGAAATCCGAAAATTGGCACAATTTTTAATCCCAGAAATCTCTGCAAAGGATTCTTTGTTTGATGAAACGACTGAATTGATTTCATTCCTTAGAAGTGCTTCAAAAGAATTCAATACTCTACCAGTTGATAAAAAGTGGGTCACTTTATTTAAAAATTATCATTTTGCTGAGCTAAAGAAATTGGTGCATATCATTTTTGCGATTCCAACATCGAATGCTATTGCTGAGCGAGTTTTCTCATTGTGTAAGAAACAATGGACTGATGATAGAAATAGACTGGAAGTTGAATCAGTCAAATTTTGCTGAGAGTTTAATGTAATTATGATTTAAATAACATGAGTGAAATGATGCAAATTTAACTTATATGCGTGTGTGCGTAGTACTGATCACAAATGTGAAGTTTGAGAAGGAGAAAAATTCTGAACATGACCGGGACTCGAACCCAGGTCTCCCACTTGCCGGGTTCGTGCTTTAACCAACTATAAGCTACCAAGACAGACCAATTCTCCATTTTTTAATTAATTTTCCGGTTAATTTTCAATACTCCGAGTATATTATATCCCATAATTGTAGAATACGTTGTAAAAAATATTCAGCCATACAAGCGGGAAAATTAGCGCATATTTTATAATTTGTCCCGTGATGACAGAAAAGAAGTTTTGGGGTTAACAAAATCTACAGAAAATAACAGTCCTGAATCTGTTTGCATAAATTTCCACGGGCCATAATTTTACCTTACAATATGTTTTAATTTTGAAATTAATGGAAAATGGCAATCAATTCCCGAAAAGGTAAGATACTATAGTAATTACAACAAGTTATGCAAATCAAACAAAGACTGATAATAAAAAACACAAAATTCCTTTCGAAAGCAGATATTTCTCTGGTTAATAAAAGCAAAGGAAAAAATATGCCAAGGTCGCCTTCAACAAAGAGATCCACGCCGTAAATAGGTCACGACCCATTTAAATGGATCTTCCCAATTCTCGAAAGAAAAAAATGGCGACCCAACACAAATGTACGATAAGAAAGGCGGTGGATATTCGTTCGGCAATATTTTTCGCCATACGTTGCAAGGCATTTTAACCTACCTTTACTGAACAAAAAAGGAAGGGCAAAGATTATGGAACCGATTGCTCGCAGAGGTGTTAAAGAACGCCTTGAATGGACGCCCTTGTGCTTAAATAGAATATGTGTCGTATGTGTTAACGGGCTGATGTGAAACGTATTTCAAGTTCCGAGAGAAGGCGCAAAGTTCAGGACAAACAAATGCGACAGGAGTAAAAGGACCAGTAAAGGTGCAGATGGACCGAAAACAGATCGATCACCGGATCCAAGCGTTTATTTCCCCCGTTACAAACTCACACAACGTGCAAAAATGTTTGTGTAAGGCGATTCGACTTTTTTATTCGATTCCAATGGAGAACCCAGCATGGCGTGGATTTTACAAGTCGACAAAAAATTTAAAAAATTTGGATGGTAGATTTGTTGTAGTATCAAAAAGAAACATACCTCGTTAGAAGACTGTGCAAAAATATATGAAAGAATGTGTCTTTGCCATTTGAGCTATAAACTGAATCGAAAAGAGTAACGAAGTCAAAGAATAATGAGCTATAGATAATTATAGATTGTTAATAATTTAAATAAATCGCTATCGTTGGTAATTCGCCGATTTTTTGCTTTAATTCTTGTGAGATTCGACATTAATGTTGAATAACCACTAATGAAAAAATCAATATTAAGCTGAAAGGCGTCGGTGGTTTACTAGACCATTTATGGCAAAAAAAATTCTTATTTTATAGATCAAGTTTAAATTTCGATTTCTTTTTGATAAACTGACAGCCTAGGTCGAATGCCATTATTAATAAACGCTTTAACCACGCCGAATAAAAAAATTCCACCAAACCAAATTTAAGAAAGGTTTAATAAAGGCTTAATGAGAGGAGATTTCAAATTTTATTTCCTATTACACGTCTGCCATGAACGAGCGATATGAACGAACGACATTGTTGTCATTCTGCACTTTGATATGAGAGGAATTAGCCCTGATATGAATCATATAGGCCACTTCAATATAAAAGGCTAAAGCGGATGCCTGTATGAGACAAAATATTTTCCGCAGACACGGGCGAGAGAACTGGCGAAAAGGTTTCCGTTGTCAGTAGACCGTTTTTCGCGGCGATAATGCAATGACGCGGCTCTCGAGAAATTGAAGTGCAAAAATGAGGCTCTTCCTATTAAAAATTAATACAAAAAGATATTTTAATTTTGTCCGGCTATATAATTTAGGAAAAGAAATTTCTCTCACGAATTATTATTTTGAATTTAAGCAAAAGTGTAGTTTATTGTTTCAGTCATGTGTCAGCATTGACTATAATTTGACACAAGCGTGTCATTTTCTTCTTTGACGCTTACACAAACTAACAAGTTTTATCGTAATATGTCCAACTGTGAAGTTTGCAGTTGAACAAACCGAATATAAAAGGTGTTTTCTAATCAGAAACATTTTAAAATTGCAATTAGAAGTAAAAATAGTACACAAAACTATTCAAATATAAATTTCAAAATGAAACCACCTTACAAACTATACTTCAAGATATAATTTTTCTACACAACACCGTATCAATTCAACAGGATCTATTGGAGCTTCTAATTATTTCCCCCACTTTTTTTGAGCGAACATATTCGACGCGGCACAATATGCACTCGTTCAGAAATAACAGCATTCTTTTAAAAAGGGGCCGATTTCGTGAAACGAGTTCTGCGCATCTGTCAAAATATTCGTGGCGAATGCAGGAAGTGGCGCATATGTCACGAAGTTTTTCCACCAAGAGTTTCGATATCCCGGCTACTATCCCGGCTATTCCAATCCCTCTTCCGCAGACATGGGCGAGGGAATTGGCGAAATGGCTTCCGTTGGCAGCGAACCGTTTTTCGCGCCGATAATGCAACAGCGCGGCTCTCGAGAAATTGCGGTGCAAATCTGCGTCGCCATTAGCTAATGAGAATCGCCTCCTCAAATGTTTGAGCTTGCACGGGTAGAATTCCACGGAATGTCGTCTGTGAGACTGCGGAAACCAGGGGCACGCTTGATAAACAGTACATCCAACACATTGGCATATCTAACTACCGTTTCACGGGAGTTTTGATTCGAAGGAATGGGGGAAAATAGCTTTGATAATGTATTTCATGAAGTTTCTCGATGTTTTTCACACGATCCAAGAAAATTCATTTCGTCGCGAGGGAATTTTGATGAATTACATTCCAAGTGATCGTGCTACAGATATATTAACGGCAACGGAGAAGCAAAACTCAAGTGAGTTAACATCACCCAGACTTCCTTTTGTATCCAAGGAAAATGTCGGTTTATTATTGGCCTCCACTTGTTGGCGTTTATTTGCGTATGGTTATTACTACTAGTCAACGTTTTTGAAGATTAAAGATGTTCCGAAAATATAGTGAACCATAGCTTGATATCTTTCTCTGATTTTCCTAATGCTATGATGCTAAAAATGTGAATCAAGTATAACATTTGAAACATTTTATGGCTACTTCTCATCGTATAAAATCAATAAAACAGCTCGAGTGTTTGTAATATGCGTGGAATGAGACATACAAGACTGCAAATGATAATTTAAAGAGTTATCTACGATAGCCAAAAACAGGTTGTTCATTTCAGCCAGGCGAGTTCGATAATTCTGTACAGAATGATAATGGCAATATAAACAAAGAAAATCCAAAAGTAATAAAACAAAATCCCCTTTTTACCGGAAACGTGATTCTTACGGAATGGAAAAAAATTATAAGATAAAATTTGAATTTGCCCCTACTATTTAACCTCAAATATTTGTTCAAGTAATGTTGTATTGTTTTATGTAGTGTAATTTTTTTAATACATCGTCTTAATTAAACAACTGTCACTTCCCAAGGTTACTCACGTTTTTGCGTATTTCACTATAATTCTATGAGCATATCATTCAATACCGGTTTTACGGGAAACCCTTTTATACAGAACGAACTCGGTCCCATCCCACTCCGTAAAAACGGCGTTTTGCTGTATTACATTGCTTGAGTAAAAAGCAAACTAAAAATTTAAATTAACCAACTTTTTCGATTTAAAAAATCAATAACTGCGACTTTTCCCGTTAGATAAATGTGTATGTATTTGCAGAAACGAGCTTCTACGGCGGTACATTTGCCAGACACTTCCTATTTTCCTCGTTGCTGTCGGCTGACGTACTATGAAATTCAATCGAGCTCCTGTCTCTGCCGATAGAACAAAGGAGACAGATGTAAAATAACAGGAATTCCACGATTCCCAACATGACGTATCTCTACCGTCGTTTTCCTTGAATTTATCGGGCAAGCCGCGTGATGCGTATTAACCTGGATACTATTTTCCTCTTGCTGTCAATGAAACTCGAGAGTGATTAATGCAGAGGGAATCAAAATTTCCCATAGAGAAACAGAGGCAGAACTATTTGCCGGCTATTAATCTCCAGATAAATGTTCGAAATATCCTCAAAAGAGCGCTTTCCTCAATTTCTCCGCTTAATAGACCCACACGCCATTTCCCACAGCATCTTTTCCCGATTCTGTTGATTAAAGATTTCCTTACATCACTCCCCCATCCCTTCATTTCCCGTTCCATAGCGCTATTGTTCGAGACACACGACGCAATTTCTTAGAAGTATGTATCTCTTTCGATTCGCCGGAGAACAATATCTTTGGCACCGAGGACTTAGTCTACACAATGGGAACTGCTTCTGACTATTTTTTTTTAAATGACGGGTTTTTTCCCTACGTTTATCCTAATTTTATCGAGTTTTTATGCGCATAATCTCATGCCCGTATTGATTCCGAAGATTGGGTTTTGACCATTACTTGTTAGCTCATCGCAATACATAAACGCAGAAAATTTTGAAAAAGGAGAAAATTCTGCCTTGAGCGGGAATCGAACCCGGGTCTTCACTTTCCTACCACAGAGCTAACGAGGCATCGGAATAGGTATTTCTCAGGCGCTGATGTGAGGCTAATCAAGCTATGTAGTATCAACTTACTGCGACAATTATCCTCTATGAAGAACGCCCAAAGAAAACCCATTTACATTCCCAAGGTGAGAAGGTAATACACACAAATGAAAGTACTGATATTGCATGTATGCCGATATATCCTGGACAAAAAGACTGAAAAAGCAGGAGAAAAAAAGCAGAATTTTTCTTGTTCTTTTTCAGAATGTCTTTGTACGATATCCAGCATTTGCCTGTCTGATTAGAATTTACTTCAACACTTCTAATTGTGCAGAAATTTCTTTAACACGTTTACTGAAATTTATCACAAACCATCAAGGCTATTATAAAGAAAGTATGATAAAGTAAGACAAAAGTATTTTAATTTGGTAGTACGTGTGTATTATTGACATGTGATTACTGTTTTATTTCGGCATTGATACAATTAAATATACTTAATATATAAATGTAATCGAAGATAAGTTATGAAGCCTAATAGAAATTAGTATTAAGGCTCCGAGTGCAGTTTTTAGGGTGAATACACAATAATTTCGAACTGCAACGATAGATAGCTCCACTTGCGCCCCAATTCATCGCTTTGCCTATTGTGATAAAGATAATTGCTGGGACAATAATCAAAATGAAAAACTAACAATAACCATCCTTTTTAAATCATTGTTCATTTTTTCGAGAATGCTACTATCTGAAATGATTTGCTGACATTTCCGTGTTTTCCTAAACTAACAGAACCTAGAGAATGGCGGATTCTAAAATATTCTGGGTAAATGGAGTGTCCAAAAGTTATCAATAGCTCTCAGAAATTACCAAAACCTCAACCTAAACAGCATTAAAAAATATTGATTGCTTAGATGTATATTAACGAGAGGCCATCTAAATGTCGAATCTAAATGGAAGATTTAAACATTAAATTTAAAATATTTCATAGGTAAATAAAGATCTAACCAGTAGTTTTCTTTGCGAGACGGGATGTCTCTGTAGAAGTTCCACGGTTTGCTGCAGGGTGTCAGCAAAACTATTCCGATGACTAAGGCATATGAAATCCTGGGGAACTTTTGCAAATGTCACTTTCTAAACAATTTCTTTTTCTGAAGCACCAGCTGACAAATAGTTTCAGCATTTCGTTTTGCTTTTGTTTACACATATATACTAAAGGTTGATGTGCAGCGTTGCATGCCTATTTTGATAGATTACGCCGATTCAGAAAAGATTCTCGACTTTACCGTCCGCCTATTTTTCTCCTCAAGTCTCTTTCCATATTTTCCATGGAGCTTCGTAGCTTCATCTATTCTCAACATTGTTTCACCTCGAAAGACTCGGCGAATTGAATTTGGGAGGAGAATCCATTCGTAATTAAAGCTGAAATCGCGAGCAACAACGAATTGGCACGTGAGTTAAGCATGCACGTAGCTGTAGAGGACAACAAATACTGCTATATAAATACGTTATATTCTGATATACAAAATAGGATTCGAACTGAACACCTGATCTCAGAAGCCCCAAAGTTTGTATCCATATAAAGCCCAAATATACGTGATGCTGAAATCCTAAGCAAAAATTATAAGAGAACGGACATATTTAAAATTGAGTGAAGGCAATAATTCGAACAATGAACGAAAGAGGGAATGTAACTCGAGGCATAGTAAATAAAAACCGAATCATAGGAGCCGGGCTTTTCCGTTTTGGATGGCAGAAGTTATAGCTGTTAGAGTTATTGAAACCATGGAAGTAGAAGTTCGAACGAATCATAGGCAATAAAACGAAACACCAGTCATGGAAATACGATGTATAATGAAAGTTCAATGGGATGATATGCAGAATCAATTGTAGATGCACTACGATTATTACAGTGTCTTCCTCGTTTTGAACACGTGTGGTCTTGCAGTGAATAATGGCCGTAGATACGACTCCAAAATCCAACTTCGGCTTCAATATTTCTCATCCCTCTCACTTCGACGCGATAGACATCGGACGCGGAAGCGACCTTCGCCCAATTAAGTTGGAGAAAGCTTATTCTTTTCTGCTGAAGACGGCCGTCGTTTGGACCCTTCTCTTATCATTCCGTTCGACGCGAGTTATTCTCTTTTCGCTTTCACCATCGACGGGAAAATTAATGGGCACATCCCAAAAACAAAGGGAAGATTATTTTTTTAAAAAGAGAGATACCCCAATTAATTTTTATCGCCACGGAGGATTAAATTAAAACCTGTATGCAATTACCGTTTTTAAATGATATATGAGCGATTAATGATGCGATTAATGTGAAATAAAATTACTTTCCCGGTTGCTAATGCCTCTAAAAATGAGGGAAGACATAACTCTTTTAGCCATCGAAAGGTGAAATACGCCATCTGCCTTTTTTAGCTACAGTATAACCGTCATCACTGACATTTCGGCGATAGATGATTGATTGGAACAAAACAATTATTAATCGAATCGGCTATCGGTTCCCAAAAGTCGGTGCCACATACGAATTTTGCATCAAACTTCGCTTATTCGTACGTTTATATTCCACGAAACAATGGCACTTGTTGGGTTATTTTACGGATAGCTTGGAAGTAGTAGGGCGTTGAACTTCATCTATTATAATTTTACCGGACGGTATTAGTGCGATTCTGAACTATATTACTTAAGTGGTATTGTGTAAAACATCAAGCTCTAATAGCTGAATGAATTTTAACCAAAATACTTAAAAGATTTATGAGGAAACCGACATTACGTGAAAATCCACAAGGATATACTACACCTACCCCATTATTAAAGGATATTCATAGTTCATTTTTCAGAATAAACACGTATCAAAAATTGAAAAAATAAGCATTTGTCTTAAGTGTTTCCAATAACCATATCAAGGTTATAACAACCGGATGCGCATTTCTGCTAAAATGCAACCGTCATTAGTGGTGAATCACCGAAAGTAGATTCCACAAAAATTAACTACTGAAGACGGCTACTTTGCAGACGAAATGCGCATTTGGATTTTTCATTAACTTGTTATCATTATTGGAGACACGTAATTAATTTTTGATACATAAGTGTACATCCCGTCATAAGGCGAGCACGATAGTTATCTATTGCAGCGGTTCCCAACCTTGGGGTCGCGAACCGAAGCGGATTCATGAAAGACTTTCAGGATGGTCGCGAACGCGAAACAATGTATAAGTAAAATTTTGTTTCATTTTTTATTTAATTTTACTTGCATGATTATATTTAATTATTAATATTGACATAAATCCTGATTTTCTATAAATATTCCAATCCAATTTTATACTCATCGGTAGATGAATGGGGTTAAGGTGGTCGCGATAAGGCCAGCTGCTATAATAGGGTGTCGCGACAAGATCGGTTGCCGTAAGAGGGAGTCGCAGATGCATAAGTTTGGAAAACGCTACTCTATTGGAAGGTTTATTTTAAGGAACTTTCTATTCCGAATGATAATCTATGTAAATACGAGATTTCTTTAGGTTCCGACAAACACTTTAGCCCCAAAAGCCGCGCACAGACGACAGCAAAAAACCCATAGACACGTAAATTGGGGCATACAAGCACATCAAATTAATAGAGTGGATTACTTTCACGGCCACAATACTTCCTCTATATACTTCGTAGATGAGAAGGTAAAACAAGTTAGGCAAGTGTACAGCGTACCACAAATGGGAGCGTTTCGTGCAATGGGGTATTTGAAAGAAATCATATACGTGTACATATGGGAAATAGCTTTTAAAACTTATTTTCTTCGACATAAATATTTAAATATTTAAAAATATTTCATGCACACGTAAGGAAATTAAACGTTTGTTTGTGAGATTGTTTATGTAAGCAACAACGATAAAGTAACCATACAAAAAGTTCAACTCGAATTAAGACATTCTTGTTTCATTTTCTTGATAACGGCTACTCCGATGATAAAAATGTATAAGAAAAGAAATACTCTTCTTCACTAGTTCTACAAGTTTTATTTGAAAAATATTTTTATATGACCAATACTTTACGAGATACGACGGAAAGTTAATTTTTGTCACCAGTAAAGTGGTACCCCTGATTGGCGAACGTGAATCGTTTATGTAATTTTCTTATTACCTTTGATTGCACATCCTAAATATTAAATTTCATGGAAAACTTCGTTGGGTAGAAGCCGAGAACGAACATGCGGACGGACGCACAGACAGACCGACGATAATAGGCGTCATGGGTAGGGTTGCCAACCTCCGGCTTTCGGACCGGTGATCTCCTGGTCATCGCCATAATCTCCGGTCGCCGGGTGAGTAGCACAAATCTTCGGTTCCATTTTGGTTGCAGTGGAAAGCCCTTTTTATGACTTTTTTGCGTTTTTTATAAATGATTCGAATTAAGATAGTTTGCGCTTTAATTTCCATTCTATTTTGTTTTATACAAAAAACAAATTGACGATGCTCTTACAATGTCGTTAATTAGCGATATTTAAAAAAATAAACGATTTTTAATCATGTCCTAAAATCATGAGTGCCTTTAATAATATTGAATATATTTATGATTACATTTAATTCCTCTAGGGTTTCTTCTAAAGTATCCAGGTTACAAGCAAACTCCGGTATATGAATATCTTAAAGAAGGCAACCAGTAACAACATCTCCGGTTCATGAAGATCTAAAAGTTGGTAACCCTAGTTATAGGTCATAAAGAAATATTTAGGCAGGTTTCGTTAGAATGCGCCTTAGTAGAAAGGAAGTGTGACATATAATGACTCGTAGATAATTAACAGACGCCGTTAAGGGGATGTCTGTTACATGTGCAACATATGAGAAATATATTTCTTGATTACTGACGTTCCAAATGCATAACTAGAACTCTGATTCCGTTTGATTGCAAAATGTTTAGCTTTAAACTAAACAGAACTTGCTTTAAGTTTTTCAATTTGCAGATATTAGATAGGTCTATAACTTTACCCTTAATAACAACAGTAAATATAAACAAAAATTATTCTTTGAACGAGTAGGTATATCGTAATTCAATGGGTACAAATTCTGATGAAGTCACTTTTTTAAAATGGGCTCCTGAAATGTTCCAACGAAAGAATCAGAGCTCATAAGATTCATAATTAGATTGAATACAACTTTTATTTACTTATAACTACAAGCATTGTTTTCCATCTAAGATTCTCAAGACGACCGTTAAAGATAAACTACTAGCCATTATTCCGAAAATAACAAAACAAATATAATTCGGTAGTTTGTTTCTTCGTCTTCAACGGATATCAAAACGGAATCTCTTGATAATGTTTATTCAATATCAGATTTAAGGAAAAATGTTGGTGTTTTTCCTTCGCCTCCCATTTATACTGCGTGAGATGGGACTTTAAAAAATCAACGAAACCCAACTTGAGTCGATAAACATGAGACTGGCTTTGCTAACTCCAATCGCCTGTCCCTCAGAGTCACTTTTGGTGACTCTCGCATCGCATTAACGCTTCAAGAATGTCGCTTCCAACACATCTGGCATGAGAAACATGAAAATTTTAGCGTCTAAGAATCTCACCCTTAAACGGAAAGTCCGCGAAATTTTTGAATAAGGACTTCTCGAACCCTTTCGAACTGAACAAATTAGCGATCTCCTAAAACTTACCTTTTGCGCAAACTCCGTCCCTAGGTAACCGAATATACGCTCCCTGAGCCATTCCGAGAACAAGATGGCTCTGATGATTATAAGATGCGTTTCGCTCACTCTTGCTCCATCTCGGACCTCACGGAATCCGCCCGCGACCACTTACCGTTTTCAAAATTCCACGGAAATACCCAAATGGACCCAAAAGACTAAACGCAGCGCTAAGGAAGAGACAAGTGCGGTCAACACGGAATGCTTCCCTAGAGGCGGACGCTAACGGCTGATATAATGGCCATGCCTTAATTTGTCTCGCAGGTAAGAAGAGGATGAGTGCCTCTCACGAGGAGGAAATAGAAATTTAGGGCACCCGTCTGGTGTCTCCCTTGGTGCAGACAAAAATTTTCCTCTTCCTAGCCGAACAATTTGCACGAAACCCGTAATGTATTCTTTTCTCTGTTAAAAATATCCCTCGCGGTGTTGCCGCCGGGACAATGGATGCCAGTTTTCAAAAGTGTTAAAAATCAAAAATCTTGCACGAGTTTCAGACTCGTTAACTGATGCCCCAGAACTCGGCTGAAGATTACTCATGCCTTTCCATACGCTTTCCTCATTTCCTGAGTTTCCCATGAGTTAAGACCACAAATTCGTTGTCTTAAAAAAAGGGAAATTAGCCACCATCTTATTTCTCACGCGTTAAATTAATCATGCACACTGAGTTCTTTTATTATCCAATAAAAATAGCGCAGTATTGACAATGAGAGTTGTGAATGACAATAATCTAAATGTTAGAGGACGTATTTAGCCCAGCGATGAGTTTCGGCAAACATTGAAATATAAATACATATACACGTTTTTGATCAAACATGCTAAGCTAATGAAAACTAATTAGTCACTGGTGTAATGGAATTTACAAAAATTTTCATGAAAACGAACATCCATTGTCGGGAAAAAATTATGGAAATATATTTATTTATGGCCTCCACATCTCCGAGTAATCCAAAAAAATCATACTAACAAATTTTCACTGACATGTAAACTGCTGCTCGTAAAAGTTTAACCACAATATAAAGAAATACTTTTTTAATCGAATCACATTATTTAAGAGCCCTCTAAATCCTCTACCCCAATCAATAATTAAAGTTACTTAATTTAAAACGGATCTAATAATTTCCTTGTCGAATCGGTAATGCAACATCCTCCGAGATGATTTGTTTTAATCACTCCATCGAACCAGGCTTCAATGTTGATTTAGCCGGAACTCAATTGCGAAATGGCAGCGTACGAGAAATCTCCATGCCTTTAATATACCATTTGAAGTTAGAATGGAGAATATATTATGCATAAACAAACTATAACGGATAAAAAGGAAAAAAGAGGGAAAATGCTTTCCAGTTTACCAAAAACCTCAGCCTCCATCTGCCCTTGGGGTTTCTACATCTACATGATACCCTGCAAATCACCAGACTGGTGGGTTTAGAGGGGGGGGGGGGCGATTGCATGGTTCGCCTAAGGCAGATATTCTAGAGTCGCCCCTGTAAACACCTCCCTTCAACGCTACGACGTGTGGTTGTATGGAAAGCGTGAATGAGCAGTATATTCTATTTCTCCCGTCCTACGTGATTTAGGGATCAGTCGTTGGTGACTGTGGAAAAAACGAGAATACATTATAGTATAGTAATTCAATCTTTAGATTAGTTTGATTAACTTGGGAATATGTACTATACACAAATGGTGTGGTGTTTTCCCGTTTCCTTCCATATCGTGCATACAGAAGCGACTAGGGAAACCCGGTGCAGTCAATAGCCGAGATGAATACGCTTATGGAAAGATAAGGTAAATAGGCATATGAACAGCAACTAGGTGTTGAGGGAAGTCCCAGCGGCTCTCCAAACTCGTGTCAACAGGGTTTCCTCAAATACCTTGTTGCCACAGTCATCACTACCTTTCCTTACAAGGACCATACGGGATCATAACAGGAGAGTGATTCCCACGAGGGACGTTATTAGGTAGGGCTTGGTGTGCTGCACCCCCTGCCACCCACCAGTCTGGTGATTTGCAGGGTATCATGTAGATGTAGATGTAGACATGTATATAATCTTTTTCTATTTTTTCGCAGTCGATATTCGGTGCCCTCCCTCGTCAACCTCATTCAGCGACAGAGAAAGGCTGTGACCACATCTTCCCTACACCGATTTATTGTATTTATTATCAACAACCCCCTTTCTAACGACGATATCAGCGAAGAATAAACTGCAGCATTAATTATGAGGTTGACACGTTTTTCCCTTAAAGTTCTGCTGAAAATTTCAAAGTCCCGCTTGACCTCATTTCCCACGAATTAACTTTAAAAGGTACATATAAAGGTCTGAATCCCTCTCTCTCTCCAAAGTCTCAGAATGAGTTAAAAGTTAACAGGTTAATTTATCGCCTCGACGACGAAAACGTGTCATCCGTTCATTAAAATTCCCTCATACATTGTTAAACCTTTTGATCGCTCGCCATCATTCTTCAGAAGCTCTCTTCGGATCAAAGGAAAATCGGATTTCAAAAGGTAACGACGAAAAAAAATTATTTCTTTAATAAAAACCACGACGAGGTTTAGATATTACGATAGCTTTGCAATCTATTGAGTGAAATACGGTTCAACTTTTAGCTTCGTCGAAGAATTTTTGCGGAATTTTCGGGAGACGTTAAGATTATCCTGGCCTCGTTGAAGAGAGCATTTCCATCCGAGAAAATAAAACTTTTATTGACGTATTTTTGTTGGCCTATATAGGTCGCGGCGATGACCTAAATGAGATAATGGGCGTTATATATTTTTTCTATGGACAATGAGATTCGAAGGAATTTCTTGTTTTGGGAAACGATTTGAAGAATAAAGCTCACGAACTGCAAAGCTGTTTTATCAACGTCTCCGGATGGAATGGGGCGACTTCCGAAACCCAAACGATCAATCATAGCTGCCTATTGGTTCAGGTGTATTTATCTTCGTTAACCAGTAGGAAAAAACCGAAATTTTCAAATTATTTTTTTAAAAAGGCATTTCAATGAATGTATGTATTGACTTCCATTTCTAGATGATAATACTCCAAGCCTTTCCCAATACAAGATTTATCATTGAAATGTTTTCAAATTTTATACTATTTTTTCATTTAGCATGATAACATATTTTAAAGCGTCATATCTCGATAAAAATGCATTCCCTCATATTATAAAGTATAAAAATACCTTAAGAAATCTTTGGGAGCGCAATGAACCAAAATGTTTCAAATAGACATATAAAAGAATAATATAATGTTTATTAAAAAGTATTTCCTTCCTATCATTTATTTCTGGCACCAAAGTTTTCTAAAAACGAAAATCAACGGGTTAAAAAAAACTGCAAACACCGTTCAAATTATCATATAAAAACGAAGCCCTTGAATTTAAGCTGCTTCACGATTTTCTTTTTCTGGTGCCAAATACGCTGTTCCGTTTACGTTTTCCCAATTGCACGTAACAGTAAATATTTATCTAAAAGAATTCATTTATACGAACAAGAAATTATTTAAGGAAACAATATACAGGATCCAAACTTTTCTTGAACTCATTATTACAACAGAACATTTTAAAATGCTACTTAATTTGTTAAGATCGTGTGTCTGTGTGAATAAATCACACAAGAAGACAAATAATATGCTAAATACTACCTTTCTTCGCAAAATCGTGAAAAAATAAAAGTGATTAGTACTGATTAATTCCCGCATTCTATCTCGTTTTGCAAGTTTATTATCATGAACTACATTTTAAACTCAGATTGCATTTTTACGCTTGAGATAAACTGACAAAGCAAACACAAATTATCCTTATAAACAGATATTAATACCTACAATTACTCAATTACAGAAGTGCTACAGTAGCATATTGTCGATTTGTAAATGATTACTTGTAAAATTTACAATTGAGGGTATTTTTTTAAATAAAAATTTTACATCATTACTGCTGAATCCGTCTGGATCGTAGCCGAAATGCGCATGTTTTTTTATCAAAGCATACTGTTTACTTCCTTTCATTTTATACTTGATGGATTTCAAAATTCACCGAGCATGCAGCTAAACAGCTCTCTATTTTTGTTCTGCGCCCTTCAAAATATTTTTGCAGCGGAACAATGTTTTTAGATACAAAAAAAGAATGACTCTGCAGGACCAAGAAACGTCGCTTTTTTCATCGACAAAAATAAACCGATCCAGGACCGTTATAACATGGCGAAAACATGAGTCTTTCTCTTAACCATATACCACATCTTTCGTTAGCAACTTATGCCCGTTTAGAACCTCTCTTTGAGGTCGCGGTTTGAAGAGCTTTTGCCTATTCCAAAAACGACCTCATTTCAAAGTGTGAGTCACCCACAGCAAGAGAATTACCCGACCTTGAAGGGAACAAGGACATTAAAAACGGAAAGTGTGAAAGTTCATCACGAAAGCCTAATTTAAAAAAGAGAGAAAGAGAAAAACTTTAGCTCGGAGAGCTGTTTCGGGATTCGATACTGCCCTAGCTGCCACTCTCCAATGCCTCCGTAATTTTTTTCCGTCAAACGTGCGTGCTCAAGCGTGATCGAGGGACTGGGATTGAAGGAGTATTATATGATCGCGCACATGTGTGTGAGGCAACTCCAGTTGCCGCGGGATGCGTGCTGAAAAGAAGTGGGTAAGTGGGTCGTAGTCGGGCGGTTGTGTGCAAGGCGGATTTTTATCATTTACAAATTTATTGACCGCTAGAGAGGAAGGGAAGGAATAATTAACCATGAGGACATAATGCAATACGGACGTAACTCCCGGTTCTTCTGCAAACGACTCGCATATTAAGCTCGCCAAACCGATCATATAAATAAGCACATGTGGATTTCAGCTGGAATGTATGTATATGAAGAGGGGTCCCGTCATAGCAAGAGGACTTGCGAAATTCAAGTCCCCATCTTCACTGCAGTTCGCGTTTATCGCTTAATATTTTTCGATACTGTTTTGTCCAAAACCTGAATTCTTCCTCATTACGAAGGTATTGAATTAATATAGGTTTGATAAAAATGGAGAAATGAAATACACGATGAATAGGGAAATGTTTTAACAATCTAGTCCAGGAAAATAAATGCTTTTCGTGTAACCATATCAATTAAAATGATAACCTGAAGGAAAGAATAATTATGAACTTCTAGTAGTTTCATTATTGCACGACCGAAAATAATAAAAATAAATATTCAAACATTAAACATAACTGCAAAAAAGCATTCGCGTGGGAGTATGAAAATAATTCTGGCAGTTGAATGACTTATGCTATCTTCGAATTATACTGACATTAACATACAGCTTTGTCGAAAACCAACGCAAAGAGGAAGATAAGGGTGTTAACCATTATGTTACGAAAATTATCACACCACTTCCCTCAATTAGCATCTGACGTAACTACCCTATATATTATAATACATCTACATAATATCCTGCAAGTCACCTTATTGGTGGATGGCAGGGGGTGCAGTGCACCAAGTCTCGCTAGTTTATCTACGTTACCTCTTCCAATTATGTTCCTTTATCGTCCTAGGGAAAAACGATCCTCTGTATCGCTCCGTCCCACAATCACTCTCACAGATCTTCGCTATCCTATCTTTCGACAATCTCATCCTCTAATCCCTGAGACATATTTTTCTAGCAGATTAAATCTAGCCTGCAGTATACGTTCCTCTAACGAGGCTCATTTAAGATTTTCTATTAATGACGTTACGCTTTGTTTACAATCGTAATTTCCGTTTATGAATCCAGCTGCCCTGCGCTGCACCTTTTCTATCACATCACTGTGGGTCCTTTTCCATAAAGAGTCCAACAACGCTGACGCATATTCGACCTGCGGTCGAACCAAGGATAAATAACATACCTGTAGTTATGTCAATTCCAATCATTTCATCATAATGGCTTCCGTAAAATTAATTGTCCAACTAGTTCAGCGATTGATAGGTTTGGAGCTTTTCGTCACAATTTTTTCTTATAATGGTGAAATTATAATTCACGTCGTATGAGTAAAAGGAAAATCCCTTTAAAAAATAGGGCCCATATTGAATTTAACTTGAGGTTGATAGTACATTCCCTACGTAAAATCTGTCTAGATTGAGGAGAATGTGGAAAAAACGTGACCAGACCATCAGAATTCAGTTATCTAAATACTAATGGAATAGGAGTTACTAAGAAGTAAAATAAAATTTAAATTCAACTGAAGAAGCCTTCATGTGGTGTAACTCCATATTCAAGGAGAATAAGGAAAGCTTGCACTTTTATCAGCTATCCTTATTCTCCTTTGAAAATAATTTTAATTCACTGGAATAGTATGAAAAAACCCCGTATAGAATGCTATGCCATAAATCCCGTCTGAGTATGGGAATGTTAAGGACGAGAATGAAGAACAAATAGCTTCACTTGAACGAGATGAGAATCTCAAACGTCCACTAAGAGGTTGAATAGGTAATACATTCATGGATTTCTAATTGCAAATAAGCCACCGCCTACGCTAATTCTTCCACCGCTGATTCTAACTACTGGGTTCGATAGAAGGATGTCTTACGCGTCCGGGTCCCAATGTTACGACCACCGTTTGAATACTGCCCCGAACAGGGTTCTATGTTATCGTCTTTATTATCCTTGTTATTAAGATCACTGTCAGTCCTATTTATGAGCTGGATAAAAGAACAGGAGAGATATCCATTGTGCGAACCTTTGCTCTAAAATAGAACGTTTCAAAATCAGGACGGATAGGGGGACAAAACACGGAAGAAGTACGAGGCCAAAATGAATAACATTGTGACATCCGGAATTATTTCAAAAGGTAAAAGGTGGTATCGGAAACAACTCGTTCCAGGACTAAAATACACCTGAAACGATGCGCTGAAGGAGACAAATGTATTTTAGAGTGACGTCAAAGGAAATAATCTCTCACAAATATCGTGATCTACGTTTCGCTAAAAAATGTGAGAAATTTGGAAACGGGAGAAAAGAAAACATCCGCATTCTGAATCGAGAGACTCATACATTTCACGACAGTCCAATGATAGAATATCAGCCCGGCAAACAGAAGACCCGGATTCGATTCCCAGACATGATTTTTTTCTCCTGTTTATAAATTTCCCAAATTCCAAATTATGCCTTTCTGCATAGAGATTCTCGATCCATTCTTTCCATCAATTCTTAAAACATTTACATTATTTTTATAGAATACAGATATAACCCATCTAAGTAAACCGCATATTTCAGCCATGAAACAGCGGTCATTAATAATAAATCACCGTTTATAAGTTATTAGAAGAATCAAAGAATGATGTACTTCCACCAAGATCGGTTTTTAGGAAAGGCAATGCGAAATTTATTGAAAGCCAATAATGTGAATAGAATATATGTATTTCATCAATTCTTTTTCAAACAGTGAAAACGTGAATCGCGAATGATTAAATTACTTTTAAAAGTTTAATTAGTAACGCAACCAACTTCGGAGAAGTTAAATTTAAGTTCTCACGTAGAAATAATAAGAACTTGATGATCAGGCAAAAAGGTTATTTTTCATTTATCGATTTGATCGAATCGACGACTGTTTGTAGACGGAAAGAGACAAAAATATTCATCGGAAAACGCATTCACATTTAACGAACAACCCAGATTTCCGAATGGATTTCAATTTATGGCTATTGGAGGGAAATAATAAACGATATTTTAAAAATCGCGTATAGCTGGCATATGAAAAACGATTGCAAAACCTCATATTCGTCGGATATTTGAAATATTGCTAAATTTATTCCAATCTAAAAAAATACATTGCGAAAAATCGTTTCGTTTTCATATGAATGCCCGATAAATATAAAAATCTTAATCTACTAAGAAACTATTAGATTTTTCAGTTATTTCAGACTTCACTGTAAACAGATATATGCCAAATGCCTAGATAATCCTCTATTAACATTCGAAAATTTGTAGATGCGTTATTTTTAGCGATGTATTCATAGAATACCGTATTGATGTGTTGAGAATTATATACCGTTAGGAAATAATAACTGGTTTACAAAGGATAAAAAGAACAAAAATGCTGCCAAGCGTGGAAATATCACTTCTATAACTCCTTTCTTAAAATTACGGAAAAATCATGTAAGATGTTGAATAGGAAGTTGCGGTTATTTTTTTCACCGAGACCATCACCTGATAATGCATATAATATGGATGCCAGTCATTTCGGGAAACAGATCCCAAATAAATCGCTTAAAAAGAGAATTGATTTCAAACCGTATCAGTAAAAAAAGTGGAGCACGAAAATCGAGTTGGTCCTGAAACGGTCTGGCTTATAGAATCATTTTTTAAAATCACAGCATAACGGTTCCCGTATGACTTGCAAAAGTAAACAAACTCGAATCCGTTAAAGCGTTCAGTTACGTTACTCGAAAGCAAATTCTTTTAAATTGCGCCAAATTCTTGATGTTCCGCGTCGATGAAAATCTTTCATTACAGGACAATTTTTACATAAAATTATAGAAATATAAATATTTATAAATATTATAATATGGAAAACGTTGTTTAACCTATCTGTTTTTCGAATTTCCAAGTCAAAACCACGTGAAAAAGACTTTTGCTTGCAGACCGACTGCGTACAAGTTAAACCCTATTTATCAGTCTGCTTTAAATTGTTTTTATATAATTAAATAAATAATTTCCATAGAAAAAAGAAAATGTAATTTAAGCAAAGAAGCAAGAAGTTGTCGTCGCTGCACTACTGTTAGCAGAAGTGAAACTCGTGACGATTAAAAGAAAAAGATTTCCTGCACGTACACTGAGTGCTCTCCCTCCCCTCTCCCCCCCCCCTCCCTCCCTCCCTCTCTTCAAAAGCGAATGCTCTCGCAGCTTCGATTTGATAGGTTTTTGTTCGTTTTCCGGGATTTTCATCGGTGATGAGACTATATTTTTTTTTACGGGACCGCACATCACGCATCCTCAATAATAACAGATGCTGGCGCATTTCTTTCGAAAATAAAAACGATTCAGAAACACTGATTTGAACGTTGTCGAGCGAAGAGAAACTTCACGCGATAACTCTTCGCATAAAAAAATTTTGATAAGAGGTCTGCGACATGGATCTGCTGTTAAAGAGTCACCATCCGAAAAAAATCGTTTGATTCCTTTCATCGATTCCGTAATATCGTATTAAAATTCATGTAATCGGTTTAAAGAAACAGGTATTGTAAATGGTCATTTGAGAAATGTCCCAAGTAAAAAAATAACGTGAAACTCACAAGAAAAATAAACGAAGAACGTATTTCTGAAATGTATTTCTTTAATATGTACTTTGATTCCTGAAGAAAACGTAAAAATATTTCTAAAAGCTATAGCTATAACCATCCCCGAAAAGGTTTCCGAATATAAAAAAACCTATAAGAACGTCGACACAAGCAGTTACTTATTAATACTAATTTTCCGATAGAAAAAGGTCCAATAAGTTACCTTCACATAACTGAGATTTTGTTCTAAATTGATATCTGTGTTAACAGAAATAATTTGAAACAGTAAAACCATGTATGCAATCTGCTTCACTGTTGGGGGAAAAGATCAGGAAAATAAGGGAAAAGGACCAGAGCTTTAGAATAGGTATATATCATATATATCAAACATGTGGTCAGTGACGTTACTTTATTGAATTATGAGACCCAAACACAAACGTACTTCTTATAAAATATTTCAAATAAATATTCAAAAATAATCTAAAACATTAATAATTCTCTTTCGTGGAAGAATATACGCAACTGTTTCAAGTTTAAGTTATAATTGTTCTCACTTCGGAAATTTTGTTATGATAACATAATTTTGAGTTCCATACTCTCACTTCGTCTGAAGTTTTGTTAAATCAGAAATATTATTCAATGAAAAGTTAATCATTCAGATTAAGGTGAATTTTTCGTTACGTATTTGTCCTTCATTGCAACAATTATTCCAAATTTATTAAATTCTATATTCCATAATGATTTCTTATGCATATAAAAGAACGCATTATTAACAACAATTATAAGACGAAAAAGGTACAAATTAAATTAAATAAAAAACTTTTTGTGTATACACACTTTTACTTAAAACTGCACTCAAAGGTAGAAAATATTTTTTTCCTAGACATATAATATTATTCAAAAATTTGTAAGCTTCGTTAAAGTGGGTGGCTTTTTTCTCTTCCAATTCTTATATTTCATCTTCCTCATAAATTAGTTCTAATTGCTATCCGCTTGTTTATCATATACTCATATTAATGCGCTTATTCACTCTGTTGACAGCTGTTTTTCTTTACCCTCTTTCAGTGATTCGCAGTTGGCCTAACATTTTGTTTGCACTAGTTCTTTTGTCCTCTTGTTTTTGTTTTTACTAACTTATTATTTGTTGATAAATCCATTTTAATTAACTTTAAATAAACGAATACTCAGAAAAACTGTATGCAGGTAACAATTTGTTTTTATCAACGGAAAAGACGAGAAAAACGCTACTCCACTTCCGGATAAGAAATAACATTCCTGGAGAAATTAAAGAACGATCAGTTAAAATGAGTTTAAAATGTCAACAGTGAAAAAAGTCCTCTTGCCGTACCAGTGACAACTGCCATGACCAGGATTCGAACCTGGGTTATTGCGGCCACAACGCAATGTCCTAACCACTAGACGATCACGACCAATTCAAGGTTTGAAAAAACTCCCTCTTACACTGAAGAATTCAGATACACCGCATTCTGACGACGACACAACGTTGCCAATTCGTGAAATACTAAATAATCTCATTTGAAAGAGCTCTCCGGAAAAATCCATACCATACTTAAATATAAATTCGAGGTGATAGTCTACCATTACCATTTCGAGGAGAAATCGCCTTAATAATGCGTTCGTATTTAAAAAGCATTATGAGAATAAAACAATATGCCAGATAACACTATCGCATAAGGTCAACTTTAACGATCCGCCGCCATGATGAAGCAGTTTCCTCATCCCAAGAATAACAAATTTTGTGAGAGGAGCTTTAAAATTCTATGCAGGAGAATGAATCATACGGCAGAGTTGCATATTATCGCATCTCGTCAAAATGAAGCGTAACTGTTAGTTTTTGAGGTGATTAGTTAATTCATTTAGACCACTCCTTTCTTTTTAAAGTCGATTTCCGAGATCGTTATACTAACATCGGAGGAAAACAATATTACGACGATATGTCCTCTAGCCATCAGTTAGTTACTGGGTCATGCTTTTATATTTTTTAAATAATAAAACGACACTGGAATATTTTCCTTTTCGATTTTTTTTAGACTAAAACACAAGATAAGAAAATTATTGTGCAGTGATTAATGTGCTCTTTGTATATTCAGTATTATAAAAAAACTTACAAATAAATGTATGCATATTTATATGTTATGGGATGGAAACACCAGTAAATAAAAAGTAATAATTTCAAATAAAAGTGCTTTTTGATCTAAATGCCTTTTAGTTAACAATATAAAAGGTTTCACACTTTATAGTTGAAGAGTGATATGAGATGGGATAGGACGATATAAATAATTAATCTTCACGGCGCAAAAAAAAAGAAACATCCCCATGATTAACGCTTAAACATTTTGAATTTGAATTTTTTTATTTTTGTATTCTATCCATGGCGCGCATTGCAAGGTCTGAAATAACTCGTGAATGCTCAAGAGAAAGCACCCATCCTCTTCCCTCGCGATATTAAACTGGTACAATGGTCGCCGACTCAGTCGCAACAGCTCATCAATGGATAATTCGTTTCCTTAATATGCCAAGCAATCCAAAACGTGACGTAAAAACAAACTAATATCACCGGATGAGATGACAATCCGTATAATCTCGGTGGAACAGTAAGAGAAATGATATTCCTGTTTATATCGAATTGATAACACAATTTAATGAGGCAAAACATTCTAGGTGAATTCTGATATTTTAAACAGTTTATAGTGTGCGTGCGTGTGTGAGGAGGGGGGGGGTGCACACAATGTCTACTATTATTCATGAAAACCCTATATATTACATAAATAGCAAATTAAGTTACGGATTAACGATATTTTTCATTCCTAAATGATATTGATAGCTATAACGCCGTGCAGTATGGCATTCAATAGAAATTATAATTTAATTAATATTAATTTTTAAAATTATTTTGAAGATTGATTGTTACATTACTTTTTTACACGAATCAAATTATTTTCGTTGAGATATTTTCCCAAATTTCTTTTTGATATGGAAATATTTTGAGAAATTCTTATGCCCATGCGACATACTTTTTCGGTAACAAACTCGTGGTGATGTTTTAACCCAACTATAAATTTTAGAATACTAGTTATTTAAAGTATGTAAGGACCTAGCGACCTCTCTCATTACGGAAGGAATCGCTAACTACCTTCGCTAAATACCTACGCTAAATTTTACGTCCAGGGACGTAAAAGTTGACGTTTCTCTGTAGTTACTCATCTAGAACAGTGGTTCCCAACCTGGTGTTCGCGAGCACCACTGTGCTCTTTGGAAGCCTGGTGGCGCTCTTTGACAGCCTGACTGTGCTCTTCCACGATGCTTAATATCCCATTTCTTAGAACCAATATTTCATTTGATCCGTGAATTTCTTTCTCAACGTATTCAAGATCATTAAGGATAACTTTGCTGTTGGTATGATTTTATTTATTATCGTTAATACACTTGCGAAAGTGTGGTGGTGCTCTTTTGATATTCTAGGATACAACTTGGTGCTCGGCACATCGAAAAGGTTGGGAACCCCGGATCTAGTACATACGAAGGGCGAGTTTTTCAGAATTATCATTTTCAACTTTACTAATTGCTTCAACCACATTTTCATTTGGTTTAATTTGCATTCTTAAAAAGAAAGGAGTGAAACTTTACGTAAAATATCAAAATTGATGATTTTCGTTACGATTTCATCATTGCTCACTGTTCTTAGGAAAGAAGAAAAAATCAAGTTAAATAATTTATAGGAAAATGCAAGAAAAATCAAACAGAAACACACGCCTTCCTTGTTTTGCCGAAAATTCGTCTTTTTTAGAGGTTAGATCTGGAGAAGATCGACCAAATACATAATTCCGTTCCCTGTTAAGATGCGCACGAGCATACCTCGAAAGATTAATATCGGTTACGACAACCCAGAAACGAAGATACAGCCAATGAATCCCGACGTAAACCGGATCCGAGACGTACCCAATTTCTCACGGAAGCAGGCGAGACGACTTAAAAAGGAACTGGGGTGTCGCCGCGATCACTCCGCTACGTTTCTCCCCCCGCGCACGAAAACACGGAATTGACGATGCAGTGTTTCCTTTGACGGTAGGCCGTGTTTCTATCCCTTCCGGGACGGGTAAGTCCACCCAAGAACTTGCCGATAAAAGCGCGACAAATAAATTTAAAAAAACGGTCCACACGTCGTTCGGAGCAATAATTCCAGACGCATGAATATTTCAGGAAAAAAACCAGCGTCTCGGGACATCGGCTTTAAAGAAGACGGGAACAAAACCTGGCCCCGGGCCGCGCTAAAAACAAAAAATAGCATACCGCAAAGCGTTGTTTTCGCTGGCCGATTGACGGCAGGAGAGATGGAGAAAGAGGGGGAGAGAGTGGGTGAGGGAAAGTGGGAAGAGAGCGGGGGCGGCAGAAGAGGAAGGGGCTAGGAACGCACTAAAACAAGCGAGAGTCGAGAGGAGTACTTACGCTCAGATGCGTGCAAATAGACGGAATGAGACCTTCGTTTGTTTTCTTTATGGAGAAAATGCCTTCGTCTCGTTACCCTTGGATTCCAGGTGATCGAGGGAGGCACGAGAGCATCTTAAAATGGTAAAACGTATAGCAGGTGATAAATGTGAAGGAACGGTATTTTTTTACGAGAGTGACGAAGCCATTTGTCAAGGAAGTTAGACTCGAGGAAAAAATTCCGCTAATGTTTTTGAAAGTAGAGAGATTATAAAGCCTGTTTAGAAGAGTAAACTGAATGCGAGGCATTTAAAAAATAAATATAGCCCTTGTGAGAAAATTCAAATACTCGAACATCATATTTAACCGTTTAGCGCAGGCGTGCAGAACATACGGCCCGCGGGCTAAATGTGGCCCGCCGACACCTTTTGTTTGGCCCGATCGAAGCAGGGAGTATCTCAGCCGGTTAATTCCTATAATGTCAAAATTACGGTTAAAATTTGTAAGTAAATTATATTTGTTTGCCAATTCATTTTTTGTCACATAAGAATTGCATGTAAAGTTTGTTATGGTAATTAATGAATCGACATTAGTGTACTTACGTTTTAATTATGAACAAAATTTTCAGTGTGGCCCGCTCAGACCCAATCAAGGTCGATTTTGGCCCGCGTCAACATTTGAGCTGTGCACCTCTGCTTTAGCGGTTTCTGACGGAATATTAAGTCCATCTTATGCGACAATGTTGCGGTCACTTTCTTGGTCACAGGTGTTTCAAAGTCACTGACAAGATATGCTGTTCATAATCGAATGTGATAAACATTATCGGTCGTGTAAGGAGAAAATTGCACATTAATGGAGCACCTATAGAGTTGTAGCCAAAAAATAACAAAAGCGTTAAGGGGATAAGACACTACTAAAAATTATGGAAATTATGGAATTCCCCAAAGATCTACGTCTCCAACGAAACATGTAATACGAAACGAAAAACCGACCCTAAATGAAACCGATGCATCTTCAGATCCAAAACTTCTTAACAGACCTCGTTCACATCAAGATATTTTTTAACAATACATTTTTGGGAGCGTGAGCACTTGTATATCCAATCAAGCAAATATTTAAGCCAGAAGGATGAAAAGCTACTCCATGATTTCTTTCCGAGCGTGTTTACGCCATTTAGTGATAGCTAGTTTCACCAGCAGCCGTCAATAAAGGTCAGCCTCTTCTCGAGTAATAAGGTTGCGCCGTTAAATGTTGTGGGCTGGATATCTTTCGGCCTCGAGTTTTGAACCGATAACGTAGCGATTCATGATCTGGAGCATCGATTCGTGTCGACTGCTATGCGAATATTGTGAATGAATGGAATTTTTTCCGCAGAAACGAAAAGAGTATTTATTGTCTAAGATATTTTCGTGTACATCATCATAACATATAAGGAAGATTTTGTCTCATGACCGTCGGAATGCTAAAGTAAACAATTTTATTTTCAGCCTTAATCAGTAATTATTCGTACTGTATGGATGACATTTCATACACAAATATTTTCACCGCAAAAATTTGTACAACACTATCTCTATATCTCGAACGCATGTACAGAAATATCGAAAATTCGAGGACACTTTTTTCGTTAGCATTCTTCTAAGTTACCTTGAAAATTTTCCTCGAAATTTTTGAGATTTTTTTTTAGTCTTTCACAAAAATTTTACTTCAAATGTTGACATACGGGCACGTTTGGGAGAGTAACTTTCGGCGTTTTTGTCGCTCTAATAGAAGAAGAAAGACTAGGAAAGTCAACATTTGCTGAAACCCTGACCACCACCTAGCCGAAGATAGGCGCGCATAATTACTGTTATGATGCCCGGGGAAACTGATTTAGACTGATATCTTCGTTGTAGCTCCATATTATCACAAATTCCCAGACAAACGAAACGCTAGAGATGTGACCTAAAAACCAAAAAACATATAGAATGAAAGCCCCAATCTATTTTGGCCATCTGATCGATCGAATTAAAAAGTTCCGCGTCGACATATATCTGATAGAAAGCGAAAGAGTTAAGATGAGCGTTATGTGATAAGAAGTAAGCTGTGATAAGCTGACATCTAGACATAAATAAGACAGCTTTAACATTGTTGTTGAAAAATAAATTGTAGTTGTCCATACGCTTGTGTCTCGAAACAATAGAAATGTCAGCTTTTGTAAAACGTGCGAGGACAGCAAGAAAAACGTATCAATTAATCGCTACAATCAATTGTATTACTATATAGCCTCATTATTTAGCATTGCATTGTAATATTTCACGTTAACTTGAAATAGTGTATCGCTGTGATTGAATTTTACTAATCAAATTCTTTTTTTCTTAAATACAAATTACTTTTGAAGCTAACTATTTGTTAATCATCGCTGATTTTGAAAAGGCATTTTGTTATGAATCTCTCTATAGCAGGGGTTCGCAACTTTTTCAACGTGGAAAGCACCATGTTACTTTCTAGAACATCTAGCGAGCACCACTATACTTGTTTAAAAATAGGAATATTAATAAATAAAATCAAACCAATGTCAAAGTTATTAAAAATGTCCTTCCGTACGTTTAGAAAGAGAGCAGGCGAATTAATTAAATTACTGGTGATTTTAACTATCTTAAAGAAAAAGCAAGATCAGACAATGGTTAATTGCAACTAATAAAGAATGGAGAAAAGCAAAAATTGTAAGACTGATAATCTCTTCCTGTTATAAATACGTATATCAGCACATACATAAACAGGATGTGCTAATCTAAACAGAAAATGTTTCTCCAATAGCAGTAAAATGTTCGAAAAACCAAATCCGCATTTCGGGTAAACACAACCTTGGCGATTCAACAATGGGAGATATTTTAAAATTGCAGCCATTAGGTGAAATGGGCAATTATTTCTTGAACAGAATGCACGTGTGATATTCCATCCCTCAGAATTAAATGAGTTTAACAACTATTGTCAAATAACATATATGAATTAATTATTCAAAATTCCAGATAAAATTATTTTCCAACCTGTAAAATACCCCTACCAACGATACCAAACCTCTTCTTATTTTCTCTACATCAAGTTCTCGAACCCAACTTCTACCGAGCTAAACTACTATTCCTCAACATTTTCATTAGCCCTCGTAAGACCAAGGTGGGTACTTTGTGCTACCAATTATTAACTATGGATTATCCGCCTTGTTACAATGCGAATATAATGCCCTGAAAAGTCTTATCGTCACTTGTAAATTTTTAGTTTCACGTTAACTTGATCAATGTCACCATTTAGATAACAAACGGAACAACCCCCGCCGAACAAGATATGGTAGAGCGTTTTATAAAGTTTGATACCGAGCAAAATTATCTGCCAATAGTTATGCAAAAGATGAAATATATCCGAAGCAAGCCCCGAAAACTAATTTGACTAGCAATGTCTTCGAATAATATCGAGATAATATTAGTCCTTCGAAATTAAAATTCCATTTGAAAGTTTTTGTTTTTTCTAACAACTAATTCCTCTCTGAATACTTTATCAGTGTACTGTTTGTGTAACAGTGTAAAGATAACAAACCACTACACTATCACCACGCTACTAATCTTATTTGATTCGCACATCGCGTCTCTACCACTATCTGGAAATATTCTAATTATCGACCATCCTGAAGATATCATCACAATATCTGAGAAACACCTACCAAATAAAGAATGTGAACAAAAACGGATTGATAGACTGCGAGGAAGGCGAATAAACAGACAGACGTCGCAGCAATAAGCACACATTCTTCTTACTTTACAGACATTCTAAGAATCGGATGGATCGTAATAAGATGACTTTCCTAAGCCGCTGCCATCTCGCGGGTAATGAGCAAACTAAAGGCATAATGGCAGTGAAGGGGAAGTATCTACCCTTCTGAGAATATATAGACGGCTCGTTTAGCCATGACACGGTTGAGTAAACCACCAACGTTTCATTACAAAGCAGCCGTCGCCTCTGGTGATTCATCGATCGTTATTGAATCAAATGACTCAATCGTTTCACGACCATAGTATCTTAATTATTTCTTGTAAGCCACAAACTTGGTCACCTAATACTACTTGAAATTCTGATTTAGCCTTTTCTTTTAATATTTTGGGACAATTTAAAAGTTATGAGAAATTAGCAAAAAATTAATATTGGACGGTTCTCGCAAGTAGAATGGAGGAAAGATATTTCTTATGAAATCGATTTCCCGACGCTGATTCACAGCATCGATAAAATATAAAAATAAAAATACAGCAGTGCCACTTATTTTTTAAGGAAAACTTGTACAAACACTTTCTGTTGCAATCCTACATTTAATCTGCTCATAGAATCATGCTATGCTCCACACTTGCTCGAATTATACAGAAATGGATTTCTTTCAAAAGTTTCTCCGGGAAATATGTAATTCGAAAAGATATTTATTGAAACAAAGGGCAGGAAATTTATTTTATAGAGACAAAATACCTGCATCGCAAACCAATATAATTCTAGAACGATCTTATGAATCCACGATAACCCGAGCCTAATGGCCTTTGGCTGCCTCACAACAAATCTAGTGGGGGAGGTCATTTTCTGGAGATTCATGAATGCCCTTGGCCACGTATCACACCCAACGGAAATTCCTGGGATTACAAGAGCTGCGATGAGCGGAAAGGAATTCTTTTCTACATTCGAGCCCTCGACGCTTTCTAATATAAAAATAGGAGTATTTTCCGATAAGGGAGCATCCCGGGACCCCTATCTAAATCTGCCTCAGCTGGAGTAGTCTGATTTGTGGTCGACATAAAACAGAAAATTCCACGAGCTGACGCAAAAGTTATTGTTTTATTCTTCTCTTTTCTGAGGCGAGAAAAAGAAACTGGGACACAACCGCCCAATGAGCAAAAATTTAAAACATGTTCTTATCCAAGAAATTATAGTTGAATATGCCCAGAATCCGCAAATTATTTTAAAAAACCATAACTTAGGAAACTATAAACTACTTTTATTTATGTTACGATTACAATTATTATCGCATAACATTGCATGAATAATATTAATGGCTTCTTTTTATAATAACGAAACTCCATTGTGAATGGGATTATTATCAGCGGCGTTTCGTGACACGGATCGCTTGCCTGCGCCATCTGTGAGCGCATCTATAAACTACCTGCTCTGAAGGACAGCTGATTGAAGAGGCGCCAACATCACTTGACAGGCTTTCATTCTACTACAGCGGCGCGCTGTGCAAGATGCCAACGAGTGGCAAAAAACTATATCATCGTCAAAAAACGCTTCTAATCTTTGCACCACTCTCCTTTTTCCCCTCTACAAAACAAACTCGCACAACAACCACGAGGAGCTTTAATGCCCACGGGAAACAGAAATTTCGCCCGCCATCCAGCCTTTGCAGCAGTTGACAAGGACTCAAAGCGTCGCTTTCCAACCGTGTGTTCATTCCCTCTCAGATAAGGAAGTCAAGCGACTGCCTTACTACATCGGGAGGAAATTGAGGTATGCGGAGGGGAACGGATTCGTCGCCTCTAGCCTTGAGAAAACTTTCATCCTTTTTAGCAATCACTTCTGCGAGTTATTAACGACACGCGTCTAAGAATTGATCACGTAAAGATTTTTCTGGTTGGAATACTCCGAGATTCATTTGCCGGACAAGAAAACGGCTTAAATATAACCAAAGTGTCAACCTTGTGCGGAAAATAAATTCTCCGCCACTGAAACGAATATATTATTAATGCTACCGATGAAGAATTGCGTGCCCACGCGTTAATTCAACCTTTGCTATGTGAAAATAGACGGAAGTGAGGAAATTATTTAAAAATACATCATAAAACCGTTAATCTCAAAATGAGCATAAACCATGAAAGTCACAAAAGATTCGCGCAACAATTTTCCAGTAAACCAGGATTCGTTTAGCAGACTTTCGAGTTGCAGAAGTTACAACACGTTTAAAAATAGCATTTTCCGAAAGAAACACCAAGGTTTTTTATTATTCTACAGAAAGTAAAGGGAGGATACGCTTATAATCGTAATTTTCAGTATGTCGTAAATGAACAACAGTTGAGAATTATTTTGTCGGTTAATTTTCAATAGCGCAACACTAGTTAACGCTTCGATGAGGTAAAAAAATAAACGGATATCGACACTAATTGTAAGCTTACTTATTTAACCCTAAAAATCTTTATTAATGCATGAGAAACTTCGTTAATCGTTAAAAATGAAGTGCAGCCTAAAAAGACGAATGAAAGTTCGTTTTTATTAGCTATAGTCGCATTTTTCACGCTGTTTACTTAGTATAAACATCAACAAAGTTTATCTCACTTAAAAGGAACGTCCGCTCTTTAAACCGAGAGTTGAGGAGAAAGAAGTGTAATTGAACTGGACGAGTGGAAATAGCAAGTGTATTTTTTTCCAGGTTAACTCAGAAATGAAATTAACTGAGATACATTCACGTCAAGGTTATATTAGCTAAAATTAGAGAGATTCGAGACCCTGAGCACTTTTCCATCCCTCGAACAAAGCTGATTTATGTTATTTGAGGCATAAACTCGAAGTAGTTCGAGCTTAGGAAGCTCGCGTTAATTAGCAAATTAATGGGAGACATTTGACGGAAACAGTCCATGATTATTGATCTTTCTCTCCGTTCTGTGCAATGTAATGAAGTGTCTCTAGCACTTGCTGCATACTGAAGCAATGGTTGCAGTAGTTCAAGGGTGGGCAAACCGTGGCCAGCGAAGCTTTGGTGAAAAAGCAAGCTGTAAAATTTAACACAATTTTATATTACTTTTGGTAAAATTATGAAAATAAAACATTTAGTTTTGAAAATTTAGCCCTACAATCCTTGTTTGTGCTTGTTTTTCACTTGTGTATGGTGCCTAAGAATCTGAGCAATTTCCGATTTAAACTCTCTAATCTGGCCGACTAAGCATTGGCATCTTTCAATGTGGCTCGCTGAAGAATTCTCAAACACCGATGCTGCCCGCAATGCAGTAAAGTCTGCCCACTCATGCAGTAGTTAGTGTAACTATAATGTCCTCTAATGAATCTACGAAGGAATGAATGCTACTAATTAGTACTTATTTGGCACATTAATATTACAAACAAAGAATCCAGTGTTTAATACAAAATTAGATTAGTGGGACCGATTCAATCAATATCAAACTCACTGCATAGACTAGGAAATAAAGTATACAGCTTCAGAAAACAAACTTTAATTTGTTTTCAATTACGAAACAGACCGCTGTACGAATTAATTTAAAACAACAGAGTTCGCTTGTTTTAACGCAAAATAGGTGAAAACGAGTACGGTAAATTCAGATTATTTGATAACATTGTATCTCTGTTATTCGAATTCCCTTTCACACACTTACAGTGGAAATCATATTATTTCAAGGTAAAACGCAGATGGATGATTCACAAATGATAGAAAAACCTAGTTAATCATTTGATTATGTTTAGTAGACACTTCAATACTCGAAACCATAAGGATAAAATAAAGTGGTCTCAATTTCTCAATCTTCTTCCAAAAGTAAATGCAATGTCCCAAGCAATCGCATCTAGAAGACAATTTTCTTGCAATAAAACGATCTGTAATTCAGCGAATCAGTTGCAGACTGCACTTCAGGGCATAGTTCGAGTGCTATAAAACGCAACCCAGAAAATTTTTGGCTCGTTTATGCTCTATCAGTGAGTGTTCAATATAAGAACAGCATGTTACGGTCGGGATGTAGGCCAACTGGCTTGAGCCCAGTGCGCTCTTAAGAACTCTTTCCCTTACCTGCAGAAAAAAAAGCTAATCCCGCAATTCGTGCCAAAAAACGCTTATGAATTACATAATGCATTTGAAAAAATAAGGAAACAAACTAAGAAAAATTTTTCGGCGCGGTTATTATTATTCTCTCTCGGCTACTTTATAAGCAAGATGAATAGAAATTGCGAGACTGAAACAGCATCGACGAAACAGACGATGTATAAACACAAAATTTTATGCGAAACTTTAATCAGCTGGGATGAAAAATACATCTCCAAATTTATTATTCAGTCTTTAGAATATGTTTTCATACTCGACGTAATTTGAATACTAACGGACTTGAAAAGTATCTTCGGATAGAATAAAATCTACAAATCCTACACCCATAAGAACTTGATACGTACGTACGTGTTAAAACTTGTGCAGAACAAAGATTAAGAAATGGCAAAAAATCATATATCAGAAAATTCAAGAAGCTCTACTGAACGTCTAGTATAACATCATTTATAAAGATAAATTTCTTCTAAAAATTTAGAATTTTTAATGCCATTACAATTTTTAGACATAGCATATCATATGTTAAAAATTTTCATTTATATTCCTACAAAAGTTTTGACTTTTATGGACGAGGAAAATATTCCCGAGGTTTTTTTCCGACCACCTAAATAAACGGAAAATGGGTTTCAAAGATTCTTTGATGCCTTTATAACTCAAAGCAAAAAAAATGAAACCTAATGTGAGCGAAATTATGACATCTGCCACCATTCTCAACAGTGAAAAAAAGGAGCCAAACCAAGGAAACAATATTCCGCTACAGTTTTAAAAACCCAACTTGTACATGTTGACATGTTAAGAACGCAGGGGAATCGTATTTTATTCGACACGGTGTGTTATTAAACTAAAACGGATTAGCACCAAAATTTCCAGGTCCCTCTAAAACCATACATTCCTAATAGACACTATTTTATGAGGAGTTTCCAAATAATTAAGAAAACAACTTCGCAAATTCATCGTTCATTCAGTACATGCGTTCGCCTCGTATTCTATCCTTTCACCGAGACAATAATAACAGTAGATAATACGCATTATACGACGAAAAGGGAGATAAACACAGGCGCGACATTGGAATCAAATGGATGCCTAACGTATTGCTTTAATATGTTGACTTTGGGAGTTTGGGACACCCCTAATAATTGAATTATTCTCGGCCGTTTACATAAGAGTAGAGGGGAGAAAATAACCGGTTTCAAGGAGCGAAGTGAAGACGGTGCCAATGTTAAAAGGGCGAACGAGTTAAAAGGTTAAATCCTCTCTTCCCCTTCCCTATAATTGCGGGCCCTATCTTGAAAACAAATGGGCGTGACACCCGAAATCAAAAACAAGGAAAAAATACCTGCCTAACAAGAAAAATATAAAATCCGCGCAAGTTAATAAACAAACTAAAACTTATATTTGAATAAAAAGACATCAACTATCTCAAAGAAAGAGTTGGGGAGATTCCATCCGGCGCGTACATAATAGGGAAGAATGAGTAATGTAAATGCTTTTTTAATGTCAGAACACCTCCCAAAACGATACATTACTCAATGAATTTTAAGACACATTGTAAATGCTAACTAAAACATATATTGTGCATACATTATTCATTGTCGTGAACGTTATTCGAATATTCCTGGACCTGCAAAGGACTAATCTATGTCAATATGTCACACCGAAAGGAAGTTCTATAAATGCACAGCTTATCAGTATATGGCGAAGCGTGAGGTGAAACGAGATAATTAAGCTAACTATTTCGAGAGCAGTAATCCTTTAAGTGACAATGAGAAACACGTGAAAATAAATCTCGTTATAAGATGCTGATACATCTTGAACATAATAAGGATAATCCAAATTTATCCAGGCAAAAAAATGTAATATAACGAACTTATGAATATTTTAGCTCGTGTTCTCTTAAAAATATTAAAATCGTCGAAATACACTATTCACCTCATATTCTTTCTAACGATTTTAATTCGAACATTTTGTGAGGGATTTTAGAACCATTTACCGTATTATTTTTCCAGAGAGCAACAATATATCATCGACCAGAATAAAATCACGGCAAACATCTTCTTTAATACTATCGCACTGCCATCGTGTGACAACCCGCGCATATACCGTACGCCAAAACTTCATTACATATTACTAGGACAACCTTAGCAACGTATAACCGAATTTAGCCAAAGGTTATCAACATCTATCACGCTAACCTCTTATAAAACGACGTTTATAAGCATTTTAAACTGTGATGATGTCTCGCTAGGCCCGCATTTATTGCCCACGTATAAGGACGACGCCTTCCGAAAGCGAGGGAATATCCCTTTGTTTTACTGCCAATGTCATTGGTAAAGCCGCCACCGGAACACAGAGCAAATAATTCTGCGCGGTCGGGGGTGCCAGATGGCTTTCGAAAAGAAACTCAAGGACCGGAGAAACCGAAAAAAAATTCGCTCACAGTAAATCTCGCCGAGGGAGAGACTATGCTATTCGCTCCTTCAAGCCAAGCTACTCCACTTCTCACAGGATTTAAGGCTTTGCGAAAATGTTGCGGCGTTTAGCAAGGGTGGATCTGACCAACAATTGTGTGGTCAACGTTTTAGAGCGAATTAATTAAATAATTAAACGAAAGCCAGTCCATTGTGAAAACCATAAATGATAACGCCATAAATAATTACTCGCCAAATTTCCATATATATGTGTGTGCGCTCATTGAAAATTGCAGCAAAATTGGTACTAGTAATGGCTGCATATTTTCCCATTCATTATAGAATTTTTGCACAGGGTATACATCGATTATTTATTATCTTGAAAAGAATTATAATTTTAACGAAAATCTTTAGATTTTGATAAAATTCACAACAAATATATAGATAAACATGAGATGATAATAGCCAACTGCATTTTTGTTTTAAAGGCAAAGAAAAAAGAGAGAATGCTAAACTTAATCAAGAAGAAAAATATTCACTAGAAATGCTGTATATGACGAAATATTTCATATGTAAAAGTGTGATGTTAATTATTTTAAATGAAAATAATAATAATCTATCTATAATTCTTCCGTTGGTATTTCAATGGGTATTACATTAGTGCCATAATATTATATAATGTTTAAGGTACTTATTAGATCCAAATGTAAAATTTACATTTGAATTATATCTTCCCATGCGCCACGGTTATTACGACACTCGGTTATAACGACAATAAATTTCCAGTCCCTTGAATGCCGTTATAACCGAGTTCTACTGTATATTGAAAAGATGCAAATCGTTAATTTAAATTTCTATATCAGAGTGCAATTATGAACAGAATATATATTCCATTTGTGATGAATAAAATTAAAAATGAATAATCGATGGGAAAATAAGTATCGAAATGCCCTTAGATTCATTTCTTAAACATTTAAAACCAAAACCTTTAGTGTAAACTTTTAACATCACACTTTCTGATATAAACTTGAAGACTGTCGGACCTAAAGTTGTACTTCTGGGACTTTTTGCGGGTGGCTATGGATTTTGCGTTAACCGAGAACCAATCCCAGGTATACCACCTGCCGAGCGGAGATTAATGATCGAGGAACATTTTTATACAACGGAATAGATGTTTCATTTATGATGTTGGAGAAAAACTATGGAAATCGTATTTAAGGTAATATCCAGCGTAGTTATAATTGATTGATAGAAGGTTCACGGTGGTTATAAATAAAACATTGGTAATTATAGACAATATCGGTAATCTGCTATAATATATTTTGAAGCGTGTGTTTGTGTATTTGTGTGTTTGTTCATGGAACTCCTCCTAAACGGTAAAAACTAGAATAACCAAATTTAGTACGATTATGTCTTACATCCTAACTTAGTGAATGGTCAAGGTTTGATCAACCGGGATTAATCAGTGCTGCCAATATAGGGGATTAACATTTTTCCATAAGATAACACGTATGAATCCATTTCTTGACTTGCAAGGTATTCTTTCTTCAAGCATAAAAATACCTAAATATGGACCGATTTTTTTCGTTTTTGCTTAATTCGACGAATAAAACTCTATACTATCCTATTCCTGCGAAGTTTCCATGTTACACGGTCGAAGTTTCCAGAAATACGGAATATGTTTTGAAATTTTGTGGATTTTTCGTACCCCTCCTGGGGGTTGCCAAGGCGGCCATCATTGTTACCTCCGATTCAATTAGCTTCAATGAAGCTTACAAATAGACGAAAGTTTAGCGTTATTCGATTCGCACTTTTGTTTAAGCAATGAAACGATCGATGTTTATGGATAGCAACGTAAATAGATACTGATTATTATTCAGGAAGCGTTTATAACGATTGATGAAAGTAATTGAACCTTCTTTCGTCTATTGAATACTGGAATCTTGCATTTTTTGTAAGTAAAATAATTATATTTTACATTATAATGTTTATTAATGTAAATAGGCTCACGTATCTGGTGTACATTTACCAGTCAGTGTTCAATCATAGACAACTGTACGTTGCTTTTTCACGGGATTCTTGCTTACAAGACATAAAAGTAAATATTTCAGCGAGGCATAATTACACAAGAAATGAAGCTGGATTTGGCGAAAGTAATATGACAGGAAATAAAATTATCGTTATATTTGAATGCAGTACGTTCGGAAACGGATTGTTACAAGCAAATATGATTAATCACTAAATCCATTGAAATTCAACGAGAAATTCTGCTAGTTAAAAATAAAACAACATAAAACTCAATTTGATGATTTACATAAGGCCAATTAATTTTTTTTTGCTATAATATTTCATGTGTTGATTGCCCGTTCCCATTTTAGTCGACGTTAATTGCTAAGAGGGCCATAAATAGCTGATAAAAACACGGCACACTGATTTTCGTTGAATTGTGAAAAAAGGTAGGACTTTGAATGATCAAATTGCCAACGCTAACATATTAATTGACTGAATTTTAAAATAATTACTTAAAATCATCATAGGAGTTCGAGACTTGAAACAACGAACGCCTTAAAGAAGGAAATTTTATTTTCACGCCGTCGATTTTCAGATACGCGTCGAATCGGCCTACAGATTAGTTTTTAGCGAAAAAAATTTATATATTTTTACGTGAAAATCTTTCCTCGTCTAGCTGATTTGCATTATTCCCGGTTTCATGCAATTCCGTGTGATTAACCGGTATGATAATTTTGTGTCGCATATGTCCACATATTCACCAAAATTCTATGCTATTTTGAAGTTTAAAGAATACCGTGGAGACGATAAACAACACGAAGTTAATTAATATAAATAAAATCCCATTATTCGTTGATATTGTGTTAATGAGTGTTCATAAATCGGATACAGTTCAAAATTGCTGATTAAAAAATTAAGATTTTGAGTACATTTTCTGCAAAATATTCATTTAACGCTTAGCACAATAACGTTATGGCATGAAATATTTTAGGCAACATAATTGAATTAACGGATAATTTATTTAATTACCTTATTATTCATCTACGGTGGCTAAAAACGTAAAAACTCCAGCAATAATCAGTATTTATCGACTGTATATAGGAGTTACTTTTTCGTTTATACGAAACTTCGGAATAATGCGTGCTAGTTTTCCATAAGTATTCCCTTTCCCAAGAAGTCAACGGGAAGCTGCGTTCACAAGTTCGCTACGGAATTGCGAGAAATTATTCAGTAGAGTCGAGGCGTCGCTTTTACTCGGGAGCCAAGATAATGTTTACGGCCTTATCCTCAGAAATCTGGCCACCGATTTTACCGACGTTAGTTTTAACACTTCTCCGTACTTCCTTGGCATGGAACGAATACTTAAGTTTTTGCATAAAGTGCCCTAAAGGTTCGTGCACGAGTGTTGGACCTATGCCGTAGGTTGATATCTAACAAATATAGAGGCTAATGTGCTGTGCCGGACACTCATGTTTTGAGGCCCTGGGCTAATAATTTTTAGTATTTGATTGTCCTCGACAATTTTCTATAGGTAAGCCATTTTCGTTCAAAAAATTTTTAAGGTGTTAAATAATGACAAACCAGTATGACTATGAATTGCGCAAAACGATAAAAATCTTTCAAAAATTTCTCTCTTATAACAACATCGGACAATAATTGACAATTGATATATGTGCGCTAAATCTGGAGTGGAATACACTATTATTGAATAATATTTGGTATTTTCATCAGTAATATCACTAAAAAAATATCAATCTTTGCACTAGACGCAGACAGTAATTACTGTATTCAGTGACGTTTGAGCAACCATGCAATCAACGTAAAGGGAAAACGGACCGTCAAAAGAAAATTCTGGTGCACCAGTATTTAAAAAATGAAGCGAATCACAAAAAAGTTTACTTTAATGAGCGAGGCTTTGAGACTTTCAGGGCCCTTAGAAGCGGAGTCTAAGGAATTGTCGAGACCGAAGAATTATGGGGCCCTAAGCGTTGCGGGGCTCTGGGCTGAAGCCCATATGGCCCCTTCCTATGCATTAATGGTGGCCTTAGCCTGTTACTAAGTGGTAGGCGAGAAAATACTTATAATATGTGGCATTTATTCCGTAACAGTGATGGGAAGAACAAAAAATGTTGAACAGCAGTGAACTTATTTACAACACACATTTTAAATAACAAAATAAATGTCGTTTTTGAGCAATACAATTGATTCAGAAGTGAATGGAATATGCTAAGAATAAGATTTTAATAAAAGGACTCTAAAATGAAGTTTAGATAGTACTAAAAAATGTACTTCACTGTAGTACAACTAAAGTAAAAATACAATGGGAATCACTGGTCCAAATTATTTACCAGGATCTATCATACAAAAATCTTTGATATAATACAGAGAGTAGAAGGAAGGAAGAACAGACTAAAAACATTTATAAAAAATATGGTAAACGCGAAATAAATGAACAAATGGAGGTAAATAAGCAATTTAAAAAGAAAATAAGGAAAAATCTAACAATGAGTTATTTCTATAAATGTGCCTAATTTTATATCTCTATTCATAAGAGATCATCTTTCATAAGAAAAAATAAAAAAAATACGTCACTTGTTCGAAGGTCATTAACACATCAAGTGTTTTGGGGGTGCGTTACTGGGATAACTGAAATTTTTAAAGAAGAAAAAAGTTTGAGATTTTGTTATCACGACAACACGATCTGAAATTTTAAAATTTCTATTAAAATACACCGCAGAGCACTAAAAATTTGCATAATCATTCTCGATTTCTAATCCTGAAATTTAACTTTGATGGCCACGACCCACGCATTGAATATTCATTATATTTTGAAAATGCGTACATCTCTTCGTTGAAGAAACATAATGGAATATTATAGAACCTCCGCGATTTGGCAACGGAATCCCAACGTCAGGGATGCGGTCAAGTTAACCACATTTTAAAATTTTAAAAGCAGAATCATCCTCTTCGAAGCAAGAGTCGTTAGCAAATTCGCTTGATAAAAGGCAAGGCCAACTTTTCCATTGAATTTTAAACGCCACTCCGAGATTACATCCCTTCAAAACTTCAAATTCTAAGGTGTTAAACGCTTCTCATAGAAAATCAAAGTTTTTGAAGTTTTACCAAGATCAACAGCTCTAGCAGAACTTATCCGAATATAGATTTCTAATATATGGGGAAAGTAATGATTTTTGAAGATCCACTCACCATAAAGAGTATTTGGAGAATATTTAATCTAACATAAAGTGACCACAAAGGGTAAAAAAGAAGCCTCTTAAAGCTAATTTTCGAATAAAATATTCGTTTATGGACAATACCTTGATGCATAGAATCGTGGAGACGAACTCAATGTGGATAAAAAAAACAAGCATACATCAAGTCCGTTTACTAAAATGTTTATTTGATCTCTTCTTTTCTCACTGCACTTACGTTGAAAAATCTCTTGCCCATTAGGACAAATTTATTACCTTAATAATGAGGCAATAGTTTCAAATCCACATTTTTAAAATGACAATATCGTTAAGTAAAACCGATAAATTATTTTCTACTACCAAAATCTTTCTTCGTCGTAAACACCAAAAATGTACGTAATTATTAATTACGATTTTTATATCCATCGAGAAAGATCACGCATAACCTCAACAACAACATCAAAAAACTACAATATGGGTCATTCAGGTCACCTAAACAATCGTGGCCACTAATTTTAACATCTTAATCTAAAAACAAAGTTTGTCTGCTTCTTAGCGTGCGGCCTGCTTACCAATCTTACTGCGTAAGCACAGTAGTCGTAGAGAATTCACCATTTCTATTTAACACGAACGCTTCCTTGCACGCGAATTAATCGATATGTCCCGAGTTGCCACCATTTTCACACCCCAGGTGTTACGAGGCATTCGAAAGAACAAAGGTGTTCTAAAAGACAATGGGAATTTTGGTAAAGCAATATATTTTATAAAACCGTTGGCCATGCAGGAGAAGGAAATTAAACCTAATAGAAAAAGTTTTCTGTTAGCGGCATTCATAAGAAGGCGGTGAGAATGTGACGGCTTATGTACAAAGTCGCATAACGTTTTCTAAAATCAGAAGTAAAAGTATCAATTGTTAATGAAACAATAATTTAGTTTGTAAAATTCGTTACAGACACGATAAAAAATTACGACATTACGTTAAGAATAAGATTTAAATAGATGGAAAACCGTTTATTAAGTTTTTTCTTTAACTCAAGCGAAAATATTCGCAAGGCCAGACAATCAATACGGATAGACGATATAATTATAACTTATAGACGCAAAACAATTTAGAAAACCATATGGTAGAAAACCATCGGTAAATTACTAACAAGGCCAACTACTTTATAGAAGATGCTGGCCTATACGTAACTCGGTCATGTGATTTCTACAGAAGACATTTAGTCGTTTATCTATTTTAAAAAATAGGAAAGGAACTTAAAAATCACTAAGGACAATTGAATTAGGATGTTTATAAGTACTTCTACGTGGCGGGATGGAATAAACTATTAAGAAAGAGATCTCGTTGCTAGAAGGACCCAAAGAGGCGGTCAAAACGCCCACGAGAGGAAACGAATCGAGTTTCGCGCATAAATTTAAATTTTTTTAATCAAGCGCAAAATAAAAGGCAGAAACCCGATCATAATACAGACGGAAAAGACATGAACTGACTGGCCTAAATAAGTTTTGAGGAGATAACGATAATTTACTGCGCAAAATACGGAATAATTTATCTCCGTTTAAATCCTCTGCTGTTCGCAGAATCTCGTAAATTGAAAGACATCGCTTAAATGTTCAACATGATGTAAAAAAAGAAGGGCGGTTAAAAAACTCTCTCCCCAAGTATAAAAATATCAAATAGGGAATAAAGCAACTTTCCAAAGATTAGGACGTGTTCTCTCTTTTCTTTCTTTATTCTCTCTAACGAATTGAATGAGATGTCTAACGGCTCTCCTTAAACCGCGAAATGGCAATGGAATATACTTAGTTCGAAAATTCAGTCCTCGCCTTATTTCCTTATGATTTATAATTTAACAATAATCAACAAAATTGGGCTAGATGTGTATAAAAACCCTCGCTCTGTAAAACATCCCAATTTTACGTGACGGCTGTAAGATTACGGAGACATGCGGATTTTCAGCGATTGACATACTAAACCCGAGATCTTTCAGAAGGAAATAGGAGCGTAGCACTCAGGGCTTCCTTTAAAGGACATACAAGATGATACAATTTTAGCACTTGGTTCGAGGAATGTCGGCACTTGTGCTAAGCTCACAGAAAGAACGGTCCTGAACGGCCTGCGCGTGGGCGGGAAGAGGATGAGTTTGTGTTTCCAAGTTTCATCTTATGTTAGACGGAGAAGTGTCACTGGCGTACTTTCCGAATGCGGACCGCTTCCACGGCAACGGGACTCCGAGCCATTCTTTCCGCGACTAAGCTTCAGGCGAGACGTTTCACGGCAACTGTGTTCGCTCTGAAGCTTCCTATTGTCTCCCCTTACCACTTGTCGCGCAACTCTGGACTGTTCTAGAATTTTAGTTTTCTTTCGTGGCAAGGTGGATGCGGGTTATTTTTATCGCAATTTGACTGATTACGGGGGTAGAAATTCGTTCTAATTAGAAGACATAAATGGGGACGTAATCCATTGTCGAAGGCAACTTTGCGATGAATATAAAAATAAAGTGAGAATGAAAAATATTTTGTAATCAGCTCGCAACAACATCGTATTTCTCTATTATGTAGCTTCCAGCGCTATCACTATATTTATATAAGATAAATATTTTATTTGGTTTAGTTAAGTCATTTGCTTATTTATTTTTATTTATTTATTTATTTCCCCTGATTAATAATCCCCATACTTTCACGAACTTAAAAATATCCCTGCGATTGTGCTATTTCTGAAAATTAAAGTTATATAAATTAGTATATTTATGAAACTAATCTACGAAACATATAGATATTACATGGCATAAAACGTGCTCGCTACAACAATTATTGCTATCAGATAGAATATAAATAAAACAATAAAGCACATGATTTAAAATGAGTGAGCCAACTATTTACCTGTCGTGTGCCATTTTCCCTGTGGTGGAGTGTCGATGGGCCACTTAATTTTTGATAAATCCTGCATTTTACTCAAGAAAGAAATCCGATATATCCCTGGTAACCTAATCTATACATATCTATAAAGAAAAGTGTTTGTAGGTTTTTACATAGCGCGGCAACTACAGCACGTAGAAACAAGAGGAAAGTGTCTTTTTAACCGGAATAAACAATTATGTGGTGTAGTCAGATTTTTATATCGATTTCATTGAGCTTTCTAATTTTAAAAAATATTTTCTTTTTTCATTTTCTCCATTCGAATAACATAGGGATGAGTGCAGCTCATTTTTCATTTGAAATTTAAAATTAATTATTGTTAGATATATGGTACGAACCTGAAACTTATTAGATGGTTCTATGCAGGAAAGAACGTTTATTATTAATGAAGACAGAATCGGAATCTTGATCGAATTGGTGTAAAAATGCGTTTAGAAACAGAAAAATACGAGATTTTATCAGTTTTATGACAATACCAATTATAAGGTACCTTGACAACTCCCATTGTCGCCGAAGTTTTGAGTCCAATCTAAAGTAATATAAAAGACAGAGTCACTTTGTCAGTAATGCTTTTTGAAGCTTAATATCTCGCAAACGACTGAACCGAATTTTATGAAATTTTCAGGATAGCTTTACGATATAATAACAAAACGTTTTAATGTATCGAACTCGAGATCAATGACCCGGGTTCGACTCCAGGGGATAATTTCCATTTATAATAAGATAACACGTAATTTCACGTAAAAATGAACTTTTCGACGCGCAGGCTTTCATTCTTTTTTAGATTAAAATGAGAAAGAGTTGACCAACGAACTTCGGAGGTAAACCATTTTGAAGAAAACATAAAGATTCTTATTCCGTTCGTCTTTTTCCGCCTACATTTCGAAATCGCTGAATTTAAACGTTTAATTCACACAGTTTGAGGAAATCTAGGATGATGTTGCCTTTGGCCACCGATTCCATTGTTAGACCTCGATATCATATTGTTACTTAAATCCTTATGGGTGTAAACGTGCTTTGATTGATTTTAATACGAGAGAGAGGGAGGGAGGGGACAAAGGGAGGGGGAGGGAGGGTGAGAGAGGGAAGGAGAGGGAGGTAGAGGAAGGGAGAGGGAAAGGAGAGAGGGGAAGAGAGTGGGAGAGGGGGAATGAAGGAGAGGGAAATGACTTTCAATACAATTTATGTTTCTGATGCCAATTTGATATCCATAAATAGCTTGAACGATCGAATCTTTACTCCCATTGATATTTCAACGGGCATTAAACTTGTGCATTTATATTTAATGTAGTATCGTTTTTCAATTTCTGTGTGCGATTTTGCTTTGTTTACTTGGCAACCAAATATTTGTTGATTGTAATTGAAATATAACTAATAAATAGTTTTAAATGATATTTTAGTGTTGCGTAGAGTACTCCAAAGCAAGTTGTTTTTAAAACTACGAAAGTAACTTAAATAATTAGACGTAGATATTCCACAAATTGTGATTGGGTAAATCGTTTCATTGTTTCCAAAATATTGTTGATATAAATAATTTTCTCGTAACAGAACTCATGGACGAGAGAATCGAGCTTATAGTCGGAGGATAATAATCACTCTGTGATTCTTAAACATTCTCTAGCTACTTTTTTGTGTTTCGTTAAATTAATTAATTTCGTTTGTTCCTTTGTCCATCCATTTTCTGTTGATTATTATGTTCTTGTGGTTTTTCTCACAATTTTCGTTATGAAGATATCGTCATGAAACTTCGTATAGGTATATAATTTTACCCTGCGGGTAACATAGGCTATATGGCGATTAAAAATTGGGGGAGAGGGAGAGCTTAATTCAATAATTACGTATTTTCCCATAATTTTACACGTAATTTTCGATTTTTCCAGTGTAAGATTTTCTTCCTTCATTCATCTAAATAGGTAAATGCGTAGCGGTTTTCTTCAGTTTTGCTTTATTCGACGGTTAAAACTGTGTACTATCTTATTACTGCGATGTTACACGTTACACAGTAGAAGTTTTAGATTCACTAAATCCGTTGAAATACAACGGACACTTCTGCTAGTAATCAATAAATACCACCGCCATATAATTATTCCTAAAAATATATCTAATTATCTACCAATAAATATTAAACAATTTCCTCCTAAAAGTTTACACGATCGCTAATCAATGCCAAATGAAATAATAATGGAAAGGGATTTCATCTATTATTGCGTAGCTGTTGGCAGCGCCTAGAAAAATTGTCCACGGGAAATAGGGTTATTAACCGCGGTGGACACAATAAGAGGTCGGCACGCAATAATTAAAACGCCCGTAGGTATGCCTAATCGTCATTTGTCTCCCTCGAAACATTAAAGAATTCATAGTTAATCCCCTTTGCGGTCAACGCGAGAGCTCGGTAGGGAAGGTCACCGATCCTTATACGAGCCATTTATGCGTCAAGTTCCATATCCACGAAGGGCACTTCCAGTTAATTGAAAAGGGAAGTCTCATTCCACGAAAAGGTTTTTTTTATTTTCGCGTTATGCGATGAAATGTAGAATGAATGTTTCCGCCTCGTTGAAATGTTGAAAGTTTTGAAATTTAAAAAAAATTGAAATCTACACGTTTTACATCATCTTCGCCAATAAGAGATTTATCCCACAAACAGGCTTTCGTAATAAAATGTATTAAAAGATGCTGCGTTTTTCGTATGAAATGTGATTCTTTGGCATGCCATTACGTTGTTATTAGAAGTTAGCGTAAAATTTTGAAGAAACGCTATTTACCCTGTTTACATCCAAGTTTTGAACCATTTGATAAATATTTAAGTGTTTACTATTACACCATTCTAAAAAGTGCAATGTATTAACAGCCTGTTGTTTAAACTGTCTCCAAGCAATTTCATCTTCCTTAAGCTTAAGTCAGTTTCAACTTTTTCTTAATAAATTACTCATAAATTTTCGCCGATTCCCCGGACGAGTTTTTCTTCGTCCTTTTCAATTATTAACATAATAACTGACTGTTTGTGACGTTGACGCATTGATGCCACAGCAAAACTCTCCACTACCCCCTAGCGACGCGTTTATAACGGTCCTTTTTCCTTGGCGAGTCTTATCCACCTTAAGGGCCGGCGATCGTGTTTTGCAAACCTCGGTGTAATTATGCGACGATAAACACACATAGCGGCGTTAACACTTTACGGCATTACCCAAAAAAAATGACAGCTTTCCGAGATAAAACAGGTTTTATTCATTTTGCGTGATTTCCACTGGTTCAATTTATCAACTGTTGCAGTTCTGAAACATTTCATTTTCATAATAAATTTGCTTTTCTTCCAGTAAAAGTTTCTTTCGAGAGTTTCGGAACAAGCAAGCACGATCATGGGATACTGAGAAGTTAGTTCGAAAATTCCTCTCTACTCGGAAAAGATATGCAAGTAAAATTATTAAGAGAGCGGTTTCACACCTCTTTAGGGCGTTAGCGTAAAAAAAATCCGACGCTTAAGAACGCTAATTCGGGCGATAAAATAAGTAAACATATGACATCATAACTTTTCGTCGTAAAGTTGGTTGCTATAATTTTGAAGTTTGACAATAATTTGTCTCCCGAAAAGAAACGGATATATAAAAAAAAACTCCGCCGTAATCTTCGAGAGCAATTCGTATCAAAAAGACGACTACTATTCTATCTAGCGGACATGAGGAGAACCTTGAGTGACGAGCCTATCTCCGCTTCACGTCACGTGGTCTATCACGTCCGTAAACGAAATGATTAGTCTCCTTCTAGGAGATTCTTTTTAAAAAATTGTACGCAATATCGACGGAGGAATTAGAGAAATCAAAAGAAAAGCGTGAGAACTGCAATCCGTCAGTGGAAATCAATACTTCCCCTTAAAAAAATACAAAAAACCGCCAGGGATGACTAGTAATTAATGTTGAAACGATTTCTTAAGAATTCATCCATCGCATTTCTTCGCTTTAGAAACGTAAATAGGATCAATACGACTTGGTGCGTTATCGAAACTCCTTGCATGAATAATTTCTCCGACCGATCAAAACATCGATTCTTCCATCTTATTCCCTTATTCGTTTTTTTATGACTTTTCGCCAGCGAAACAGTGTTAAAAGGGTAGATTCCGGGAACGCGACCTTTTTTCGACAGCCAGATTAATAATTCACGGGGAAAAACTCACGAGACGAAGAGAAAATTACGATTCCAATTTTTCTTGCGTCAGCACGATTATTTCCGCCACGCGTTTCCCTTGAGAAAACAACGATTAAGTGCTGGGAACGCGGCCGTTAATTGTATCGAAATGTCGTCAATTTGCCGGGGGAAGAAAAAAAACGACAAATTTTGATTAGGGTGAGAACCCTATTCATTCCGGCGGGACGGATCGAGAACCCCTTAATGAAGACGGAAATTGACTCCGTCCTCTACGACAAGGCGAATCAAAACAGCCCCGAACAAAAACGCAAGGAAACCTCCGATATCGCTTTCCGCTCAAAACCACCATCCGCTCAGAGCCCTTAAAATATCGCCGAAAACACGACCGATAATACCGCCTAATTGAACATGAAACAATAAAGTCCTTCAGCGGTTTTGAGCGTTGGGAAGGAAGGAGGGAGGGAGAAAAGAATAAGAGGAAAAGGGTTGATAAAGGAGACATGAAAAGGGTGTCGGAACGGTAACAGCGGATCAGATGAGTGGGAAAATTTCGCGATTCCGTAGGGACACAAGGTCAGACAATACGTCCCGTAGTATGGCTCTTTTGCGTTGGTTCCCTTTCCTCTGTAACCCACCGAGCACATTTTGGGGCTGAATATCGACCGTGAGAGAGAGGTATAGAGTGAGGAACGGAGGGGCAGGGAGAGGGAGGAGTGAGTTAGGCAAGGAGGGAGAGGTAATGCGAGGGGAGTGGAGGCACGGACAGAGGGAATAAAGGGGGAGGTAGGGTAACAGAGGGGGACAGAAACTGAGGGGGAGGGAAACAGAAGGGAGGGAGTGACATGGAGGGAGAGAGGGGGGAGAGGGAGGGAGGGAGGGGGTGAGAGAGGGAGGCGAGGTGAGTGGAGTTTAGCTGGAATACGACGGAAAAATAAAGAAAAAGGAAGAAAATGGGACAGGAGTGGACACAGTGGGAAGGAGGGGATAAAGTGGAGAACTTAGCCAGGATAAATGCGAGATGAAGGGAGATAGGGAGGGATAGAAATAGAGAAGAGAGATAAGGGGGGAGGGAGAGAAAGGAACGGGGGTTAAGATAGAAGGGAGGGAGAGCGGAATCCGGCTCACTTCCTTTCACGTATGAATATTCGATGGACATATCGTTTGTCTTTCGTACAGATTCGTCGATGCGATCGATTTATCAATCGATAGATCGTTTATTCCATTTTTCGTGGTAAAAAAGATTCGAGGTTTGTTCATCAAAGTAAATAATGATACACTTTCGGACAACAGTTTGGTGTTTACGACCGGTGGGATTTGCATTGCGTTCTCTTACGTTCCCCTGAGGGGTATAACAGGATTCCAGACCATATGCACGTTAATAAGACATATACGACCTGCAACGAGGAATTGGGCGCCATTGCCGGTGTGACAGGTAAAGTGTACTCTAGGAAAGACATACACTATACGCCTTACCTAGGTACCACGCACTCTTAAAGTACATCGTACTTGGCGGTAGCGTGTACTCTAGAGTTCGTCATGCCTAAACACAAGCCCAGGCATAGCGTACTCTGACAGGTGATTTGGACTCGAGTCCACGCTACCTGAGACCCTTGGTAGGCAAGATGTACTGTATGTTTAAATAAATTTTTAATTGTCATATATTGATGTACATATCATACCATACGGATGGACGAAGGGACGGACGGAATCGTTCTAAAAATCGGTACAACATACATTGTACAAACTTTCTCATATACTAATGCGTCGTTTAGTTATCTTTAGAAGAATATGAACTATGTACAATTATTATAAACATCAACTTAAATTACTATACGAAATTTGATGAAAATCGTTCTAGCCGTTTTTTTAGAAAATGAAATTATTGTTAAAGTTGCCTAGAATAAACTAGCCTTATATTCATTTTTTTGTTGAGAAATATGAACTATTTCGTATTATTGAAGAGGTAAACTCAAGTAACTGTACCAAATTTGATCAAAATCGTTATAGCCGTTTTTGAGAAAATCATATTGTTGTTAAAAATGCGTATAATAAACTCCCCTTAATTATTGAGCAATGTCATCCATTTCTTCGTGGTCTCTGCTCTGTATGATAAAATGCATAAGTACGATATTTCATTCATTTTCGCTCTACCGTTTAGGCTCTAGAGCCAGTTGTTACTGGCAGACAGACGGCATTGCGAAAACTACTTTTCCAGATTCAGCGACACCTAAAACGTATATTTCCGTCAAAATCTCGGTCGAATTTTTTCGCGATAGCAATACTTTCTCAATATACTTCGTATATGAGAAAGTAAAAACAGACATATTTGGTTGTTAACTTTCCTTGATCCAATTGGATAGTGACCGGTTTAGAAATGAAGCAATGTATCGTATTATTTCTGGGATTCGGTATCCACGTCATTATATTTATACTAGTATATAGCCCTTCAGAAATGAAGGGAATAAAGAAACTTCAAAATTATGTTATCATACCGAAATTTCCAAAGTGAAACAAATACATCTTACAATTAAACTTAAAATAGTTGCGTATATTCTTCTACAAAGAGAATGAGTGTACAGTGAACCATCGGTATATCGAACTTCGATAGAACGGACCGGATATAACGGATAGATTTTCCAACTGCTACTTTCTCCCAAATTTCCATCAGGGTCGGGGAAAAATGTAAATTTTCGAAAAAGTATCCCAAGTTCGATTCCTTGGAATAATTCCGTTTCGAATAAGATACATATATGGGTAAATCAATTTTCATTTCGCAATTACGAAATTAAACAATTTTCGAGCGATTTAGAAATAAATGCGAAATTTTTTCACATGGATAAAAAATCTAACTCATTTCTTTGTAGGATGGTATACACTTCGCGTAGATAGCTTAATTCTATCACCTTCAAAAAAGCTAATAAAAAGTCCTGCACTGTGAATTCGAGGAATTCACATGATATTCAAATGGAAAACAAAAATAATTATTTCAACCTTTCACCCACCATATTTCGGTGTGAAAAATAGCGCATTTGACTAGTTTGAGCAGAAGGATAGTTTATGCAAAATTAACTGAAGGTTATCGCGAAGTACGACTTTATACGAAATATAAACACTTCAAAATATTTATGTAGAGATATGCGAAAATATTGATTTAAAGTGATAGAGTCCATGTTACCTGGCAGAGTACGTTTTACTCTTAAGAGTCCACCGTGCCCAACCGGTGCTCCGTAATCATTAGGTAGGTGCTCCACATCCTTCATCATTTTGTATTTTTAATTAAATAACAAATATATAATATATGTGAGAGAGTCTTTAATTTCATTTCGATTTTTTGAGTTCATTCATTCATTTTTTCCTAGATTGTTTTTATACTGACAAGTGTACTATGACGGACATTCCAGCTGGTAGGTAAGAAATGATTTCCTGAAAAGTTTGTTCTAGTGCTCCTCCTAAGTTAATGAATACCTCTAGGTGCTCCCAAGTCTAGTATAGGTTGAGAAACACTGCTCTAGAGTACAAGATGCCGGTAAAGTCCACCCTACCTCCTACACCAGGATACATTGGTTCGAATTAATACTTGTAACAAGTTTACTATTAGTTATTTTTAAACGAATAATGATAAATTATAGTGCTACAAATCGAAAGTTATAGGTAGGCAATAATAATTATAAGTTGAGTCCTATAATACTAACGAGTAAAAATATCTTCTCCAAGTTACAAAAAATCACTTACTTTCGGCTCTAAAAAAATAGATAATAATATATGACAACTGCATCTCTTCATATATTGCAGGCTTAAATTGTAACAAAATGGAAGCATGCGTTCATAACTTTATGAATCGAATATTTTTTCGATTTTGTCTTCATTCAAACCACGAACTGAGGAGATCCTAACGTCCTCTGCCTCAATCATAGGTTTATCATTTTTGCAGAGGTCAGCCTGCATTTTAAACACTAACAAATTTCGCTTCCGATTGCACCGAAATATATGGACCATTTTGTATTTTCCCAAGAAAAAAAATCACACCAATCGATTCGGACTGCTCTTTTACAAATTTTCCAATGAACCTTCTATTTCGTCAACGCAAGGAGACAATACAAATATGTTAGTTATTTCCGTTATTTCACCAGTGATGAAAAACAAAAAAAAATACGTTTCGTTACACTCGATCCAAATTTCGGTTTTCGTTACGTTTAACGTTATAACGAAAAATTTTAGTACACATTAATGAAATCGAGCTAATTGCCCTTTTTTAATATATACATAAAACTTTTTTTGTTCTGTATGTTTGCAACCTACATAAGGAGTTATACAAATAGTAATTGAATTAAACTGCGGATCAATAGTTTAAAAATATATTTCTGATTGGAGAAACTTATACCCTCTGCAACATTAATGACAACAGAAAACAGTCCTTAGGAAGTGATATTTGACAAAAACTGACAAATGACATGAGTAAAACCCCCCACATACGTTTTACCATATGACCGGCGTAGTTTAAGCATCAAGCGTCAAAATAAATAAAAATATTTATAATTTTAGGGTTGCATCGCCAATTGTGCACATCGAACGACCTACATGCCAAATTTCAACTTCCCATCTCATTTGCATCAGCCCTAGTTTTCGAGGCGGAGTGACGACACCCTTTAGATAATTCATCATCTCCTTAACAATCCGTTTTACGAAAAAGAAATTGACACAAAAGTTGTAGAACACACAACTTTTAATGATTTGACAATGATAAACATTTACGTTATTTCAACGTAACAGAAAATTCTCAAAAACTGATATACGAGTATTACAAAAACAATCTCCTTCTTCCATAAAACCGTTTTCAGCCAAAAACTAATCAACTCTTTACATTTTAATAATAATTAAAAATATAAAATTTTATTGTGATGACCTATATTATCAAAATATTTACACTAAACTGATGGGGATGGAAATTCTTTTATTTGCTAAGGAAACAAAATTTATATTTTCTTCTTTTTCATATTGTTAGATATTTAATGGAATAAGATACAAATTTAAGGTACCTACCAATTTTAATAAAAATTGTTTATGTCGTTTACAATCTCATTTAAGGACTAACATAATGATATAAGTTCTTAATTAAAAAATAACATTAGCAATTATATCCACCAATTAATATTTTGGTGGACTGATTTAGTCTTAGTCGCCGCCAACGCCTAGGATCGTTCCTGTGTGCAACTCCGTGAAAATATCGAAATAACGGTTTTTGTTTTTCCGTTTTGCGTTACGATTTTCGTTACAGCAATTTTGGACATTTCGTTAACGTTTTTCTTTACGTTAATCAAAAATAATTTCGTTATTTGGTTACGTTACGCGTCACAGATTTTCACTTCTATTTATCATTTCGAACTCAATGAATTTTCTTACCCTCCTTCGAAACATTTTCACAGATTTTTTAAGCACGAGAATTTGCTAATTTTTTTTTCAATTCCGTCCTCAGACGTTATCGGCCGAATAGCTAGGATCGATGACTGGAATTCCGTTATGGGAAGGATTTTATCAGTCGTTCTTATTGGCTAAGTGTAAATGCGATAAATAAAAATTTTAAAACGAATTATCGATCAGATCTTATGGATTATATCCAATAAATGATATACACGAGTGTTGTAGCTGTGAAAAGGTATAATGTGAAACGCTCCTGTCGACTACTTCCTTATGGTTGAAATGCGTATCTAATTAATCAAATGCTTGTCAAGTGCTGGACTGCCGACAAGGCACTCGAGCATAATGAATGAATAAGTATATAAATAAAAATAACTGTAACAGGAAAATGCCGAGCTGCGTTTTGCCGTGTTAAGGAAATGACCCTGCTCACCGGACAACTTCTTGGTAGCTTCGAAATGAGTTTTCCTCGTCATATCCTTTTAGTCAATTGAATTACCTTAAGCATGGTCGAATCCTTGAAGTTTTACATTAAAAATCCTTGCTGATAAAGAGTTAAAAACCAGAAAAAATGTCAATATTTACCGGGAGACTACTTGTGTCCTCCTGGCTAATTGCCTCAAAAAGTCTTCCGACGACGAAATACTAAATACCTGAATTAAGCATTGATCGATCGATCAGTCAAGCCAAAAAAAAAAAACCTTTAGTCAACCGCTTTGCCAAAAGACAAAAGGAAAGAGGACACAAAACGTCCCCTCCGAAAAACATTCGGGAAACGAGATATCTCCAAAAATCCAGAAAACCCACTTGAAACAAATGATACCCTCCCATCAAAATCCCATTCGGTCTTAAGATCGACATTGATTCGTCCGTAATAAGATGTCTATTCGAGAAAGAGAGAGAAAGGAAGAAAGAAAAAGGAGCTACAACCACAAACACACAGACAAAGTAAGTTATAGAAAAGAACGTAGACAACCCAAGAGGGTTTCTGCGAAAAGAGGAAATGGGAGACAACGAGGAGAGTGAGGAAGAGAGAGGTGAGGGAAGGAATGATGGGAGGGGCATTGAAGAGTCGTCCCAGCCTGTTGGAACGGGGTGGGGCATTTAGAAGTTGCATGGAACGCGACCATTACGGCCGCTCGACTATGTAGCGAGGAGGTTGGGTTGGGGTGAACAGATTGAGTCGGATGTTCGAGGAGGGGAGGAGGAAAGCGGGAGAGTGGGCGAAATGAGAGGGAGTGGGCGGAGGAAAAGGTGCGGTTACGAAGGAGTGGGAAGAAGAAACTGACTGAGGGCAAAGAGAAGAAATCGCACATATGGAAGAGTAACCGTCGACACGTGCAATTGGAGAAATGAGCGACGTTTGGACTGTGGGAGGAGAATACAGACGCGGACGCATTTTGCGGCGCGAGGGACTTTTCGCCGGCGAGTCGTTTTTTTTATCCCCTCTCACGCAAAAAGGGCGAACCTATATATGTACTACCGACGAGCGAAAAGGACGTAGAGTAGTTACCGGGCGACGCATTTTTTTTTTTTTTTTAGGAGTTCTGAGACTATTTGACGGTGCTGTGATAAAGGCAGTGAAGCACGGTGACAGCCTAGGCCCCAGGCAAATTAAATTTTGACTTCGGTCCTTTGTAGTCGTCCCTCTAATTGAACGTTTTAGCTGTACGCCTTTTCACTTCAGCGCGGTTTTGTTTTTTAGCGAATTGCGCGGTCATCAGTTTCGCTTTGTCGCGTTTTCGAAACTGTTTTCAAACGTTTAAAATAATAAAATGTTTCAGTTCGACTCAAGAGGTTATAATAAAGAATAAAGGGTCCAATTCTGAATACAGTATAATTAAAATTTTGCACGTTGAACTCAAATATAACCTCGTGTATTCCTTTCGAGAAAACTTGCGCGATTTTGCTTTACGCGGTCTTTTCCAGGAATGCGTGTACTGTGCAAAGCGATGGTCGGGCGAATTTTGAAAAGAGTACTTATTAAAATCAAGACGCTGCTGCACCTGGTACAGTATTAATTTTCGAAAGTTCCGGCAGGGAAGATAATTATTATTTTGGTGCTATGAAACGTTAGAACCATCGGAAAATCATTCCATATCATTTCCAAAAACTACAAGACGCTGTTACGTTTAAGTAAAATCTTTAAAAAACTTAACCATTCGATAAAACTTATTTGGTTGAAAAGTTACAGTAGAACTCGGTTATAACGGCCTCGGTGAATACAACAACTCGGATATAACGACATTCTTTAGGCCCCATCCCCATTTCTATAATATTGCAATATATTCACCTCGGTTAAAACGTAATGACGCACTCGGTTATAGCGACGATGGAAGTTAGTAAGTAACAAATATTTGTATGCGTAAGCACAGGTTCGGCGCAACACATTTTTGCACGTGAGGGTGGGAAGAAGAGAACTAATATCATATAAATGTCATTAAATGATTCAGGTTTTATTATTAATTTTTGCTGATTACACTGAAGAGCCAAAGGCAGGCTCTTGATGGCCCGGGTGGGGAGGGATCCAACAGGGAAACTCTTAAATCGGATGACCCGGAGAAGACCCCCAAGGAATAGTGACCGGAAGGCAATGGCGGATACAGGGGAATAATTACACCCCCCCCAAGAAAAATTTACCCCAAAACCTCCTCCTACGTGGTGAGCAAAATGCGCTCTTAGACTCATTCGATACAAAATATCTCGAATTTGCACCGCAGGTTATAGGCAAATAAATATCCATGCTGGTGAGAGTTACACTGATAGAAGATTCGTTGTTCTACAGAAGTCTGAGAGATCAGATTATTTTACTAATCATTAAAAATATTTTAATAAGTTTACTGTACTTATTAAATCATAATTTAATGTACTATGTACGTATTGTCATAATATAACAATGTTTGATGTACTTACTAGATCATAATACAAAATATAGAATTTGGAAACTTCATGCACCTAGGTTAGAACGACACTCGATTATAACGACAATAAATTTCCAGTCCCTTGAATGCCGTTATAACCGAGTTCTACTCTATATCCAATGCGATAGAAAGGACACACGGGAAATGGTATTTACAGTTGAAGAAATGCATCCCAATTCACAGAAATTAACACTTCTTTTAATCCAATGAAAGTCAAAAATGTTACATTCAAAATTTAATTAAGTTTTCAACAGCGGCATGAAATTTAATATGAAACGTGGCACAGCGAGCGAATAGATTTTTTCAAATAAAAGGACGAAACAACACCTTAAATTCGAGTTAAAAAAGAATTTAGCAATTTTAACAAGGACAAAATTTGTTGATATTTGAAGTTATTTAATTATGTTCATGGCATTTTAATCATTTTTCATTCATCAATAACTCAATAACTTCTAGGATTTTTTTGCCTATATTCGTATCTGCTCGATAGTTTCGTTGCCAGCAAATATATTACCAATATTGCTCACTAAAATGGATTAAATGGCATAGGATCAAAAACTACCGAATTTCCGAACTCATATATGCATATAACAAATATTTCAAAGCAACCAATCGAAAATATGGGGTGATAATTTGACGGAAACTGCAGTAAACATCGGGAGAGGAAAAGCGAAGCATAAAACAACTCACGTGAACCAGAAATTCGGAAAATAAATCACTAAAAACGCATTCCGGTCAAATTAAACATCCGAGGCATCAGCTCCCTGCCGATCGCTAAATCCCAAACGAAATATTCTTCCATGAAGTATTCCATTTGAAAGTTCACTATCCACGAATGATAAATGCCGACAAATCTACAAACACGAGAATATTACCGCAAAAATTAATTTCACACAGTAAAATAAAATTAATCGCTGGTATTTTCATGCAACCCGAACGGATCGTTCGTTTATCCTAAACGCCACCGACTCAAATGTCCCACATGCACCATTTTGCGACGATTTATCTACAACAGCGACTCAGAACGCACGCGGTCGCGCCAAGAACATAACAAATATCATCCCGGTTGCTAATAGCCGCGGGAAACAAATATTTTACCTTACCAACCGACAAAATCTGGAAAATCTGCGGAATTTTCATTTGACGCCATTTTGAAACGATAGTACAAAAAATTAATTGGGACCTAAACTGAGAGTTGGATAGCATAATTCTCCCTAATGTTGCTAGAAACGGTAACCCTACGATTGGTGACCCAACGCAACCTTAATGGATTGCAAACTTCCTGTCCTCAGCCGGGATTTGAATGCGTGCACTAAGGGCAGACAATTTTTCCATTGGCACATCGCCCGGAGTGATTCATCGCGTAAATCATAAAAAAGAAAAAGTCACCGCTAGGTGCATTACCGTACGGAGAACTGGAAAGAGCATTGCTGAGTGAAACTATGTAGCTTTTCCGTTCAACATAAGGAGATGAAAAAAAAATTCATCCACTATCGTTTCGAAGTTTAATAAAAAAAAGAACAATATAGTTCTCATAGGAGATAATTTAGGAAATGTCTCAATTTCGTAACGGTAATGACTATCGAAGTTTGTGAGTGATACTGTATTTGGTAGTGTTTCAATGTAATTTAGGATTAAATTTGCCGGACTTGCAGCATCTGGCGATGTATTACTAAAATAGGAACGTTCGTTGGGTCATCTGCATCGCACCTTAATTGCCATGATTACCTCGTGGCTTGTTGCATAATATAGAATCGCCGACTAATTGCTCTCTCATTCCATCTATCGACAAACGGACTACATATGTTTGTTTAACCTTCAAAAACCGAATTCATTCAACATAAGTTAAATAAAATTTTTAATTAAAAGTAATTTTGTTTACATGTATTTTATAAATTATATAAGAACGGACAAATATAAAGGGAAATGAAAAAACAATTAAATAACTCAAAGAATTCATTAAATTGTTTACAAGTTTTGATTTAGCCCTCCGTAATGCCACAATATCCATAGCATTTATAAACGCAACCCTATTTGGACTGATTTATGTTTGATAAACTCCATATGTATTTAAATAAAAGTTTACGTAAACAGAGATCCGGCGTCATCTAAATATTGAAAAGGGAAAATATTTTTTCAAAAAATATTCAAAAATTCTTGGTTAGATTCTGCCTCACTTTTATTCATCTAACAGACGTTTTTATGGTGATTTTAACGAGGCGGATGTTCTCTTTTAGGAACATTGTTTGCGCGGTTAAAACATGTGTACCTGAAATTACTTTTTTGTAAGATTTATCCTAATATTACTGCTCTAGAGATGGTTGAGTAGAGAATTATGAGCTCGTCTTACGGCTGAAAATAAATTCCAGAATAAGCAGTCTCCAATAACCATAAAAAAATTAATGCCCATTACGGCTACAAAGCAGCCGTCTTCAGTGGCGATTCACCGCAAGTAGATTCTAATAATGGGTGCAATACACAATGCACAAACTTTCGCACAGCACTGTGAGTAACTTCGCAAAATGAGCAAAAACTGGGTTTTTCTTGACAGCTTTTCACAAAAAACTTAAAATTTTGTCGTTAAAAACAAATTCGTGCATCAATTCCATGCTTAGTTTTAAAACGGCGGTATGAAAACGAATTTCCATTTATTCAGGCGTTCTTCGGTTCAAGTTCCTAGGTCGTCAGATTTTTAAAAGTAATTTTAAAATTCAAATAGAAAACGCTACATCCAATACCATGTTATTGATGTACGAAACGACGATAAGCTTGCGTTTACCACGGCCAGCATAGAACAACAAGGAGTATATTTTTCTGCCGCTAGAGGTAGTATACGCACTTGTTGAAAAAAAAATACCAGCTTCGCACAAAAACTTCGAAAAATCTAGCGTATGAAAATATGGTGCTAAAATCACAAATGGGCGTTTCTCGCAATGGAGTATTTGAAAGAAATTATATACGTGTACGTAAGGGAAATAAAGTTTTAAAATTATTTCCTTCGTCATAAATAATCCATTTCCTTCCTATTTAAAAATATCGCATGTACACGTAAGGAAATTAAACGTTTGTTTATGAGATTACTAGCTGAAATGCCCGGCTTCGCTCGGGAAAGTAGCAAACGATTTTTATTACTCGAGGCAAACTTTCCCCATTCCTTAATCACGCAAGCGATGCTTACATTAACATTTTCTATTTTATGTATTGTATTTTAAAGTTTTACCATTAATATAATTACGCATTAACGTCTTACTTAATATTCACATGGATAGATGCACCGAAGTCTTTAAAGCGGCAATAAAATTATGAGGATTATGTCAATACTATTAGCCAAAACGTAAACAATAAACAACATCTTGGTTACCGAACAAATGTAAGTAGATGTATCGATTTATATTGCGATAAATCTTTCAATGTTAATGGTAAAAGATAACAATGTTCTAATATTCCTTAAAAATCATTTGACTCACTTTAAAAGTATTCGTAGACTATATTTAGGCATATCTTGGCGTTAACTATTCTTCCTCTACGGCGTGGATTTTTGTTGCATTAATCTTTACGTGTATATCTCCCTTTGAAGAGGACAACAATTAAGAAATTTAGCTTAGGTGCCGCCTGGAAAATGGACATCTAAACCGATAAATTTTGCGCTTAAAGGAAAATTTCGAGCGATTTAGCACGTAATACTACGAAACATGAACAGAATTAAAATATTCAGTCTTTCGTGCGTAAAATAATCCATTTCCCATGATCGTAAGTTAATATTTAGGTATATTTATATCCACATCAGTGAAGGGCTGCATGGCATTTTGGGGTTTCTCCACACCATTTCCCATGAATTCTTATGTAAATAGTATTTTGTTGACCCCATGGGGTATAACAGACCCCACGGTCTGAAAACCTAGACCAAGTTCTTCCTTCTGTCCATAGGATGGCCCATGAAACATTTGAATTCGATAGCTTCAACGGCGTAAAAACGTATAAAGAACATACACTAAAATATTTATAAGATTTAAGTTAGCAACAGAGCTGGGAAAGTTCCTAATCCGGAACAAGGAACGCCTCCAAAATCGTTCCGGTTTCTGGATCCGGAACGGAAAAAATTATCGGAACATGAACCCGAACAATGACGGTTCGGGAACGGTTCCCTTAAAAATGAAGAAATTATTATTTATATTTTTGTATTTTTTTAAATTTAAAACAGACTTTTTAATTTCTACTATTATCAGGGGCGATCGCCCCTCCACCTATCGAATCCGCCCCTGCCAACTGCCCTATATTTTGAAAATCCCTACCCCTATCAGAATCCTTCTTTCCCTTGCTATACAGACCTAATCTGCGGCGTATAATTGAGGATTTTTGCGCGGAATGAAAGCACCCAGTGGAGTGCAATGGGGTTATCCAAGGAGGGGGCGATCGCCCCCCCCCCCCCCCCCCCCCCCCTGGATCCGCCACTGCCTATTATATTTTATACGAAATTGAAAACGAATATTTTCTCTGATTATTCTTCTTTCTTTTTAAGTTGGATCTAGTGTTTGGACCTTGAGTGACCATTCGCTGAGGTAAAGGTTTCCTACACCCTCAACCCCCGCCCTCGCTACCCATGAGGACAATGGTTCTTTCCCATCCATTTCACCGCAGGAGCCATCGTATTGTCTCTAGTGAGATAAAATCAATTATACACTTCAATGACCAGAAGAAACTTTATGAATGTTGGACAAAAAATTAAGCACTGAATTCTTCTTCTCTTTTCCGGACAACCCTCGCCCTCGAGTGCGCTTCTTCTTCGAGAGATGTTGTATTCATTCCGTAAAAGGGTTTTCCCCAAGTGCTATGGATGAATGGTGAATTCCTCCACCAGGGGGCAATGTGCAACCGACTTAAATCCCTCCCTCACTCCTTATCCAGATAAATTTTTAAGAGATTTTCAGTCTTCTCTTAGCAGTGATATTCGTGATATAGCGCTACTTAGTTTTTTGACGATTAGCATTTATCAGTTCGTTAGTGGAAGGTCAGTATATATTTTTTAAATGTGTTAAAAGCTTTTTCTTATTTGCGGGTGGTGACATAGCCATAATGAAGAATTATCAACGGTTAATTCCACTTTTATTTGCTCCTTACGTCCAGTCACTCCAAATACCTCGTGAATTCCATACCTGAGGATTTTCGAAGATTTATTATTTGAAATTGTTGGTTGAAGGCAGGGCCGGATTAAGCGGTACGCAAAACACGCAAGCGCGTGGGGCCCAGAGGACAAGAGGGCCCATTGCTGGCCGAACGTGTCTCGTCTCGCCCTTTCAAAGTGCTGCCGCATAGATCACAAACCTTACAATAACTGTTACTTGTTACAGATTTACGATTTGGATGGAGCCTTAAATGTGTTGTGCTTGGGGCCCATGAGTCTCTTAATCGTGGATAGAATTATTAAATTACGCTCCTGACTCCCAATCTACTCCCAAACCATAATTTCTCCTGTTCATCGAGCTGTTCTTTCTTCTATTTTCCTCAAATTGTTGAAATACTGCAAAGCATCAGCTTCTTCGAAATATTATTTTAAATGAGTGTGCAACCTTTTTATTTACACATTGAAAATTTCGGTCCACGGTGGGCCGAATAACGGTTTTCAACGGAGCTTTTACCAACTTTTTTTAACGTTTAAACGTCGCCAGAAAGGTTTCGACAAAATGTAATCGAGGAGAGAAAATAATGCAAGTCGGAAAAATAGTAATCGTTCCGACAGAATCCGCAAAACAAGGGAGAATTTTGCAAAATTGACAACGTCACCCGGTGTTCCCAGGCGGTCACCCATCCAAGTACTATCCGGGCCCTACGATGCTTAACTTCGGTGATCGGACGAGAACCGGTGTTTTCATCGTGGTATGACCGTTGCCAAAGTATGCATCCCTGAGAATTGGATTTATTCTAGCTGATTTGTTTATAGTGCCGGATTAGGCGGTATTCAAAACATGCGAGGACAATGGGGCTGACCCTACCCCGTATTGCTGAAACCCTTTCCCAGTGTTGTCGCTCAGATCACAAAACTTATATAATGTTACTTTTAAAAAAATTACGATTTCGGTAGGACCTTAAACGCGCTGTGCGTGGGGCCCATGGGTCTCTTAATCCGGCCCTGGTTGAAGGTCAGTTTATATTCTATTTTTAAATGCGTTAAAAGCTTGTTGTTATTTGCAGGTGGTGATATAGCAATAATGAAGAAGTATCAACGGTTAATTCTACTCTTATTTACACACACAGGAATCATCGAAGAAATAGTCAAACATACTACGGGGACCTCAAAACGTGTATTTCTGTTGAAATCTCGAATTCGATAATTTTCACGAATACAATACTTTCCATTTTCTTTAAAAAGATGGCCTTCATCATTTTTGTAATAATTGAAAAAATCGTAATTCATGTAAAATTTTACCAATGAAAAACATTTTTATAGAACTAGGAACGGTTCCGGGACCGGATCCGAACCGTTCCTTCTTTTAATCACTCGGAACCGAACCCGGAACGGAACGAGATGGAAAATTTACTGTCAGAACCGGAACTTCCCAGCTCTGGCGAGCAACAATGAAGAAGTAACCATGCAAGAAATTTTCAATGTTCCACTCGAATTAAGACATTCGTTTGATTTTTTTATAACTGCTACTCTGACGATATAATTGTATGGGAAAAGAAATACTCCATAGTTCTAAAAGTTTTATTTGAAAAATATTTTTATATGACCAATACTTTACGAGATATAATGGAAAATTTATTTTTTGTCACCAGTAAAGTGGTACCCCTGATTGGCATAGTGATTCGTTTATATAATTTTCTTATTATATTTGATTGTGTCTTTAATATCAAATTTCATGAAAATCCGTTCAGTAGAAGCCGAGAACGAACATGCCGACGGACGGACGGACAGACCGACGATAACAGCCGCTCACGCTGGAAGCGAAACGCGCCTAAAAATCCAATTAATTGAGTAGATCATTTACACTTACTGATAGTATGGACAATTCTCTAAATTGTTTGGCGGAGTAATATCAGACTTGATATCACGGTCGTTAAATTATACATACCTGGAAATTATAAAAGCGCATAAAACACATAATTCAATCAAAATCTATCAATAAAAAAGAGGCTATTCTTTATGATCCTACAAAGGCGGATGAACGCGAAAAGTTAACAACATTACAGTAAAGCGCGTTTTTTTAATCCATAAAAAAGCACAAGAAAGTACTTCAGAATTTTCCAATAAATTGGAAATATGGAGATTGGCAAAACATGTAAAAATTCCTGAAACAAATGAGATAATATCACTTTGAAAAAATTAATGATGGCCTATAGGACAATGTGATTCACATATGTTGCGCACACTTCTAATTTATTTGTGTTGTAATTGGAACTATTAAACTTAGACACCTTCACCATTTCTGACGCATATAAGATAAAGACTAATACATATGCTCACGTGTTCTTACTCGAACTCTTGTGCATTTTTTCAAAACACAGTGGACAGAAAAAGTGATGATCAATTAATACGAGGAAACAGCTTAAACTGAATTATAAAAATCTATAGAGTTCAAGAGCATACTATAAAAAAGGTGCTCATTAAAAAAATGGGTACTTGTCGGTTATCCCGGACCACTTTCAATTCGTCGTAATTTAATATATTTTATATGTCAATATCGAGTTTCTGTAAACAGAGTAACAATTAACGTGGAGCCCAAATTAAAATCATTTAAACAATATTAAATTATTAAAGAAAGGTACTGTTGCTAACCCATGATTGATTGGCCGGTCTCTACATTTACAAACCCAATCTCCGAACAACGTGGAGGGTTTCTTTGTTCCGGGCGAGGCGAAGGGCGCGGCAGCGCCCGGAGACGACTACCTATTAAAACAACGCGAGCCGAAGGCTCGTCAATATATCCTTTCAATGTTATATCCTCTTGACTGTTGCGCAGCAAATTGAGAGGATATATCGACGAGCCTTCGGCTCGCTTTGTTGTAATGGGTAGTCGTCTCCGGGCGCTACCGCGCCCTTCACCTCGCCCGGAACCAAGGAAACCCTCCATGTTGTCCGGAGATTGGGTTTGTAAATGTCGAGACCGGCCAATCAGTCATGGGTTAGGAACGGAAATATGTCTATAAATTATTTTCAAGAAGTGGTCCGGGATAACTGACAAAATAAAGTGGTCCGGGATGACCGACAAGTACCAAAAAATGTAATGAAATATTTTATCCATGTTTCTGTATCTCCAGTAGGCATATTGTGAAAGAAGAATAAATCATCGGCATTTTATTAATATAGAAAAAGTTTAATTAATATTAATTACATTTTATAAAGTATGTTATAATCTAGTGAGACTCGAGTTTACTTCATCGAAAAATCGAAGGAGAATTCTTGACTTTATTTCGTTATCGAATGATGAAACAAATTTTTTTCCTTGCTCTAACTCAAGTAAAACATCATCCATCTTGAATGAAATAAAATAGTGTAACCGCATCAGGAGAAACAGAAAAGGTCTAGTGGCAAGGTGTGATGAGCGCGATCAACTTATTCAGACTTGCACTCTAGTCAAGGGAGAAGACGCTCACTCTCCATTCAAATATTCTTTTCAACAGTACCCGCGCTAACGTGAGCGTCTCCTGAGTTGAGCGTGCCCCCTAGTGGAAACACACACATTCAAAACAATGTAAGAATATTTTACGTGAGCGTACCGTGAGCTGAGCGCGTGAGAGTCCCTATAGTGCGAATCAAGCTTAATGGCAATCATAGGTAAAATGCGGCTACATAGCCTCATTAATCATTCGTCCATTTATCAACAACCAGCAGAAGTGCCCGTTGAATTTCATCGGATTTAGTGAATCTAAAACTTCGACCGTGTAACATGTAAACATCGCAAGAATAAGATAGTATGTGCACAGTTTTAACCGCCGAATAAAGCAAAAATGAAGAAAACCGCTCCGCATTTACCTATTTGGATGAATGAAGGAAGAAAATCTTAAAATGTGACAAATCGAAAATTACGTGTAAAATTATGGTAAAATAATTATTGAATTAAGCAATTCCTCCCCCAATTTTTAATCGCCATATAGCCTCTCCCCCAATTTTTAATCGCCATATAGCCTATGTTACCCGCAGGGTAAAATTATATACCTATACGAAGTTTCATGACGATATCTTCATAACGAAAATTGTGAGAAAAACCAGCAAGAACATAATAATCAACAGAAAATGGATGGACAAAGGAACAAACGAAATTAATTAATTTAACGAAACACAAAAAAGTAGCTAGAGAATGTTTAAGAATCACAGAGTGATTATTATCCTCCGACTATAAGCTCGATTCTCTCGTCCATGAGTTCTGTTACGAGAAAATTATTTATATCAACAATATTTTGGAAACAATGAAAGGATTTATCCAATCACAATTTGTGGAATTCTACGTCTAATTATTTAAGTTACGTACTTTTAAAAACAGCTTGCTTTGGAGAACTGTACGCCACAAGAAAATATCATGAAAAACAGTTTATTAGTAATATTTCAATTAAAATCAACAAATATTTGGTTGCCATTAAACAAAACAAAATCGCACACAGAATTTGAAAGACGATATTACGTTAAAATTTTTCTCATATACCTAAATACACTGGATTCTCAACTCCGGCGACAATGGTAGTTGTCAAGGTAGCTTATAATTGGTATTGTCATAAAACTGATAAAATCACGTATTTTTCTGATTCTAAACGTATTTTTACTCTAATTCGGTTATGATTCGGATTCTCTCTTCAATAAAAATCTGATGTGGCCAACACATGACTTTCTCCATATTTGGGGTATAGATATTTAAATTATTATGAATAATATTACGAGGCAAAATTATTATTTCGTATCGTAAAAGAAGACACGTCGTTGTCGTAAATTACGTATATTTTGAATGTTTACAGAATTCACCGCTACATGGTGTTGGCGCTGTATACTGGTATTAAGATAAAGCGAAATATATCCGAAATGGATGGTTCTACGAAAATTAGTTTCAAACAAAACTTGGAAGAAATATTATTCTCTACACCTTTGGTCCTTACGAAGATTACCAATAACGATGTTTTTAAGGAGATATTTAACGGAAACCGAAAAACAGGTTATTTATAAATAACTCCTAAACGATAACTACAATAGAAAATTGTTTCAAATGAAAGTTGTAGGAAATTACATTCTCTATAACTTTTGTTTAGAATTGTATATACAATAATGATGTTCTAACGAAAAAATATCGCAAAAACCGAATCGGGTTTCGAATAAACCTCGACTTCCGGTTATCCGTTATTGTCCAAAAACTAATCAGTTCTTTGTGCTCATGCTAAAGTGTTATATATGAAGTTTGGTAACGATATGGCACGTACTTTTTGAGTTAGAGCGCCCACAATAACATACACACACACACAGACATCATTCCGAAAATAGTCTAAACGTGTTCTAGGTACCTCAAAACATGTATTTCCGTTGAAATCTCGAAGTCGATTTTTTTCATGAATACAATACTTTCCCATTACTACGTATGGAGAAAGTAACAATCCCTATGTTATACAATTGGAGAAAATGTAAAAAAAAATTTTTAATGAGAATGGTTAATCAAATAGGTATAAAAACCTGACTACACCACTTAACTCTTTATTCCGATTATACTGACACCTACCACTTGTTTCTACTTGCTGTAGTTGAGGAGCTATAAAAAACATAAATACATACAAACTTTTCGGTACTGGTCGGTTATCCCCCCGCAAATTACACTGGTTCCATTTGCGGCGCAACAGTTAAGAGGATATAACATTGAAAGGATATATTGATGAGCCTTCGGCTCGCTTTGTTTTTAATTTAGTTTTCGTCTCCGGGCGCTACCGCGCCCTTCACCTCGGCTGGAACCAAATTATCCCTCCCCGCTGTCCGGTGCTCGGGTTTGTAAATGTCGCAACAGGCCCATCAGTCATGGGTTAGCAAGCTTTAGGGTAAAAATAAAATTATTATGAAAATAAATAAATAAATAAAAATTATTGTTGATATGGAATGTAATTTGCGGGGGGATAACTGACCACTACCCACTTTTCTTTATAGATATCTATAGATAGATATATCATTATTATTTTCCGAACACTCGCTCATAACGTTCTTAATGGAAAAACGAAATAAAAACAATTCCTGCCTATGTAACATTTTTGTTCATAATATTTTTAAAGAGCGTAATTCAGAACATTTCTCAACTTTCCTTACTTACTCGTGACTTCTCGAGATTTTTACGGAAATATACGTTTTAGGTGTACCTGAGTCCGAAAAAGTGGTTTTCGCAATGCCGTCTGTCTGTCTGCGGGTCTGTCTGTTCGCGGCTCTAGAGCCTAAACGGTAGAACGAAAATGACTGAAATCTCATAATTAGGCATTTTATCATGCAGAATAGAAGCTATGAAGAAATGGTTGAAATTGCACTATTATTAAGGGCAGTTTATTCTACGCATTTTTAACAACAATTTGATTTTCTCAAAAACGGCTAGAACGATTTTGATCAAATTTCGTAATTACTTGAGTTTACGTCTTCAATAATACTACATATTTCATATTTCTCAAAGAATGAATGTAAGGCTAGTTTATTCTTGGGCAACTTGAACAACAATTGGATTTTCTAAAAAACGGCTCATACGATTTTCATCAAATTTATAGTTATTTAAGTTGATGTTTATAACGGTTCTACATAGTTCATATTTTTCAAAAGATAACTAAACGCATTAGTATACGAGAAAGTTTGTACAATGTATGTTGAACCGATTTTTTTCATAGTCCAACCAACGCATACCGACTGTGGGATGCATCGGAATTTAATCCCATGTGAGATTTCCCGGGAGCCTACGCCAGTCTCTGTTTCCCCTTTAATGCGCTTATATGGAACAAGGGCGGAGGCTGGAAGAAATTGAATCGAAGATTGGAACGAATAGGTCGGGACGGGATTTATTTTGATCCCAGACAGTCAATCGGAAAAAAATGTCCTCTCGGATTCGGACAATTAATCAATTACTACGACTACTCCTGAATGTCTTAACGGTTTGCACGAACACCTCAAGTTAAAAATAAATATATTATACACGCTGCGAAATGAATTGCGTGAAAAATCTTAAATATCTAATACCTTCCTATTGAAAAAACTACTTATAAAAGTGTTACAATAAATAGCTCCCTTTTAATATCACGTGGTTGAATGCTTGAAACGCAATATTGTTATTCTTTCTAAATCAATTTGTTAAGAGAGTAAAAATAATACAATAATGAAAACTTGTAAATTTTGCTTACTGTATAGAAAAGATACTTATTCATACGCTGCAAGTAACGTTCCCTGAAAAGGTATTAAAGAAAAAAGATTTCCTTGGAGAGGTACGCTGAAAATAGCTTGGCAAGCTCTTCCCTTTACTACAACCAATATTCCATTATTGAGTACTCAGGGTATTTAGAGGAAGATATTGCAATCGATTTTTCTGAAGGAACTTCAATTTATCAAGCTCAATATTAGCTTCAAATTAAATAAATGGCATTATTAAATTAATGCAGAACTCGCTCCTAAACGAAAATTTAGAGAATATACATCCAAAAGTAACTTCGACAATTTTAAAAGAAAGTAGAGTAGTTCAACTTTCATACGTTTTACGAACTACTTTGGAAAGCGATTTAAAATAATTTAAGCTCTCTTCATATGCATAAAAAATATCTTTTCCCGAGAAATAAAAGTCGAATATACCTGACTGAAAAGGCAAGGAAATGGCTCAGCATTATGCAACGACCAATTAGTTGTAGCGAATCGTACAGGAGTAGTGAAAGAAAGGAAATTTCTAGGCGGTGAAAGGAAACATTCTCAATGCAAAGAAAAATCCTACATAAAAAAGGTAGGTACATATGAAAAGATGGAGACAAATGTTTAATTTTCTAAAAAAAACTCACGATCTCGAGGTGGGGGATATAACAATGGGCATTATTTAGACCGAGATTCTCCATAATAGTGTTATTACAGCGTATACGAGAATACATTGGATACGCTCAAAACTAACTTCGGCTTCAATAAATCTATAAAAATTAACAATTTTTTAAATTTTAGATTAATAACTATATTAATTAATCTTAGGTAATATCTTCGGAAAAAATCTCAGAGTAAAATTATATAAAACCAATAATACATGCTCGAAGTTTAGGTTAAAACCGCCAATTTAACAATACAAAATTGTTCGCAAATGACAAAAAAACCGCAAAAATTTCCGTTGCAAAAACGAGCGGAAAATTCAGCACCGAGAGGGGAAAAAACTATAAAATTTGCAAACGCTCTCAAATCTATCTCAAAATTTAATTACTCGCCGTTCCCGTTGAAATACAAATTTAATCACGCCAGCAATTTTCAAACAAAGCCTTAGCGTAAAATTCCTGGAATTATCTTCAACCGCCTTCGTAAAAAAAAAGAATGGAGTAACGTTAATGCATTATTTCCTGTAGCCATAATACGGTAGAGAAGGACTTTATTTTTTTCCTTTAAAACAAACTTCCGCTTCACTCCCGAAGAGCTCTTCAAGTTTACATTTCCTGGAAAACGTATAAGGACTACATTTATTCGTAATTCCGTACCGGGGAACAACTGAATAACCGAGTGAGGATTTTCCGAGGCAAACTAACTGATTCGACTCCCGCAGGCAAGAAAGTTTTCTTATACATCACGCTATCAATCTTTCCCTTCGTAGCACGTCTGGTTATAAAGACCAACGATCTCATTAAAAAGCAGCCTTTCCTCATTAGGACAAACGTCATTAATTTCGATATAAACGGAACTCGTGTATGCTTAAGTTCAACCCACTTAGCGATTTGGTAAAGACGACTCGAGCATTCAAACGTGTTGTTTATAATGTCTGTTGCCAAGCGACAACGGAATCAAAGTTGTATTGTGGACAGAATTTTCCGAATACGTGAAATTATTCCTATGTTGCAAAAAATGTGAAAGGTTTCCTACTTAAGTTTTCTGTGATATTGTTTCAAGTTTAGCATAAGTCAACAAATATTGAAAGAGAAATTTTATTTATTGTTGAAAATAAGTTGCTAGTGTATTTCTACAAGAGAAATTCTAAGACAAAAAATCTCCTCTCTTAATTTCTGGAAACTTTTACTGTGTAATACACACACAGCATCGTTACGATAAAAACAAAACGAATCCCAACGAAAAAAGTCAGCAATAGAGAAAGGTTGATGGAGCAGAATAAAGTTGGTTGAGAAGGCAAAATGACTGCATTAATATTGAAGTTCAAGGTGACATTTGGTCTTCAGTGACAGGATTTCAACATCTGCGCGGATTAAAGAAATAAGACAGCGGGAATTGTTACCGACAGTAGCGGCTCTTGAGAGCGAAGTACCAAACTTCACTTCATCTTTTGATACGTTTTCGGTTGTTTTGTTATCGCTTTGTCAATCTTCCTGTCCTTAAAACGGCCATAGTTCATTCACCTTGCTTTGTTTTTTGTATACTTTCCGATTATTTTCAATAGCTCCATCTCGTAAATCTGCAAGGCACATTCATTGATAGAAAATTCAAAACTTCGTAGTTTAAGATTTTATTGGATATTCCTTTTTCTTTAGAGTAATGGTATTGGCCAAATTTTCCCTTTCAGAGATTACTCGAGAAAATCTTTATAGTATAACTATAGATAGATTATTATTATTTTCATTTAAAATAATTAATATCACACTTTTACATATGAAATATTTTGTCACGCAACATTTCTAGTGAATATTGTTGTTGAAGGGCTATCTTCAGTTAAACTTAAAATAGTTGCGTCTCTTTCCCTCCCTCTCCCCCTCTCTCTCCCTCCCCCCTCTACTTCCCTCTCTCCCCCTCCCTCTCTCTCGTATTAAAAGCATTCAAAGCAGGTTTATACCCATAAGGATTGAATTAACAATATGATATAGAGGTCTAACAATGGAATTGGTAGGCAAGGCAACATTCCCTTAAAATGGCAAGATTTCCTCAAACTGTGTGAATTAAACGTTTACATTGAGAAATTTGGAAATGAAAGCGGAAAAAGATGAACAGAATAAGAAACTTTATAATGTTTTCTTCAAAATGGTTTATATCCGAAGATTGTAAGTCAATTCTTTCTAATTTTAATCTAAAAAATAATGAAAGCCTGCACGTCGAAATGTCCATTTTTACGTGTTACCTAATGGGAAATGAAAATTATCTCCTGGAATCGAACCCGGGTCTTTGATTTCGAGTTCGATACATTAAAACTTTTTGTTGTTATATCAAAATGCTATCCTAAAAATTTCATCAAATTCGGTTGAGTCGTTTGCGAGATATTAAGCTTCAAAAAGCATTACATGACAAAGTGACATTGTGACAGTCTTTTATTAATTTAGAGGCACGTGCCTTAGAATTTCATTAGTATAAAAATTATATAGGATTTTCCAGAGAAATAGGAAGACACGCGAACGCCTCTAGTTTCATCGGCGGTTACTCTACATTTATTGAACGCTTTCAACGAAGTTATGTAAATGGATTCAACTGCAACGTTCATTTTACCTTCCGTTTTACACTTATATCGATATACTTCAAATCTCTTTCTAGAACGCTCTTCACATAGGTAGCTTGAAGGTGGAAAACTGTTTTATCTCTCTCTCTCTCATTACGACCATCGACGAGCGATAAATATTCTTCGAGATAAGGAAAAAGTATAGCCTGATCGTTTAATTAAAACATAATGGGGAAACTACACTCGCCATTAAAAAAGAAATATTTCCGACAATGATATTGTGCTAAATTACATCTGATTAATATCCTTAATAGCGCAGTTGTTGTGAAAGAGATACAGTTCTTCAGGATTTAAGTAGTAGTTTAAGATTTTATGGGATATTCCTAGAAGAATGAAAACCCAAATTGTTGATAAATCAAAGCCGCATTGATAGCGTTGATGCTAGAAGAGGGAACCATCAATATTACAAAAGTCCGAGAAAGGTTGGACACATTTCAAACATTTTTGGTGAGGAAATGAATAGAGCTACAAGAGAACGGTTTTCACCATAAGAAAGCGGAACTGAAATTTTTATACACGCTACTTCTACAGCGTGCGCATGGATGTACGCATGTACCAAATTGAAAGCTACATTTCTGAGACCACGTGGAAGTTGCTCTGACCATGGCGTCCGATCGGCAGAAGGCTGCGTGTGTGCGGTGGATGGCACATTCATGCGCGCTCGGTAGAACAAGTAGCGTATGTAAAACTTTCGGAGTTCTGCTTTCGTGTGGTGAAAACTGTTTCCTTATAGCTTTATTCAGTTTCTCACTAAAAATGTTTTAAATGTGCCCACTCTTTCTCGGACATCCTGTATATTACAATTGTTATATTTCGCCCTACGGTAATGAAAACTAATTTTCTGGCTTAAAATTTTGGAAAAAGTAAAGAATGAAAGAGTTAGCTTGAACTATGCCTTATATCAAATAAATGGCATGGGTGAAATAATTTCCAGCAAACTATGTACATAAAAATTTTGGCTAATGATAATTTATATATCTCTTTTTCAGGAGACATTTTAGAATCGGCGATTGGCAAATTACCCCTGATGATGGCTACTTTGACCGAAATGTCCACTGGTTTAAAATAATGGTTCTTTGGATAATCTGATAGGAAGTGGTACAGCTCTTTATAGAAAATTATTCACGTTCATTAAAAGTTTATCTTGTTAGATAAAGAGATACGTCGTCAATGCTCGCAAGATCCACGGCCCTGAATCCGACGGCTGGTTAAACTGCCCGCTATGTACCGAAGACCGAAATTCGCGAACAGTTTCTGCCGCACAACTGTAATATAGCGCGTCTTATAACCAATAAGGTTGACACTAAGTACGCGCGGAACCCAAAGATCATAAACCGCACGTGGAAAGATAAAAATACACGCAAAGAACGATAACAAGAGTACGGAGAGGCTCCGTACTCTTGTTATCGGGGTTACGGGAGGAGAGAGAATGTGGGCTTTCGAACGCGATAAGAGCTGGACATCGTCAAAGGAGTCCGATGTCAGAACGAACGGGTACAGACGCGCCCCGCCTGGCTTACTGCAGATTTTTTTTTCGAATGGAGCAGATGGGAAAACTTAGCAGTTGTTGTTATTTATGCAAGCCGAATTAACAGGTACAAACGCTTCGGCGGGCCGCATTAGAAATTACTTCAAGGACTGCGAAGGATTCTATCAGTGAAATCGAGAACTAACAATATCTTACAATTAGCCTCAAGACTTCACAGGAAAAGGTTTCCCGGTCCTAATTTTAAGCAAAAAATATCAAATTACATGGTTCGCTTTCATAACTGCATCGCGAGCCGCAGTTTTCCCACCCCTGGAATAGTCTTCTCTCTTTTGTTGTAGTTCCAAAACAATACAAAAAGAGATTACTGAATACAGTACGGTATAGTATGATACAAATATGTATATGCAAACTCAAGGTCTCAGAAAGAATGAGTATCCTGAAAATTTCGCCTTACGGTATCAAATGTAAGATAATAAGCATGAAAAACAAAGAAAATGCGAAGGGATTGAGACAGTGTTTGAGATGCAGAAACGGCAAGTAACAGAGAGTCATAGTAAGAGTAATAGGAAGAAAATTAAGAAACATCAATGGAGTAGACATTCCACGACACCGTCTGCTTGACAGGTGATGCTGATCTCGTCCTTGGATAGAATAAGATAATTCGGAGTGATATATGAAGAAGAGGACATATGTCGTCATTACTTTGCACTATGACCTGGACCTACAATCGGGAGCAATGGTTCCCAAACAGTGGCCCGCGGACCGATGCCGGTCCGTGACTTTTTTTGTCGGTCCACAGAAAAAACTTACGAGTTTAAGTCATTTAAAAACAGAAAATTAAATTCGTATACGGTTCAATAATTAATTAAATTGTGCTCATTTTTAAAATTGAGTAGAAATTCTACTTAACTTTTTGATTTTTTTGTGAACAAAAAAATATATTTTCCGATTTTTTTAAATATACCTAGTACTTTTTTAAGGTATTACGTATTATTTTGTTTAGCAAATTAACAGATTATCTTATTCGTAATCGCTTGCGGGATGCCGGTCGATAAAATTTTATCGGGCCGCGAGTCCGTAAGAGGTTTCCGAGAATTCGTTATTTTCTAAATCGAGCCTAGTATGTTGAAATTGAGGAATTAAATTAATTCTAACGAAAAGAGAAAAATACCATGAATCTCTTTAAAAAAATAAGCATGCAGCAACAAGATCAAAGGCTTTATGCCAGTTGGATGTAAGGCAAAGAATTGAAACGGACCATATCTGTGTATGTACTAGGCTACCACTATGCAGGATTATTAGTATAGTGGATTTCTGCTGATGCATTGATAGAAGCCGGGATTCGGCCTAGAATAGAAATGGCAAAGAGGCCTGGAAGATAACAAGCAACTCCAAAGAAATATCCTTTTCCCTAAAATGCCGCTTTTGTATAAGAAAACTTGCACAGCTGAGAAATCACATATAGTGATCCAAAAAATAAACGCGGCCAATATTAAAATTCAGATAGGTGATTCGAATAGAAGAACAATTTAAGATATTGGATTTCTAAGTGTTCAAGATGTTCAAAAAAAACGTCCTCTCTCCGGTATCATAGGGGAATTTATAATCTTATTAGCGAGGAAATAAAACGATTCGCCTGAGAAAATGAACTTCATTATTTTCAACCGTAAATATAAATAAATCCTGAGTTCGTATCTCAAACTTGATTTTCCTAAAAATAAGTCAGTAGTTTCCTACAGTCAAATTTAAAAGACGAAACTGTCTCAATTCAAACTTTCATTGTAAACTCAATATAAACTTGATAGAAAAAGAAAAAATAATCAATGATATAATGTGGCAGTCCTCATTATAAAGAGGAATTCACTTTTCAATCGCTTTCTTCCGTGAAATGAAATGTTGAATGAGTCACATTCTTCGTCCTTTTGTGTCCAACTGCACGCATTTGACTTTTAGCAATGAGCTAAGAATGGTTAGATTGAATCTTCAGTTATTTTTAAAGTTCACGTTACGTAAATAAATGCTACTAACCAGTGAGATTTAGCTGGAACCATTACTGTTATTTATTGCTTCAAATACAATAATCACAGTTCTTACTAAACTGTTATAATAGAGAAAAACGAGCTCATCGACCACTCGCAATGATGAAAATTTCAAATTTTCCATCTTAATATCGCTATCTGAGATTGGAAATTATCGAATAATGTTTGCTCTTCGCCATGAACTTCACCCTTCACCTAAAAACAGACCATAAATGTCCCGGATGTTGCCTTTCTTTGCATTCGCGAAATATATCCTCCTTCGATTCCAGGAAAGCTACCGTATGGCAGCGCGAGGGAAATATTTCTTTTTTTTTACCGGATCGATATTTCACGAGTTTTGTCTTAAAGGCACCTGTTGGTGCCCCGGCAACGCTCGCGAAGACAGATATCAAAGAACTCGGATTATACCTTGCTCTTCCACGGGAACCTCTCTTTGTGTTTATATTTTTAACATTTTTAAAAACCGAATCCGGTGCGCGGATTTCCGAGGAAGCTTAAAGGCATGGAATTAATCTCATATCCGCTTTAAAAAACAACTTTCCCCGTAAATGAAAAAGTTACCTTATAGGTAATATACGATTGCATGAGATAAGCGAAGTGGCAGGATTTCCTGCTAAGGTTCACGGCGGCTAAATTTATCCAAAAACTTTCGTTTTATTTCCCCCCTCAATTTAAAGCGACATTTAAAAAATGTATATTTTTGACTACCAGCAGTAAATCAACCGTCTGCAGTTTATTTGGCAAGAATTTGAAGACCTCAAACAAACCTTAAAGAGTCAAGTTATGAAATTTAGGCGACGGAATAAAAAAATAAAAACATCAGCACTCAATTTTTTTTAAACATCTACAATAAATATCATATATAAAAATAATTTCGTGATACCCTTGTACCAAACCGTAGGAAAATGCCAAAGCGTCAATTCCCACAAAATGACACATGAACGCTCTCCAACACATTTTTATTATGACATGAAATTTTCACAATAGTTATGTTCAGTATCGATTTAAAAATGTTTTGAAAGTCACACGTGCGTTTCGGCTAAAAGGCATCACCATCGGTGGCATTCACCGATAATAATTTGAACAGCATTCTACAAAACATTCCCGGTGTTTTTCCATTAGGAAGCTGAAATTCCATCCAGCTTTATTAATGTACGAGATAGCGTTTCAATCACTGTAGGTTTTGTTTATACCACAATGTTTACCTTTATCAATTTTTCCTTTTGATTTAACAAAAAGTTAGGTTAATTTAGTTGTTTTATTGAACGCGGCCTTTAACTTATTTTTTGGAATAGAAGATGGCTTAAATTTCCGATGAAATTTATTCTACACCAGTGGGAGTCATTTTCAGTCACGATATTCAATTCCTACAAACGCCAAACTGATGATACTCATCCCTCCGATTTCACATCTGAAATCCTCCACATTGAAAACAAAAGAACTAGACTAAATACTTTAGTACAGTTACAAATTGCAACCCTTGCCCATTCTCAAGTTAGTAACATCGCCAATGAGTTCCCTTTTCCATCCCACAATATTTTGTAAGCTTCAAATCCTTCTCGATACAAAACTTACAAAAACATCCTCTTTTCCACTTTCCCTTCCTCTCTCTATACGTTGTTCGCTGACTTTTGGCACTTCAACTTATGGAGGGAGGGGCGGATAAAATTGGTTAGAGCGCTGACTTTCCACGCAGAGGTGGCTGGTTTTTTAACCCAGGCTTGCCGAGCCACCTGCTTGTGTATTACTCACGTTTTTTGTATATTACATTTGCAATAAAATTGTTATATCCAATAAATGGTGAAACATTTTCACGTAATATTTTTAGTGTCTTCCTGGCAGTAGCAGTAGCGGCAACACTGCATCCCTTCCAATGCAACTCTCATAGATCAACTCTCGCCGGCCCGACTATAGTTCTACAACTTTTATTTGAAAGATAGTTTGATATGACTAATACTTTACGAGATAGGACGAAAATTTCATTTTTGTCAACAGTAAAGTGATACCCCTGATTGGCGTACGTGATTCATTTTTGCGATTTTCTTATTATCTTTGATTGTAAGTCCTTGATATCAAATTTCATAAAAATCCGTTCGGTAGAAGCCGAGAACGAACATGCGGACGGACGGACCGACGATAATAGGCGCTCACGCTGGAAGCGAAACGCACCTAAAAAGATTGGGAGCGAAATAATGTATTGTCGTTAGAGCCGTGACAAAGAAAAAGCGGTTCCTCATTTTGCTACCTTTGTAAATATATGATTTTGGATTAGGTAGTCTTTTATTTAATTTGAATCAAAAGAGCCCCTTTATATCGTTTTTAGCAAGGATGATAAATATTAGTTATTAATAAAAACGACTTTTACTAATATCATGTAACACACCGGTGCTACTGGACTGGACTTACGGTGCTATATGTAATTACTAATAAAATAAATTTTCATCTGTTCGAGTTTTAGTATAAGTTAGACTGGAGTAGGGGCGCCAAAATATAAGTTTGCCTACGGGGCCAGAGTGTCTTGCGCCGGCCCTGGTCTCACATAATGATAAAATGCTTAAAATTATAGATATCATCATCAAGACCGGATTAAAAGCCCTGGCGTACAAATTTTCGCAGACCCCCTCCTAACGCACACCTCAGTAACTGAGTCCCCATATCTCCCTTCCTCGATTAAAGGCTCTGGGGCCACTGTGCCCCAGTTAATCTGGCACTGGTTAACAGAATGTAGCGCCAACAAGATTTGCTCAATTCTAACATTTGATTTAATACTCGTAAATGTCATCCGAGTCATCGTATTTGTGAATGCAACATTAAACGAAGATTGAATACGCACGTTTATAATATCATTACCTCTAATGAGTATTTCAGAGTTTTGCGTCCTTTTTCAACTGTGGTAATCACGAAAATTGCTTTGAAATCCGTCATGAAATAGTTCTTTTGTTTTTTCCCGCGTACATTACCGAAGATTAATAAGCAACACGCTTTATGACGATGGATTTCATGCAAGCGCGGTAAATTGCACCACGATGAGTTAATATAAAAATGATTTCGAAAATATGAAGAGTCGGAGCGAATCTCTAATTAAATTACCTCATGTCGTAACAAAAGTGCGAGCATCGTTTACCAATTTCACCCGAGTTATAGTATCCTAATGTTTTATTAATGGAAGTGGATAGAAAAGGAAGTCTGCCCTAATAAAGGATATATTATAAATCGGACTGGATTGTGCAGTAAATGTATTATTCGCTTGAAAATTAAATCCATAAGCAAATGTCATGAAAATAACCCAACCATATTAGTTTTAACCGTGACTACGACCAGGCCCACGCCGGGCATAATTGCCTCTCGGGTGCAAGCAGTTTATGCTGCCCCTTACGAACTTATAAAAGTACCCTAGCCCAGATTTTTTTCGATTTTTAGATTAAAAGTTGTATTTAATTTAAGAAATAAATTGTGCAAAACACAAAATAAGAGAAATTCTTGCCTCCGCCCGTGAATTGCCGCCCCTAATACGTTTCCGCCAGGGTGCGATGCACCCCTTGCACTATAGGCCGGCGCGGCCCTGACTACGACATATTTTCATTATTTAGATAGTTATCCCCTAATATTTTGCTCGCATGAACTTTTTTCTGGCTTGAAAGTTAATTCTTTCTCGCAGAGTATTTAGAAGAGAAGCAAGAAAATCCTTCAGGTAAAGAAACCTATTTCCATTTCTCTGAGCGCTATTCCGGAAAAAATACTAGAAATAAATTCTTTACCAAGAGAATTTACATATTGGATTTTAAATGCGGTTAACAGAAAATTTTCTCAAGAAGTCTTCAAATAACGACAACGAAAAAGTCTACTCGACAAATATAAAACTACTCGAGTTCGTTTAAATAAAGCATGTCTAACTCATTTAGTTTTTTTTCTCTGTAAGTTTCAGAACGTTCGTGGAGCCCGAATCCTTGACCTCCACTTTATAGTAGGATGTCACACTACACACCCTGATTCCGACGTCACTCCCTTGGATGAGGAGCAAGCGATTCTCTACTCGCTACTAACGACCGTTTTACAGTCGTCAACCCACTGAGAAAACGACTGCAAGGTTTATATAATGGAGAAGACATTAGTTATTTGAGGAAGATTACGAGTAATTCAAAATGTCTACCGACTGGAGACTTTTTTCCTCTTCTGCCTTCTTGATTGCCATCTTCCAATCGTAGCTTCTCCCTTCGGGATTCAGTTCGTCTTCCTCATCATTTGATTTAAAATTCGCCTTGCTCTTACTTTCTTTGTCATTTCGCTGTTTTTAAGATATCCATACCTTTTAATTTTAGTATTTTTTTCCATTTCCTTTCTTTAGAAGTACAGTCGAACTTCTATAAGCCGAACGTCTATTGCTCGAATTTTCCATAACTCGAAGTGAATTCATTTTACAGGGCAAAATCTTTTTCATGTTATTTTTCTCCTATAAGCCGAATATTTTTTTGTTTCCCTTGAGGTAAGACTTACGGAAGTTCCACGGTATTTCATACAGTTTTCCTGAAAGCCTAGGAATCCATCCGATCCATACAAAGCGATACTCCTCTAGTAGCAAATACGCTACTCAGTTCTTAATTTATTTTAATTGCTTTCAGAATTTTCTTTCTTTCGAGGATAGACTTCGCAGTCGTTATTTTATTCCTTCCTTCATTTGCGCAAGACATGATTATGGTTTTTTAAAAATAAATTTCAAAGAGGAAATAATTTTAATAAATAAAGCAATATTAGTAAAGGGGATGTTAGCATGCCATAGCTCCATGTTTAAGGCCTAGGACTGTAATAGAGCAATGGATATGGATGACAAATGTTCTGTTTTTTACAATGTCTTTTTAAATAGCTACATGCGTGCTGTTTAAGATCTAACGCGGCGGCAACCGATGCGAGGCAACCGCCTCAGGCGCCTCTCGAAGGGGGGCGCCAAAATTTGACAAAAATGAAAACCTAACAAAATAAATTCATAAGGGCAGCGAGGCCAGGGGGCGCCATATTATATCTCGCCTCAGGCGGCAAAATGTCTGGGCACGGCCGTGTGTGTGTGTATGCGTGTGTGTGTGCGCGCGCGCGTGTGTGTGTGCGCGTGTGTGTGTGCGCGCGCGCGCGTGTGTGTGTCAGTTGTGTCTCTCTTGTGCTGACGAAGGGATCATCCCGAAAGCTCTAACCTCTACAAATGTGTCTTTTCAACACCCCAGCGGCTCTACTTCCGGTAAGTTTCACTGGGTTTCTTTCAACACCTAGTTGCCCTAAATATCCTTACTTACCTTTCCTCTTCCGTAGTATTTACACACACCATTATATATATATATATATATATACACACACACACACTAGCTACAGTACCCGGCGTTGCCCGGGGGAAAACAAAAAAATGTTCTAACAAAAATTAATGTTTTATTTCGCATTCCGTCACTCCCTCCAACACGCGACGAAAAAGAAAACCCGCTGTCTTCCCAGATCACGTCGGGGTCACCAGTTATAGGGGCGTGAATAACGTAACGAATAACAACTCTGGGTTTTATAACAATTTAGTAACAACGAGTAACAAATAACAATAACGATAACAAGAGAAAGAAAACAGAATAAGTTCGTGCTCGCTGCTACGTTCGGAATGTGCTGCCCGCGCGTTGATGACTCGGCGTCACTGATCGCTTCGCGCTCCGGAAGCCCGGTCCTTCCATGCCCGGTCTATTAGCAGGGAAAGCGATCGTCGCGCGCGGTCGGTCAGCGGCCAAAGGTAAGCGCCGAGAATTCACTCCTTGCCATTAGCATATAAAGTTATTTTGCTTTTTGTACAATTAATGTAAAACATTTGGGATTAAAAAGTAGCCTACGGCCTTCCTATTTGTGAAGAAAGTATCTGTTGAAAGTTTGATTACTAACAATAATCTATGCATAATTCTTCCGTTGACTTTTCAACGGGCATTACACTAGTGTGTGTGTGTGTGTATACATGTATATATATGTCTATGTATATATGTGTGTATATATATATGTATGTGTGTGTGTGTATGTGTGTGTGTGTATGTATATATATATATATATATATATATATATATATATATATATATATATATATATATATATATATATATATAGATATACCACCATCATCATAGGTTATCTCTCCGTAATCAAGTCCGTGATTATCAGTGGTTAAAGATGATTCTCAACATATTCCAGCTTTCTGTAATCTTAATTTCTTGGTAGCTCTTTTTCCCTTTCAATTCGTCTATCGAGTGAAACATTTCCCTACCTCTTTCTCGTTTTCCGTTCAGTTTTCCTTCTAACACGAATTTAATCATGTTCTATCTTATAATCTATATCAGTGGTGCCCAAACTACGGCCCGCGGGCCAAATCCGGCCCGCCGAGTGTCTTTATCCGGCCGGCCATGAGTTAAACAATTAAAGGACACAATTTAACATAAAAGGAGAATAGACAATTGTAAAGAGCAATATAATTTGTCATTACCTATCAACTCCTATAGTAAATAAATGCATTTAAAAGAAATCCGGTAATTTCGACTCACAACAAAATCATTAATTTCCTTAAGTTATTCTTAAGCTCTATTTTCGACTAGGTGTGGCCCGCGAAGAGGACGGAATTGAGTTATGTGGCCCACGATGAGTGCAGTAATGGGTTATGTGGCCCTCGGGCTAAAAAGTCTGGTCACCACTGGTCTATATAATCATTCACTTCTCTCCTATTCTTCTTAGTACTCATTTTTTAGGCGCGTTTCGCCTCCAGCGTGAGTGCCTACTGTCGTCGGTCTGTCAGTCTGTCCGCATGTTCGTTCGCGGCTTCTACTGAACGGATTTTCATAAAATTTGATATTAAAGACTTATAATCAAAGATAATACGAAAAACGCAAAAATGAATCACGTACGTCAATCAGAGGTACCACTTTACTGGTGATAAAAAATGAACTTTCCGTCATATCTCGTAAAGTATATAAAAATATTTTTCAAATAAAAATTGTAGAACTAGTAAATTGGAGTATTTCTTTTCCTATACATTTTTATCGTAGGAGTAGCCATTATCAAGAAAATTGAACAAGAAAGTCTTAAATCGAGTTGAACTTAGAAATTTTCTTGTATGGTTACTTCTTCATTGTTGCTAACATAAACAATCTCACAACAAACGTTTAATTTACTTACGTGTGCATGCACTATTTTTAAATAGGAAGAAAATGGATTATTTATGATGAAGAAAAGAACTTTAAAACGCTATTTCCTTACGTACAGGTGTATCATTTCTTTCTAATACTCCATTGCACGAAACGCGCCCATTTGTGATACGCTGTACACTTTCATAACTTGTTTTTCATCCCATCTGCCCATTTTAATATCAGCATTCTTTTCCACACTCACATATCAAAGCTTTCGATGAATTTTACTTATTTCTTCTGGGAATATACGTTTCTGCTCCATAAAAAGATATATTCCACAGAGCATTTTATCAATATCTTTCTTGTATCATCCTTTATTTTTCCCGTTAGCAAGTTTCTTTACTTTGCAAGAGGATTTTTCTTTCGGTATCGTAATCCTTGTTTCATCACTGCATTTCCTATCTAGCTGTTATTATTACTTCTCAATTTCTGGAGTACCTTTTCCTTTCTTTCTGGGAGTACTTGATCATAAGCTTATTCTAATGCTGTTATCAGCCTTTCTCCAAACTTCTGTACCTTTTGGAGATTTTTGATTTAACCTTTCTCCATATATTGTTTTGAAAAGGGCTTGCGATAGGTAAAAAAAACTTTTTACTCCTCTTCCGATGTTTACTGGTACAAGCTTGCTATTGAAATATCATATCAAAATTATCATAAAATTTTAAAATAAAGCTCCACGACATTCTAAAAACAGGTGCTATCCACACATTCGTCCAGTATGCAATTGTGATTTTAATTGCTAATTCCCTCTACATAAAATAATTAATTATCGAACTCAAAATATGCCCCCAATCCAACTGACAAATTTAGTTAACTCATACAGCTATTCGATTCACTCGGTATTTTCATGGCTAAACCTCTTCATTATAACAGAGTCGCTTCACCTCGTTAAAGTGGGTGGGAGACAGAACATGCAGCAGCGCAAATCGAGTTTTTACTTTCTCCATACATAGTATGGGGAAAGTATTGTGATCACGAAAAAAATCGATTTCGAGATTTCAACGGAAATACACGTTTTGAGGTCCCTAGAACACGTTTAGACTATTTTCGGTATGATGTCTGTGTGTGTGTGGATGGATGGATGGATGTATGTGATTGTGGGCGCTCTAACTCAAAAAGTACTTGTCATATTAATACAAAATTTCATATATAACACTTTGGTATGAGCACAAAGAACTGATTAGTTTTTGGACAATAACGGTTAACCGGAAGTCGAGGTTTATTCGAAACCCGATTCGGTTTTTGCGATATTTCTCCGTTAAAACATCATTATTGTATACACAATTCTATACTAAGGTTATAAGGAATGTAATTTCCTACAACTTTCATTTGAAACAATTTTCCATAGCAGTTATTGTTTAGGAATTATTTATAAATAATCGGTTTTTTCGCTTTCCGTCAAATATCTCCATATAAACGTCGTTATTGGTAATCTTCGTGAGAACCAAAGTTGTAGAGAACAATATTTCTTCCACGTTTTGTTTTAAACAAATCTTCCTAGAACCTTCCATTTAGTAGATAATTAATTTATTCGTAAATTTCTTGTATACAGCGCCACCATGTGGCAGTGAATTCTGTAAAAATATTCAATTTTATAATTTACTGCAATAAGGACGACTGTATTCTTTTACGATACGAAATACTTATAATGCTATTCATAATAATTTTAATATCTATACCCCAAATATGGAGAAAGTCATGTGTTGGCCACATCAGATTTTTTATTTATTATTCAACTCGAACAGAGCTTCGTTTGCTGGAACGAACGAGAATAATTTGTCTCATTACAAAGAGCGTTTCCTCTTTTGACAGCGTTATATTTTTTAAAAAGCGGCCGTTTACCCAATGAAGAAAGACAGTGACAGAATTCCCAGAAGTGCTTTTAAATTAGTAACTGCCGACCGCCGAGAAACTCCTCCCCTTTCTTTCTTCTTGAAACGAGGCAATCGGAAAATGAATTTAGCGTAATTCCGGAATTGCAGTGGCTCGTTTTGCTTTCACTGAAAGTCTGTAGAATAGAAAAAATAATGCGTTTTTATTTTCTTTTAATATGACGACGAGACGAAAATCTCATTCTTCGAAAATTAATTTTCCTGAGTGATCACGAATATATTTTATGCAAGAAGTGTGTTTATATGTATATATATATATATATATATATATATATATATATATATATATATACACATACACACACATATATACATACATACAAATACATATATTACATATACAGATATGAATATGCATACCTACACCTGCGGTTATTTTTTCAAGAGAAGCTGAAATGACTCGTGAAAGTAAGGTAAATTCTGGAGCGCGAGGGAATAAATAAACGAAATGTGCGTAATGCAATAATATGATATGTTCCTAGAGCAGGGTTTCCCAAATGGGGGTCCGCGAAAGCTTGCAGAGGGTCCGCGGCACTTCTAGAAAAAATCTGATGTGGCCAACACATGACTTTCTCCATATTTGGGGTATAGATATTAAAATTATTATGAATAGCATTATAAGTATTTCGTATCGTAAAAGAATACAGTCGTCCTTATTGCCGTAAATTATAAAATTGAATATTTTTACAGAATTCACTGCCACATGGTGGCGCTGTATACAAGAAATTTACGAATAAATTAATTATCTACTAAATGGAAGGTTCTAGGAAGATTTGTTTAAAACAAAACGTGGAAGAAATATTGTTCTCTACAACTTTGGTTCTCACGAAGATTACCAATAACGACGTTTATATGGAGATATTTGACGGAAAGCGAAAAAACCGATTATTTATAAATAATTCCTAAACAATAACTGCTATGGAAAATTGTTTCAAATGAAAGTTGTAGGAAATTACATTCCTTATAACCTTAGTATAGAATTGTGTATACAATAATGATGTTTTAACGGAGAAATATCGCAAAAACCGAATCGGGTTTCGAATAAACCTCGACTTCCGGTTAACCGTTATTGTCTAAAAACTAATCAGTTCTTTGTGCTCATACCAAAGTGTTATATATGAAATTTTGTATTAATATGACAAGTACCTTTTGAGTTAGAGCGCCCACAATCACATACATCCATCCACACACACACAGACATCATACCGAAAATAGTCTAAAGGTGTTCTAGGGACCTCAAAACGTGTATTTCCGTTGAAATCTCGAAATCGATTTTTTTCGTGATCACAATACTTTCCCTATACTACGTATGGAGAAAGTAAAAATACTTTAGTATTAATTTAGAAAATTATAATTAATTAATTAGTAATAATTTAAAAGGAACCTACCATCATGGAAATATTAATCAGTTTTCAGGTCTTTCAAAGCAAATAACTCGTGCTCCCACTCCTCAATGTCAATTGGTATTAATGATGATATTCTTCAGAGCAATTCCGAAATAATTCGAGAAAACTTATGATGAACATTTAAAAGTTTCCGCATGCCAATTGACTATGTAAATTCGTTTATAAATATTACAATTGCAGCTTTTCAGACCAAATTAATATCGTGAAATAAACAACGCATCAGAAATTATTCAAATGAATTAATTTAACAGATCATTTTCTATGATGAAGGTATTGCATAAACTACGAACGATAATTTATCCAAACTCAAAAGTTTTATTGGTAAATAATTAATGAACCACTCATTTCCGAAAGTTCACACTAAACCGAATACAATAGGTTTCTAATGTAATCAGCATTTTTGCGTATTTGCGATCAATAATTGGTAGGAATAGGGATGCAGTTACAAAACACGGTCACTAATTGGAATAAAATCCAGGAATGCATTTTCACATGCATCTGTAACACGTGAAAATGGTATTTTTATCACTAGTACATTATTTCAAATGAAAATTATTTTAAACACGCATGAATAATTAATCAAGCTCCCTTAACTAACGGATTTTTAACGAATGATGCACTGAAGCCTTAGTTAACGAAAGAAATGAATTTTTATTTGGCATCGACACATTTAAAGTACGGCTAAGAAAAAAAATCCGCCGATGAACAAACATAGTACGATTTTATCAGGTTTCTCTTTTCCTCAAAAAATATATATTTGCCACTTCATGATGTGAGCTAGAATAATAATTACTTTCTGTTGTTTTGCCTTCCATATTAACTCGAGCACTACACACACCTTTCTTTCGAAAATCAGAGGGACGTGTCTTCTACGAGGATTTCAAATCAAAACGCATTTTCTATTTCGAGGAGAAAATGACTACTGCGTGGAAAAAATGCGCCAGAAACTACGGAACGAAGAAGATCAAAGAGAATATCTAATGAAAAGATAACCTTCAAAAGCAAAATTTATTATGATATATCTCATCATAATTAAACTAATATTTTTTTCGATCATCAACAACATAAGAGGATAACCTTATTCTGTAGTCGTGCGCTATTCTAATAAATAATGTAGGCTTATGAGCTCCGAAAACGATTTTTCTCTCTCACTGATTTTCGTACTTTATACCCTTGAAGCTCTTTCTTTTTCCCTTTTCAATGTAATGAAAAAGTAGAAATTTGCGTTTTTATGCCATTATGCGATATCATAACAAACAAACCTTATTGACAACAGAATTTTTAGAGAATTTGCGTAAGGGGTTCCCCAACTTTATGCATCTGCGAATCCCTATCTTGTCGTGACCATCTCTTACAACAACCGACCTTATTATCGCGACCTTCTGAACTCCGTTTATTTAAAACTTGAATGTAATATTGAGATAAAATCAGATTTTTTAAAATGTAAAAGATGAAATAAAATTCAGCAGTTAAATTAAAAGTTTTAAAATTAAAATATTTAAACTATTACATGTATATTTCTCCGTCTACGGGACCCACCTGAAAACCTTTCGCTCCCCCAGTTTGAGAACAGCTGATTTACTTTATATAATCGAAACTAATCTTTTTACTGTGCACGTATCTATTAAACGAAGCAAATGAACATATTCGCATCAAACTAAAACTCAACAAAATAACTATTCCATGGGTACACGGTGGAATGCCAAGTATATAAGTAAGTTCTTGCCGATTGACATCCAAATTAATTTTGTTCTACCTTTTTAAAAAAACGAAATAGATTTTTCGACACTCTTTGAGCCCTCCCGATTTCCGGTCGAGCGAAGATTTCACGCTTAATCGAATACCTCCGTCCAGGACAACGTACAAAGGGCATCAACGGACGCGCGTGCCTCTCCTATTTGGCAAGACGATCCGCGCCTCGGCCATTCTCTCGCTTTAACGGACGACTCCGCCCACATTAGTCGCTTCATTGCCACAGAAACCTCGTTACCAAGACAACCGTGTCCCCGCCCAGTTTCACACATGGTAGGTCCGAGGGAAAAAAGAGGGAAAGATTTGAGCCGATTATTTATAGCCTCGTAGTTTTGAATACGATTATGCCGCCATGCGGAGCCTTCTGCTCGTTTTCCTGATTTTTTCACTCTTTCTTGTTTTAGAATTGACTAGAAGGCGCTTATGTACACTAATATGGCGTGCCTAGGATACATTTAAGGTGCTTAGGATGAATTATCGTTCCTAGAACAATACTAATAATATATATATAACGAATCATTGCTATCTGATGAGCTGAAATGATTCTTTATGTGTAATTTACTATACGGTTCATTGCCCATTTGCAAAATTATGTGATTAAATACCTGTAAAATAATACAACTAACAAAACGCTTTTAAATGTATTATTATGGAACTTAGTCAAAAATTAAAACCTTCCAAAATTTAATTAATCGGTCGAGTGAGATACGTTAAGACAGGATTCTCAAACTGCATGCTGTACAATGTATGATTTTGAATTAAATGGAGAGCCGCATGTGATCATGTCAACATTTATGTCGGGCCGTATGAAATAATAACGAGCCTAAGCATTCTGTTTTTGAAACTTAAAAGATCACGACTCGAAATGGCATGTCTTAATTAAGAACAAATTATCGCACAGTTCCTAATTATCAAACGTCGAAATATTGCTCCGTACCTCTTTGATAACCCATTATTGTCTCTTTTACACTTTCCATTCGACCCACTTACATTAGAAGCAAATTAATGAACTAAAGCGTTGCGTACGGCTCGCAAGACACCTGTATGACGTCCTTGGATTAAGATAAAATTTGAAGGGACCATTCCTATCCGTTCCTTTTAGAACCGAAGTTGAAAGTTATGAATCTACTAACAATGATTTATGAATTAACTCGATCAAGCAGTCGAGGTACATTGTTAAAATTTGACAGATCTGAAGAAACTCGTAATAAAATATATAAGCAAATTAGTTACGATTAAAATATTTTTTCGTCCAGCATATGATGTTATTAGATTCGTTCTTTAAAATGTATTATTGACAATGTGATAATCTTTTAAATTCGCGCTTAAATAATATGCATAATTTTCCAGGCATAAACGTAGCTTTACCTGGGAAAAAGTTTTTCATGGGTTAGGGCAGTGTTTCCCAACCTGGGTGCCGCGGCACCCTGGGATGCCGTGAAGAGTTCTGAAGGGTGCCGCAAAAAATATTGTTTTCCCATTTTTTGCCTCGTTTTGCACGGTCGGCTTTCAAAAATGCAAACCAGAGTTACGTCGACCTTCATTTCGTCGCAAAGGTACTTCGAAATGAAAGGAGATATGGAGATTGGAGTTAGGGGTTCAACTTCAGCACGATTATTACTAATGGTGGACAGGGAGGGGTGCCGCCAAATTCTGAAGTCACTTAATGGTGCCGCGACTCTAAAAAGGTTGGGAAACACTGGGTTAGGGAGTCAAGTGAAAATTACACAAAATAATCCTTTATGCTTTGAAACGCTCCTTGCATATATATCCTTCGATATAATTATGTTTTAACTGCTTTCATTTAATTTCACTTAATTTTATTAATTTTCATATTCATTCTCCAATACTTTAAAGTATATTTTGTGATTCTTATATTTTAAAACTTGTACGTACTATTGTAATTCCACAATTGTTCTTTTATGTATGTAGGGTTTTCGCAGATTTTTTCCAACTCCCTTCCCTTCGTGGGTGTTTTCCTGCGTGGCTTTTTTACTAGGTTGGCCATGTCAGGTCTTTCCTAAGTTTTTACTACAAATACTCCGTCTTTTTTAGAAATTTCCGAATCTGTAATTGGATCTCTTAATTTTTTCTTGTTTTTTTCTTTTGTTTATTTTCAGGTTTTGTTTTCTGCCAATGTGTTTGTATGTTTATGTTATTATTTTTTTATTCTCATTTGTAATTACTAACGTAGGGTTAAATGAAAGAAGGGACTAAATAGTCTCAATTTCGCCATCAATAAAGTCGTTTGTCTGTCTATTATAGGAATGAACGAGGCTTACATCATTTACCGATTATTTTTTTACGTTTTATATTCCTCTTCAATTTGCGAACGCAAAATGAGTGCAAGTCAATAAACACTAATTTAACATAGATAACTCGACGGTCGTCTATTAGTCATAAAATAATTGAAGTTATAATTGAAGTCCTCACGATTAATTTATATTAATACGGTGATTAGGTGATTAAATTGACATATTTATAATTTGTTTCGTTAGATTTTTTTTACTGAAGCATATGAAATACATTTGCGTTTCATATATCGTTTATAATCGATGCCGTAGCTACACTCAGCCGTATATAAAATTTTATCATTTAGAACGGAAATTAGGTCAATGCGAGAAATTAGGAAATTCTATAGCGCTTAATATTCATTCCGCAAAGGACTAGTCAGCGATTCAATTACGCTTTCATTTTTATACATTACTGCCATAAACTTTTTAAATTTTGTCCAATTTTTCTTACAACAAAGATTTTATAAAAAAACATGTTAGATATCTAGATGCATAATTCGACATTAACAGTTTCTGTGCTTTGGACACTAATTGCTCCATCATCTAGAAGGGAATTAATTAATTAAAATGGAATAAATTAATTTCAACGGAGTTAAAACATAGTGATTACGTTATGTTGACTGATTAATCGTTTTGAACTTTCCTTTTAAATATTGAAATACCGAGAACACAATTAGAACGAAAACGAAACATATTTACAAATTTAATCCATTTTAAATTTGAGATGTGATTTAAATTATGGACAAATGTCTCGAATCGTTATCATAAGTAATGAGTTACTTAAAAATAAGCAAATACTGGAGAACATTTGCGACTCACGACTTGTTGAAAATTAAGACCTTCGGTAAAAAGTACTAATTATATTCAAACTCACTTCCGCATCGCATTATTCATGTTTGCATGATATTTTAACAGAGGTATTAAAAAACCGAAAACATCTTTCGCGTGGAAAAATAATACCGCGGCAGTAAAATACTTCCCCGCTGAATCATTAATCATCATAAAAGCGTACACGATAATATATTTCAAAATTCTGTTGGTGAAGTTTTCTGACTTTTCCTAAGATTTTCAACAAAAAGCGAATCCGGTAACTTCCATGCGGCAGTTAAACAACACGACAAATTTTTAAGCGATTAAGAAAAAAATTTAATCCGTATTATAATTACCTTACAATAGCATCTAGAGCTGATTGATCTACGCGTCATAGTTTTAATATCAAGCGAAAGAAAAACTTTCCGCGTTAAAAAAGGAACTTTGGTAATTATGGTTTGTACTTCACCCCTGAAGTAAATCACGGAGTGGAAAGCGAAAGACTCCCCCTCTTTAAACAGTCGATAAAACAAAGCGATTTTAATGGAGATTTTCCTCCTACGGGGATAGGAAATACCTATCCCAGCGGAAACTTTTTTCGATCGGCTGAAGAGATATCCGGCGCTTACGAAAAAATCTATTTTCGCGGTGTCCTTGTAGGCATCTCGTTTTATTAGCGCGGTCGTCTCGCGAAAAAGCAAAAAAAATTAAAACAACAGTTTAAAACCATAATTTTTCCGCCCTCAAAGAAGATTCGCTTGGGGAGAAAAAAATCTCCTATCCCTTTTTCGCCTTTTCGTTTCTCCTTTGTTTACCCGCGCTAAAAAGAGTCTCTGTCATGACCTTGGAGGGGGTCTTTTTATAAAATCCTCTCGGCTAAGAAATAAGGGCATGGAGGAAGCATAAAGCCTGGTTTGCTCAAACATCTTCCTCGGTGCACTCAACCATTCTCCTCCATCTCATTCTCTTTCTTCCTCGTAATGTCGTCCTCTTCCTTGTTTCATTCCCGCTTCCCTCGAGACGCCGACCTTGGATAATGAGACTTTCCCCTTTCGTAAGGACGTCGTAAATAGACTACGCCTTTTCGTGTTTTCCCACCGAAGATTTAACGCCTCGAAACAAAAAATCACCTCCAATTATCCTCCGTGAAGTACGACATTCCGCTTCACTCTCTCTCTCTCTCTCTCTTTATCTATCTCTCTCTCCACTTCTGTCCTTTTCCTTCTCTCGGAAACACTTTTCGCGTACCAGACAAGTGTTATTTCTTTCTCTCAAGCCCTTTCCGTCCAACCTCGTTCTTATTCCTCTCTCACGATCCCTTTATCTTGTAGGGGTTTTTTGTACCTGACGACAACGCCTCGCTCAGCTGTCTGTGAAACGGGGTTGCGCAACCCTAGAAAGAGAGGGGAAAGAGAGAGAAAAGAGTAGTCACGTGACCTTAAAGGTGACGTATCCTCTCGCCTCTTCCTCTTCGGCGTGGAGTGAAGGATTTATAGCGACGTCTGTTTCTCGCTCTCCCTAACCTTTCTCTCTTCAAGAGGGCGTCCAAAACGTCTTTAAGAAAGGGTAAACACAACAAAGAAAGAGTCGAAAGATAAGAACTCATTGATAAAGGTAATTCCGATAAAAATGGGAACAGATAAGGCGGCGTTTTATATAGACTTTAGAATCGAATACTTCGAGAAAACTCACTGTAGAGCCCTTCCAAATGCACATAGAATAAATATGGGACTAACAAGAGAGGAAGGATTTCTGAACAATTTTCTTTCTTATTTATCATATATTTTTTCATCTGCATAATTTGAAAAAATTGAATATTTTGATCTGAAAGAATATTTTTGTGCACAAAATTAAATAAGTCTTTAAATGTGTGTTTATTTTTAAGTGACTATAAATTCGTTCAATCTAAATCAGAAATAATATTGCGATCAGAACATATAATCTTAAGAAAAGGGAAATGTTAGGAACTTTTAAATCCAAATTTTAAAGATGATTTTATAATTGGCAAGTACGTAGACTTGTAAGTGTAGCTAGGCTAAGGTGAAAACCCTACAAATAGACAATAGGAGACAAGAGGAGTAATAAATGGAAGAGTACCTGAACTGACATAATTAACAAGCGGAGTCCTCAAAAAATATGAAGAGAAATTCGGAATGCCAAAATCTTTAGCTTTAGCGTTTCGGAATAACTCTATTTCTTTGAGTAAAGCATAGATTATCCTCAGGCAAAAGACACTGAAATGTATAAATTTACAGTTTATATGAAAACCTTGACAAAATCACGGTGGTTAGAGTATCTGCCGCCGAATACTAAGGTCGTGGGTTCGAGTCCCGCCGAGGGCATGGATGTTTATGTTCGTCGTAATGGGTTGCATGTATGAATGGTCTAAATTGTCTAAATATCGCCCATGAAAATAAAGTTGAATAATTATTATTATTATTATCAATCTAGAGCGTCAAAGCAACTATCTTCATTAGTCTTAAGATATTTGTTTCAACTTAAGGGCAATTGAGCTAAAGAAATATTTATTCAAGTCGATAAAAATTTGATGATAAAAAATTGATTGAAAATAAACTTTAAAACCAGGAGAACTCGGACTTCGTAGCTCATAGAATTACATGTGACAAAACATTACAACTGAGCTTCGAGGAAATTAAAATAATCGATTTTTTCCAATTCGAATAATAAAAAATAACCTGCGCAGAGTTTAAAGTAGATATGATACTGAAAAATGTACTCTGGCTAGAAAAATGGGATCTTTGTCTGTGTATATGCCGAAGAGGAATGACAGACCATGGACAGAAATACAGTAAGTCCTCGTTATTAGCCACCTTGTTCGTCGTTTCGCTAATTCACCTTCTGAGATTAAATTATCTGTGCAACCTTTTAAATATATTTATTATAAAATTTTAAAATTTCAATCCGATCCTGAATATTTTTCAAAACTCAAGAAATATAAATGGCTTCATATATCACACACGCCTTGCAAATTTCAGTCTTATATCCCTTACCGTTTTCTTGCTATTTTCATTTAATTGATTACACAGACCGAGGTTAAATATAAGCTCTCTCATGAAATAAAACGCTCTAAAAAGGTAAACTGCTTCACCGTTAAACAACCCTATGTCAAAGAGCTCCTGATTCTCTTGCTTGGAGTATCCTCGTCAAGGGAATTTAAAACTAAAACTCTTACCGGTTTAACATTTAGAAAATCCACTAGCGTTGAAGAAATGCAGAACCCTAGTCAAAGAGCTCCTGATTCTCTTGCTTGGAGTATCCTCGTCAGGAGAATTTAAAACTAAAATCCTTACCGGTTTAACATTTAGAAAATCCACTAGCGTTGAAGAAATGCAGAACCCTAGTCAAAGAGCTCCTGATTCTATTGCTTGGAGGATCCTCGTCAGGGGAATTTAAAACTAAAACCCTTACCGGTTTAACATTTAGAAAATCCACTAGCGCTGAAGAAATGCAGAAATAAATACCTGTCTGTAATATGCCGTTCAAACAGTAAATCATGGGTTACTCAGGATATCTTTCAAGAGTGTTTTGTTCGCGATTTTTGCCCAGCTGTTCGGTGGTTTCACGAGAGTCATGACCTTACAAAGAGAGCACTGTTACTCCTCTGTAACGACTCTGGTCACTCAAACTTGAGTTTTAAAATTAAAGACGAAGTCGTGTTTTTCCTCCCAATACAGCATACATTTACCTACGTAGATGACGCTTCGAGCGTAAATAAATGTATTTTAGTGTAAAATTAATGTATACAATAATATCAAATAATTCATCAGGAAAATATTTCTGTCTTCGGAACATTTCTTCCGTGTTTTACGTATAAATCAAAGGGTTATTCGTCCTCGTTGTTAGTCGTGACCCCAAAGAACGCATCCGCGACGAATAACGAGGACTTAATGTATGTACTTCTTGCAAAAGAGCTTCAGCGTTTGCGTAAGAAATTCGTTCAGTATATTTGAGAACATGCCAATTCTTCTTGAAACTTAAAACGAGCTACTGCTATATTTTAGCTACATTTTTAATATCAATCAATTTTTTCATGAATTCGAATAAACCGCGAATTACCTGAGATTCCAATTTCGTATTTAATTTAATAAGCTTCCGACATATCGTATCCTAAATCTTATACAGCACTGATGACACAGTTCAGTAGTTAATCGACAAATTTGCACACGGCGCTACTAAAATAAAACCCTAATCGAGACGCTAATATTAAAATTTGCATTTAAGAAAACACGCCGCCGTCTACGTTTCTGATCTTCGTTTACATCCGCTGGAAGGCACGTCGGTTCTTTTCATACGACGAAAGTCGCGATGAAATCGAAAGAATCCAAACATGACGCCCAAACACGCTTTATACCTCACCCACGTTCGTGTACCGATTCACCGCGCCGAGGCTTACACAAAAGTATGTATTTACTCTTATTCGCAACGTTGGACATGTGAGATCCACGAGATAAAACCTTCCGAAATTCACGCGAAAAAGAAGAAACACACGTATGCTGGATTGAAATGAAAACATTATCTAGCATGCATTCCGCTCGCTAAAGCGTCTTTCCGCGGACTCACCGAACGGCAAAAGTTTCTACTCCAAACAAAGACTCCATTGTTCTTTCCCCTTCAAAACAACGGACAACTCCCATCGAAAAGTGGCCAAGATTGGGAAAGGCTTCGTTTGGCACCCTTTACCTTCTTTCGGATAAACCCTACTTCCATTTATTAAATATTATCTTTCGCTTGATTTACGGCGCCTAGCGTTACTATCAAAGGGGAGTGGCAGAGTGGTTTGGGGAGTGGGGGTGGGGTGGAAGCGAAGGGGGGTTTGTCATGGTGCCAGTGGGAAAACATATTTAGCGCGCATTCCGCCCCTAAAGCGAACACCGGAGGAAAAAGGACAAGACGGAACGGAAGAAATGAGAACTGCTTAAAGGCATCCTTTGGTACGAATTTTTCCGAACACCGTACACAAACCCCTCCTCTAAACTACTTAACACAAAACTCCCTTCAACCCTTTATGCCAGCAATAAATATTAATTTCGTAAATATTAATTTCGCGTTCGAGCAGCGATTCCGGAATCGATGATAGCATAAATTCACGTTGCACTTCCCGTGGGACCTGGTGTCACCGAATTACTTTCCACGAACTCGCAAATGAGACCGTTTTGGCTGAATTAAAATATTTACCTGTTCCACACTCGCGTGTTACTGTTAAATTTAAGGGAATTTTGAAATAATGAGAGGATTGGGATGACCTTGACGAAGAGACCGGGATTTTATTTTCGAGTGGGAAAATTTCCTGATTCTTCCAAGGACTAACAATGCAACTGCGTATATACGCCCGAGAATGTGTACGGTCGCAAAAAAAAGACGCGTAAATGCATACACGTCAATGTATCGCGAAAAGATGTACGCAAATATTACCTAGGATGGCGGAAGCCGTGGCTACGCTGAGCATACCCGGTTCGAATCCCGCGAAGGTAGGATTTTTTCCGAGATTGCCCGGCTCATGAATGACTAGGATGCCCTTAAGGAAAGTTAATTTGCATCAACCAAGGATCATTCGGTGTAGCATAACGATAGCATCCCTATAAAATTCTTCGTAATACGAAACATTGAATTATAGTACCGATCTATAATAAAGGACGAAGTATTCCATTCGTTAGTAAATAAGAGTCTGTCCTTCTGTCAAGCCTTTTAAAAGGCATTTCTATTTTGAATTAATTGCAGAACTTATTCGCACATAGGTGATAGCAGGTTACGGTCAATGATAATAGGAAAACTCAGAAAGCGGTTCCGGCTCGATTCCGGGATTATTTCTTGCCTACATTCGGAGCGAGTGTATTTGCATTTAAATACTTTAGAATCGTGATACGAACTCCAGACGTATGCATGTACTTATAGAAAACAGAATAAAGTTAATTTCATTGCATAGTTTCATCCCGTTCCGAATTAGTCAAAAAAAATTACATTGGAATCCGAAATAAGGCAATTTTTCGCGCATTTAACAATGAGAAATTTACGCCACCGTGGTAACTTGGAGCGTAGCCAATATTTGCGATTCCGACTCTTTTACATGGGAAACATTCATCGTATTTCGGTACTTAAATTGCTGCACACGATTTAATCTTTGCTTCGTTTACATCGTAGAAAAACAAAAAAAAATCACTCCGAACTTAATTCGGCGAAAGATTTACAACTGAAAATAACAGAATCCTTCTCCATAGTTATTGCAATATTTCATAGACCTCGGTGGCAGCAAATAAGCTCGGTCGCAGGTGTTTTGGGGGACACAATTAAATAGAATTTTCCCAGCGATTTTCGCGGAAGAGAAATGAATTAAGGGGTCCTAGTAATCCCATCCACTCACGCACCCATTTAATTCCTTCATTACCCGACCGGTGACAGCACCATCGAAAGAAAAACCGCAAGGGACCTGAATTCATTACCTTCCGGCGAATTGCTTGTCCGAACACTCGGAAGAGGAGGAAAAGAGGCTCAGCATTTCGTGGAAGTCGAAAGATATATCCGGTTATGTCACGGAGATAAATTATTCCGTCTCCAGCATCAAATGGGTAAATCCTGTTCGGACCTTTTCTTTGGGGTTTAATTCGAGCTGTAATCAATTTATCATCCCGGGAAGAGTTGACCCTTCTGCTAGGAACCGCTGTCTACCTCCGTTTACACAGTGGTACATTATCTTACATACGTAGTTAAGTTGCAATTACACCTATGTTTAGGAGAGTCACCGAAAACTTCGCATTACATTCATGTTTTACGTACGCACAATTTTGTTAATTTTGCTCATGCATGCTCATTGTTCGAGCAGTTTATTTAAATGCGTAATTTTATTTTTGAAGTACAAATGCAAACATATCTACGCGCGCACACACCCGCATAAAGAGACGTAAATGAAGTATCAAGGAAAAATAAATGCAGCTGATAAAAAATTTAAATGTCAAGACAGGCATTCGGTTATAAGATACAAAAATCTTAGGCATAAAATTTTCACGCGGAATATGCATGCATGAGGCGTTTATATGCGTGCTCTTACGCATTTTGGCATATTCATGTATTAAAATCTAAATGCGCTCTATATCGTCACATAAGAAGAGGGGTACAAAATTAAAATATCGACCGTAAAACTAATGACCGAAAAAAATATTCTAGGAATAACTCAAGCGCGCAGTTTGAATGTAATTTGTTATGTTTACTCTGCTAAAACAATTATTTTAATACTAAATCGCATTCGAAAATTTATAAAATGGAAATTCGTGCTGTAACGTAGGAACGTTTCACATGTTAATTCAATCCCTATGGTAAATCAGGATCGGAAATTTATAAATACCAAAGTAATACGATAGACGCTAGGTTAGGTTCTTAGAAAATATCGCATTGGGTGCGAAAATCTCATACCTTATGGAAAAATTTGCATTGGCTACGAGGTTTTTCAGGTCACATTAAACGCATTGCGCGCCAAATGAAACAATTAAATTTTATACGTAATGATTAAATAAATATCACATTAGTTTTAGCGTGCAGAACAGGGGTTCGCAACCTTTTCAACCTGGTGAGCCTTATTTACATTCTAGAGCAACCAGCGAGCACCACTATACTTTCGTAAAAATAGGAATAATAAAAAAATCAAATCAAATCTACTTCAAAGTGATTCAAAATGTCCTTTCGCACATTTATAAAGTACATAAGAGAACAAATCAAAATAACAGAATTAGGAAACGATTTTTAGCATCGTAAAAGTGCAGGGTAAGACAGCTAAAGAGCACTGCGGTGTTCGCGAGCAATAGGTTGCGGACCCCTGGTGTAGAATGAAATTCGGGTTTTATAATCCCAAGTTAGACAAGAATATATTATTCATGGGAAGAATATGTGAGTTAGTCAGCATAACTAATTTTGTGGCAGTTCATAAGAGTTTTGGGCTTATCTAGAACAAATTTAGTTTAACTCAAAAAACCAAACCTCGTTCAACCAGATTTTGGTGCACAATTTTCTAAGCCGCGCTTCGATTACAAAGGTAAAAAATTCAATTTCGTAATGTCCTCCATCGATTCCTTTAGGTTGCACAATATGTATTCCTGTAATCAACACGGTGTTATTATATTCTCACAGACAAGAGTAGTGATGGACAGACAGGTTAAAAATCTAATTGGTGCAAACGCATTGCTAAGAGAATAATTTAGACATGAAGTTAAAAAAGTGTAAAAAGACAAATAAATGTGAGATAATATTTCGGATTATAAGGAATAGGGGAATATGTAATTCATTTTACTAAGGATAATTTTATTCCCAGAAGAAGGCAAACAAAAAACTGAATACATTTCTTAGAAATAGTGAAAAATATAACGGATGTTATGCAGATGAAATGAATCCATCGTTCAAAATAAAAACGATAACAATGCCTTCTTGGAATAGAAAAATGAAGTAATTTATTATTTTATTCATCTAAATATGAATCTTTCCATCAAATTCTTTACAAAAAACAAAAATGTCATTTGTCGAATGTATGAGGGAAAATCATGAAACGAGCAAATCTCTTTCGTCTTAGCGAGTCTATAGTCGAATTTCTAAACCTTGAACCTCCGTAACTCGAATTCACTATACTTACATCTCTACATTACATTTCGAATAATGGTAATTCCATTCTATAAGCAATATTATATATTTAGATAAAAATATGAAAGAGGTGAAACCACAGTAACTATTATAACAAACGTTTTCCAACGATAACAAAGAAATAAGGAAAGACTACGTATAATTGTACTTAAATGGAAGAATTTAGATACGGCGAGTCATTAAAACAAACGAACAGGAGTGAAAATAATGACTGAAATTACGTTATTTTCGTGCGAATGAATAACTCACACCAAAATACTTTCAATGGTCAGCAAAACTATGAAGCGAGGACGCACAGCGAACTTCTTTCACGCCAGTATGTCTCGAAAAATAGGTCTGACGTGCCAGGAGTTGGTGGATGCGGATAACCGAATTTTGGAGGGAGTTCTCTGGCGGAGAACTTGCTCGGACAAGTGCTGAATAGATCGGCGTCGCGACGAATTTTTCAGAATATCCCTTTACCAACATAAACATTTGGATATCGTGGGCAAATATGGAAACATTGCAACAATTTTAAAAATTACCTACGACAACATAAGGAGTTTTGAGCCGGTCGGGTTAGACTGGTAGGCAGTGCGCCTGCCTTCTTAACCCAAAGGTCGCGGGTTCGAATCCCGCTTCGGGCATGGATGTTGCGATGTATGTTGATTTTCTCTAAGAGAATTTGACGGTGCGAAATAACCTCAGCTGTTGACGCACCTAAAAACCTAATTACTACTACTACTAGGAGTTTTAAATAAACGTGACCATTGAGAAAAATCCTGAACTTGACCTGGAAACGAATCCAGGTCTCCCAACTGCCGGATAAGTGCTTTAATCAACTATAAGTTATCAAACCAGTCTATTTTTCGAATTTGGGCATTTACGGTGAGGAAGGGCTAAGTAGTAAAACTTACAACCCTAGATGTCTTCACTGAAGCACAGCGGAAAACACCCCTACTTTATCTGCGTTTTCCGGTCAAGTTCAGAATTTTTCTCTTTCACATTTGTGATTAGTCTTATGCTCTTACGCATAAAAACTACATTTCCTAATATTCCATCTCGTGAGTTTTAAATATTTATTAATTGTTTCAGAATATGTATAAGAGAATATAAAACGTATATAATATTCATCACCTAATAATTGTTATGAATTATTGCCCAAATGCTAGTTTTGGACGATTGAATGATAAGCAAAAATCCAAAGGAATAAGAAACCAAATCCTCCAAATTCCGTCGCAAAGTGTGAAAACATTCCATCAAGGAATTCACGCAGTAATTTGCACACAAACATCCGATAGCGTGAGGACAGTTCTTTTTAAACCGTTATTCGATGCCTCAAATCATGCACCTCCATTATGAAATTACGTTACATTTCAATTACGACACAAAATTGGCTCGAAAAGACAAATGGAACATTTCCCTTCGTTTGTTAAGTTGAAAAACGAATGTATTTCAAGAGCCTGCTTGATTCCTCGTAACAGATTTCACTTGAGAGTGATATTGTCTGTTTTCCGAGAATCCGAACGCATTAAAAAAAACGCAAAATTCTTTTTTAAGCTTGGAATAAAATAAAATTACAGGGCATAAACCATATACATCAAACAAACGATGTGAAAAAATATAGCCAGGAAAGTATATTATTTTGCGAAGTTTCCGAACTGTTTATGGCATACACATTTCTTTAAATAAATAAAAACAAAGATTTATATTTCCAGTAAAATTTCATCGATGGAATTTAAGTAATATAATTACTTCTATCTCTGTCTGAATATTTATGTTAAGATTTCTATATAGACATGTTTCGGACAATTTCTAATACAAGGTAGAATATCTTGGTACACATAGCTTTCAATTTATCTTAATATTCCTCGTTAAATACCTAGATATACTCAGGAAAGCGCGTCATAAAGCATTCCAAATAATAATACCAACATAATTACGCTAAAAAGTAAAATTTCACTGACCAAGTGGTTCCGTTGCCGAGAAACTAAACTTTTTTCTGCCTTTATTTTTCAAAAAGCATACGCTAGACCTTTTCCTTTTACAGTGACAAAATAAACTGATGTGTCCAACACATGACTTTCTCCATACGTAAGTTGTCAACTAAAATCAAATAAATACGACGATAGGAACAGTTCAACTTCCACGCTTCAGCGCAAGCGATTCAATTGTTGTCACTACCACGCGCGCGAGCTGCCCACTAACCGTCAATTTCGAAAAAAATTGAATATCTCTTGAAATATTCCTCATATGAAAATTTAGTTCAAACAAGTTGTAGAACAAAATAATATCTACAACTTTTGTGTGTGTGAGCGTGCGTGCGTGTGCGCGTGCTGAGCGTGTGTTAAGAAACATTCAGTTTTAAGCGAAATATTTAATAAAAACTAAAATTTGACAGGAGTAAACCGCCACTTCCGGATGACCGATTCTTATCAAAAGCTTTTCAAATCTTAAGAAAATATATAAAATCACAAATATAGAATTTCACGCTGATCTGATGAATAGTTTTTGAGTTAGAGCGCACACAAAATTTCTATCAAGCACATACGGATACACACACGGACACAAAGACATCATTGAGAAAACGGTCAAAACGTGTTCAGGGGACCTCAAAACGTTTATTTCCCTTGAAATCTCGAATTCGATTTTTTTCATGAAAACGATACTTTCTCTATACTACGTATATGGAGAAAGTAAAATGGCAAGAATTTTATTTAGAATATAAAAAGCACTTAAAAAGCCACTTTCGAAAAAAATTAAGGTTGCGGCGGAATTTATTTAAGCCTCATTGTATCAGGCGTTTTGAACATATTACGAGGCACTTATAAGGGTCGCAGGTGCGGGATAAAACAGCGCCCTTCGAGGTGATGGCACAGCCGATTTCCAGAGGGGGGTGAAGGGCTTGGAGAGAAAGAGATAGGGAGGAAGAGAGAGGAAGATAGAGGAAGAGAGAGGAAGATAGAGGAAGAGAGAGGTAGAGAGAGGGGGGGAGAGAGAGGAAGAGTGAAGTGGCCTCCGATCACTCGGGTTCGCTCGCTCTTCTCCGACGAAATAAGATGATTTTGAAAAAATAAAGCATCAGGTGAGTCTCTATAACTGGAACCTCTTTAAGACGATTTTTTTATTATCGGAAAAAGACAATTACTTCCATTGACCATTCCCGTGTGATGACAAAAAATTCTATTCCTCGAATGTTTCATAACTCGAATTATTGGGTGTGCATCTATAGAAGCCGATCCGAAGATACAATCAGCATTTTTTATACGCGCGGCATCCTTCCAAATATTAATTGTATTTCGGAAATATGGGTGTTATACTTAAAAAAAAATCTGATGTGGCCAACACATGACTTTCTCCATATTCTCCATATATTTAAATTATTATGAATAGCATTATAAGGCAAAATTATTATTTCGTATCGTAAAAGAATACCATCGTCCTTGTTGCCGTAAATTACGTATATTTTGAATGTTTACAGAATTCTCCGCTACATGGTGTTGGCGCTGTTTACTGGTATTAAGATAAAGCGAAATATATCCGAAATGGATGGTTCTACGAAAATTAGTTTCAAACAAAACTTGGAAGAAATATTATTCTCTACAACTTTAGTCCTAACAAAGGTTACCAGTAACGACGTTTATATGGAGATATTTGACGGAAAGCGAAAAAACCGATTATTCATAAATAATTCCTAAAAAATAATTGCTACGGAAAATTGTTTCAAATAAAAGTTGTAGAAAATTACACTCTCTATAACCTTTGTATAGAATTGTGTATACATTAATGATGTTTTAACGGAGAAATATCGTAAAAACCGAATCGGGTTTCGAATAAACCTCGACTTCCGGTTAACCGTTATTGTCCAAAAACTAATCAGTTCTTTGTGCTCATGTTAAAGTGTTATATATGAAGTTTGGTAACGATATGGCACGTAATTTTTGAGTTAGAGCGCCCACAATAACATACATACACACACACAGACATCATTCCGAAGATAGTCTAAACGTGTTCTAGGGACCTCAAAACATGAATTTCCGTTGAAATCTCGAAGTCGATTTTTTTCATGAATACAATACTTTCCCATTACTACGTATGGAGAAAGTAATAAGACGGGATATGGGAGGTGGGTTATGGGGATACCACCCCGTACTTGAACGGGCGACTATATAAGGAAAGTAATTCACTGTTGGATGCTGTTCAGATTCCGCAAAAACCCGTAGATTGAGTCGCATATAACATGCACCATTGTCACTGATTTAAAAAAATTAGGTTGAACCCTAGGTTTCAACTCATTCTCTTACTCCTTGAACACCAATCATGAACCCTGGATGCACAACAACATAGAAATATCACCGTTGACTTATAGAGGCAATCACTTAGTAATGCCAATTCCAATTAATTTGCGCAGCGTAAAAAACATATTCATTCCTCGAGAATACTTCGAGACTATATTAAACACCGAATTAGAATGAAGTACAGGATATATCCATGGTTAGCCCTTGCGTATTTTCCCACAAATCACATCGCGTAATTTTTCTGTAGTTTTTCGTTCGACGGCACACCTAAGGACAAACAAATGTACGTTCCTTTCACCTCACGGTGACGACACGATAGCGCTTTCCCGGTTCCCGGTTTTGCCGTAGAACTCGGGTAAATCGATACCGCGCGCATCCGATTCCTAGAAATCAGTTCATGGCAAAAAATAATCCCCGGAGTTATTTTCCCCTTCCGACGGCTAAAAGGAGGAATCTGAGAGACGGAACGCGGTAAATATGTACGCATTTTGGTCGAGCTTGATATTGTAGCTAAAAACATAAATGAGAATTAGGTATAGTTTGCAACACTTCTATATAGTTCCCAAAGTTTGTGTCTCATTTTGCACGCCCAAACTATACGGCCTAGAACAACCAAATTTGCTAAGGTTCTCACTTATATCTTAACTTAGTGAATGGTCAAGGTTTGGTCAACCGGAATTAGTCAGTGCTGCCAATATGGGGGATTAACGTTTTTCCATAAGATAACATGTAAAAATCGATTGCTTGACGTGCAGGCTACTATTCTTTTGCAAATTTAAATTACTAAAAATGAAGATACGAACTCGGGATTTTCGTAAAAAAATATTACGGAAAAGTAAGGAAATCCAAAAAGAATAATTTACGCGATGTACTTATGTAATGTAGTTATATGTCCTAAAATAAACTAACCTATTAAGCCAATAACTGTGATCTGGTTCCTATTCATTCAACCAGTAGAACCAACTCTTGTTACGGCTGCTGTACTACTTACTTCTGCGTAATTAATAAGATATCTAAGTACATTACATAAGTACATCGCGTAAATTATTCTTTTTGCAATCCCTTACTTTTCCGTAATATTTTTTTTACGAAAAGGTGGCCCCCGCTTCAACCTGTTGAACTAAGGGCCCTAAAAACACTCGAGAAGGCTACTATTCTAACAAGGAAAAAAATAGCCTCCGGAATGCTTTGATCCGTTATAAAAGGTAAACGAAAGTGGTACGCATGTGTTTGCGGGTGTGTATTTATGTGAGTGTGTGTGTGCGTGCGCGAACTCGTCAATCGTCGTTACGAGTCGAGGCGACCTTGAAGGAGTCTCATGTTTTTTAACTCTGACGGGAACAGTCCATTCAAGAGAGAAAGAGAGCGTTGGTGTTGGTGTGGATTAAAACAAAAAAAAAACGTGTACGAGGCGAAAGGAGACGTTTTACGGGCAAGGCAAAGGAGGCTCTCGAAAACTTTTTTTTAGTGGCACACCCAGATTCACGAAAGCAATCCGGAAGTGGCTTTTTCTTCTATGCGGGAAGGAAATCTTCTCACTACTTCCTCTATCCTCTTGAGACTCTCGATTGCATTTTTTTTATTTATCGCAACAATGGTCTCGTTGCTCCTCCTCCTTTTTTTCGAGCTATGCCTCCGCGTATAAACAGTTCGTATATCCGTTTTACGAGGGGTTAAAAAAAGAAGAAAACGACTAAAAACTTTCCGAGAAACGCCTTCTAAACACGGGTGGCGTAAAACTTTCGCTAATAAAAACACGCGGAAGGTTTGGCTGCCATCTTAGAAAGCTTTAGGAGGAAAGAAAGACGACAGCGCCGAAAATAACGGATGAAAATTTTACGATTTTTAAAAAAATATGCGATCGAACGTTTATGACTGAATTCATGATGTAATATTCCGTAAATATTTCGAATTTTAGTTTCAATGTATATTACTAGACTTTTGACAGCTTAGATGTTTTTTGTACAGAGATCGGGCTCTAGTAATACTGCACATAAGCTGCTGCATCAATCCTTGCCGTACGACAAATTTTTTGTTATCTCTGCATTTCTTTACAGTACAAAAAAAAGAGGATTGCATTTATTATACGCCTCTAAATCCTGTTCGGAGTGATAGATTGCCTGATCGATATAACCGCCACGGTTTACCGTAATCAAAATGGGATTCATTAGCGGGACTCAGCCATTTTAGGATGCGGTCGGGGAAGAGAGGGAGAACGTAGAGTCATAATCATCCACAACGATATCCATAAGAGAGAGCCGCGGACGAAAATAAATACATAATTTTCGAGGATCTGGATAATCCTTCCGGCAAGCTTTTGCTCCTGCCCAAGTGGGCGAGGAATATCTCTCTAATTGGGCACGAAAATTCGAATGGAGGGAGGAAAAAAATTAACCGTTGGGACCCGTCCCGTTTGAGCTGTGGGCGTCAACCGCCTTCGCGTCTGCGAGTTCGACTCCAGAATTTTACATCGGCGACTCCTCAACTCCTCGAGTTAAGCGACGCGGAAAAAAATATCCCAAGTTATTTCGCGGCTGATAAATAACGATACCGACCGACTACTCTTCGTCGCTAACTGTTCCATAAAAAAAATAAACAAATAAATCCATGCGGGTGGAATTAAATTTGAATGAGTCGACTAATCGCTGCCTTCCCTTCCGGTAAAGAAAGAGATTACGAGTAGTTTCGAAAAAATCCACATGTAACGGCCGTTTCCTCCTCGAGGCTGGACTTATTCCGGATGATATATACATATATATATATGACATAAAGATCCCACAAAAACTGGAGACTTTCACTCCCGATTTTTCGTAAGGCCGAAGGTGATAACGCGCCTCACAAAATCTCCTAAGAGGTCACAACTACGTTCCAGCCACGGAAGAAACGAACCCACGGAGGTCGACTTTCATTTGTCATCTCCGACCCACATGAGTTTCGTAAGAGATTGAAGGGAATAAGGGCGTCGAATGCTTTTTCACGGCGCGCATTAACGGGCCACCGAAAAAATCGAACGATTTTTTCGAGGGGAAAAACCACTTTCAAAAATTTCAGCGGGAATGCGCGGGGCGAAGAAAGGAAAGATCTTAATCGCATCAAAGAGGGAAGAAGTGGGGGGGGGGGGGAGGGGGGAAATATAAAATAAAAACAAGACTCACCGTAAGTAAGGACGTGTGTGACAGTCTCGTGCTCCACCGTTCCCGCCCCATGCTTAGGAGGTTCCCCCACCTCTTGGCGGGACGTTCCAGCGGCCTCCATGCCAACGGACCCCTCCTCCTTCCTCTTACGGTTACACAGCTGTACTCTTTCAGCGATTTTTCCGCGGACGGAATGGATCTTCCTTCCAGCCTCACGTTCTCGTGGTCACAGCATCCCAGCCACCACCTTCCTCGTACAATATCCGCCGGCGGCTGTCAATAAGGTTTTGTCGTCATTATCTACGGTGACGGTACGCGCCAATCAACAAATTTCACCCGGCGCACACATACTTCGCAACGCATTTAGTTTCTAGGCGAAACGACGCAGAGTTGAAACGTTCAGCGGACAAAATCCTTATCAAAATCCTTCGATACTCACCTATTTACGAACGTAAGAAATATTCCTTAGCTTCCCAATTCGGTTTCATGTATCTGACTCACTGTACACAGATATTTCGTCCCTCCCCTCTTTCTGAGTAGCCGACGGATCGGGAGGCGACGACGCTACCACCTATAAGCCCGGGTCGGAACTCCTTGAAGGAGAGCGCGACCAGTCCCTTTCGGTGTCGTATTCGTAGCGTCATCTGAACGACTAAAGCGTGAACCATGAGACACAGCATAACGTCTTGAGACCCTTCGGCCGTAATTGAATTAATTGAGTGTAGAATTGTCGCCTGCGTGCTTGCTTAAGCCGAGAGTGGGAAGGAAAACAATTTTCGGGTGGGGTAAATGCTTGCTCTTTCTGCAAACGACACGAAAAGGATATCGAACGATCACGCGTTCGACGCGTATTGTATAACGTTGTCGAGCGGAGACGTGCGTTAATTTCGTAGGCTAATATTGCGCTAGGAACGTGTGAATTTTATTAAATGAAAAATAATAGCCCTTCGCGTACCGAATTGACGATGTTTCGAGGTGAAAAAGATTCGTCAGTAAAGATGTCGACAAGCCGAAGCGTGTTTAGACTACAATAAAATGAACGCGCGAGGAGAAATCGCCTGCATTTTTTCTCTCCCCCCCCTCCGCGTTTTTTTTTTCGATTTTTATTTCTTTTTGGCAGGCGTAGCGACCGATCCACTCTCGCTTGCACAGTACGCTCTTGGATACAGCGAAGGGAGACGCATTGTTCTCTCGCCGCCTCGGATACTGGAACTTAATCAACGAGGGATATAAGAAAAACATGGACAAAATGATTTCTTCGTACATGCCGTTCTTCAGCCAGAATTGGCCTTATTTGGTCGCCGGGATGGTCGTTTATTTAACTTTTCGCGTGTTATTCCGATACAGCGTGACAAGAAGTCTCGAAAGGGGATTGCCAAGGGAACCGAAACCATTGCCTAAAGGAGGGGTTTACAAAACACCGGACCAAGGTATCGTAAGGATTTTTTTTTGTTTTTTAAGGATAAAAATTGTCTGCGCGTTATACAGATCTAGTTTTTACATTTTTTTCCGCCTACGATTGCGTGTAAAATGTTTTATTATGCGAATATCGTCTTTCTCCATAATATTAAGCTATATGACCATTCAATCGCCACTTGACCGATTTAATGTTTAAAACATTTTTACAGTCTAGTTGCTATAGCAACATTAGCAATTAAATTGTTTTAATTGGCAAGATTTTTCTTCAAAGCTTTATGCAAATTTCCACTTAATTTGACTTTATTTTAAGGGCGATATTTAGAACATCTTAGTCCATTTTTACATATAACCCCTATTTACGAACACAAACATCTGCGCCTTGGGCGGAATTCGAACCCGCGACCTTAGTATACTCTGACCAGCCGTCTATTAATTTCAACAAATAATACAAGTTCAACTCAAATAGTTCAAATAACCGTAACTACTATGCTGTCTTTTCTAGTCCATATACTTTTTATTTATATTACATTACGTTTAGATACTTAGGATACTTTAAAACCGTATTTGGAGACCTACGGCTCCCGCATGCGGTCTCGTCATAGAGAATTTTAGGGCTCCGCAAAGCTTTGATGAAAAACGAACCATAAAATTTAACACCAAATCTCGTCATAAAAAAAATTAAAATCATCCCGGAATTTTTTTCATTGGAATTTTTAACCTCAAAATATGCTTATGGTTGGTTTTCGATAATTTGATAGCAGATAACTGGATAACTTCCGATGCAATCTGCCTTATTCTGAATCCTCAGCTACAAATGCTGCTCAACGTCTGTAAAAGATTGCAGAACCGTTTTAGAAGGGCACGGTTACGAGAAGATGAAGAGAAAGGCACGCATTAGAAGGGGAGGATAGGCCTGGGTGAGCTTAAGACCCACCGAGAGGTAGAAAACTCGACGACGACGGTGATGTTGGAAAGCTCACGATTTAAAGCAATCCAAGTCACATTAATCCACGTTTTAAAATTTTAAAAATAAGTTATCGATTTTCAAAATCTCTTTCCCTGTCGTAGAGAATTTTGAGGACGGAAGAAACAGACAAACGGGAAGATAAATTTAGTCCTTTAGTCGATTTAAGTTTAAAGTTACACTAAAAAAATTCTATTTCCCCACTAAGCTGTTACCATAACTATACGACCGAAAAGTTGAATAAAATTTTCGGAACGATACATCATGCCTATAAATGCCGCTTTATTAATATGATGATCCCACAAGCTTCGTAAACGAATACCGTTTATTCTCTGCCGACAAAGAAAAAAAACGTCAATAGCCGTAAAGAGCTCGGTTACCTCGTCACGTGTTGCGGTTTACTTATAGAACGAGTAATCATTATACTCCGCGAGAGTTCGTGTTACGCAGCCAAAGAAGATGTAAAAAATAATTCGGTGGAAAATATACATTTTTTTAAGAGCGCTACTACTACTTGTCCCCTGTGATACCTGCTTTCTTCGTTTTTGGCCTTTTGAGAAAGGGAGACTTGTGTGGGAGGAAAAGACCCAACCTCGTTCCCCGAAAATAACGTGGCGCAATAGTGGTCCTGAAAATCGGGTTTACCGTTCTTGAAGCATCTGGAATGCCACAGCGGTAAGGTGAGCACGAAACTAGAAAGCGAAATTCATAAATCGCGATTTATTTGCGCTTCGTTTTTTTTTCAAAACTATTCCTGTGCCAGAAAACATTTCGAAATGAAGAAAAATATTCGTTTTATTACTTCTACCACTCCAACAGAGAATTATCGAGCTGTCTTACGGCCGAAAACTTTCCAGAATAAATACTTTTAAAAAGTACATAACTCAAGTATCTCCGCAACAAGGTTATAAAAACTCCAACCGGTAAAACACTAACGCAGACAAATGCAACAAAACTTCTATAACGTAAACCTTAACAAAATATAACAATAATTATAGTTATATAACTTCAACCCAACCCTTAGTGGCACTAACGAGAGAGAATAACTACGACGAGCGATAAAATAACTCGAACTTTAGAGCTTTGATTTTATTTGCATTGCTAACCTATCTGCTTGTCACTCTGCCTCTCTTTAGCTCTTCACCAAAGTCCCGAAAATGGTGCTTATTGGAAATTTCTCGGTATAGTATTACTTAATATGAATCAGAATTTTCGTGTTGAATAGATCATATTTTTAAAAAACGAGAAATAAAAAAAGACAACGAAATTTTTAACACTACGCCTATAGACTGCATGGACAGCTTCTGCAGCAGCTTACTCGACAGTTAGCTAGCTACACAATTTACTTTAATCATCAGTAGTTTCCAAACAGTGGGACGCGCCCCTATAGGGTGCGCAAAAGATTTGACAAATATTTACTCTCTGTTTAACCATCCTAATAGTGAAACGTATAACAAGCAGCCGTCAAATTCTAGCCCCCAAGTGACCAGGACATATCGTTTGCCTCTATTTTTTCTTAAGGTTTTTATATTAATGCCAATTGTAGATCCATCAGGTATTGTTTATGAACTGACATTGAACATGGAATAGAGGGGGGAGCATGGACAGTTTTCTTAGGCTAGGGTGAAAAGGGGTTTTGTAATGCTTGGATACCGCTGATCTACAGTATTAAATCCATCGAGTGAGATTCGTTATTGGATTTTTAATATTTTTGGGTTCTTGTAGGTCTCAAGTTTTCAAGGTTTGCAGAGTTGGATTGTAAGTAATCCACATTAAACGGAAACACTTTGGGCAACTCCATTCTAAATAAATTCATTTTTGTTAGAAATACAACTTTTATAAAAAAAAAACACGGTTTCCACAACATTCGTTGAAAAACGACCGATTTCAGTATGCCACTAGAAGCAGTTGTATTTTCATCTGTTGCGGAAATTGTAAAGGTTTTTTTTATAAAGTTCGTATTTTATGCAAATAAATTTATATCGGATTGGAAGATTGACTCCGTCATCCAACAGGAAAAAAGTTCATATTTCGCCATTATTGTTTTAAGCATTTTTCAAAATTCCTCTAATTATGGGTAGCTTTTTAAAAAAACATTAGTTTACCCATGGAGTCATAGACAACAAGAGTTACTTCATAGCTTATAGAAATCGAGGTACCATCTCTTGCTCGAGTATGAGCGATCATATCGCAATGATTCGTAGAGGACGTTTTTTAACTAATTTAAGATTATTATCAGCATCTCGAAACGAATTTTCAACACACTGTTCCCTCTTTCCATATTTCATGGTTCGATGGAAAGTCACATATCGACATGACGGAATCGTTACTATCTAGGGTTAGATAAGAGAAATAGGACGGAACTTTGTAGGCGCTTCTTTATCTCTTACGGCGATTAGAGAGAGAGAGAGAGGACGACAGAGTATTCCGGAAAAATAAACTGACATACTTCACAAACCTCTTCTAATTCCGCGCTGTCTACAATGCATGGATTACGAGAAAGGAAACTTCGCTTTTGTTAGAAGCTTTCGTTTTATGGCAACTACGTGAAGTCGGGCAAAGAAAAAAAGCATACAGGGAAGTACTATACAGGCAATTACTTTATCCACATAGAAGATGCAAAAATATAAAGGGAAAATGACTCCGAGAAATTTCACCACGGAATGTCGAAAGCGGAAAGGTATGAAGAGAGAGGAAGGCTATAAGAGATTGTATTAATTTCAAAAGGAGTCATCGTTTAAAAATATTCAACCAGAGAACTTTAGTTACACGGAACACTGACTTAGGTGTGCCAACCATCATTCCCGTAAAACATTCGGGTTTTACAAAGCTGCTTCAAAGTTTCAATTAATCCGTTGAGTTTATAAATAAAAATATTAGTGTATCTCGAATTAACCGATCAAAGGTAATCGAAAAGAAAAAAAATCTGATGTGGCCAACACATGACTTTCTCCATATTTGGGGTATAGATATTTAAATTATTATGAATAGCATTATAAGGCAAAATTATTATTTCGTATCGTGGAAGAATAGCCGTCCTTATTGCCGTAAATTATATGTTGAATACGTTTACAGAATTCACCGCTTCATGGTGGTGGCGCTGTATACTGGAAATTTAAGAATAAGTTAAATATCTCCGAAATGGATGGTTCTACGAAAATTAGTTTCAAACAAAACTTGGAAGAAATATTATTCTCTACAACTTTAGTCCTAACAAAGGTTACCAGTAACGACGTTTATATGGAGATATTTGACGGAAAGCGAAAAAACCGATTATTCATAAATAATTCCTAAAAAATAATTGCTACGGAAAATTGTTTCAAATAAAAGTTGTAGAAAATTACACTCTCTATAACCTTTGTATAGAATTGTGTATACATTAATGATGTTTTAACGGAGAAATATCGTAAAAACCGAATCGGGTTTCGATTAAACCTAGACTTCCGGTTAACCGTTATTGTCCAAAAACTAATCAGTTCTTTGTGCTCATGCCAAAAAGTTATATATGAAATTTTGTATTAATATGACAAGTACTTTTTGAGTTAGAGCGCCCACAAACACATCCATCCATCCATCCACACACACACATCATTCCGAAGATAGTCTAAACGTGTTCTAGGGACCTCAAAACGTGTATTTCCGTTGAAATCTCGAAGTCGATTTTTTTCGTGATCACAATACTTTCCCTATACTACGTATGGAGAAAGTAAAAAGAAATTATAAACGCAAGGCACTAGTACTTCCACGACAATTAATGTTTGAGATATGAAGTCCGGCATAATTACCAGAAGCTGTTTCAACTTATAGACACGCGCGTCTGGTTTCCCTTTTCCAGAGCTCGTCCCATTATCTCCGTTGGAAGCAAGTATGGCGATAAAATAAGTAATACTAAAAACGCCCTTTCTGGCTTAAAAGTAGAGCATGGAACGGAATTGAATTTTCCGCTAATGTGGGTTACTCGAAAACCGTGAAATGTACAAATCATGCGAGCGACGAGTATGTGTGGTGTAGCGTGGTTACACGCGGGAAGAAACGAAAAAATCTGGAGGGTGAAAGTTGAAACGAAACGTGTTTTATCGGATGGGCAAAATATTCTTAAGTGAATGTCCGCATACCGGATCTAGCATATATCATCACCGAAAAAAAAATAATGGAACTTGTTTCACGAGATAGAACCAGTTCTATCTTATTTTCAGGTTTGAGACTGATCGGTTAATTTCTAGATCTCATTTTCAATATGGAAAGACCACGATTTCAATGTGTATCTGGTGTATTTGTTTAATGTTTCGATGAATAACGTATTTATTATTTCTTCATAACCTAAGCTACGAAATAAAAACGAAATGGTAAAAATGTCTCAAAGAGTTACGGTTAATACACTAATTTCCATATCTAATTGAGTGTTGAAACCTTTCCAAGATTTCTTCTTCTCTTCAAAGGATCGCTTTTTGGAAAACGTGTTATTTTCTCAAGACGGAAAGAATTTCAATGAAATTTAAAACATTTTCTTCTGGGGGGAATTGAAGCTCTACCAATTCCAACCTTTCACGGTTTTTAAAAATACCCAATTCCATGATAATAATGTTGGGTCGGAAAAAATTGTAGTCTTTTTAAGTCTTCCAGTTTTAATAAACTTGTTCATTCAAATTAAAGATAAAGTTGACAAGAGTTATTATAATGTTTAATAAACATCCCAGGTCAAAAAATTAAGCCGCTAGCGGGGGATTTTTTTACATTATTAATATGTTACATCTTGTCACAGAATATTCTAGAAAATATGAAGAAGGGTAGTTTTAAAAAGTTTGCTTTGGAGAACTCTACGCCACACGAAAATATCATTAATAACAGTTTATTAGTAATATTTCAATTAAAATCAATAAATATTTGGTTTCCATGTAAAAAAAAAAGGAAATCGCACAGAAATTGAAAAACGATATTACGTTAAAACTTTCACATATACAAGGTTTGATCAAAAAGTTCGGTGAATGACGTTATAAATCAATTTTTGTGAAAGAGAAGTAGTTACATTATTAATATTCTTCAAAATACTGTCCTCCCGCAGTTACACACTTGCTCCAGCGAGCCTGCCATTGCTGGAAACATTTCTGAAAGTCATTTTTCGTGAACGTCTTCAGACGGGTCGTCGTATTGAATTTGATGTCTTCAAAGGTGTCAAAACGCCTGCCTTTCATGGTCTCTTTCAATTTGGTCTTTCAGCTTCGACGACAATGGAAGTTGTCATGGTAGCTTATAATTGGTATTGTCATAAAACTGGTAAAATCACGTATTTTTCTGTTTCTAAGCGCATTTTTACGCTAATTCGATCAGGATTCGGATTCTGTCTCCAATATAAATAAACGTTGTTCTTTCCTTCATAGAACCATCTAAGTCTCAAGTTCGCACCTTGTTTCTAAGTAATTTTAAAATTTAAATGAAAAAAAATAAGCTGTACTCATCCCTATGTTATACAAATGGAGAAAATGAAAAAAGAAAATATTTTTTAATTATAAAGGTTAATCGGTATAAAAGCCTGACTACACCACTTCGCTCTTTATTCCGATTAAATGACACCCTCCTCGTTTCTACGTGCTGTAGTTGCTGAGTTATAAAAAAAAATACATACAAACACTTTATAGATATCTATAGATAATAGGCATTATTTGAATGTTACTTTGGCTACGTCGCTCTTTTTTTTTATTTCACTGATAACATACATTTACTGAATGTAACTTGCAATTAAAATTAAAAAGAAGCCCAACTGTTAGAATTGATAAAACGCGAGAGTGAATTGTTTAATACTCCCGTTAAAACAAATTTTCTTTTCTTTCGATGGTCGATTGGCGCACTCTAAAAAAAAATAATAATTTAACACTCCTGACTAAAAGCACTTCCATTCATTTGCGTGTGATGAACCGCCATTTGATCGCCTCTGCGTGTCTATACCTTACATATCGATCGTCATACTGCTTATGTGACATAATGAAGGATATCTCACGCGCATAGATAACGATCTACTTCCGTGATGGCATCGCGTCAATAAAAAAAACAAAACAAAACAAAACAAAACGCATGATGATCTATAGATTGTATCCCCTTGCCCACGAAGCTCTGAAACATAATCTTGTAAAACTATAGAAAGTAAGATAATTGGTTAAGAGATTGGTGGAAAGGATGATCCGAAGATCCTTATGCCTGTCGCATAAGGATCTTCGGATCATCCTTTCCATCAATTTATATCATGGCATTCTCACCATTTGAGAGGTTAGGGGTTTTCTTTGATGTATCTCCTTGAGGACATCCGTTGGGGCTGATTGATACTAGCTTGGTACAAACCTAAGAAAATATTCCCAACCTAAGAAAATATTCCCGTTCTGAAATATGAGAATTAGTCTGCCACGGTAGTTCAGTGGTAGAATATCCGCCCGTGCAAGTGGAAGACCCGGGTTCTGATTCTCGGTCATGGCAGATTTTTTTCACCTGTTTCCTCATTTGGTTAATAGATGTAAAATCGAATTCTACAATGGAAATTACGTTTTTTTCTCTTAGCAAAGAAGGAAAAGGCGATAGACAAATTCTGCTTTTAAAAGGCGCTAATATCGATTTTCCATATTATTGTTAGAGTCCACGATAGTAATAAAAACGCGTTTCTATAGTTGCATATTATTCAGGATTCCACATGTTTAAGGGAAATAAGATTCGGGAAATAGTATTTAAATTAGCAACGTAAAAAATAGGCTTTTTCTGACTCTATTTTGTTCTATACTGTTGGTTGTTTGACGAAAATGATATCCTTAAATAATGAATAAACCGTTATCGAATAACGCTCAAGTGATAATTTATTTCGGGGCAAATATCGATATTGATACACAATAAGTGCGCCGTTATGACAAGTTACCGAACGATTCATCACAGTTAAAAATATCAAAGCTTGCTGCGAAAAAAAAATTGCAAACTTAAGACTAAAAACCTGTTGATTATCGCCATCTGATGTACTGCGAGCACCTGTAATTCGAGTTCATTTTTTAAAATAATAGCGATTTACCCCGTAATTAAGATCAGAGGTGGTGTTAACTTCTACCGGTTCAATTTCACAGGGAAAAGCGACTTTCAGGAACCCATCTTCCGTACTCTCTCGGATAAAATAGGCTTCGTTCATACGCTTTCACCGAGTCCCTCAAGACACGTTTCACACCTGGCTGAACCCATCAACGAAAAGGAAAAGGTGTAGGAAATGAAATTATAAAGAACGGCTCATCACGAATGGCAAAAGTAGTTTCTCCGCGATGACAAGAAAGAACCATTGTTAAATTATCGAAAAGAAATTTCTTATGACAAATGAGACTTCGGGAACCTAATTTTACATGGCGGACTACGTAGAAAGTTGACTAAGATTCGGCGGATCAGATAAGATTTTACATAGGAAATTACCTGATGCTTATATAAGTGAAAATCATATTTGAATATATTATAGGTTTCGAAATTCAACGCTTATTATCATTTTATTAGTTAGCAAGTATAAAATTGTGTCAAATTATATGAAGGATATCTTTTTCGTCGGGCGTGGGTCGCCAAACTCCGGAGATAGATCGATCTCTAAAACAGATACAGTCGAACTTCTATAACTCGAAGTGAATTCATTTTACAGAACAAAATCCTTCTTCTACAACTAGAATTTTCTATAAGTCGAATATTATTTTATTTCCCTTGAGGTTCGGCTTATAGAAGTTCTACTGTGTAGCTGAATTTCATGAACAGTTATAAGTACGTTAGCTGTATTTAAATTAACGCAATACGTCAATTATTATGAAAGGCAATTTCCTTTATTCCTATACTTAAAAAAAAAAGCGTGTCGAAACGATTCATAGAAAAGGCAGACCCCTCTGTTGAAATATCAAATCATCCGTTGCCTGAAGTTTCTTTTCATCTCTCGATGACTTTCGAAAAATTCGTGACTTCATTTATTTTGATATCATCATCCTGGTCGAAATGAATGTTTTTATTTTCACGACCAAATGTCAGGTCGGTCTTGGGTCATTCGCTTGGAAAATACTTGGCTCTACGCTGTCGAATCCAATTAGGTTTCAACTGACCCAGTTTCATATCAGCCATCTTAGTCACTAGATAAACGGAGGAATGTAAACGCAACTTCCTAACGCTGGACCACTTTAAAATCAAGCGTTCGAAAACATTCTGCAACTGTATTACGAATATGAAAATAATAAGTTCAGCGAAGCGAGACTTCAATGTATCGGTGACAGTCAGTTCATCTGCTGCTGAAGATATCGTGGAAGTTTATCATAAATGTTGGGAAGAGCGTCCTATTTGCGTCATAATACGAATTCTATTTTAACGTTTTCCTGTTAGGTATTTCCCATAAATGTGCGCCAGTTAAATAGTATACCGAATATGATTTTTTTATTTCTCGATGAAAATTATATTCTCAAGTTAGGATGACGATCTCATCCAAGTTGTAATTTTTACGATAGCTAGTTTCGATTGACACTTGTCGGGAAACGCGATTATTAACAACTTTTATTACCGCGACATGTGGGTATGTAGGTAAGTTTTAGGACACCACAAATAATGTCTAACAACTCGAGAACGGCTGCATGTATTTTAGCCATTCTTTCAATTTTAAAGCGTCACACATAAAGACTCTTGTGTGTACTCACCGTGCAAAATAACGACCCGAGTTCGATTCCAGGGATGTTTTATGCCCGCAATTGGACCTCGAATTTTTATCTCCTAAACTATAAGTCGTAATTATATACTCTCGTGAACTTTGTTGTTGCAAATGTTGTCCTCTATCCGACTAAATTTATTAATATATACCTTACATATCATATAAGGGCAAGGGATAGTAAAATATGGATTTCTTATTGTTGGATTAATGGAAATGACGTCTCTTGACTGGGGCGCCGCAAATGGCAGCGGCCACATACCGAATGACATCCTAATGTCAACCATTAAGAATGATTCCGACTCTTGAAGAATTTATGCGAATGTTTGGAGACGAAGAAAAGACCGTAAAATTTCTAACTGACAGTAAAATCATTGAACCAAACCGATGGGTTAGGTTGGTATTTCATCTTTACTCTATACACTTCCTAAAAGTTAAATTAAAAAAGTTGTTTTTTATATATACTTGTTTTTATTTTGGTAATAATAACTTTTTAAAATATTTATTGATCATAGACGGGAATTTTCCTCACTGAATAAAAGTGTTCGAAACGAACACATTTAAAAGGAATTAATTCCTTTCTAAAAAGAGTTTACTGATTATTTACAAATTTCATGAGATTCAGAAAAAAAAACCTATTCTGAAAATGGCGGGGGAAAGAATATGGTTCAAACGCTTCGATGTAGAATGACTATCACTTGTTGCTGCCCTTGGAAACAGAGAGAGTACCAGCAAACTTCTTCATTTACGGTGGCAAACATGGATACATTCGTCATAGCAAACAGCTCTAAAACATAAGCCCAATCAAGATAACAGAGATAAAAAAGCAAGGAAAGATTTCAACAGAGATAGTGACTATAAGATGAGCAACACTTGGACCCCAGTTATAGTAAACAATATGATAAGACGAATGCCACAACAAAACTCACCCCACCACCACCCCTCCTCTGCTACCGTAGTATATATAAAGTCAACATGATGGCACCCGGCCAGATCACCATGAAGAAGTCTCCGGCAAAGGAGAAAAAACGGCGTTTAACGCAAAAATTTATACGGGATAACTCGAAAAACATATATAACCTCAACAAGATAACATCCAGTTTTTCATAAATTAAGTAGATAACTAGAAGCTAACCCTCTGTTACGATAGAAAATTATCGAAGAACCGTTTTGCTATTTATATCACCTTTGAGAGTTTCTTGCTTTGACGCTTGTTAAAACTTCGAACACTACAGTCGTATTTACCCCGCCCCCTGGGAATTTTTTCATAAAATCAATTGTCAGAGTTACTTATTGTTAATGTTATTTCTTTAAAAATCGATATTAGTTAAAGAGGGGTAAAACATTTTCCGATGACAAGACTAACAAGCGAAGAAGCCATGTGCAGCGGGAAAATAGGCTAAATCATAGTGTCGTGTCGTAGGCTTTACCTCATGGAGAGTCGTGCCAACACCACGCACTCGAGACGAGTGGGCGAACACAAGAGACGCCCTGAAGTTGTCTTACGAAATCTCCTCACAATGAGAGGTGAAACTTTAAAAAAAATCCACATATTATTTGAATAGTGAATGAGCCAAGTTTGCTATCTATCGATCCGCGTGATGAAATTTGCTTTGGGGCATGAGCGGCCAAAACTTTAATGCAGGGTAGCTACCGAATTGTTCGAAATTTATTAAAATGGTACCTTTGAAATATTACAGTTATTATGAAATTCATTATAAAGTACGTACAATGAATAAAAAACATTTTCAAGCTACTGGCGGGCCAGAAAAGGTCCATTCGCGTGCAGTAGGCTGAATATCACTACCCTGAGGGAAGATAAGTTTAATTTTAATTGGGAGTACATTTTTAAACAATATTAACCATCAGATTTGACGTATAAATACTGAAACAAATTGAATTTCTCCATCAACCTAAAATTAATTAAATAATAAATTTCAATTTCGATAGTACAGTCAATACCGCTGATTTCACTGAATAATAGCTGTTTAATTGGAAATAACAAAACGATCAGAACAACTTTTTATTTTTCTATTAGTACCTATGGCAACAAATCTGGAACAAAGTGGAGCACGACTATTTCTGGATTGAACGCTTTAATCGTTTAAGCGAGGCACAAAATAGAGGATATAAGAAATTATGAAAACTAGAGAGTCGCTTTACTTGGAGAAGTAGCTTACCCAACGCGGTCGATATAAACCGGTATAAACGGTTGCGAAATGTCTTTGAGAGAGGAGGAAATTTCAAAATATTTAATTGAAGCTTATCGTGGAATACTGAAATGAAGTAGAATGAGGAGAGATATTCTGGGCAAGTTTCGATGAATCGGATGGACGCGAGAATTGAAGGATAAGGGGATTAAATGGAAATTTATGGAATCATTACACCTTGGCCGGCAAAAAAATGGAGGATTTAATTAATTCAATACAGAATTATTGATTTCGTACTACCTACTAACCGTGAATATCACTGATGACGGCAGTTTGATAAGAGAAATGGTTTTCCATAACGTTGTTACGGATACTGGAAATACTTAAGTTCTTAATCTGGCAATTTTGGGGTTTTGATAGTGGATCGAACTTAAAATGTATTCATCGACCTCTCTTTTGCGTTTTAATCGAGCTGAAAGATACAACCGTGTTTTCAGGCATAAAAACTCTTAATCGCACATAAAAATAATTCAAATACAAACCTAGCGAAATTTCCCGAATTAAATTTACAAGGCAGATATTATCAAATATTGTATTAAAATATTGCCTTAATGCGTGGATTTAATATTATTCCGGCACATGTTCAAAATGAACACTACGTACTTCCATACCCTTGCCGATTCCTGCAGGTAAACCAGTCTGAAAGCTTTCTAATACGCTTTGATTATTTTTTTGCGCCAAAATTCCTAACGCTGTTTTTCAGATTGTCAATAACGTGAGACTGACTTAAGATGCCCTCTTAGGAAAAAAAAATTAATGAGGCTTACTAAAAGAGTTTTGGAATTTTTCCTAGTCATGAAACGACGTAAACAATGTGGAGATGGTGCTGATGCTATGTTGGTGGAACACGGTCGATCAAGCGAGAGAAAGTGCACGGAAGTAATGTTTAAATAACAATTATTAGGTCAAGTAACAGGATAAGATAACAAATATTGGTAGATATAAAACTTCCAAAAATAAAGATGACGAGAATAAGTGGAGAGTGATTTATAAAAGATACAAATAATCAGTGCCGAATAACGGTGTGTTCCTACGATCAGAGCCGAGACAAGGAGCTAGGTGGGCGAGAAACTCGCCTAAGACGCAACGATAAATGACAGTTTGAACCTTTAAGTGTATCGTTTTATATTATAAAATACATTTTTTTTACCTCTACATCGTAAATAATCTAGTTATGAGAGATAAAATTGTATGCTGTGTATTTTAATTAGGGGGGTAGGGCGCGATATTCATACCTTGCCTAAAGCGCAAAAGCGTCTTGTCTCGGCTCTGCCTCCGATCCACATAAACGGGACGTCGTCTACCAGCTTATTAGTGTCCTAAAACATTTGTTAAATGATCCCGTTTTAATAGGAGTCCCATGATTACTGCTCAATTTATCATATAAATGCCCGTCATGCCACACCATGCTTTTGATTGAAATAAATTTAACCCTTTGCACTCGTATTTACGTCATTATTCATGGTCAAATAGCTCGTAATTATTTTACTCATGTATTTGGTACAAATTGGGAAGATTGAAAAATACGTTTAAACTATTTCGGATGAATTTGACAAAAATTGATTTTTTTCTCGTTACCTCGCCCCCCTGGAACTCTCTCACGCCTGATCTAAATGAAGCGGGCTGACGCGGGTAAGAGTACGTAACACCATGGGCGGCCCGAGGAATTTTGGCGCCCCAGGCGAAATAGCATTCTGGCGCCTCCTTCGTAAATGCCTATTGAGATATTTTCGAAGTACATGTACATAAATTGGTACCCAATATTTATTCACCTGCAAGTAATGCATAGATACCTATATGATCGGTATAGCGCCCCCAAGGCCTTGGCACCCCGGGCAGCCGCCCTGCTCGTCCGTACCTCGGGCCGGCCCTAAGTAACACAAAGATAAACAGAAGCTAATCCTTGAACATTTACAATTTCTGAACGAATATCATTTTACGTTTTTACGTTTATTTTGATAATATCATTGAAAATTAGCGAAAACAATTAATGCAATATATAATAATTATATACTATATACGATGTGTATTTTTGGAATGCGAAGTTCATTGTAGTCGCCCAGAGGCCGTTCTGCTTAGAAAATATGGATAAAGTTCGTGTGGCGTCTATAACATAGCAAATGAAAGAGACGCAGGGTTAAGGGCCGCCTAAAATCATTTTTTGGACGCGTCTCCGAAACCCCTAACTGCCAAAAGCATTGAAGAAGTTTTCCCCCATCAAAATTTCCTTAAGATTCAAAGCAACAAGGTGCGTTATGAAAAATATTTCTGCGGTGATATTTTCGAGATAATATTCCGAACGAATATTTTATTTCGTAAAATGTTTACTCGTAAAATGTTCAGTCCGTTGTCACGTCGTTTATCATCGGACCTAGTAAGTTGACTTGTATTACAATTCTATGGAATAGGAATGCATTTTTAGCTAGACAAATATTGGGAAATGTAGAAACAGGTTAAAAAAATCTGCTAGGATCGGGAATCGAGCCCGGGTCATAGCAGATTTTTTTCACCTGTTTCCACGTTTCCCATCATTACAGCTTATGCCTGTCATTCCATCAATTTAGACAAATATTAACAAATTAAAAAATCTGGACAATAAAAATTACTGACAATGAGATGTCCTCAAGGCAGATCAAAAAATTATGACGTTATCACACTTGTATAAATATGCACTATGAATACCACTTTCCAGAACTGATTGTGATTCTAAACTACTAACAATTAAAATTGCATAGAAATCGACGAAATAGTGAAGCAAATGTTGGGAGTAGAAAATAGATGAAGGCTTCCGTATACTTATTCGGGGTATCAAATTCTAATATTACGGGGACCACACAACCAACTTCTAATTCAACGAAAAAAATCTTAATTATGAGCCCTATAGTTAATCAATGAAGGTGAATGGAGGAACCTCCTAATAACCTAAACCAGTGTGTATTTTCCTTTAAAAAAATATCTGTATGGTTATTAGGAGGTACATCCGTTCATCTTCCTAACTTCTAATTGTTTGGAATGCTGTACATCAGGGATCTCAAAGTCAAGTAGCATGATGGGCAAAATAAGTAATTATGAAAGAGTAGGCGGGCCAAATGCCTAATAATGAGCCTAAGCGTTTTGTTGAAACTTCTAAGAACGTTGCTGAAATGTTATATATTTTAACTGAACAACTTATCATTGAATTCCTAGTTATTAAACAAGTTGATATTGTTTCCTACCTCTTACTTGCCCCTTGACTGTCTTCTCAACGCTATCTCTTTAGCTTACTTAAAATAGAACAAAAGTTATCGAAGGGCCGCATTTTTTTGGACTAGCAGGCCGCGGACCAGGTGTTTGAGAACACTTCCGCGGATCCTATCGAACGATAGCGAGGATAAGCATTAGCCAAAACTTAAACACATCATCGACCTCTATGAATGCTGCGCTTTTCACACTAAAACAAACTTTCGTCCGATTCACGGAAATAATACATTTTTACTCTGCTTTCTATAAACATAAATATTAGAGATTTTTATCTCTCACCTCCTAAATATAATCATCGTTAGCGCTCTGTCCACAGAAAGGTCCGTTATTATACGTTAAACAGAGTTCTCCATATTGTCCTATTCTCCGAAAGCTTTTCTAATTCTTGGTCAATTTCTTTCCCTTTCAAGTAACCTATAATGGAACATATCCTCGGGAAATGCCGATCCATTTTTCCTTACTCTTTCTAAAAAAATTATTACCGATATCTTCTCTCCCACTTTTCTTAGCAACTCCTCATTTTTTATTCGATCCGTCCATTGTATTGTCATCATTCTTCTCCATGTCAACATTTCAAACATAGATATGCATTGTTTGGCTTTTTTTCTTAAGTGCCATTGTTTCCACTTCATACTAGGCGATATTCCACGGGAAGCATTTCACTGACGTCTTTAGCGCATCGTTTACTTTACTTCTTAGCAAGTTTTTCTTTCTTTTGGACGCAGCTTTCGCTTTGGTGATTTTTATAATGTAATACTCTAATTTCATTAGAAATGAAATCAATACAAAGTTATTTAAAACATACTTCACCGCAAATAAAAATAAATAATATGATCTTTATCAGTTTTCGAAAGTATTTTGAACGTATTTAAGCATCGCTTTAATTGTTGTAGCAAAGTAAAAACGAAACTTTACCATAGTAATGGAATTACATATATACATAGTTCATAATGGTAACACAAAGCATTTCCTGAAAGTTTCATAAAAAAAAGAATGCAAAGTTTTTGAGTTGTAGCATTTTTCTTATCCTTCCTTTTAACATCACGACCAAAATTGCTTCTTCTTAATATATTTAGAGAACATGGGAGGAAAAGATTCGAATTAGGGATTTCCGCGTTATGGGCAACTTTTCAAGAACATAGCCAGTCCGTAAAACTCGGGATAGCTGTATACATTTCCATCCCATAGGTACTTTCACCCGGCTATCGCTAATCTCACTTACTGGAGTTCTTTTCCATTTCTGGGGAGAACTATTTGAATAACAAGATGGGATGTTAGGAAATAGTACATCTTTCATGCGTGAGTGCATAAGACTAATCACAAATGTGAACTTCGAATTTCAGAATTTTTCTCCTCCAAGTTCACATTCGAGGATTAGCTGGTTATCCTCATATTTTGACCTAATAATGCGCTCTCCTACATATATCTATAATATATAGACGTTTCTTACACATGATATATATATATATAATATAAAGACGCTTCTTACACATGATATATATATCATATATATATATATATATATTAGTTAATGTGTGCTTGCATTCTGCAAGCATTTTTAAAGTTTAGCATTTTTATAATTTCAAATTATTCCCAATCAATTTTGTACATAATCATATACCCCTATCAAATTTAAACTTTGTAGCTCATTTAGAAGTGCATTATCATTTTTTTCGTTGCATAGGACAATTATGTGACAAAACAGTCGCCAAGATTTCGAATTTTCATGATATCGGATTTCTTCTTTCTGTTGTAACTAAAAACCCATAATTCTGCCAAATTTCATGTTTGTATCTCATTACGGATTGCCGCATCATTTTTACACTGGTATGGGTCATAAATAGCGCAAAACCGCCCTTAAAATTTGGCTTTTTCGCAGTTTTATTTTATCTTCGGTTGCAATAAAGTTTTTATAACCAGGCCAAATTTCAAGTCTCTCATCATATGGAGCTGCCTCATAATTTTTGTTCTCGTATGGAGCAATACTGGGGCAAAAAAGCCCCAAAAATAGGGATTATTGCAATATCGGAATTCCTTCATTAGGCATAGTTTAACATTAAAGGCATTAAAATATATGCTTCTGATTCCCATTAAAGGCTTACCCATATGACAGCATTAAGCCTGTTCCTAGGAAGCCTATTGTTAGACCAAGAAAAATTACAACTTTTGCGATAAAAACTATAAATTTATGCTAATTCTACTCGGATTTGAATTCTGTCTTCAAAAATAAGAAACTACAATTTATATCCTATCCGACAGTTTAAGTCTCAAGGTCGTATCTTGACGGGAAGTAATTTTAAAATGCAAATATATAAACCTCTACACCAATTTACGTTTTCTGATGGGCAAAAAATGGTGCAAAAAGGGGCCAAAATAGCCCTTCAAAATAGGAATTTCCCAGTTTCGGATTTTTTCCTTCGGTTGTGACCAAAATCCTATAATCCTACCAAATTTCAAGTTTCTAGCACATCTGGAAGTGCCTCATAATTTTGTATCCTCCTATATCATGTGTAAGAAGCGTCTATATATTATAGATATAGGAGGATACAAAATTATGAGACACTTCCAGATGTGCTAGAAACTTGAAATTTGGTAGGATTATAGGTTTTTGGACACAACCTAAGGGAAAAATCCGAAACTGGCGAAATTCCTATTCTGAGGGGCTATTTTGGCCCCTTTTTGCCCCATTTTTTGCCCATAAGAAAACGTAAATTGGTGTAGAGGTTTTTATATTTGCATTTTAAAATTACTTTCCATCAAGATACGAACTCGAGACAAACTATCGGATAGGATATAAATTGTAGTTTCTTATTTTTGAAGACAGAATTCAAATCCGAGTAGAATTAGCATAAATTTATAGTTTTAATCGCAAAAAAGTTGTAATTTTTCTTGGTCTAACAGGCTTAATGCTTTCATATGGGTAAGCTTTTAATGGGAAACAGAGGGTTATATTTTAATGCCATTAATGTTAAACTACGACTAATGAAGGAAATCCGGTACTGATATAATCCCCATTTTTGGGGCTGTTTTGCCCCAGTATTGCTCCATACGAGACCAAAAAGGGTGAGGTCGCTCCATATGACCTAGAGACTTGAAATTTGTCATGATTATAGAAATTTTGTTACAACCGAAGATGAAATAAAAAAATTGCAAAAATTCAAATTTTTAGGTGCGGTTTTGTCCCATTTCTGCCCAATACGTGTGAAAATTATAATGCACTTCTTAATGAGATACAAACTTGAAATTTGGCAGAATGATGGGTTTTTAGTTACCACAGAAGGAAGAAATCAGATATTGTAAAAATTCAGTCTTAGGACCTCTTTTGTCCTATTATTGCACCATACGAGGAATAAAATTATATGGCACTTCCAAATGAGCTACAAAGTTGAAATTTGTTAGGGTTATATTATTTTGTACAAAATCGATTGGGAATAATTTTAAATTGTAAAAATGCTAAATTTTAAAAATGCCTGCAGAATGCAAGCACACGTTAACTAGTAAAAATATAATTTCATTCATTAGAAACCACATACATTTGGGGCGAAGTAATTAACCAAGTACCTAATTTGGTTCTTTTCCTTTATACCCCCCCCCCTCTAATTGTTGACTGATTATGTTATAGTGTTAAAGGGGGTTTATTTATTCCTCCCTGCTACCATAACACAACAACAATGGCTTCATTGAGTTAATTTAAAGTTTGCTAACCCATGACTGATCGGCCCGTCGCGACATTTACAAACCCGATCACTGGACAACGGGGATGGATAGATTGGTTCCGGCGAGGCGAAGGGCGCGGTAGCGCCCAGAGACAACTAAAGTAAAAACAAAGCGAGCCGAAGGCCTCTCCATTTGCGGCGCAACAGTCAAGCGAGATATAATTCCTCTGTAGACTACAGATATCTTGGTAGAAACCAATCCAACCTTGTTCTCTCCACCAAAACATGGTTAAAATGAATAAATAAATAGTATAATTTAGAATGTTATAATCATAATTATATCTCGCTTGACTGTTGCGCCGCAAATGGAGAGGATATTGGCGAGCCTTCGGCTCGCTTTGTTTTTAATTTAGTTGTCTCCGGGCGCTACCGCGCCCTTCGCCTTGCTGGAACTAACCTATCCCTCCCCGTTGTCCGGTGATCGGGTTTGTAAATGTCGCGACGGGCCGATCAGTCACGGGTTAGCAAGCTTTAAATTAACTCAAGTCAAGAGAGATAGACTGCAGATATATTGGTAGAAACCAAACTAACCTTTTTTTTAATAAAACCAGTAAAAACCGTAAAACAATAAAACCATAAAACGGTAGAAACTATAAAAACAATTGGTAAAAGTTCCACAAAGTATAAAAGTAAAAATTACGACATGTTTCGACTAGTCATAGTCATCATCAGGATGACGCAGTTCCACCACATGAAAGCTTCTACCATTGATTACAATCCAACCTTATTCCCTCCACCAAAACATGGTAAAAATGAATAAGTAAATAGTATAATTTAGAATGTTATAATCATAATTTGATTGTTTATAACTAACCTCGTTATCCAATATCCTTGGTTACTAGGCAATTTAAAAACATAATCAGTAAACAATTAGAGGGGGGAAATAAAGGAAAATAACCCTTAATTTGCATTACGCGAAGCTTTTGCATTCGTGTATACATGCGCGGTTTTGGCGTTCGGATAATATGAATGAACGTGGGGCTACGCTGAAGAAACATGCTATCCGACGTATAACATATATTTCACGGAGTTAAATAAAATATCTCAAATGCAAACGAGCGCATGATCTTCTCATTTCATACAGTTAATGTGTTCATGGTAACAGTGGTTTAACCCAACTCCAAAGTCAAGGTCTTTTATGTGCATTCCCACTAACCTTGATTCGATCCGGCCGATCGAAAGACACGCAAGAGTATGATCATATTATCATATCGATTTTTCTTATGTAACTTCATTATTTTCTATTTCAACTAACAACTGTGAAGTCACAATTATACAGCATGTGCGTAATTCACGCAAAAAATAATACATTAATTAAACATGTATATCCGTTACCCATCCCCTTATTACCGTGTCATTCGGATTTTTTTCAATGTGAATTTTACATAATTAATGAAAAATTATAACATAATGAAAAACTGTACTTCTACAGTTGCGGAAGTGAAGGAGGATGAAGGTTGGGACGAAGATCATGATTCGATTGACATGACAAGCGCCTTGCCAGCAGATCTAAAACATATACCATTCATTTTCAAGCGCCACGACCCTCAAGAAATGATAAGGCGATCGGAGGAGTTCTACAAGTGAGAAACCACAAATAGTAAATAAAAACATATTCACAGATTAAATTTGAAATTAACTGTTAAAACAATATAAAATGCAGATTGCAATGCCGTTACTAAGTACATTATTTAAATTAATTATTCCAATGAAATATATGTTGATTAAAGTTGAGTGACAATTCTTCAAACAAAAAGAAAATTAAACAAGAAATTATTTTTCATTGCAATTGGTTAGTAATGTTCAACGATACCGTAAATGACTGGAATAATTAGTAATTTTAAAGAAAATACATAGTGTATAGAAATATTGCTATTGTTAATCAACTTATCTCGAAATAATTGAATAAGTAAATATATATGCACATGCATTAAATTTTTCTAAAAACAAGCTGATATATTTATAACGAAATTTAGAAAAAAATGTGTAATTATATATTTTCCTTTGCCGTAATTCTCTTTCCATTTATATGTATTATTATTCGTATACATGCATCTATAATTTTACTATTTCAAAAAAATGCTCATGCTTATCCTATTAACTTTGAATAATTATGCTAAAACTCTTTCTTTCATTCTCTACAGATTGATGAATGGACGTAGGACTCTGAGGTTTTTTAGTTCTGACTCTGTGCCATATGGAGTCATTGAAAACATAATCAAAACAGCAGGTAATCCTTTATGAGTTTTTTAGCCTGTATGCATATGTAAAGAGCAAAATATGTAATACAAAAATATTTCAGGGCTGAAAAATGAACTACAGTAGAACCTCATAAACCCGGCATTCAAAAACCCGGCATTCTAAAAAACTCGGCACTTTTTTGAAACTTGTATGTAAAAACTCCTAATACTCTAGAAATTACTTTAAATGATGTACGCTTATCTATTTTCATTGTTTCGTTTACCTCATTAGAACCACATGTTTAGATTCGTGGCGATAGCAATTGTTTTTCGTTAATGCAATTAGTACTTTGTTAAATTTTATTTTGACATGACTTCAAAAAAAATAATACAACCCGTAAGTGGTGTTACGAAACGTAAACAGAAAAATCTCACGAATGAAAAAATAGTGGAATTACTAACAAAACTTAAAGGTACTTCAGTGAAGAGACTTTGCGAAGAATATAGCATTGGTAGTTCCTCTGTGTATGACTTAAAGAAGAAAAAAACGGAAACATTGAAATTTTATGCTGAGAATGATACACCTAAAGCTAGGTGTAGCCGTAAAACACTACACATCCCGGGTAAATATTGTTGATAAGGTTTTGTTTGAGCGGTTTCGTCAACGAAGAAGTGAAGGTGTACCTATTTCAGGCTTAATGCTGATACAGCAAGCGAAAATTTTTCACAATAGCAAAAACAGTGAATCTGGGTTGATATCGACAATGATGCGCCTGTCGTACTTCAGTTAACTGATGTGAAATAGTCGAAATAGCGGACATAGTTTTGAAACCTGAGCATGAAAAAGATAAAGTGAAAGTGACGATAATCAAGAGATAGTTAAGGACAAACTTTCAATAGATCGCTGTATACAGTTGGTCACAGATACAATATCTGTTTTAGAACAACGCTTTTGCATTGATTTTCAAGAGATTACGTGTTTGTATCGAATACAAGATAAACTTATGAAGGAAATATCAAAATGCATGAAGCAAACTAGTTTGCCTGATCTGTTTCAAAAAAATTCTCCGAATAATGTGTAATGAAAGTAATGTTGTAAATGTGTATTAGATATACGCTTTGTTTCACGTTCGTTTTTTTAATGGTTCTTTTATAATTCGTTTTAGTGCATGTATAAGCAATAGCCTTTATTGATAATGAGCTCCCTTTTAATTGTTATTCATCATTTGAATTATATAATCAATTATCAAAAATGTACATTTTTATAAATCTTCAAAAACCCGGCAAATGCTAGGTCCCGAAGTTGCCGGGTTTATGAGGTTCTACTGTATATTAATTGGTTAATGACTTTTACATAATACGAAACTTTTCAGATAAAAATAACGAACTTAAGCACATCATATACTCTAAATATTCTATTACAATAATATTGTCTATTTCATGAATGGCAAACCTATGGTACTCGCCCCACTTTTGGCACATGAAACGATTTTAGTTGGCATACAAAAGAAAAAAATATTTGAGTGTCTCATTATTTTTCCATTTCTAATGTAATGTGAAAGACTATTTCTAGATGGCAATTATATTGATAAAATAACTGACTAATAGTGACTTTTTATCCAAGAACAGGATGCTTGTTGCTCCATATTTGTCATTCGGCAATAAATGACCAGGGGCATTGAGTCTTTTTAGGTGATAAATTTAATTTTATAACTAATGCATCATTTACAGAGTTCTAAGCCTGAGAATAACTGTCTTTCTTTTTGGATGTATTTTAAATTGGCACGTAAATTAAATACGGAAATACAATTTTTGTAATTTTGCCATGCAATAAAAGCAAGGTTTGCCATCCCTAGTCCATTTCATCCATTTATACATGGAATATTTTTCATACAACATATTCACAGCTATATTCTTAATTTATTTTATACTATAAGCTTAGTCATTTTTCTCTCAGATTTTGTCCATACTCAATTTTGTCTACATATTGTTTATAATGCTGAAATTTAAGTTTCCATGAACACTTCATTTTAAAATAAGGTAAATGCATTGTTTCTCAAGTAGTCAATCATTACATATAACACATGATAATTTTTTCCCCAAAAAATACTATAAATAATTTTTTTGATGTTTCTTTCAAGTGGAGCATATTTCTGGTAAGTTTTAATAAAAAAATATTTCTAAAATATAAGCAATGCTTCATTGCAAATTTAAAAGGAATATCAACCACATTAGAGTGCTTGGATATGTGCAGAAAACTTACTTTATTTTATTTTGAATGAAGCATTGAGCTGTAATGAGCAATCTTGGGCACTCTTAACACATTCACCTAGTACATATTCCAATCTATCTAAATCCTCCTGAAAGACATTTTTTACTAAAATAAATTAGGACATATCAAACAATGCACACTATCTCATAAGGAAATCAAATTTCCATTATAGCATCATTTCAGGGTGTGATATTTGGTGTTAGAATAAAGGGAGTATAATAGTATTCCAAAGTTTTGGTAAAGCTGGGCCTCTATATATTGCAATATAGTCTGTATGATTATCATTGGTACAGCAAAAGCCTTGCATCAATGTGACCTAAATTGTACAGGTCAACCAAAAGGTTGCCAAAATTTTTTAGAACAAGGTGGACAGGTTGGAGTGATGCAAGCTCACTGAATAGCATGGATGAAAAACATTTCAAAGCATTTTGTGGCCTATTTATATCTACACTATCCTAAATTCATGTCATATAATAGGATAAAGAAATTTTAACAATATATCTCATTATGTATATTTTGGACACGTCAAAGTTACTGACATATTTCCCATTCAAGTTTTTAAAATAATTATTACAAGACATTTATTGTCTCAGTCCTCATTTGCTGATTGAAAAGTTTTCAAAGTGAAAATTAATTTGGCTTTTTGGAAAGGATTAAAATTTTCTCAGTAAGAAAAGTAAACATGTTGGTATAAGTCCATTTTTAAGTGGGTCTCACTTCCAACATGAGTGCCTATTAGCTTTGGTCCGTCTGCATGTTCGTTCTTGGCGTCTACCAAACGGATTTTCATGAAATTTTATAATAAGGACTTACAGTCAAAGATAATAAGAAAATCACAAAAATGAATCACGCGAGAATGAAAATTAATTAGAAGAAAACTTAAGTCATGAGATTTACCAAGAGCTGGAAAACACAGGTGAATATTACAGTAAATAAGGAAAAGCTGGAACAGGTAGAATATTTACAGTGGAACCTCAATCTATCATTTTTGAAGGGACCGAGAAAAAAAAAGCGATGAATGCTGGAAAACGATGAAAGCGGGAAATAAGAAGTCGATTTAGAAATATGTACAAGTACGAAAACCTTACTTAGATTTACTAAAAGCATTACCTAAACATGAGCATTAAAACAAATAAAGAGAAGAATAATAATAACAGTAAAATAAAAAGAAGCAATAAAATCATGTTTACCGTAAAAATGCTTTATTTATTCATAAAGTAATCAGTGATGGTTAACTGTTTTCTTGAAGGTTTGTGTTTTCAATTAAATAAGGATTCTTCTACACTTAACAGTTTGTAGTTTTCACTATCTTCAATAGTATGGGCATAGAAAAAAGTTTTTACTTTTTCTAATGCATCTTGCGTTTCGGAAAATGTAGAAATAGGATCAGACTCGGGCTCTTCGTCGATTCCATCATCCTCTTCACCACTCCTCCCCTCGTTGTCATCACACAAATCTTCTATAATCTCGATACCACAGGTAGCCAGCTAACTGTCACAAAGTGCATAGCTGTCAAAATCGACTTCGTCCCCTGCGGTAACTCGTCTCAAATCATTTTGGAAAGAGTCTATCTCTTCTTCTGCTATGAATTGCGAAACTTCATCATTATCGCTTTCATCCCCATAGCTGCACTTTTGGAAACATTTCGCTATCGAAGTTTCAGTAACCTTCCACCATGCTGCAAGAACGTCATGCATGGCTTGCAGAACGTTTATTTTTACTTTTGCTGGATTAATCCCTTCCTCCAAGTTCATAAGGCACACACACACAGCTCTTTGCACAAGCTGCTTTCGATAGAATTGCTTGAAACATGACACCCATATCAAGAGGTTGCAGAATGCTAGTGCAATTCGGAGGATAAAATATAACAATGTTCTTGAGGAATGATGTGTCTTTCGGATGAGCGGCGCAATTATCCACAAACAAAACGTTTTTTTGATGCTGAGCACCCATCACAGTGTCTAGAGACCTTAAGAATTCTATAAAAATTTCTGCAGTCATCCAAGCATTTTTATTGGCATAATATTTAACCGGCAAGGTTTGTGCATTTTTAAAGCATCGCGGCTTTACTGATTTTCCAATCACAATCGGCTCTAATTTATTGCTGCATTCACTATTGGAACACAACAACACTGTTATCCTCTCTTTTGCCACCATGACAGGATTGGCCCTTTAAACTGAAGGTTCTGTCTGGTAAACAATTGAAGAAAAGCCCGGTCTCGTTGGCATTATAGATATCAATTGGCGTGTAACCCTTCAGTAACAGCGGCAACTTCTCCAACCAAAACTCGACCGTCTCTTCATCAACGACGGCACCTTCTCCTGAAAGCTTTTTATACATCAGGCCATGGCGGTCTTTGAAGTGGGTAATCCACCCATTTGATGCGACGAAATTGTGGATTCCGATTCTCTCAGCTATCTGCTTTGCTTTTTCCCTAATGATGGTTCCGTCAACGGGGATACTTGCAGCCCTAGCTTGCTTGTACCAAGTGAAGAGAATTGTCTCCAGATCACTGTATCTCGACTCTTTTCCAGTCTTTCTTTTTTTGCACGGCTTCCCACACTTTTCTGCTTGTTCCCGTATCTCTTTTTTTCACCGTTATGGAGTTAAGGGTCGATGGTGGTAATCCAAGGTGCTTTGCCGCATCTACCCTTTTCTCTGCAGGATTTTTTTCCGAGTTTCCGAGACCCTTCCTGAAAATCCGTTTCGTCTCGTTAAAAAGGAAAAGTTAGTCATCGATCAATCAAGGTAAATATTAACGATAGATGCGGGAAAACGATAATTCGAGGAACAATGAATGCGGTATTAACATTGTTCACTATGAGCATTTGCCGGGATGATGATAGATCGAGGTTCCATTGTACTTATTAAGGTAGTATTCTGACTCAGGATGGAAGAAGCACTAAAGATATCAGGACAAGGATATCAAAAGCAAAGAAGCTATTTATGAGACAGTGAGAGTTGTTGGCAGAAAGCCTGAATAAAAATTAAAGAGGTTAGTGAAAACTTTGATATGGAGTGTAGCATTATATGGGTGAGCGACATGGACAATACAAAAAGATGTGAGCAAACAAGAGGCATTTGAGATGTATGGTGCAGACTAGAAGAAATTGGTTAAACAGAGAGAAAAACCAATGAGTTTTAAATACAGTCGAGTAAGAGGGGAGTAATAAGTGAAAGACGGAAGAAGAGGGTGAGACAAATTTTCAAAGGCCTGCTGAAAGAAGTCATAAAAGGGAGGATGCTAGGAAAGTGGCAAAAAGGTAAGAGGAGGAAAGGAATTAAAATGCATTAAAAAAGAGATGAGTATCAGAAGATGGAGAGAAATGTCTTGGAGGGTTCAGTTTGGGTTGGGTAAGCAACAAACCTACCAAAAGGTAGAACACATAAATGAATGGTGTGCATATTGTAGCAATCAGCAATGTCAGTTATAATTGAGTCAAAACATGGTGGCATATTAGAGAACATCATAACATCTCATATATTAATGAACAAACTGTATTTTACTGCACTTCCCCTCTTCATTTTATTTTTTACTAGCTATACCCGCACAATGTTTATGTTGATTTTTTAAATGTAATTTATTAATAATAATGTGATATAGGAGCTGAAGAAAGGAAAAGCTACATGCGGCTGAGCACAAAAAGGGGTGCATAGGAGAACAGCACAAGGTCCCAACACCCTAGCTGTCCTATGATTTCATTCATAAAACGAGTGGTGACAATATATTGTGTAACTGTGTCCTTCAATCCTCCTTTTTATGGTGAATTAAGTAGATTTTTTGTTGAAAAACAAGTACAATACAATGTCTTTTGAACATAAATTGGAAGTGAAGCATTTAGAACCATATCAAGCTGATGACTTTGTTCTTCTTAACAACAAAAGTGAATTGACAGAGCTCAGTATTTTGTACGGTCACACAGATATCATAAGTAATTGTAAAATCCATTATATCACTGTTGCTTTCCTTGGGAAGAAAAAGGTGTAAAAAAATTTTCAATGAAACAATAAATTCCTTGAAATTATAATCACAGCACCTGTGAAAACATCATAATTAGAAAGGTATTTCTTTACAATGAAACGTGTGAAAAAATACTTTAATTAAATATTCTCATCTTGTTAGTATTACCTTGATAGTTAATAAGCAATAGTTGTTTTGTATATTCTCTTAAACCTTCATTGTGTTATACTTTGGTGTGCACGCATACACGTCTACTACAAAATTTTCTGAGATCCCCACCAGCTAGAAAGCATTAGAGCTGCCACCTATGATGATCCTAATTACAATAGGGTAAGCAGGATAGTTGCTCCATCACAAACTACCAGTATAGCCTGAACTCAGGGCAGATGTCTATTAAAATAAAGTTGCTCATGAAAATTTGCTACAATGATAACAATTTTTAAAAGTAAGTTTATTGAACTATAATTAAATTAAAATAAAAGGATGTTATAAAAATGATTTAAATTTTTTAATAACACAGGCACAGCTCCAAGTGGTGCTCACACAGAGCCATGGACTTTTGTGGTTGTATCAGATCCTGAGGTTAAACAAAAAGTTCGAGACATTATTGAGGACGAAGAGGAGATAAATTATAAAAAGAGAATGGGTATGAAATTTCATATGTCAGTGAAAAAAAACTTGAACTAACTAACTGTTGATGCCATTTCAAAAAGCATGAAAAGTATATTGCTAAAATATTTCTCAAAGTTGTATGTAAATTAGATAAGAAAAAACTATAACTTATTGATACAGCGATGAAATTGGTACTTCAAATTAATCAGCTATGGTATAATGCAATAATAATCATAACAATGAGAAAATATACTGCTGTAAAATGGCTGATGGGAAGAGTCATAGTTGATACAGAAGTCACTTAAGAAGGACAAATAGAAAAAATATGCTGTCATAATCCAAATAAACTTAACTAAAATGAGATGGGATGTATTCCCATTTTGTCAATTCTCAAATGAATCTTGAGATATTTATTTTTATTCCATTTTATTAATAAATAGATCTTACTGAAAAAAACTATCATATTCAAGATAAGTAAATGCTACAAGAATCTATAAAACTTTATTTGGAATAATCAGTCAAGTAATGTTAGGCAAAGGTAGAAAATCATTAAGTGATAAATTATGACACAATAATTAAAATTTGAGCCCAAGCTTAGTGTAAAATAACGTCATAAGAATTTCATTAATTTGACTAAAAAATTCATCACTAAATGATGCATAGGTGCTCAGTGGACCAGCGACTTGAGACCGCTTCGCACTAACTGGATAAAGGAGTATTTGACTGAGGCACCATACCTAATTCTAGTATTCAAACAAATGTATGGAATTCGTCCAGATGGAGGGAAGAAAATCCACTATTACAATGAAATGAGTGTGGCATTGGCTGCAGGAATCTTGTTAACTGCTGTACATGTAAGTAGATGCTTGGCATTAAAGTTGGTGCTGTTCAAACTTGAATTTATATAATTTTAATGTTAACTATGGTTAAAACCTCGATATAGTAAACCTGTAGGATAAGTGGATTTGAAGCTACAGTAGGACCTTGATAATGGTCACCATCACCATTTTTTTAATGAAGCAGAAAAACAAATAAGATGACGATTGAATTGTGACTGAGAGAGAAAGATTTCTATCGCAGTGGTGGTCAACCTTTTCTGTATGGTGGGCCACATTGGTGGCAATGAACCCTTTGGTGGGCCACGTTGGAAATAGCCAATGGATCATAGTTTAATCAGAAGTTATCTAGTGATTCTTATGCACCATCAGCGTGGCAATCAAGTTAGAATTAGCTTTTTAGGGTTAACATTTCAATATTAAAAATCATGATTGGATTCAATCTTAGAAATATCTTTGAGAAAAAAATCAAAAACAGCATTAAAAAGAACTTCCTTTATATGAGAAATATTTACTAAGAGGTCGCAATTCAACGTTATATATCTTAACAGATTTAGCTACACGGAAAATAATATATGGCAGTTAAAAAAGTTTAGAAAACTATGAAACACTAGCGGTGGGCCACATAAAATTTTTAGTGGGGTGCATGTCCCCCCCTGATCTATCGAAACAGTGCACTGCGGCTGTTCTCGGAGAACATTTAGTCGATCGTGTTAGAGTGGAAAAATGTAATGTTAATTGAAACGGTTAAACAAAGAATAATATTATTTAGAATTTTGTTTTAAAATATATGAATCAAACAGCAAAACATTCCTCTGCGGATTGCTGCAGTACAACTGTCAACTTATTTGTCAACAGTTATCACATTTCTTAAATATTCTATAGTTTATTAAACCTCAAGTGATAAAAATGGTCCCAAAACACAGTGTTATAGTCTGTTCACTATCTAAAGTCTCTTGACCTTGAAGACGTATGCCACTTATCAGTGGCCAATAAGAGATGGTTCGTTTGGGAAGGTAGTGGGGGAACTCAGTGTTACTCTTGCTCTCGAAGCGTTCACATCGGTCTGTATTGCCATTTCTACCGCCGTTTCCTTGCTGTTGCTGTTCGTGATTGGGTATCTGTCCTCCCGCACGAAAGTTGTGAGGGGCGATGGAAGAGGAAACGTTCATGATTGGCTACTTGCTCTATGAAGGTCAAGAGACTTAAGAAAGTGAACAGACTATAGTGACAATGCTGCTAAAAGGTCCAGAAATGTGACATCCCTTCAAATAAAACTAGAAGTGAATGAATGGAAATGATGCAGAGTCTAAAATTTCAAGCAAACTGAGGCCTAAAAATTCAGTTTTATATGATGTGTGTAAGGTCTTTTTTAACAAATTATTGACGTATGACATTGTTTCTATAAGAAAATCGGTTTCAACTGTCGTCGTTTCACTAATCATCAGGGATTCCAGGAACCAATTAACGACTGTTATCGAGGTCCTACTGTATTTGAGATTAGAGATTTAATAGGATTGTTGTAAAAAATTGTCCTATATAAGTAATATTTCTTAACATTGTGTGAAATCATAATTGCTAGACACTGTAAGGAAAAATACTGTTCTAAGATGTTCATTTCCAAAGGTCCATCTCTAATCTTTTTTCAGAATTCTGTTGGAATCATTGCATGCAAAAAATTACCACTATTTGTTTGGTTCGATTTTTAGAAATAGGGATTTATATAGTTTTACTTAAAGTGTGAATGCAAATAGATTGTACCAAAAACATGGAAATCTAAACTTCAATCACCTGTGAAATGATAATATATTTAAATTTGCTTCCTTTACAGTATGCTGGACTAGTGTCTCTGACAAGTACACCATTAAACTGTGGTCCAGCTCTACGCACACTTCTTGGAAGACCTCCATCAGAAAAATTGACATTGTTGCTCCCAGTTGGTTACCCAGCAGAAGATGCCACAATTCCAGATCTGTCTCGTAAACCTCTTGAGGATATTTTGGTTCATATTTAAATCACATTTTAGTCAAGGCATGAAAATTTCACTTTTCACACACCTAACCCAATAAACTGTACATTTATTGAATCCACACTACGGTCATACATCCAAGATGCTATAAAAATGCACATTTGTGGATAGCCGATTGCTCCATATTAACCTCTTCCTATTTTTGGAATGCAGAGTCAAATTATCTTTGACACATTTATATAATTTGCAAAGGGATTCTATATAACTTCAATCATTGTCTTACAAAATGTGTATTTTGACATATTTGGCATAATAAAACATTTGTGATATGTAATTAAGTTATAATGGTTAAATAATAATTGTTGGTGCAATTAGCTTTACGTAATAAATTGTGTGCTTAGTTTCCCAACACAACTACAAGAAAACTGATTAAAACATGCAATCCAACTCAAAACTGTATAAAAATGAATTAGTTTTAGAAACTTTAATATGTAAATAAAAATCTTTAATCTTCGAATATTCTAATTATTCTGTAGAAGCGACAAATAATTGGATTTTGCCATAAATGTAAAACTATTCTAAGAAAAAAATAAGATGATAAAATTCTAAGTAATTCCATGACTAAAATTTGATATGTATATAAGATTTAATATTTGAAATAGTTTCAATGAAAATTCTTACATTAATCCAAAGATTTAACAACTTCAATTAAAAACGAGAAACAAAAATTTCAAAATAGTAATAATATACAACCAAGAAACAATGCATTCCCATGAATTACTGATTCATTTATCATTTAATATTATTTATAGTAGATACACCGTAAAGTTTCTCGACAGAAAGTGATGGTAATAGAAAAGGTAACAATACAATTTGTCTAGAAAACTACTAATGCCAAAAATGTGATTTTTGCACCTACCGCTTTAAAATTTCTTCTGATTGAATCCATACCATTCAGTCCTAAGGAGCTCACTTGTTCTATTTCTGAATAATTTATTTTCTGGCTGGTACTGGAAATGGCCCAAGACATTCTAAATAATCACTCACAATTAGAATTGCATATTCACTCCGATCGTTTGTGCCACCCAATGAATGGATTATAATCCCGTAACTGACAGTGAAAACCTGTCCTTAATAGGCCAAAAACAATTGTTTAACATCCAATAAATGACCACAAGTTTTCAATTATTTAGCAGAGAATTTTCCGCCGTTACCTGCTCGAACGTTTGAAGACACCGGTTAAATTAGAAATGTTAGGTAGGTTGAATCACTCGTATATTTAGTGCCATAAAAGATAAATATGAACTATCGAGAGCAAAATATAATTACGGCACCAAATAATATCGCGTATTTTATTTTTATTTTACTAATACTTTTGAAAATGTTCTCGTAATTTTCAATTTTGCTTGGTTGCTCTTGGTACGAATGTCGTTTATAAAGGGCGGGAAAATTTGTTTAACTAGCTCGAATTTATAATTACTAGAAAAGATTCATTTATGTAATTGTAGAAGTAAATATTTTTTAGGATAATTCTGAATATAATATCACATTAAGTTTGTGAAGATATAAAAAAATCGAATCAAAAAATATTTTTAATTGTTGCTAATTCGACTTTGCAAAGGAACGTAATTTAACATTAGTAATTACGTAAAATATTTTTCTTATTAATATTTGAAAGAAATATTTATTTTTATATCAAAAAGTAAATAAAAAATATAAAAATGGTTTATTCTAAGACAAAGAAACGATCGGTTAATAATATATACGAGACTACATACATATATTATCAATAAATTTCCAGCCAAAGCTGGCCAAAGCTCAGAACATGATTGTTAACCTATGATATAATAAACTAGTTGTATTATTTATTTATTTTTTATTTTATTTATTTATTTAGACACGGGTAAAAACCCAATTACAATTTAACAAAAGTTACAAAGAAATTCATAAACTCTATAAAAGTATAAAGCATAATACCTACCATTTGAACATCATAATATAATTACAAAAGTTTAACCTATCCAAATATGTCATCTAAATCATTGTTTGATGGCAATATGTACAGAATCTATAAATTACAAATATTACAATACAAACGTTGAGATAAACATTAAAATAAACATTAAAAGACAAACATTAAAACAAAAAGAAAAACCTTGGAAAAAAATAATATTTAAAAAAACTCATCGATATAGGAGTCAACATTTAAGTGTTTTATTACAGGAATGGTAGTATTAAATATGTCTAACTCACTTCTAAAATGGTTTGCAATTCGTTGTACTCTATTTATTGGGCTATGAAATGCATAATTCTGTTTGTGATATTGACAAAAAAATGGAAAAACATCACGTACAGAATGACTTGGTACTCTTATATTTATTAACTGTAGTAGTTCAGGGGCATCTATCAAATTATTCATTAACTGATAAATAAAGATTAACCCTTATCCGGGCAAGTTAATTTTATAACTCAAATGGGCAGGGTGAGTCCATCGGACTCAGCTGTATTAATAAATAAATTAACCAATATTATATGCCATCATTAGAGTTTTTATTTGTTCCAATAAAGAGATCAGTGATTCAGTGCTCTGATAGATGCTGCAAATGTTTCACTTTGGAACACAAGCCTAAAACGTAATCACAATGAAGTAAATTGACCCACTCATCTCCTTGTTAGATGAGAAGCAAAAGCAACTCAATAACTAACTAAATGCCTTACAAAGTAACTATTACACAAGGAAAGGAAAATGAAGGGCACATATAAATGGAAACCAGATGTAAAGAGAGATTTTCAAGTCGAGTCTCGCAGACTCACGTTGCCTGGTTTTGTTACAAAATATGAAATAATTTTTTTCTTTTGAATGAAAGCAAACAAGAATAGTTTCAACGACAGTTTAAGATATTTTATTAAAAAGGAAACAAAGTCAAAAAATTTCAGTGTCAATTTTATTTTTGTTTGAGAAATGAGTATAATTGTAACATACGGAGTCCGGCAGACTCACGTTGCCCAGATAAGGGTTAAATTAATTTTAGTTCTATTAGAAGATAAGGGAGATAATCCTAATACATATAAAAGTGATTCATAGCATACATTATTATCACGATTACCCATTTTATAATATACATGCCTTAAAAATTTGTGCTGTACCCTTTCAATAAATTTTGTTTTTTTATGAGGTGACCAAATAATACTTGCATAATGAAGATGCGAACATACTAAAGATATATACAAAATTTTCAAGGCATGAATAGAAGTAAATAACTTTGTAGATCTTATTATAAATCCTAATAATTTCAGCGATTTCATTGACACAAATTCCAAGTGATAAGAAAATGATAAAGTTGAATCAAAAACTACTCCCAAATCTTTTATCGATTCAACTTAGGCTAACCTCTCACCATCTAAAGTATAAACAGAATTTAACAGACATTTTATTTTGCTAAAAGTAATGCTTGTGCATTTCTCTACATTTAAATAAAGCCCATTTAATTTAAACCACCTATTCATTTTATCAAGAGTATCCTGAAAAAACTTAATATCATTATGTAATTTTATTACTCAGAATATTTTCATATCATCAGCAAATAATAAGAAGGGTATATCTCCTAAGGCATTTGATATGTCATTAACAAAAATTATAAAAAGAAGTGGCCTCAAATGAGAACCTTGAGGTACTCCTGAATAAGCTTTAAATGAATTCGAGTAACTATTTCTAATTTTTACTATCTGCTGGCGATTAGTTAAATAAGAAGAAAGCCAATGCAAAAAGGATCCTTGAATCCCATACGATTTCAGTTTTGATAACAATAATGAAGTATTAACAGTATCAAATGTCTTTTTAGGCGCGTTTCGCTTGCAGCGTGAGCGCCTATTATCGTCGGTCGGTCCGACCACTTTACTGGTGACAAAAAATTAAATTTTCGTCATATCTCGTAAAGTATTGATCATATCAAAATATTTTTCAAATAAAAGTTGTAGAACTGGTAAAGAAGAGTATTTCCTTTCCTATACATTTTTATCGTAGAAGTAGCCGTTATTGAGAAAATCAAACAAAAACGTCTTAAATCGAGTTGAACTTAGAAAATTTCTTGCATAGTTACTTCTTCATTGTTGCTAACATAAACAATCTCACAAACAAACGTTTAATTTACTTATGTGTGCATGCAATATTTTTAAAAATGAAGAAAATGGATTATTTATGATGAAGAAAAGAACTTTAAAACGCTATTTCCCTTACGTACAGGTATATAATTTCTTTCTAATACTCCATTGCACGAAACGCGCCCATTTGTGATACGTTGTACACTTTCCTAACTTGTTTAGATCAGTATATACCACATCAACTTGAGTACCACTTTCAAAAGCATCTATTACATAATTGTGAAATAGGTACCATTAGTAGTAGTAGTAGTAATTAGGCTTTTAGGTGCGTCAACAGCTAAGGTTATTTTGCACCGTCAAATTCTCTTATAGAAAATCAACATATATCACAACATCCATGCCCGAAGCGGGATTCGGACCCACGACCTTTGGGTTAGAAGGCAGGCACACTGCCTACCAGTCTAACCCGGCCAGGTACCATTAGATTGGTAACCGTTGATTTACCCTTTAAAAATCCATGTTGCTCTGGAATAATTATATGTCTTAATATTGGAGTAATAATATCAATTATCAGACTTTCAAATACTTTTAGTATAATTGACAATGTTGTTATTGGGCGATAATTCCTAACATCAGATTTATCACCTGATTTGTGAATGGGGATTATGTAGCTCAATTTCCATTGAGAGGAAAATTGACCCTGAAGAAGAGATATTAAAAAGTGATGTAATGGGATATACTAATGAAGAAGTACACTGTTTTACCATACTAGGCAGAATTCCATCAGGTCCACGACTTTTGTTAATATCTAATATTAACAATTTTTTATATACTTCTTCACTAGTTATTGATATTGAAGAAAGATTTACTGAAGATTCAAAAGTATGATCCAAAATATCTAAGTGATCATTTCTATAAACAGATGAAAAATATGATGAGAATAAATTTGCTAAACCCATATCCTGAGTTGATAGTTCATCTAATAAATACATTATTGAGGGTAATGTATTATTTTTCCTTAATGAATTCGTATATTTCCAAAATTTCTTCATATTAGTTGAGACAGATAATTCTATATCATTGATATAATTAGTATACAGTATCCTAGAGTACATCTTACACTGAGCTCCCATTTTAGAAAATATTTCATAATCTGCAGAAGAACCAGATTATTTATATTTGTCATGAGCTATTTTCTTAGTATGTATCATATTTTTCAATTCACTATCAAACCATACAGGGAAGTTATTGTTAGATACTACAGAAACAGGTACATATTGTATTATTGCACTAGTCAATATATCATAAAATTTGATTACTGCATCTTGTAAAGTATTACTATCAACTACTAATGGCCAATCCAAGTGACCGAAAAACAATTTATTTGTTGATAGTTTGCCTTTTTAAAATTTAAAAAAGTGGTTTTATAGCTCACATTTTCTTGGAGACAGAAATTCACATTTAACAACAAGGGAGGATGGTGCGTATCAGTACTTAAAAGGGGATCATCACACAATATCACATTTTGGGAATGATCTGTAGAAAAAATTAAATCTAACATTCTTCCATATTTACTCAACACTGTATTAAGCTGTTTCATATCTAATATTGTATACGTATCAGATATCACCTGAGATTGTGGTGAACTATTTATTAGTGATGGATTATCCAAAAAACCACTCAATAATTCATTAGGGAGATTAAAATCGCCCAATATTAAAAATTCTACGTTTTGATATTTTTGATAAAGTCTCTCAATTTCATTACAGTGACTTAAGTATGCTTCCAAACTTGAATCTGGTGGAATGTATACAGCACCCAGTATAATACTTGATTGAAGACCCGATATCCAAATTAACAAATGTTCAACATTAGTAAACTCTATTTTAATTGGTATGATTGAGTATTTATTATGCACGGCTGTGAGCACACCACCTCCACGCTTTTTCATTGAGAATTGCTCATTTCTGTCACACCTAAAAACATTATAATTAAGCAATCTTAACTCATTGTCATTAATTTTATCACTTAGCCAGGTTTTGGTAAATACAATTATGTCATAATCACAGCACATTGCTTTGACACACAACTCAGACAATTTAGTATTCAATCCCCTTACATTTTGATAGTACACCTTTAGATGTGCACTAGAATTGGCTAGTTTTTTTTTTAATTATTTGGGGTGAACCATTTACATACTTGATTATTAATTTCTTTCGAACACAAATGCTTAAAAATTGAGACACGGCAGTATTGGGAAATTTTAATCCTAATTGTTATGTGACTTCTTTCTGTAGAGCTGGGCCATTGATGAACTTGAAAACAAAATTCGTGATATTCTTGGTAATGTACCAGACGACTTCTTGAGAAAATCTGTTGAAAATGTATGTACTTGTGGGCAATGCTGGAGTCTACATTGAATTTTAACTTTATTAGAAAGTAAATGGCAATAAATAATCTTCAATTTAGTGAAAGAACGATTACAATATCTCTTTTAGTTTAGGAGCAATAACACTTTTAAAATGGGGTGACTTATCAGACACCCTGTAATGTGTGTATATATATATATATATATATATATATATATATATCTAGAGTCATATTTATTACAACTAACTTGCATTTTGAATAATAATACTTTTTATTAGTCTAATGAATTTGTTTGTATAGATATAAGACATGCCAAATACTTAATATAAAATACAATTAAGAATATAAATACTCTGTAAAAGAATAAAAACATTTATCCTAAAGGATCCTTAGTTTTCTTCAAAATTAGTAAATTACCTTCACCTTTAACGCAGAGTAGATGCTCATTTATGAACATACAACCTATATACAGTCAGCCTCTGGTTTTACGAAAGGTTAGGTTTCAGACCACTGCCATAAAGCGGATTCTGACTTAAAGCGGAACCTATTATTATTGGGGCTTATGGACATTATAGAGATAATACAGATATGTATAAACATATCTAAACATTTAAAAAACATAAATATGTAAACATTTTAAATGCATAAAAACAATGACATGATGTACATAATATTTATTACTGATGAAAACTGGATTCAGTGAGTTAAAACTGGTTTATTGGTTCTATGGGGAAGCAGATGTAAAAGCAGATCATTGTAAAGCAGGGGCTGACTTTACATTAGACCATTACTAGCTATATATTTTTGATTTTGTTTGCACAATAAAATCCTGTTTTCTTCTGGAATTGTTATTATGTAAATCTTTGTTAAATTGTTGGTCTAGTTAATTTACATCTTCATTTAAAATAAAATAGAATAAAAGATGTTGTTTGTGTTGTACCAAATTCCCACACATTGAATTGTGCAGTGTGTTGAGACATAAATATCACTTCTACAACTCAGCAAATGATATGTGTCATCTGGATACATATAGATCACCATTGATGAATTATGGGAGCTGATTAATGCACAAAAGGAAATTCAAAAGTGCCAATACTGAACCTTGTCGAACTCCTCTTGTGGCACTAATATAATGAGATGTATACCTTTTCTTCTAAGGAAACTAGGTGGATACAACTTGTTTCATATTTTTAATAAAATGCTATGATGTATTGAATAAAAAGCCTTAAAGAGATCATTAAGAAATGCTCAGACTATTTCATCATTAACAAGGTGTTCAGGTACTGAATTAATAAACTCATAAATAACAATTTCAGTTGATCTACCCTTCCTAAGAAAAAGGATACATACAAGATTGCAGGGGTGGTTGGTGACGTTTTGAGTAAGTCAAGAAGTGGAACAGTTTTACTTTATAGAGCAAAGCAATACAAAAACTCCTATTTTCATTCATTTTTCTCATTCGGAAATATGTTACGGATATAAGAAATAGCAGTACACCTCATTCGAAACCAAATTTATTTCTCACTTTATGTTTCCAATAATTTTAATTAACAGAAATACATTAAATTGCACTTCGAAAATATCATAACCATGCAATTACTTCTATGGCTTCAACTAATTGTAGGCTTTCCAGCTTGAACAATCTCTTTTTTTAGCTGCAAAAGCTTGATAACTTGAAAAGGATTTTGCCAATATTTTTTATTACACAGTGTTCATTATCCTCACACATTTTTAGGATAAAAAATAATGATTAATAAATACTATATACCATGTGGAGGCCACAAAACAGCTAAACAAATATATCTTTTAAAATATGTAAAATCAAATTTCCCTGATAGATGAACACAATGCAGTATTTTCATGTCACCGGTGGTCGAAACTTTCTGCAGCACCAAGAAGCAGTTCAAATTTTACTTACTTCCTCTCCATTAGGCACACATAGGCCCTCCCCTGTTGTAAAACCAAATTACCCTGATAGATGGACACAACATAGTATTTTCATGCCACTAGAAGTCGAAATTTTCCACAGCACCATGAAGCAGTTCAAATTTTGCATACTTCCCTTCCATTGGGCACATAAGCACTCCCCTCGTTTACCTACTCTCTCATTTTCATTCATATAACCACCACAGAAGCAGATCTGAAACTGCTTCTTGAGACCAGCTCAATAACAATTGAGTAATATGAAGCACAATCAAGTTAGTATAAATTCGTTCAATTGATGAAAATACTAAATATATTTCTATCAATTATATAATAGTAACTACAGTTATTTGAAGTAATTAAAAAGTTTGTTCATTGTTGTTTCACCAGGCAAGTAGAGCTTGCGTAGCTTGCATAGACTGACCACCCCTGCATTTTTTGTATATAAGTGACTGGAGGAAGAAGATAAGAGTTTTATATAATTCTTGATATGTAAACAGGATGTCATTCTAACCATCAGAGGGATTTGACCTAATTTTTTCTATTCCTGATTTATTTATTACATTGAGTAGCTGATGTCTCTCTCAATATTTATTGTCAATTTCATTTTTTATTAATAGGTATGTCAAATGAAAATGAAAAATAGATATTGAAGTTGCTATAAATTTCAAATACCTCAGTCGCAAACATATCACCTATTGAAATCAAAGCAATAGAAGTTTTATAGTTTATTATAGAAGAGGAGTTTAGCTCAGAATAATAATTTCAAGGAATTGTAACAATTTTAGCATTTTATAATATTTATATAATTGGCTGAATTTACTTTAATGAAAAGACATGTTAATTCTTGAAAAATTGAGAAAAATAAAGCCTCATCAACCTCAGAAATTAGCATTTTTGTATTTCCTCTATCATAAAATTTATGAATTCATCATATCGAATGATTGAAAATCACAATAAGTGACAATTCTCTGAATTGCTTAGCTTTACATCGAGAATGGATTTTTAAATCATATAGATCCAAGTGTAATAATAGATATTTTTGCAAAAGATAAATCTAGGAGAAGAAATTTATGAATTCCTAATATCTTTCATATAGTAATTATACCTGTTGTAATTACAGTGGAACTCGTTTATAACGAGCATGGTTATGACAATATCACAGCAATTGTGAGCAAATAAAAAAGAAATTGTTGGAAATAATAATAATAATAATATTTTATTTAATACATACAGGAAAGACCCAATTACATGTATTTTAATAAAGACAAACACAACATCCATGTCCGAAGCGGGATTCGAACCTTCGACCTTTGGGTTAGAAGGCAGGTGCATTGCCTACCAGTCTAACCCGGACGGGTATGTATTTTAAAAGCAAAATTTCACATTTATAACGAGCACCGTAGTTATGAGTTTCAAGGGTATAATGTGCAAATATTTAAAGCTGCATAATTAAATGTCAATTCTTTCTACAGTTTAAGAAAGATATCAGAATTTTTATGACATATGTAGCTGTGTGACCATATGAGTTGCTAAGGTTTATCTTTATTGATTTATCTTTTGTGCTGTGCAAACTTCAGTTTCATTTTGATACCTTGAAATGGCTCGCGTGAAAAGAAAAATTCTCACAATTGGGGAAAAAGTGGAAATTATTCATGAGTTAGAGGGCGGAGCAAGTAATGCATCCATTTGCAAACAGTTACAACTTGCTGACTGTTTCAATCATTTGGAAAAATTGGGAAAGCATTACTAGTGACTTTGAAAAAATTAAGTATTAGCGAAAAAGTTGGGTAAGTGTAGGGCATGGTAATCTAATAATTTTTTGAGAAAATGATTAATGATTAATTGTTAAAATTAATCAGTGATTAACTGATTAAAACAATTAAAAATAGAACACTTCTGAAAAGGTTGTTAAATAAATTCATTTTTATGCTTTAAAATTAAGTAAAATACTACTTGTATATAGATTTAACAAAATATAGTGGTCATTTATCTAAATTCTTCCTTGATGTTTTTCTTGCAGATAGGAATGTAGAAAACTAAGCTTATCAATAGTCTCATCATTTAAAGATGTGCACAGTTTTGTAATAAAAAGTTCAGCTGCACTGAAACTTCTCTCTACCTCTACACTTGTTGGAGGAATTGCTACTAAAGTATTAAATATCTTTTCCAATGTATTGGGATGTGCATTGGAGCTCTTGAGAACAGCCATTTCTCTTTTTATACACTGAATTACTTCTTTGGGTGAGGAATCTATACACAGTGCTTTTGATGTCACAGCTTTCTTTTTTCTGGAAGGAAAGCATCCAGTTCTTCTACCTTACTTAATTTATTTGGGGGTTCTGTATCACCAAAACTTTTCATTGTCATTGTCTACCAAAACATCATTTTTGTTATCATGTTTTTGAAAGAGGTGAATATAAATTGGCTGTCTGAATTATTTCTAACGGAGACAGACGTGGAAGTGGAGAGTTATCATCTAGGGCTAAGATGTATCATCTTGGATCCTCCAAATATAATAACAAACCAGAAAGATTGGCACTTCTTCTTTCACTAATCCTTTGATGTATGGCTGAATAAAAATTTTCCTGTATTATGCTCCCGTTTATTTAATTTTCTCAAAAAAAATTCAAAGACTTTTTCAGCCTTGATTAAGGTACAGTCCTTCCTATTGCCATGGCACTAACTTCTACAACTTCTAAGGTTTTGATAATTTCATAAATGAGTTTTACTTCTTCTGCAGATGGAAACAAATCTATTAAAGAAAGATCAAACAAAGAATTTACAATGCAGATTTTCAATTCTAAAAACCTCTTTAACATCATTAGCATAGAATTCCCTCTGGTGCAAATGTCTATAAGCAAGCATAGTCCCATTCTTTTTTGAGCCTCGCATATTTTCTGGAAAACATCATTTTGACAGACCTGCAAAAAATACGCACGATTTTTCAAATTTTCTCAATTACTACATATACAGTATAGAATCTTTTATCTGGATACCAGTTATCCAGAAATCCAGTTAACTGGCTATTTTAAAAAAATAATGCATTTTTCTAAAATTTGCTAGAAAGAAATTTAAATCTTCGCTAGTAATTTGGGTATACTCTAGTGAACAAGTGAACACATAATTTGAAATAGAATAAGGAATTTATATTGGAAAGTACCCAATTACATGAGCCAGCTAGGAAAATCGCAGGGTCCGGTGCAAAGTGTGCACATCAAACATTTTTAATAATAAATTTTAATAAATGTCTCTCTTGTTATGACACTTTGATATTTTTTCAGATTTTCTTTAAAAATGCCTATACTTTATAAGTAGGACAAATATTTTTTTATAAAAAATTTATTTTTAAAAAAGGTCTATAATCTGTATTTTAATGCAAAACCAATGCTTGAGTTAATATTACTTTGATTCTGCTGTAAAACAATGTTAACTTTTAACTGTGAAATAAATATAAAGGGGAACCCTGCTGATTGTGAGTTGACCAGCATCGCAAGGGTTCAGGGGTTATCCTTTAGGCCTCAAGAGGGAGAGTTGAGATGATTATCTGCATTGAGTAGGGTTCGAAGGGGTAGAGCAGGCATACAGGGAAAGTATGTTCATATGAGATGCACTAAACCCCATTCTCTCAAAGTCAAATCAACACTGGTAAATGTAAATTCAGTATTGACATATTCTCACATGAGCACTACCATCTACTGAAGTTTTGAGCCATTATTACCAATCTTTGTATTGCCACCTGGTATCAACGTGTATGGGGCCCTTGCAACTTGTACAATTTGCAAGAATCATATTGTGCTACTTGTATCGCCACCTGGTGTCAATGTGTATGAGGCCCTTTAGGAAATTCATTTGTAGGATCCTGATCAGAACTAGCTGCTTTTCCGGTCACTTAATGTTATGCAAGTTTGCTCTTACCTTGAATCAGTCGAACCATCCATGACTAGTGATGAAAATGTTCTCTTGCGAAGTTGATCCATCTTTCTCCTTCAGGTCGTCAAAAAGAGCCTTAGCCTTGGATTATATGGGGACGACGCTGGGTCTGATAATCAATCCACAAATTCAAAATTTTTTCCATTTACGGAATAATGGAACCTGATGCCTCATGCATTTCAACACTGGTGCAATCCTTTAATATTTTCGAAAATAATGTCTTTGTGTTTCACTATCATATTCAGAGTCGATTTCATTCATTTGTGGTTTCAAAAAGCCTGAGAATCCCTGCTCTAAAATAATTGCTTCCTGCACTTTCTTCTCAATATTAGAGGCATCAACATTTTACCTTTTAATATATTTTTGTTTAATGGGTTGAAATCTATTAAATATGTTCAGATATCACAATTCGACCTGCACTGAATTGAACACTAAGAGACAATACGTTGTAAAAAGAATCTTCTAGAGTGAACAGTATGTATGCAACTGGCTGAAATTTGACTAGATGTCGGTGTAGTTGTAGCCAAGTTTGCATTCTGTATGTTGTACAGAATTCTAGGTATCAATGTTATAGCAAAAGTATGTTGAGCAAGCATATGTAGAGCGGGGTATACCCAGTGCCGGATACAGGCATGGGTGAACCGGGCAACCACCTGGGGCCCGGCATGAGAGGGGGCCTGGGATTGAAATGCTGAGCTCTGATATTTCTCATGTTCCTGCCTCCTTACCATCCTTTTCCTCCACAATAAAAAATTTCAGTCTTCAAATGGCATTTAACGGTATGTAACACATTGTAGCCTTAATTAGGAAGTAGTTAACAAACTTTCAGAGAATAAATCCACTTATAAAAGAAGGGACCTCTGGACTATTAATTTTCCTTTGAACAATGAGAGATCGATAGATTAAACTTCCACTCAAAATGGTCCTCTGCACTGCCCAGTAGCCTTTTTCTTATAAAAATGAATACCTGTGGATCCTTAATCTAGTAAGGACCAGAGTCGTATCGAAAAATCTTGGAACCCCGCAACAAATAATGTACCCCCACTTTGAATATCTTAGACATATTTTGGGTTGAATTCCTTACCATTGCTGATACATTACTAAACAATGCCCCCTCAACAAACACTACTGATATATTAAAAAGTAAAAAGTCCCCCTGAGTCGAGGATCAGTCCATGATGGAGCCCGCTACTCACGGCGCACCTTACCCAACCAATGTTGTGGGAGTTGCAGGGCTCATAAAGACACTGTGGAGGAACAATGGCACAAAGTCCTTTTCGAATTACAAATTCTATATCTAAATTGTCCATAAATCCATCCTCAATATTTTTAAACAGAGAAATGAAATGTACGAGCCAACAAAATATGATTCCATAGGAGCATTTATTACAGAGAGAAAGAGGATGGTTCATGTACAAAATATTTTCTTAAGTTCAGGGGGCCCTACAGCATGGACGTATAAAGCATGGGTCCTGATGGAATACTCTCCGGTTATTTTAACAGGTTCAACCGCTAACTCAAGGCCCTAATTCGGATCGAATATTTTTTTTACTATCTGGAAAAAATAAAAAGATGTTTCGATATTGCTTAATTCTCAATATTATGACAGTAACAGTACGTTTTGTGAACAAGGTTTTTTCTAGTAGATGTTTAGTTTAATTATTGTTATTCTAATTAATTATATTAATACATAGATTGTTATTAATTTATTGTATTCGACATATTAAATTAAATGGTATCATGTGTATATTCATGGGGCCAGTAGCACATCCCCTAAAAGAAGGTTGTATGAGACTGGGGCCCACAAAGCCCATCTCGCCCAGGGCAAGTTGTGTCCGGCACTGGGTATACCTGTATATGGTTTGTCTCTTCTGAGGGCTTATTCTGTATGATGTGTATAAATGCAAGATAGTGTTTGATTTCAATCAACTTATTATTCCCTAGAGCCATGCACAGACATCATGGCAGAAACAAATTTTTAGACTCAGGGGTGCCTAAAACATGCATTTCTACTAAAATGTTGAATTTTTTTTATGATTACAATACTTTCTCTATGCACAACATATATAAGAAATTAAAATGAGCTATATTTAGCTGTATTAAATAAATGAAAGAAATATGACCAAAAAATATCCCTTTCTTAAAATATACATTTAGGTAGCAAACTTTTTCTTCTTATACTAGGGTATTGACTATTTTTGTAACTGAAATACCTTTTGATAGTTTTGTAAGAAATGATGGTTTACGCAGTATAGTCTACCAAAGGCTAAGGCTGCTGTTTCTCCTGCTGGTGACAACACTTTTAGACTAATTGTAAGACAATTTTGCGCTGGTTTTTTAATTTGTAAGAAGAAAAATTCAATTCCTGCAAGCATGCAATGGCATAGTATTGGACCACTGATACTCACTCATTTTAAAGCTTTTATCAAGTTAATGATTCAGTGAATTCATTTAAATGTTAGATAGTATAATAAACAGTATAAACAATTTAGTTAAAATCATGGCTGTCAAGTTCCAACATCGTGAATGAAATGCATATATGCTTGGTTTTACTTCTTATGAGAATATGATGTACATTTAAAAATTAATCTCAAATTAAAATATAAAAATCAAGGAAAAAGTAAATGATTGTTTCAAAGCAACTGTGATAAGGTTTTAGGATCGACAACATATTTGTCATAAATTGAGAATTTTTTGGAGTGCATGGTCTTCAAGTTTCTGAATTTATGGTGAAGTGGTATTGTATGTACAAAAGTGAACATTATTTATCTGCCAGATTGATTACAACTTCAATCCATTATTTATTTTAACAATTATGGTCAGCTAATTTACATTGATATGGTAGCTGGAAAATGACTTGTAAATATCTTATTTTCATTCAGCTTAATTTTTTGTCAATCACACTCAAAAGAATGTAAAAGAATCAATCACAGGTTATAGATAAGTTACACAATCTAATACATAATTCTCATAAAAGTCAATGAAATTTCTTCAATTTATCTTTCATAAATTTATTTGTAAATCCTTTCAACATTTTAAATATTCATATGGCCATTTTTACAAAATTCTTTATAAAAGAAGATCGAGACCAAATGAATACTAATTTACCATGGTATTAAATGCTGAATAGTTTACACAATTGGATTAATGTCCATAAAAACAATTTTCAATTTCTTCCCAACGTATAATGAAGTGACTTAAAATTTACATCGCACTAATCACTAACATTCATCCTATAATTAATTCACTTGTGTGGACTAACTCGGCATTCCTCAGAATGAATTTCACGCACAACAAAAAAAGTTAACGTATTTTAAAATATACTGCTGTACAAAGTGTAATGACAGTTCTGTGGAACCTGGGAACAGGAAAGAATTAATTTGACCACTTCTGACCCGAGCAAGGCATTAATTCTTAGGCTAGATAATGTAAAAGGCTGCAGAACCTACGCTGTGAAAAATCTTAGTCTTTAGAGCAGTTTGTTTCATTCCTATCATAAAAATCAAAACTGCTAGCCATGAGAGAGTCATCTAAAATGTTTTACAACTTTGACAAACCAGCAATCACCTTGGCTAGAGGAAAGTTTCTTCACCAATGTGAATGCAAGCCCTGTCCATTATGTTTACAGTCGAGGAATTGCTTGAAAGTCAGCTAAATAACACAATCATTCCAAACATTGATTCAGTCCTTCCGCCGCCTCTTTTCCTTGTCATCTTTTCTTTCCTTGTCAAAACCACTGCCCCCAGGACCACCACTGGTTCCTTCTTTAGGTCTTTTGCTGGCAGCACGCTTAGCTTGTGTAAGAAACTGATCCAGACCGAAAGGATCTTCCTCTTCCTTCTCAAACTGAACTGGACCACTTCTTGAAGCAGCTGCAGCTGTTCTATCTGTACCACTGAAGTCTTTATCAGGAACAAATCTGAAAACGACAGAAGAAATATAGCTGGTCCTACTGTACCTATTTAACATTAAATGAACAAATTTAAAGGGCTTTCCTTAAAAGACGTGTTTCACCAATGCAGAGCTATCATTCAGGAACACAGCCATAGTGAAACATTTGCAATGTTGGTATCACTTTTAGGATATTGCAGTAATTTCAAAAGTAATGAAAATCAAGCCTCTATGCTTCATAAAATTTTTGGGAATTGAAATAGCCATTTTGGAGAAATGTGTAAAATATACCTTTTTAATAATGCACTGAAGCTAAAAGAGCTAAAATATTTGAATTTTTCTGAATTGACAGGTTTAATTTGCAAATAGAAGACTGTTTGATTCACACATATTTGTCCAAGTAAAAATAAATACTGAAACAATCTATACAAATAACTTTTTATATCATAACTAGGGGACTTTGCCCTCTGCTCGCTATGCTCACCAACCCCCATTTTGCTCAATATGGAGAGATTATCATTTTGTAATGAATATGCATGCATTTGTTGTTCATTTTCCAAAAGTACTTTACACAAAATATCTTGTGTAATCATTCCCTTTCTTACTTTTCCTTTTCCGTAGCTCTCTGAAATGTTGACTTTGATATCTAGTAAGGAAAAAATCCTTGAAAAGCCAACGTATAGTTGTACATTATTGAACACTGGCTCCGGTAAATGTAAACCAGATGTGTGAGCCTATTTGCGTTAATAAACATAAAAAATATAGAATATAAAGATTTTACTAACAAAAAAGGTATGATTCCAGTATCCATATGATGAAAGAAGATACAATTGCTTTGGTCAATTGTTTTAAATGCTTCCCACACCCTATCCTAAATAATTATCAGTAACTATGTACCTACTATAACTATGTATAAAGATTGACATTGTTACAATGATAATTTGGATACATAAGGAAATGTTCTAAGCAAATAATGCCACTCTTTCATCTATTTGAAGACATAATTGAGGCTAATGGAATCAGAGGCAACAATGAAGGTTGCCTTGGCAACACCCAGAAATAATACAAAAAATTCTCAGAATTTCGAAAAAGGATGAATATTTCTGAAAATTTTGACTGTGTAACATGTAAACAGCAATAATAAGACAGGATACAGTTTTAACTGTCGAATAAAGTAAAAATGAAGGAAATCGGTTCATATTTAGCTATTTTGATGAATGAAGGAAAAAATTCTTGCAATCTGAGAAAACGATAGCACTAGCATTGAGCATAGCATCACACACAGTATGCTTATAATATAGAGAGATATACATATATAAAGGATAGTGTTTGCATATACAGTGTGCTTATAATATAGAGAGATATACATATATAAAGGATAGTGTTTGCATATATGTATGTTTGTGATTTTATAACTAAAAAATCTGATATGTCCAGCACATGACTTTCTCCATACAGAGTAATGAATATGATTGCTCATGACATTAGTGTCCTCAAGACTAATTTTGTGAATAATTTTTAAAGACTGAATAATTTTCACAATGAAAAAAACCAATACAAGCAAAACTGTAGGCTATTTCTATGGATAATAAATTATCAATGCTGGTTTATGATTGGTTAGATTTAACTCATTGTCAGCCAAATCCACCCATAACACCAGTGCTCAATAATCGATGAGACCGAGATTTTCGTGGATGAGATGAAAGCTAGAAACACGTCGTGCGGTTAATGTTTACAGAAGCTTTGTACATGAGTTTCATTGAGTTGAAGGAAGTTTCTATATTAGTGATTTCAAGTATATTAAAATATAATGTTTAATCAGTACCCCAAAAGTATGAACAGCAGAACCCAATATACTACATCTTAAAAAAAGTTATACTATATTTTGAAATGCATGGAAACTGCGAGGCTGGGCGGCAATATGAAGTAGATGAAAGATGCGTCACAAACTTTTTAAAGAAACATCAATGAAGAAATTCTTCAGAGGGCCCAAGAAAGGTTTGTTTCCTGAAATCGATGGAGAAGCTGCAGAATTTGTGAAGAAGCAACATGAAGATGGACTTCCAGTAAGAAGTGAAGTTATTAAGATAGAAAAGCATTAGAAATCACGAAAAGATTGTGCATTCCTCGTAATGATTTTTCGAGCATCTCATGACTGGATCATACGTTTTATGAAGCGGCATGGGCTTTCGTAGACATATTGTTGAGTTCAAAATGCAGCTTATATCGAGGGAAGTTTTTTTCTATTTTCATTGTTAAAAAACCCTGGGTGTGGCTTATATCTGAGTAAATACGGTAAATTCAGACGAAAAATCAAAATCTCTCTTAAAGAATTGGTTTTATGAATAAATATTTCAAACAAAACCCGTAGAAAATTATATTGTCTACAACATTAATAATAACAAATATTTACATTTATTGAGTTTTAAAGGGTATATTTGGAAAAAATGAAAAAAGTACTGATTGACCAGTTTCAGCCAAAACCATTCAGATCTTCATTTTGTAACAAAAATTTTACGTATAAATTTATGTGATGCTTTGATTATTAGTTTATGAGTTAAGATCACCCATAAAATTCTATCACATACACACATATACGCCCACAAACATCATTCCAAAAATAGTCAAAACGTACTCAGGGGATCTCAAAATGTGTATTTCCATTGAAATCTCGAATTTGATCTTTTTCATGAATACAATACTTTCTCCTATACTACGTATGGAAAAGTAAAAATTCATACCGTATGTATCATCTTTGAAAGGTAAACAGGGTTAGAATCCAGAAAATAAGAGTGAAACATGCTTGGCCAAATATAATAGGAAAACGAATGGGTTTGTAAAAGATATCAAATTATGTATTTTATCATTAGCCCATTATTTATACTAAAAATCAACTAAAAATCAAATACAATGAGCTACTTATAATAATGATAGTAAGAATGAAAAATAGAAATATGTACATTAAATATAGGTTTGGAATCTGAGACCATTTTACTGGGATGCAGTTAACATTTCTGCCCTTTACAAATGTCAACTATAAATTTCACCTAAAGCCTGATTTAATGAAAAAACAAAATATTTATAACAGGCAATGCTTTCACTTAATAAATGCACCATACGGTATCACCAAACTTATGATTTGAGAAAATAAAAAATTTGCTCAAAAGTTTCAAGGTATGAGGTAAATAAAATGAAGGTTATCTAAGAAAAAAAAGGATTTGAAAATCAACCTTTCCAATTGCAATTGAATGACTAACCTGCTAGTTTTGACCAATTTCTCCAAATCTTCTCCATAAGCATCACGATCCCCGGCATTGCGAGTGGGGCGGTAGAGATGTTGGGCAAGCGATCCAGCCTCCCTCCACGGCCTGTCATATACATTATAGCCTTCATCGTCACCAAAGCCACTGTCCATGCCTCTTGTCTGGTTCAGCAACCTCTGGTCAAACTGTGTCTCACCACTAACACCACCCTTAGAAGGCATCCCCAATGCAATCTGCTCACTGATATCACGTTCTCGTTCCCTTTGAAGTTTGGTCCTTCAGAATTAGAAAATAAAATATTAATAATGCTATAAGTATGATATTTTCTCAACATCAAATGGCACAGCTTTGGCATTTCCTTTCAATATTTTCTTACTTTATATTGGTAAAAAACTTGTTACCTTTTATCAGGAGCAGCTCTGGCAAGATTCCTATCCCTCTGCCTATCCTTATGACGCTCGTAACGAAGTTGATCTCGTTCCCTTGCTTCTTCATCTTTTTCTGCAATAAATCATGGATTTCAATAAAAAAACTGTATTTAAAATATAATTGATAGAGTGTTTTCTTTTGTGTATAAGACATCCCCATCTTTAGAGGGAATCTAGGAGAAAAAAGTTCCCGAGTACAAGCTGCATCTCAAAAATTGTGATTGCTCTAAAGCGGGGATGGCAAATGATTTTTGTGTCAAGAAAGTAATGTGAATCATCAGAATTTTTTTTGCCTACCATTTGCATTGATGCTCATAACTAATATTATTAACTGTTTTTATACTAGTGTATAGCCTGCCAAAAATGACGGGAGTAAAGATTCAATTGTTCAAGCTATTTATGGAGATTAAGTTGATAACAGAAACATCAATTGTCTTGATCAAAGTTATATATTGTCAAGCAAGAACAATATTGTTATTGTTTATTCCATTTAAGTAATCAAATAATATACTCCTATCCGACAGAATGTAATCCATTTCCTATATCTTAAAAGAAAATGAAATTTAATTCATTAATCCTTACTTGAATTCAATTCCTTAATTCCTATCGCCACACAAAGCCACGAATATAATAAATCTAACACCCATTTTCTTGTAATTTACATATCTCCAATTGTTATATAGTAATGTGCAAATTAGTATGAATTTTATCCACTCTGTATCAATGGTTAAATGAATAAATGACATGAAAATTGCCTTATAACTAATTAAAATTTTAAAAAATATATAATTTTTTGCACACCAGCCTCTTTGATCGATGGCCTAAAGGATCGTTGATGTGACTCGAAAGGATATAGAATTTTTATTTACATTATAATCTTGTACATCATATGCTTTGAAATAATTTTTAAGTGTCTTAAAACGTTGATATTTTAATATAAACAGAGGAAATTGATGTCTCTGCAGCCAATCAGAACATCATAGCGCTTACATTAGATTAACAAATGAAGATGATAAATTTTGATATTTGTTAAAGATTAACTGTGATTTTGACGTAAAGAGACTGTAGTTAATTTTGCTAATGTAAGGGAAAAGAATTTAATTTCCTGCACTTACTTTATAAATGTTTTAAATTTGTTCAAGTCGATGAAAAGAAAGAAAAATTATTTGAGTCCTCAACAATGCTCTTCATCATTAAGTAAACAATGAACCTACAAATTTGTAAATAATGCTTATTGAAGTATGTATATATAAAATGTACTTATCGTTCATTACTATTTACATTTAAAACAATAAATAATAATCATCTTACTAACAATAGTTAGAAATAATAATTTTTCACTATTGGAACTTGATCACAGAGTGAATTTACTGTACCTAATGAAAAAAACTTAAATTCCATATTCATATTTTAATCAACTGAAGAGGACAATTCAGATTGTTTAAGAACAGAAAAACAGAAAACTTAAAAAAGACGAACCAAAATGGAAACATCATAGCTGTTACATTTGATTGATAAACGTAGATGATTACATGAGGAAACTGTAAATAGGGTTTACAGTGTGATTTTCAAAATTATGAAGGTCGAAGAAGATTACTTTAAAATCATGAAAGACCATTTCTACCCACCTAAGGAAGCTTGCCAAGGTACTAACCACAAATACCTGGGAAAAGAACCGATAGTTCCTCTGGTATAATAAATAAATAAAATCAGTTTCATTGAATATTTTTTTAAGGGGCAGAAAAATAATTTGGCATAGGGATGGCAAGTTTCCAAATCCACCACTGCTTAAAGTGATTTTTCTAATCTAATGAAAAAAAAACTTAAATTTCATACACTTACATTATACATAATTGTTTTAAACTTATACACGTCAAGGTAAACATATTTGATTCCTCAATAATGAGGTCCCGAACCCTGATTGTCTTGCCATTCAACCAGTGAAAACGCAGAGCATTACACTTGAGACATAACCAAGCAAATTATATAGGGGGTGTTGATTAATTCTTATAATTGAAATAAAAATGTGACAAATCATGAAAGGGTGAGGAAGCACTAAAAACAAGTTTCTTTTACATCAATATGTGATATATTCCTATCAAAATCCTGTAATTTGTGAAAATTTTAAATGAGTAAGATAATGATCCGCTTCATAGAGATCTAGGTATGATTATACAGTAAAATCTCTACAGCAAAAACCTCATTATTTTGAAGTTCAAGGGACCAAAAAATTACGACTTGGAAGTATCCTGGTTCAAAATATATGAACTTTCATAAAAATCAAACTTTCTTACAATCTGCTACTTGGGCAGCAAAACCGCCAATACAGAATCTTATCTATCTGTTCTACAAATGAATTGGCCTTACAAGTAGGTATACACGGCGAATTCGAACAAAGCCAAAGCGAACACTAAAGGCATGTACACACTGGACAACATCGCTTCAACTTGGTAACTTTCAACACCCATTCAATTAGGCAACATTGTCGACAACGTCAGTTGGCAAATTTTTCAAGGAATCGCCTTGTTGAAAAGTTGTCTGCTCAAAATGGGAAACAAGACAATTTTCCGACCCTTCAACTGTACCCCACCTCCATCGAATGCTCGCTGCGCATGCATCTGAGGCAGTACTGTACCCCCCGTACCCCACAACCACCCTATGTTTGCTGTACATGCATCTGAGTCAGTTATGCGTTTTGCCTTTGATTCACTTACTCAGAACAACCATTTTCGTTCTCCCACGCAAAGGCCATGACGAATACCGGTCTGAAAAGTTGAAAAAGAAATCGTCCGCTGTGTGGACACACAAGCTGTTCAACGTCAGTCCAACAACTTTCGATGTTGAGGACAATGTTGAAAGTTGCAGAGTTGAAGCAATGTTGTCCAGTGTGACATACCTTTAGTTTGTGATTCACAAAGAACATCACGTGTGAAATAAGGTCCACTGAATATCCCAAATTTCCCAGTACATCTCAAGTTACTCTTTATGCCATGAAGAAGGGACATTCAACTGTGCACCGAAAGATTATCACCCATCTACACTCCATACTGCTGCATATATATTACATTGTGCTCTTCTTGTATGGCATTATGGTAAAACCAGTGATGAGCTGAAGCTGGCTCCTGTGAGCCGGTTGTTAAATGTGTGTTAACATAGTAATTAAACACAGTGGTATTTCTCATTACCAGTTTGTGCACCCACAAAAATAATATGGAGGTCTTACAGAAAACCTCTTTATAGTGAATCTCCATTTATCAAAATTCCCATCTTCTAATTTGATACACAGAGGTTTTACTCTACTAACTTTTGAAACATTATGTAATTAAAAGAAATACTATGAACGTAAAAGTATGCAGTTCCAATATTAAATTGAAAAATGCAAGGTTCAAGATATAAAGTACAAAAATGCATTTGTTTTATGTAATTCTTTTACCCAATAACATGCAATAACACATCCTTACCAACAGCCGCCAATGTGCGTATTCCTGCTCTTTCCTCTCTAGCTTTCTGGGCAAGGGCCCTAAGATTCTCTTCCTTCTTTTCTTTCTCTTTCTGGGCCAATTTCTTCTCCAACTGGGCACGCATCTCCACAGCTTCACGTGCCTAGTAGAAAAATTCAAGAAAAACTAATTGACAGAGATTAAATGGTACTTGTTTTAAGGGATAAGAACATGAAAAGCAAAAACTTTTTCAACAAACAAGAAACCTTTACAATGAATGCACATTGGCTGATATATGCAACCTCTGTATCTAAAAAAAATGACTGACAATCTTCTTCATATTTTTCTGCATAAATGAACCATGCAATCAAAGTTTGTGAATAAATAATCCAACTTTACAAATTATAATTAAAAGGACTGCATCACAGAATGCTTAATTCCCACATTATCAGTAAGTGACAATATTTCATAAACTACACCATATTTTCATTATGAACTTGTAACAGAACTTACTACATTTATATCACAATGGTTATGCCTGTGAAACAAAAAGCATAACCCAAAGAATAGTTTTCACGCAAAAAAGAATTAATGAGGACGCTTACAAAAGCTGGACTGAAAATTAAGAAATTATCACAGTAAATCTTATCAATTTATAGAAGGAATTAAAAACAACAAATAAGTGCCTATCTTTATATTTAAATCTATTTATTATAGACACTAAAATGCCATACACCAATATTCAATCTTTACTGAGCAATAATTTATATTGTTTCATATAACATTACGTAGCCCAAATAACTTACACTATGCAGCTATTATATGATTTATTTATAATTTCTGAGAAACATAACTGGAAAAATATATCAAAAGACTTACTTTTCTATCAGCAATATAGAGAGCCTCAGCTAGTTTAGCAAAATTCTCATTGATGTGCACTTGCTGAAGACCTCTTCCATCAGCAGCAAGACGCTTATCCAAAGGTATGGTGTATCCCTGAAACCAAAATTGAATAAAATCTGAGACACAGCTTTAATTGAAAATTCATTATATTATGGAGACTAATTTTAATTTAACAAAGGTATTCTTAAAAACAGATGCTACTTAAAACTAGATGTAAAAAAATTTAAGCAATATTTTGGCGAAATAAATTTTAAAGCAAAACTGTAAATCAGTACTTCTCAGCTCAATAGCATACTTATATAAAAGGTTATTGATAGTTTATCAATAAAAAGCTTACTTTTGCGTTCTTCCAATTAGAAATGCAAGGTGGAATTTTCCATTCTTTCTGCTCCTTCACGGTAACTTTTCTTGTTGGGGAATGCATTACAGGAGCAGGGGGCGAAGGTGGTCCTCTTGGTATCTTTTTGTTGATCCTAGTTTCAGTTTAACATTCTTAATAATATAGTAGAATACTTGAACCAAATCTGATTAATAAGGTCATTATTATCAGAAATATATTATTATTTATGTATAATATGCATTATTGTCGAAAATGCTGCCAAATAACTTAATAAAACAGTTGACATATAAATTTCAAAATTTTGAAATTATGTAAACCACCTAAAATATGACCTAAAAGCAAATGATAATTATAAACCTGAATTTTGGAGGCTCCATTGGATCTTTCTGTGCTTCAACCATACGAATTACTCTTTGCTTAGCTCCAGAATTAAATGAAACTCCCTGCTGTGATGGTGTATATCGAATATATTGTGCAGGCCCCTGAAATAAAAAGTATAAAAATTCATTAATCTAAAAGTAAGACTTAAACGTGAATTTGAATGAATAAAAGCTAGCTGTCAAAATATCATATACCAAACAATAATATAACAACTCAATGATATTTACCCTTAAAAAAGGAAACAAAAGAGAAAATAATGTGATTTATACAAATTTAAAACTTCAAGTTTCTGACAAGACCAACTAAAATGTTATAAAGCATACCAATTTCTCTGCGTGACGAACTGGCATAGCAGCTGTGATCTTAGAATTAGTGAGCTTCTCCAGTGCCTTCCTTGTCCTCTCTGTTGTTTCCTCAAGCTCCTCCTCTGTTGGCTTTTCCAAAGTAGGATCCTCTTCACCAACAACTTCAAGGGGTAGTAGGTCACTCAACTTAGAATAGATGATCTTTACAAGGACGAAAAAATTATACATTAATCACTTCCTGGGAAAATAAAATACTAAATATTAGATAAGGATATACCACAAGTAGAACTTGCTAACTTTGAGTGGTACGTAGTATTACGAATTTAATGCAAGTGAAACTAGTATGAAAACATTAACTAACTTTATCTTTTGCGTGGCCCTGACGAGCTATAATATCGTATTTTATTTTTCCTTGGGTATCCAACTGAACAGCTAACGCGTTGGACGTACTTGGAGCACTTTCTTTTGCCATTCCCAAGGGATGCTGAGCAACATGAATCTCCGGGAACGCACCTCCATCTCCGAAATCCTACAAATTTCATTATATTACTATTCTTAAAATAATTATTAAATTACATAATTAATAAACTCAAATATTGCCAAAGGCTTGCCTCTGCTGCTCTCGGGACCCATCCTGCTCTATGACCATAGGGCGGTATTTGATTATTTACGGGAACAACTGTCGTAACTGTTTGCCTTAATTTGTTTCTCTCTTCATCCCTATCCCATATAGGTTGCGTTGGGGCGGGAAGTAAACTGAAACGATAAAAAGGTTATACATACAAATAAATCGTCATAACAAGCAGAATCGTGAAAATTCCTCAAAGTTGTCAACAAACATTGTGGGTTACAAAATAAAAAGGCAGACATGAAAATACAATGTTATTGCTAAAATCAATTTGATAAATACGAATTACACGGTAAATGGAAATTTTTTCGTTACTATTTTCGAAATGATGCTAAACTATGTAGTTTACACTCCTTACCTTGCTAAAGACGACATTTTTGTCCGTTTCCCAAAACATCCACCAGGGAGGCAGTATATGGTAGCCATTTCCGGTAGGACGTAACTATTTCATAAAGGCGCAATTTTCGAGACGAAACGTAAAAGTTCGGATCAGGTGCTTAACCGCAGCGAATGAAAATCATCATAAAAGTTTACGGTAGAGTTAATTTGCTCGTATTCATGAATTTTTAAAGTTGTGCACTTGTGAGAAATTGATTTTTCTAAACGAGAAACATTGAAGTGGAAGTGTTAACATGAACGGTGTAATGCAATATTCAAATGACGATGCATGTTCGCCATTTTGCCGTTAGCTTTGACATTGTATATATTGTAATTATAAATGAATACGTTTCTCTGAGATTCTAGAAAAGGTATAATCAAAGACAATGTCACATATATCGTTTTTGTTTTTATCACAGTTTTCTAAAATTTGTGTTATGTATTACTTGCAAAATTTTGAATTTAATGAGATAAACGGTTTTTTCCGTTAGCGTTCGAATTGTGTAACAAGTGACGCCATGTCTAAATCTTAAAAGTTAACTTCTGGCTATGGGTATTCATGAGTACAGTTCTGAATTTTGTGTATTTTTAATGTTATTTATCATTTAGTAATCACTTTTTATATTTATCAATTTTTAGGAAATCCTACAACGCATCATCTTCTAAGTTGTACTGTATTGGAGAAACGATCATATTTATGGTTATAACCTTCGGATAATAACGACAAAAACTTTCATTTTGGAAGAGAAATGTGGAAGTTGTACATATTTGGAAAAGAGATTGTCTGACAATTGATTGTAACGAAAAAGAATAGGTAACTAGTATTTCGTTTATGATATTTTCAATGCCAAATCTAAAATTTGTTCACTCCAAGAATGAAGAACTAGAGAATATATCGTTTTATGCTTAATGTACATTTTAATCACCCTCTCAGAAGTTCTTAAACAAGATAATGTTCAGTGGGGATTTTGGATATTTACATTTGAAAATCGTTCAAATTAATAATGAATCATAATTAAATTTATTTTTACAAGTTTTCATTTTGGTATATTAAATCTCATATATTGGTAAAAGATTAATCTTAACTTAAAGTATACAGCAAAAATTGAGTGGCATCAAAGGTAATAATGATCTGGTAAGAATTAGATGCAAGAATTTCTTAGTAAGTCAGTGATATTCTGTATGTAAAGTTTTTGTTTGAACTCACTCAGTTAATACAGTGTTATGAGAATAATTTGCTATTCATTACATATATGAAGGGAATTATTTAAATAGAAAATTTGGTCTTGATGGAATGATTGAACTTTTATTCACATCTTATGTTGAGGACAGATACTTGGATTACTTCAGCGATTCCCATTCATGACCACATTATGGCAGCTGAACTCATCGCAACTCCCTATCTATCGACCAAATATAATATGTACCTTTAACTTTAAAATATTATAAATATTAGATTTGCCCAAGGATTTGTTTGTTCTAAATACATATATCCATTCATTTAATTAATTAATTTGTATCAAATTTAGATCACATTCAAAGTTCTAATAGTAACATGGAAAGGTAAGTCTAGCTTCACATTGGTTATACTCATGGGCAGCCGCAGTAAGGGGCAAGAGGGGGGGCACTTGCCCCCACCCCCCCTACATTTGCCAAAAATTTTGCATATTGCATTTTAAAGATTACGCTGGCAAAAGCAGATCTGACAGATCGCGGTACCAGCGGTGTGACTGCACCAGGCTCTGTGCTATCTAAAAATATTTGTTTTATTTGTGACAGCGAAAATCTGGTAAAGTGTGGCTGCAAGCAGGGGCGGATTCAGAAACTTCTCAAGGGGGGGGTGATCGCCCCTCCAGCTATCGAATCCGCTCCTGCCAACTGCCCTATATTTTGAAAATCCCTACCCCTATCAGAATCCTTTCCCTTGCTGTACAGATCTAATCTGCAGCGTATAATTCAGGATTTTTGTGCGGAATGAATTTAAGAAAGCGCCCAGTGGAGTGCAATGGGGTTATCCAAGGAGGGGGCCATCGCTCCCCTCCCCTTGGATCCGCCACTGGCTGCAAGTAAATGTTTTGAGTGCAATAACACTCCCATACTCCTGTTGAAACTATTTCCAAATGTTGATTGTAAGAAATGAAAGGAATGCAGATGACTGGATGTAATTTCCCCGACATTTTTGTTGCCATTTGGGTTCTGTATAATTAATAGTAAAGGAACAAGTAATCCGAGCAGTTGCTGAGAGGCTTGACGGAAACCCATTTGCAAAACGAAGAAGAAAAGATGGAACACATTAAAGTAATTATTTGCTCTCTGGCATTATTCTAAGTGCCCTATGCTGGAATATAAAGTAGCAGAGATATCAATCTTTGAATCTTAGCAGGGCAGTACTGCAAGCAGGCGTGCAGTCAGGGGGAGGGGAGTTTTACGTCTACTGTGCGACTGCGAATAACAAATAAATGAATATTTCGAATATAAATGAAAACGAATAGTTCTGATCCAGTGTAGGCAATCTAATTTTATCTATAACAAAAAAACCTACATCGCTGAGTAATTTGGAATCTTTCGATATTTATCGCAGCAACTAACATGCATTGATAATAACATAAGATTTAATACTTTACAGAGAATTTTAGAAACCAGCATTTTATCTGCGGTGTGCAATACTACTCCCTTAAAACGAAAAGCAGGCCCTGCTTAAAAAAAACAATTTAAAAACATTTTTTGCTCTATTTGTGTAAGTAGCCCTTGCGAGGTGAGCAAATGCTATACCTGTTTTCTACTCTTATGAAGCTTGACCGTGGCGCAGCAAATAGCCAATCAGGGCATTTTCCCCTTCCACCACCATTTGAAGTTTTCGAGAGGTGTGGGAAAGTAGTACGCTCTTGCCCGATATCTGCTCTTGAAGAAAGTCTCATGCTAATGCGTAAACGCAGTAGATCTGGCAACACAGTCAAGCTCGGAACGATGTGAACAGCATGATGGCGAGAGACCGACTGACTTTCTCCCCTCCCCATCAATAGTCTCTCGAGCTTTCATTGGCTGCAGCAATAAGCATACAACTAGGATTTTCAAGGTCAAGCTTCATAAGAGTAGAAAACTGGTATAATGGGTGAGCATTTTGCCCCCTTCTGAGAAAATTTCTGTGGGCACCCATGGTTATACTGTAATCCTGAATGATTTCTATATATTATATTTTATAAGAATTTAATAATTTTAGTAAAATACTACAAAACACAAAAAATAAAATATTGAAGATGTATATTTAAGAGATTACATGTGTATAGTAATAGTATTTTCTAAGTTAGATCCGACTTTTCTATCCAGTATGATGCACTAATAGGTAAATATATAATCATCTTATTCATATACGTACATATATTAAAAGAAATGTGTTGCAAAGAAATTACTTTTGTAAAACTAAAACCATACTATATGCTGATGACACTTCTAGCTTGATAACATCTGATAATTTACCTGATCTAATCATAAATGCCAATTTAACAGTCAACAAAATGGACTGGATTTGTGAAAACAACTTAGTTCTAAACAATGATAAAACCACATACGAGGTCTGACAATAAAGTAATGAGACTGATTTTTTTCCTGCTGTATTGGCAATGCTGCGGCCTTCTACCACAGACCATGTTTGACCTTGATCCTTCCCCCACCCTTACTCCTTGCGTTCCTTCAGTCTTGAGTAGTTGCTTGACGAATGAGGACATGTTTGTGCGCCTTGTCACGAAAATGGAAACGCAGAACATCGCGCAGCGGTATGCCATCATGTTTAGTGTTAAACTCAGTGAAGGAGCCACCACAATGTATGGAAAGCTTCAGCAGGCTTTTGGGGAAGAGGCAATGTCAAGAGTACAAGCTTTCCGCAGTGGTGTTCATCGGGATCACCAAGGCCCAAGAAAGCACGCATGTCCAAGTCAAAAGTGAAATGCATGCTTGCATGCTTCTTTGATTCCAAGGGCATTGTTCACAAAGAGTGGGTACCTCCTGGACAGACAGTTAATCAACATTACTATGCAGAAATTCTTGAAAGATTGCGAAAGCGAGTCATTCGGGGTCGTCCAAACTGGATTCTCCATCATGACAATGCGCCAGCCAATGCGGCACTGTCAGTAGGGAAGTTTTTGGTCTTCAAAGACATTATGGTGCTGCCGCAGCCCCCTTATTCACCCGATCTCGCACCCTGCGACCTTTTCTTATTCCCACAAGTCAAATCGGTGGTGAAAGGACGTCCTTTTGAATTAACAGAAGTCATCCAAACGGCCGTGACCAAGGCCTTAAACAACATTCCACAAGATGCGTTCCAGAAATGCTACAAGAAATGGCAGGACCGTTGGCGTAAGTCTGTGCAGTCACAAGGGAACTACTTTGAAGGAGACCACAATATAATTGATCAACAGACAGAATAAAAATTTTTTTCGAATCAGTGTCATTACTTTATTGTCAGACCTCGTATACAATTTCATACAAAAAATTTCACCCTTGATTATCAATTTCTTATTATATATGACTGGAGTATCTGTCATTCACCATCTACAAAGTTTCTTGGCCTATATATTACCGAAGATCTAGGTTGGACTGCCCACATTAATGTTTTTATTAAAAAAATTGCTATAGGAGTTTTCATGGTAAGGAGATTAGCTCCAATTGTGTCAGTTGATATTTTAAAATTACTATATTATGCTAAAGTGCACTCTCATATACTTAAAGTTTTTGAAAGTTTTCTCTATGCAGAAACAAGCAGTGAAAGCCATGCTTATAGTATCCACTTGCGCACCTGGCAAACCCCTTTTCTCCTGGCTTAACATACTAACGCTCCCTATATATTTATGCCTGTGCCTCTTTTGTTAAAAAAAATTATAAATTCCCTATCAATTCTTACCATAACTACAATACCCATGTAAATATAATATCCATAGCAATCAGTACTGTTATTCTCGTTGGCCCTCATTACTCTGCATCTATTATCTTTAATAAAATACCTCATGACATTAAAGCTCTTTCCTCCATTTCATTATAAATTGAAATATTTCCTTCTAAGCAGTGATGAGCTGGAAAAAAATTAAGAACCAGCTCTAAAAAAAAGGGGGTTAGGAAATTTGGAACGGTGGCAGGAGGCCTATATGCCAGGGGCACCACATCGCTCTAGTTTAGTTATACTGTTCCGCTAGCTTAAGAAATGTTCCGTTCATAATATATTCCATTTCATACACTGTCGGTAACTGACTATCAGATAGGGCAAAATGTACTTGAAAGGAAAAAATCAATAAATTTTCATATTTTCTAAAAATTTAACAACTGGCTCGCAAATTCTGAGAAAAATTAACATCAGGCTCGAGTGAGTCAGTGGGAGCTGGTTTCAGCTCATCACTGCTTCTAACTACGAGTTATTACTGCATCAATGACTTTCTAGAGAACAAACTCTAAACCAAAATTTTTGTGCCACTATTATGTTTTTAATTTTTGTTGTACATATTATCTTTTAACCATTTTGTATGTTTTTTAATGATCTCTTTTATAATGTCTAATATCATTACATTGTACACCTGTACGTTATTATTTTAGTTACCTATATCTTGACGATTTCCATGTTCATTTCATTGAACCTCCACGGAATTAATAAATATTATTATTAAATAAGAGAAATGTTGAGAAACAATGAGCCTATTAATTCTCTCTTCTGTGGATAAAAATTTTAAAATCTAACTTAGAATACAATAATGACTACTATGCTGCATGGATTTTGGCAAACTATACACTTCTACAGCAAATTTTGACTTGTTTTATTTTACCAGAAGCTGTAGCAAAAAAATGTATGATACACATTCCTGTATACCAGCCCATTAACAATTACATTTTTTAGGGACCAGTGTGAAAATAATTCTAATTCAAATACTAAAAGCCTGCCTCAATTCATTTATTTTCAAAAACAATATCAGAGCTTAAGTAGCTCATAGCCATGAATGATTTAATTATAAAAATTAGTTTTATAGCGGTAATAATGAATAAGTAATCTTTACAATATATTTACATTAAAAATTATGTGACAAGAGAATTGTGTCAGAAAGACTAAATATGAATAATTATGGTTATTGCTGAAAATTTATATATGAAATAATCATAAAAAAGGGATACAAATAAAATATCAAAAGTAAATTAAGTCATAACTGCAAATACAGAACTGAATCTATAACACAGTATTACGGCTATCAGATGTATGAAAATGGATGGTTCAAATCAAATCGCTATTGCTTATTCAAGCTAAAATATACTCAAGATTATATAGGCATAGTATGTAGAGTCAAAATATTATATTGAGAAGAATGTGATATTATAGTTGGATGAAACATTATTTGTGATTGGTTTTATATGACAAATTCCAGTTGTGAAAAGAATGAAGTTAAAACTATTAAAATTAATAGACTGGAATTCCATAATATTGAGGAATGTGGAATTGCTAAAACTAAATTGTGGACAAAGAGATGTAGTATTTGGTTCTGGATTTGAGATGATGTTTTTGCTAGAATCTGATCTGGAGCAAAGGACAGACTTAAAGTAGCCATCAATTTTCAATTGGCTTGATATCTGGAGCTGCTCATGAATCAATCATTCTCAAGTGTCTGCAATTCATAATAAAGCTGCATTGCCAGACCAGAGATCTGATAAATGAACTTCATCACTAGATCAAGGCAATATCTGACCTCTGAAAGTTCTTTAACTTTTCTCTGGGCATATCTTCATGTTCCGAGACTTCTTTCAAAGAAGTAGTGGAAACATTGATTCTTCCTTATAGCAAAAGAAAGATTTCAGTAAAGTTTCATGTATGGTAGAGTTATACTGTAATAATGAGTTATTTTCTCTAGAAAGATGGGTCCTTGTCATGTTTCAAAATTAAAGGTAAACAATTTTATAAGTTTAAAGCAACATCATTGGTGTGCAAAAATCCTCAAACAATATAAACATGAAAAAAAATCATGAGAATATGAAATGAAGCTCATCGAAAAACTGAGCTGATCTGGGTGAGTCATATGAGGAATGTGTGAGAACACTATCAGCTTAACATGATGATTTGAGCTTGAAATTGAGGAATTTTAAGATCCTTGCTGCAGCTGAACCAGTAATGGAAATATTTCTTTCAAACTTGTTACAAAGATGAAATCACTTAGAATCCCAGATAGAAATATGTACTTTTTAACCCTAAACTGCAATGGTTACCAGCTGATGGTTTATAAGATACTGAAAAAGTATCAATGGACAATTTTAATCCACACATAACCATGGTATTCTTGGCATTCAAAGAATTATTTTTATGGATGATATTTGTTTCTAATTACATTTATTATGAACAATGCCAAAGGTAATATCTTTTAATAAAAAGTAATTGTTAATTTCTATAATATTTTTTAGAATAACTCATTTTTAGTGCGTTTTATTTTCTTAAATGCACCTATGTTTTCACTCAGTCTTTCTGGTTGAAACACAAGAATATATCTGCTATGGTCTGGTGCGCACCCAGGATTTTCATTTGTGGGAGTGCTCAATTTTAGCAAAAAATATTCTACCAAACATTTGGACAGTTTTAGGCCCCCTCAACTAAAGGCAGGAGCAGAGGCTGTTCTAATAAATGAGACTTGGAACAGTGGATCATTTCGATGATATATTAGAAAATGAAGTAAACAGTGCATGATTTAAAAGATATCTGTATAATGATTATAAAGAGAGAAATACGAAATTGAAATAGCAAACTTCCGGAATACCTCCATATCTGGTTAATACAAACTCTTAAAAGTTATTAAGTCAGAAAATTTAGCATTTTGGGGTTAAGCCCATCAGCTCCTCCCCTTGGTTGCATGCCTGGCTACGGTACTTCAGTGGTAAAATATCCACCCAGCAAGTGAAAGATCCAGGTTCGGTTCCCAGTCATAGCAGATTTTTTCTCCTGTGCTCCTATCTTAATAACAAATTTTCTTACAGAAGTCATTGCCTGATAATCGATGGCTTTGTCAATAGCAACATGAATTTAGGGGGAAATGTCTGTAAGATATAAAAGAAAAGGCACATTTTCAACATTTAAAAATTTGAAACCATTGCTTTCATATATTTAGCACTGCTATTCGAAGAATATCTAGCCACTTTTAACAATTTTGTCCATTGCTCACCCTAAAACTGTGGCAATGGTAATGCTTTCTGTCTTGGTCACTAAAGAAATGCACATTTTTTTGGGTTTAACTCAAATTTTTCAAAAATCATTTTCATTCATTTATTTAACCTTTTGTTGGTACTAGAGATGCACCGAAGTTTGGATTCGGCTTTGTCATTCGACCAAATATCTACTAAATCTACTATTTGGCCTCAGCCTCAGTGTATTTAAGTCTGAATATTATCCAAATACCATATTATTTCTGTATTTTTACTTTTTTTAATGAAGGAAGAATATGGAATATTTATTATTATTTAACAACATGGTGTTTATAAAGTGCCTGTGCAAATTTAAACATTAAAAGCTTTGGTTATAGACTAGGGCTGCCAACTTTAAGACCTTCATGACCCAGAGATTTTGATCTGAAACCTGGAGACTGGAGCAAATCCTGTATTATTTGCTTTTCACAGGTTTTCTGTTTTTCCCGAATTGCCTAATTAAAAAAGTACTGTAAATTAAAGCAATACAAACTGTAAATACATGGAACAAACATGGTGAAGGCAATGAGCAATCTAGGAATCACAATTATAAGATGCTTTATTCACACACACATCAGTTATGTGTGTAAAAAGCAATTCTAGAACAGCGTAATGTAGTCGAGCTACTGATTAAGTAGAAAGATTGTGGGACACTTTCACCATTCTTATTCGATACCTACATTAAAAAGCCTTTTATAATTTTACTCCAGGGAAGATACTGACATTGGTATATGTGCCATGAAGGCGGAGATGCAGAATGATATCCAGAGATGATTTTGTTATCTTGAAAATTAACTACATTGCACCATTGCCACTCTTTTAGACCCTAGGTTTAAGAACAAAATTTTCACAGGTAGAGTGAAGTAGCTAGTGGAAGCAATTGTTATGTCAGTTTATGGGATTGTTTAAATGAAATTGTGTATCCATTAGTATCAACCAAACTGCCAAGTTTATCTAGGATTAAACAGGAGATTATTCAATACCTAGGCAAGGCACTATTAAAAAAAGGAATGTCCAATAACTTGGTTGCATAGTAGAAAGCAGTAGTATCCAAATTGGCAAAGCTTGCACAGAAATATCTTGCCCCTGCTTCAACATCTGTTGAAAGTGAGCGAATTTTTAACATTGAAGGTGTTCAATACAGTGACTGCAGATGCAATTTCGTGGAAGACAATACAAAGAAATATTGTTTTTGTATCATAAAATGAAACTTTTGAAATTTGACTATTGCTACTGGTAGCAAAAAACTAATAATAAATAAATAAAAAGGTTAGTTGATAAATTTTCAGTTTTATCTTGGTAATTCAAAAATTAATTCTATGACAGTGTTATTCGGCCTTGGCTTTGGCTTCAGCTGGATGTCGAGTTTAATATTCAGCATTCGGCCAAAAACCATATTTGGTGCATCTCTAGTTGGTACCATAACTGAAAGTTGGGATAAATATAGGGTTAAATAGGATAATATCCTTATCCTATATATATGAAACAAAGTTTTGTAGAGAATTGAATGTATTTATGAAGGTTTTCAAAAGATTTCTTATTTCAATTACCATTTCAAAAATTTGCATCATGAAGTGTGAAGATATAATTTTTGAAGATTTTTGTAAATTCTGGAATAATAGATTGATAGTTTTTATGTTAGTATATTGGCTTATTTAGAAAACTATGGTTTTCAAAGTAATCCTTTCAAGAGAACATAGTTTGAAAATTGGTATTACTAAATTACAGTTCTCGGTTATAACGGCATTCAGGGGACTGGAAATTTATTATTGTTATAACCGAGTGTTATTATAACCAAGATGCAAAGGAACAGAATTAGTTACCAAATTCTAAATTTTATATGTATTATGATCTAATAAGTATATTAAACAAAAATATTTTTAATGATTAGTTAAATAATCTGATATTTCTTTGTCATATGCTCCAACTTGAAATGTTTTTCGAGGTCCTCAATGCAGTGAATAATACTAAATTTCTTTTTATGTCTCCTTTAATTCATAAAACCGTGATATCACTTTTATTGCTTGCATATCTTTGTTAACCGTGGGAACCGGTTCGTCTTGATCCTCTACTATATCTTCATCTTTGCGACACTTTCCATGCTTCCCTTCCATGACCTCCCTCACGATGTCTGGGTCAATTTGAACTTCCATTGTTATATAACATCATGGTTAGGGTTGCCAACTTTTAGATCTTCATGAAATGGAGATGTTGTTACGGGTTGCCTACTTTAATATATTCATAAACCAGAGTTTGCTTGAAACCTGGATACTTTAGAGAAACTCAAGAGGAATTAAATGTAATGATAAATATATTCAGTATACTTAAAGGCACTCATGATTTTAGGACATTATTAAAAATCGTTGTTTATTTTTTAAATATCGCTAATTAACAAAATTGTAAGAGCATCGTCAATTTGGTTTTTGTATAAAACAAAATACAATGGAAATTAAAGTGCAAACTATCTTAATTCAAATCATTTATAAAAAAGTCATAAAAAGGGCTTTCCGCTGCAATCGAAATTGAACTGGAGATATGTGCTACTCACCCGGAGACTGGAGATTATGGCGATGACCTTCATAACTTTTAAAACTTTCTACGTCCATCTCGGCTAACCATTCTGTTAGTGTTGTTCCATTAAAATTTATGTCTACTGATATAGTTTTGGAAAACGGCTTGTGCAAACCACATTGAATAAAGAGTTTCTGCTGTTGGATCCCTCCCCACCTGGGCGGTCAAGAGGCTGCCTTTAGTCCTTCAATGTATTGACGATCAGCAAAAATTAATAATAAAACAGTAAATGTCGTGAACCATTTTTGACATATTTGAATAGATACAGCACCTACTCCATACACTTTAGAAATGCATTTACTGGATTTTTGTGGATTATTGCTTTTTCTAAACTTAAAAAGCGTCACATGACACAAATGTATTTGATTTTCACTCTTTTTGACCCTTCAAAAAATTTACATATAATCACTTGCAAAACTCTAAAATCCATTGTTGTGTGTTGCTTACAAAGTCCATTGGTCAAATAAAAGTTTGATTTGGCATCTATCATGTTGTTTACTTGCTAATAAGACCACACTGATATCTGTTAGAATATACATCTTTTGGCCAACCCAATAGGCAGAAAAAATTGGTAACAAAACTTTGAGTGGTTCCAAAACATGGTTATGTGATGAGTGGTAGTTGCATTAAAAACTTTAGCAATATGTGTCTGTAATACTCAATTTAATCAAGAAATGTATGCACGTAAACTAAATGCATGAAGAAAATTATGAGCTTCTTGGAAAAATTTAGCTTGGGATGATTGTCACACACACAGGAAGATGTTAATTGCTGTTTATTACGAGTTTCTATGCTTAATGAGTAGAGACTGTGAGTTCCAATAAATAATACATATTTGAAAGTTTGAAAACATGATTTGTAAAATGAAAAAAAAAATTAATCTTATTATTCAAGGTACTTTGTGAAGCTATAAAATGATTGAGTAAACCAAATGAGCACTATTATTTTCTTCAATATTTTGCATATCAGTAATTTAGATTGCTTATTGAAAGGATGCTGGTTAAGTAAACTCGTTATTGACAAATTTACATGGCAAGGAATGGAAGACCATGGCAATATACTACCCACTCACCTTCAGGCACATCTTTTAGATGCCAAACTGTTTGTTAATATTTGAATAAATTAGTTGAAAAGAAAAGTAAAATGTGAATCAATTATTACCTAAATTTTAAAAAAACTTAGAAATTCAAAGTATTAAGAGGTCAAGAAAAAGATACAAAACTGTGTTACCAAAGTTGTAAATATATGTATATATAATTTCAATAGAATAACATCACAGAATTTTAGATTCATGCACATTTTTTATAATGGAAGAAAAATTTTTCAAGTCATAATATTAAATTGCAAAAATATTATTTTGGACGGTGGTAACCAGGCCTGCGCCAGGCATATTTGCCGCTCGGGTGCAAGCAGTTTATGCAGCCCCTTACGGACTTATAAAAGCACCCTGGTCCAAATTTTTTTTGATTTTCAGATTAAAAGTTGTGTTTAATTTAAGAATTAAATTGTGCAAAATACAAAATTGTGATAGATTCTTACCTCAACCTGTCAATTGCCTCCCCTAATTTGTTACCACCTGGGTGCGATGCACCCATAGGCCGGCAAGGCCCTGGTGGTAATAATAAAATAATACTGGAAATAAGTTTGACTGATAGCATGTTATTATATTTTTAAAATTCTAGGAGGAATGGATTGGTGCACTACTGGGTACTATCATATGCTTCTGTGTTGTGAGAATAACAGGTGACTTGAGTACTGCTTCATCTGGCATGGCAAAAAAAGAAATGATGGAGGAGGATTTTCCCATATACAAGTATGAAATTTGAATTTATCAAGTTTTTTAATTTTAAATTTTCTCCTGAAATATTTAAAAAAATGTGATAGAACTTGCACTAATATGATATTGTTTGAAATATAACTCCTTCAGAAGATTCATTACAATCAAAGCTAAAAAATTAGTGGTTCCTAAGGAATAACTATAACCTAAAACAAGTTATTTGTTTACAAGAGAATTATCAAGATCCTCTTCTTGCTAAAAAAATTCAAGAATAAGCACTTCAAAATCAAAAGATTGAAAGAAATACTTGTCAGATATCTCCAATATGTATTTATGAAAGAACTGCACATGCTATCAAAAATGTTCTATAAAGCAAACTAAAAGACAATTACAAACATGTTTCAAAGGACACACGATGAACCTAAAGTACCGTAGATTTGTAAAATTGGGGGTTGCTAAACACATTCAAGAAACAGGACACTTGATAAGTAGTGATTTGATATTAATAACAGCAGAAAATAAAAAAATAAATGCATTGGAGAGCTTACAAATCTTAAAAAATTGAACCATTTCCATTAACAGTGATCTGGAACTTATCTTGCACTCATTACTATATGTATTTCTGTATGATACAGATTTCTTCAAAAAAATCTTTGTGGTTATAACCCAGATTACCACCCCCTCTCCTTTTCTGACAATATACCTCTCATTCCCTTAGGTTCAAATACCTTACCTTTCAAACTTGTGCCCCAAACCCCCTTCCCATGCTCACCCTTAATGGGCACCCATCTGAAAATCCTCCCTTTCTGCACACATACAAAAACAACACAATTACTGTCACACATGTTCTTTTAGAATATAATTTTGGTGAATTTTCACTCAAGATTGCAGCATTGCAGCTGAAATGCACATCTTGTTTTATAACTTTGTTGTGGCTACTTGAGATAGCTGAGATAAATACTTTTTCCAATTTGTTGATTTTTAGGTGTTAATCTTGAAGTATATTTGTGTTTTACATAATTTCAGTTAGTTTATGCATGGTTCATGATGTAAGTTGTCCATGGACTCAGAATACATTTATTCTTATGCTGAATTGTTATTTGAAACCCGCATCCTTGTCTTTATTCATCCCCTTAAATATTTGTTTTTATTTCATTTATTTATATTATTGCCTTAATTACATCTCCATATTTATGCATCCATATGTTTCTCTCTATATTATAAGCACACAATGTGTGATGCTATGCTGAATGCTAGCGCTATCGTTTTCTCAGATTGCAGGAATTTTTTCCTTCATACATCAAAATAGCTAAATATGAACCAGTTTCCTTCATTTTTACTGTATTCAACAGTTAAAACTGTATCCTATCTTACTCTTGCTATGTTTACGTGTTGCACAGTCAAAATTTTCAGAAATATGCATCCTTTTTCGATATTTTGTGAATTTTTCGTACTCTTTCCAGGTGTTGCCAAGGCAACCCTCATTGTTGTCTCTGATTCAATTAGCCTCAATTAAGCCTTCAATTAGATGAAAGAATGGTGTTATTTGCTTAGAACATTTCTTTATGTATCAAAATTATTGTTGTAACAATGTCAATCTTTATACATAGTTATAGTAGGTACATAGTTACTGATAATTATTTAGGAAACTGGGTGTGGGAGCATTTAAAACGATTGACCACAGCAATTGAATCTTCTTTCATCATATGGATACTGGAATCTTACCTTTTTTGTTAGAAAATCTTTATATTCTATATTTTTTGTTTATTAACGCAAATAGGCCCATGCATCTGGTTTACTTTTACCAGAGCGAGTGTTCAATCATGGACAATTATATGTTGGATTTTCAAGAATTTCTTCCTTACAAGACATCAAAGTTAACATTTCAGAGTGCTACAGAAAAGGAAAAGTATGAAAGGGCATAATTACATAAGACATTTTGTGTAAAGTACTTTTGAATAATTAACGACAAATGCATGCATATTCATTACAAAATGATAATCTCTCTATATCGAATGAAATGAGGGTTGGTGAGCATAGCATGCTGGGGCGGAGCCCGCTAGTATTACACAAAAATATCATTTAAGGGCAAATTTTTATGGTAAATCACAACGTGAACTCCATAACACTTAAGAATCCATAATTTTCAGAAATCCATATAATGCTTGATCTCAAAGTTTCCAGATTTGTGAGCTTTTACTGCATTGCATTAATTAGGGTAGCATATTTTTATTTCCTTTCTGTCTAAGGAAATTTTCAATCAATCATTCTGAAGGATAATGCTTTATGTTATTTAAATAGTCTTTCACAGTTCTGACAAAGATATTTTTACTATGTTTTCTAAACTTATGCAAATCTTTTAAAATTTTAGCTTCATTACTAATTAGAAAATGAATTATTTTAGTAAGAATATATAATTTATTTTCATTTATTCTGCATTTAATTTGTATCATCATCATCATAAGTAGTCTGTTTGTAGACAGGTCCGTGATTATTCATGATTAAACCTGGTTCTCCACATACTCCTATTTTCTGCAGCTTTCTTCCTGTTTTTTAGCTCTCTTTCTCCTTTCGAGTCGTCTATCACCTGAAACCTTTTTCTCTTTCTCCATCCAATTTTCCTTCTAGCACATATTTAATCATGCTCTCTCTCCTTAGGTAATGTCCAATCCAATTTGGTTTCCCCTTTCTGATAGTCTGTATAATCGTTCACTCCTCTCCTACTTCCTCGTTTTTCAACCTGTCTATTTTATCTTCAGCATTCTTCTCCATGTCCACATTTCCAAGCTTTTCAAGTATTTTATATTATTTTTCCTTAGCATCCATGTTTCGACTCCAAAGAAAGCTATATTCCTTACATACCATTTTATCAACTTCTTGTGGATACCCTCTATATTCCCTATTAGTAGGAGTTTCTTTCGTATGAAAGTGGCTTTTGCTTTTGTTATTCTAGTCTTGATTTCATTGATACATTTTGCATCTCTCGTTATGATGCTACCAAGGTATTTATATTCTGAAACTTGTTCTTTTCTCCAATACTTATATTCAAATTTTCCTCTTTACTTGATAATCGCATGACCTTGGATTTTTCTGTATTTATTTCCATACCGTATTTTCTATCTGTTATTACTAGTCTATATATACATATATAGTATATACAGTGCTCGAAGTGGAGGAAAAAAAGTAGTGGGATGGTAGCAAGTCGGTGCAAGAATTAAGGTAAAAGGATTATCAGCATTTACCTATAAATAAATTATCATTTCTTTCACTCGTTATGACATATCAATCCACATGACACCAGTGTTGAATCCAGACGTTCTTCCCTGGCGGGGAAGCTGCATGGGTCGGGGGGGTATATAATATATTGCTAGAAAATTAGCAGGAGTTGTCTTTTTTGTTACTGTTTAAATAATTAAGTAAAATAAAATGCGATTTATTTATATTTTATTTATTTATTGCAGATTAACAAATAATTTGTAATATAATTTTATACATCACCATTTAATAACTAAATTAACTAAATTTAATATTTGGAATAATCATAGAAAATTTGATTAGATATGTAACAAACGCTTTAATAAACCTTAGTCTTGATAAGTAATATAATTATAAAACACTAAATATATATTTATTGAAAAGAAGAAATAAATAAATTTGTATTCATCAGTACTCAGGAAGATAAAAAACAGCATAAACAAAAATAAACAAATATACAAAATTATACCTATTTACGCATCTAGTACTTTTAAATAGACATAATGTAACAAAAAATGTTTTATTTCACGAAAACTGACAAATTCCTGTGCCTTAATAAAAAATAATAACTATATGAATTTATGGTTTAATCTCAGGACACTTGATAAGGAACTTAAACAATTTAAGTTAACCTCAGTCTCCTTAGTTGCTTCTTAGTGTATGTGTCAGTAACATCGTCTATCAAAGTATTTGGTAACTCATCAGGTCCCTTGATAGCGATTTTCATGAGGTCTTGCAATGTTTCTTCACCCAATCTATTTCTTAATTTTGTCATCAGCCTATTCATTGTACTAAAAGACCGTTCAGCACTTGTGGTGGATACTGGAATGCAACATAGTTTTACGCATAAACTCTTAAGTTCATCACATCAAATATTGGATTTCAAAATTAATTTCAAAATATTATTCTGACTGTCTTCGGATTGGACGGCATACATAAAGGAATGAATATTATTCCACAATGCATCGAAATTTAAATGCAGCAAACCAGATAAATGCCTATCATTCTGTTCAGTCACAGTACAAACTGATTCTGCTGATTCCAACTTTGAGGTAATTTTGATGAACAGTCTAGCCTTGCCGTTGAATCGATAACTCATCTGGTTAATCATTTCATTGGCGAATTTACTGGCTGTTTTAAAACATTTCAGGTTTTTTGTTTTCCTTTACGGGGCGTATATTTTCAAGATCTTTAACCATGGACGTGTAGTTTTTCCAGATTGTGCTTTCTTCATTATTTTCAAAGCAATCATGAGATATAGTTGTAAGGTGTTTAATAATGGAATCAATAAGTCTGGGTAAAGCAGATAAACATAAACCTTCTTTTTGTAAAATCTTACTTAGATTTGAAACAGCAAGTAGTGCTTCATGTAAAACACAGAGGTTTATTTAAAAACTGGATTTTTCCATTTCTAATAAAATGCCTCCTGCTAAAGAAGCAAGGTCCGCACCATCCTTATGTATCTGTTCACAAGTCATCATTATGGAACTGTAACAAAGCCTGACTGCATCAATAGGTCTAAAATTACTTAGCCAGCGAGTTTCTATTGTTTCTGGAATTTTTAATAGTCGTTCCTCAAGAATGGATTGAACATTGTGTAACATTCTTTCCCGTCTAGATGATCTATGAAACAGTTTGTAAATATCTTCAACAACATGCAGCACTCGTTTAATCACTGGATATTTGTTTCTAGCACTTGTCAAAGCTAAGGATAATACGTGTGCTCTGCAGTGTATGTAAGGTATTTCTCGTCCAACTTTTTCTGATAGTTTCTTTTGTACACTGGAAATATTTCCTGAGAAAGTAGTAGCTCCATCAAATGAACATGACACTAAATATTTTAAATCTATTTTCCATTGTTTTAGCTGACATAAAATGGTTTGCGTTATAGTTTCTGCAGCCACATTATCTAATTTAATTAAACAGAGGAACATTTCTCTAATATTGTTTTTATCTACGAAACGTAATAATATCGTAAGTTCTGACATATTATTAATATTTGTGGACTCATCAGCCATTAACGAATAGTACTTATTTTTCACAATGATGCTGGAATCATGTTTATCTAATATCTCTCCAATGCACGAAATAAATTCTGACCCAATCGCTTTGCTAATATAAGTAGAGTGGCAGCTTTGTCCTTTTAACCAAGTATTGAGGATATCGTCACATTTAATAAGAATTTTTTAAATTAATGCTTCATATTTGGTTGTATGAGGTATTTCTTCTTTAGCTAGAAAATATAGGACTTCTATAAGACCGACGATTTTGGCCTTTGTGTGTTTCACTCTCGTTAATTAATATGCTATGTACTGGTTTCTACATTCCCTGGAGACGCCAACGTTTCCATAGAAACACTACGTGCATGCTTTTCGGAATTTGCATGTTTTTCTAGTTTACCATTATTTCCCGCGGCTTTTCTATAATTAGTAAAAGGTTGATAAAAATACCACCAGATTTTTGTATCGCCTCTAAATCCTTTTTCAAAAATATCTCACAAAATTTGCAAAATGCTCCTCTGCGAATACTATGGAAATAAAGCCATTCATATGTTGATTCCTGCTTTTTATTATATTTTGATTTAGTTTTCTTGCTGATATCACTGCTGTTACCTATATCTTCAATTTCCAGTGTTTTCCCATCTTCAATCCATTCATCTTCTTTTCTACAACTACTACAGTTACTATCCTCTTCTTTTTTCTCACTTAAATCACTATTCGCTTCATTCTCTAACTCCATATTTAGTTTTTCCTTTTTTTCCTTTTGAAAGAATGTCAGAAGAGATTTTTGCGAATCCGAAGTCTTACGCTTCTTTGCGTTAGACATTATTTGGGGTATGGCATAAAATTTTAAGAAAGTAACTGAAAAGAAATATTTTCACTTAAGTAAATAACAATAAGTAACAATTGAAATATAAAGTAAATTAATTTAGCTGTTATTGATTTTGAGATTTTTTGTATAGATTTGTGTTCCAATTCATTCCAATGTACTGAATAAAACTTACCAATTGTTAATAAAATTTAATTTTCACCTCAGTGGAAACTGCAGCTTACACACATGCATGACAAAATCAGTCATATGAAGTATCGTCATGTAACTAGGAAAATGCTCTTCAGTCTCTCCTATTTCATTGATATTATCTTCAGTTTCCATTGGAAGACACTTTACAATGCTAGAACTTGTAGCTAGGCCTACATCTCCTACACTGTCTTCACTGCTTACTTTTTCTTTTTCTGCATCAGAATCACTTTTCTTTTTGTTGTTTTCACAAGCCACTTATCCATATTTAATAGGGTAATTTAGTATATTAAAATAAAACTTGATAAGTCAGAGAAACATTTAGCAACACCTTGTTAATAGCCCTAGAGTTCCTTGATGTGCCCACCAATAGAGTACGCCACTGTAGGTGTTTGCATTTGCAATTAGGGTTGCCAACTTTTAGATCTTCATGAACCAGAGATGTTGTTACGGGTTGCCTACTTGAAGATATTCATAAACCGGAGTTTGCTTGAAACCTGGATACTTTAGAACAGTGGTGCCCAACCTATGGCCCGAGGGCCAGATGCGGCCCGGGAAGGATTTTTGTGCGGCCCGCGAAGCCATGACGAAAAAGCAGTCCGAATAATTTATCAGACATATTCGTACATTTTTATGAAAATTTTGATAAAACTTTCAATATTTAAATGTTAACCATAGAAACATTATTTTGACACGATTTTCGCTTGTATAGCACATCCGAATATATAGGTAACTTCCAATTTAAACTCTAATCCAGCTCGCAGAAGAATTTGCAACTTCCAATGCGGCCCGCCATGTAGAAAAGGTTGGGCACCACTGCTTTAGAAGAAACCAAGCAGAATTAAATGTAATGATAAATATATTCAATATTCTTAAAGGCACTCGTGATTTTAGGACATATGATTAAAAATCGTTGTTTATTTTTTAAATATCGATAATTAACAAAATTGTACGAGCATCATCAATTTAAGTTTTTATATAAAACAAAATACAATGGAAATTAAAGCGCAAACTATCGTAATTCGAACCATTTATAAAAAACGCAAAAAAGTTGTAAAAAAGGCTTTCCGCTGCAATCGAAATTGAACCGGAAATTTGTGCTACTCACCCGGAGACCGGAGATTATGGCGATGACCCGGAGATCTCCGGCCCGAAAGCCGGAGGTTGGCAACCCTATTTGCAATACAAGATATTAGATTGCAGTTAACTGTATGCGATTTCTGATTTTATTAAAAATAAATAAAATAATTAAACAGTAAAATAAAGAAAAAAGTAAAAATAAATGATTCGTTGCATTACAAGAAGTACCGGGATGGTTTAGAGTTCGTAGAAAAGAAGTGGGATGGTTTGAAATTTATAAAAAGGAAGTGGGATGGCATCCTACCTCACTTCGAGCACTGAGTATATACTGTAGCTGCCCGAATAGAAGCCGACCCCGGATATAATTTCCACAATTTTTTGACAAAAACGTAAATTTTGTAGATTTTATGCTGAAGTGTGCCGGGCATTCATGCACATCTTAGAATACATTATTCGAGATCGAAGAAATTTGTGGGAAATGGTTTAGTTGTTGACATTTTGAAATAATACTCCAATTAATAATATTGTGTTGCTGAATAATATTCCACATTCAGTGACAATAATTTCATTCATCTTCATTTTCACAAAAGGTCAAATATAGTAACAGCGATCTTGCCAAGATATTTTTTCATCCAAGTATATTTCCAATGAAATTAGCATTTACATTGCCTTAAGAAATTGCATTTTTATGATTATACATGTTCCATGTAAAGTTTTACTGAAATTCAAACAGTTGAGCATTCACAGTCGTCAATTTATTTTGCATAATCGTCAATTTATGCAAGTGATCTCACCAAGATATTTTTTCATCCACGTCTATCTCCAACGAAATTAGCATTTACATTACCTTAAGAAATTGCATTTTTATAATTACACACATTCCACGTAAAGTTTTACCGAAATTCAAACAGTTGAACATTCACAGTCGTCAACGCATTTTGCGTAATCGTCAATTTATGCAAGCGATGTCGCCAGATATTTTTATATATATTCATCGTAGATCAAATATTTACTTTACGAAAAATATAGTACTATCATTTGAACGCGAAGGCAATGAGAGACTTCAAGATTTAACCATAACCCAAATTTTCCTTGGACTCGCATTTAAGCTGAGGTGTGATTTTTTCATGATAGGTTTTTACAAAAAACATCGGCTTGTATTCGGGCAGATATGGTATATATAGTATATCATTTTCTGAACTTCCTTTTCCTTTCTTGCTGGAAGTACTTGGTCATCCACATATTTAACTCTTCTTATAATTCTTCCTCCAATTTGTAAATCTCCTGTGCCTTCTAATGCTTCTTGCATTAGCCTCTCTCCATATATATTGAATAGTAAATTTGTATAGAATATATAACAGTTTTAACTTTGACTTGGTATGAATAAGAAATTTTGTAATGTGAAATGTGGGGATTCCACTTATATTATTATTGTTTAGTTGAACATTTAAAGCATATTTTTCTGGTTAAAAATTTTTTTCTGGAATTTATAGGAAAAATATCAAATCAGTGATTGTGATTTTCTGATAAAGTTGGTTTGGATTACTGCTTTACCTTAGGAAAGAGGGGGGATATTTCAGGTATATAAGGTAGGGTGGTAATTTCCGAAGCACCATGAGGAGAATGTACTGCCATTTTGCTCTGCAGTAATACTAATATTGGTGATATACAAGAGAGGCTTGACATGAACGTGCATGTTCGTACGTGTGATTCATTAAGTGCTATCGTATAAGTGCATAACAGGAGAAAAACCACTACAGTTCCCATCCACATTGCTGACGCTAATTGAATTGGTGTGGTGCTTTTTAGTAGTCCATCCATTTTGCCAATAAATAGCACTTTATTTTGTGTAACTATTTAAAGTAGAGAGCATATGGTATCTAATTTTCAGATTTTAGAGGTTATAATTGTGATCTTAAAATGTTTTTTATTCTTGTTTTTAATATAAAGTTAAATTATGAATTTTGGGAGTTATAATTATGCATTCTTACTGGAATTTGCATTATTTTTCCAATTGAAATAACATTTTATATATGTATGATTCATTTTCATATACAGTAGAGTCTCGATTATCTGAGCCCGCTTATCCGAGGTTCTGGGTTAACCGAGGCGGCCCCCTCTAAAATACATTGTAGTTGTTTTTAGCTTGCAGTCAAGGTCACAGGTTATTTACGACATGTAAATCATGGCTCCTCACGACTTCAGTTTTCAGTTGATACATAGTGTAAGATTCACAAAGCATGCGGCTGCATTCAGCTGCAACAATGTAACTGAGGCATGGTCCTATCGACGGAGGCTCGGATCGTCGAGTCAGTTGTCGATTATACATTAAACTACACTTCGATACCCACTGACTTGTCCATCCTTGACATTCATAATTTTTCTTACCCTATAATAGTTAGACGCTTGCTACAAAGGGCTAGTGTTAGTGGTGGGCAGAAAACATTAAAAGACTATTTTGTTTAAGTAATATCAATAAATTGTTCTTTTAGTTTAGTTACATATGTATAAAATAGGGCTAGTGTTAGTGGTGGGCAGAAAACTTTAAAAGACTATTTTGTTTAAGTAATATCAATAAATTGTTCTTTTAGTTTAGTTACATATGTATAAAATAAATTTTCTAAACATACATATACATAGGCCTATTTTTAATACCTAAAAATGAACCTTCCGTTTTATCCGAGTTTATCATTATCTGAGGTTAGCTTGGTCCACTTTACCTTGGATAATTGAGATTCTACTGTACATATAACAATACCGATCTAAGGCAGGGTTTCTCAAACTTTTTTGGCTGCGTACCCGTTAGAACTCAATCAATCAATTGAAGTACCCCCTTATTAAATAATACGACAACTACAGTAGGTCCTCGATAACCATCATTAATTGGTTCCTGGAATGTTTCATAGTTTTCAAAACTTTTTAAATTTATTTTAAATTTATTTTTCACAAGCTCATAAACAGAACTTTAGCATAATAACAATAACAAAAATGAACACATACGACCATACCCTCGGCAGGATGCAAACCCACGACCCTAGCATTAGGAGCTAGGCATGCTAACCATTCCTCTACAAAATATTATTTTCCGTGTAGCAAAATCTGTTAATATATATAATGGTGAATTGCGATCTCTTAGTAAATATTTCTCAATTCAAGGAAGTTCTTTTTAATGCTGTTTTTGATTTTTTTCTCAAAGATATTTCTAAGATTGAATTCCATCATGATTTTTAATATTGAAATGTTTATTCTAAAAAGTGCATTCTAACTTATTTTCATGCATATGGTGCCTAATAATCTCTAGATAACTTCTGATTAAACTATAATCCATTGGCTATTTCCAATGCTGCCCACCGAAGGGTTTACTGCCACCAATGCAGAAAAGGTCCACCACTGTGATAGCAATCTTTCTCTCTCATGTCAGTCACAGTCACATCATCTTATTCGTTTGTCTGCTTCATTAAAATATAGCGACTGAACTTTTTCAGTTTTTTTGTACCACTTGGCGACAAACGATGGTTGATCTAAACAACGATTATAATTATTGATGGTGATGGTTATCGAGGTCCTACTGTATTACACAAAATAGACTTATTTAAAAACGAAAGAGTTTACATATAATAAATAACACTTATTGAGATGAACGTGGCCTCAGTTGTAAGTTAGGGTCGACATGTAATTTGTGATGATTTTTTTTCTTAATTAAACTCAGAGACAAAAATCCAGATTCGTACTTGCACATTGTGGGGAAAGGAGTGAATATTTTGATTGCTCTTTTAGATGTTTCCCCATACTTGTTTGAGAATTTTGCCCATAAAGCAATCAACGTTACCTTCGAGAATTTAATTTTCAAATCATCGTCAGTAGAAATATTCTTTCTTGTTCATTTCCTATTAGACGTAAAATCGAAAAATCCACATCAAATGGATTGTGCATCCAATTATTATAATCGTCCATTTCTGGAAAATATTATTGTAATAGTTCTGTGAATCCTTGCAAATGTTCTTTTATTTCTGAAAAATCCAAACAGGAATAAAAATTTGTACGTATTTCAGATTTGCCAGTTTGGTTTTACCTGGTTTTATGACTTAATCCGTAACACGTCTTGTCCCTTGGTCAATGGATGCAAACAAAATACTTAAGCTGCCACCCTCGGTGATAAGGCTGCAGTTTACTGTTATTTATGCATTCAATGTTTTTAGAGACAAAATATACTGTATTGTTTATCTGCACACATAGTGAAGAAATTTGTTGTAAAACATATTCTATAACAACATCAAAGTGAAAAAAGCTGATTTGGAGCATCCAGTGTGATAATATCAGCCATTATATAAATTTTCTCAAGTACCCTCTAGCACCTTTAAAAGTACCCCCAGGGTACACCTCCCTCAATTTGGGAAACCGTGATCTAAGGCTTAAAATGAAGTTTCTTTTCCAAAAATTATAATTTAATATTTAGAAAGAACTATCAAACCTTTCTTAAATAACAATTTTGGTATTTTATCTAGTATTTTAAAGTACAGTAGGGCCTCGATAACCGTCGCCATTGATAATCATTGTTCCGATCAACCGTCATTTGTTGCCAAGTGGTAAAAAAAATTAAAAAGTTCCGTCGCCATTTTTTAATGAAGCAGACAAATGAATACGATGATGATTGCGCTGTGACTGAGAAAGAAAGATTGCTATTGCAGTGGTGGGCAACCTTTTCTGCATGTTGGGCCATATTAGTGGCAGTGAACCCTTCGGTGAGCTGCATTGGAAATGGTCAATGGGTTATAGTTAAATTGCAAGTTATCTAGAGATTCTTAGACACTATATGCGTGGAATTAAAGTTAGAATTAGCTTTTTAGGATTAATATTTCAATATTAAAAATTATGATGGAATTCAATCTTAGAAATATCTTTAACCCAGGAGAACATGCACCTACGGGGAATCCCCGCACTTTTTAAATTTTTTCAAATATTTTGCCGTCCAGCAATAGGGCAAGCTAGATGCTCTGTCTACCTTCCTGTTTACATCCATAAAATTAGTCGACGTCTTGCCAATGCCAAATTTGCACGTGTTTGTATGTAAGAGGTCTTTTTGTTATCTTTGAGGTGGATTCCCGGTCGTGCGTGTTACCATGTAATTGAATTTTGGTGGATTTCTACGAATTTTTGAGTAATTTTTGATGTAGTTTACAATTTTATTACCCTTTAAATTTATTTTATGCTATTTCCCTTTAAAATCAACATGGACGAAACCGAAATATAGCGCATTTTGGTGCTTATTGCTCTAAAAGAAAGAACCGCAAAACCAAGACATGATGTAATCATTGTGAAAAGCCGATCAGTAGAGAGCATAAAACATTCACTTGTTCCTCATGCTATTTACAAACCAATTTCGAAGAAGAATCTGAATAAGTAAATGAAAAGTTTTGTATTTCAATATTCCTGTTTATACTCCTGTTTTTTAACCGTAGTAATCTTTATAAAATATGTAATTATAGGTTTTTTTAATAACACGTTTGCACAAATACAATTTTTGCATTAATAAATTTCAAAAAGCAAGTTTTTAGTATTGGCCTTTTCCCTAATGTGCGTGCCATGGTGTTATAGAAGGTAGTGCGCACTCTGATGGGTTAAGAAAAAATCAAAAACAGGAATAAAAAGAATGCTACTAAGAGGTCACAATTTATTATTCTGTATCCTCACGGACTTGGCTACATAGAAAATAATGTTTGGTAGTTAACTAAAATAAATGAAAAAAGTTTTGAAAACTATGAAACACTGGTGGTGGGCTGCATAAAATTGCCTAGTGGGCTGCATCAGGTTCGCAGGCTGCAGGTTTGGCCCCCCAGATCTATGGAAACGATGCGCTGCGGCTGTACTCGGAGAACATTTTGTCAATCATGTTAGAGTGAAATAATTTCGTGTAAATCGAAACTGGGTTAAACAAAGACTATTAGAATTTTGCCTTCATATATAAGAATTAAACAGCAAAACATTCTTCGCGGATTGCAGTTGCAGTTAACATATTTCTTAAATATTTTATAGCTTATTAAACCTCAGGTGATAAAAATGGTCCCAAGATGTAGTGTTAGTGACAATGCTGCTAAAAGGCCCAGAAATGTGACATCCTTTCAAATAAAACTAGAAGTGAATGAACGAAAATGACAGTCTAAAATTTCAAGCAAACTGAGACCTAAAAATTCAGTTTTATATGATGTTTGTAAGGTCTTTTTAAACGAATTATTGACCTATGACGTTGTTCCTATGGGAAAATCGGTTTTGACTATCGTCGTTTTGGTAATCGGGGATTCCAAGCACCAGTTAACAATGGTTATCAAGGCCCTACTGTATATTATTTTTTATTTTCAGAAAAAAATGATGTTTCTATCTAAAAAATATAATTTTATATGATTTGTTTTCAATAAGCTTGCATTTATTCACAAATTCACTTTGAAATTTATGGGGTTTGTAGGATTCTGATTCATCAGTTTAAATAATTAAAGTAATTGACATATCTTATTTTTACAAATAGAGGTCACTTCCAATGTTATGGCATATTTCACTTGTTCACTTTCACCATCATATCAGATATGATTAAAGTTTTGTAAAAATTGAAGTTACTTGGCTGACAGTTTCAAGAGTAATCGAACATAGCAATATGGCCAAATTAAATGTTAATATCCATGAAATTAGAACATTTTATGAGTATGTTTGTAGGGGTTCTTCCTGGCTATTTTTGTAATGTAAATAGGCAGTGCTGTAACTAGGGTATGGCGAAGGTGGTTTTTGCCATAGGCACCACTTTCAAAAGGCACCCAAACGTTCCCTCAAAACATGCCAAAAGCGTAATTTCTGACAAATAAATAAAAATTTAATACTCAAATTTTAAAGGCATTGTTAATAAAATGCTACTATTCTCTTTTAAAATGCAGGAAAAAATGATATTCTACATAACTAAAGCGTTTCCAAAAATTTTGCCATAGGCTCTATATCTCCCAGGTACACCTCTGTGTATAGGATGTAAATTAGTTAGCCATGTGCTGCTGCACATAGCAGCTTCAAGAGACAGAATTTATATACAAATCTCATTTTAATTTTGGAAGAATAATCGAAAGAAGTCAAATCAATTTTACATCATTCATTGGTAACAGCGAAATACAAAATTTGTCAGCTATAGTTAAAGTGAGCATTTTCTGAAAGACAAAATACAGGACATATTTAGTTATGTCTTGTATTTTGATTTAAAAATATATGACATGGAAACCATTGGCCACTGAAAATGATGAAAAAAACATTTAATATCACTGCTGGGAATTGTTTTCTTAATGTAGTGATATTTCTTTTTTGTCAAATAGCTATTGAAAACACATTTTCTCTTTGGGGGAATTTTTTTTGGAAAAATTGTCTCACAAATAAAACTACTCATGAAATCAACATTCAGATGGTCAACAGTTTTTATTACCTCCACTAATATGGTAATGCAATTTCTGGTTTAAAAAAAATATTGACACAGATGATCTCGGTCTAAATATTTCTTATTTAAATCTCTCATTGCATGATGGTCGACATTTTCACTTGGAATCAGATATTTAGGTTCTGAATGAATTCCATCTTGTTATATGATAGAATTATGTAGAATGCATGCTGATTTTACAATGTTTTCTACTGTCCCTTCCAAAGTGCATATGGGTCCTTCAAAGGCTTGAAATTTTGTCATTAGCATTCCAAATGCACATTCTGTTGATTTACGACCTCTAGAAAAATCTATAATTGCATGTACTCAATACTCCTCCATCACTGTTTCTTCCAAACTCACCGACATCAATAATTTAAAAAAATGCCATTGGTGTCACAGGTTGCCATAAGCACCACTGAATAAAATGAAACGTTGCAACTAGTCCCTTCTGTGTGGATATAGAAGTTTCTAGTTCAGTGTTTCTCAACCGGTGTGTCGCGGACGAGGTCCAGGTGTGTCGCGAAAATTTAGAAAAAAGGCTCAAATTTCACATTAATTTTTTAAAAATTGTTATTCGACAGATTTTTATTTATTTTTGTTTATTTTATTAAATAATGAATTTTATTTATACATATATAAATTTCGTTGTACATAATCTGAAATGACCTCGGTCATATTTGTACTAATTTAATATTAACAAACAAACATTTTCTTATATTTTTTGTTATATTTATGGTGTTTTATTGTTAAATAATGAATTTTAAGTATTTTTGTTATGTTTTAACCAAAAAATTTGACTTTTTATATCATGGTGTGTCGCGATTATTTCATGGTGTGTTGTGAGAGCTGGATCATTTAAAAAGTGTGTCGCCAAAGCAAAAAGGTTGAAAAACACTGCTCTAGTTGCTAGTCGGTTGCTGCAGTTGCCTGTTGCTAGTTTCTTCTGTGTTGCACCTCCCTAAGAATACCTCGGTATGCAATCGATATATTTTTATCGAAATAGGAACAAGTGCTTGAATTTTAAAAATAAATCGAGAATATAATATGAAAATTTTTTGTGATATTTGTCTTACTGCAGTATATCCATAAAAACATTTTCATGTTAGAAAATACAGGATTTTTACAGTACAGTTAATGAAATACAGGACATTTGGGCGTCCTGTGTAATAATTTAAAATATACAGGGCAAGGTCCTGAAATACAGGACTGTCCTGTAAAATACACGGTGGACGTTCACCTTAGTTATAGTATACTACAGTAATAGATGATTAAGAGCATTTTCCAAGAATTTCTGTACACTATAGATAAAATAATACTAATATTTCACTCACTATATTAGTTTTCCTGCTTGATTATAAGTAGCTTGGTTGGAAAGTAGTTGTGTGTACTTTTAGATGGGATAAATAACCTTTATGTGTGAGGTGAGAGACCCCAGAAATTACTTTTATCATATAATTTTATTCTTGGATAGGAATTATCCAGAGAAAAAGTATTGCAGGAATCGGAACAGGTTTAAATTTGTCAACATTAATATACAAGCAGTATATCTGGACACAGACAATAGAAGGGAGCTAATTTGGTAATATTAATGCACTATAAATAAGACCAACTAGACCAGGGATTCTTAACCTTTTGTGAACCCCGCACCCCCACAGCGATCCATGGTAATCCCGCACCCCACCAACATTTTTTCAATGGTCATTAATTTTAATTTTTTTTAAGTTTAACAAATTATTAAACGTATGGTATTTAAAATCAAATATATTTATTACAAACTACATTTTAAACAACCTTTCCTCGATTCAAGACACAATAATATTGTAATACAGGTGAAACGATGGTTAGGCACGTCAGGAAAGTGGCTCCAGCATTTTATTACAATGGAATCCTATCCAACAGTTCCATATTAGTTTTCAAGATTGTTTCTTTTTAAACAATTTTTAATGCTATATTTATCTTGAACTTCAAAATAACCCATCTGTAGTGGATTATCTTAGCCTTCTCACGCAAAGTAGGACCGAGAGAATGACTTTGTTATAAACATAATTAAAGGCGGAAAAATATAGCGACAGTATGTCTGGGCACGGCCATTTAAATCGCTTTGTAAACAGACCTCGAATAGTGATTACAGTCTGTTATTTCAAGGAAACTAATGTTCTTCAGTATCTTGCTATATATCTAATAAGAAACATGGGCGCATGAATATACGCACTAGGACTGCAGCTGGTTAGAATGGGTGGTTGAAAATGCCTTATCTAAAAAAATAAATAAATAAAAAAGTCAAATTGCAACATGTTCCCACCGCACACCCTGGTCCCCCTTCCCGCACCCCCTGGACCATCTTCCCGCACCCCCGGTTAAGAACCCCTGAACTAGACCTTTTTAAACCATTAAGAATCTTTCAGTCATTATATAATGAAAATTTTAATTTGGATGATTGATGTGGTTTTTAATAAACTTTATCCAGCCGAACTAAATTAGTTTATTATCGTTCGCTGTATCAATTTCGTAAATATATTGATTTAAGTGACTGGAATGACATATTTATTGATGTAACACCAATGCTAAATATTAATACTGGATTAAAAATAAACCAAAAGAAATTAGCCGAATCTAAATCTCTTTGATGTATAAACGACTTGATGTAAAAATTACCTGAAACGTTGCGTGTTATTTTGTTGTTTTGCTCTTTTAACAGGTAAATGGTTACCGGCGCATTGAAATTTTTTTTTGTAACCGGAGGTGTTTTCTCCGTTAGAAGCGTAAAAATTTTGTTTTTATGAACAGGAACATTTACAATGCATAAACAAGCAGTATTTTTATGGTAAAGTGTTATTGGAAACGTAGAAAGTTTATATTTAATTTGAAACGCACTTTTTTTTTGCGATAGTCGTTTATTTTCTCGTGTACGAAAGGTTTATCCAGTCTTTATTTCATCATCATTCGAAAGGACTTTTCCTAGCACCTAACGAGATTAATATTGTTGCGTAGCATCGGAATATTCACAATTTTTCAACTTCCAAATTTTCGCAACCCATATTCCTATTCAGAACACAGCAAGAATCTGCAACCGAAACGCGACAATGTAACTAGAAAGCTTATAATTGATGAGAAATCACGGCGTGATTTTATTTCTGTTTTATAAAACAACTTTGAAAAGTTCCACACAGCTTACTTTGCAAATGTGCTTGAACCATTACGATAGATAACTCGTGTTTATCTTTGTGAGAATTTTGTTAGGAACGTCAGAATAGGAATGTTTCTCGAGCTCATTGCAGGAGTAAGGCACCAATTAGCAGTATTAGTCGAAATAAAATTGCAATTCGAACTAAATTTAAGTTTGCGTAAATGAAACGAAATGAATTGATTAATTATTTTTAAAATGCTACACTTCGTTAGAATTTTTCCTAATCAACTTATGCTTCGTCAACATTCGACTCAATAGGTTTCTCCAATGCAGTTAATTGTATGTATATTGTTAGAGAAGTTGATGCGAAACGTATTCAGCAAAATTAAAAACGGGAGGCAAACCGAATGCACGTTGCTCCAATTACAAATATGAAAAGCTTTACTAAAAAAGAAAATATTATTCCCGGTTAATTTTCGGAGTCTGGAGTGTTTATTCGCCCGGACGCCGGAAACGGAAGGTATGACCAGTGTGTGTTGCTCATTAATTATTCCAAAGCACGTGGAAACGCTTGCTTAATTGGCGTCAGAAAAAAGGGAGAGAGAGAGATGATAGAGAAATTTCGGATTTAGTGGAATGGGCGATCGAATGCATCCCTCTCTATTTCCACCTCTCTCCTTCCCTCAATCCCTCTCCATTGTGCGTTTGGACCGGTATGCTCTGAATGCGACGTGATCCTATGGTCATAAATTGGGATTAGCGAACGCGGAGCACGGTTAAATGTCCGATCTTTTGTGAAAGGGATGAAATCTCCGCGTTGGGCTGGATCTTCATATATTATGCTTCCACTGAATACCCTCAGAGGTTTAATTGTCCCGCAGCTCTCTCCGGCGGCGCGTGCAGAGGAGAAAAAAAGAGGAAGCGTTTCGAAGTTACGGGCCATAGTTCAAGGGAGCCCTTGGAAACGTAATTACGGGAAAGAAACGATTTAGGAACGTCTTTTTTTACGGCTTTAAAATGGCGCGTATTTATCTCGAACGGTGATAAATTTGCGGAAAAAAAGACGAGTCAAGAGCATTATTTCATACGAACCATTTGTCTTACGCTCGATGTCTTGGAATTCTTTTATTTTTTGCGTTATTCTCGGCGCAACAGTTGAAGCCCTTGACCACAACAGCAGTTCTGGCTAAATTTAAAATACGATTTTTCTTGCGCATTCTTTTCCTAAAATATCACATTCAGCGATCCATGGAAGGAAAGATAACTGTTGGTTACAATAACCAAAATTCAGGGATAGGGACCATGGAGTATGTAGAAGTTTAATTTTAAGAAATAAATTGGTAAATTTTTTTTGAAAATTAAAATAAAGTCTAAATGGGAGAAATCTTCATAAAACTACATTAACTCATTTCGTAACTTTAATAAAATATACAATTGTCTTGTTCTTAAATATACTTTCATTTTTGCAGAAATTTTACTGTAATATTTCAATTCCGTATAATTTCGTAAAATGTTACTACGAAATGAATCGTATGAGCCACATGACGTAGCCATTCAAAATACAGTAAATTGTGTCAAAAGTAAATTGTGTAAAAGTGTCAAATTTTATTAAATAAAGAATGCTCTCGGTGCTATATTCAATCTAGAATTGTTTCTAAAATAAAAAATAAGGGATTGTTCGAGGTTGTATTGCGTATACACATTGTTTTTTTTATAGAGAATCGGAATAGGAATTAGTTTATTAGTTACGTAAAAGCAAACTCGTTTAAACTTAATGCTATAGCCAATCCGAGAGTAAAATTTATGTTTTTAGAAGACAGCAGAAGATTTATTTGTACGTTGTATTTGTAATTCTATTAATATAAGAAAAACTTTCCAAGTTTCTTTTTCGGGAAACATTTTAAAACAAATCTACGAAGTATATTTTAAGAGACTTTTTCGCAGGATAGACTTCTTGATTCTTAAGTGCAGCAATTAACGCAACTTGGCGACGTTTTATCACTAAGGTTGAGGACAAATTTAGAGTCTAATTTAACTTTTATGCACCGCAAACTTTTATCGTGGCTTGACAAAATAAGAAATTTTACTCTCGCCAAACTTTTAATTACTTATGAATATATCTTCAGCAAGAATTCAGTCGGGGTTCTGAGATCTAGTTTGTAGCAACTTTGTTATGAATTTCGTGTAGCCTTCATGGCATTTTGTAAGTTTGGTAATTAATTACGATGTGGTCGCCATACCTTGTCCTCGTGAGTCGATTATTAATTTATACTCATATATTTTTCTTCACACCATTGCATAGTCCCAGAATTTTGTCTCATTTTGTAATGGACAATCTTAAATTGCCGAAAACCATTAATTTAAAATTTAAAACCTGTATGAAAATAGAAGATGAATAGCTTAGTAGTTCATAAACTGTGTCACAAAAGTTTTACGGGAGGGACGCAGAAGGTTTTCACAGGGGCGCGTTTTTGTTTTGTTTTAAAATTTTATATGTGGTTATATTTAGAATAAAGCTAATTTTTGTGAAAATAAAAGAGATACTTATAATGTTTCGAAGTAAACATTTTGGTTGACGCATGGGTTTAAGGGGGTCGCGATAATGTCGACTGCCTTTAAAGAGAGGTCGCAGATGCATAAAGTTTAAGATGTGCTAAAAGTTTTAAATGTCAATTAATAACAGATATAAAAGTTTCAAGCAGTTTATAGCATTACTGATTACATTCTGTAAAATATTCATAGAATTTTCCTCGTTTTTCTTCTATTTGTATGGCATCTATTATAATCTCTCAGTTATTATTTATAGTGGGAGCGAAATTTTTGTTATTCGGGCAGATGTCTGCTTCAAGCCTTTTATGAATTTTGATTCAAGCAATTACCTCAACGAATTAAGTTTTAAAAATGCAGCGCCATGTAACCGAGGGATGATAAATATTTCAGAATATCGAGAGATCGATATGTATTAATAATTTAAGCCAAGCAGATTGTTTGTCCGTATTACGATTTAAAAACCCGAAAATTTTAAAACTTAAAAAGATTATAGGTCGAAAAATAAAGGCGAAAAATATTGATTTTCTTATGCCATTTTATTATAATTAGTTTTATAGAAGGTTCTTATCTGTGTAATTCTATTGTCCAATGAATATTAATTTTCTAACTTCGGAGTTCTTATGTATTTCTACAAATAAAGAATGAAATTGTTGAATAATATTATGGAAATGAATTATTTTTATTTTACCAGCAGATTTGTTGTCGTCTATTGAAAAATTTGACGTTTCCAAACAACTTTCAAATCAACTCCGCGGAATGTATAATTGATTTTGTTTAAACGATTCGGTTCTACTTCTGGCTGAGGAATAGCGGGCATTTTCGGATTTACTCCTAATTATGAAAAGAGAGATAAATTACATAACTCTGAGGATACCAAATCTGGAACAAGCAGAAAACCTGCTTTTGTTTCGTAAATTAACTAATAGTCGGTGAAAAAAAAATGTTTTTATTTCAAAGTTAATTTGTGATGTTCCCGAACGCCGTTTATATTCTCCAGAGAAGAAAGGTATTAGTTTTTTAAAAACAGTTTTACCTTCCAAATCCGATTAAAATAGATTTTAACGCCTTTATTATTACGGCAGAATCGCTTATATGGTAAATATTGGCGTTTCATAAGCATATCCCTCTTGTTCCTCTTTCTTTCACGGAAAATATGAACGGATTTCGTCCCCGAAAAATGACGAAAATGACCACAATCCCCGAAGAGTCGAAATGGACGCGGAGCATATCCTCAGCCTTTCTTTCGTCCTCTTTTTTTTTAAGGCGGCGTACGTTTATGGTGCATGCGCGGATAAAGGAAAGACGTGACTTAAAGGGGCGAGTCGATTCGCTCACGGACATAGCCGTTTTAAGGAGACCGACCTCACGGGTCTGCTAGCACGATTCCCTTAGCTTCGTCCACGGATATATCGATCTCTCTGCCCTACGTTAGAGATAGTGAGAGAAAGAGAGGCCTGTCTCCTCTCTCCTAAACGCTTTTTCTCTTTAGTCGTCCTCTCTCTCTCCCTCCCTCCCTCAGGTCCATTAAAGAATTGAGCCTTCTCCGCGCGTTTTGTGCTCGCTCTTGTTCCGGAGAACAATTCCTCGGAACTCGAGGAGTTAATCAGGGGAAAGGAATTCTGAGATTCTTTTACCACGGGGAATGTATTTTTCCCCACCCTCACTCTAAGTTAGGATTTTTTCAAAATGGATTTCGATTTGGTGCCGGAAGACAGGAAATCGACGACGCGGATGCGGAAGACTTTTTTTTGTCACAATTACGTATTTTGCTAGGTATGTTAATAATGGGAATGGAAGATTTTGGATTCGTTTCTATGAATGTTTTATGACTGGTAAAATTTCTACGGGAAAAGATTAATCACTCACTCGCCTCTTTGAGGGATTCTAATTCTTTTATCTGCATGACAGCTGTGACTTCTGTCGTAATGCATCATTAAAGAGTAATCCAATAGGATTCATTATACTTGATTGTTATCTTTCATATCTTTCGAAACATTATGAGCTGGGCTACTCGGGTCCTGACAAACACCAGGATTATGTGCAAAGCTTTTGGCTGTAAGTCAAATGGTTTTCTTCTGGCATACGCTACTAATTTTTGCGAGTATAAAAACTCTAATCGCAATGTTTTTGCTGGGTCTAGGATTCAGTGTTGCATTCCAATTAAGTCGCATGGCAAAAAGTTTGGAAAGACTGCATTATAGGATAAGTTAATATACGTAAGAAATTCATAGCTAAGCTGCAGTATACAGTTTTAATGAATAGATTTGCTTTCGAAGCTTAAAATAGGAATGCATTTTTAGAAGTTTGCATTAATTAATACGTTAGACTGAAATTAACGGTGCGGTTTAATCGAAATTTTTTAAAGCCAGTTTTTAAAGCCGTTTGGAAACCTTGGAAACACGTTCGTCGTTGCTTTGTAAAAATGAAACGAAATGAGACTACTCATATCGAATACATTGCGAATAGTTCGTAAATCAGAAGGTTGGAATACATAATTCCGTATTTGCATAATTGCATACATTGTCCGTTAAAAAAAGTCAGATGACACTACAAAATATGAAAGAGCCTATCGTGTATCGACCGATTCGAGAGTCGATGCATTGGTCCGATTACTCTCGTTTTACATGCAAAATTTGGATTTCAAATTTTTACTAGCAGACGTTCTGGATTCGAAAATTCCGAAAAACATTTTTTTTCGGTAATTTTGCGCGGAAAATTTTGGGAAATATATTCCAAGGAAAATTTATAAATGCTGATTTAGCCTCTGATATTAATAATTTCATTCATTGACAATTTACTATTCATTTAATACTGAAATTCATAATCAAAAACAGTAAATTTTAATATGTATCGGTTAGCTTTAAGAATGTTTTTCTTTCTAAAATTCACACATTTTTACCATTGAAAAAATATCGAGCTTATTTTTGTCCCAAATTCGTAAGCTTCATTCGTCACACACCAAAAGATGAGAACAAAATAGAAAATTCATTGCAACGTGTATTCTTCCTTAAATTTCAATTCATCCGTTCATAGCAGGACTGAGTAACAATTATAGGATCTCATCAGTACTTTTTCTCTTTTGCTCAGTTTCAAATTCGCCTCTTTGTCCGCTACTTTTACCGAGTATAATTTTAAAGCTAATCCACACGAACCGAGAATATCTCAAAACGATTCCTCTTATGGAGCTCTTGGCCTTGACACGATATAGGCATCTAACAAGAAGACATATGAAGTTATAGTCTCTCGGCTTCAATACAAAACATTATATTTGGTGATAATACGTCGAATAAAAATAATACAAAATGTGTCTAAGTAGTTCTATGTGTCGAGCTCTCAACTGCATTTCAACAGTGGAGTAGTCAAAATATAACTGATGGTAAAAATTCATTAATATCGAAATTCACCTACGAGTTAACCAAATCTTTTCACTGCTCTAGAATTTACCTAATCCTCTCAACAGATTAATGTTTCATTGGAGCTATTTTAAACGATTAAAGTGGAAAGGGTTTTGTGCGCCATCGTTGCGAAATACAAATGAAACGAGAAAGAGCATGTACAAGAAAAAAATAACTTGCGGGCACCTTGATTTTATTCCTCAACCTCTCCGCGCCTCTTAAAAAAATACGGTGACTCCATCGTGCGGGGTCAATTTCAAGTAGCCCTTGACCGGAAGCTCTTCTCATTCTGGTGGGGAACTCGAGGCAGACGCCATCTTGCGGCAAAAAAAGTCGCAGTTTTGGACCCGTGATGAAGAGTCGGGCTGCAGGAATTCGCGCGAGTGGGGAAATAAGAGAAGGGAAGCGGGAGAGGAGAAGGATACAAGGAGCATCACCAGCGGAATTTATCAGCCCGTAAATTAAACAGAGGCGGATAATGATCTCCCACACCGTACAATTCGTCTCGAATTTAATACTCGAAAATTTTTCCATTTGCCCAAAAAATCCTCCCTGGACATTGGAAGATATGGCTTAATTTAAATTACTCACGGAAGACTTTTTGCTGCCTGAGAAAGTGTTAAATTTTTTACGCCAGCCATTTTATATCGCTTACCAAGCGATAACGTTGGAATCGTGGAGCAAAGACTTGAAATAGAAAATGAAGAGATATACGTATTTTATTCACTACCTTTCCTGTTATGCAATTTCATCGTCTAGCTAATTTTTGGCGTATACGTTTGCAACGGAGAAGGTGAGGATTTGAAGCTGTCTAATCCTTTTATTAGAAAGTCTCCGTATTCGGTTAGCAGTAAAACTAACCGCTAGTCGTTATCAAGTTTTATTTTTAAAACGGTTTGAATTAATATGGAATCGGTTGGAGGGGATTCTGAACAAACCAGAGAATTCGAATAAGTATATGTAATCCGAAAAAAGCACTGTTTTCCTAATTTTTTGCATCCCTCCATCCATAATGTTCTTATATTGACCAAATATATATTAACAAGAGTGAAATGAAACGGAAATTTAACTTATACTCGTATGCGTGAGTGCATAAGACTGATTACAAATGTGAAGATAGAGAAGGAGAAAAATACTGAACTTGACCGGGAATGGAACCCGGGTCTCCCACTTGCCGGGTATGTATTTCTAAGTTGGTATCAACAATTCGTAAAAGTAGTGGATATTGTTTTTTTTTTGTAAGTTTTCTTCTCATATTTATTTGTATTAAACCGTGTATTATTTTAGAATTCCTTTTTAGTTTTTTTGCCGAACAAATGGAATGGATTGCGAGGGAAAAAAAAGGTTACGATAGCATCAATCGAAGTCGAATGACCAACGGTCGATAGAGATACGGAAGACGCAGTGATTTCAATTTGCGCGCATAGACCCGCGGGTGAATTCCATTACGATTCTTTCATTATTGACATACGGTTTGATTCGATGCGAGTCGCATACGCGAAGAGGGATTTTTTTTAAATCGAGAGCGCATCGCGAATATCAGGACTGACGCTGTCATGGCGGCGATATATCCCTATTCCTAGTATGCGAATGCCGTAATTTAAATTTAAAATCATGCACTATGGGCGAATTGAAATGGATTGGACTTTTGGCGTGAGGAGTCGATTTCTCGCTCAAGTAGTGCGGTAGCACCATCGGTTTAGTGAAACATAAATCAAACATTGTTTCTAAATGTTTGTATCCATGGTACAGATGTTTTTAATTTCATGTCCGGTTTATGCATTCATTTAAGCAACCGTCATCTGCTTTTGTGATCTTCTATATTGATATCAGTATATTTCACAGGTTTTTCACACTCCCCTTATTGTTTGGGTGTTTTCCTGCAGTGGGGTTTTCCCTAGCGCAGAGATCCGCAATCTGGTGCTATCGAGCACCATGATGCTCTTTAGTAGCCTTACCGTGCGCTTCTGCGATGCTAAATAGCCTTTCCCAGAACCATTAAATTGATTTGTTAGCCTGTTCTCTTTCTAAACATACAAGAGGACAATTGTAATATATTTGACTTTGATTTGATTTTGTTTATGATCATTCCTACTTTAACGAAAGTACAGTGGTGCTTGCTGGGTGCTCTATAAAGTAACTTGGTACTCGCCGTATAGAATAGGTTGCGGATCCCTGCCCTAGGGCATAGTATTTAATTATCCTTAGTTTTTCCCCACAAATAGCCTCCATCTCTTTTCATTTCCAAAAATGCTAACTTGGCACTGTATTTATGTGGTTCTTCATTTTTTGTAAATTTTTATTTTATTTTTATTCCTTGTTACATTCTTGCTTGTAATTGACTTTGGGTTAGTTGGGAGAAGCGTCGCTTAGTCTCAATATCATCAAAATAAAGACGTATGTCTATTTATCTATCTATCTAAACCGTTTGACCGCATGATCGTTCATGCAAGAAAAATTTCGCCTCTTCTACGGAATTTCTCAAATAATCTAATATATATATAAAAGCCGAGCTCTATAAGTTTGTTGAGGATGCTTTTTAGAGGCTTATAACTCCGCCGTTTGTCGTCTTTTAAAAAAAGTTATACGCACAACTTTCACACGCTAAAAAATATTTTTACTTTGTGGAACATTCAATAATATGAATTTTATATTAATCGTTTGCTTTTTAAGCATATATAGCTTTGCTTCATTACTAATTTTTTAATTTAAATTTAATGTTTAAGTCGTTTTTGGTTGGAAATTACACTAGTAAGGTTATATTATTCTTGAAAACACCCTTAAGTGTACAACGCACGAAGATATTTTTATACCGAGAATTACGTTATTCTTCAGTTTTCAGTCAATTCATCTTTTCTTTACTATAAAAAAATAACGTTTTGCGCGTACGCCAAAGATACGCACAAATATTTAAATTCTGAGTTTAAAGGCTAGCCGGAGCTTTAATGTTAGTGATGCATCACAAATCAAGGTGGCATTTTGTAACACGTATTCCTTTTTCGCCATGATGAAAAGAGGTTCTCAAATGACGTTTCGCTACTCTAAGTATTTAACGGTACACCTGTGCATGCTTCTTTTTCCTTTCCGTCTGAGGATGCGCTGCAAAGAAGCCTTCGCTAGGGAAACGAACCAAAAACATACCACAGCCTATGGAACGGGCGAAGGAAATGAAGGTGCTCGTTAATGAAGCATCTGAAAAAGAGGGGAATGGTAGTTCGCGAGAGCTAACGAAAATTGGAATCTCCTGAGGCGCTTTCACTAAGTCTCAGCTTTGAGAACCGTCTCGGTATGACTACTTTTCCTTTGAATATCATTACATAGCGAGGATTTTATTTTAACTTAAATTCACTCGATGCTTCTTTTCTGAAATATACTACGTGCTTGTAATCCTTAAGAGTTTTTTTACCACTCGCCTATGCTGTGTGTGTTTATCCATTGACACGTCTTCACGTATGTGCATTTCCCTTTTTCGAATGAACTTAACTGATGCAACGACAATAGTAAAGAGAATGCGGAAATTCTATTATAAGTAATTCGGGTTTCATGACAAACTATGACCTCAGTTGATTAAATTATGAATTGAAAGTTAGATAGTTTATCGGTTTAAGCAAGAGCCTTCATAACGTTCTACGCCACTTTTTTCTTCATTATAGTTATTGTTTTAATCGACTTAATTTGGCATAACGATGCGATTGAGAAATAGATTATGTACATGGGGTGTTCAAATTTGACCTGGACTTCATTAATTATTAAATTGTAAAAGTTACCCAGCACAATAATAATACAGTCACTTTTTTATGTACTCTCCTTCAGAATACACTTAATACAGCATTCTAGTAGCTTTTGTATTCCAGTTTCAAAGGAATCTTTCGGTTGATGTCGACACCAGTTGAGGACTGCATTTTTCACTTCGCCAGTCTAACTGAATTTATTGCCTACTAAGTGCTCTTTCAGCGGCGTAAACAGTTGAAAGTCACAGGGTGACAAATCAGGACTAAGAAGTATGGGGAAGAACGTCCCACCCCAATTCAGCCAGTATATTCGCAGCCAAGTTAGTCTTACGTGGTTGGGTGCTGTCGTGGAGAAAACAAATTCCTTTGGACAGAATACCTAGTCGCATCTTCCTTAGAGCAGATTTCAGACTGTTTTTTAGTAGCACTGAGTAATAAGCAGCATTAATTGTATGGCCTTGTATCAGGAAATCCACATGAATAATTCCTTGAGCTTCCCAAAAAAGTGGCCATCACCTTGTTTGCTGATGCCATCGTTTAGAATTTTTTCGTTGTAGGAGGATTTGGGTGTCTCCATTCCGTACTGGAACAGTTGTTTTCTGAAGTAATGTGATGGACCCATGTCTCGTCCGCGGTTATGATACGATTAAAAAAATCAGCCCCTTCTCCCAGAAATCGTTTACTCAGAACCCCTGAAATTTGAGCCCACATCGCCTTTGGTTCTGGTTACAACTGTTTGGGCACCCATCGAGCGCTGACTTCACTGTATCTAAGGTTGTAATGAAGTATAGTCTCAGCTCTACGAATACTAATGTTAACTTGCAACGCTAATTCACGCACTGACATTCGCGTGTTCCTCCGAACGAACTCATCAACCTGCGTAATTGTCACATCATTGACTGCAGTTGCTGGTCCTGTTTTGTGTTCTTGTTCTCCACGCATTTTCGACCCTTTTTGAATGATTTGTACCACCCAAACATAGAAAACCGAGACAGGCAGGATTTCCCATACTGTACTCGAAGTCACCGATGAATTTCAGTCCCTTCTACACCTTCCTTACAGAGAAATTTAACAATAATGCGTTGTTCCACTGAAGTAGAAACACGTTCAGATGCCATCTTTGATAGCTCTGGCATGGATTGCTATGGCAACTAAACATAATTTTTTTGTATTGCCAACATTATAATGATAAAGTACACACCTCATCAGCTCATTGTATTATATATATACTAGTGTAATGCCCGTTGAAATATCAACGGAAGAATTATAGATAGATTATTATTATTTTCATTTTAAATAATTAATATCACACTTTTACTTATGAAATATTTAGCCATACAATATTTCTAGTGAATATTCTGTTGTTGACGGGCTATCTTTAGTTAAACTTAAAATACTTGCCTCTCTTTCCCTCCCTCTTCCCCCTCTCCCCCTCCCCCCCATCTTACCCTCTCTCTCCCTCCCCCCCTCCTCATTTCTCCCCCTCCCCCTCTTTCCCTCTCCCCCCTCTACTTCCCTCTCTCCCCTCTACTTCCCTCTCTCCCCCTCCCTCTCGCTCCCCACTCTACCTCTTCCCCCCCTCTCTCTCTCGTATGAAAAGCATTCAAAGCACGTTTATACCCATAAGGGTTGAATTAACAATATGATATAGAGGTCTAACAATAGATCGGTAGGCAAGGCAACATTCCCTTAAAATGGCAAGATTTCCTCAAACTGTGTGAATTAAACGTATATATTGAGAAATTTCGAACAGTAGGCGGAAAAAGATGAACAGAATAAGAAACTTTATAATGTTTTCTTCAAATGGTTTATATCCGAATATTGTAGGTCAATTCTTTCTAATTCTAATCTAAAAAAGAATGAAAGCCTGCACGTCGAAATGTCCCTTTTTACGTGTTACCTTATGGGAAATAGAAAATGTCTCCAGGAATCGAACCCGGGTCTTTGATCTCAAGTTTAATACGTTAAAACGTAATTTTATTATATCATAATGCTATCCTGAAAATCACATCAAATTCGGTCCATTAATTTGCGAGATATTCAGCTTGAGCCTTTGCTGACAGACACGCAGACATTGGCTTTTATTATAGTAGATTATATATATATATATATATATATATATATATATATATATATATATATATATATATATATAAGATTTTAATAAAAAATAAAGTCCAGGTCAAATTTGAACATCCCTCATATAATTAAATTATGGATATGCTTCTCCACACATTTTTAACCGTAAAAATGTCGTGTCATAATTTTAGTTCTCTCCCTAACTTTATGTTAGTATACATTGAACTTTTCTGCCGTGGCAATTTACAAATTTTTTTTATTGGTGTGTTATTGAAGAATTTTCACCTCAGTAGAGATTCCTTATAGCTCGCCATTTTTGAGAAGAAGAACTTACTGTTTTAAAATTTAAAACTTTGAAATTATATTTAGAGTAAAACTTAGAGGACTCTGGTTTTCAAGATTTGTAATGTAGCGGGTCCTTTAGATTTGAGAGGGGGCTTAACCTCCTTCATTCTTAAGGAAATACTAAAAAATCAACTAATCTGTTTTCAAGACGTTTCTTTAAACTTACTTTGGTATTTTATTTATCCAAGAAAATTGCTAGTTTTCAAATGTAGACATTTTCTGGACAGTTCCTAAAAATCGTGCTTTCAACACTTTCTTCAGCGAGGCTGATATTTTTTTATAAGAGAAACTGTAGTTTTTCTAATAAATACATTAAAGTCTTTTCTTTATTATGGCGGTCATTTGCTATGGTGCACTAAGTGCTCTTGATGACACTAAATTTAGAGACATACTCATCGCATCGCATTCATAACCTTCAAGTTGACATTGATTCATCTCCACCTAAATCTTCAGTATTTTCCAAGGCGCGTTGAGAAACGAGAGACGAAGAAGAATAAATTTTTCCATCAACAGAAAAGAAAATAGTCGAGAGATGATCCCAGATCTGTTTAGAGGGGCGGGGAAGGTCTCCTCCGCGTTTCTGCCCTTCATTATGCCTCTCGCCTTCATTCCGTTCCTTACCATACCTAATTGGAATTCCAAGAACGCAGGGTTTCCTGGTGGCGAGGGAAAAATATGAAAAAATAATGAGTTACTCTTCCGAGCTGAGGAGACCAAAAATACAACGCGAGAGAGGAGAAGATTGTCGAGACGCGTTGAGTCTAGAAAAAAGTTCTGGAAAGTGAAATTAAGTATGTACTGTAGATCGAAAAATAGTCGAGATCCTTATTTTTGAAGAATTGCAAACACCGCGAAGTAATATTAGACAATTCCTTGTGTATCGATGAGGCGATTGGTGGCAGGGAGAAACTTTTTCTAGCAGAGCTAGACGATTCGCAATATTTTGTAGAACGCAGGGAATTTTACATATAAGCAGTCGTTTTGGGTACTCATTTTTCCATCAAAACAACATTTTCTGTAATTTCTCTTCAGCGAGTAACGGTATATCCCTTTCGTTAAAAAACGCAAAGGTAATTCGTAGCTGATAAACATCCGACACTCGAAAATTTTTCCAGTTTGCCATTAACTTATATTTCTCACTATGGACTGCTCTTTAGGATAAAAAATACACAGTATCTTCATAACCAGTTCATTTTTGGGATTATACATATGGTTTTATTTCTAAGTAGCAATAATATTGGTACTTAGTTATTACCATATATATTGCAAATTAAATTAAACTAAAAAGTGCAACATATGAACGAAATTTCTCAAGGATAGTTTTAGTGCTACTTTCTCACGTCTCCCTTCCTAGGTTTGTGCCAAATATGGTCTTTGAACTAAATTTTTTCGTACATAATGAAAGTGAAGTTTCTATCACGAAATGTTTTGTATGTGATAATTTCAGCCTTGCATAAACGGATAGTGAAATAGGAGAATGTGATATTAGAAGAATTGGTTCAAAATTATCAAAAGGAGGATGAGGAGTGAAATACAAAATAATGTTCGCATTTTCGAAAGATTATGAGGGTATAAAAGTATCTATCAGAAAAAGTGATATTGTTCGTTAGTTGATGATTTGTGGGCTTGAATTATATTTTATAGAAGTTAGCTTGAAAAGTAAAGTTTTTTTTAGAGATTAAGATACGTTTTCCTCAATCCTCTTATATTCTAAAAATGTCTTTGTGATTCATAAGACTTCAAGTTAACCGATCTTTTTCAACTGAAGTCACCTATTCCTTTGCTGAAACAGTTTCTTTAGTTCAATCCTTATGCTGGAGATAATTTTAATGTAGTAACGCATAAAGTAAATCGTAATTTTTCTCTTTTCATTTTCTTTCTGTATTAGCTGCAAAAATTTATGGTACTGGTAAGCTTTTTAGGGGTTAGGTTTATTATATTTTTCAACAAAATATTAGTCAGGACGAGAAAAGTGATTTAAGATTCTTTTACTCCCTAGATACATGGATAAAATCGTGCATTAAATTTGACTCTTTACTACGTACAGCGTTTAAAATTTTTATTATATTTTATATATTTGTTTGGATTTAATAGGAGTGAACGTGGATTAGCTTAGTGTGACACACGAAAGCGTGGAACGGAATGAGCAAAATTGTAATTATACATGAAATAGAGATTGAAAGCAGAAAACGCGTTCCTGTTTCTTTCGATAAAAATACTTGCGAACTCAGTAGACGTGCACTGGGAAATGTTATAATTTTGTACTGTAGTGGTTGCGGGCTTTTAAAATTGTTCTATCTGGGAATGCTTTCGTAATTGCTTAAATTCTTTGGCGAGAAACTTTTACCTATTAATTGCACTGCACGTAACCTTGACAAAGTAGCACAGAATCAGGATCTTTGAATCTAGTTTTTATGTTTCGTTGATGTATATTTAAAATTACTCAAAAATGTGAGGATGCCATATAATAATTTATTTTATGCATTGGTACGCCTGCAGATAATATTTACACATATGTACTAATATTATGTAGTTGAATGACTTCTCATATAATGATTTTTAATGTGAGAAAAATAATATTACTTTTTAGTACGTTTTCTTAAAAGAAAAAACGTGTTAATTTGATCATTCAGTCCGTCCGTCTGTGGACAATCAACTTTGAGTAATGAACTCGATTTCATTTATAATCACGGACCTATCTGCGGAAAGATTGCTAATGATGACGATTTTAAGCCAATGATCTTTCCTTTTAAGCTTATTAACATCCGTCTTTGCGTAGACTATTTCAGAGACCGCAAGCGATATAAAATTGGTTCCTTCTTGAGGCCACAAATCTTGGACCCAGTCATTATTTAACAGTTTAAAACTACGCAATTGTCGTATGGATAATTAGAGAAGCGCATTTTCAAAACAATCTAAGTATACACAAACAATCATAAATTTTATCATTTTTACTATTTTTCAGTGAAAACTAATCAAAATCAACTGAAAAACTAAAAACAAACACTTGTCAATTCATATAGTAAAAGCGAATGTTTTCCTTTAATCTTTCATGTAATGGATGTCCTCGATTCAAATCATGGTTTTCCGATAAAAAATGGTTTCAATTTTCTCATTTTATGGCCCAAATTACATGTATGTCACGCTACTGTCGGCGGAAAATCCTATTGAGCACGCGAGCTGTGAAAATGAGGGATGGAGTGAGGATTATAACGGTAGTTCGCGGTTTTCCTTTCTTTTTTCGGGCATTTATCATCACGAGTCGATTAAAGAGGAAGGGTCCATTTTGAGTGAGTCCGACTATGTAATTAATGTCATAAATGTTTGAGGTGGGTAAAATGTATATTGGTGTTGCAGAAACCCAGAAAAAGTAGCAGTATGCAGCACACTCAGTAGGCTGTGTTAACTAATGAGAGCATCTATGCCGATGCTTATTCCCATTTCAGTAAAGAATATTTATGCCGCTTGAGGACAGATAGTTACAACAAATATTACAGCTTAGTATACTTTTAAAATTTGGCATACATTTTAAGTAAAAATTATATCGTTGTTATTGCTAATAAAATAGCTGTATTTAAATATATCAAAAGATTGCTTCGCTGAAAACGTTCACAATTTTATGATAACGCACTGTTATTTTAAGATTTTTATATGAAAAAACCTTCATCATCATCATGTTCTAAAGGCAATATCGCCTTGTCTCCGCAACCACTCAACTCTTCTTTCAGCTGTTCCTTTCATTTCTTCTTAATTCCTACATCTCATGGTCGAAATCAGGCCTAAAAGCTCTTCCCTTTCTTTCCTAAAACTTCCTCCCTCTAAAATGTTAACTAAAAATTTATTATGTCGCAAAACGTCCAATGATCGTCGCGCATAATAATATTATTCGCAACGAAAAGGTAAAATGATTTAATCATAATAGATGCAAGTGGAGATGAAAGAGTACTAAATAACTACCGAAAATAAGTTCTGTAGAAGAGCTAAAATTCTCTTTATTATTGTAACAATAAGTTCTGTGGAGTTAATATTACGACAACCAAAGTGTAATGAGATGCGCAAATACTAGAATATAAATTACCCATTCGCAAGCAGTTTTTAGCATAAAATGCGGCGTATTAATCAAACCTCTTATGAAGAAAAATATCCCGCTACGACAGCATTTTTCAAACCGGAGGATTTCGGCGTACATGACGGTGATTCGAGGTGACTTTCATTACGATTCGAGCATCGCGGAAACGAGTTCCCACCGCAGCATAAAATCGCATTAACAACCTGAGGGAGGGCGAAATTAGGTTAAAGAGGTTATCTTTCCGCGCGTTGGAACATTAAAACGAGAGGCTACAGGGATCGCTCTCGACTCGCATTCCTCAAATTCGTTCGTCAGAATAAAACAAAAAGAAAAAACCAATTGGTGCGATAATAATGTTAGGAAACTGCAAAATACAGAGGAAAAAAGTTTACCGCAATAAGTGCTAAGAAAAAATGTTATCTTGTTTTTAAAAACTCTCCCAAAGTATAATTCCTTCGAATAATCATAAGGGTTTACTTGGATAGTTTCTTAACCGAATCATCGAAATCTCTTTACTGTTGGAATCTAAATGATTATCCAGATAACCCCCAAAGCCATGATATCCTTTCATGATTATAGAAATTATCTTGAAATACTTTTAAGGATATAGGAGTTATCTTGTTTAACAACCCAGTAACAAAAATTAGCCAATGGCGCCCACTGTATTTCCTGTTATGCGTTGCGTTTGAATTCTTGGAAAATGAGTAATGAATCATGCGAGACAAAAAATCGAGGTGAACCATGTTTATCTGCCACTAAGTGTAACATATTTTTAAAATGTGTTAGAATCTACGTAGATGCGAACTCGAACTTGGACATTTACATGCCTGGAAGGACACATCTTATATTTATCGAAAAGTAGATGCGTAGAATTAGCGCAGATATATGTGTATAACAAAAAACATTTTCAACCCTCTAATAAATGAAATTGATGTGACGGCTTTCTCTGTTATCATCCTCTTTAGTATTCAGGACAGTTGGCTATCATTCGTCAATAATTCCATAATTTCTATTTATTGAATTTTGCCGAAGAAATAAAAACTCCATAAATATAATTTGAAGAGCTTCTTACTTTCGTATAACACAGCAAGATATTTCCAGGGTGTAGTAAATTGTGAATTCTCTAGTGAAGAAAGTCGTGAACATGACGGAACTTCTCAGTAGCTAAATAAACTTTCTCTAACTTGTATTTTGATAGTTAACCGTGGTATGTTAGCAGGTTGAAGAAATATCCATTGATTAAAAAAACAAGTTAGGAAAGTGTACAACGTATCAAAAATGGGCGCGTTTCGTGCAATGGAGTATTAGAAAGAAATGATATACCTGTACGTTTTAAAGTTCTTTTCTACATCATAAATAATCCATTTTCTTCCTATTTAAAAATATTGCATGCACACGTAAGGAAATTAAACGTTTGTTTGTGAGATTGTTTATGTTAGCAACAATGAAGTAACCATGCAAGAAATTTTTTTCCAAGTTCACCTCGATATAAGACTTTTTTTTGTTTTCTCGATAAAGGCTACTCCTACGATAAAAATGTATAGGAAAGGAAATACTCTTCTTTACTAATTCTACAAGTTTTATTTGAAAAATATTTTGATATGAGCAATACTTGACGAGATATGACGGAAAGTTGATTTTTTGTCACCAGTAAAGTGGTACCCCTGTTTGGCATACGTGATTCATTTTTGCGATTTTCTTATTATATTTGATTGAAAGTCCTTAATATCAAATTTCATGAAAATCCGTTAGGTAGAAGCCGAGAACGAACATGCGGACGGACGGACGGACCGACCATCGATAATAGGCGCTCACGCTGTAAGCGAAACGTGCCTAAAAAGAGAGGGGAGACGTAGATCATTGTTACAGTGGATGGGGAAAGGTTGAAACAGATGTAATCTTCTGCTTATTTAGGTAGTGTTTTGGCCCAGGATGGAAGAAGTACGAATGGACAAGGATAGTAATGGCAAAGGGAGCATTTATGAGATGACAAGAATTTATGACAGGAAATCTGAATAAAGATATCATAAAGAGATTAGTTCAAACTTTTATGTGGAGAATAGCATTGTATGAATGTGAGAAATGGACTGTGAGAAAAAATGTGATAAGATGTATGGCCTAGATGCGAGAAAATTATTTGGAAAGATAGAAAAACAAATAAAGTTTTAAGCACAGAAGGGTAATATAGGAGTTGAATTAGATTAATACTGGAAAGAATTTTTGAAAGACGAAAATCTCTAGAATGGTGCTAGGAAAGGGACAAAGAGGTAGAAAGGAAAAAGGGATATTAGCTGTATTAAAAGAAGAAAATGGAACAGATGGGGTTTGGCCGGCCAAAAATCCACCAAAAGTTTTATACCTGTTGATGAAATATTCAGTATACTATACCATGCAATACTATTGTTAATATAACTTTCCCGGTTGCCATTTTGAAACGCGTAGTACATATAAAGAAAGCCAAAAATTTTGTCAGTTCTAGACGAAAATTTCATTTTTTATGAGGAATCCTGTTGTCTTAATCTTCACATTAGAAATGTCAAAGAATGAATTTTCATCTTAACTATCAATACCTCTTGCGAAAGCCATCCGAATAAAATAGCAGTTGCAAGGATGGCTAGAATTTTTTAGGCCAGTTACATCATACGGTTCTCCAAAGTTTTATCTGACTTTAATGCCTCTTCATTTGGCTATCATGATCTTCTTTGCAAATTTTTCCAAAAACGAAACCTTTTCTTCTTTCTCGAATAAGTAGATTACGGGTAACAAATAATTTTTTTTAAATTAAAAACACCAAAACTTCGAAACCAAAGTTTTGCACGGAGTAGGTACTACAGCAACTTCGAAATCGGATCATAGCATCAACAGGTGGAGGAAAACTTCAACTTCATTAATTGGATTTGTATGGAGTTAGGAATTTCCTTATGGCACAAAGTTCATAATTGACGTAACGTCATTTTTACTAGAAAAATCTTCAATCGACTTACTGCAATTACGTTTCAGCCGTTGCTATGATCTTATGTGTACACATCCTTGACTGAAAAGAACGGTGATGGTGATGAAGTATTCTTCTGAGCTAATAAATAGGCAAATATTTTTGTTCTGATAGCGATGAACGTATTTTTTATTTATACTTTAATGAGCCAACTAAGAGGATGGGATAGAATGTTTCCGCTGCATTTGTCTCCTTTGTTACTACTTAATAGTTTTATAATTGACATATGTTGAATAAAAAACTTTTAATTACATTTTAATTTTTCTTTTCAGTTCTTTACATAATTTACAGGTAAAAAATATGCGAATTGAAAAACATGTTTATTAAATTTCCTCTGAAGTATTTTATTATGTATTATTTAGCGTTGTATTACTCCATTTTAACCCATTTGCCATTCTAAAGAGAATTTAAATGTTTAAAAATCAGGTATTCTTCCAATATGCGGTCTATAGTCAATATGGTCTATTGTTGTAATTGGTAGATAGGGAAAAATAAATGCAGTGAGAAACATTTTATTTTTTAAAACAACAAAAAATACAAAAGACAATTAGTTATAACGATAGACCGTGTACGACAATTTAATTTTCAATTTCGTATGCGGTCTATGTTAACCCGGACCCCTTTCGAAAAATAATTTTTTGAGATAACCCTTTCACGCAAAACGAAAGCTTGCAAACCCATGACTGATCTGCCTATGGCACCATTTACCCACCCGATCACCGGCCAATGGGGAGGGATAGTGTCGCTCCAGAGAGGCGAAGGGCGCGATAGCGCCCGGAGACGGCTACACCCGATATAAAAGGCATTAGAATCTAAAAAGAAAGCGAGCCGAAGGCTCGCCAATATCCTCGCTTACGTGTAATATTTACATAGCGATCCCATAAGCCTCTCAACAATAAATATTTACATATTGATCCCATAAGCCACCAGCCTGTGGCTGATAAAGATAACATAGACAGCATATTGGAAGAATAACACTACCATAGACCGCATATTGGAAGAATACCAAAAATCATACTATGTCCATGAATGTAAAATCGATATAATTCTACACCCGACGTATTTCTTAGTGTAATACGTGACATTGCTTTCCTAGTAACATTTCCGGAATTGGCCAAGGAGCCGATACCGTTGAAATAAATTTACCGACCTATTATATCTCTAACATTTGTTGAATTAGCGAGAATTAAAATACGAATTAAGGACTGCGATATTTGTATACCCAAGAAAAGGAATTATATTTTTCTCGAAGAGAGAATCAATATATGCTGAATTAGCATAAAATTCATTTGATTCCGGAAAATTGGAACTTTTCAAGATTTATCAACGAGATTTATGATACCATGGAAACGAATCCAATACTTTTAAATGGTATAATGTTTTATAAATGGGTAGGTAGAGAGAGAGCGAGAGGTAGAGGGAGTGAGAATTAAAAAAATACATTTTATATCGTGAAATGAAGAAACGAGGAGAAAGGCGGAAAGCTGTTTATTGCGATTTTATGACATGATTTGATTATTTTAATATAAAAATACTGTAAACTTCTTTTAATTTAATTCCATAAAAATAAATATTGATTGTGAAAATTAACGCTCTTTAGTCCGTTGTCCTATCTCCTTTCGCCGTAACTTCCAAATTGTAATGAACGCTGCAGCAGGAAGAAATGTGTTATTTTTCACTACTTATTCAATCCAATTGGCTCTAATTCCAAGGAGGGGAATTAATCGCTACTGAACGGAATTGGCAGCTTCATAAATCGGATGGTTATCCGCACATAGAATTCTACTTACACATTTTAAAGTAGTAGGCGTGTAATTTGGAGTATTAATGAAGAAGTCTGAGACAACACTGAAATTTCTTCGCTAGTATTGTTCTGTTAAAAGGCTTTGTTCTAAATTATTTTTCCTCGTGCAGATTTTTGTTTACGAACGTATTTACTACTTGGTGTTAAAATTTTCTTCGTGATTGTTAAGTTAGCTATACTATAGGACGTAATTACTGACACACTTAACAGCTAAATGGTAGCGAATATTCCAAAATGACTATATTATAAGATAATTTGTGATTATTTAAGCGATTTATAACAAAATTTGACACTTTATATCGCTGAAACGGATTGGAAAATTCTATAGCTGCCAAAGTTTCCGTCTTTATAATTCGTAACTTCCTCGTTTTATATTTAAAAATTCTTTTCCATGCTAAAATATCAAGAAATATATTGTCTTGACGTTACATCCGTCGCGTATTAATAACTTTTCTTTTTCATAACCTGAAAATTTTATGGTTATGCCAACATGAATAATGTCTATATTTATCTCTTCTGACTTTTATAGGTGGTGCGTTAACTTTCCAGTTCATAGTTCAAATTCCAACCTCTTCCGTAAACCTGCATCTGGATTTATTCAAGTGATAGTGGCTGTCACGAGAAGCCTCGGGTGCAGTACGTGGTGTTCCACTTGCCTACTAAGGTATTTAAAAAAATCCTTTGCTGATTTCGATAATCCGTTTCCTATTACTCGCAATTTATTGTATCAGAATTTTCTATGGAGTCATGTATTAAATTAATAATCAGAATCGGTTATCCTACCTTTTCATTTCTAAGAAAATTTTTGGATTATATGCAGGTCTTTTGAACTCTAAAACAGAAAATTCCCATTCAAAACTTTGTACACCAATGGTATTCACCTTTTTTGCTGGCTTACATCCTAGAAGATTTTTGAATGACTACGTACCCCCCCGGTATATTTTAAAGTTAACACAAAAATGTTTGTCAGTAATAGTCATTTATTTGGGTTACATAGATATAGGTTGCATAAATGTTTTGTTCAATGGTGAATTATAAAACATTTAACCTTTGAACTCTGCGCGCCCGCGTACCTCCCGGAAAGTTTTCGTGTATGTACCTCCAGGGGTACGCGTAACCCAGGTTGAATAGCGCTGGTATAGACTGTTATCGAATAAAAAGTGAAATACATCGAATGATATTATTTATCATTTGATATAGACATCCGTTTTTTTTCATTTATCGAAAATAGGTGAAAATAACGAAGTTCAACAAACCGTCTTTCATACGTTGCCTTCGAAGAATATTTGCCTCGAATACATCCATAGATCCGCATACTGGGTCCTCACAATACAATTCACAGTGTTCCTATTTGAACTGATAAGCTTCCAATCAAAACATGGAAAATATATTTATTCCGTAGTCTTAAATGTATCAATCCTTAATTTTAATGAAGTTCACCCTTTAAAACAGTCCATTTTAAATCGGTTATCTACTTAACTTCTTTGCCAGCTTGTATTTATTTCACTATTTGAAATAAATATATTTAAAATATCCTTAAAAATTCATTAGCAGCGGCATGTTCCCTATTTATAACGTTGGCTTTCATCTTCTGAGGAAAATTTTTCATTCAAATCTCTTTACTTTGTATTCACTCCTTTTTTATGTCGAACTTTTAGAAACCCCGAAAATATATAGCGTTATTTCGGTACCTCAAAACCACGGATCGGTCGTGGAAGGGGATGACGTCACCTCGAATCCCCTGTAGGGAACAAAACCAACTCTGCGACCTCCGCAATAAAAAGAAAGTCCCCATCAATAATTCCCCGCAGCGCAGTAACTCCCTTTATCAATCATCCGTTGATACCCTATCTATTTCCATCCACTCCATTGCGTGATATTCTCCGTAGTCTTTTTAAATTATCTAAAATCGCATGTCTCTTTCCTGCCTCGCCGCTCTTTTTTCGTCCTTCCCTCGTCATTCGCCTCCTATAAAAATGCATTCCTTTGCATTTAGCGAATTATATGCATACATATATTTTTTTGTCGAGAGAATTTTCTTATTAACATTAAAAGTGTCCATTAGAGGATTACTCCCAACCATTTAAATTTAACGGCGCCTTTTTCGGTTCACTAGAACTTCACACCAAATCATATTTCATGAAACAATGTAAAAAATTTTTATAACGCTTTACCCAACAAAAATAAAGGAAAATAATTACCTTTCACACCCAGACGAAGAAAATGATACCTAAGAACTATATTTCTCAAATGGTTAAAATATTTTTCCGGATCACGAAATAATTCGGTGCTTAAAATTGCCAATATTCCAGTTACGATTGAACTTGGTTTCGGTTTTAAGTAACTGAAACGGCCTAAAGAAGTCTTATATTCATCAAGTATCGATATTTACGAGAGGGTTCGTTTCTGTAGTCTTACCTTGAGAATATTAAAACGGCATTTTTCCCTTCTCCATAATTACAAATGCACTGCGGCATACTTTGACGCGGCTCATCAGTGTACCAAAGCACACTCGTTACAGAGCACAAGACTAAGGAATTATCGAACTCGTATAATGGCTGAAAAAAGTTCAAGAATAAGCACTTTTGTATAAAAAATTGAAAAACTAATTACTTATCTGTATTTGGTGAATCGCCGCCGAAAACGTCCTCAATGTAGCCGAAGGGCGTATATGGTTTTTCATAGCACCGATGATCTATTGGATGAACCTAAGATAATTACATAATATTTTCAATTTTTGATACATTAATCGCTAATTTTTATTCTCATATACGAAAGGTATTGAGAAAGTATTGTAATCGCGAAAAAATTCGATCTCGAGATTTTGTTGGAAATATATGCTTTAGGTGTACCTGAGTCCGAAAAAGTGGTTTTCGCAATGTCGTATGATTGTGAGTCTGTCTGTTCGCGGTGCTAGAGCTTAAACGGTAGAGCAATAATGAATGAAATCTCGTACTTAGGCATTTTATCATACAGAATAGAAGCTATGAATAAATGGTTGACATTAATAAAGGGAAGTTTATTATACGCATTTTTAACAACAATTTGATTTTCTCAAAAACGGCTCCAACGATTTTGATAAAATTTCGTAGTTACTTGAGTTTACGTCTGCAATAATACCAAATAGTTCATATTTCTTAAAGAATGAATATAGGGCTAATTTATTCTAGGCAACTTTAACAACAATTTGATTTTCTCGAAAGCGGCTACAACGATTTTGTTAACATTTCCTTCAGTTACTTGAATTTACGTCGGCAATAATACTGGATAGTTAATATTTCTCAAAAAATGAATATAAGGCTAGTTTATTCTTGGTCAATTTTAATAACAATTGGATTTTCTAAAAAACCGGCCCATGTGATTTTCATCAAATTTCGTATAGTTATTTAAGATGATGTTTATAATGATTCTACATAGAATTTCAAATGATAACTAAACGACCTATTAGTATTTGAGAAAGTTTGTACAATGTATATTGTACCATGTTTTGATTTAGAAGTGTCAGCGGGGAAATTTGTAGGTCATCATCAATGTAGACATGGTTGCATAAGATTAAGGATAGGATACGTTGGGAATCCATGCAATTAATCGAGTCAAAGTGACTTGAGACAGTGGTGTAACTGCAGAATATGGGACTATCTCGTAAAAGTAATTCGTCCCCCTGCATAATTTATTTCCCTGTAATTATATATACGAATCTGGCTCTTCTGCTCTCTCCCCCTACTAGCGATTGCAGAGGCATAGTTACGCCAGTGCTTTTAGGGTAACTTTGTAGTTAAATCTGTGGGTAACCCTGTGAGAAACTATGTGGGTAACTCGTAGCCAATTTTATGGGCAATTTCGTGGATAACTTTTTAAATGAAGTGGCTGATAACTTTGTGGCCCACGCATCGTTACCAAGTTTGGAGTTTCCTTTGCAAGTTAACCTTGATGTTGCCAAAGTTGGTTTAAATTAAGGACGCGAAGTAATATCGCTGAATTTGTGTACATGTCCTGTTTATAATGTGTTAATCTTCTACGTAAAATTTATTTTGTGTCTAAAACTGCTTATTCTATGAAGTTGCTAGGCGCACAAAGAATTGAGATCTGCCTTCATGATAACACTCATACTCTCTGATCGAAATCGAAAATTATCGATTCACCGTCAATTATGAAACCTCATTCATTGGGCCCAGGAAGTTAACGGACCCTTGAATTTAAAAGCAATTATGTTTTGTGAGTCGGCACGTGAGCCAAAGAGAGAGGGAGGGGAGAAATTTTATGATTCCGCCGCACGCATGTCGGTCGATTCCTCGAGTTGGCCGATTACGCACAATATTTCCAGATGTTAAAAAAAACCTGCCATGACACACTCTTATCCAGCACTCTTTTACTATCTTTCAATCCCTAGATTTTTTCTTAAAGGACATGGAGGGGTTTCTCTTAGTCGCCATGACAACGATGGCAACATTTATCGATCAAAAACCCTTCTTCTTCGTTCTTATAATTCTTTCGCCTATTCTCGCGGGTCTCTTCGGCTTTTTTTTGGAACATGGAGGGACAGCGCAATATTTCGGAGTGCTTCACTCTCTCTCTCTCTTTCTCAGATGGATTTTTTCTGCTTATACCTACTTTGGGAAATCCGAAAATATTCGAAGAGTATTTTTGCGGGAGAAATTTGGTGATTTTACTTCAGAAGTTTTTTTAAATCCGAAGTTCTGTACTTAGGCTTGGCTGGAAAAGCTTTGGTGAAGTTTTAGATGTGTTTGGCTTAGGTCTTCTTCTTAATCTACGAAAACTTTCACAGCAGTCTTTTCTCTTTCGTGTCGTTTTACTTTGAGTGTTAATGTACTACACGCAAGCCATGGAGAATTTTACTGATTACACTTTGGTTTTCGTAATATTAACTCCACAGAACTTATTGTTACAATAATAAAGAGAATTTTAGCTCTTCTACAGGACTTCTTTTCGGTAGTTATTTAGAACTCTTTCATCTCCACTTGCATCTACTATGATTTTCTAATATGCTAAATCATTTTACCTTTTCGTTGCGAATAATATTATTATGCGCGAAGATCATTGGACGTTTTACGACGTAATGAATTTTTAGTTAACATTTTAGAGGGAAAAGTTTTAGGAAAGAAGGTAAGAGCTTTTAGGAGGCCTGATTTCGACCATGAGATGTAGGAATTACGAAGAAATGAAAGGAACAGCTGAAAGAAGAGATGAGTGTTTGCGGAAACAAGGCGATATTGCCTTTAGAACATGATGATGATGGTTTTTTCATATAAAAATCTTAAAATAACAGTGCGTTATCATAAAATTGTGAACGTTTTCAGCGAAGTAAGCAGTCTTTCGATATATTTAAATATAGCTATTTTTATTAGCAATAACAACGATCTAATTTTTACTAAGCCGTAATATTTGTTGTAACTATCTGTCCATAAAGGAATATAGGTTAAATATAATATGATTATGAGTCATCCCAAGTTCAACAGAATTAATACTTTGACCAACGAAAAAGTTTATACCAGGTTAACGAGAGAGGAAAACTAAAGTGACTAAAGTGAAGGGAAAATCGAACTGTTTTAAGAATTGATGAATCTGTTTATGTATTAGGAGTTAAAAAAAGATAATGTAAATAACCTGACATGCACGATACATGAATTTGGTAGAAGGATTTTGGTTGCCGCATGCTCAACTCCGTAAAAATATTCTTAGACACGGAAAATTCCATGTGTATCTACCATCATAAAATGAATGAAATATATCTGTCTTCGTTATTTATTACGTGCCAGTTCTTTATTTTGTAGCCAATTTATTTGGATTTTCATATTTAGGTCAACAACTTTTGGCGTTATACCAGTTGAAGGTGCAGCGAGAATTTTTTTCTCAAGCAATTTTAATAATTAACTTGAAGGTTACTTGCTTATATATAATTTTTTTTGAATAGATTTAGATTTAACATATGGAATGTATAACACGTAAGAGTAAAATTAAATAAATAAAGGAAATCTTTTCGTTTTACAAAATAGGCGACCTTAAAAGGATAAAACAAGAAGGATATTTGTTCGTTATAAAAGATTTTGGTGTCATATTTTTTCATTACTATTACTTTACATAATAATAATTATTATTGTAATTTACTTAATAATTTCATTCTCTAAGCTGGAAATTCGGGATGTATGTAAATTAAACAGCAAAACACCTTTATTTTTAATGGTGCTCAGCGTTGAAAGCCTCCGATCAAAGTGAAATCAAAACGCTTCCAGACCAATCTGCAAAACCACCGACATTAAATAGATTTCCGGAGCATTTGAACTTTCATAGTTTAACTTCTAGATGAGATACGAAATTAATTTGATCTAAGAGCCATCTACAAGCCATAAGCTTTCAATCAATGCAGCCTTAATTTCGATCCGATCATTCGTTCAAGATATACGAGGGAACAAAAAATGGTCTAGCCCAAAATATATAAATAAATATCGGACGAACGCATATAAGAGATTTAAAAAAAAATACATCAGCTAGATCCATTGGGCCTTTATTGGAAAGGTAAGGCCCTAGTGGGCCCCCTTCGATCTCACCTCATATGCTGTCAATTCTGTAATAGCAATACAATTTGGTTCGTTTACACGATTTGATCATAAAATATTTTTTACAGATACTAATGCCTTTTATCGGAAAAGGTCTACGCTTGGAATAAAAATCATTAATTATTTATTAAGTATTTTTGTTTAATAAAATTTTAGGTGCACACATTGTCCATATTTAAATGAAACTTTTAAGCTAATGGAATTATTTCCACAGATTGAATGTTATAATTTTTTCGTCGATAAAATTATTTAGCACTTTCGTTTTTATTGGATAATAATTTTTCATTTATAGCAATGCTCCAGTTTTATCTTAAAATTTTTGTATTTACCGCTTAATTTACTGCGTATTTCCCTCTCTCCATTTTGGGTAAGAAATAATCGATTTCCATCCCTCATAACTTCCCTACTATGTACTACATTATTATTAGTAATTAAACCTTGTATACCAGACTGTTAAGTAATAAAATAAATTTCTCTCTTGTTCGAAAATGTATGTGATTTAATCCCGGTGGCAACATGGCCATATCTTAAGGTGACCAGACCTTCTCCTGTTGGAAGGACAGTCCTTCTTATTCAGTCGTTGTCCTTTCTAAACCTTTTGCCCTTCCATGTCCTCCTTTTATAAAAATCTTTTTGTCTTTGTCGTTCCTTTTACTTAAGCCAGGGTTTCTTAACTTTGTGTATCGACGGAAAACTTATACCTACTTTGAAAACTCAGACCTGTGCTTACCAATATCATGTGATTTTTGTGGGTTGGTTGTCTTTGCTCCTGTCTGTTACATTGTTATACGCGCAGGGAGTTCGTCTTTCTCTCAATACACGATTCTTAGTGTACACTAAGCTTTCCGACAAGCTGCTTGTTAAATGATCTTTGTCCATCTCGCTGATTATGTTTTCTTAGCGATAAAGAACACCTTGTCCTCTAGAATATATGTTTTATTTTCTCCTTGGTTATATTTGTTTGGTTTCTGGTTTATTAAAATTTTGGTTTAAACAGCGTATAATGCGTTCCATATTCCATCCTACTCCACAAAATGTTTCTTTCGTAAAACAAAGTCGATTCACTCCTGTTCACTTAGTTGTTAATGGCAAAGGTGTGAGTGATTTTAGTAGGTTTTTGTTTCTATGCGTGCTAGTTAAACTCTTACAGCTTCCTATTGCTTGTTTTGTTTTTCCTCTATCAGTGAATTGTGAAAAAAAAATATATATTATATACTGTGTCCTGCCTGAGTGAAATTTGAATAGCCCCAATTATTTCGTTATTATGGTAAATATAATTTTCTCATTTTAATTTATAATGTGAATTGGCAAATAATGGGCAGAATTATGCGAGCATATACGGAATTTAATCCACTTTGAAATCCCATCCTGCATCTGTAACGATTGATTAATTGATATCGTTGCATTTTTATTCTTTATTGAAATTTCGAAGCCTATTTTATTTCACAGTGAAGACAAATATTTTTAGCAGTATATATGGGTAGTGCTTTTTCTCTGCCAGAACGCACCGGTTAGCCGTTCCGGAAGTTGTTTTCAAGCAAAATATAAAATCAAAAAACTTATAAGAAGAAAAATTTATAAATTTTGAAAACGCTTCAAATTCAAAATATTTATTACTAGATTGACGTACATTTAACGTGCGAAATGTAAACCACCATTATTTATGAATTGAAGTTTATGACCTGTCGTTTATAATATCCACCTTTTCGTCGGCAAAAAACTATGAGTTCCGGAAGCTTATTCTTTTTGAAAAAAAGTACTGTATATAGGAGTATATTTACCTCGATAAAGTGAGGTAAATATACTTGGTACATATTTGTGGCTCCTTGAAAGTTAGTTAAACTCCCTAACGTTTATCAGTCATGAAAACACGCTTATTGTAATCCGCCCTCGTCTTTCGGAAACCCTCCCTCTCGGTCCAAAATTTCTTTCGTCTTAAATCGGGAATTCTCGTTCGAATCTCTAAAGAAAAAGGTCATACAGATTTTTACTGTTTGGCTCTCAACTTCTTTGGAATGAGGCAAAAAACAAAAAATTGGCTCTTTTACTTTGAAAGGTTGCCGACTCCTGTGCTAGCCAACCAACGTCATACACGTTCGTATGCATGGTACCTATCTCTTATTCAGCGTGTTTTCCAGTATTCAATCATGGGAGACGTTGTGGCTAGTTATTTGCTTTAAAACAATGGAAGTTTTTCGTAAGAAAAAACATTTAATTAATGTTTCAAACTTTTTCTTCTCAGTTTTTTTAGCGACATCGAAAAGGAAATAAACAAAACTGTTTCTTTTTAACAAAATTACTGTTGAAGATTACAAAAGATTTTTTATATCGTTTGTGATGAACGTTAGCCAATTTGAGACCAAAGATTTTTGCGACAAATTTTTTACTTTTTAATGTTTACTAGTTTGAAAAGGGGGAAGCCGTGGCTTAGTGGCGTGCTACGCTAAGCATACCCGGTTCGAATCCTGCGAAGGCAGGATTTTTCCGAGGTTTCTCGGCTCCCCATTTGCGTGGTTAAGAGGAGAACATGCACAGTTCTTCGGAAGGGACGTTAAGCAGTTGGCCCTCTTGGTGCTCTTCGTTAAGAGTAGGCAAATGCCGGCACCTGGTTTCCGTCCCGTGCGTGCGTGTGCGCGTGTCTGGTGTGGAAGACATCGGGAAACCACCACATCATATGTGTTTATTCCCTAGTCCAATGATGGCGAACCTATGGCACACAAAACGATTTTGGTTGGCACGCCAGCGAAAGGCGAAAACCAATCAAAGCATTTATCGTACTGATTTAGTGCCGCAAAAACATTTGTGTTGTTTAGTTAATTATTGTGAACATTAGTTTTATGGTTAAAAATTGCAATCTCTCATGTATTGGTTACGAATTTTATTTAGTTAGCACGCAAAAAAATCAAGGAATTCTTTGTGACACGCAAGTAGGAAAAAATTTGACAATTTCAGTAATATTGGCACGCGGGCAATAGAAGGTTCGTCATCACTGCCCTAATCAGTTCAAACCATTCTTAGGATTGAAAACCATGAATGAATGAAGTTTGAAAAGATTTAAATGTGATAAATAGCCTTTTCTACTAAGACTATTTTTATAAGAGAAACGTTCAATTGGTTAAGGCTATTTGCTGTCATTCGCAGAGCGTAAGGATGTTTTTGTGTTTTTGAGTTCCTTTCCAGCAGTGTTGATGGATGCGCGAGTTTTGTTTCTCAGCATTATCTATTTTTCAAAATATTTTATGTTGTTTTCATCCAGTTGCACTTCCTCCGGCTAACACTATTGATTGAATAGTAATCCGTGCTATAGTCGTAAAAAAAGTAGAGGGTATACTGTATACTAAAGTAAAAATTTGAAGGAGTGTTCTTATCCAGTTTTTTTAGAGCAAATTACACGACTGTAATGTTACGATACCAGGGGAAAACGTATGAGCTGTTTTTTTTGCAATCGACCTGTATAAGTTTTCTTAAGACCTAGGTATACGATATTTGTTCGAAAAAACCGAAGATATACTAACGTATACCCTCTACTACATCTCTGGTAGTAATCAACCATAAACATGTCATGGAAAAAGAAGTTAAAGCAGATTTTTTATGTATTACTTCATTTATTAATAATATAAATGGAAATTCTAACGAATCCTACGACCAAAGCTACGAAATATAATATTTATATTACAAAAATTTATATTATGAAAATCTGGTTTGGCCACAGTAACGTGATGTACGGGTAGAGGGAAAACTCAAAGAAAACGAACATACAGATAATGAACTTGCATCACCTCATCCAGGTTATCTGAAAATACGCATATTTGTAGACTTAGAATTTTAATCTTAATATAAAATTGAGTAATTATACAGAAATATGGATTATAGAAACCGTTAGCATAAAAAGTTAAAATGCATCAAAATTCAAATACGCTCAGAAAATTTATATCAGATTTAAAAACTCGTTATACAGCCCTTCATGCCGTATCAGTATAAGTTATTTTAAGAATTGAGATTGATCAATCTGCTGCATCGTGTAACAAACCGAACAACGTATATCAGAATGGAGATCTCGGTGAATATTAAATAGGCCTCGCACTGAAGCTATTATTAAGATACACTAAAAAATGTTTGATGAGAGACATTAAAAATGTCTATTTACTATTATATTCCCGAAAATGATTGAAGAATTTCGATAAATTTTATTTTTAGAGGTCTTTAAACATACGTCAAGGACGATTTACCCGAACGTGCGCTCTTGAATAGGCTTCGTGAAATGCATATGTTATTGTGATGGACTGATGTAAAAAACGAGATTTTAGTTGCATATTTTAATCCAAGGGAAATTAAAATATTAATGCATTTAATCCTTTATGATACAAATTAATTTTCTTAATTGCCAAAAACCGTGGAATTAATGCAAGAAGCCAGTAAGTTTTATTAATATAATTTTGGTTGTAGCATTTACGATTTGCTCATGAATATTTCAGCAGGAAGGGAAAAAGAAAAAAGCTCCAGATAATTCGAAAAAGCAAGAAGAACAGTAAAACGAGTTTATCGTGAAAAATAAAATAAAATAAAAGTGACGCGATTTTTCGTACGTAATAAAACGCAATGAAATTCGTGCCGAAGAAAGCGTTGCGAACTCAAATAAATATAACATACCATACCACGTCGAAAATAAATGTAGTTTTACGATCCGATATTGGATGCGTGTCTCTTTCCCCTTTGGAATATATATGCGACGTTTCTCTGCAAAGAAGGGTCACGAAAACTGCTTCCTTTATTGGAATTGTGCTTCTATGCGGTTGCTAAGGTGTCGATCTATGCTTTTGTTTCCCAGGAAAATCTTGATTATATCGTCGAAAATCCTGCGATAAATTGTGGCGTGTGGCATTTCAAAAACTGTTTCAATTCGCTTAGAATTATTGCCAATATTATTTATCTTACAGAGAACATGCCCTAGGTTCACGAGAATTACGGTCGATCCAGCAGGTTTAACCTACGACATTATCAAATAGCTCAACCTTATGAGGTAATCATAAATCATAAATATTAGACTATCGTTATAAAATATTTTTCCAAAGTATAATTTTTGTAATAAGAAGATATTCCGATAGCCGAATTGTGAGAAATGCGTTTATGAATAGCTTATTCGGTTATTTATATGCAAAACAGTTTTGTGTTCAGTTTTTTGTTATATTTCGTCTCGCAGTTTGAGACATTAAACGGTATTCTTGAAAAATGTTGAGTTGTAAACCAACCTCTTTTTTTGGAAACTCGATGTTTATACAAGGAAAAATTAAAATTCTCTTAACAAATGTATCTTACTATCTATCATGGAATAATGCGACCTGTTTTCACATAACTACGTCATAATAAGGTGATTGCAGAACATTCATTAATTTAATATTAGAATATGAAATTTACCTGAAAATATACAAATTTAGGTTATAGAATAAAAGTATAAAATACTCCATTGCATATTGCATTTATATTTAAATTTCAAATGCATGTTTTTTATCGATCGCATTTTTATTTCCCCCCAAAAATAATCGTTTTTTCTTCTTTTGCTCTATTGTGTTCATTTATGTAACTGGGATAACAAATGAGGCAATTTAATCTTTATTATCCTATATTCCCATTGTCGGCTATGTCGCATACTTCAACAGGTAAACAATCGCGAAAAACTCGAATTTATGAGCGACAATTGAAGAAATCGACTAGTATCCCCTCGTTCTGTTCTACCTCCGGATCTTATTTACTGTCGGGAAATAAAGACCTTCGGCCTAATTCTGCCGTCGATTGCAGAAAATTTCACGCACGTGTCCTTATCCGTAATTCTTCCTTGCGGCTTCAATTACGTCTTGGCGAGAGACGCCGGGAGCGGTGTACTCGGATGGCGTTGCATGCGCGGTGTTTCTAGGTTTGAGCCAGATCTGTCTCTTGGAAGGGATTATGCGAGTTGAATAGGGCGAAAGAGGGATTCGAGTGGGAGAAAGGCATTATTATGGAGACTGTAGTATGTCGACCCTTTTCGCTCTGGGTCAGACACACTAGGGAGAGGAAGGGGCGGGAGGGAGAAGGGATGGTGGCTCGCGTGACTCGATTCGTTGGGCGGTGAAGTCCACTTCTCTCCCCGTCCTCCTCCTCTCTCCCTCTTCGCCTGCACGAATCACGCGAGCTTTAGACCCCCAGTAGGTAGTCCCTCGGGGAAAGAGAGGGAATGAGGAAAACGAGACCGTTCTAGATGAATAAGAAAGAAGAGGTGATGGCCATGTAAAATTAAAAGGAGCGAGTTGCGGACGGAGGAAAATATGTTGTGGAAAACGTCCCTCGTTGCCGTTCTCCTTCCATGTGTGAGAATCAGAAACGTAGTAGCGGAGAGTCCAAGAGATCATTATCTAGAAACCGACTCGAAAAAGACCGAAAAGCAGGCGCATAAGAGTTCAAAGGAGTTTGTTTACTTCCTTGGAAAAGTAATAAAAAAGGGATTCTGTCGTGAAATGAGTTGACTGACCGTTTTGTGTGTCCCAACTGCATAATTTCCAGAAAAATGTCGTCTTATTACATATGCGTAAAATTTAATTCGTTCTTAATTTTATGCATCGCTGAAAGTAACAGCCATTTTATTGATTTAACGATTAAAGACTTGCAAAAATGACTGCAACCAAAGGAAAAAGTCACGTTATGATTATTTAAACATCAATTTATATATTTTTTAAAAGTCAATCATTATTACAATTGGAGTAAATCTTTTTATATTGCCGTTCCGACAGTAGAGTGCAGGAAAAGCAAAAGGGAACAGGATAACTTGGAGAATTTTTCTTCAATTTTATCAGCAAAATTATGGAAATTCAATGCATTGTACAACTTAATAGCAAATAATGGAAAATATATTAATTGCGGAAGGTCGACTTATAGCCGAAATTTAAGGGAGCGATCTTTCAGATCCCTTGAATCGATGCCATTGGACTTATTTTCTGTAATTATGTTAAATGCTAGGTATATGTTCCATCCGTACCAACATATCATAAGACCCAAAAAAATCGGATCCTTATCTTAGCGAACATTTATCGAGACATTCATTTTAAATTATGCGAAAATTTATATAATTCTTTGATATTTCATGGGAAAACCATGTATGTACTGGAAGTTAAAACGCTTCAAGAGACAGCGGTTTTATTATAGCATCATCGTCCATATTATCTGTAATTTTTAATCCTAACAAGCAAAATCGCCACCTAAAATCTGTTAAAATAATTTGTGGCCACGCTAAAATTGTTTAGTTGAACTAATAATTGTCGCTTGTATATTTTGTAAATTCTGAAAGCAGTTTCTATAAAACTCTATTTTTGCAAAGTTTTCATCGTTAAATGATTACTGAATGACGATTTATACTCAGCGGTAATAATAAATGCTACTGATCCTATAGATTTGTAGATGATTTTTACGAACTTTTAAATGCATCAGTATTAATTAGCAAAGATACTCTAGAAACTTACTTGGTGAAGGCAATTGTAATCATTCGTGGGACTACAAGTTGGACATTGGCCTCCTCTTGTAAGTTTCCTAGGCACCTAGTATTTCATACGGATGGGTTGTCAGCCTCTCACATAACCACTTTCCCAAGTGGATAACGGCACACAAGTACACAGAAGGGAGACCCGAATGCGACATTAGCTTACTCTTTCGAAAAGCACCAAGGGAGAACACTGCACGTCCCTTTCGAAGGGTGGAGCGCTGTTCTTGCGTGTCCTTCTCACAACACACGAGTCGGGGCGGGGTGAGCCCGGGTTAAAGAAATTAAACCTGCCTCGAACCCATTCCCTCAGCGTGGAAGACCAACACACAAGCCACTCCCCTCATAATTTAAAATAACAAAATTTAATCTTTAAACGCCGAATGGAACATATCATCATCACAGGTAGTCTGTCGGTAGACAGGTCCGTGTTTATTCATTGTTAAATCTGATTATCCATATATATGCTCTTATTTTCCGCCTTCTTCGTCAGGTTTTGATAGCTCATTTTCCCCCTTTCAATTCGTGTATCAGCTGAATCCTTTTCCTACCTCTTCCTCCTTTTCTGTCCAGTTTCATTTCTTATACTTTTTTAATCATGCTTTCTCTCTATTTCGCCTCATGTGATGTTCAATCGCCTTCCCCTTTCTTATAGTCTATATCACCGTTTCTCAAACTTTTTATTCCACGGCACACTTGCTCCAGTTTAGTTCTCCCGTTTCTCCCAAAATTCCGCGGGGCACCAGTTCATGTCTGATGACACACCACTGTACCGCGGAACACCGGTTGAGAAACACTTTTCTATAGTATTACCATTCTTATATATCCTATTATTCTTAGTACATTCTCGTGTTTCATCTGATCTGATATTCGCATGACCTTGGATTTTTCTGAATTTATTTTCATTCTGTATTTTCTACTTACGATATTATTACCGGTTTATCATTTTCTGGAGTTCTTTTTTCTTTCTTGTACTTGATCATAATTTTACTGTTCTTATAACTCTTCCTCCAATCTTGAAATCTCCTGTGCCTTTTTAGCGCTTCTTGCATTAGCTTTTATCCACATATATTGAATGAGATCGGCGATAGGCAACAACTCTGTCTTACTCTACCGATATTTACTCTGCTGGTATCAGTATTCTTCAACCGGACCTTTGCAACCTGATTTGTGTATAGATTCCTGATCAGTCTCCTGTCTTTCCAATCTGCTCCTATATCGTTTACTAGCAGAACTGCCCGTTGAATTTCAACGGATTTAGTGAATCTAAAACTTCGACCGTGTAACATGTAAACATCGTAAGAGTAAGATAGTACACAGTTTTAACCGTCGAATAAAGCAAAAATGAAGAGAAGCTGTTCGCAATTACCTATTTAGATGAATGAAAGAAGAAAATCTTGCACTCTGAAAAATCGAAAATTACGTGTAAACTTATGGGAAAATAATTATTGAATTAAGCTCTCCCTCCCCCCAATTTTTTTTCGCCATATAGCCAATGTTATCCGCAGGATAAAATTATTTACCTATGCGAAGTTTTGTGACGATATCTTCAAAGGTTTGAAAATCACAATTTGTGGAAAATCTACCTCTAATTATTTAAGTTACTTACGTAGTTTTAAAAACAGTTTGCTTTGGAGAACTCTATGCCACACTTTCTGTTTCTTTCTTCGCTACTTTAGTTTATATTAGGTATATACTATTTCTTTTAGTTAATATTACGTATTGCTTACAACGATTGTCACGTAAATTGTTAATCCAACAATACGCTCATTCTCGTGTTATTTAAATGGGAAAAATTAAAAGAGAAAAACATTTTTTTAATAAAAAATGTAGTTAAAATCACTTTGAAAACCCTGTCATTTTGCTTAAATTTTTATTGCGGTTAAAATGGCACCTTCTTCTTGCTTCGTACGTTTTGTAGTTGTTGCGCTATAAATGCACAAACACATTCTTCAAATTATCTCTATATATAAAACGCTTATGTATGTATGCTTTATTGATAACCGTTACCAAGTAACCATTTATTACCCCATAAGAAAAGCATTGAAATCAGTGCAAGGCATTTTTAATTGCATTTTAAAATTACTTAAAATTATGATACAAACTCCGGACTTGAAGTATTAAACGGAAAAAATTATTTTTGTAAACAGAATACGAATTCATGCCGAATTAGCGTAAATATTTGATTTTAACTGCATAAAAGCGAGAAATTTTAAAATTTATAACAGTGGGAAATTTTATCTACCATGGAAACGCTACAATGCTTTTATATGGAATTCTTGCCTTTTAATAGTATGAACATTAGCTTACGAGCGTAAAAATAACGTGTTTTTTAAGCAGTTTAAATGAAGAGAGGTTAAGGGGAAAAGAGAGGGGGGAGAGAGGGAGGGGAAAAGGAGAGAGGGGAGGGAGGGAAAGGAAAAGAGGTGAAAGAGAGATAGGGGAGAGGGGGGAAGGGGGAAGCAGGAGAGAGGGAGGGGAGAGAGGAGGAGGAGGGAAATAGGGGAGAAGAAGGGTTATGCAGGAATGTAGTAATAGAGAGGGTAATGGGAAAAGGAGACAGGGTGAGGGAGGGGGGAAAGGAAAGAGGGGGAAAGATAGAGATGGAAGGGCGAGAAGGGAAAGGGGAAAGACAAAGAGAGGAGAGGGGGATAGAGAGGGGGAATAGGGAGGGGGGATAGGGAGAGAGAGAGGGAGATGTATCAATAACGTAAGAAAATAGTTAAATACGTCATTAATAGAATAGTTTTCTATGGGGATGTCATTTGCACCATTAATTGATTCACATTATTATTAATAAATTAATTGAAAGAAATCCTCGTAAACATTACGTGGGTACAGCCGGAATGCCTCATGAACTGAAGCCGTTATCATGCTCATTAGAAACCTAATGCCATTGAGAGGACTATGTAATGGTACAAGACTTACTGTTACTCGAATACAAACACACATAATCAAAGCAAAAGTGATCGGTGCAGCAAACTCAGACACGGTACTTATTCCAAGAATCTCACTCATTCCATAAGATACAAATTTACCATTCAGTTTCATACGAAAACAATTCGACATACGATTGGCTTTTTCAATGACAATCAATAAGTCACTAGGCCAAACATTTGATAAAATGCCATTACCTACCTAAGCCTGTTTTAAGTCATGGACAAGAATATGTTGCTCTACCAAGAGTCAGATCGTTTGATACACTTACTGTAATGCCAGGAAAGAACCCAGAAATTGACAATTGTGTCTTTAGAGAAATCTTTGATTAAAAAATATGAGTTAAAAATAATAAATGCCTGAATGTTTAATTAAGAATCTTTAAGATCAGCTAGATCGGCGTATGCTACGTCGGGTATAGCTATTAGTTTATATAGATATGTTCCGCCAATTTTCCGAACGGACAATATCTTGCACACTTATTTACAAGACCACTTACAGATGCTGTATTTCATCAAGAATCGGGGGATTGGGATGAGAACACAAGCATGGCGTCACGGAAAGCGCAGGCAAAATTGCCAAAGGTGAATGGCCGGGGAAGGGTAGACCTTAGATCTAAAGAGTAATTTGAGAAGGCTTATCTGTAACTCAAGTGTTAGGGCTCAGCTTTCGGTCCCACTATCAGATTTTAAGAAGGTAACTGAGCCTCGTGAGAGAACTCGATACGAGGAGGTCGCATCAACTGTGTGAACCGTGCTGCCTAAAATTAAATATTGTAGTACATATTTGCATATTGTTGTTTATAACAAATTCGTAGGCCAATACGTTTTTTCGACTTTGATCCTCTAAAAGACAAAACCATGTATTTATTCAATATTTTTACAATAATATGTGTTTTATTTGTATTTTATCACGGACAGTTCATTACATACGCGATTTTTTCAGAATTCAAACAAAAATTATTTCAACATCTCAAATTAAATCCGACAGCGGAAGCCTACGTGCGAGCATTTACATTTGCCGGATGAAGGATAAATAACTATGAAAAAATCAATCTTAAATAAGAAAATGTAATGAATGTTACAGCGAATGATATAATAACTATAGAGTCGCATTAGTAGCTGGTGTAACGTAAAAATTTTCATATTTCATGACGTAAATGGCCGAAAGCTGAAATTTTCACTTCAACGAAAACTAAAGATGGATACGGCTATCCCAGCGAAAACACAAGTAATCGAGTCAACGTGGAATTTAAACTTCTACGCGTGTTATTCAAGGGTACGTATGATTCCCCTCGGCTGAAAATCAAAACAGAGAGAGAAGCGATCCTCGGAACAGTTTTTCTCTTCAGTAAATCGGATTCCCTAAAAAGAGAAAAGTAAAAATCGGATGAGAAATCGAAAGGAAGTCTATTTTATGGAGGAAACCGTGATCGTAGCTAGCTCGTACAAATCTTCCGTCTTGGAAAATCGAGACCTTCTCAACGTGTTGATCTCCGTAAAGAAGTCAGCGATTCATAGAGGATTAAGATTTGCTTCCAAGAATGGAAACCAGTCTAGGAATTTGTTCTAAATGAGTGGAGAAAGAGGTTTTTCTGTGCCAATAACTTTTATTCTTCCGTCAAAATCAGGAAATCTAATTTATTATACAAAATTAAGACAACAATATTCAATTAAGGGTAATTTATAGTTTCAGATTTTTGTTATTGAAAGTATTTTTCTATGAAAAGAAAATTTTATTCCATTAAGAATTATGCAGATATTTCCAGAGCTTTAGTATTTAACCTTAGACTAGGGTGACCAGATGCTGATGCTCATAACCGGGACAAATGAGTTTTGAAGTAGAAAATCCGGGACATTTTCGTAAAAAACCGGGACAAACGGAATTTTGCTTTTTTAAAAAGATATTATGTGCTCTAAATTTGAATTTAAAAGTTTAGAAAAGAGAAAGTACAGTTTTATTTGCTGCAATAGCAATTAAATTAACATTTCATGAATAATTAAGCAGTATTACAATGAAATATATCAGGAGCCAAAGGTTTTTTTAATCATATTTTGGAGTACTTTTGCCTTGCCTTAATGAAATTTTTATAATTTTTAATCATCTCATAAAAATATTTACATTTTAAATTTAAGTTAAATTTACATAACATAATAGAATTGATTGTTTTTATATCCAGGCGGTTTCGTTCATCAGGCCACTGAATATTTATTTGTGAAAATATTCTTTCAACATTTCCATTATATGCCGGAATGGAAATCAAAAAGCTACATATCGATCGTCACACGTAACTCATAACCTCTATTATGCAATTTTGCGGATATTCAATTTAATATTTGTTTGTTGAAAATATCAAGCACACTGTTCATAACATAGAAGTACGCTTCATTTAATGGTGGTTCAAAAAAATTACATTAAATTTTGGGGGTTTTTCTTCTGAAAGAAAGATTACCTTCAGCGCATCGAACATTTTTAATACTCAATCAATCGCATGGTATAAACTTAACCAGCGAGTTTTTGAGTGTGTCAATAACTTTTCATAATATACATCTACTAAAAAACAAAATTCTTTCAATCTCTCGGTACGTATTGCATAGGTTGAAAAGTATGACAATATTTTATACTTAATTAATTGAACATTTCTTTGAAAACAAAGGTGTTGTGAAATCTCTCTTTGGTTAATTGTCTCTCTCTCTCTCTCTGGTTAATTGTCTCTCTCTCTCTCTGGTTAATTGTCTCTCTCTCTCTATCTCTCCCTTCCTACCCTTCCCCTTCACTCCCTTCCGCTCTCGCCGCTACCCTACCTCCTTCCCTCCCCTTCTCACTCCCTTTCTCTCAAAAGACCAATAATTTATTTTTAATAATTTTATTTAATCTTCGGCATTCATCGGTTGCTTGCCGACTTGCATTTGCACGGTTCAGTGCATTCCGTGCTGAGTTCTCTCTTCTGATTCTTTCTAACGTCTCCTGACTTTGCCTTACAACCCAACGCTGTCTCCTTTCTCTGGCTAATCTTCGTTTTCCCTCTGCTTTTGTCTCATCATTTCCATTCATTGCTATAAATGAATAAAGCTTATTTTTTTGGAGACATTGAAATAAAGATTGAGCTTACTAATTAATCAATCAGCGGATTATTTATTTGAAAACTATCTGAACGAAAACAAATCACCAATTTATTTCAGAATTGTAACCTGGTAACACACCAAACTTACCTAAATATTATCTTTCAAATGCTTTAATTTGCTTAAAAATGTAAATTTCAGTAAAGAATTTATCGAAGAAAAACTGATCTGAAATCTATTCTGAATAAAGTTGGCTTTGCGTAATAATACAGACAATATATATAAGTGAGGATTACAAAGCAAATATCACAAAATATTACTACTTTCATTCTAAACAAATCAAAATAAAATAAAATCTGATGTGGTCAACACGACTTTCTCCATATTTGGGGTATAGATATTTAAATTATTATGAATAGCATTATGAAGCAAAATTATCATTTCGTATCTTAAAAGAATACAGTCGTCCTTATTGCCGTAAATTATGTATATTTCGAATATGTTTACAGAATTCGCCGCTACATTGTGGTGGCGCTGTATACTGGAAATTTACGAATAAGCAAAATATCTCCGAAATTTGTTTCAAACAAAAGTTGGAAGAAATGTTATTCTCTACAACTTTGGTCCTCTAGGAGACCACCAATGACGTTTTTAAGGAGATATTTGACGGAAACCGAGAAAACCGATTATTTATAAATAATTCCTAAACAATAACCGCTATGGAAAATTGTTTCAAATGAAAGTTGTAGGAAATTACATTATCTATAACATTTGTATAGAATTGTATATACAATAATGATGTTTTAATGGAGAAATATCGCATAAACCGAATCGGGTTTCGAATAAACCTCGACTTCCTGTTAACCGTTATTGTCCAAAAACTAATCAGTTCTTTGTGCTCATGCTAAAGTGTTATATTTGAAGTTTGGTAAGGATATGGAAAGTACTTTTTGAGTTAGAGCGCCCACAATCACATACACACAGACATAATTCCGAAAATAGTCTAAACGTGTTCTAGGGACCTCAAAACGTGTATTTCCGTTAAAGTGTCGAAGTCGATATTTTTCGTGATCACAATACTTTCCCCATACTATGTATGGAGAACGACCGATATCTTAATCAAACTTCGATGAATACTGCACGTTTTAACAATGAAACTCGGTCGTTATCTAAACAATAAATACCGATATATTTTGTTTGTTTCTATGGAATGAAATGATAAAAAAATTGTTAAATCAATCACAAAGTAAATTAGTTATATTGCTTCTGAATTTATGTAATTAAATAAATAAAATAAAAATTACTTATTTACGTTATATAACTTTACTCGTATATTAAGGGCACTAAAAACCCAAAAATAAATTAAATAAAAAATCTTTTTAGTTTATACAACTTTTATATTCAAGGCACTAAAAACCTAAAAAATTGAACGCATCTTAATAGAAAGGTTGTATGGCTAATCAGCTGATCATAAATCTACAGGAATGTTTGACGTTTGGGATGTTGACATTTGGGATGTTGACGTTTTCCAAGCTTTAATATTTAATTTCTTGATCCAGCAGATCAGCTTTGCAAAAACCACGCAACTTTTATGTTATGATGTGTTCAAATTTCGTTAATTATTATCATAACACTAGATATTTTGTGAATATGGAAATTTGAGAATCTATCACAACAGTTGAAACCATGTCAAAATTTAATATATTTTTAGGTTTTAAGTTTTAGGCTTTTAATATGAAAGTTGTACAACCTAAAGAGGTTTTTTATTTAATCTATTTTCTCTCTGTCGGTATGGTGTTAATACACTTATGAAAATTAGAGATCCACAGAAATTCATTAAAAGATGTATGCCCATTACAAGCAACTGCTACGCGATGTATTCCATGCGCTTGTTTACTATCGAAATATCCTAGTGAAACTTAAGCTTCCGCTTCAGAACGGTGGATATACGCTTCAATAAACATAACATAAAAATAATATCCAGGCAGTGTGCTTCCGCCGGTGAAATTGGAGGAACTAAATCACAAAATAAGAAAATTGATAACGAGAGGTAAATCCGATTTTGTTAACACGCCAATGATTCCAATGTGTTATCTTTTTGAGTTGAAAATATAAACATGGGGTTTCCTTTGGGGGAGAGAGGAGGAGTGGAACTCTCTATCCTCATTCAAAGCTTCTTTATCCCATATCACATTGATGGATGGTGGCGCATCCGATTTCCTATCGGCGTCTCTTGTCAAAGTTTCTGTTATCACCCTTTCGAAATACTAACCTCGTTTTCTCGACCGCTTTATGGCCATGGGATTTTTATTATAAAATCTTTTATATGCGTTCGTCCGTTATTTATTTATTTATATATTTTGGGATAGACCATTTTTTGTTCCCTCATATCTCTTGAACGAATAATCGGATCGTAAATAATGTAACATTGTTTGAAAGCTGATGGCTTGCAGATGGATTTTAGCAAATAAACAATTTTGTATCGCATCTTGATGTTAAACTGTGAATGTTCAAACTTTCCAAAATCTATCTCGTTGCGGTGGCTCTGCACGCATGATTGGGGACGTTTTAGTAGCAAGAAATTGAACTACTACATATTTACTGCATTCTTTGCCCCTACGTTAGAAATGATAGCGGGAAATACGGATTTCAGCTTGAGTTGTCATTTTGACCAATATATGGCGAGAGAATCTATAACGCTAAATTTTACGAAAATTTTAGCCTATTTCTATTATGTCATTTTATACCTCTATTAGTTTACCACCATTAGTTTAAAAATGTGAACTTCTTCATAAAACAATTGACAACTCGCAATCTGTAGAGGTTAGAGCTATGGTTCCTTTGGGGAAGTATTTTTATTCCTCACGCTGCGGTAGATTGCTTCCGAGTAGAAACGTATCTTCAAAATTTCAAAACTTGCTTTATGTGGCGTAGTGGCGAGGGCGTTGACGTGCTACACTGAGCTATTGAAAACCTGCGAAATTTGCATTATTTCAATAGATCTTGCGGCCCTCTATTTGCATGTTTAAAGGAGAGATCGTGAATCAACGCTTCATCCTTCGGAAGGGACATAAAGCCGTTGGTCCTCCTTGGAGACGTTCGAAAGGAGTAAGCTAATGTAGGTACCGGTTTTCTCTTCTTATTAGCTTCGTGATTTAAACTGACGAGCCTACTAACGCTAGAGTCGTATGAAGTCACAAAGTTCCACAAATCACGAGCTTTGTCATCAATCATTTTAAGAAAGCGATTGAGGTAAATTATTTACGTTCGTTATTTTTCATTGAATGTTACTCATTTTCACTTTTAAAAGATGAAAAAAATATGTAAAGCAATAGTAATGAAAAGAATATGACACCACAATCTTTTATAACTAACAAATAGTCTGAAAATTTTATTGTTTTACCATTTTAAGGCAAAAATATTTTATTTTTGAATTTTTTAAAATTCTTACTTGACTCGATTTTCTACCGTAAATGAGACGATCGAGTACATTTGGTTATGAAATACGATACGGAAAAAAGTAAAAGGGTTTATTAGCCCACATTGAGGCAGGTAAGGGGGAAATTTTCAATATTGCAAAGAGTTTTTGAAGTGTTCGACCGCGGGGATTTTTACGACGGTGATTTTGCCGCGGCCGCTCGTACGTAGGACTTTAAAAAGACCGTTGTCCCTTAACGTGCCCTCATAAAAAGAACCCCAACGCGTATACGTGACCCTTAAGAAGACGTGCTTTTTAATATAACGCTCTTCCTCTCCAGAACTTATTTACGAGGCAGGATGGAGTACACTAACTGTGAAGGGGAGGTGACTCGCACCTTGACTTTGCACTTACGGCGGAGTTGTTGACGCGTTAAACGCGTCCGGATGTTGTTGGGGTATAAACACACCCCCAACCTCGTTTCGGTACGTAGGCCTGAAATCGTAACCTCTAGCAGACTCTCTCCCTCACCCCACATCTTCGAGATATTTTTGTGGTAAACGTGCATGCGAAACGATAGCTTTTCCTCGTCGGTGTTTTATATTAATTTTTCGAGGAGTGGGAAGATGTAGAAACATACCACAAGACCACACATGGCGGCTTGAAACTGCTGCTGAATGGCTCATGATGCTATATTCTTGGTTTTTTGTTTACACTTATATTGATAGATAAGTGTGACTAACTCCGAAAAAATTACGTTTGTGTTCTCTATTTAATGGAGACATAATTTAGTGAACTTTAAATGTGTATTCGTTTAAATATCATTTTACTTTGGGAAATGAGGAAACAGGAGATGATGTATCTCCTTGAGGACATCCGTTGGGGCTGATTGATACCAGCCCAATAAAATATTCCCGTTCTGAAACAGAAGAATTAGTCTGCCACGGTAGTTCAGTGGTAGAATATACGCCCGGCAAGTGGAAGACCCGGGTTCGATTACCGGTCATGGCAGATTTTTTCACCTGTTTCCTCATTTCCCATCATAACAGCTTATGCCTGTCGCATAAGGGTCTTCGGATCATCCTTTCTATCAATCATTTTACTTTAATTTACAATAAGATAGATATCAGTATTTTTCTAAAAAACATTATAGATATGTCGGAATTAAACCAAATTGGGATATCTTATACCATAGTTTTTTGCAAAGGTGTAATATAATCAAAATGATTTAGTCAGTAGAAATATATAATTAATAAAGTTGTATCAATGTTCATAATTTTCACCGTCGATTCCAGATAAACTCCTTGAAATGCAAGTTTTAAAACGATTAAGTAGGTAATTAGAAATACTATTATAAGACTGTGCGGTCATCTTTATATGATTTGCCATCCTTTTAAATTGTCTTCCACGGCGTATCCACTTTTTGAACGGGTGCTGACATTTGACGGCGTGCATGAATCGAGACGTCAGAACGAATACCCAAAACAATAGCATCAAAAACGTTTGATTCAAGAGTTCCCTGAAATATGCCATTTTTATCACAACAGGACAATTTTTGGATTATAAACATAAAAATATTTAAGGGAATTATATCTTTCAGTAGAAATTTCCGTTATTTCTGTAAAAAATAGACAAGTTCTTAGATTTTTAAAAAATATGTCGTATTTTTATCCTCTTTTGGATGGATTTGCCACTTTTGAATGGACACACTTTGATTAATTATTTATGTGAGGTCAGTTGCAGAGCTTTTGGAATAGTTAGGTATGGCAAATTATTCCGCCATTATCTCAAAATTTTTATTGCAGACGCAAACAAATACTAGTGATCTGCGTTTATGTAGGATTATGAAACCGTAATAGCGATGCGCATAAATGCTCTTAACGATAACACAAATAATTTCATAAAATCTACTACATGAATAAATTGGTTTTACAAGACTTGTAGACAGAATCGCCAAACAAATGCATACTTCCTTGTCTGTTTCGCGATGTTCAATATCACAACCACTTCGAGGTTTTAGAGATGGAAAGATTCAAACTCGTATAATTCCGAAATATTTGTAAATTTATATTTTACCAACTCATAAGTTGGCCTAGTTAAACACATCATAATCAGAAATGTGTTTAAATATAATGCGTCTCATTTGGTAGAAAGGGTGGAAATTTGCGTGACTTGAGAGAAAAGTAATGGATGTAAACTGAAAAAATCCATTTAGTTGAGAAAGCTTTTGTTTTGAGACAAAAAAGAAAGAATGTTTTTTCCCCTTAAAAAATTCTAGATAAAAATTAATGCACGGGAAAGGCAAAACATTCTTTGATGACAAAGATCGAGAATATTTTGGGACCGTCATCAGCGTTTCTGATCTATGACAACAACTCGGTGGAGCGTGTCCCGTACCCTGGAACCCATTTCGGGGAGGACTCGCGTGGTCTAATCTTCTGGGAATATCAACAGGGAGATTTTGAGAGGACGTCGGCTCGTGTTCCGCCCTGCTCCACCCTTTCCCTCCTATAAAACTGCTCTTCTACACGCCTCATTAATTAATCCGAGTGCCCGAGTCTCCATCTTTCTTATTTCGGTTAATTTGAATAAGTGCAGATGGGGTCAATTCAGGGAGGCATGCTCGTCCAATAAAATGCCAAAGAAATGCGACGGGTGTGGCAGTTCCGCCAAGAAATATTTTTTTTTCTCCCGCCGCCTTCTCCTGTTTTATTTAATGGAATGGAGGAGAAATTAATTGGGATGTATGTTTTTTTAGAGGAAGCCGGGTTTTTGAAACAGCGCTTGGTTGGAATAAATTTAATTATTTTTGTAAAAACTTGGAGGGAATAGAGGGTTTTAAAAGTTCTCTTATTTTCCGCACCATTCCTCCATTATTTTCCGGCGGAACTTTAATCCAGCGGAATTATCGAGCTGGTCTTATGGCTGAAAAAATTTCAATTTCGAGCACTTCAAAATCAAAAGATCGAAGAAGGACTACATGCGAAATAACTTGTCATACTCAACGTAGAACAGTGAATCAAATCAAATAAAGTTTACATTATATCAGATAGAATTTATTTATTTAATAATAACACTAAAGTTAAGTTTTCAAGAACTAATTTAGTGCTTTATCAAATTTATATTTCATACGCTAAAAAATAGCTATTTATTAAATTGAAATGAATTTAAATAAATTTTAAGTTCTACGTGGGATCGAAATTTTAATTAACGTTAAGTGGGATAACAGTATAAAATATATCGTGATCGCTTGTGAAGTCAGCGTGATCGCCATGAAAGATAAAGCGTCATTAAAGAAAGTAAAAAAGAATTCATTTGTAATTATTTTAATTGCATACGTAATTTTGCTTTTTTTAATTGCGTGGGTTCCAGTTTCATGAGATTAAGGTATCTCCTTTCTATTATTAGGCCTTCTTTTTTCACTCAAATGTTGTTTCTCTTTTTATTCCCAATTTCGATGTATCTCCTTAACACTTTTTTCTTTATATTTCTCTTATCCTTTCTCTCTCTCTCTCTCGAATTATTTTACCTCTCGGCTTAAAATTTATTTCCTTTGATCATGTCAATTGATAAAAATCAGCTCCTCTCATTTAGAAAGGAAAATATTTTTTGGAAGATATTCGGTACGTTGTAAAGATAGAAAAAAAATCACACATTCCTCAGCCATTCTCTTCATTTTATGCCTCATTTTGTTTTCAACAGAGCAATGCTCTCCAGCCCCCCGAACTTAAACGAATCATTGCAATTCGCTTAGGCAGGGCCAGACAATCTAATCAGGGTTTCTGGGGTCTCGTGCGGTTTTTCTTTGCCTCTACCAGTATTTCAAACGGGTTCGAAAAAAATCCCCTCGAAAAGGCTGGGAAATATAAGCGTTAAGGGTGGGAGGAAGGTTTATCCTGGTGGATTTTAAGGTGGGAATAGGTCACGGAGATTTAAAAAAGATGATTAGAACAGAATTTTTCAGTAACATGCGATTCGTACAGAATATATTCGGGCTAATTTTTATAGTTAAGATTTTGCATATTAGAAAAAGTAAAACATAACATAACACGACTGTATAAGATGCGAATTATATAGATATGAGCCAAAGTTAACCTTTGAAATTTTGACGTACTGTAAATGAAAAATCATTTAAATAAGAAGAACTTTAAGAAACATGCTGATAAGTTTAATCAATAAATCATATCATAGTACATATATATGTAACCACTACATTTGTTTGCTACGCATACAAGCTTCGTATGATATTAATAGTACAAATGGAAGCGCGGTTACCTTCTTGAAACTGCAAAAGTATTCGTTGTAATGTTTTTCACCTCTTAGTAGATGGATTTTTCCTTTTTAAAATAACAGTAGAAACATTTCAGGTGTTATATTTCGTATTTTACATATAGAGCGATTACTAATGTGGTTTATGCGCCGCGCTCCCTTTCCGTGTATTCCACCTTTATTTTCCATTCCTCTCCTACCCGTGTCACATAACTCTCCCGAAGCATTCGAAATTTCCAAGTTGAAAAGAAATATTTGGAATTACAGCTAGCCCACCTGTAACACGGACTCGCTAAAACGCGGCTTGTTTAAAAACTCAGGTAACGCGGATAGTAGTTCGAATTTACGCGGTTTGGTCGGATTTTGGACGTGAGATTCCAGATTGCTGAATGAGGAAAATACGTGTTGGAAGGACGACCTACCACCCTATTCGTTCTAAGGACCCGAAAGAAAGTGACGCTTCCGGCCTTAGAGAATAAAACATCTCGTTGTCTTATTAAATGAGCCGGAATATGAGCTACTTGTTTATGGTGTGTCTGAAGCGACAGCCATTAATCTCATAATATGTTTAAATTTCCTTCCCCTCGTTCACAATATTGCAGGATTTAAAATAACTCCTAATGAAATAGGGATAACAGCTAATTCGTGGTTTTCGCGGCGATAGTTTGTATTCGTGCTATTACTTTTCTTAAATTTTTGTTTCTTTCGTGAATAATCGTGCGTTTATTTCTTCATTATTTGTATGTATATTTACGCATATTATATATTATGTGAACGAAACAAACATAAGCACAATAAAGAAGAGCACCGAAAATGTTAGAACGTCTACAGCTGTCACGCTCAAGGGGTTCGGGACGCAAACCACCTTTCACTGTGTATAGCTATGCCATATAACACGGATTCACATTATACGGAACTTTTCTGGACGCATCTCCAGTGACACAGAAGGGCCAAGCATATCTGGTTTTAGTCTTGTGTACCCTCGAGGGTCCCGAGATTGCTTTTCATCCTTATCGATTTAATGTTATTTAAAGAAATGTATTTTGCGTAGCTGTAAAAAATTTCATTCAATATAGTCTTAAATCCAACATTCCAAGAACTCCCTATTTTAAAAATATACACTCTAGAACCATTTGTTCTAGATGTGGCCATCTTCTACTCGAAATAATGCTCTGCCTTCTTTTATTCATTTTTGTTTGTCCGTAAATGAATGTCTTGAGATAATGTATAAATCTAAACCACTTCAGAAGTGATATTATTACCTATGTGTCACTGTTAACGTTAAAGTTATTTGATAAACAATATTTCGTTTTTACATTTCCAGATTTTAAATCAAGTTTGTGAATCGAGCGGTTTGGAGAAGATTACTACGAGGAATCTTTTCATGAAGCGGTTTTCCGGCGAAAAACCAGGACTCTTCGGAATCTGGAGTCCACTACCGAGGTCATGATGGCGCAAAGGACTTGTGGGTATCTGCAAGAATCGCCGATGGAAAAAATGTTCCCTAAGGTCAGTAATTAATCAACGCAGATGGCTCTCCCGACGATGGACGACGGACGGTGCTCCGGCCTCAGCGAAGGGTAGAAGGAAAATTTTGGTGTGACTAACGTTTAACTAACACTCAGCTAACTTAATATTAGTAGATGATCGACGCAACAGAACAGCTGTTCGCGTCATTTTCTGCCGTGTTTCGTGTTTCTTAGGCGCGAAATGTTCTCATGTTAGGCGTGTCAGATGTACTTAGCAATAATTAGGAGCTTAAACTGATGTTTTTTGTAGTTATCTTTAATTCATTAACTAATAACATTTTACTAACAGCCATATATGTCATGTCATTAACCTTCTTACCATCAAAAAGCTTTTCTACTGATTGACATCAAATTGGAGTTGCCTAGAAAATTGAATAGCTGCGCATATAAGAGGAAAGGTAATTATCATTTTATAGAAATCTTTTTGTAGTATATATATTTTTCATTTCTTTAAAAAAATAAAACGAGTCTTTTTAACTTTTATTTTCCAGTAAATACATTTTAAATGGCGTAACCATGAATGCTCACCAGTTCCCCTTCGACGTGAACCGAGATCGTTATTCATAGTGGACGAATTGCAAACAGGTGAGATTCTCTTTAAATTAAATATTAATTTTAGATTAATTGTAGGAGTATATCGCTCTCCTATAATTTGAAACAAAAATTTTTTCTAATGGTTCAGCGGATATTTCCTCCTCTGCACCAAATAAAATGATGTCATTTAAGGATATTCTTCATTTTTAGAATGAAATAGGAATAGAAATTCTTTTATTGTAGGTCTTACTCTGAGAGTTTTCGTAAGCAGGGATGTACCAATTTTGACACGGGTGCGGGCCGTATTTATCTGCTTGCAATAGTGTACATGTATTGGAAGTAGGCTGATTTCTGTTGTAAATTTTACCGTAAAATTTTTGTTTTGCTTTATAATGTCGTATATCTATTTCTTAATGATTAATGAGGTTCATACGCCCCGCTCCTCCCCGTATTACGTGACCACCTTTACCTATCCTCTTTCACTAAAAAATTTTCGTTAGAGGGAAGTTTTGGCAGAATATGAATGTGGCCTTCCCATGCAGCTGCACGCACTCAGGAGTCGGGTCTGAGTTTTCGGAAATCTCTCTCATGTGTGAGAGCGTTATATTTTTATGGGACTAAATGACTGTGATTGTTTACACGGCAGTGTAAGAATATTTATCATTTTACATTTTTAAACGATTTTCAAAAATTATTTTTTAAAGAAAAATGTCATCCAAAAAGTGAATTCTTTATTTCTCATACTCTTAATCTTTTCCAAGAACGCAGCTGCCTCGATGTTAGATTTTACTGAATTTAATGAAGAGGAGAACTATTGAAATTAATTGATACAATTTTAACTGCTTATTTAGAGTTGCTTGGGAAATCCTACGACTGCTAAATCACAATAAGAGAATTATGGTACATGTTTTTATGTGTGATTTAATATGTTTATTTAATTTCAACAGAGATCGGACAGTATTATTGATGAGTGAAAATTCTCAAAATAGAGAAAACCAATGGTATATGAATTCGTAAAAACTTTCCACATGATTTTCTAATAGATTTGAAAGGAAAACTTCTTCATTTTTGGTTAGCTTAGCCTTCGCAGATATTTATGGATCAGTTGAATTTTCTAGTCTGATTTAGGGTGATGGGTGGCCAAAACTGTGAACATGTTTGAAGATACAAAATAATCATCGTTGATGTAAATTTGTATTTAGACTGTAGACTTGACTCGAGCCTATCAAATCATATAAATGAATATTTTTAACTGTATTAAGAAAGTGAGTACGATATTCATATTTATCCCATAACGTTGCTGTAATTGCATGTATATTCCGTCAGATGTATTCAAATTAACAGCGGTATCAGCAGCGGCCTACCGTACATATAGCAAACCGGTGCAACGCACCGGGGCCCTTCAGCCAAAGGGGGCCCCCAAATGACCCTGACATCCTATATGTTTCATGGTCAGATTAATGATAGGGGCCCCAAAATCGAATTTTGCACGGGGTTCCCATAAGAGTTTGCTATGCCGCTGGGTACCAGATGCTTCCCGTATTAAAGTGCGATTTGTAACTACTGCGATACGTTCAGAGCCGTAACTGATACTGGTTAAATTTTCTAAAAACGCGTCTCTGGAAAGAGACGCAATAAAAAGCGATGTGGGGTACTTATTGAAACATTACCCAGATGCTTGTTCGTTGAATAAACAAATGATGTCCTCCGAAGCTTTTACTGTGAGTGATGAGTTTCAGTTTACGTTGATATTTATATCTAGTGATGGATCGACGACCTTGGTGCCCTCTTGCTGATAGATTGGCCAGATGGGATAAAGGGGGGAATTGAGGAAAAAAAAATATTATGGTTATTTTAGATGTTTATATTGATTCATATTTTCTGCATTACTTGTAAGAATTACGTCAGTCCATTTTATCCAGTGCTAGACTAAGAATAAATGGAATGGAAATAAATGAAAATATTACGCAAGTAATTAAAATTAAATCACACGCGTAGCGTTAGTCAAAAGTGAATGTATAGGAAGTTGTTTTAAAAATTCAATTACCCTTTAATATGCGTGGCCAAAAATTCAAAACATCAATATTCAAAGCGGAATGTTTTTCAGCTGAAAGTATACTAGGATTTTTTTCTATCCTATATTTTTCACCAATTTCACTCGAGGCTCCCTATTCTAATAAATATGTATCCCATCATCCAGCCTTTTAAATTAAATTTCTTTTGGCTTCACAAATAAATGCTGAAAAATAATGCTAAAAAAACAAAATGTATTACAATTTAAAGTCCTTTGGTTTATACGGTTATGTTAGTACAAAACAAAAGTTTATGTTCAATTGAGAATATGCTAAAGCAAATTCCTCTTCTCAAGATATTAACAGCTTGTCGAAAATATTTGCTAGTTAGAAGATTATTTTTAACTTAAAAATACCTCCTTTTGTTTGACAAAATAAACATCTGGGTGCTAAGAGCCATTTTTGTTATTGTTACACAAAATAATGCGTGATTTGATATTTGGATTAGCGGAAGATTTACCGCGTAAGTTTTATTTCAAATGTAAAGGCGATATAAATAGAAAGAAAACATGTTGAGGTGTTCCTATCTTGTGGGAATATCCTCATGTCAGTCTTGAGGGAATGGGACGTTACGCCGCGGTCATGCAACAGTCACGCTAAGTGCACACACGCATGCTGTAGGTCACACGTATCCCGTGAATTTGGAAATGAGATAGGAGGCGTGGCTGCAGAGAAAGCATCTCGTGACATTCGCGAATCGTTGAATCCCGTTACTTTTTTACTTACTTTTCTTATTTACGCAGATGGTCTCATTACCAGAAACTGACGTGTTCCACGGAAATAAAAAACAGATGAATTGCGGATAATAACATCAAAGCGATTCATTACCGTGCTGAATTGCGAAAAAAATTCGAATCCAATTATAGAAGCGAGAAAATGTCTGTTTTTTCTTTTGATTCATTAAAAGCATCATGTTTACATAATAAAGGAGCTTTGCCATACATCCTTGATTTTTTGAAGTTCACATATTGATGCAAAAGAGATTGGTTGAGTTCAATTATCCTGTACAGCTGTGGCATTTAAAGTGTTGTACCAATACCAAAGTGGCACTAGAAGGATCTGAATCTAATATCAGCAAAATCTTGGTATTATCTTAGTTACCTCATATATCGCAATCCATCATCCACTTCCCCATTCACTTTCACTAAATTGCTTAAATAAACTATTTAATAATTGTACAGAGAAATTGCACACTTTTCTACTTCGGCACGATGATTTTGATTCTGTTTTTCAGGGAATTGTTTTTACGAGCAAATGTGGTGGTACCAAGTAGTTAATAAAATTGCCCAAAGGGTACATGCAAAAACCGTTTGATTAGCGCTGCTATAGGGAATTATTCAGATTGTCTTACCGCTAAAAACAAGCTCAAAAAGTAAGCAATCAAAAATAAAAATTGAAGAAATGAATACTTATCCAATTACAAATAAAATATGAAAAACTATATGAGCATTTCGGGAGCCATGAAATTCCAAAAGGTTAGAATACACAAAGAAGTAGAAATCTACTATCGGTGAATATCACTGCTAACAGATGCCTGCTATCCAGTATTCTTTTTCATAAAATTTTTATTGAATTTGGAGATTACTGAGGAAAGTGCTTACTTTTCAATTTTAATTTTTAAGTTCCAGTTTTTTGAGTTCGAATAACATAGTTTTATCAAATGACAAACAGACCCCGCTAGTGTTTGGCATTGGAGTTGAAATGGAGCCAGTATTGCCAATTATTTTTTTCAGTAAGTCGCTAGATCACATCTTGTTGGTCGCTAGAAATTCGCTAGGGAATGAATAATAGTACTTTCTACGACTGAGCAAGAAAAACTGTTACATTACGCCAATGATTATTTTTCAACTTAAATTTATTTTGATTTGACTTTGGACTTTGAAAATATGGCAGTTATCTTAGAACAAAGGTGACGTTAGATCAGTATTATTCCAGCAAATTTTAGCTATGGAATTCCAGTCCACATGGTGCCTATGATAAGAATAAGTAACTCGTGTTTTCCAAAGAAAACTTTCTTCCCCTACCTAGTAATCCCCGCTTTATTAAAAAAACGCTCTTTTTCTTTGTTCTTAAGGACGAAAAACCACCATTTCTGTAAATCCACTGTTCCGGTGTCGTAGTAAATTGCTCAAATTACAAAAGAAAACAAAATTAAATGTAAGAGACAAATGAAAAGAATATTCTGCTTATCTATGTACATTTTTCATTTTTCAAATTTCTTTTTTGTGTTAGCATTGCTGTGACCACATATGGTTGACGATTTTAAGGGACAGACTCTTAAAAAACGGAACCATGAAAAATTTTACGGGACTTTATTAACTTTGAAAATAAGTAATTAAAAAATATTCTTTGAAAGTATATAAGAAAAAATTATTTTTTTACAAACAAATCTACACAAAATAAACGTCTATCAAATAAAAAAACAAAACAATTGTTCTTGAGAAATAAAACTAAATTGTACACAATACTAAGAAAATATTCACAAAGAATAGTTTTCGTCACTGTAAGAAATAAACTATTTCTCGTCAGATTTTGTGCACTTCAGAAGATCTTCATTAGTAAGAATATAATTATGAAAGTCTTTACAAGATAGATAGTAGCTTTTCACCTGCAGCTCTGCTTTTGCTGCACTTATGTCAAATCTTTTTCTATTGCCATTCCATATATTACTATATAAAGAAAATATTCTTTCTATAAGAGCATTATAACCTGGTACTGACTTAATAAATTGCATCAGCTTACAAAATTATTTTTTTGCAAGATTTTAATATCCCATTCCATTTATCTAGGAGAGATGAAATCTCCTTTGTAACTTTTCGTAAACGTGGGTTCATTTCTGTAAACTCTTCATACATTACATATATTCAGTGCCCGAAATGGAAAATATTAGGAAACGGAACGCTCGGGAGGAATATTATAATTCGGAGCTAATCGCCGATATATTCGATACATGTGCGGTCTGGGTTCGTTCCGGTTCATTCCGAGCACTGCATTTATTACATTAAAATACAGGACATGTGGTTACCCTAATTTTATCTGAAATCAATATACAGTAAGTCCTCGGTTTACGTGATAGATGCGTATATCGAAATCGCGTAAATAGAAACCCATTTTCTCATATACCTAACGTATTATAGAGGGGATACATTCTTAACTAACGAATTTTGGAAACAAATATAAACACGAAGAACTTTAAATGCCTCAAATTAAATCCGGCCGAGTGAGGCTTAAGGATACATGTTTTTGTGCCTGATATTCAATCCATACACCCAACAAACTCTCCATATTATCCATCACTTGATCTCTACTTTTATTTATTCTACTAGCACTTAATGGTGTCACACTTTGAGCACATTCACGAATTTTCTTTTCATTAATTTTAATTGGTCTTACCGTTGAATCAGCTAAACCGGTCTTGCAATTTCACTTGGCCGTTCACCGGCATCATAACGCCTGAACACTTATAACTTAACTTTTAAATTAACACTTTACCTGCTTTTCTTTGGCGAAGAGGCAAAAAAACTATTTTATGAACGTTTTCCCCTCATATTGAGAGGGGTCAGTAAATTTGAACAATTACGAAAGTTCAAATAATGTTCAACATGGTTTTCGCGGCAGCAAAACCAACTAAGCACGAGTCGTATTAACATGACGAGAAATATTCTCGTCGAGAAATCCAATTGGCATTTCCATGTACAAATCGCGTTAAAGCTACTGTTTCTTAGAACAGCATATAAACTCAAAAAGTGTACCATTTCCCTCGCGATATAGAGTAGGAGACTTGCAACCGGTCACCACATAATATTTCCCATATTATGGAATGTATATTGCTTTAGACCTTTTTAAGGGAATTCTTAGGGGAATAGTACAAAAAATTACTCTCAGATCGTATTTTTGTAAAAATTATTTTTTGTCGACTCCAATTTTCCAGATTAGCCACTCAGTCCCAGCTTTATACTCAAAATAAGAGTGTGGTGTTTTGAAGTATCTTAGAAACTATCAGCATCACGAGAAATATTTTCATCGAGAAATCCGATCGGCATTTCCATGCACCAAATCGCGTTATAACGAATTCCGCTCGTGTAAACAGAATTATGTTCCCGAATTTGTCGATCGCGTATAAGCGAATCTACGTAAATCGAGTTCGCATATAACGAGGACCTACTTTATCTATTTTCATAAAAGAATACGGGACAAAGTACGTCCCGTATTGATTTCACACGAAACGCTGGACATTTGAGTAAAAATTGGCCGAAAAACGGGACGTCCCGTAAAATACGGGACATGTGGTCACCCTAGTTAGCATGTACTCAGATGCCGTAATTTTAGACAATAACTAGAGTTAGCTAGATTGTTAAATCGATTCGCTAGTTTTATAAATGGTCGCTATAGTACCTATTTAGGCGCTAGACCGAACCTAAAGTCGCTAGATCTAGCTACAACTTCACTAGATTGGCAACACTGAGCGGAGCATCGGTGAACTTACCGACGAAGCGATTCTCGCATACTTATATTTCAAAATTGATTAATCACGTTAGGAAAGGAATTAAAGTGAAAGGATTGGTGGTCTATATTCCATTTTGGAATGATATCCTCGAACGGGACTCTCATAAACTGAAGTGAGTGATCTCTTGATGCCGATGACGCAAATTCGAATCCTAACCGTTTAAGTGAGGCTCTTTTGACGTTTCTCATATTTTATTCCTTTGATTTACGAAACTGGTAAAGATATTAACTTCAGGAATTTATAAGGAAAAAGTTGAAAATTTGCCGAGTGGTTCGATAAACCCTACATAAAGGTCCATCAAGGATTTTTTGCAGTTGCAAAGGCATAAAATGTTAAAATTGTATTATGACCTGATAAAGTAGATCTGGGAAGGTATTTGGGCAGTTTTAAGAAGCATCCGTTTTATCGCTTATATCGAATCAACATTTATTAAAAAACAATGCAGAATAACTCAGAATTAATGTTTTATCGCTTAAATTGTATATGCGAGTATGAGATTTTATTAAACATACTAGGCGAATGAGCCCGTTTAAAACGGCCTTTGAAAACGAACAATATAAAAATAAAACCAATAAACAAATGATAAAATTATAAAGATGAATACATTTGGAAAGGGCTACAAATGAAAACAAAGGAATAGTTAAAAAAATTAAGAGGAAAACAGTCTTATACCTCAATAATATTATTTTATCTATTCAGTAGCTTTCTTATAACGACGTTCCTTGTAAATACTCTTTCGTTTAACAGCAACTGCCCTTGATTATCTTTATCCTTAACCCAAAATTTCAAATTATGTTTGTCACGTGTTCTAGTTATGGCTACATACAGCTGTCCATGTGAAAAGCAATATTTGGTAAGTAATCACAATCAATCGTTCAATTCCACTAAACAGCATTTAAGAACAATCTCAATAGATATCTCAATACACAGGCAATCAGCGCATATACCTTATTTATTTAGATAACAATGTAATCGTTGTTTGGTTGGTTACCCTATAATTGGATTGACGCGAATAAAAAATTAACAGCACGAAAAAAGTTATTTTCATAATATCTGTTCTATTAAGATAATGCGAAGGCACAGCGCAAGCAACTGCCTTTAATATGCAGAAAGGCTTCGATAAGACAACGAAGGCACGTTAAAACATCGTCTAATTATTTCAAATATTAGCTTGTTTTAAAATACGTAATTTACCGCATTTATCCATCCAATTTACGTAAATGAATATAGGTTTATATGAGCATATATGGCTTGAAACAACAATGCCCGTTTCCAAGGCGATCATTGATGAAAATGAACGATTTTTCTTACATTGGCGAATTTAAACGTAAAACTTGCTAAAGTTTTACCTTTAGGTGAGAAAAGACGAACAAAATTAAATGGCCCGTTTATTTTCCTTTAAAATGATCCTAATTTGAAGGTCGTAGATCAATTCTTTCTAATTTTAATTTCCAAAAGAGTAAAACTCTGCACGTCGAAAATTAAATTTTAGCGTGTAAACTTATGGGCCGAGATATGAGATTCATATGGAATGTAAAACATCTCTTGGCGTCGAACCCGGGACTTATTTGAAAATTTTTTATAGCATTCGCTTTTTGAACGTATTTATAGCAATCCTACCGAATTTGGCTGGACTGGCTGAAGAAATGGCCGAGATATGTTGAGATATTTATAACTAACTGATGAGGCTGCATGGAGGCACACCGACAAAGATATTAAGCGTTTTATTATAGGAGATTATTATGTGGAAGAAAATGTTATTACTAAACCCGAAGATTTATGTTGAATTTTGAAAATATCTGGAGGTAACTCCATCTTTTAATAAAGTTACATTGCCAAATGGAATTTGAGCTCATATGAAGAACAAAGTTTAACTTTGTTAGCATCGTTTCATATTTTTTTATTTAATCAATCGAAAAGTTGTATTCATCTCCTTTATCAATTTAATAATGCAGAAAGTTTTGAAAGGTTTCCGTTATTCATTTATTTTAGGTAGGTTATCGCAGAAAAAAAAACATTTTTCTCCCGAATCGGATGATGAGTGCACATAAAGTTCCTGAATTAACTCTTTAAAATTAAAGTATTCCGCCAATTAGGCTATCCTAATGTATACAAAAAAATTGCGAGTTTACGCAGATTAAAGATGACACGCACCATTATAAATGTGTAATTTAAATTTGTCATTCTCTGAATAAATGTTAATCAAGCATCCCTACCAAATTTCGCGTTTCTATCATTATTATTTCTCGAGTTATTAGCGTTTGCATAGCGTGACCAACCAACCAACCAACAGACGACGGCTATTATTATATAAAATGATAGCGAAGATCGGAAAAATAATTAAGTTTGAAAAATATATAAAACTTGCAAAGGAACAACTGTACATGGAATTGTGTAGTTAACGTGGTAGAAACTTTGTCCTTTACTTAGTCGGCAACTTTGTTTGTCCCTCTTTAGATGTCCTTTAAATATTATTTAAAATAACAGGTGAAAGTATCAGAAATGCCTCGTACTACATATATGAAATTAAATTCTTCACTTTACGATTTTACTTTTTTCCTTCTGAATAGGATATCAAATTTCTATCATTAATCAAGTTATACTTAATCGCATTAGTTTTCAAACAGCAGAGATCCGACGTCCATTGGACGGTAATGAGATTACGGCCATATTGGACGTGATTTTGAACTCAGCTCGTCGATGCTATGACGGACGGAAAATAGAGAACTCCCTCTGTCTCAATGTGGGGGTAGAGCAGGTTGGAAACGTCCGCCGCAACCTCGTAATATTCCCTTTAAAAACCAATCAATTATCGCCACTTCAAAAAGGTAGGCCCGGGTGATGAGTCACTCTTAATTGATAACGGATTGCGCTCGTCTTTTTGTCAGTCTGCGACAGTTTCCTTCCGCTGTCTATATACGTATATATATTTTATGTATTCGTTCCCATTTCTCATTGGGATGTGCGACGGAGAATCTCGCACGAATTCTATCTCCCTCTCTATCCCTCTGCATTTGCCGCTACCCCACAGATAGATCTATCCTATCAGGATGGAAGATTGTTTAATGATAATTCACCGTCCCTAAGGTAGGGGACGACATGGGAATTGAATTGGGACCCTGTGACTTCAAACAACGACCAGCGCTAGTAAGCTTCTCAGTCTAAATCACAAAGCAAGTTAGGAGAGAAACCAGGTGCCGGCATTGGCCTACTCTTAACGATAAGCACCAAGGGGGCCAACGGATTTACGTCCCTTCCAAAGGACGGAGCGCTGATTCGCGTGCTCTCCTCCAAACACGTAAATAAGGGGCAGCAAGATCTCTTGAAAAAATCCTACTTTCGCAGAATTCGTACCCGGTTCGCCCCGGGTATGCTCAGCGTAGCAGGCCAACGCCCTCGCCACTGCGCCCCGGCACTCCCCACAGCACTGGGTGTGGTCGTTGGGAGATGTACCATTGTTCGTGCGTGTACCCGCGTGCATGTGTACACGGGTGTCAGCGCGTGTATACCTCGTTAAAGAGTAGCCGAGTCTCATAAATAGATTTTACTTTGTAAGCGGAAGAGCCTTACCTTTTCATTGTTCATAATGAATCTTTGTGTTGCTCTTGTGTATTACTTTAAAGCGGGAATTTAGCCTTTGCTGTGTAAAAAATGAAATATAACATTCTTTTCTTTGTTACTAGGATGGTGAGGGGAGTGAAAAGTTTGGAAATGGTGCGACTGTGACCCTTCCCTTCAGCTGATTAAGCAGGGAAGAGTGCCTGAAAGCTTCTCGTAAATGGAACGGTTCTTTCGTCTCCTTGGGCATCCGGATAAAAACGGTAAGCATTCAAAGTATTCTTTATATTTCTTTTAACTCCATTTTTCTCTGTCATTTTAATTAGCTTACCTCTCCGTCCATGTATATATAAAAATATACGATGGGCAAACAACGCCTCCACTCAAATGAAAATATTTATTAGCCTAGTAAGGAGGAGTGTAATATCTTTCGGATCCAGAGATTATTTCAAGTAATTTTATTTGTAAATATTATTGGCTAGTAAGTTTTCTAGAACCAGAGAACACGTCTGCGTCAGGCACACCCTCATTAGATTCAAGGCAACTACATGTATCGAGTTTTGTTTATACTCCATCCTTATAAACGTAATATACTGCTGACCCAAGACTCTCAAACGTTTGGATACACTTTAATTGTACCTATACTAGTCGTTATTGAGAAAAATAGCCGCTCTTCTTTGAACAATTTCGAGGTCCCTAGGTAAACTCTCATCGAACGGGTTCCAGACCGCGCAGCAATATTCAACGACTGAATGAATTCCCTTCAAACTCAAATGGAACCTTCTCAGAATTCCTTTAGTAAGCCTTTGAACTTTATTTGCCGGGGCTTTGATATTTTTATTTATGCTCTAGAGGCCAGATTGTTGGTAAGAGTAAACTCTACTTATTATGATTGCAAGAGCTAAGTACTTACCTTTTCAAGTGCTTATTCTCGAGTATATTTAGTCAACAAAATTCCGATAAAATCTTTCACATGCCTGAATTAATCTGCAGCTTCGGTATCATTCATACCTATCAATTACTCATTTAACAGGATAACTTAAATTTTGAAAAGTAACTTTTTTAAACCTATATGGAAAAGGTATACATTTATATCACAATAATATATTTTACTCACATAATTTCTTGCCTGAGTTTTAAAAAAATAATTTCCAAACGATGTTGCCGTTTTAAGTAACACGATTGATAAGAGTGTTAAATGACTTTAATATTTTTTCATTTATGAATAAAGATTTCTTTCGCTAACTTTAAGAGCGGCAACAAAAAATATTCACCTATTCATCCTAGCTTTGCATTTCTTTCAACGAAAAGCGAACTCGTTCTGTAAGAATCTCACGCGTATATAAAAGAGATGATCTTGAGAAAACGTTACCAGGATCTAGTTAAAGAAATAGGACCGAAAGAATAACATTAATCGGAGACAGTTCCTGTTCGATTTGAACAGCGATTTCCGCTTCTCAGAGCTACATAAATAGTTCGAAGTTTCATTGGGAGCCATGTTGATAAATGAGGTCCATGCTTCATTACCTCAGGTGCTGAACGGAGAAGTAGTTTTTTTTCGGAGTAGTTTATTAGAAAAAATCGGTACAACATACATTGTACAAACTTTCTCATATACTAATGCGTCGTTTAGTTATCTTTAGAAAATGAAAATCGTATGAGCCTGTTTTAAGAAAATCCAATTTTTGTTAAAGTTGCCCAAGAGTAAACTAGCCTTATATTCATTCATTGAGAAAAATGAAATACGTATTATTATTGTAGATGTATACTCAAGTAACTGTACGAAATTTTATCAAAATCGTTGTAGCCGTTTTTGAGAAAATCGAATTATTGTTAAAGTTGCCTAGAATAAACTAGCCTTATATTAATTTTTTTGAGAAATATTAACTATACATTATTATTGAAGACGTAAACTCAAGTAACTATACGAAATTTGATCAAAATCGTTAGAGCCATTTTTGAGAAAATCGAATTATTGTTAAAAATGCGTAGAATAAATTACTCTTAATTATTGAGCAATGCCAACTATTTCTATATATACTCTGCTCAGTATGATAAAATGCTGAAGTACAAGATTTCATTCATTTTCGTTGTACGGTCTAGGTTCCAGAGCAAATAACAGACAGAGACGGCATTGCGAAAACCACGTTTTCGGATTCAGCGACACCTAAAACGTATATTTCCGTAAAGATCTCGTGGTCGAATTTTTTCGTGATAACAATACTTTCTCGATACTTCGTATGAGAAAGTAAAAAGGGTGAAAAAGCAAGTGTCCATGACCATATCGGAGAGGGATAAACAGGTGACTCGCTTCTTAACAAGATCTGGAAAGGAAAACGGAAAAGGTTCGTCGATTTACTTTCGTTCTTGTACCTTAAAACCCCGGAGAGAATTGCGTGTGAGGTGGAAGTGGTACGAGATTTATTGAGAAAGATCTTTTTCAATTCCCGAAGCTGCGATGGAAAATGGGGAAGATTTGGTTTTTGCAAGAAGTATATATGCTTTGGTTCGGTTCAGCTTAATTTGAATTGAAGATAGGCGAAAAACATTCTAGTAGAAAGTGTAGATTTGAAACGTCAAGAAGGGTAGTCAATGCTGTTATTATGCGTAAAATTTTTATTTTATTGGACAATAGTTACAATTATCAGTGTTTATATTAATATACATTACATTTTTTGAAAATACAGTAGAACCTCATAAAAACTCGGCATTCTAAAAAAAACTCGGCACTTCTTTGAAAATTATATATACAAAAATTAGAAATTACTTTAAATGATGTACGCTTATCTATTTTCATTGTTTCGTTTACCTTATTAGAACCACATGTTTATATTCGTGGCGATAGCAATTGTTTTTGTTAAATTTTATTTGGACATGACTTCAAAAAAAGAAGACATTCCATAAGTGGTGTTACGAAATTAAACAGAAAAATCTCACGATTGAAAAAAAAAGTGGAATTACTAAGAAAACTTGAAAAAGGTACTTCAGTGAATACTTTGGGAAGAATATAGCATTGGTAGTTCCACTGCGTACGACTTAAAGAAGCAAAAACGGAAATATTGAAATTTTATGCAGAGAGTGATACACCTAAAGCTATGTGTAGCCTTAAAACACTACACGTCTCAGGTAAATATTGTTTGAGTGGTTTCGTCAGCGAAGAAGTGAAGGTGTACCTTTTTCAGGCCTAATGCTGATACAACAAGCAAAACTTTTTCACATATCTGCTTTAGAACAACGCTCTTTCATTGGTTTTCAAGAGATTACGTGTTTGTATCGAATACAAGATAAACTTATGAAGGAAAAATCAAAATGCATGAAGCAAGTTAGTTTGCCTGATCTCTTTCAGCAAAATTCTCAGAATAATGTGTGATGAAAATAATGTTGCAAATGCGTATTATACGCTTTATTTCAGGTTCGTTATTTACTTTTTAATGGTTCTTATATCATTCCTCGTTTTAGTGCATGTATATGCAATACTCTTTATTGATGATGGATTCCCTTTTAATTGTTATCATTTGAATTATATAATCAGTTACCAAAAATATACATCACTTAAAGATTTTTTATAAATTTTCAAAAACACGGCAAATGCTAGGTCCCGAGGTTGCCGGGTTTATGAGGTTCTATTTTAAAAAGGAAGTTACACTAATTATTATTTTCATTTCTATAATTAATGCCTGCTTTCCAAAAACGACAAAAAACTGATTTCATCACTCTGCAATGCAGCCGTATTCATTGCCTTCACAATGCTTAATTTGGAATATTTTCGTTGGAAATAAAACTTCAACGTATTTTGATTATTCGTTCAATTTTAAATAAACATATTCATTATATTTACCTATCGTGAATTAAAACTATAAATTGATTGCACGACGTAATTTTTAAATTTAAAGAGTAAATTGCTTTTTATTTGCGTCGTTATTGTTTTCAAATATATACGCCTTGCGAACTTAAATTTATAATTAATTTCGCGAATCTGGCAGAAATCCATTAAACATTAATTGCATTTTCAGATTAATAAGTGGGAAATATTGAAACCGAAGGAAATATTCGGTCGGTCTTTTTATGACCGATTAGAAAAATTAAATGCTAAATGTAACTGTATTATTATATTTTATTAGTCCATATTGAATATGTGGTTCGCAGGCCGTCTGTAACAGTCGTTTACTCAATAAGTTAACCTGCTTGATAAGATATAGTATATATATATATATATATACACAACACACACACACACATACACACGGAGAGTCGGGAAAAGGGCTAGGCGAACGAGGTACCCATCTAGGGCGCAACACGCTTAGGGACGCGGCATATGACAATTTGAACTTTTCATTGTAACATTTTACATTACAAAATACATTTATACATTTCATTTGAGCTCTGTATTGTAATTGAAATATTTTGAGATATGAAATTGTTGCTTTATTAGGAGGAGGCGTAATTTTCAAATCTTGCCTATGGCGTAAAAATGTCTTGTACCGGCTCTGTATATGCTTATGTATTTTTAGGTATTTAGGAAAATTTAATAGAGCTTATAAAGTTCTTATGAATTTAGTGCGGACCACATTTCACTTTTTTAATTGATGAAAAAATAAACTTTCCTACACGGCACGTAGAAAACTCGCCGTTTTCAATAAGCGTCGCAATATAACATGAAACATCCACGTTCTCTTCAAAAATCCAATCCACGGTCCTTGACTACGTTTGAAAGTTGATTACCGGGCCTGGGTTTCGCGTTCCATCGGATCCGTGTGTGGCGTCTCTTATTTAGTTCTGCATGATGATTATATCGTCACTGCACGGACATAGAGGACATTCAGCAAACAGGAGTGAATTCGTGCATCTGACAGCTCTCTCTCGCTCTATCTCTGTCCAACAGCGCAACTGATTGACCAGTCGCCAAAAGCAGACAGGCGCCAACTGAAGCTAACGCGATACTCGTTGATATTAAGTTCTTCAAGCGACAGGAAATGTGTCCTTCCGTGAAAAATAATATAAAAAATAGACTGTACTGAGTAAAATAAGCAAAAAACAGCAACATTTAACGAACAACATGGATCTTCCATATAAGTGGGTGTGACAGACATCATCCTGTGTCCGTCTTTTGGGCACAATTTGCTTAATTCGAAATGATTATGGTAAATTTGTGGGCGTATGTCTTCTATATTTAGGAAAATTGGTTTTATGGGGATCTATATGGGAGTAATCATAAGAAATGATTCTGGGATCGTTCGCGCATGTTCCTATGGAAAAATCGGTTTCGACTATCGTCGTTTCGCTAATCGTCGGTGATTCCAGGAACCAATTAACGACAGTTACCGAGGTCCTGCTGTATATGTGTTTACAAACGATCTTTAAAATCATATTATTATAATAGTTATAATACTTTACTTTTGGCTAGTTTATTTGTTACCATTTACTAATTGTTTTCAGAGCCTAGTTATTCGTTTCACTTCCAGTGGTTTTTTTTCTGTTCTTATATATTGAAAAATAGGATTACGTTAGTGAGCGCCTTGAGGCTTGCCTGCTTTCCTTGGAGGTGAGGGGAAGGAGGGCGGGAGTGAAACCCAAAGAGTTACTCCCGACTACAGCCAGCAATCGAGCCCAAGGGTTTAGCCTATTTCAGTTGGCGGGGTGTTTCTTATGTTATCCTCAATATACACAAAACGGTAGTTTGAGTTACAAATCCGTTTACCTTAAATCAATGAAGAGGACATAGGATAACTCAGCGTTTCTCGAATTGGTTTTCTCGAGTATTGGAGGAAACCGATGAAAAACATACTAAAACCCAGCGAAATATATTATTGTACAAAAATTCACCTCGTCAAATTGGTAATGCACGAATGTAAACCATTTTTCCTTTCGTCATAAAATAATATGTATTTAGTGATTCCTCTCGGTAGTTTGAGCTAAATTATATATTGGTAAACATCAATCACTGATATTGCCGAAGGGCATATTGTCACAGCCCGTTACCTAAGGTGACCAGATATTTTTTACCAAAAGGGAGGACAAATTCCGACTTTTTATACAAAAAGGAAGGACAAATTTCATTATCAAAAAATGTTTATATGCCTTATTTCACATTAAAAAAAAAAAATAAGTGTGAGAGGATGCTATACGTATTAAGAGCACTTTGGTGCTTTTGGGAAAGATTGTGCTTCGTAATACTTGAACGCCCACCAACTACGATACTAAATACTGCTGAACGCACAACATTTAATGACACTATCATTGTAGAAATTCCTTAGTTAAATGACATTTTCTTTTCTTCACTGAAGACATTTCGTAGGGCATTACAACAAAGATTTAAAAATCAATATAATAAAATGGAAGATTACATTGTTAATTAAAATGGGAAAATTATTATTGCCACAATAATGAAGTAAACGCAGCTATTCAAGTTTCACTCAGGCAGGACACATTATATAACTATTTTTTTCACAATTCACTGATAGAGTAAAAACAAAACATGCAATAGGAAGCTGTAAGAGTTTAACTAGCACGCACAGAAACAAAAACCTACTAAAATCATTCAACTCCATTGCATTCCCGATAACAACTACCTAAGTGAACAGGAGTGAATCGACTTTGTTTTACGAAAGAAATATTTGGAGGAATAGGATGGGATATGGGATATATTGCACGCTGTTTAAACCAAAATTTCAATAAACCAGAAGCCAAACAAATATAATCAAGGAGAAAATAAAACATTTATTCTAGAAGACAAGGTGTTCTTTATCTCTAAGAAAACATAATCAGCGAGATGGACAAAGATCATTTAACAAGCAGCTTGTCGGAAAGCTTAGTGTACTCTAAGAATCGTATATTGGGAGAAAGACGAATATATAACATATAACAATGTAACAGACAGGAGCAAAGGCAGCCAATCCACAAAAATCACATGGTATTTGTTAGCATAGGTCTGAGTTCTCAAAGTAGGTAGGTATAAGTGTTCCATGGATACACAAAGTTAAGTAAAAGGACAAAGACAGTAAATTTTCAAAAAAGGACATAGAAGGACAAAATGGTTAGGATGGACAGCAATTGAAAAAGGACTGTCCTTCCAAAAGGAGGACGTCTGGTCTCCTTACTGTTACCAAGCTTATGCATGTGAGGTTCTCTCTTATGCCCATGGGAATTGACAGTATAATTAAGATATAGACCTTATATATAATTTTTAAGTCTATTGCTTTGTTAATTTAAAAAAATCCTTTTTAAATATTTTTGAAATATTTTCTTTTATTAGGGACGTCTCTTTCTATGACGTGTTAAAAGTTACTTCAATTTTACACGCACGCACGCACGCACACATACACACACACGTATATGCCTTTGAAGCATCTTGATTTCAATGTCGATTATTCTTTTTTGGTGTTCGTCTATTTATAGATATAATACTTTATTTTTACTTCTGATAATTCCATATTAAATTAATTCACCTGTTAAATGGGTGATTTACCCTATCATTCAGTTTTCACATTAATGGAAACCTTTCTGGTAGTTTTATTTTTACAGAATCTGCGGATTTATGCACATTTTACCATCGAATTTAGCAGGACTTACACGTATCCTTTTTAGATGTCGGCCGAATAGTTATCAGACAAGGAAGCACATTTCATTGCATCTATCATTTTCAACTACAGGCAAATATCGTTATAACTTTTGTAATTGGCACTTCTCTGGTCAGATGAAGTCTCTGAAGTAAATGAATTTATTATGTTTATATGACATAGGTGAGGAAATCGATACTAATCTCGATACCTGTATTACAGACAGGGTAGTAATCTACGAAAGTGTGCCTTTTCTGCATATCTGTTTATGGAACACTTTTTTGTAGTATTTCAAAGTTTAGAATTTTCCAACCTACTATTGATCCTAAAATACTGAAGAACTCATAGCTTCATATTCAATTTATTTCTTTTTCTTGCAAGCCCCTTCGCTCAATATAATTCTCGTAACCTCTTTCTCGAGGAACTTACCACTATTTCTCCCTTGGTCTTTTCTATGCGTCATAGGTGGGTCAATCGATAGGAACTTCGATACCCGTATTGAATCCTTTCATCGGCCGAGGAATACAGAACATAATGATAGGCCTTTGTTCGAAAACGATTTCAGATCATTTTTTAGTGTTTACGGTTTACACTAACGTAAGGTATGACTATATACAGCTTTTCGCCTACGAAAAATACTTCTAAATGATTCTCAAAGAAAATTTACAGCTGTGCAGGTTCATTGTCTATTATTTTCTTATCGGTATGCTTCCTTCCAACGCGTATTGGCGCTTTATTTTTCAGGCACAGAATTTACTTGCACTCAGCTCCTAACTTACCTCTCCCGAATTTCTCAATATCCATCTCCTTTAATCTCCTGTCACCGTGTCTATTATTGATCTCTGTCCCTTTGCGTATTGTGGCCGTATGCCTCTGTGTTCGGCTTAGGTGTACCAGCGTCGCATTGTCGAACCCCTCCTCCTTCCACGTCGCGATTAATAGTACGAATCGGCTGCAAAGTCTACTTCCGACTCCGATTATCGTCGCTCCCAGATCGAATATTAGCCAACTCCTGCAATCGTCTTAACTGCTCATCCTTGGACACAGGAGTAGATATTAATCGAGTGATTCCCATTCTCTCGCTTTGGTGATTTTATACATCTGCCGCAAATTATTTCCTAACTATTGTAATATATAGATTTACAGATGATGCAACAGCTAGGTCACTTTTAAAACTCTTAATTTTGTTTCCCTCATCCCAAATTCTATCGATCCCTTCGTTTTGTATTTTGTTGAACATGAGTTTTGTTTTTTTGAAAGTGACGAATAGTTACAAAGTAACGAATTTAATTTCCACAGCTATAAATTAGGCAGATAAAAAAACTAATATTTGTTCTAACGCACTCTATTTTCATCAGCTTAACAAATAAACGGAATAATCCCCGATAACCTTTTAAGGCATACTTAATTACCTAGTTAAGTAATAGTGCAAGTTTTCCATTCATATATCCTTGATTGAACCTAAAATTTTTAACATAAATATGTTAATTCAACATTATAAAGGAGAGCATATTTTTTGCGTATTTCGATTAAGGCTTCATATCGTGAGCTTCAGAGTGAAAAATGCCTTACGAAATTGCATTTTTTATTATGCATCTTAACTCGTTACTTAAATTTAATTTAATATTTTTGTTTATCTTTATAACGGTTGACTATTAGTATAATAAAGTGCATGATCGACGTTATCGAAATCATCACCGAATCTTCAGACATTGCGGCATATGGTAGTAAATACCATACGTTTCGAACTAAGGCCACCAGCGTAGAATTATCTCAAAAGGTTTTATATAAAAATCTCATAAAATTATGAATAATCTCTGCCGGATATGCATAATTCATAAGGAGATACTTTCCGTCTACAGTTTTCTTGTTAAATTATGTCTGCTGGATATCCTCGATTCCATGATGATAAAATGAAGAAAGGTGTTTTGCATGGAGGATATATAAATCTCTCGAATATTAGAATATCAAATATGAATGTCATTGAGGAAAAAAGTCCTCAAATTAATTGATATCGGCGTATAAAGTTGATGAAATCGATTTTTTTGTGGCTATAAATTAGCAACGAAATCATCAGCCTTAGATTTTATACCTGAATCCTTATGCCATAGGATAGCACATTTCATGCTTGTGCTAATCTTTATGTGAATGCCCTTTAAATGTAAATTTATTAGTATAAAATGCAATTATTTCCCCTTATTCATCATAGATGAATTTTCAGAATAAAGGTAATAAAAAGAGTAAAAAAACATTTTAAATGAATTCTATGGAATAAGATTATCGATCCTCATATGCTAATAGAAAACGCGTGTGAGGTTGTTAATGTTAAACTTTATTTTCTGCATATAACTTTTAAAACTGAAAGAAAATTCAACATCAAAACGAAATTATATGCATTGAGACATTCCAACCCAAGAGCTAAGTTTGAAATCGAAACTCTTTCATTCGTTCGATTATTTTGATCGAGATTGGCGTTATTGATCAAACGGTAGCCTAATTGTTTCGTTTTTGTTTTTCTTGGCTTTAACTTCTTGAATTTTTTATGGACGATAATATAGTGCCTTAAGGCACTTATCCATGTGTGTATTATTCTATATTTGGAGTAAGTCAGCTTAATAGCGAATCGCAGATAATGAGAAACATTAAATCTGGTTTTGAAACTAACAGTCAACTTTGTGATAAATGGAAAAGAAGAAAAATAAAATGTAAATTAGATAATTTACCAGTTTTATGTGCACGTAAAATTAACGATATTTTGCATGTAGTGAGAAAATAATACATTTAGTATTTTATTGGAGAAAAAATAAATTTCAATTACGAGGAATTTTGCGTAAGAGGGTTTTGAAGTTTGTCTTAGTACATGAAAAAAAATTGAAATAATGCAGTTAATACCTATGTGCATTTTTAGGCGCGTTTCGCTTCCAGCGTGAGCGCCTATTATCGTCGGTCTGTCCGTCTGTCTGTCCGTCTCTCTGTCTGTCCGTCCGTCCGCATGTTCTCGGCTTCTACCTAACGGATTTTCATGAAATTTGATATTAAGGACTTTCAATCAAATATAATAAGAAAATCGCAAGAATTAATCACGTACGCCAATCAAGGATACCACTTTACTGGTGACAAAAAATTAAATGTCAATCATATCTCGTAAAGTACTAGTCATATCAAAATATTTTTCATATAGAAGTTGTAGAATTAGTAAAGAAGAGTATTTCCTTTCCTATACATTTTTACCGTAGGAGTAGCCGTTATCGAGAAAATCAAACAAGAATGTCTTAATTCGGGTTGAACAAAATTTCTTGCATGGTTACTTCTTCATTGTTGCTAACATAAACAATCTCACAAACAAACGTTTAATTTCCTTACGTGTGCATGCAATATTTTTAAATAGGAAGAAAGTGGATTATTTATGACGAAGAAAAAACTTTAAAGCGCTATTTCACTTACGTACAGATATAAAATTTCTTTCTAATACACCATTACACGAAACGCGCCCATTTGTGATACGTTGTACACTTTCCTAACTTGTTTCTTTCAATGCAAAGTTACAATAATATGATCACAATGAAAGGTCTTAAAGGGAACTACTCAAGCAATAACATTTTAGGTAATTTAAAATTTGCATTTATATAGTAAAAAAATTTATTTTGCAAAAAATTGCAAGATTGTATGCATTCCTAAAAAAGTCATTACACGGAACAATTTTCCTTGAAACTTCCTCTAGCTTGTTCTATAACTTTACTTTTTTCCGTAGAATATTCTTTGAGATCCTTCTTATTATACAGAAATACTAAAACAAAACTTCCGTTTTCTGTCCTATAGATTTCATAAAAGTCCTGTGTGCTTTGTTAATCGTAAGAAAGATAAAAAGTATTATTTGAAGTTGTCTCCCAGTTACACGGTAATTTTCTCAATGAACACCGCTACCTTCTTTAGTTTTTAGCGATATGCATGGTAATGACAACGGATTAGACTAAGTTCAGGTATTTAAAAAATGAAATGATTTTTTTTTAATTTGACATAAAAATTAGTTTCAAGCATTATAATTTTTGTTTGAATCACACGAGTTACAAGGCAATAGTCTTCATTGATCATTGGAAATTTTCGTTTAAATAATAAGAGAAATTGCTCAGTTAGTCATAAAACCAGAATTTCACCAACGTATCTTCAATATTGCCCAAGATCTAGGTAACTCCTTTTGGGTTAAAAAGGACTAGTTAACGAGATGCACATTTCGACTAAAAGGTGCCATAATCGCTGCTGATTCATCGGTTTATGATCATAAAAAGGAGATTGTGCGTTAGAACTACGAAAAAGGATCAAACGCCTTATATTTCGCTAGACATTATTTATTAATGCAACAAACAATACCTAGCACGCACTCTCTCTATGAGTTTCAAGTGCTTTGAGTGTGCTGTTTCAGGTAAAATGAAACTTCATGGCAACTTTGTTTGAGAATTACTTTACTTCGATATAGAAAAAAGCACCCTTTCACATTTTATTCTGAAGTGCTTTATAGGCATTCTCAACTTCAAACGAGCGGCCTGTTGGTTCAGTGCTTGTAAGCCATTCATTTTTCTTTCTTATAAAAGCATTTAATATAGAGAAGAAAGAAAACAAAGACAGACGAGAGGTGCTCGAAACAAAATAAGGAATCGAAATGAAACCAACTTGGGTACGGGTTCTTCAGTGAAGGAAATCTTCACTTTCCTTGTTAAGGAAATCGTACGATCGAAACTATTTTTTTTGGCATGGTCCCGTGGTGCAGTCTTCCGAGAGTTCGGATGGATGATACTGAGAAAAAAAATTTTCTTCTGGAGGATTCTTCGCACTCTTCGCGGATAGGAAACGTTCGCTACGGGCTGTCCCCTGTCGACGCTCGCTTGGATTGTTGCCATAGCATCGCGGAATCAGGTCGGTTAAGTGAAGACCGAGTTTGGTTCTATTGAAAAAGAGAATGGGAGGTTATTTATCCATCCACGAGAGGAATGGGGAAGGAAGTCTTTTGATCGCGGTAAAGAAAAGGTTTTCTCGCGCGCGAAAAACATCGGAAGGAATGGAATTCATCCCTCCAGAGATATTCCTAGAATTACGCCTAAACGACTGATTTATTTATTTATTTTTCTCAAAGAGATTTACCAAAGAGGAGCTGGCTTTAATTTCATCTGAAACTCTTGGATTCGGTAAAGCGGCGGCGAAATATATATGATTGCAAAAACAAATTTTAGAAAAACGACTGCAGTTTCAGATAGTGTTATGTTCCGAGTTTTTATAAAAACCTTTATCTCGCTCTCCTGCTTTATAAATTTAAATAAAAAGTTAGGAAAGTGTACAACGTATCACAAATGGGCGCGTTTCGTGCAGTGGGGTATTAGAAAAAAATTATATACCTGTACGTAAGTGAAATAGCGTTTTAAAGTTTTTTCTTCGTCATAAATAATCCATTTTCTTTCTATTTAAAAATATTGCATGCACACGTAAGGAAATAAAACGTTTGTTTGTGAGATTGTTTATGTTCGCAACAATGAAGAGATAACCATGCAAGAAAATTTGTTCAGCTCGAATTAAGACATTGTATAGAAAAGGAAATACTCTTCTTTACTAATTCCACAACTTTTATTTGAAAAATATTTTGATATGGCTAATACTTTACGAGGTATGATTGAAATTTAATTTTTTGTCACCAGTAAAGTGGTATCCTTGATTGGCGTACGTGATTAATTCTTGCGATTTTCTTATTATATTTGATTGAAAGTCCTTAATATCAAATTTCATGAAAATCCGTTCGGTAGAAGTCGAGAACGAACATGGGAAACGCGCCTAAAAAATGATCATTTAAATGGATTTTTTTTATATAAAAATTATCTGAAGACTAACATTATGCTTACTTGGCACGAATGCTTCCAGTGCGTTATTATTCCACGTTAGGTTGCTTTTTGTTGAACTTACCAGCTATTTCAACTAGCCAGGGATAATAATCCGAAAAAGCAACATAACAATTAACTTGAAGTTTATTATTGTAGTACACGGGATCCCGTGGGAAAGCCAGAGTTGATTTTCTTCAGAAGTCATCTCAGCGTGCATCACCATTCCACTTAAGTTAAAAATTAAACTTTCTTGATGATAATTTACTCGATAAATTTCCTGTAGTTGTATTAAACTAACTTCATTTCTCTATAAAACGGCACCATTACTTTTCGTACAGGGTGTCTCAAAAACGGTATATACATTTTAAAAAAATATCTATTCACGTATTCATGGTGGAACATAAATTTAATATAATAAGGAAACGAATAAAGTGAAAAACGTTAGCCGAGCTCGATTATTAAAATTTGATAAAAAAAGGGAGAACTTCTGCTGGATCGAACATCATAGGCATTTCTATTGTTCGTGAATTCCCGATAAACGATCGGAAAAAAAATTCCTGTAGAGCTATGTTTCGCGGAAAATCCAAAGTACTGTCAAGGAACGTATTTTACGATAAAAGCAATCGAGGGATATAAACGTGCCGTTTGCGTCGAAGCGTAAATTTAACTCTTTAGTAAAACAGAATAGTTATAGTCCGTCGAATAAAAATCTTTGATTTTACAGAAACACGAACCGAGGGAAAAAACGAATATTAAACATTTTTTGCCGCCTGAATGATGGAGTGTCGGGAAACATTCTCTAATGGTGGCTCATATTAGAAACTATTGCTGTTATCAACTTGCTATCACGGAAATTTATCCTTATAGCTCATCCTTGATTCCTTTTGTCTGCGACTCTGTAAAACCTTACACAGATTTATCTTTCACTATTTACTGAAATTTTGATAATTTTTCATGCAGATCTTTTGCAATTTGCGTTTAATCGTGGTGGAGTTTATATATGTGTATTTTTCAACGCTATATCAGCAGATGTCTCTCTTTAACTATTAGAAAATGTTTTCCCCAATTCCAAAGCGTCAAAATGCGTTCCGAATAAGCCGAAAGCATCGTGCAATAACTGAAATACGCGCATATTTCACGAATTCAATGCGAAATTTAACTGCTACGGGGCGCATTATTGTCACGTTATATTTCCCGTTGGCTATACAATTTTTATAGAAGGACGACCAGGGGAATTTTAGGCGGCCATGTTTGCTCACCTTTACGAGTTGGGCGTCCATAAAAGTAGCCTTTTCTCATATAGGGTGTGGCCTTTTAGATACTTGTTTACCAAGTGTTTCCTTCCGTCATTTTCCCTATTAGACTCAGAGTTATAAAAATACTTTCCAGATCAATTTCGTGGAAAATATTGCCTCCGACATAGTACAAATAAAAACAGAGAGCCTTCAAACGTTCGATATGTATGGAATTACGTATATACGAGCTCTTTCCCGGGTTCTTTCCTGGACTTTATTTCTATCGCTGATGGTCGGTCATTTACCATCGTCAGAATTCACTTTTCACCTCCTTATATGCTTGAGTAACATTTCTTAACCAATGGGTCATGTCGTTCCTTGAAATTGTAGTTCGAAATAAATATGAAACGTCGTAAACATTCTCGATCTGAGTTTAGAAATAAATAGGGAAGGATTGATAAGGTTTATAAAAATCAGAGCTGGGAAAGTTCCGGATTCGGAACAAGGAACGGTTCCAGAATAGTTCAGGTTCATGAATTCGGAATCGAAACGGAAAAATTTATCGGAACCGGAATCCGAACCGAACCCGGAACGGAACGAGTTGGAAAATTTAAGGTCGAAACCGGAACGCTCGAAACCGAACCGGAACTTCCAATTTTTATTAAAAATACACTGAATTATTTTAACTTTTTACTTATTACCACAGAAAAATTGTTACACAATAGGTTTCGACGATTTAATTTCAGAAATACAGGGTTATTCATAAAGAAGGTAATACTTTCAATAATTTTTTACGAGAAGACAAATAATGCAATCAAGAGATGTTGTATATTGTTGTATTCAGAAACTCTCAAAGTTTTTATCTTACTTTACAAATTCTCAATGTGAGCCCCGTGGGTGATTTTGCACACGTCGATTCGCTATTCCAGTTCATTCAACACTTTCACTAGGTCGCCCGCAGAGATTGATGCGACTGCATTCGTGATCCTTTCCTTTAACTCAACCAAATCACGAGGTAGAGTGGTATGCACACCTTTTCTTTCACACACCCTCAAAGAAAAAAGTCAAGTCAAGAGATCTTGGGGGCCATTTCAAGAAGGTGTCGTCATTGTCCAGCGGCCTGGCAATTTCTGGTTTAGGTGACTATGCACGTCCAGATGAAAATGAGGTGGGGCCCCATCCTGATAGAAAATATCAGCCTCATCCTGCTCAAGTTGAGGAAACAACCAGTTAATTAGCATGTCCAGGTATGACATGCCTGTCACGGTTGCCTCGGAGAAAAAGAACGGTCCGTAAATTCTGGTTTTGGCCAATGCACAAAACACGTTCACTTTGGGGCTGTTCCTTCTGTGACTTGACGTGGTTGCTCCGCACGCCGAACAGCAGTTGCACATTTTGTTTCATGAAATCGCAGCACACAGAAAGACTTCTCATGTCCGGAAGCCATTTTGCCACAGTAGTGCCTCTCGCGGTCGCCGAGTGAGCGAGGCGGGAACCAAACCGCACGTAAATTAAACTTTGAGAGTTTCTGCATTCAACAATATACCACGTCTTGATTTAATTATTGGTTTTCTCATAAAAAAGCATTAAAAGTGTTACCTTTTTTATGAATAATCCTGTATTTACCGTTGAAAGTTGTAATGTAACAATTATTACGAGGAAATAAATACTAAGTGTAAATAACTCAGTATTTACGCATTATTTTCCAAACGTATTCTTCCCTATCATTAATTCCGACCAAGTATCGGCCTCTTCATTGAGCTCTATTCAGTGCCGTATACCCTCTGCTTTTTTCGAGTGAAAACGGTATACCCTCTGCTTTTTCGAACAAATAGCGTATATCCACGCCTTATGAAAAATTATACAGGTTGTTTGAAAAAAACCACTCATACGTTTTCTCCTGGCATCGTAACAACATTGCTATCGTGTAATTTGCTCTAAAAAACTGGGTAAGAGCCCTCTCTCAAAGTTTTACCTTAGTATACAGTATACCCTCTGCTTTTTTTACGACTGCAGCACTGGCTCTATTATAAATAAATAACAATTTTACAAAGGAAAAAAGGTATTTCTGGAGAAAAAGCGCAATTAAATCGAACTTTCCAGGAGTTTGCTATGCTATAACGTGACGACAGATATGAAATAGCAATATAGTTCCATCCTGCTGATTAAAAAAGATTAGAATTACGGTAGACAATTTTTATCCTAAATATTATTAGCCGTGTGCGTCACACCGGTGTGGAAGTGACAAATCCATAAGGATGTGACACTTGGCAGATATGTAGATATAAGCGTGAAAGTATTAGGAAAAATCTGAAAACGTTGAAATATAGAATAGTTACAGACTTAATTATTTTTCATAATAAAATGTATTGCGTTGCAGTTTATATAAATGGCGTTGTATTATTAAATAAGCTAAAATTTACATAAGAACTTGAGGCTTATGTTAGACATTGCGCAGCCAATAGAACGAAACGTATTTTTCTCAAAGAGTGAATCGGTCTCCATGATGAATTTGGCTTAATAATTTGTTTGATTTCAGAAAAAACGGGAATTTTTCAAAATTTTAACAATGAGAAATTCTGATACCTTGAAAACAAGTTCAATGCTTCTAAACGGGAACTGGGAGGGGTAAAGATATGTATAGAGAGAGAAAAATTGGCAAATCGCATTTTATATCGTGAAACGAAAAAACTACGAGGAATATGGAAAGCTATTTTCATTGTATTAATCTAAACTAATTATGTTCCCTGTTAAAATCAAAAGACTATTATCGAAAAATTTTTACTCGATTGACAAAAACATTACTTATAGTTTTTTGGTTGTGTTCATTGAAACAAACATGCCTCTGCGGTTTCATGTGCCAACTTTAATGTCGCACACTTGAATTAATCGAATGCTACACATATTAAGCGTAGTGTGAAAATTAAGTCCTTTTATAAACACTCAAATTTTTAGATCGTACTGCTTTTAATAGTACTTAATAAATATCACCCTTTAAAAGCCTTCAAAGAATTCCTCTGGTTCTTCGTTCGGGAAAACGTTCGAATGTTATCCGCTTCCTAGCGACGTGGCTACAATCGAGCGTTACCGACAAATCACCTAACTATTATTATTGTTAGATTGCGAATATACTTGTACGTGCTCTTTTCGTGCGTTTCTCCGTTATAATTTCTCCCGTTTCACGTCGAATGATAGTGGACCATATATACCAGCGTGGAAATCCACTTGACGCTTCCTTATTCGCTAGAGAATAGCAATAGAGCGCGGGAACGACGCGCGATCTCTTCCTGCTATTCCGCACACCTCTCTCCCCTTAACTCTCCTCTCCAACCTTTCCTCCCCTCCCCTCCCCTCCCCTCCTCCCTGACGACTTCGCTAACTCTCCGCGGACCGGGAAGAAGGGAGCCGACGGCGGCGAAAATAGCCGAGTTCGCCCTCGCGAAGGGGTATCTCCCTCTACGCCGTTCCACCGCGGACGATGCCACGAATCAGTTTGCCGGCGGCAGTCTCACCGCGACTGTGGTGGTGTTCGCTGCCTGGGACCGACTTGACGGGAAGAGAGGTTTTTAGGCGGACCTGTCGTGGAACGAGAGCGTATGTAAAGAGAGCGGCTAAGAGAGTTGTGCGTCGATAGTTTCGTTTGTATCCCGGCCTCGGAAGCCGAGAGAAGGGGGCAGGACTTTTTTGAGTGGTATCTCGGCCTGTCAAAAGGAGCAAATTCATGCTGTGTTAGGAGGCGTTGTCGGCGGCAGGTCTTTTGTTATGATCAGGTGAGTTTTTCTTACGGAAAAATTTCTTACGTAAATTTTCGTGGATTATAATGTTGTTTTTCTTCTGTAAAACGATCCGGTTTTGTGTGGCGTGTGCGTGGAGACTCGACGACTAGTCGTCAGAATTTGAAAATGAAAACCTAATTATTTGTCAAGCATATTCTACGCCTTGGGTTGTGTTTTTACAGTGCGATAGAGCAAACACTTTAAATCTCATTTACGAGAAAAATTTCGTTCATGATCCAGTTACCCCTTTCCTCAAGATAGATTCGTCCATACGTAGGAATATGCTTGATGTAAATAGGGGGATAACCTATTCTGTAAAATCCAAAATCCTTTGCCCTCACTAGCCCGCTCTTATGGAAAGTACCTCTTTTTTCTGGCTGTATTTCATTTAGAGTACTTGACAAGTCTAGGTTGAAAAAATGCCACAGAATAGATTCGAAGACGCTTCGTGGAAGGCCAACGTACCAGTCATTCTACCCTTTATTAGTGGACTATCTTCCCTTAATAATTGAATTTGCCGCCCACTTGACCGGGAAGTAAAACTTAGTATCCGTGTTGGATGTTGTGGTATACTTAGGTGCAGTTTAATACTATTACCAGGTCCTCTTTGATAAATTATTCTCTGTTCAAACGTCCAGCCAAAAAGGAATTTGGTGATATTTCACCCTTAACTTCCACGCATCTCTCTCTGTAGGCTGATTTTTCTCAACCCCGTTTTACTCCGTCGAGTATTTCGTGGGGTTCGTCCTTTTGAAACTGAATAGAACTCGACCGCTGTGCTAAACTCGGCGTTTTCTCTTCAATTTAGGGATTATATGAGGAAAAATTGCGGACGTAAAAAAAACAAGAATTGGGATGTATTGGCAGAATTCGTGTATTTTACTGTCTTGTAAAATATATGCAGTAATCTTTGTTCGTGCTTAATGTATCATTTGTCCGAATATCCCATATGTACTTTTGCGGACATTTTAAAGATTCAATTTCATGTTTTATCAGTGGCATTTCCGGGTGTCAATGGACCTGTTAGAACCCGTCGTGGAGACAAGCGTATTGGGATGCTTTAATTCATTCCGCCTATCACGGTCTGGCGCAGTTTTTTCGTCCATCGGATTTTGCTCGGATAGTTTAAGGTTCGCGGGCGAAGCCCTTCAGTTCTTTCCAATCCGCTTTCAGATTGTCTTATCGAGATACGATAAGCTGTTAAATTTGATTTGCGACTGAGCCATGTCTCTTCTTAATGGATCTGTCGATCCCCACTGAATCCCTCTCAGGCTGTAAACAAGGATTGCCCGCCTGTCATACGCACATGGTCATATCGACTTAGAAACGGCATTTGTTCGCGTAGTATTTCCCCTTCATGTCCCGGTAAAACTAGTCGTTAGAAACATTTCCGAGAATAAATCGCGTACGTTCGTAAAGAGGAGAAATCAACGTGAAAATAGGGTCGTTGGAAGAAACAAGCGGGAGGTGTATATACCTGGTCATAACATGCAGTTACCTTATGGAAGTAAACTGGCGGCTAAAACCAAGCTTTGTAATCAATCTTTAATTATATTTTTGTTTAAAACAAAACGGGTTTGCATTATTATGGAATTTATATCTTTCGTTAGTTAATACGAGGTTTCACATTGCATGAACTGTCTGGCATATGGGTATCTTTTTTAATTGATTTTCCACTTCCTATAGGCGTGGTAGCGAATAAATAATTATATTATAATTATAGCTTTATTCCTAAATACGTTGTTACTCATACTGTATATCCAAGAATCGATTAATATTCATAAAATTCGGAACGCTTCTCGCAAGACCTTATGTTCCCACTCTCGCGGCAAAAATTCTCCGTCGTTTGTTTATATTCTCCAGGATTTCCGCCAACGATAAAAGACATTTGAATTGCGCACATAAATCTATCTAGATAATGCGGTCGTATATCAAAGTATCGCATTGGTGATTTCTTTGGGAGGATTTTTCGCGCGGCCTGGATTTTAAATCAGTCTGTAACGTAGGAAACTCCGAGGATGAATCGTTTTTTTGTAAGGGAAGAGAAACATTTCTGCCATTTAGTGAAACCGTGCATTAAGGATAATAAAAAATATCCATTCATTTACATATCGTTAGCTCGTGCGCAGGCCTTTCGTACGAGCATTATGTTCATAATCACTCCGGGACTCGAACGCGAGAACTTAGTATCGAGAAGCAGACGCCTTACCCGTTTATAATCAGTGATTTATAATCTGGAACTGTTATTTCACGCCACAAAAGGTTTAACACTATCAAGAGAACAATCAAATAGGTGAAGATGTTTATGCTGCGTAATCAAGGAATTCATTACAAAAAACATTGTTGATGCTCCATAAACCTTCCGAAGCCATAAACAGAGTGATTGAGTGAGAATAAAGCATGGAAATAGGATAATTTACGAAGTGGGTTAGCACTTGATGGTTAAAATAGCATATGTGCCCGGTTTACTGAATTTCTGTGTTTCCAACTTTATGAAAAACTGAATGCGAGTAAGCCAGATCAATGGTAAGAATTTGAATAGTTAATTTTTTATGTAACTGTAGGATTAAAAATTAATTTTATAACCTTCGTACCATGATAAACCCTATCAATAAAATTCTGAAATCTCGAAAAACTGAATTTGTTATACATAAAAAAGTATACATTAATATAAAAGTTATTTGGATAAAAATGTTCTTTAAAGTTCGAATAGCAGTTCAGTGTTTGATTGCTTTGATGTTTTATAAAAATAATGAAAATTGAGTCGATTTTTATCTTATATGAGCCATTTCAAGTTATTTTACTAGTAACAGCATACATGGGGAAATAGTGTATTTGAAGCAAAAACTACGAGTTCGATTGTTAAGTTTTATTCACAGGCTGTAACGCAGAAAATTATTTCTCTTTCCTCAGTCGATTTTTACCTGGGTCATCCTAGTCGCTCCGCGCTATTCCGCTTTTCTCATAGCCCTACAGCAAACAACCATAATAAGTATTCGCAATAAAGGTTTGTTCCACTATTTTGAGCGAGTCATAGTCTCCGTGGACAATATGGTAGAGGACAGTTTTCTACCTTCGGATAGGTCTAAAGTTCGTTCCTTCCGAGCCCAGTCTATCTTGTCGTAGCTATTCCTTGATCTTAAAATCCCTTTAGTTCCTTTTCCATTTTTTTCTTTATAGTCTTCGAGTCTTCGGAATTCTCCTATATAAGAGAAGAGAACGCAGAAAAACCTATGTACACGATTTCATAGCACTGTTTTTCGAAATATAAAGCGATGTAATTATCTGGGGTCTGTAAGCTATCGAATATTTAATTTTATAATAAACTTACATATTTTAGAATGTTCAGTTAATACCCGAGATTTCTTATTTGGAATCAATCACCTATAAGTTTGAAAATGTCTTTGTACAAACAGGCAAGGAGTGTGATTGAAGAAGTTTTTTATAAAATTCGCAACACTATAATTCATACTAACTCCAAAAATTTTTATTAAAGGGTAGTCAATCAAACGACGACAATTCGGTCAGAAATTTCCAATGTGTCTTGATAGACTTTCAATTACGTAAAATTACATTTTATTCAATACGAGATATATGGTCATGATATTCACCTACATACGTAAAGGGTTTAAAATGTAAAATTTTTCAGTCATAGGAGAGATTTATGGGTTATAGTCGGTTATCCCGGACCCCTTTCGAAAAATAATTTTTTCGGATAACCCTTTCACCCAAAACAAAAGTTTGCAAACCCATGACGGATCTGCCTTTGGCGACATTTACCCACCCGATCACTGGCCAATGGTGAGGATAGTTTCGTTCCAGATAGGCGAAGGGCGCGGTAGCGCCTGGAGACGGCTACACCCGATATAAAAGGCATTATAATCTAAAAAGAAAGCGAGCCGAAGGCTTTTCCAATATCCTCGGTTTCTTGTAAATAAAATTTTTTGACAAGTTCTCATTTTCTCAGGTTGTTTTAATGTTTTCCCCGGGAAAGGGTTATCGCAAAAACATATTTTCAAAAGGGGTCCGGGATAACAGAAGAGTACCGATTTATGATATAGGTTTCTCGGTGTAATTGAAATCCATCTAACATTAATTAAAAAACGAATAACAAAGAGAAAGGAGTAGAAAAGTACCTACAGGAAATATTGAATTCTAAAAAAAATAATGAAATTGTCATTAAAAATGATAATTAAAGTGCGAAATAATTTTTCAACAAAAAACAAATGGAAACTTTAACAAAAAATTGAAATGCTTTTTAGTAAAAAATGAGAAAAATTACTGTTTATATTAAATTCGAAGTTTCTAACGTATTTAGCAACCCTTACCGCAGTTTTTACACCCAAGGGATTATGGGCACAAAAATGTGAACATCGCATTGATGAGTTTCGAGTCCCTTTTCTCTATTGGAACTCTTCCTACATGTCGCAGGCTCGGCATTCATCATCACTCCACACACAAAACAGCGAGTCGTGATTAACAACGAAAAATGATTTGACTCGAGGGAACTGTCTAGTTTTGAAAGTGAGCCATAAAAACCGTAAACCTCTATATTTCATTTAAATTTGCGCTTCATTTTTAGAATAGTTGGGAGGCAATTTTTCAAAACATCACCTTTTTAACGTAAAAAAGTTATTTCCTCCGCCAAATTGTCAGATATATCGTTATATATATATATAGAGGTGATAGGAAAATATATTGTCACCTCGATGCTTGAGAACATTTATCGTCATAATTGAAGCAGATTTTACTACGAATACGAAAAATGCGTGAACCATCGAAGTGTTCAGTTGTAGGAAGTTACTAAATTAATAGGAAATTAAAGCGAAAACTCCGTTCACCCGGAAAGTGGCGGGGCAGGTCGAAAAAGATGAATTAGGGACACTTTTTCAGATGTCGCAAACGATTTGAATTTTTAGAGGGTTACTTTGTTTTCAGGCGCTGAAATTCTCGAAAAGAAAATCCGAGATCCAGTTGATGCGCGCGATGGAGAGACGGACTTCCAGTTTGTTTTACTTTGCTCTCCGTTCTGTCCGGGAATTTTTTTGGTTCTATTTGCCAAGTCCTCGTGTTGTATTTTCTCTTCCCGTTGTAGCCGATTCAAAAGAGGGACTTCACTAACGGCCATACTGTTTGTCTCGACCCTTTAAATGAGTCACGGCCCCTTGATCTTTTTATTCGCGGTGACTTTTTCCCCATTGTGCATCGCGATTTTGAGCTACGCCTCGTGATTCTCTTCCAGGAACCCTTTTGTTGTTCCAGATGGCATAGAAAATCCATCCAAGAACAACTGCTTAAGAATTATTTTTTTTCGGTTTGAGAAATAGCTTTTTTATGTGCAATGTCCTTACGATTTCGACCGCACTTTAATCTGTATGGATACGAACATTTCTTGTAAACTTGCGCGGGAAAGAGGAATTTTGGATTATTATTTCCACTCTGAGAATGTCTATGAAGGTTCCATTCGGTGTCAGGTGCAATGAAAGATTAGAAGTGTTTTCTCAATATTCCTCCTGAGGCGCCAGCATCGTTTCTCAGAAATTGCTCCGCATTACGTTGAGTTAGGTCGTAAAAATATCGCGTTCATGGAATACATACTTCATCCTGAAGACAATTGAAGAGCTTCTGGAATGGGATGATATTTGTTGATGTTGATGTCTTAATACGTCTTTATCGGTCATATGATAAGAACCTCAACCCATATCTAGTTATATATTGGTGAACAAAATCCCCTTTTGTAGTTTTTGGGAAGATAAATCAATTTGCGGGTTAGCAAAAGGAAAATAAAATACACGAAATGTTACTTTTTGAATAATTGAATTTTCAGAGAGATTTAAATGAATCAGATAAATAAATGCTGATATATTAATGTCAAACGTTAAACTTTGGAAAACATAATTCCCCTTTGCCACTTGACGAAAGAAAAAATATAATCCACAGAGTAATCACTGTTATTTTTACATGCTTTTCAATACAACATTTAGTATTTATGTAGTGGCATGTTCAATTTAATATATATAGATCCGACACTGGAATAGTAACGATATTGGAAAAGAGGTTGAAATAATTTTTATCGTACAGAATTTTATACTTTGAGGATTGTTTAATATGAACGGTCTTTAAGTGCGCAATGAAATAATTAATTGATAAATTTATTTGTGCTGTGAAACAAGACTTAGAGTAGTAATCAGATTTTCAATGAGAAAATTAGTAACTTTTATCTTATTTTCAATTTATTTAAGTTAAGGTATATTTATATTAGTTCGTATGATATTTTCAAAGTTATATTCGGTAATACTTATTATAAACCTATGTTGCTGAACTGCGATTAATGTATTTTCATTTAACTTTTATTTATGGCTACATTTCCAGGAAATACCTACACATATGGGCATGTTAGTGAAGATGAGTGTATGTGTCAAAATTTGCCATTAGGAAACGTATTTCGCAAAGCTTTTCAAAATTTGCAGAATATTAATAACTTCTGAAATCGCAAAAATGCTAATGCTTGGGTGATAAAATTCGCGCAATGCATTTGTTTAGAAAAGCTCATTTAAAAAATTGCAGCTTTCTCCGTTGTTAATTTGAGGTGAAATTTTGAATAAACAGGGAAAATACGGTAGAACCTAATGAAAATTCATGAAAAAAATGTCACATTTCTCGTGACGAACATATGAATCTGATTCGTTTCACATACGTCGTGTTTTAGCGAAACAAACAGTTTCGCTTTTGTACCCTAGATTTTTACTTTTTCAAAACTTCGTACTCGCCGACTGATAACTATTCAAACGATAGATAAGAAGGAAACAGCGCATAGAGTGGAAATAGGTATTGATCAAACTTGGAAAGGAATGAATGTTTTAATTAAAAATTTGTCATCCACCGGTAGCTCGTTTTCGCTTAAATTGTATGTTTTTTACTTTTCTGTGTAATCAAGAGTATTTTTAACTTGAAAACAGTTTTAAAATCTGTATTTTATTTATGCGCCACTGTTGACGAGCGTTTAAACGTATCTACCATTTTGATAAGTGTATACCATACTATATATGTCAAATTTATTTGTTTTGTTCACTAAAAAAAAGGTCTTTCAGAAAATTTCATTCGCTGTATTTATCAATCTGAACGATTGAGATTTTAATGTTTAATGAGTTTTCATGATGATTAATGAACATTTCAAAACTAAATAAATTATAAAAGAATATCGTTTGCTATGTGGATAAATTGTCTATCATTTATACCGAAATTGATTAATGGAAATAGTATGCTTGAAAATTCTATAATCCTTATCGCTTTTCAAAAACCAAGACTTAACATTAGAATATAATTCTTACTCAATAGGTATTTCTTAATAGTTACTTAGGTTCATTTATGAATTAGAAAAATAAAGAAAGTCCGTCATGTAAACACAAAAAAAACGTCTTTTGAATAAAAGGAATTTTGAAAAAAGGCTCGACACGGCTCGTGCGTTTAATGAGGATGTCGGGCGCAACTTAAATTGTATAAACACATTTAAAATGGAATGGAACTTTCTCTCGCCTTCGAATTGAAATTAAGTTTCGCATCCACGCGTGAAATTGCAGGGTTATTGTCCGAAAGGTTAATCGCAAGTCTAAAACCTGCTCTGTGCAGAAGTGACTGTCTTGAATGAATTCGTTAACAGCATTACGTTGACTTAATACATTTACAATGCTCTCGAGAATTATAAAAAATATAGTACTCGTCGTTTTCCCTGACAATCGAAAACAAAACGACTAGTTATCCGTTCAAGTTTGCCTAAAGCTGAAGATAATTATTAAAGTTATGGCGCTTTACCTTCAAATTGCGCTACATGGTAATGAAACTTTACGGTTTATTGAACTTAAATCTAGAGTTATTTTATTAAGCGATAGTTTAAAAAAATATAATTTGCTTCACCTATAAAAATCTTGATGTAGAACGTATTGCTAGGAACAGCAAATATTTTTACCAAAGAGATAAACATATTAGTCTCAGTTTCAGTAATTGAAAGTATAACTTTTTGTTTATTTTTTGATAGGCAGTGAAGGTCAATTGCAGTGGAATTTTTCGTTAACTATATTAGCTTCGAATAAAATTTTCTTAGAGAACCAACGTCATGCATCTCATTTAATCTTGTGACCCGGTATTAATGGGATATTGAAAAATGAATTTTAAAATTTTATGAGGAGGGAATCATATTGCAATCATTTGCCGGTAGCTCATCATAAAGGGATCAAAAAGGTTGATTAATCTGAGAACGAACGACACACCAAAGCTTATTTTCGTATACGTTAAGATGATTAAAAAAATTGACAGACGAATAATTACCTTCGAGCAGAAATATTTAGGTGGATGAAGCATTTCAAAATATTCTCTTACTCAAATGTAACTTGGCTGCATAAGTTTTTCCACCTTGAATATAGGAATTCACTAATGGAGGGACCCGAATCACCCTCGACCGATTTTCGTGAAAATATTTTCCTAGCCTAATTTTCGTTCTAGGATCACGAAAATCGTAGTCATTCAATTCGCAAATGCGTGCGTCAACTTCAGGAGGGAGATATTTCAGCTCATTATTAGCTACACATTAATGCCTGCTTTAGCAGGTATTTTGTCTGCTAGTGCTGCCAACATAGGGTAATGGCTCCCTCTGGAAGTTGAGCATTTTCTCACTGAATGAATATGATTTTCGTGATCCTCGACCAAAAATTAGGTTAGGAAAAGATTTTCACGAAAATCGGTCTAGGGCGATTCGGGTCCTTCCCTTGTAAGAGTTATCGCGTTGATTTTGCAGGTAAAATCAAATTGACTCAACATGTCTCTCCAATTGCCATGAAAATATTAGGATGACACGACATATATTTCGGCTATATGTAGCCGTCATCAATGGTGATTAATCTATCGTTGTTTATAATAAATCACAGCATGTTAACTGCAATTGGTGAGTCACCATTGATATCGGCTATGTTATAGGCGAATTGGCATATTGCTTTTCTAAAATTTAAATGACTTTTGGTGTTATTTTATAGATAGTAATAATAACCTGAAGAAGAAGAGAATAATTAGCGTAGATAAATAATTAAGAATGTGTCAGAAAAGGCTCTCGGATTATGCTGTGCCAATAAAAAAAGACAAATGCTCTATGGTGCTTTCAGGTTTTCATATAGAGTGAAAACACTCACCGACAAGAATGTTCCGAATAAGAGAAAATAAAAGGGTATTTGTAGAGAAAAGACATCGAAACGGAAGAGGTATTCCTTTCACGACGTGATCTTTTCCCTTGTCTCGCATTACCAGTTGTATTTTCAATAGCATCCCCTACTCTCGTAGTCCTAAAAAAAAGTCGAGAGTTTCCATAGCGAACGCGATATCAACCTCTTCCTCCTCCCTTTTTAACGCGCTCGTTCTTCCGGAAACTCTCCTTCCTCCTATCCATACCGGAGCAAAATGTCGAGTTCAGCTCTCCTACAAGGGAGGAAAAAAATCCCCCTACTATCCCATACCTTTCTTCCAACCCCTTCACCGAATACCGCATACCCAGTTACGACCCGCCCACTTCCTCCTCTTCCCCAAAACACACAGTATCCATCTCCTCACACGCATGAATATTCGCATTAATTATATAGACAAAACTACCTCGCATGGCAAGCTGAATCGATAGATGGCGGGATGTGGATTGAAGGAGGACGAGAGAGAGAATTCGTTGAAAGATATTTGTCCGGCAGGGGTAAAGGGAGAGATAGGGGAATGGGTGAGCTAGAGGAAGTGAAAGAGGATAGGGTGAGGAGTTGGTGGGAAGGTTTATGGAAAGAGTTTGAGAGAGGAGAAGGAAGGGCTTCCTCCTAATGGCCGACTCTTGTGTGTGTTGAGATTATTTTTTCTTATTCGGTTAGGAGGTTGGTTTTGAGGAACGGGGGATTAGTGGTGGTGCCTATTTTTGGTCGGGGCCTATGATCGATATCGGAGGGAAGATATTGTCCCGGTGTTTTGTGCGGTATCTGATGGAAGTATGTGGGATATTTTTTCGGCAGGGGAAGGGGAAGGGTGGACTGAGTTTGAAGGAGGATGGGTATGAAGGGGATAAGAAAAGGTGAGGAGAGGGCCATGTTTCGCGTGATCTCGTGTGGCTTGGCACGCTTTTTTTTTAAGGGGGTGTAGTTGGGGGTTTTTTGTGTGGTCGTGGCGTGAAGTCTCCGCTCGAGGTTTTTTTTTATTTATTTCTTCTTTCGGGTATTCGTGAAGGTTCTTTGGATCGATCGTTATTTATATATAAATAACTTTTTCCATTTTCTTATTTTCGAAGTGGGTTAGGAATAGAAGTTCGATTTCGATTCTTGCGAAGCATGAAAACATCATTGTAATGCTCACTTTTACATATGTTATTCATTGATCATTAGTCTAATTTTAATTTTGCTTGTTTCGTAACTTAATTGCTGGTAACTACGAGTATTTGTAGATTTTTGGGTAAATTTTCAGATAACTTTGTGAGTAAATTTTTAGTTACCTTTTTGGTGGATAATTAATCAACTTAGGTAAATTTTTAGGTTTACACCTAAAAAATCATGTCAAATCAATGTAAATGCGAATTATTAAGGGACGTAAAACAAAGTTAACGAAAGTTAATTTTCAACTTGTTTTATAGTTAATTGACTTTTATAACACAATATTTTTATGAGGCTTTTTCAAACAATGTTTGGTTTTTATCTCTTCTGTTTTTTATTTCGTCGAGTGATCTCGATTGATATTGACTGGTGTGTTAGGCTAATAGTTGGGTTTTATTTTAACGCCGTTTAATATCTCTGGGGGCGGAAATGGGGCACACAAAACTGAGCGTTTAGCGGCACAAGGAGTTCCCAACTGTTGATCGCTTCTCTCTCTATTTATAAACGAAAACTATGGATTTTTAATGATCCAACCGAGGTTTGTTGATTTTATTGAAATAGGAAAATAAATAAATGAGTTGATTTACGAAGAGTGTGGCGGTAAGGAGTTTTTAAGGGTATCTTATAGAAGAAAATCTTAGTTTCGATAAGAAAGAAGTACCTCTATTAGTTTTAATTTATGGCATATATTTAAATTATGTTGATATCGCACCGCATAATTATAATTAAATATGTTAAAACTCGAGTTTTTGCTGTATTTTAGTCATTTAATTTACACTCGATCGTCCTAAAACGGCGATGAATTCTTAAAAAACATCGTGTAATGTGAATTAACATGTAATTTATATATGGGTTGTCATTGAAATTAAATGTTAATGTGAGTAGGTATACTTGCATTTATATAGTGTCACAGACCGGCAGGTCTTCGCATTCTGGGAATTAGTTACGAGCCTATTGCGTATAGCTAGCTGGGTAGGTTGCTGTGGCGGGCTGATCTCTTTAGCCAACATAGCATTTGGAATGAAGCTCAAATTTTAGAAAGACATAGTTGAGCTTGGAAAATTTTACACTTTTTAAAGGGTTGTTTGAAATAAATGGCCTGTCCTAGGACAGAACTATAATAATAATAAAAGGGTTCTGTACCTCCAGAAAGGCTGAGAAGCACTGTGTTATATGACAGAGGTGCAAACTTTTGCGTTTAAAATTATTTGTCGGCTCTTACTCTTTATATTAAGGTGAGATAAAATTCTTGCAGAATTCAAGCACATATTGCTTGTATATACGTATATATTAGATATAGGAGGTTACAGAATTATGGGGCACTTCCAGATGTGCTAGAAAGTTGAAATTTGGACCATTAGTAGGATTGGTGACAAAACTGACAGAATAAATCGAAAATTACTATAATGTTTCTTTTCTTGGCCGTTAAAAATTATAAACATTTAAACAAACATTTCATGGTTTAGGTGCTTCTAAATGTGCTGCAATGCTGGAATGTTTTCTACCGGTATAATTTGCCAAACAACGAAAACGAATTATAGAAATTTGAAATTTTTTATTTATTTGGCCGTTAAAAATTCATTAATGTTAAAAAATTGACTAATGCTTATGTACTTTCGGTCGATCTAGGGTGCTGAAAATATAGAGAAAGTTAGGGAATGATGTTCCAGCCGTAAATAACATTGAAAATTACAAAAAAGTTTATTATTGTGGCTGTTAAAAATTAATAAATTTTAAACATTTAAATATACATAAATGCATTTCTAGAAGTGCTAGATCGATGAAATTCTACAGAAAATTAGAGAACGGTTTTCCAGCGGGATATAACGTTGAAAATTACAAAAAAGTTTATTATTGTGGCTATTAAAAATTCATAAATTTAAACTTTTGCGTTTAAAAATTATTTGTCGGCTCTTACTCTTTATATTAAGGTGAGATAAAATGCTTGCAGAATACAAGCACTTATTACTTGTGTGTGTGTGTGTGTATATATACATATACACACACATACACACAGGACCGTGAGGCAACCGCCTCAGGCGCCTCTCGAAGGGGGGTGCCAAAATAATTTCATAAGGCCAGGGTGCGCCATATTATAACTCGCCTCAGGCGGCAAAACATCTGGGCACGGCCCTGTATATATATATGTATATATATATATATTCTCTGAAAAGTGATGTTAATTTGGCCTTTCGTATCTTTTTTTACGGATTATCAACGCATCTCGTTTCCTGTTATCGGTAGATTTTCTTTCGCACGTGTAACGAAATCCTATGGAGGCCAACAAGTAATTGGTCGTTTTTCTTCACGTATCTTTACGCTAAACTATAAAACTTTATGGAAACATCAACGACCGATGTTTTCCATTTTGCTCGTTTCACGTTCAGGAGATGTAAACTCCCACCAGCAGCTTCCATTATATATCCCAGTCACGTGAACTTCTCGATGGTGGATTTGAAAGAAAAGATCGAATTTTTTTCCTTTTCTCCCCTCCGCGTTTTGACTGCCTTCTCTCTCCTCCTCTCCCTCTCTTTACTGGCACTTCTCTATAAGCAAAGCTGTCCACACATGGTTGGCAGATTGAGCATAAGCTCTTCACGGAGAGAATAAGGATGAACGCAATTCTCCAACCGCTATTTGCTGTACCGACGCCGGCGTCGGAATTTTGTCGTATTTTACCTTTTAAATTTTGCTTTAAAACGAGATCTCATTGATTTCCGCATAATTTTCTTGGGGTTCGTTCTTACGTTATAACTGTCGGAACATTTTTTCGGTCGTACGAGTATCTAGGTCCTTGGTCACTTATTAAAATTGCTGCCATTTTGACTGGAATCGTAGCGTTTTTATAAATAGATGAACAAATTGCGTTCCTTCGTGTTTCGCTGGTGGAATTTGTCTGCCTTAAATTGTGGAGTTTTTATCACACCTCATAAATAGCGCTGTTTATACCTCGGAAAGGTTAAATGGCAATGTGGGACTTTACCGCGAGATTCGCCACAGTCGCAGTACTTTAAATTTTTTTAAACATGGTAGATTTACGAGATAAAAAACAAAGTAACGAATGGGAGAGGTCTTTATTTTAGGTAAAAATATAAAATTTCGCCAATTTGCAAAAGTTTACGACAAACAAAAATCTATGGAAGCTCTCGGAAGGCATATGCTAATTTTATTCGAGAGTTATTTCCATCTTTTCCGGCACGATGAATTTTTTTCCCAAGGGAAGCTTTGCAATCGGGCGTGCGTGCGAATTATTCGCCCCTTTATTTATCTGTGATCTTTTTCTTTATTTAGAAATTTAGAGAAAATTATTAAACGTGTAAGGGTTCTAAGAGCAGGAGAAAGAGTAAGATCGCACCACGTTTAAGAGAAGTTCACCAATATCGCACGTGAGGTGTGGGGATGATTCGGAGCGGGAATGCGAGGGATTGAGGGCAGGAGTGAGGGAGCAGAGGGGGAGGGAGGGGCCGAAGAGGTTGGAGGGCGTGAAGGAAGGAGGAAGAGGGAAGGAGCGTTCCTCCTTTACGTGTGGGTGGCAGATGGAAATAGTGAAGATTACGGTTGCAATTGTGACGCACATATTTTCGGGAAGGAGTAGGGAATCGGCTGGCGACCATTTTTTTCGCCAAACGTTAATTGAATTTACTAACGATTTGCCTTCGGATGTTAGGAACATATTTCCTCTTAAATCGAATGAAATAACTAGGCCCTGGGATAATACATAAGTTTTCTTCAGTGATTTCGTTGATTTTTCAATAACGGCGGTATAAAATATTACTTTGGCCATTTATAAAATATTAACATTAGCGATAAAATTTCCCAGTATCCATATAATATGGCGCAAAATGATAAATAATATATCATTACTCTGGTAACTTTTGATTAAAAGAGCTCTTTGAAAATTTAAAAGTATACGTTTTAACGAGTTCAATAAGACATACTGTTTTGAAAAGGTTGTCGAGTACAATAAATTAATGCACCTCGACGATGCACAGTTAGTTAAATGAATCTCTTTATCTTTCCCTTTGTTCATTAAGAAGTACCTCTCAAACTATTTTACACGATATCCGAAACAATGCCTCAAGCTCGAAAACCTAGTTGTGTTCTCAAACTTTAATGAATACCTAACTCATAGCATATCGAATTATATTTATTTCCAGTGTCATCCTATAAATTTAGTCAGTTACAAAATTTTATGTGAAGTTATATGAAAAATAATGGAGTTAACACATGGTGTACTTAAAATGAATGAGCCTGTAAATGTACGTCATCCTGTAGTATTTTGGTAGGACATAGCATCAAGTCTTCGGGCAATGCGGGTTGGCTAAAAAAAAAAGTCTCGAAAGCGTCTACACGACATCGGCAGTGAAGACGATCTTTTTACTTTTTTACTTTCTCATACGAAGTATCGAGAAAGTATTGTTATCGCGAAAAAATTCGACCTCAAGATTTTTACGGAAATATACGTTTTAGGTGTTGCTGAATACGAAAAACTGGTTTTCACAATGCCGTCTCTGTCTGTCTGTTACTGGCTCTGGAACCTAGACGGTAGAGCGAAAATGAATGAAATCTCGTACTTAGGCATTTTATCATACTGAGCAGAGTATACATAGAAATGGTTGACATTGCTCAATAATTGAGAGTAGTTTATTCTACGCATTTTTAAAAACAATCCGATTTTCTCAAAAAACGGCTCTAACGATCTTGATCAAATTTCGTACAGTTACTTGAGTTTACGTCTTCAATAATACTGTGTAGTTCATATTCCTCAAAAAATTAATAAGGCTAGTTTATTCTAGGCAACTTTAACAACAATTCGATTTTTTCGAAAAGGGCTATAACGATTTTGATAAAATTTCGTACAGTTACTTGAGTATACATCTACAATAATAATACGTATTTCATTTTTCTCAATGAATGAATATAAGGCTAGTTTACTCTTGGGTAATTTAACAAAAATTGGATTTTCTTAAAACAGGCTCATACGATTTTCATTTTCTAAAGATAACTAAACGACGCATTAGTATATGAGAAAGTTTGTACAATGTATGTTGTACCGATTTTTTCATTTAACCCTCTAGCGCTCACAGGATCTGAGGGAACTTTTACATAGTGTAATTGTGGCTAAACATTTAGAATTATTTTTCAAGATAACTAAAAATTATGGAAATTTCAAAGTACGTTTCTGTGGACATTATGCAGCATTGTCAATATTCTTTATAAAAAATCTAGCGGCGGCTAAATATTTAGCCACCAAGCGTTGAAGGGATAAAGCGGTAGAAAGAAACACAAGTTTCTGACCAATAATCATTAAAATATAGAAGTAAGAATTCTTCGACATAATATTTATTCAAAGCCAAGCAACGATCATTTTTAGTAACGGATATACCAGGTGAAATTCCAGAAAAATGCATTTGCGACCGTATGCAGGCAGAAGAGAGGAACAAAAAAAAAATAAGGCGAGATGGGAAACAAAACGGAGTACTTACTTTATCATCCTTGTTTTTTTTATATAGCGAGGTTTAGTTACAAAGAAAGAATACCAGGAATTGAAAGACGGATAAGGCAAATGGATTTTATATCCAGTGACATGGGGATTAGCCTACTTTTTCGAGGAAGATATGGAAGGGAGATCGGATTCTCGCGGGCTTAACGTCCCTTAGCGTTTGGCACTAGCAACATCCAGCGGATGCGAGCTCGTTACGTTTGTCATATGGAGGCCCAGTTCCTGTAGAGAGGGAATGTGCAAAAATGGATTGAAATCTGCGTTCGCCTCGCAAAAAAAAAATCTCGCTTTTTATGAAGGACGGACAGAAGCAAACGATAACTCAGACTGGAGAGGTTTATTAAAACGAGTTAAATACGTCAATTAATGAAAGAAAACCGTGGACGAGTTCCGTGCGATATGGTTTGTTAGAGAAAAGCGATATATTTGACGGGACTTTGTATAAAAGAATAAAAATGTACCCAGTTGAAATGAAACCGATCAAATTAGGTAATTTTGAATGGTTTTGAAAAGGCGTCACCCACGTTAAATTTAGAAACCCAAATAATTGCCTATCTTCAGGGCCAGTCAAAGCGGTGATGCGGAGGATGCGAGGCATCCGGGCTCTCGAATAAAGGGGTGCCCAGAGGTACTCAATTATTCATGTATCGAGTGTAAATTTTGCAAAAACTTACTAAAATAACTTGATTTCCATTAAAGAAACTCTTTAAAAGTTATAACATTAAACTGGGGCTTCATAAATCGTTCGTTAGTACTATAAATATTAATATCGTGGGGCCTCCATTGATATTCGCATCCGGGCCCCTTTCAGTACTTTGCCGACTTTGCCTATATATTGGAAATTTACGCGTTAACTTGAAGCACAAATTAAGCAGTTGTATAATTTTAATGATCGCTTTTAAATTCATTTTATTTAATGATAATATGTCGTTTTATTTGTATTTTCATACAAACTTGACTTGACGTTCGTATTTAGTAAATTTAAAAATTATTTTTATTTCCAATTTTATCGATTTAGAGTGGTGCAGTTGGACTTATTGTTAGTGTTTGCAAAACTTTAGTTAAATCCTGAAAAATCCCTTTAATTGCATATTCATGCGGAAATTGAAGAAGCACACACCTTTCAATGACGTTAGTAGAGCTACTTACAAACAGCATGTGCTTTAGAAAAACTGTAATACTCGTCCCGTTCAGTATAATTTTTGTTAACTCCTAAGCAGTACATACACGGCCTTTTAAACAGAAATGAAGTCTATCAAAGCCAACCATGCCCAAAGCAGGATTCGAAACCGTGACCCTAAAATTGGGAGATAGATCTATCTGCAAATAACAGTAATTTATTTCTAGATGAATCTATTTTCGACACAAACATATTAAACCCTGAGAATATGAAAATGAACTGGTAGTTGGCACCTTATATTTCGTTTATAACATATCGAATTTTATATTTAAAACATTTTAAATAAAAATTTTCACCGTTAACAGAAATATAATATAGGGAATTGGTGTAAATCTCCTTTGCATCAAAACAAACTTAGCGCCTAATATTTCGCACTCCCGCCGTCTGCAGTATTCTGAAACAAAACACAATCTAATCGAGCGATTTCATCGAAAACCTCTCTCATCCAATAAAACGAAAATGCACGCGACGATAAAAGCATTTCTTTGACGAAAAAAATAATCGGACGAATTCAACTCGAACGCAATCAGCACCTTCGCAACTCAGATTTCATTCTCCTGGAGTCCGTATTTTTCTCTGCACCAACGCAAGTTTTTTTTACGACACCCGTAAAACTCATTCGGTGCCGCACACCGCGAAATTTGATTTTCGCAGGGTGCTGCTCTTCCGCTCTCGGAGAGTTCAAAAAAAAAAAAAACATTTTCGAGTGTAATCGGATCGCCGGTTCGAGTTTTAGCGGCGTAAGGACATTAAAAGGGAAAAGCGCAGTGATATGAACTCCTCCAGTCAGCCGAGATTTATGTTCGGGATTAATTGGATAGAGAAGAGTGAACCGAAACGAAGAGTCTGGTATGGGAGGGGGGGGGGGTTGAGAGGGTAAAGCGTGGAGGGCAGTGCTTGTTCGTTCTTTCGTTCGGTATTACTAAGGGGCGGTCGGCTTTATTAAGTTCTCCGAAACGTCGGCGCAGAATCCAATCATTCCCTTCGCGGAAAAAATATAAACGGCCGCTGGATAAATTCGTTAGGAATGCCGCAGTTAATAAGGGGACCGATATTTAGGGCTGGAAGGAGGAGGAATTTCACGTGCGAGTCGGATTACAAATCGGTTTTGATGGGTTTTTCGGTGGATGCAGGTGGGGCGATTTTGGAGACGCGCCAACGTGAATTGTTTGACGAATCGATAATCTCTTCGTTGGGTAAAAGCGAAGCGGATGAGCGCATCGTTTTGTTTCGTCGGGAAAACGAATGAAATGTGCACCTAGGGTGTATTACCGATGTTGCATAATAGGCCAGCGTGTAGTCCGATTGAGGCATCGACGCTTAAATAGAGGCAAATATGCTAAGCAGGTTTTTTTATGCACCGCATGAATGATTGTGAGCTGAGAAGAGTTTTTTGAATATTTATCATTGGATAAATATTTAATTTCATTAATGCAATAATGAAATTTATGTACAGAGTTTTGAGTAAACGAGTTGCGCATTTCAGTTAAAGGGACATTCATTTTTATTCTTAGCTGAAATGCGCATCTGATAAACCCTTTTGTGATGATGCATGTCATGTATCACATTTTCCCAAAATGAGATTGAAATTTAATTTCCGAAAATTTTTTTTGTCTAAATAAAAAAACGTGTGCGGGATTTGCAATAAACTCGAAGGGCGCGTGTTTTTGACCCGTGTGATAGCTGCAAATGGGTATTTTTTCCTCTAATCAGCCGTCTGTATTGAAATTATCGTGAATCCTCGTATTATTTTGAATGCCAATTGGGAGTATGCTGTGGGAATAATATACATATGTTTTTCGTTTTTCGTTTTTATTTTAATTTTTCCCACCCTTGTCTCCTATGTTTATTTACGATTTAAAAATAGTTCACTCGCTACCAAAAATTTGTTGGTTTGTTCCCCATCTGCTTTTGGTTTCGATGTCACAAAAGTTGAAAATTTTCTGCCTAAACACGATGAGTAACAAAGAGCTATGCATTTTCTTCTCTTGATGTTGTCGCGTTTCAATGGCGCATAAATAGAAAACGTCAAACATTCTTGATTAATATTGAAAGGTAAAAAACACTCATTTTTACACTTATAAATGCGGCATAATGGCCATTAAACTAATCGGATCTTTGTGCTCATACCATAGTGTTATATATGAAATTTGGTAATGATATGGCAAGTACTTTTTGAGTCACATCGCCCACAATCACATACACAGACATCATTCCGAAAATAGTGTAAACGTGTTCTAGGGACCTCAAAACATGTATTTCCGTTGAAATCTTGAAGTCGATTTTTTTCGTGAAAACAATATGTACATTCTTTATACTACGTATGTATATGGAGAAAGTAAAAAAATTGTTATATTATTTATGTTGAAAGATGATTGAGACATAGTACATTGTAATACCACAAAGTGTGATAATGTTCGTCTACAAAATCATTTTTATCTTCTCAGTTTAATCCATTAAAAAAAATATATATTCCTATTTTTAGGTTTACTTATAATTTATTCATAGAATTTATATATTGTTATGTGATTTTTCATAAAAGTAATAGATTGAAATACATTTAAAATCAGTTTTCTTTAATATGCTTTTTATTTGAACTAATTTCGATTATTGATTCAGAAGATATACCGCTTAGACCGAATGTATGTTCTTTGACCCCCGATACGAAAAAATACGTCCGGCCCTGAAGAGACCGCCGTACGATAAAGGTTAAGAATGGTTTTCAAAAATTATTTTCATTCGTCGAAAGACTGTTCCCCGTGCAAGGATAACATGGAATATAGACAGGAAATTGTGTAATTTTTATCATAAATCCAATAACCCACTTTTATACACACATTTTTCAAGAATGAGATTATTTAAAAATATTGACGAAAACTGCAGAAAAGTATGAAATTCCTATTCTTCACTTAATGAATCAAAACTTTCAGTATCCGTGTGTCATTAATTACCATGATAGCCAAAACATACTGAATTATTTTCTAAGAATCACATTTTATCAATTCACTAACAATAAATCTTTGCCTACGAATGAGTTATTTATTTATGGGACGCGGGACGCAAATCAAGAGCGAACGTATCACTTCCTGACTCAAATAGTGCTATCCCTAGCAAATATTCGGTTCTTATTGATACCCACCTATCTGTTTCGCGATTTCGTTTGGGAAAGTTCTTTTTATTTTCTCCATACGTAGTATAGGGAAAGTATTGTGATCACGAAAAAAATCGACTTCCAGATTTCAACGGAAATACACGTTTTGAGGTCCTTAGAACACGTTTAGACTATTTTCAGAATGATGTGTGTGTGTGTGTGTGGATGGATGGATCGATGTATGTGATTGTGGGCGCTCTAACTCAAAAAGTACTTGCCATATCGTTACCAAACTTCATATATAATACTTTGGTATGAGCACAAAGAACTGATTAGTTTTTGGACAATACCGGTTAAACGGAAGTCGAGGTATATTCGAAACCCGATTCGGTTTTATGCGATATTTCTCCGATAATACATCATTATTATATACATTGACCATTACAAAAAAATTATAAAATCTAATTTCCTACATATTTTATTTCAAACAATTTTAGCAGTTATTGTTTAGGAGTTATTTATAAATAATCGGTTTTTTCGGTTTCCGTCAAATATCTACTTAAAAACGTCGTTATTGGTAATCTTCGTAAGGACCAAAGTTATAGAGAATAATATTTCTTCCAGGTTTTGTTTGAAACAAATTTTCATAGAACCATCCATTTCGGAGATATTTTGCTTTTTCTTAATTTCCAGTATACAGCGCCACCACCACGTACCGGTGAATTCTGTAAACATATTCAAAATATACCTAATTTACGGCAATAAGGAAGACTGCATTCTTTTACTATAGGAAATAATAATTTTTCCTTATAATGCTATTCATAATAATTTAAATATCTATGCACCAAATATGGAGAAAGTCATGTGTTGGCCACATCAGATTTTTTATATTAACAGCATAATTCGGTCATGTTAGAGTGCATCCCGTTTTAAAATCAATAAAAACGAAAATAAGTTGATAGGCCTTTTTTTAGTTGTATGACATGCTATGCGTATGAATTGACCGTACCAGGAGTAAAGAATTTAAATTAAATTCATGTGAGAATAAAATAGCATAAATAGTGTATAGAGACTCGTAAGTGGCTGAGTTTCACTCCAACTAATAGTCGATGGAAAGTATTTGATCATTCTCACTGGAAGCTGGTAAAATAACCTCCGCAATGTTTTTATATTTTCGCCGCACTTACATTATGATCAGTAGTTTCTCTTTAGCAGATGCAGTTGTATAATCTCACATACGTATTTGAACAGACCATATAACCAGGGACGAGGAATACTATTGCAGAATTACGAATCATGCGACACTATCGTCTTGTTATTGTGGAGAACATTGATAATCTAACAGAAGGCCATTTAATTGTCTATTTATTTATGCATATGCAATCAATGCTTCTACCTTCAGCCTGTACTAACTTAAACAAGCGGCACTTTAAAATAATATTAGATACATCTTCAATATTTCTTGTAAAAAATAAGTCGGTTTCTTAACTCAAAATTTTGCGATTTTTTTGTGGAAAATATCTTGTATTTACTTATATAGGCAAATTTGAGCATTTATACGTATATTACAAAGAAACCCATCCGTAATACGAATATGGTTATAGCATTGTTAATATTTTCACTTTTGATAATATTAGGCAAAGATAAGCTTAGTTTATACGCGAAATCATGATAACGATCTGCAATTTTTCACTGAAGAGCACCAGGCAACGGAATCTACAACTTTATCGAACTATTTCCGTGCTTTCGCAACAAAAATGTCGAATCTCAATGACTGACGCAGGTTACATTTCCATCGAATCTGCACAGTGAGTATAATCTTCTCGAAATGTTTTTCTGTATTCATAAAGTCTCATTTACCTGTATATATTGTGCACTTTCAGATTTATATATCATGGAACGCACTTCCCCCCGCGTGCGTCTTTTTTTGATTTTAAATCCCTCGTTCCCGTTCTTTATTAACCGAACCACATTTAGAGATGAATGGGAAACGGAAGGCTTGGTTGACTGCGCCAAGCTTTTTTCTTTACATATCTCGCAGCGGGTTCCGCACAGAGTAAAAAGTGTTTCCTTTTCAAGAGCCACCCATTACGACGATAGGGAAGGAATGTGTAGAGATAGCGGGAGAAGGATGATGTTGACGAGAATAATTACGGGGAATAGAGACCCATTTCGGTATGAAAACGAGCAACAAGTATGATAGCAGATACGAAACTAATGTACAAGGAAGGTGGAAATAAACGAACCAAAATTACATGCCCGTTTAAAAATAGTAACAGTTAAATTCGTCGAAAATTAAGATCTTTTATTCCTCTCCAATATTCACCCATTCTTGTATTTAGGCGTGCTTTGATATATACAGATGAAATTTTATGGTACCATCTATGTTTTTGTAAGCAAATATTGAAATTTTATTGCATTAACGATAAGGTGACCAGATATTTTTGACCAAAGGGGAGGACAAATCCCAATTTTTTATACAAAAAGGAAGGATACATTTCATTATCAAAAAACTGTTTATATGCTTAATTTCACATTAACAAAAATAAAATATGGGATTTTATGTGAGAGGATGCTATACGTATTAAGAGTGCTTTTGGGAAAGATAGTGCTTCGTAGTACTTGAACGCCCACCAACTGCGATACTAAATAATGCTGAACACATACAACATTTAATGACAGTATCATCATTTCCAACAGATATTAAATGTGGAAATTCCTTAGTTAACGTTACATTTAAGTGACATTTTCTTTTCTTGGATGAAGACATTTCGTAGGGCATTACAACAAAGATTTAAAAATCAATATAATAAAATGGAAGATTACGTTGTAAATTAAAATGAGAAAATTATTATTGCCACAATAATGAAGTAAACGCAGCTATTCAAGTTTCACTCAGGCAGGACACATTATATAACTATTTTTTCACAATTCACTGATAGAGGAAAAACAAAACAAGCAATAGGAAGCTGTAAGAGTTTGACTAGCACGCACAGAAACAAAAACCTACTAAAATCACTCAACTCCATTGCATTCCCGATAACAACTACCAAAGTGAACAGGAGAGAATCGACTTTGTTTTACGAAAGAAATATTTGGAGGAATAGGATGAGATATGGGATATATTGCACGCTGTTTAAACCAGAATTTTAAGAAACCTGAAACCAAACAAATATATTCAAGGAGAAAATAAAACCTTTATTCTAGAAGACAAGGTGTTCTTTATCGCTAAGAAAACATAATCAGCGAGATGGACAAAGATCATTTAAGAAGCAGCTTGTCGGAAAGCTTAGTGTACTCTGAGAATCGTGTATTGGGAGAAAGATGAACTCCCTGCGCTTATAACAATCTAACAAACAGGAGCAAAGGCAGCCAATCCACAAAAATCACATGGTATTGGTTAGCATAGGTCTGACATGAGTTCTTAAAGTAGGTATAAATATTTCGTGGAAACACAAAGTTAAGAATCCCTGGCTTAAGTAAAAGGAAGGACAAAGACAAATTTTCAAAAAAGGAGGACATGGAAGGACAAAAGCTTTAGGAAGGACAACTATTGAAAAAGGAGGACTGTCCTTCCAAAAGGAGGACGTCTGGTCACCTTAATTAACGGCAGTAATTCTAGTTACGCTGGCACCACTGAAGGTTTTTTTGAATTTTGCATTTGTGTGTGCATGTATAAATACATAAGTATTTATTGGAAGTACTCGGATAAATTAAGTAAATTTATCCTTACATGTATGCACGGTTACACTCCTGAATTTCTACACTTTTATATATTTAGGCATGCATGCATTTTACATCAGAAAAATGATGTATAATATTTATTAGTAATAAATTTATATACCCACATGCATGAATACTGGATACATGTGTTTCTCATGTGTCTCATGGAAGTGATGACGTAAAAACCGTAACTATCTCTCCCTATCTTCCATCTTTTTTCTTTTCCTTTATTCTCCACTCTCATCAACATACGCCTCCATTTCCTTCTAATCTGCTCTTCGTCTCTTTTATTCTCCTCCCATTCTTCATCCTTGTTTCCATTTAAGGGACGAGTTTTATGGCAATGCTACGGCCGTGATTCCGGACCGCCTCCATATCTCTGAAACTAATAACTTTTAAACCTGCTCGTTGGTTACGACGTAATTCAACTGCAACGTGTAGTGGTTTCGAGATTATTCGTTGTCCGCGAAACTGCTCCTTAATCCCCTGGAAACCAACATATCAGCCACGAGAATTTCATAGGAGTATTTCCATCATTATTTTGGTGTTTGAAAGAGATGATGTATTTTACCTTGCAATTTCCGAGTCTTATTTATATTGAGTATTCGGACAATATTTTCCCTAAGAGTAAACGTCAGACATAGTAGAAACCTTCTAAGATTACTCTCTATGAATTAATGTTTATCTATAGAGGTCATGATTGCCATTTGTGGAGTTTGGCCAGTTTGTTTTACTTTCTCGTAGACAACGTATATTGAGAAAGTATTGTAATCACGAAAAAATGCGATCTCGAGGTTTTGGTGGAAATACACGTTTTTGGTGCACCTGAGTCCGAAAAAGTGGTTTTCGAAATGCCGTCTGTCTGTTCGCGGCTCTCGAGCCGAAACGGTAGGTCGAAAATGAATAAAATCTCGTACTTAGTTATTTTATCATACAGAATAGAAACTTTGAAGAAATGGTTGACATTGAACTATAATTAAGGCAGTTTATTCTAGGCGGTTTTTAGCAACAATTTGATTTTCACAAAAAACGGCTTCAACGATTTTGATCAAATTTCGTACATTTACTTGAGTGTACGTCTGCTTTAATGCTACATAATTCATATTTCTCAAAAAATGAATATAAGGCTAGTTTAATCTTGGGCAACTTTAATAACAATTGGATTTTCTAAAAAAACGGCTCATATGATTTCATTCAAATTTCTAGTTATTTAAGAGGATGTTTATAATGATTCTACATAGTTCATATTTTTCAAAAGATAACTAAACGACGCATTAGTATATGAGCAAGTTTGTACAATGTATATTGTACCGTTTTTTTGGTTATTTTTGTATAAGGTTTATCAATAAGGCGTTTCATTGGGACAGATCTTATATTTTCTCTCTTTGCAATTCTTCTTTATCAGAATTAATTAATTTTTAAATCGATAATTCATACAGGTATTGAATGTAGTATTAAATGAAATTTATCATTTAGATGAAAACAAATCAAGCGGACGAATTCTGCGGTTTCTAAAACTGCGGTGGATTTTAATAAATATTACTTTAATAAGGTAATTGAAAAAAGAAGGCGATTGAAAAATTGTAAATTTTATGTTAATTCGTATGATGAAGTTTTACGATAATATCCTCACTCCGGTTTAAAAGAGGACATTGAAAGATAACACAGTATTTTTGCAAGATTACTAATTTTGCATGGATAAATAATGAAATTCACCCAATCGGTATTGATTGAAATATGATCCGGGATGTAGGTGCGATAGAAGCAGGTCATAATAACACGAGAGAGACATTTGAGGCAGTGATTGCCTGGGATTTATAATTTATTCATAAACTTTTCGGCGGGAACAAATTCCGTGCTGAACGTTTGTTTACGAATAAGTTCGATGGCCATGTGATGAAAGTGCTCCTAATTGGTTTGGTGGAGTCAAGGTAAAACTACCTACAGCGCTACAGCCCCAGTGATCATGTCGCGACATTTTTCAATTATGCAGAAAAGGTCGGACCATGCGTTTTAGTTGAAATACACGGTAGGAAATAATTTTTCTGAATGCCGTACGTGGTTTAATATCCTTATAATTGATCAAATTATCTCTTTGTTTGAGTTAACATTGTAGAAGGTATGAAGTTTGTATTGATAAAATAGAATTATTATAAACTTTGATAAACTGTTATAAAAATGAGAAATTCGTTGACCATGAAAGTTTTTTTCTTATTATTGCTCCGTCATGGGAAATGTATTCGATAGTTTTTGAAGATAAAACTTTGAGAGTAATACTGAATCATTCCTATGTAATTTCTAATGTTATAATAAATGCTTTGTCTCTATGTTCTAGAAAATATTAAATGTTCAAAGGGCGTTCCAACAATAAGGCATGAGTTTTAATTTCAACTTAAATACAACTTTATGGCTTACTTTATGTTTAAGTTTAATACTTTTAGCTAATTGATGAAAACTTCTGCGTGTAGACATAGCAAATCCTTGTCCAGTCAATCAAGAATTTTGGAATTTCTAGCTTTTAACAAATTATGACTGACATGAACCTATTTCATCGTGAAAATTGTGCACTATTATAAAATTTAGCGTCTGAAGGATTTTCCTTTAGAAATTTCAAAACGATTCTTCTATCTGTTTTATTAAAAATTTTACGGAGGCAATTCCCTCGTTTGCAAGATGCGTTTGGACCTATGAATTATTAGTACTAAAGAACGAAAATTGATTTTGAGACAATAGATTTATCTGGACTTATTTATATAGCTAGCAATCAACTAATGACAGAAGAATAATCTATGGCGAAATAAGCATAGGTAGTATGCATTAAAGTTAGCTAAATAAACTAGGAGGAAAATCAGCTAAGGCATTAGGAGTGCGGTGAATATACCACCCAAATTTTATAGAAATTCTATTTCTATAGGTTCAATGATATATATTCATTTATCATATTAAAACGTTTCACATATTGCGATCTCTGTAATAATTTATCCGGAAAATTTTATATTTGGACTCGTACAACTTAAATAGTGCATTTAGAAAATTTTGATACTTTAGTTTAGTTGTCGAATTAATTATCAATTTGAACTCTGGTCTAAGAATTTTGACCATTAAATTTTTGGTTTCAACGCAATTTATGTTATTAGTTTAAAAAGTCACTAAATGGATCAAGCTGGCGACTTAGTCTAACTTAAAGAAAAAATGTAGAATATTTTGCGGCAGGAAAAGAGCGATGACCAAGCCATTTTTCCACCATTCACCGAAATTAAAAATTCAGAAAATTATCCACCTCATTCCTGCCGCACTTTCGTTTTTCAATTTTTTCTTGGCTCGCCCTCCCTTATCTTGCCTATGCATCTCATTTTCCTCTTTTTATCGTAGGCCTCATTATTAACTTCCCGACTCCATCCCCGTTCTTCTCCTTCACGGGCCTTTACCTCCCACTCCGCGCTTTTTGGTAATTCGCTTATTTCCCACATTTCTACTAGCGCAAATCCACAAGGATTGGCTGCGGCATGATACGGCGCTGGTTCTAGAATCTTTTCTGCTCGCCCCTCCCCCTTTTAGGGACATGGCGTTCTGTATTTTCGGGGCTCGTGGGAAAATTCCACTTCCATTCCATCCATGAAACAATGTTCCGTAAAGGCCACAGAATTTGTCGTATGACTTGTTTCAAGGAAAATTTCATGGCCTTGGAATAAGTAATCTTGATTTAAAAACTCCGCCCAAAAGTCACGCAGTTTGAACTCTTAAAAAAAGCAATTTTTTTCATTAAAGGCTAAATTTGAGGTGATATTATGCTCGTTAGCCACGTTTCAGTCTAGAGTCAATGCTTATGTAGGATTATTTAGGTGAAATTAATAGCATATGTTTGATCAAATAAAAAATATAAATGTTACCGGATTACTATCATAATTAATTAATCAAAAATAGCATTATTTCGCTTTTTTACATAGTCTTGAAAATGTTCTCATCTAAAAAAAAAGCGTTTTACTCTTGTTAGATATAATGGTTTTTAAAATGCTCGAAAATTACAGGTTACAGGTATATAGATTCACCCGGTAACTTATGTGTTTGAATAAATTCGAATCACCTCCAAGGTCTTTTGTTAAAATACATGTACGATATAGCGTGTTCCAGATGCATAAGTACCGGTTTAATTTGCTTACATTTTTCTAACACCGAGTAAAATCCCACTTGACCTTATGCGGATAGACTCTGTGACCAATTAAAATGAGCTTAATTATATAGTAAATTCAATTTTTGTCTGAAAACCATTAATTAATAAGTGATAAGCATTTAAGTCTTCATCCACAAGACTACTGTATATAACATGTTTTTGCGTAAATACGTACATCTGCAGAGTATTAAGAAAGATATATAACCGAATTTTACCTTTAAAAATTCATCATGCGGATTATCCGTGCTTGGAATTACCTGTCTACCCCAGTCCCAATTAACACGGATTACCTAACGATTCAAGCATGCCCAGCAATTTAAAGTTAGCTTTAACTCGAATGACCTGCATGTAGTTAACGAAATCGAAGCAAAAATAGCAGACATATCAGTGAATGAAATTATATAAATATTTCTTTTGGTTACAGAATACTTCATATTCCTCTGTAAGTGTCGTTTTCTGATCGTATAAATCTTGGTGTGTTTTTTAAAATTTTAATAATCAAAATACTCTCGCTTATATATAGAATTATTTTTTTTAATTCGATGTTTTTCCATATTCAAAATGCTAAATAACGACGGTGAATACTTTTAATTAGAATGACAATAATTTTTAAACACGAAAGATTTTTACGTTATACATTAGTGGATTCATTCAGTCGCTAAAAATAAACAAATTTAATAAATTCAAAAGTTCGTTAAACATTCTATAGATTATTAGTTTAGATTAAAGTTTTTACTTGATGAGGATATTTAAAACAATCGGTACAATATACATTGTACAAACTTGCTGATATACTAATGCGTCGTTTAGTTGCGCTAGAATAAACTAGTCTTATATTCATTTTTTGAGAAATATGAATTATGTAGCATTAAAGCAGACGTAAACTCAAGTAACTGTACGAAATTTGATCAAAATCGTTGAAGCCGTTTTTTGTGAAAATCAAATTGTTGCTAAAACAGCCTAGAATAAACTGCCCTTAATTATAGTTCAATGTCAACCATTTATTCATAGCTTCTATTCTCTATGGTAAAATGACTAAGTACGAGATTTCATTCATTTTCGACCTACCGTTTCGGCTCGAGAGCCGCGAAAAGACAGACAGACGGCATTTCGAAAACCACTTTTTCGGACTCAGGTACACCAAAAACGTGTATTTTCATCAAAACCTCGACATCGCATTTTTTCGCGATTACAATACTTTCTCAATTATGTACCTATATTTCGTATATGAGAATGCAAAAAATGAACGTAACCTAATGCACGCTGCCACATTCATTCAGTGATTTCCAGTATTTTATTTAATATTTACCAGTACACAAACAATTTAAAAAATATACTGGTGGTCGCAAAGATAAAATTGTACAATATAGAACTTCCCTATTTCATCCTCATACCTGGAACTCGTAAAACTTTAAAAAATTTAAAATGTTAATTTTTTTACCTTTCCCTTCCCTATAGAGAGTATTTTGTCAGTTCACTAGATACTAAAAATGTCTGCCGCTGAAGTAAATTGGAAAAACGGCTATTATCGTCAAGCAATAAAAATATTCGGAAAATTCAATTCGCAGCAACTGCTCATAAAAATCGTCGAGCACTTGGCATGGATGTTTAGAATTCATTTCCCTCAGCCCCCATATGTTCTTCTCTTTCCTCTAGCGTAGCGTCGTTATGAAACTCAACGCAGCGATAAAAACTATGCACAATTTTTTTATCATGAGTTGTTAACCAGGTGATTCAAGGCGTTTTCATTCTATCTGTAGCCACTGAGTTTTTCTCTGAGATAAAAACATTCGATGAGGCTTATAGTTTTGATTGTTATGAGATACATTTTTTCGTATATTTAAAAAATGTTCATTTATAATCGGGTCGATAGATACTTCGATTGTAGACCTTTTCGTGAAATTAAGAATTAAAAACCAAGATTTTGTCTATTCATTACGTTGCTGGCTCAGTGTTATTATAGAAAACGATAGCATTTATTCATTTTAGGAGAATTTGACTATTGTGGATTAATCGGATATTAATGTGGTTGATATATCATTTATAAATCACTTTAATTGAACATATTCGGAAAAATTGGAACGATCTGCACTATCGGGCTCGTTTATAGACACGTCACGCTATTCATACTTGAAGCTAATTTTTGGCATTGTGCTTTTTGTATATCGCTTGCCGTGATAATATCAAAAGTATAGTACAATAATGAATTGTATCTGAAATTTATCAGTTTATTTTTCGGTTTTAGAAGTTTTTTTGAGGAAACGCTTTCAGGATAACGTCTTATTGTTTGCAGTTTTTGTTATAGTTGCCGGGCGAAGGAAATCGAGCCAAGTCTCTACGCGAGTTTTTGTTGTCTTACTATATTGAGTTTTGCCTCTTTGTAGTTTTAGGAGTTGCGTCGATTATCATATCATAATTAAGCTCTTAATGTAAAAAGTAATTATGAAAGGTCGTTTTTATTCCTAGTCGCATTCCCTTTATCTTCTTTTTCTGATGATTTTTTCTGTTCCATCAATTTAAATTTTATCGCATGGGGTCGTTTACGCACCGTCTAATATAAATGGAATAATTAATAGGATGTAACATCTTATAGCTACGCATTTCATTTTACTTTTATAATTGTTTATGTGACTGTTCATTAGTTAACGGAGTACTCTGTATTTCATTCTACCACAGTGGCTAGCATTTCTTCCGTTTACCCAACTAAACGTTATGAGCGTTACAATTAGACGAGATAATTTTTTATATTATATATTTTTAAGTTGCAATTATCATATAGGTACTTTGTTTTTCAATGTCTGCGTTCTTTGGGCAGACTTGTTACATTCCGACGTTTTAAATTTGGTTGAAATATTATAAATGAAGGTGTGCAACAATCACGGTTCCGGAGATATTCTTTTTCGTTTTTAAAGAAGCTCCAGCTTTGTAAATTGATCTCCAATGGGAGTCATACGCCAATTCACTGCTTTGAATACTGCAAGGTTACGGTTTATCAACGAAGTGTAAATATTCTTTTAACGTTTAGGCTGACTTAATGTTATTATATTAATGGTCATCATAATACTACGTCGATTAAGTCATCAATATTACAATCTCAAAGATGTATAACCATAATGACTGAATAATATTTTTAAAAAGGAAAACGGAGAATAAACAAGTTAGGAAAGTGTAAAACATATCACAAATGGGCGCGTTTCGTGCTATGGAGTAATAGAAAGAAATTAGATACCTGAACGTAAGGGAAATAGCGTTTTAAAGTTCTTTTATTCATCATAAATAATGCATTTTCTATTTAAAAATAGTGAATATACACGTAAGTAAATTAAACGTTTGTTTGTGAGGTTGAAGAAATAACCATGCAAGAAAATTTCGAAGTTCAACTCGAATTAAGACATTCTTATTTGATTTTCTTGATAAAGGATACTCCTACGATAAAAATGTATAGGAAAGGAAATACTCTAATTTATTATTTCTACAACTTTTATTTGAAAAATATTTTGATATGAGCAATACTTGACGAGATATGACGGAAAGTTGATTTTTTGTCACCAGTAAAGTGGTACCCCTGATTGACATACGTGATTTATTTTTGCGATTTTCTTATTATATTTGATAGAAAGTCCTTAATATCAAATTTCATGAAAATCCGTTTTGTAGAAGCCGAGAACGAACATGCGGACGGACGGACAGGCAGACGGACAGACCGACGATAATAGGCGCTCACCCTGGAAGCGAAATGCGCTTAAAAATTAATCACCTATGATTACGTAACCATAAATTATTCTTCTCCCGCCATTGTGTATCTTCTATAACGTATTAACTCCTTTAAGTCCGTCAGCCTTACAGCATGTCCCTCGTTCTCCTGTACAACACCATGATGCCTTATCTACCACTTCCCCCCTCCCCCCCTCTAGGGGAAGTTAAGAGAGTCGGGAGAAGGTTGATGAGGAGGCAGTGGGTGGTCGGGTTACGAATTTAACGCTTTCTGAAGTCTTTGTTCTAGAGAAGCGGTAGGAGTCGTTCCATTGTTGGTCGAGTGGGCATACGGACCACATTAAGAGGGTCGGAGGAAGTGGGTGAAAGGGAGACTTTTTTTTAACACCCTGAATGTTTCCTCCCCCCCTTCACCCTACTCCTCTTGGCTTGATATCACACAAAAAGTCTCCGGCATTATTTCAATTAAGCCCTTCGCTTCGTTTCATTCCTTTTCGCAATCCCTTGGCACAGATGATAGCCATAAAATATCTCGCGCCGTAAACGAAGAGCGTTTAAATCGCTTAGCTATTTTTGACCATTTGGATGACATGGGAGGATTAGTGTCGATTTGAAACATAAAAGTATGATGCCTTTCGAATGTTTTTAATTTAATTTCATTGGATGAAATTTGGATATATAATGTATGTATGTGTGTGTGCGTGCGTGCGTGTAAAGTATATATGCATATACCTGTGTACAAAATGTCCCGAAAGTCCTTTTACTCACAGATTTTAAGATTGAGTCTCAAAAACAAATTATTGTTTTGTTTTATATTTTATATGTTTATCGAAACATTTATGGCTTATTTAGTCGTCACATTTCTAATAGTCAGGAACATAAATATGGGTGCCATTTTTGTCAGCACAGAGAATAATGCGGTGTAGATTTTGATGATTCATGATTCGTAACATAGGATTAACGACCCAAACATTCGTCATTAATCTCTTCGCTATTTTGAACGAATTCTAGTAACTCATTTTCACCATTAACAAAATGAGAATGAAAAACAATAAACCCCAATGGTAGCTCTTAACAACTGTAAGGACAAGGGTCATCCAAATTGATGTTCTTGTGCTTAGTATAAATAATCTTGAAGACTAAAATAAAACATAAATATAGCAGATGTTTTATTTTTTAATCTTTTAATCTTAATAGATGCGACTATAGGGACTTATGTGACAACATTTATATGAATACGTGCTATTTTGTCTGTATGCACAAATATCTTCGGAAGAAGACGCTAGTATAAAATTCACTCGGTATTCACGGATATCTACTATAATATATTTTGAAGTGTGTGTTTGTGTGTTTGTTGGTTTATTCATGGAACTCCTCCTAAACGATAAAAGCTAGAATAACCAAATTTGGTATGATTCATCCTTACATCCTAACTTAGTGAATGGTCAAGGTTTGGTCATCCGGGATTAATCAGTGCCCCCAATATAGGGGATTAACATTTTTCTGTAATATAACACGTATGAATCCATTTCTTGACTTGCAAGGTATTTTTCCTTCAAGAATAAAAATACGTAAATATGGACTGATTTGTTTCGTTTTTGCTTTATTCGACGAATAAAACTCTATACTATCTTATTCCTGCGAAGTTTACATGTTACACGGTCGAAGTTTTCAGAAATACGTTATTTCTTTCGGAAGTTTGTGGATTTTTCGTACCCCTCCCGGGCGTTGCCAAGGCGGCCGTCATTGTTACCTCCGATTCAGTTAGCTTCAATGAAGCTTATAAATAGGCGAAAGTTTAGCGTTATTCGCTTCGCACTTTTAAGCAACGAAACGATCGGTGTTTATGGATAGCAACGTAAATAGATACTGATTATTATTCAGGAAGCGTTTATAACGATTGATGAAAGTAATTGAACCTTCTTTCGTCTATTGAATACTGGAATCTTACATTTTTTGTGAGTAAAATAATTATATTCTACATTATAATGTTTATTAACGTAAATAAGCTCACGTACATTTACCAGTAAGTGTTCAATCATGGACAACTGTACGTTACTTTTTCAGGGGTTTCTTGCTTACAAGACATAAATGTAAACATTTCATAGGCATAATTACATAAGAAATGAAGCTGGATTTGGCGAAAGTGATATGATGGGAAATACAATTATCGTTATATTTGAATGCAGTACGTTCGGAAACGGATTGTAACAAACAAATATGATTAATTGTTAAGAAAAGCTAATTTTAATTTAAAAAGTATCTACTATATAGGTATTGTAAAGAGTTTGTATATTGTGCTGTAGTAGCTTCACTAAATCCGGAGAAATTCAACGGGAAATTCTGCTAGTTATTTGATATTTTCGTTACGGTGAAATTCTGAATATATATTATTGACTAATGCAACTGGTAAAAGGAATGTAATTCGAATTTATATATACTCAGCAGATGCTTTCGTCGTGAAAAAGATAAAAATGTCATTTTGGAATAGTTAAATGGTTTTTCGGCAGTTTTTTTCCATATTATTTTCTCCTTCGCGTATGTAAAAAATAAAACTAAAGCGGGTACTTTTTCCTCGCTTTCATTTACATAAACATTGGAAATCCTTTGTTTGACCTTTCTTATTGGCCTAACAGGCATTGTTTCTGTAACCCTTATTGTTTTGATTTCCAGCTCTTGTTTAGAATCCATTATGTTTCACGGAAAACAGGGATCATTGGTTTAAAAGGTCACCGTCATCTCATTTCTCATTTATTCTCTACAATAATATTTGTTTGTGTCTTTTGACCACTTTTGCTTAGTTGATCACAATTATTGTAACTTTTTGCAAGATGTCGTCCTTGGAGAGTTATTCGTGTCCAAGCGGGGCGGTGATGTCAAAACTATTCCAACGATAGAAGTACTCGCAAAGGCATATTTTTAACGCCTTAAATGCTATACCCAATTCTCTGATGAAGTAAATATCAAGATAAAATGTCGTAAAAAATTTCTGTACGTAATATGAAATATTTTTTACGTATTATTTAATTTACACCTATATAAAAGTATAATTTTAAATTAATCTACCTGTATTATAATTTTAATCTGGCATTTCCAGCACACACACACGCTTATATATATATATATATATATATATATATATATATATATATATATATATATATATATATATATATATATATATATGCAGGTGGCTTGCCCCCTAGTATACGAGTGTGTGTGTGTATATACACACACACTCGTATACTAGGGGGCAAGCCACCTACTCGCTGTTTCTTCGTTCCTACCATGCACCTATTGGATTTAGATTAGTTTAACGGGAATATGTTTTCAACATGAGTTTAATGAATATATTTTATAAGGGATGTATATTTGGTTTTTAATACGAAATTAAGAAAATTAGATGAATAACTCGATAAAAAATAAACTTAGATGGCTGAAATTCCCGGAGATTAAAAATGGCTGAGGTATAGAGCGTTAAAGAGCGAGAGAGAACTATAAATAGGATTTTAGCAATATAGATAAAAAATATAAATAACATGAATACTGCTTTCGATTTATTTGCATTAAATTCATATCTTCAGTCATTTCAAGCATGTTTTAATCTTATTTTCGATCTTGAAGCCTTTATTTAAGTGCATATGCAAAAAAATTACCGAGGACAACAATATCGGTAACCATGGAATCTTATTATTGAAATGTTAAAAAATTTACCAAAACTCGAGTATACATTAAAAATATGAGCGAATTCGAATGAGATTGAGTATTCGACGATAAGAATAAGAATCCTCTTTCATTTTGGCGTGTTTTAGCGCAAATGTCATGTTTTTAACTTAATTTTAAGCTATTTTAAAGAGTAAAAGATTGAAAGCCTTCAAACCAAAAATGTGATATCTTATGGGAAACGACATTCATCCTGTGAGGGTCAAACCAGTGACCTCATTCAAATATTTTTTTAGTTACGACGTAGAGATTCATTAAAAATGAAATCCTGAGAAATTTCAGACACATCAGTAAATTTGTAACCGACTTATTCGCAAAATTAGAGCGTTACGCAGCATGATGATGATGACCATTACGATTTTATAATATAAAGAGATAACGTAGAGATTCATTAAACTGAAATCCTGAGAAATTTCAGACACCTCAGTAAATTGTTTACCGAATTATTCGCAAAATTAGAGCGTTACGCAGCATGATGATGATGACCATTACGATTTTATAATCTAGAGAGATATATCGAGCGAGAGGAAGAGGGAGGGAGGGAGAGGAAGCGAGAGGGAGAGAGAGGGAGGGGAGGAGGGAGAGGTAGGAGGGAGGGGGGGAGAATGAGGGGTAAGTACTTAAATGTTTGCAGATATGAGATTAAAACAAATAGTATTCAATAAACCTTTCAAGCTTATCTATGTTTATTATAAAAAACTAGTGTAATGCCCATTGAAATGTCAATGTCAACGGAAGAATTATAGATATATAGATAGATAGATTATTATTACTTTCATTTAAAATAATTAATATCACACTTTTACATATGAAATATTTTGCCATATACAACATTTGTACATAGTGAATATTCTGTTGTTGACGGGCTATCTTTAGTTAAACTTAAAATAGTTAATTCTCTTTCCCTCCCTCTCCCCCTCCCTCCCTCTCACACCCACTCCTCCTCCCCCTCCCCCCTCTCTTCCCCTCTCCCCTCCTCTCCCCCCTCTCCCCCCCTCTCCCCCTCACTCTCGCTCCCCCCTCTACCTCTCTCTCCCCCCTCTTTCTCGTATTAAAAGCATTCAAAGCACGTTTATACCCATAAGTTAGTTAAACTTGCATATGAAATATTTCGCCATATACAACATTTCTAGAGAGTACTCGTATTCTGTTGTTGACGGACTATCTTTAGTTAAACTTAAATAGTTTCCTCTCTTTCCCTCCCTCTCCCCCTCCCTCTCTCCTCCTCCCTCTCGCTCCCCTCTTTACCCCCCCCCCTCTCGTATTAAAAGCATTCAAAGGACGTTTATACCCATAAGGATTGAATTAACAATATGATATAGAGGTCTAACAATGGAATTGGTAGGCAAGGCAACATCCCGTTATAATGGCAAGATTTCCTCAAACTGCGTGAATTAAACGTTTACATTGAGAAATTTCGAACTGTAGGCGGAAAAAGATGAACAGAATAAGAAACTTTATAATGTTTTTTTAAAAATGGTTCATATCAGAAGATTGTAGGACAAACCTTTCTAATTTTAATCTAAAAAATAATGCACGTCGTAAAGCCAATTTTACATGTTAACTTATTGGAAATGAAAATTATGCCCTGGAGTCGAACCGGGTCTTTGATCTCGAGTTCGATACATTAAAACGTTTTGTTATTATATCATAATGCTATCCTGAAAATTTCATCAAATTCAGTTCAGGCGTTTGCGAGATATTAAGTTTCAAAAAGCATTACATGACAAAGGGACAAAGTGACACTGTACTTTATATTAGTTTTATGATATAGGCACACACATACATACACATGTGGCGGTACGCGCTGGTACGATGTACCAGCACCTTTTGTCAGAGCAATGTTGACACCCGTCTTATTTCGGTACATTTTCATTTTTTTAATTCTTTAAAATCTAAAGTAATAAACGGGTACTATAAATGTTAATCATTTTGATTTTAATTATCACGTTTGTTTAAAAGTTCATCAGAAATTCAATAGAGAAGGGGGAAGAGGGTGCAAGAAGAGGTGGTGACTGTACCGGCGCCGCTTTTTCTACCAAAACAGAACTGTGTGTGTGTGTGTATATATGAAGAACTTTCGCCCACTTCACAAATTCACTATACTAAGTCGCAGTCATCATTAATCCAACAAAATTATCCATTTTAGAGAAGAATATATCTACCGAGTCCCACACTTGGTCTGGATAACCTTTTTCCTTTTTTACACCTTTCGGAACATGAATGCCTCTTAAAAGATTTGACGATTGTGCTTCAAAAAATGAAACACTTGTGTTTTTTTAAAATGTGAATAAGGAAGCCTAGTTGTAAAAATCAAACAATGGAATATAAACCTCAATACAGAATCGTCGGTCCAGGTATAATTAAATTCCTTCGTTTGCAGGAATTGGGAAAGGGCCGCTATTCTTGAAATAGAAAAAAAGGTTTGATGAGGTGAAAAGGTTGACGACTTTATGACCCATTTCGTATGCCGTATTTTCCTTTTTTTTCCAAATTGCGATTCTTTTTCAAAGCGTAATTGGAGTTTATTAACTCCGGTTATTTTTTATGAAGGTATAAATTTTATTTCTACACAATATTGACCTTAAGAGCCTGATATATGGTAATCAGTTACACTTGATGCCATCCTTCGGTTCCATGTAAATTTTACGTCACAGAATGTTATATTGTATTTATAATTGCATCTGTTCACACACTTGCGTGGAGTATCCAAACAACTTTTACAAAGCATTAGTCCGGTTTGTATGTGATTTGCGAATTCCCTTCGTATTTTATGAACTTGGATTTATTGTGATCCTTAGGGATAATTAAAGGATTTCTCAGATAGCGCGAAAAATAATTATTGCATTTTTGCGACTATTCTCATCCGACCCTGTTTTTATATAACGTGGAGATTTCCGGAAAAGTTTATAACAAATGACATTCGCGTGACCATGGAATATACCATTTTTGTCTTGGATGCCATTGAATTGTAATGTCTTGGTATCACGCTTGGGGAAAACTTGTGTGTGTAAGACGGTCGCATGATTGTAATTTATTAATAAGTAGAGTACGAGGCCAACAGCTTCGTGCGTCTTTCTATTACAACTCGGAAATCCAAAATAGGCGATATATCGAAGTTGACATATGAGAAATTTTAAATGTATACATATACTAGTATTTCCTTTCATTAACTGTTTATACAAAAATTGTCTTGTTTTTAGAAGTAATTCATATATCTAAGGTTTGTAATGTTTTTTCGTCCCAAAATATACCAGATTAATTTTTTAAGGAAGAAATTGGAACAATGGTCACGCATTGAAAATTTGATATCGGTATTGTTCTCCAACTAAAAAAAATTGAATTTGGTGAGAGCCAGCGATATTAATTGAACTATTTGCGCAACTTATTTAAAGATAATGAATATTAATGTAAATATCAGAAAATTATGATTATTATTACATTTCCTGGGAATAGAAAAACTAAACAAGTAATAGCTTATTGAACTTTCTTTACAAATAACCTTTATAATAAATAATAAAAATCAAAGTTAATATTAAAGTTACTTTTCCATGCAGGTTCAATTTTTATGAATTGCTATAGTGCGTTAATTACTCCTGAAAAAGTAATAATTGATCAGTTCCGGTTACCAGTAGTGCTATTATTACAAATAATAGTTGGATTCAATGCTTATATGGGATTTTATTATGGTTGTACTTTTTCGGCGATAAAAATTTTTCAATACCATTGAAGGTTAGTGACTAAATGCCAAGATTATAAAACAGCCACATGCAGCTAAAGTAATTTTTAGGATTTTAAGGAAAAGGCTAGAGGTAGACGTGAAAAGCAAAATGTCATATGGAGGGAATTAGATTCCAAAAGCTTTTTTAGGTTCTTGTTCTTGAGTTTTTTTTTTCAGACCTAAGACGAGCTTAATACTCGTAATTCTCTGTTGAATTAATTAGAGTGATAACTACGGAAAGACTAAATCAAGTGGAGAATTTTGATTGGAAGTATGATGGCAAAGGATAGCTGAATTACCAGGGAGAATAGGAAGAGTACGGAGACATTTATGAGACGGCGAGAGTTGATGGGATTTTCAATAAAGATAATAAAAATATGCTAGATAAAATTTTTATATGAGTCGTAGCATCACATTTATGAAATAGCCTGTGAGGTAGAGGTCTGCACGGGCCGGGCCCGGCCCATGGGCTTAAGCCCGGCCCGGCCCGTGGGCCGGGTAAGACTGAAAAGTAATGGGCTCGGGTCGGTCTTGGGCCTAGACGATTTATCCGACGCCTTTCCCGTTCGGGCCAGTTGAGGACCCGATGGGCCCCCCTCATGTTTGCGCCACTGTGCAAAGAGAGTGTTTCGTCTTCACTATTTCTTTTAGGGGAAGTTCTCCATTCTCTCCTTTACAAGCGACACATCTCCCAGGCCGCCACTAGAGCACCCACGAATTCCTACCGACCCACCATCTCTTACACAACTACTTATATCACCATCAAAAGGGTTCTGTTTGCCTTAGGAGATAGCGGGATCTTTGGGAGTCTTACACCCGAAACTTCATTCCATACCCCATACACCTTATCCCATTTTGTATCCGCCATTGGTCGTCAGTTCGCTCTGGGTAGCATATGATACTGGACTTCCGTGCTGATAGAAATTGACATAATTTGTATTCTTCGTACATTTGTTGTTTGAAATATATTTTGTGTTATTAAAACTTTTTATAGATCCCTAAAATATCAGAATGGATTTAGTGAAGGAAATTTTTTAAAAAGTGCGTTTAAAATTTTTAAACATAAAAAGATGCTTTATAAAGGGTATATGTTTACTGAAGAATGTACAAAATGTCCACGGTCGGGCTGAATTTGGGTCAGTTTAAAATAATTCGGGCCTCGGGCCGGGTCTGGGTGCGAAAATGGGGTGAAGTTTGGGTGAAGTTTGGACTCACTTATGAATGGGCCGGGCCGGGCTTGGGCCGAAGATTTCGGCCCTTGCAGACCTCTACTGTGAGGCTTAGGATTGAAGCCTTTTGAGAAATGAGTATGGAGAAAATTGGATTAGCTAAGCAAATTGAAATTGAAATGCATTAAGAGAATGGAGTGTTATTAAAGTAATATAATAAATATAATTTATTAAAAAATTATTGCCGATATTTATTACATTTTTTTTTCTGAAAATGTTAAAGATGTTCATAATCGAACTAAAAGTGTCAATATAGATACCACGGCACTTAACAATGTATACGTATTGTTACCTATTTACGGAGTTCTTTGCTGAATAGGTAAATGAAGTGAATTTAACTGTTTTCTAAGAAGAGTGAACCTTGATCTTATCACTCTTTGTCTCACTCGTTGTCTTTCCCGTTCAGATTCGAATCCGTTCACTCTGGAGGGCGGCAGAGAGTATATAAATTCCCTTACTATACGATCCGAATGGTATATTCACCAGACGTCCGTATCCGTTTCGTCCGATTGCCCCGTTAAAACGCATTTGTTCCAGGCTCTTTGCCAAGATAAACACGCCGTTTCCTTTCAAGTAACCTCTTCTCGCTGCACAGAGTGGCTAAGCGTACTCTAGTAAGCGTTCGATTTCGCTTTTTCCTCTCCGTGTTTTTTTACTCGAAAGAGCACTTAATTTGCCGCGGCTGTCGTTTCCAAAACCCTACTTCGGCGCAATTATTTTTTCCCCGTCGTTCAAACGTGTGGACTTGGAATTTAGACACGCACATCTCGGTGCGTTATGATCAGTAAATCTTTTTCGGGAGGCAGATTTTTTCGTAAATATCGAAAAAATATATCGGTTTTTGATCACCATTTTTCTCTTTCGACAAACAGATTTAAGAGTTGACTCAGTCGGTGCAATATGGTGCGGTGATATATCGTATAGAACAGCGTTTCTCAACCGGTGGGACAGGTCCCACTGGTGGGACTTGAAAGCCGTCTAGGTAGGACCAGAACCGGCTGAAGATATTTTGGCACCCTAATCGGTTAGATTTCTAGCAACTTCTCCTTTATTTAGTTAACAGTTTCAGGCGTAACTTGATGGAATTTCTTCATATTGTCGAAATAATAAAGATTTACTTGGTAATTCCACAAAAATTTATTTTTAAAAATAAATAAATAAATTTTTGTGGATTTACCAAGTAAGTCTTTTTTATTTCGACTTTCTCCTTTGTGTTTACCAATTATTAATGTACTACTTATATGCTTATAAACGTAGAAATACATTTATTAGAAAAAGTGAGGTTTTTCTTTATATCATTGTGGGACCAGGGTTTCTTGAAAAGGTGGTAGGCGGGACGCTAGAGGCAAAAGGTTGAGAACCACTGGTATAGAAGGTACTAAATGAGATATTTGCCACCCACCGGCCACACACGGAAAATTGAGGTATAAGGGCTAAGTTATTTCCCGTAAATTTTGGCAGAGACTTTTATACATTCCGCTAATTAAATGGCGCTCTTTCTTATGTTTACGTTTTAAGTAATGTTCACGATATTACGATTAAAGACAGGGAATAAGATGCTAAAAATCTTCTGACCATAAAATGGAAACAGATCAGCATATACAATAGCTAAGTTATCGTTTTAAGAAAGGGTAATGAGCATCGGGAGTATAAATGCCTTATACACGTCTCATAAATCGCCAAATGTGCCATGAATATTATTTAGAGGGTAGGGGAGGCAAGAAATTTTTAGAATAAAAATGGCTATACATATTTGAGCTCTATTTCCATTTTATGTTGTGGATTTTTGAAACTTCGATTCCTAGCATAAAAGCATCAATGCTGAGAAATCATCGCGCTGCATGTTATTAATTTATGGATAATGTAACGGTTTTATTTATATTAGGCAACAATCAATTAAGTTCTTGAATCAAAGAACTTTTGATAATTTCGATGAAGTAAATATTTTTATTTCTTTGTTAAATATTAAACTAGTTATTTTGATTTGTATACTGATCGATAAAACAATAGAAAAGTCTCGTTAATGGCTAATAAAAAGTATCAGCATTCTGACATTAAGACGTTAATGTCAATGCGAACAAGACCATATCTACTTATCTGAACTTCATTTTGCTATAATAAGAAAGAATCTAAGTAATAATATGTTAATTTATTAAGATCGTTGTACACAACGGTAAAGAAAGAATAATAGCGATATTGTACCATTTATTAGCATATTTAAGTTATTAGAAATTGGTTATACGCTATGAAGCATGATTTATAACTTCGGATGGTTACTGCCGCATCAGCTGTATCTTTTTCGCAATTTTTCTTCCTGTTACACTTATGCCGTAACTCATTCACGTAAGATTACGTGAGATGAGGGACGATGAAAAGCTGAGCCGTTCGTTATAAACCTTTTATAAATTTGAGAAAAATATACTGATCCTGATTTTTAATGGGATACTGTGGTATTATATATTTATCATCATCATCAGCCTTTTTTAATCCACTGACGGATGAAGGCCTTCCCCAGACTTCCAGTTTTCCCTGTCAACTGACCCCTCCTCCAAATTTGCCTCAAGAACTTAACAAGCTCTGTCCCACATGTCTTTCGGTCTTCTTTTCAGTCTCTTGATGTATCTTGGGTTCCATTCTATGACACTGTCCGTCCAGCGCTGGTCATTTCTTCTAGCATTGTGGCCCGTCCACTGTCATTTTAGCGCCTTCACTCTTCTAATCACGTCACAGTCTCCCGTCTTCTTTCTTACCCAGTCGTTCCTCTTGCGGTCTCTTCGGGTGATCCCTAACATGCATCTCTCCATACCCCTCTGTGTTGTTTGCAGGCGCTGTATCATTCTGGCGTTCATGGTCTATGTTTCACATCCATATGTCAGAACAGGCAGAACACATTGGTCATACATTCTTTTTTTTTTAGGAAGACTGGAATATTTGATATGAAATATGTTTGCATTCTTGCCAAAAAGCATTCTGTGCCATCTTCACTTTCCAGTTGATTTCTCCAAGAAGCGAACCATCAGTAGTGATGAGTTGACCCAATTAAACATAGCTGGTTACTTCTCCGAGTCCTGCTCCGTTGATATATATCTTCTCAGAATTTGTGAAGGAGTTGTACATAACCTTTGTTTTATTAAGATTCATCTTAAGTCCAGCTTCTCGGCTTGCTTGCTGAAGCCCTTCAGTTCTTCAACGAAGCTCTTCTGGGCTCCCAGCGAACAGTATGATATCATCTGCAAATCGCAGGTGACTCAGATGTTCTCCATTTACCTTTGTGTGTGTGTATGTATTGTAGGCTTGTTTTTTTCATCATCGATCGGTACTGCCCTATGAGAGGGGAATAATTCGTAATTGTTTTCTTTTATTCGGTAAGAGGGCATGGAGACACATTTTGTTTTATTTTTGGTGTAGATTTTATTGTTATAGAAGGTGATTCGTATTCTTGGTGGATAGAAAGGAAGGATAGAAAAATCTGTGCCGTATTGTTCAGTACTTTTCTTGTACGATAAAGATATACGTTCTGAAGTTATGAAAAGAACTTTATTAGACTATTATGCAATCCTGTGCTCGCTTTCCATATTATGGTTTGAGTTAGTGCGAGATCGATTAGAAACTTTATATATTATATTCATTCATTTATGTAATTGCATTCATCAGTTGGTTAAGATTTTTCTCATTATATTTGCTTTTGTTCTTACTCTCGTTCCCGAACTTAAAATAGTACGTGTATGCGGGAAATTGTTTTCGCTTTAGTTTTAATACTTTTTTGACATTAGTATCCTTGTAAACAATATTTAAGTATGGTCACTTAAATATTTCATAGTATAACTTCTTTTGCCTAAGAATATAGCTTATTGAAGTGCATGTTTGGATCACATTTACTAGAACTACTTTTAGGCAATCGCAAATGACTGGGTCTGTCTGTCGTTCGTGTTCTTCCGCAGAGTTCTACATCTACAGTTCATCCTGCAAGTCACCGCAATGGTGTGTGGCAGGGGGTGCAATAGCACCAGGGGAAAATGCTTAATAATGAAGATGCATATCACCCTAGGTCGACTGATTTTTGATCGTAACTACTGTTCTGCTCAGCTATCGTTCTAGGGAAAAACGAGCCTTGGTACCCTTCTGTCCTACAGACTATCTCTCTTATTTTACGAGGATGGTCCATTCTACCAATATAAGTTGGCGCTCTTATTATTTCTTCTACGTCGCTGGAGAATGTATGCGTTCTAAACCTTTCAAGAAGTTTTAACCTAGAACGTGATCGGCGCTCAGTTAGTGATTCCCATTCTAAGTCCAATATCAACCCTGTAACACTTTTATTTTTATCTTAACAATTTTTGACGAATCTAGCGCCTTTTCGCTGCACTCTTTCTAACTCTGAGATTGATCCTTTCTCGTACGGATCCCATATGCTTGACGCATACTCTAACAGCGATCTTACTAAAGAGAAGTAACATGTCTCTTTGACTTTTTCCTCACTTTTACCTACTATGCGTTTGATAAATCACATTTAGCTTGCCAGATGTCACCTTATGAAGTATTTTACCTTTGAAGTGAAATTTTTGATCAGTCGATTGGGAAGAGATAGGGAAAAGACGTTGAAAGTAATCTTGATTTTTATGCAATTGTTGCTGGTGAACATAAAAGATAATACTTATTTTCCAGTATAGATTATTTTGTTTTGTTTTGGGAAGTCAGTTCCTCGAAACGTTACCTCAGGGTCTTCTTTATATCTGGAATCTATACTGACAATCATCCTGTATAAAAAACGTCAAATAATTTCAAATTTTCGTTCTCTTGATTTCTTGAGTTCTATAAGAAGTTTTAGCGAAGCCTTTTTACGGAATATTTCGATATATCGCCGATATCTGAACAAGGATAAACATTTTTAAGGTCATCAGTTTGTATTTTTTGGACAAAAGAAAATGGCATAAAAAGAAGTGTAACTTTAATCTTAATTGGAATATTATATGAGGGAATATATTCATTCATATAATTTTAGGTGAACAATTTTTAGTCATTAACATGTATGTCCTTGAAACATTTTATTTAATACTTGTTCAATTCTATGAAATTGACTTAACCGCTTATTTAAATACCTATTGTCTTTAGGAAAAATTATTCAATTTGATATCTACCAGCTTTTCTCTTGTTTTCAGCAGGAAAATGTATGCTTTACGACTTCCCCAAGTCTCAACATAAAATTTACTTTTGCTTATTATTTTTGAAGGAAAAATTCCCAGCTCTCATCGCAGGACGATAAATGCGACATTTTAAGAGCTGTGATCCCTCCTTTAACCTCATTTCGAGCTCAAAAGGATTCGAAACGGGCGATTAAGGTTGCATCGTGTCCATTTGCTAGGCCTCATACTCGCTACACGTCTGGTGATTGAGGTGCCCTATCTAGCATCTGGCTTTAATGCGTTGGTATGCCGTGCTGTGGGCAGCGCATGTGGTGGCCTGCTTGTAGCTTTCACGACCTCTTCCATTTCGTGATTGAGCTGTACTTCACAGATCGGTTGGCGGCTGACGTATTGGAAGTCGCTGAGCGCTGTGAAAAATAGATTTTTTTGCTGCGTCTTTCCTTCTTAAAGATTTCAAGGGAAGTTAAGCTTTATGTCTCCACCCAACAATACATCATTCATACTATATTACCTCCTACATTGGTTGCCTTTTGATCGTTGCTTGCTGGTCTAGGTTACTTAAAGATGGAGTAGATTGAGTTGAATAGGAATCGGTTATAAAAGGGTAGTTCTATAAATATAGATAAAATGCAATTGAAAAATACCTTACACTTAATAATGTTTAACTTTAGATGGTTGTCTCAGTATCTTGGTTTAGGATGTTGAATTTCTTGATCGATGACATTTATAGTTAATCGCTTAATCTAAAAAACTGTACCAGCGAAATCGCTATCAGTATGGACGTGCTTCTAAACCCACTAATAATTGAAGTTATTTATTTGTAAATAATTTTGACTTTCCCGAAGTTTTTTATGTAGTACAGAAATAAACTTCTTTTAAAACAAATTTTTCTTTCCAGACAGAATAGGCAATTCCTTAAAACATGTACCTGGAGATTTTTCATATGCACTTTTACTGTTCCATAGTGATCGGATATACACTTGCTCAAAATTATAGGCTTATTGCCTTGAAGTAAATCGATTATCGCTCTTTAAAAATCATATCTATTAAAAGAAAGCATTTTTGCGGGATCTCGAGCATACGACACTTTCCATGACGGAACGATGGGGACACCTGCTCTGAAGTGGAAGCAGGGAATATATCTTCCGCCATTCTTGTAAGGGAGAAATACGATGATCGATTTACTTTTTAGGTTATTGATTTAAGGGAACTTTTTTATCGGGGAAAATTGTAATGCGCGTCTCAAAGACGTCACAATGGGTCATTTGTATTATGATACTTTCAAAAGGCCATTATTCCTTTGTTCCACGAATCCTCTCCTTACAGTCATGAAAGGTTCTTATAGCATTATCCTCTTACGTTTTTCATTAGAGTGAGGTTGGTTGACGTGTCAAATCGTACATGTGAACAAGTAGCCTGAAAATTGTATGCCCATGTATTATTTTCTTGCTTCGCTCTCTTATTTCGCTGCCTTAATTTATTCAGATTTATATATTGCCAAAATTCGCCCATTGGAAGGCGTATTATGTGACTTTTCACTAAATGCTATGAAACATATGACAAATATTTGTTAAGATTCTCGCAGTGAAAGACTCTATGGTTTGAATAAAAAGAATAATGTAAGTAGCTTATACAACCATTAAACAGTTGAGCTGACTGGATGCGCAGTTGATCTACAAAATAACCGTCCTCGCAGGGATTTTACTTTTTATTGATTCTGAAGGATCACAATTGCACATCTGGTTCATTCGACCGTTTCATTGCTATAGGTCAGTGATGGCGAACCTATGGCACGCGTGCCATAAGTGGCACGCAAGACGATTTCGGTTGGCACGCCAACGAAAGGCGAAAACCAATCAATGCATATACCATACTGATTTAGTGCCGCAAAAACATTTGTGTTATTTAGTTAACTATTGTAAACCTTGGTTTTATGGTTAAAAATTTCAATCTCTTACGTATTGATCACGAATTTAATTTAGTTGGCACGCAAAAAAAATCAGACTTTTTGTGGCACGCGAGGCGGAAAAATTCGACAAATTCAGTAATATTAGCACGCGAGCAGTAGAGGGTTCGCCGTCACTGCTATAGGTAGTATAGGTGCTATTTGGTTAGCGTGATATTTTGTCGGATTTAGTTTTGAACTATATAAAATGAGTTTCTATTATTATTGTCTGGTAACCCAAAATACGGACAAACATTTTTATACGAAAATTTGAAATCTTGTACATCTCACCAAAAATTAAGAATTGTCTGATTATTGAAGAGGAATAAAACAATTTTGAAAGTAAGATTTCACGTTCTTCGAGTAATCAGAGAATAAATTTATTGCTATCATGACTGACAAGTGATAATGAAACAAATGATGACGATATCCATAACGTAATACGGAGACAACTCAAAAGAGGCTGCGAGTTTCAATTTTCTTCCTCTAAATTACAGGGAAATCTATGTCTTTGCAGAATACCTTCTTTTACTAGTATAGGGAACCAAAAATTATGCGCAAAAAATTGATGGGTGAATCTGGGGTGGAATCCTTGACGGTTTTCTGTTATACTCGCTCGTCTTGAGAAGTAGAAGGAGAGGCAAATGAAAAGAATAGAGAGAGAGAGAGACAGAGGGAGAGATGGAGGAAAAGAGAGAGGGGGAGAGAGAGGGAGAGAGAAATAGAATCGCTATTCTCGAGAGGGAAGGTACACACACAAGCTAACGGTTAAATTGAATTACGAGGCACGCGATAGATCTGTCTCCCGTTCCACTTTCTCGAAAAATAATGGACCCCTGCATTGCGATGTACCGTATTGCCTAGAGAAAATAAGGAACAGAAAAGGACGAGAGTGAGAAAATGCGCTAGCGTCCAAGTAGGTAAAGAACAATGCCCTCTTGATTTACATGAAAACGTCGTACAATAAGTCATACCATGATGGCCGTAAAAATAAGTGGTGTGAAAGGCGCGATAGAGAAGGACGGAGGGGGAGAGAGAGGAAAAGAGGGAAAAAGGAAGGTTGGAAGAATAGTGCTAGGAAGTGAGGGAAAATGAGAGACGAGGAGTCGGGTGCTTAAAAGAGGTATGAAAATGCAGTAACCCTTAACCCAAGTATAGAATTTACATTGCTAAACGCTTTATTTTTGTGCCCCGTCTTCTTGCGAGTTTGGGTCAACGGAGATAGTCTCAGTTTTTGTTCCCGTTTCTTCGAATGAGCGAGGGTCGGTTCATTTGAGCTGCGGGGGCGTATGGGGGCAATATCTCGGGGTGAATACTTGGGGAAGAGTCAAAAAGTCCAAGCAAAGACTGGGAGCTGTTTCCCTGGCAACATGGTGATGGAATGTTGGGGGCGTGAAGGCAGTTATCCCCAGAATACCTCTGTCCTGCCCCGCTTACCTCCCTGAGGTCTATTTTCCTTTCTGATGGGAGCTCCGGAAAATTTGAATGTTTTCGGAAAACGCAGGCGCCATTGTAGGGGAGAACTTGGCTGTCGGCCTAGACCTATCCAATAAGACTCCACCTGTTCCATGGCATCATAATCAACCCGCAATCTACCTCTTTCTTGTTACACTCTGCCTGGGTCCATCGTTAAAAAAAATTAGAAAAAAACAGCCGCGCTACCTCGTATAAATTTTGCTGCTCGTTTTCGACGTAAAAGGAGTTTTTATTGTTCTCATCAGGCTTCGCGTTTAATTCGACAGTTCGGGAAAATGATTATCCTCTCTAGGATGTAAAACAGAACTGTGCAGATGTTGGGGAGGAAGGAATCTGGTTCTTTTAAAATAGATAATTGTTGTGGAGAACAAAACTGGGGCGCTTGCAATAAATGAATAGGTTTTTTGTTTTTTTGCACTTCTATATTTTCAAATTTTTACAGTAACCATCGAATTATTTTACTCTTTTGCCTTCTCTTGATAATTTCAGTAACGCATTTGCAGTGATAATTTTGTAAAATTCTCTGTGCAATATTACCTCAAAATAAAATCGAGGAATATTTCCTTTGATAGAAATATTATGTGTTAGTAACTGGTAATTATTGCGATCTAACGCGTCTTAATATTTTAATATTAAATATATTATGGTATTGGTTAGTTATTGATTCACTCTTTAATTGATTTTTCTATTTCTGAAAATATTTTCGATTCTAATATCAGTATTCTCCAGGTGTTTTAAAATGCGTGAAATAATGTTTCATTATTACCCTTTTAAGTACAATTAAAATTTTACATACCGAATAAAATACCTAAAAATTGTCAAGGACCTCAATAACGATCAATAATTCAACGCATTATAATGTTAGCGTCAGAAAGTCATGTGAGAAATATCAGTCGATGGATCATTTTAATTAACTTTTAAGCGTGTTGTTCGTATAGCTTATTTCGTGAAATGGATATTTATTATTTTTGCATATGTTCCATATTTATTGAAGCTTTAAAGCGAAATTCAAGCCAATCATCATATTGGCGGAGTTAATTATACAGCCTGGAAGAGGATAGGAATTGTCAAATATTCCCTAAGACATAAGACGTCAGCATTTATACTATAGTGTATGGTTTCCATTAATATACGTGGATTAACATCCCTACTTGTAAACCAATACAAAGTAGCTTAAATCGTTATTTTTATTAATATACAAAATTTTTGTAGAGGTAGAAGTCATTTCTATTTGAAATTAGTAGAAGTATATTTATTATCTAGAATTTTAATGAGTCCTGTTATTGTTTTCAATATCATTATACGAGGGCTGTTCAATAAAGAGTGATCATGATTTTTTTATGGGAACATCACATCAATCATCGTCTATGTTTTGATGGTCCTTTTCAAAGTAGTTCCCAATCACTGCAATGCTCTTGTCCCAACGTTCCTGCCATTTTTCAAACACATGGGAGAAGCCATTACGTCACATTGCTTTCAAGATCGCCTCTGCCGCCTTCACAACTTCTGACGACTGGAAATGTTTCCCCCTCAGCTGCTTCTTCAAGTTGGGGAATAGAAAGAAATCACAGGGTGCAAGATCTGGGCTATAGAGGGGATGAGGGAGACGTCACGTTGATGCTGGCTAGGTACTGCATGACAAAATGAGCAATGTGAGGTCGCGTTTTGTCATGATGAAACAACCAACCACTTGGATGCAGCTGAGGTCATTTCCTTCGGATGTGGTCTCGCAAAGTCTTCAGTACACATGTGTAATACTGTCCCGTGACGGTTGTATGCCTCGGCACAACATGTTGGTAAACTATTCCATGAATGTCGAAGAGGGAAATGACCATAGCCTTTCCTGCTGAAGCCACCACTTTGGCTTTCTTTGGTGTAGGGGACCCTGGAGACTTTCACACAGAGCTCTGCTGCTTACTCTCGGGATCAAAATGGTGCAGCCAGGTTTCGCCTGCAGTTATCACTTTGCTTAGGAACTCGTCACCACCTTCAGCAACCATTCTCTTCAGCTCCAGGTAGACCTCCATGCGTACTTGTTGTTGCTCAGGCGTCAGCAGCCTTGGAGCCCAGCGTGCACAAATTCGCCTCATGTTCAAACAGTAACGCACAATTGTGTGGGTGTTTTCAACTGATATTCCCAATATTCCTGCTAGTTGTCTTACAATTATACGGCGATCCTCCCTCACAATGACAGCAGCGGTGTTGATGGCTACCTCAGTCACTGCAGTGGCTGGAGCACCCGGACCATCCTTTGTGATTCACTCGCGCCCCTCTTTAAACATTTTCAACCACCTCCGGGATGTGCTATATGGAAGCACAGATTCATCATACGCCTCCTGAAACATGCTGTAGGCTTCAGCTGTAGTTTTTTTGAGGGGATAGCAAAATTTCAGCGCAGCGTACTGTTCCTCATGCATGACCTCCATCGCTCCGTAGGTGAAACTAAACAGACGCGCATTATTGCTGCCACCACTGCAACATGCTGCACGCGAGACGCCTGCACATTTGTGACGTAATGCATGTTGGATTGCTGCAATATTTTGCCACTAAGCTACAATTGTTTCGTAGATAGTTTGTTTAAAAAGAATGTGATCACACTTTATTGAACAGCCCCCCTACTTACATTATAAAGCGTTAAGGGAAAAAGGAAATGCATTGAATCTCCCCACATGACTTTTAGATGTGAAGTAAATGGAATAGCTACTTTAACCCTCCGTTACTGTGGTGGGAAAAAATTACATCATTACTGTGGTGGGGTGTGACAAACCCCAAGGAAGATTATGGATAAAGAAATACAAACTATATATTATGGTGATTTTAAATGAACAGTTTATTAATCATTGCTATTAACGAATACATGTGAGTCATTAGAACCTGACATTTGTGATTGAAAATTGGTTCAATATTTGTATTCTTGAAACCTTACGCTCTCAAATACGAACAGCGCAATAAAAACAAATACATGCTAAATTATCAAGCTGGTGAGAAAGTAGGCCTAACGTAGTATTCTTAGGTACAATTGGTTTCATTGCCACACATACAATGACTTCACTCAGAGTCTTTGTCACCCCTGACACAGTCCTCACAGTTAGGGATAACGTGCTCCAAATATATAAATTTATCACAATTGTGACAACGATATTTTGTCATTCTGTCCCTAGATCGTGGACAGGACATGCATCTGCCTTGCTGATTTGTTCGTTTAGGAGGAGGCTGGTTTGTCTCACCACTGGTTTTTCGTTTCACTTTGCCTTGCAGTTCTCTAGGGAGACGACCAATATTTTGTTGCTTTTGCTGAATTGTCTTGTCAATCAAACTCAGTCCCAATGTCTTCAAGAGCTCTCTGCGTGACATTGAGGTTCAAGTATTTGAATAAAAAACTGCATGATCATTGATAGCAGCAACATTCATAATTGAAAAAAATACTGTTAGCGCACATTTGGTCAACAGTGTCAACCCCTTTTTGTCATGTAAAATGTAATGACCTCTGGTTTCTTGTGTTCTCCTGTACTTTCATCAATCTTAGTGTCATGATGCATAGTCGATAACAGAAGTACTACCATCCCTTTTTTCGGTACGTATGACACAAGAGTAGTGTCATTCATGAAACTAAAAGTACTTGAAGCTACAGGCTGTTTTTTCATGGAAAATACCTTTATGTAGTATTATATCATTTTTTCGATATATTAGTAAAAACAATTTACTATATTTGTAAATCTATATTAGAATGATTGAATTTAATTTACGTTCAAGACTGGAAAACTCAAACGTCAGTGCTGTGGTGGGGTTTGAGGAACCCCAGCTACAGAAATGGCATCTGATCTGTTCAACAGCTGAATGACAAATAATGATTCCTATGGGGATGCTATCTACTAGCGAAAATGTGAAGGTACACTGGAGCTCAACTCTTACTCTCGCGTCATCTTATGTCAATTTACTAAAATACCTAGACTGAGGTTTGAGACACCCCAGCACAGTAACGGAGGGTTAAATTGTTTATATTACCTGAACGTGCCGAAACTTAGTTTCTTGGGTAATAGAGCTGAAAATCCAGATGAAGGTAATAATTTACTCAAAACAATCGGGTTTCCCCATTTATTTTGTTTTAATAAATGCAACGATGATGATAAGGACCACTCACGACCATTCTCTCGGCAGTATTCGAACCCGTATTGAAATCGAGGCATGCTAACAAAGTCTACGGTACTTATTATGTGAAAAATAAAACTTTTAAAACTATACTATATTGGAGGGTTATTGCACATTAACTTTAGCGTTTGGTGAAATATAAGATTTGACCTGTATATATATATTTCATGTCTATTCCTGCTGAAAAAGATTACTTTTTGGAAAAATGTTTGGAGAGTAAACGTTAAACCGTTTCGACCCCTCTCCAGGGTAATGACCTCAAATTCGCATGTATGACTCCTTCGTTCTTCCAAAATCTGAAGATATTTCAAATTAGTTTCCATGCTCAGATGTTGCGTTAGCGCCATAACGCACACATCAAGGAATACAACATATATTATTTTATCTGGAGTTAATTTCACGAGTTCTTTTAAAGTCTTCCCTGTATTTTTATTTTTATATGTTTATAAATATCTGTCTATTTTTATCTATTTATATATACCCTATGTATTCAACATAGCCATAAAGTTTTCGTGATCGTTGTAGAGAATTTTATAAAAAACAGTGAGCGGAACAATGAAATTCATCCGTGTATTCGGTCTAAAATAATGAATTTCTTCTGAGCGTTTTCATGCTGTGTTTAACGAGGGGCTTCAAAGAATTTCGCGGGTTAGCGAACGTGGCGTGTCTAAGAAAGAGGGATGCAGCTCAAAATAAACCAACCGGAACAAAGATGGCCTTTCTGAGATGAGTACCTAGACCGTCGATACCTAACAAAAGACTCGTGATGTTGCGAGAAGACGCGGAAGACGTGTAACTTACTGAAACTCGACATGCATGAGATAGCGTATTTTTTTACCAGAAAGTTCTTTTTATAGTTCCGGAAAATCCATATCATTGACAGCACCAATCGAGGTAAAATTATAACGTTGGTCTCACTTTTACAAAATGGCAATAGTTTATGTCGCGTAAGATTACGGAAGAATAGTATAAATTTATGGTAAAACAGAAATGAAAAATCCGATGGTACTGATGGTCAGCATAACTCAAAAAGTGACAAAACGGTTGGCAGAAACTAGACGCTCATGACAAAGAATACGACCTCGGTGTTGAATCACAATACGGTGTATTGGTCATGAAGACGATTTCCGGGTAAATTTCTATTTTAATTCTTTTCAGTTATCAATTCTATTAAATGCTTTGAAACAGTCATTAGTTTTACGAAGAAAGTATTTTTCTAAGGTAGCCTACATGAAACGCACGAAACACCTTGCTTTTTTGCTGGTAGATGAAAAATATTCCGACGCTTTACAGACATTGGATGTTTTCACGCGATTATCTGTTGTAGCCATTGTATTTTTGTAAATTTCCGCAGCGCAAATTATTCGTTTTATCAGGAAAAGATAAATTGATATAGCTCGAAAACACGTTTTAAAAATCCTGATAGCCATAATTTGCACGATGCATAGCTGGTGAAGTTTTCGAAAGGGGAGGTTTTTAATATTGCTTCGATTTTATGTATAATAAAATCTGCACCACTGAAAATTTTGTACGGGTCAGAAAAGATATTACTGAATTTAATGTGAGAAGCTCTGCGTAAGACGCAAAAGGATTGGGATTCATTCTGTCACTAGAGACGTTAATCAGATTTGCTATTATGGCATTATGTTTTCATTTTATATCCGGTTGGTTCCTTAAAACACGGAAAATATGCAATGCTTCAATCGGTCATTTCAGGCTTGGATTTTTCGGTATTTATTTGGCAAGAACAAAAGATTTCTATTTTACAAAGCTGCCACATCAACCATAGGGTAAAAAACTAGCATTTATTCAAAAAAGTTAGTCTTCCGTAAAAATATCTAATTTTTTATTGCGGAACTTAAACGAACTAGTAAAATAGAACAAAGACTTTAGAGAAACGTGTATGATAAAATACCCCATAATTAATGCCGAACAAAAAATATATTGAAAAATTACCTCCGTATAATAAATGAGAAAATATTCCAGAATAAAATGCTTTTTCGCCTTTCTTTCGACATATTGAAAATTATTATATTACAGTCAATTCAGAATACTCGTAATCGAATCAAGTAAAATTTATACAGAAACAACAAGCAATCAAGAATTTATTTTGTCTTTTTAGGAAGTTATTTGATTTTGATACAGTCTAGTTAAATGGTTTCATACAAAATTTATTTTTTTGCAGTATCTGTCATTTTTATAGATTCACTCTCTTTTAATCGGATAGTATTGGAAACGAATTTTGATCGAAAAACCTCAATTTACCTTGCTTCAATTTCTGGGCCGTTAAAAAAATTGTTTCTTTAACACACAGGTTTCTTCAATTACATGTGTTATAATAAATATATAAAGGACAAGCACGTACGACCATGTCCTCGGCAGGATTCGAACCCCCGATCCTTGCATTGGGAGCTAAAAACGCTACCACTCCTCTACTAGGGCGGGCGAAATTGTTCTACCGGCCATTACTCATCCCACATTCATCATATTTACTCTGCAATACCAATTCGCTTTCCCCTGCATATGCACGCGTGTCTTTGTGACTCTGTCTTGCGTAAATTTTCATGAGTTCCGCGTATCTGCATCGGGACGATTCCTATCGGCCATAAAAATTGCTCAGCCATTGCCAGATTGCAGAATAATGGTACTGGAAATTAATATCTATTTCTGGCAGTTTTTCACCGTAAATAGCAAAACCAGTTTCCCGATGATCACGTTGCTTCCTTACACGATAAACTTACATGAAAAGGGATAAAACTGATGCTGGGATTTGGCTAACACATTGCAATTCCATATAAAAATTTTGAAATAAAGCGAAGTTTTGAACGGTAGGATTAATTTTTTCCCTCCAATCTCGAAGGATTTGACATAAAAATAAATTGTTTTCTAACTATGTAAAATCACGCCGTATCGAGTGTCAAGAAGTGATATATCAATTTTGTGAGATGATATATGAATTTGATTACTCCTGAAAAATTACTATCATATCTTGGAAGACTTAATCAGGCTATAATCCACGCTGAATATTGCTAAATTATTTAAAACTAGCGACCTATGGGCACCATGTGCCCAGCTTTATAATACACTCTCAATCTAAAGTTTAGACAAAATAAAAATCAGATTAAAAATAGCTAAATAAATATCTAATTTTTAAAAAATCATGAAATTACATCTGTAATAACAATGTATTTCATTTTGTCTTCTTTGCTGACAGTATTCTTAGGCGATCCTGTCGTCGTACTCTTGATAAACCGGCGTAAAGTTGCCCATGGGCAAATATATGATTTTTGAGCAACAGTCCTACATAGTCAAAAGTTTGCCCCTGACTCTTATTTATTGACATTGCAAACGACAGTGTTATAGGAAATTGTCTTCGTTTCATTTCGAATGGTAATTCGCATTCTGTCATTGTAACGTCAATTTTTGGTAGCAGCACTGAATTTCCTTTGTTACTACCAGTCGTAATTTTACATTCAGTTGTTTTTTCCCAACTTTTTAACTATTAGGCGGGTTCCATTACAAAGTCCTCTTTTTACATTGATATTTCTTAGTAGCATTACCATAGCTCCAACTCTTAATCTTAATTTATGCGGTGGCATTCCTTGTGGTGTGAGTGAATTTAAAAAATCAACCGGAGAATTTGTCTTTTCTTCTTCATTACAATTAACTAACTCGTCCGCACTTGTATATTTCATTATTTATTTCTAAGCAATCAGAATTTGTAGGTGCTAATATAACTTTTCCGTATAGTTCTTCTTCTTTACCTTTTTCGATTTTCTTTCCGAATATTTCATCTATTCAATTACCACTGCTTTTACATTCCATTGGTAACTCTATGTGACCATCAGAATCCTTTTGAATACTTCCATTTCCTATTTTTAACAAATAATCAGTCCAATTGCTACTATTATTACTATCAGTTTCAACTCTCATAGTTTCAGTCAACGTAAATTTTTTAAATTCTTTCCATAATTTAGACATTTATGCGTTACTCAGCTAAATTAACTTTTGTTTATTTACTGATTGTAGATATCAACGTAGTAATTGCAAAATTAACCTTTGTTTATTTACTGGTTGTAGATAGCAACGTAGTAATGTTAACATACATTCATATAAAAATATATACATATATCATAAGCGCTTTATATAATAGACTAGCAGAAATGCCCAGCGTTTCTCGGGTTGCTACGGTATTTAGCATTCTCCATTTCTAAAAACCTATAAAAATATCTTTTTTCATGATTAAATCATACATTTTATGCGAATTCATTCTTTAAAAATGTAAAATTGGTTCTTTCAGATTAATGAGTGTCTTTATCTCGAGTTCGTATCTTTATTTTAAGCAGTTTACATTTGCAAATATTGCGCCTCAAGCAATCGATTTTTACGTGTTATCTTATGGAAAATTGTATATCTCCTATATTGGCAGCACTGACTGATCCGGATTCACCAAACCACGACGAAAACCTGGCTCGAAGTATAAACTTCCTTCATTTAAATTTGGTTGCTCTATCTTTAGCCATTCTCGGGTTTCAAGCGGGCCTATAAAAGACAGACTAAATATTTATATCTTATTACATATTAAAATTTACGAAGGTTTTCATTATCCACCAAAAATTCGATAACAAATTTCACTGTGGTAGGACATACAGCGCCAGGGGACGACGGGAAGAGGAATTTCAAGACGATGTCTCAAATTCAATTAGCAACAATCCTGTTTAAGAACAATACAGTTCCATCGCAACGATAAATTTTCACCTAACAAAACGTTAAATTTTTGTGTTAAAAACTAATTTATGGAGAGATTCGATGCTTATTTAAAAATCAACAGCAAGAAAATGAATTTTTATTCTTTTAAGCGTTCTTTCGCCCAAGTCCAAAATTCGTACGGTGATTCTAAGTAATTTTAAAATGCAAAGGAGAAATAAGCTGCACTCGTTCCCGATGAGAAGTTTCAGTTCGTTAATTTATATGACCTTTTATTTAATTTTTTTGAACCCCCCCCTTCCAAGCCAAAAATTTTAAAAATAAGCTCGAGGTGCACACCCTCAGGGTGTTCTTAATATGTATGGAAAGTTTCAACTTTCTAGATTTATTGGTTTTGAAGTTACAGCGTTAACGCAGAAACACACAAATACACATCCTATATATTATGCGCGTAGTGAAGTTGCGTCCGTCCGACCGTCAGGTCGTGCGTATGAAGCCTCGCGTAATTATATCGGCGTATTTCTCGAGAACCGTTCGTCGTAAGGATATGCGGTAAACGACGTTTTCTTTCTACTGGCTATGAGGTCCCTGGAAAAATATTTTCGTTTGCTAAAGTGACCCGCGTTCGAATACAGGAGACAATTATATTTTCCCATAAGTTTACACGGGATTTTCGATTTTTCAGAGTGCAAGGTTTTTTTCCTTCATTCATTAAAATACGTAATTACGGACCGATTTTCTCCTTTTTTGCTTTATTCGACGGCTAAAGATCTATACTATCCTATTCTTGCGATGTTTACACTTTACGCTGTCGAATTTTTCAGAAATACGCATTATTTTTCGAAATTTTGCAGATTTTTCGTACTCATTCCGGGCGTTGCCAAGGAGACTCTCATTGTTGCCTCCGATTCATTTAAGGCCAAGTAAACCTTCCAATAGACGAAAGAAAAGCGTTATTGTTATCTTCCCTTCATTGATAATTTATATAAACGCTTGCATTGACGTCGCCTTTATAGTAGGTCCTGTAAGAAGTTAAAAGCGGTCGTTGATAGACACTCGAAGGAAAGCAACTATTTGTGAGTTCGTCTATAAGGGTGCAACGATAATCATTGGAACTAAGGTAAGGTAGATTAAAAAGAAATTCCGCTTTGAATATACCTCGATATTAAACTAGCATTGAGTAACTCTGTGACGTTGTGATCACGTAATTTCTCTAATATATTGCTGTAAAATCGCAGAAAATTTTAAAATTCCAAGGGGTAGATCAGTGAAAAGGAGAGATATTAGTCCAGCTACATCTGCCAGAGAAAGGAAGAGGAGCCAGAGAACAAAGGAAGAGTATTGTAGGAAAGAGAGAGAAAGAGATGCGGAAGCTCATAGGATTGCCCGTGTAGATGAGGAGCGGAGAGTACAAGAAATACAAAGAAATAGGGAAACATCAAATGAATAATGAACAAAGAAGATCTAACCTATGGCCGAACTATTTAGATTATTTGCAAGCGTAGCTGCAACGGGCTGCTAGTTGTATTTTATTTATATGATAAGACTGATATAGTCAACTTGAGTAATATTAGGCACCTTGAAAAGATGACTTATTTGTATATGCATACTATGCATATCTTATGACCACATATCAAAAGAAAGATATATCATCATAGGTAGTCTGTCCGTAGGCAGGTCCATGATTTATAATGGTTGAACTTGGTTCTCCTTATACGTACTCCTATTTTCCGCAGTCTTCTTCATGTCTTGATAGCTCTTTCCCTTTCAGGTCGTCTATCAGCATAAAATCCAACACGAGAGTAGCCGCTGTTCGGGCGAATGAAACTGCTCTTATTAAAATAATTTCAACTGAAATTTCTGATTAGTATAATAAGTACACGCGAACTTTCGGCAATCGAAGTCACGCTCGAATTTTACGCTTAAAGCGCCTTATGCAGGGGTAAGTGTAAGTTTAGGGAGCCACGCCTAAGTCCTTGAGGAGTCAGATGAGATTCACGACGTGCAAATTACCGATTCCTGCTCTAGAATCATTGTATGCCAAGCATAAGGATTGCTTATTACAATTTATGACTTCAATTTTTTAGTACAAAAATGATTCAGTACTCCAAAAAATTGTAAAATCTAATTCCACACGGCAAAGTTGAGATTCTAAAAAAAGCACGGATGACGGGAAGTTAAATATAAAGTTGAATGAATGTGATTTATCGAATCGGAAAAATTCATGTGTGCACTTTCTTGCCGTGAAATCACGCGCGATTTCTTTACAAATGAGAATTATTGTTTAAGACCTTTGCACCGTGAAAATCTGTGGCACTCGGAAGCCGCATAAAATCTTTAACGCTTTGACTTCAAAGTGCGTCCCGCCAAGAGCTTACTCGACAGAATCGAAATGGGGGATTCCCTTGGAGGAGAGTTTTGGTCTGGAATTGTTTATAATCCAATCTGTATTTCCGCCCATGTAATCCGCTTAGTCCGAGAAGTACTCCTGCCTCGATGCGTGGGCACAACCATCTTGGAGGCCGTTTCTTTTCCGTATACTCTTAAATATAAAGAAAATTGAATCCATTAAAAAAAATTCTAATGGCCAATTTTTATATCTATAAAGCAGTTAGCGTTTATAGATCAGTTGTATTTGAAAGAGCGTTAAAGTAAAATTACGGCTGTTTTGACTGCGAACTATAATTTTAAATCATTTCTCCAGTAACAGAAAGTCGCATCTTACCTTTTTTCTGAATGTTTGACTTTTATGTAATTTTATAAATTCCGCTTGAATAACCGTTACAAAACAACGAACACTTCCATGGTTTGATTAAATTTATGCAACTTTCATTTTTCTTTTCGGTAAACTTAATGAAAAGACGCACGTTATAAATATTTCCACAAGGTCAAACTCTCCCAAAAATGGATATTCTATATAATAAACCGTACCTTTTGGAATATAATACATTGCGAGCTGGGATTTTAAGCAAAATAATTTAAAATTATTAAAATATTTTCTGTGAAACGAGGGAAAAATTCTTATTTTTATGATGGTTATAAGGGCAACATAACTAGAAGCGCACTATAAACTTTACAAGAGCCTATTCTCTTCTCCAAATGTCCTGAGCATGTTCTACTCTGAAAAGTTGTACATATTCCTGTCACGAAAAGAGTGTCTTGTACGCATCACCGAAGATCAAAGATAAAAAATTTATACCATTAGTAACGCCTTCTGGAAGATCTTCCTTCATTTCATATATTTTCTGCCTTTTACAAAGGTTTTTTGCGTGTGGGAGAGGATTTCTTTTCGTCGTCTGCTAGGGGTCACGTTTCGCGTCTCTTCAATTTCCAACGCTCTCGAGACTTTTCTATCTTATTCAAATCAGACCCTGAGAATCTTTGAAATGTGAAATTTGACTCCAAACAAGGAGAACGCGATCGAGGGTTACTTTTTTATGGAATTTGTCACCTGGAATTATATGTTACATGTCTGTTAAATTAAAAAGGTTGCACTTTTCTTAACATTGCTCTGAAAAGTATCGGATGTAGAGGAAACTCAGTAATTTGGTACTCGAAAGAGAAGGAGAGGAACATAAGAAATGTAATTTAAAATTCACTGCTTCTGTAAATTATTTAAAACTATACAAGGAAAATAGGAATTTGTATAAGAAAAAAATGTATATGAAATTATCCGGAATATTTACATTCTGAGATTGTTCGCTCCAAAATAATTCGTTAACAAATATTTAAGCTCTCAAAACTTGACAATAATAATTTTTGCTGTCCAGGAAATTAAAATTTTCAATTTCACATTAAGTGGATGCTCCAATTTCTTCTCTTATACACGTGGAAATAGATTATAACGCATAATTTAAGAGGACACTTGGAAGTGCTTTAAATCTGAAAAATCTCTCTTGTGAGCCTTACTGTTACCTATGGTCTGTACCAAACTTAATGATCGCTGGGAGGCGGGGTTAAAATGTGTGGAAAGGGAACCTTGTTGCCGAATCAGTCCACAAACGTGGACCAATTATAGTGCTTCGCAAGTGGACAGAGTCGCTGGATGGATAAGACTTTGTAAGAGTGGGATCAGATACGGGAATTATGAAAATGTTGAAAACTTTAACATTTAAAGCTACATAAAATGAAATTACGAGTATTTACGTTTGGTAATATTATCTTAGTAACTACGAATATATTACTTCCTACGTTATCTTTCATAAGTAGATATAAAATATTTTCCACGTTATAGTGTACCTATTTTATATGATTGTCATTTAAACAATATCGAATATTCTCTGCTTAAATGACAGATAAGAGAAAAGGATCTTATATTGTACATTTTTGAGAATACGTAGAAAAAAAGTTAGCAGGAAGATGAGACTATTTGGTATGCGAATGGCAAATGTCGGAGCAGGTAGTATAATAAACACAAGGAGGGAAGGACGAGGGAAAAGAATGGTGTGGGATTTCTAAGGGACCACATGTATAACCACAACATATGTTCCGTTCTCACAGTTATTTGCTTCTGCTTTCAAGCAGCTGTTAAGTATATAACGGTAGAACTGCGTAGAACCATCTCGTAACATTTCAGCCAGATGAAAATACTGCCATATTTTCCGTATCCTATCTCGTATTGCCGAAAATACAGAAATTTTAGCCATAGGTTGTAAAGACGCAGCATTCTAAAAGTTTAGGTCTTATTGAACTATTAATTTAAAAAAACCAAGTAGTACAATATGCATCATGAAAGGGAAGAGGGTGTGGAGTAGGAATAAATACGCAATATTTAATTTCATCTATTTATTTTTATTATTAACAATCAACTCTATATAATTGCAAATAGTTAATAGACCACATCAAGAAGAAGAGAAAAATATTCTTAAAGGTAGCAGTTGGATTACAGAAGAATAACATTTCGAGTATTTTCTTACTTCTGTTGTTACTAATATTATAATATAACAAATACATTACACAAATTAAAGCAAACACATAAGTTAATAATTATCATATTATTAGGAAATCATGATTGGATAAAGGAATAAAAATAACGCTTCTCATTGAGTAGGTACTTTTACTTATTCCAAAGACAATAAACCATTACATATTATATACACTGTGATTCAGAGTAAACGTTTGCATGAATATGGGAATATTAAAGAAATTCAAAGTAGTAAAATTACTTAATATATTTAAAACTGCAAACAAATTGAACATTTTTACAGGGAAAAACCATTAAGGCAAAAACCCCATTTGCAGAAAAACGGCCGCAAGAAGAGGGATGTGAAAAAACTGCGAAACCTGAGGTAAACTAAGATATAGAGAGCTGCAAAAGAAGCAGTGGTTAGAAAACATAACAATAAACACGATTAAATTGTGCACATAAATAGTAAGATCAACACTAGAATAAAATAACCGGTTTTGTCAGCATATTATTATTGCTGAATTTCATAAAAAGAAGAAAGTAATATAACTGCCTGAAAAACATATGACATTAGATTAATCATAGCCACATCAATGTCACTATTGAAATATAATGATAGGTAGAGAGACAGAGTGAATTAAAAATAGAGTAGCTACATATAAAATTTAGGTTATTTGTAAATAGATGAAGTAAAAATAAGAGAAGCAATTTTAGGATATAAAATAAACAGAAATGGAATTATATACTAAGCATGAACAGTAAGTAATAAAATAAAGTGGAAATGCATAATAATGAGAAAAGTTAAGACAAAAATACCTTTGAAATAATCACTTATCTTCACTTGCCTTAAAGTTATTTAAATCCATCACTTTCATGTACACACAGGCACTAACCTGCCACTATACAAATATATTGCAATTTAAACTTTAATAAGCTAAGTCCTTATAAAGAAGAAGAAGCACTTACATGCTTTGAGCATGAAATATAAAAACTATAGCACTAAAAAGGGAAAAGCACTGTGGGATAGAGGGAGAAACATTCACACTTCAGGGATTTCAAGTAGACACTGACCCTATACAAATAAATTACAATTTACACTTTAATAAGGATAATAGGGAGAACCACATTTGGTAGAAAAGGCACTGAATAAGTAAACCATTATAAGCTGAAGCACACACATGATTTGAGTATGAAATGGCCAGACTATCACTAAAAATGGGAGTAAAAGCACTGTGGGATAGATGGATGAACACACACTACAGGGATTTTCAGTAGGCATTGACACATGCAAATAAATGTATGCACATTTGAAGCGTAGGGATTACAGCAAGCCATGGAAGAATTCAAAACTGCACATAAGAGATAACTAAGGCATGTAACAGAATCATATACTTTTCTTTCAGAAAAGAATGAAATTGTTTTTAAATGAAAGACTTTTCACCATATAAAATTAATTAATATGTCTTAATTAATTGATGAAAGTTTTAGTTATATCATTACAGATTATTTTTATTATTAGCATTGCCTTAACATAACTTATGAATTAATACTTATAATCAAACTTAAGTATGAACATTGGTTGGAATTAACTGGTTCTGCAAAAAAGAGAGGAATAGCATAATGAATTTCAAAACACTCATTTAATAGTGTGGTAATTTAATACTCCAAAATACTTACATGGTGGAAATTAATTAGCAGCTGGAAATTTGGGCAAAGGCACCATGGAGGAACTGATCAACTTGGCATAGACTGAAAATTTAACTTATTAATAAGAAGTCAAGAGGAAATTATAACTCATCATTCACCTTACCTTCTTACCTATTAAAACATTAAGATATATTTAAATCAGGAGACAAATTGTTGACTGATTGACAGTGTTCAATTGAAGCTGTTCAAAAAAAGAGAGATATTTGTATGAGTAAATGGCAAAACAATACAGCATATTAGTAATTATCTAATTTTACACTTAATTTTTTCAACAAAGAGTAATTATTCAATCAATACCTACCTTCCTTAGTATTTAAACAGAATGAAACAAATATAAATAATTTCTATAATTTTTATTATTTTTATAGTTACCTCTACAAAGGTGAAACTCCTAATTCTTCCAGTTCAACGTTATCTTCGCTAATATTGACATCACTGCTAGTATTCGAATCCGAACTTGAGGTCAATGCTATTATAATTTCTTGAATTCCCTCTTCCAATATTCCTTCTTTAATCCAAGCCTCCTCGATAACTTTCTTTGTGTGTTCTACTACGGTTTTCCTGAGAATACTTCTCGTTGGTTATTATTCTGACTGTAGCCGTTCCCAAGTTAAGGGCAGCAGCTGATCTTTTTACAGCCTTCGAAATAGCAAGTAACGATCCACCATTACTTTTCTCCCTCTCGAAGTAATTTCGTACACTTAAAACTAAATTCCGCGCGGAACTCTGAAGAACACGTCTCACAGATTTTCGCTCAGACATCTCTCACGCAATAAACCCTACCGCCTCCACCAAAATCTGCTACGCAACTAGAAAGGGTCCCTGAGCAGAAACCAAAGAGGCGGCAACGCCGGATGCCTCTGATTAGTTGACGAAGGGTACGCCCTCATATTTCGACGCCATCTTAGCGATCATTAAGTTTGGTACGTAGTATAGGTACAAACTTTTCAAAGAGCTTTTCCTGTAATGAGAGAAATTTCTCAATTTTTAGGGGCGGAGTTTAAAAAAATAATGTAAAATATTCAGGATTCCGTAAAAGTTTCTCACTACTATTGTTGCATTGCAAAAAATAAATGCAACCTTTTCCCTCTTCTTTATTTCTTTTAATTATCAGCAGAAAAATTAGACTAACTTTATCATAGTTGTTTAGATCGATTGTAAAGTAAAACTTTATTAATAGTATATGCGGGGTAAAATACATATTTTCAGTATCGCTGAATTGTAATTAAAAATATAATGCAATTTTGAAAAACTCCAGAGCTTAATCATTTTAAGAAAATTATTATTATTATACAAGGCAATATACCCGGCGTAGCATACGCCGATCTAGTACAGTTCTTAACTTATTTTTTCAAAAAGTTTCTTTCAAATAACAAATAAAAAATTGCTATTTATTTCATAATTAATATTTATTTAAATAATAACTGAAACGCCCGACTTCGCTCGTGAAAGTGTGGCACACGATTTTTATTGCTTGGGGCAAACGTTCCCCATTCGTTAAAATATGTGAATCGAGCATTCCTGCCAAATTTAGAGTTACTATCTCAATACTTTCTCTATTTTATCGCAGTTTTATATGACAAATAAATAAATAAATACCAAGGAAAGTTAAGTAAAAGATTGTAAAAAGGAAGAATAGTGTAATTTTCATGAGCATATAATTCCTATATATCACCGGTATAGTTGGATTTATTGAATTCGGTGCGGGGATATAGTTGGCGAATCGTTTTTTACTTGCTATAATAAAACCCATTCCTCCATATTTAACGAAAGGCTTACACTCACTCAATTTAACGCAAATAACCCATTTATAATTACGTCATATCCAAATTGAAAATTCTTGGTACACTATTTTCGTATCAATCGGATACCTTTGCCTGCGACGACCTAAACGCCAGTCAACCAGACCTGCAATTAAAGGAAGATATGGAGGATTTTATTCCTTAGATGAGAGGTACGAACTTTCTTACCTTTGCTGTGGTGTAAACATTCCAGCGGTGGAAGAAGAAATAAATCCCTTTCCTCCAGCGATGAGAAAAATTCCTCACACTCAAATATACACGGCACTTCCTCACAGAATGACCATTACACTACACAGGGATGTGCAAAAGGGGGTAAATGAAAAGCACTTTGGGGTTGACGAATGAAATAAAGGGTGAAGGTTTGATGTTGGAAATTGAAGAAATTGGTGGGAATCACAATTCCGTAGCACCTGTAATGGCAAGAGAAAAAAATTCACTGGTACTACCTAAACACGACAGGAGATGCGTCTTAAATAGACTAAAGGCTAGGAAAACCATTCATGTAGCTTATATTGCGATCATTCTACGTACACACCACGAAACTGCTTTGATTCTCGCGAGAATTTAAAAATTATATTATAATTTTACCAAAGGAACATTTACTTAAGATTATATATTGTCTTAATTCGGCGAATAAATTTGGCAGACGTTATTGGTGCAAACAATGTGAGGTACTTTTATGTGTTGTACCACGTTTCGAAAATTATAATACAAAACATTTTTTTAAATTTTGAACTTCTACTGGATACAATTAATGTATAATAATCATCGTCTCGCGTTCTCCTTCTGATATTCTTAAATACTTCCCCCCTCTTACCCAAATATTTCTTTCGTGTTTTGAGTTATTCAAAAACGAGCAAGTTAGGAAAGTGTATAGCGTATGGAGTGTTAGAAAGAAATGATATACCTGTACGTAGGAAAATAGCGTTTTAAAGTTCTTTTCTTCATCATAAATAGTCCATTTTCTTCCAATTTAATAATACTGCATGCACACGTAAGGAAACCAAAGGTATTTTTGTGAGATTGTTTATTTTAGCAACAATGATGAAATAACCATGCAAGAAATTTTCTTAGTTCAACTCGAATTAAGACTCTTGTATGATTTTCTTAATAACCTACGATAATAATGTATAAGGAAATAAATACTCTTCTTTACTAGTTCTACAAGTTTTATTCGAAAAATATTTTGATATGAGCAATACTTTACAAGATATGACGGAAAGTTCATTTTTGTCACCAGTAAGGTGGTTCCCCTGATTGTCTTACACCATTAATTTTTGCGATTTTCTTATTATATTTGGTTGTAAGTCCTTAATATAAAATTTCATGAAAATCCGTTGGATAGAAGCTGAGAACGAACATGCGGACGGACAGACCGACGACAGTAGGCTCTCACGCTGGAGGCGAAACGCGCCTAAAAATTAAAATATCATAATTAGTCATCCAAATTCTTACACCTTGTTTACTATCAAACGGCTGCAGAAAAGAAGTAAATATTTACTCATGTTAGACTGGTGATTAGTCTAACACCTATATTTTATTCTCTACTAGCAACTTACCAATCATAAAATATAGTTTTTTAGTTTTTTATTAAAAATAATATTTAGGTAATATGCCTATTGCCCTCCTACTAAAAAAACAAGCACTTGAGTATAACAAATTGACAAACGAAGCCCTTATCGTAGTTATCTCCAGTAGCCATAACACGATTATGAAAAACGATGCACATTTAGGCTACAATTCGCCGATGGTAGATTTCACATTTGGAACTTATGTGCCATTTGTATCCTGTGTGGAACTCTGGGAAGCTGCTTACATGTACTTATGTTCCCACAATAGAGTCGATTTGTGCTATTCCAGCTGAAATTTTTTATTAAAAGAAAATCTAGAATATACTCTCTCAGTCGGTGTTAACTGCGGTTGGTATATTTGAAAGGACATCCACAGAATGTGGATGTGATTCGACCCTGGCCGCGAGTAATGGTGTAATTCAATCTTTATCTTTTCATCTTCCTCGGAGCGCAAATGAAATTGCACTCCAATTCCAGAGTGGGAGATGGGGTGAAAGCACCTGACTCTCATCTCATATGTTTCGCTTTACCGAGAGATCCAAACATCGTTCCAGATTTTGGCAGCTCACCAGCAATAAAAGTATTCTATTCGAAACTCTATAACTTGCAGCGATGCTAGTAATTTATTAAGCCCCGAGAGGATGAGGTTGTCTGATGTACATATATTGTTTTCAATGCGACATCCGCATTGACTCCTAAGAGATGCACATTCATATTGATGTAAGTGAAAATGTCAGAAAATTTTCTATAGAAATATTCTGGCTAGAGGAAGCCAAGTAAATATGTTTCTTTCGTGCATTATTAAAAAAGAAAGCTCATTAGTCTTTTTTTACACGTTTTCATGTAACTGTAACGCTTGCTTTTTATTTATATGTCTAGATCTTTACATAACGTGCGTATATAGTACACAGTTTTCGTTATATAGTGCATAGAATTTATTCGTGTAGGAAGATTTAAAATGGCTCTATATCAATTGTCGAAATATTTATTCGCTAAAAAATGTTTTTTTGCAAGTATATATGTTATAGAATTAGTGATTCAACAGCACTTCAGTTGCAGCGGATGCGGTAGCGCGTTGCGTTTTTGAACACGCTAGGGTTTATTTAGGTTAGACGAGAAAAAAATCAATACATCGGTTACATTAGAGTCCTCAAATATTAACTTTAGGGATTCCATGAATAGCGGTAGATCGAGAAGTAGAAAAATAAAATCGCTAGATCAAGTGGCGGGGAATGGTGAAATAAAACGCGACCTGAAAGTAAATGCTATATCAACCAACCGGAAGAAAGATAGTATGGAGAATGCATGTATTCCTAAAACGAATAGGAATGGAAAGGCTGAGGTTTATCTGAGAAGAGACAGTGAGAAATTAAATGTCCTCGTATTGAACTGCCGCAGCATACGTTGGAAAATTTCCGATTTTGAGCATATCATTCGATGCCGTGGGAATATACAAACTCGGCCAGCGGTCAGGATGCTTGGAGAAGACCAAAAAGGGGTATACCCAAATTCGTCCAGGCGAGTAAGCAGGTAAAGGAGGAAAGACTCACTACGGCTCCCCCTCCCCCCACTGTTCGTTACTTTCCTTTTTTCCATTCTTTAGTCACTTGTACTTCGACTAGTGCAACAGTTCGTTCGAGTGCAGTATAGTTAAAATGGAGTTAGTTCTTAGCGAACGAGGCCGTGAGCTAATCATTTATAAGAGTTACCCGTTTTGATTTGCGAATAGACGACAAGACAAAGTTGAAAGAATGCGATGTATCAATAAGAATATCTGTTCAGCTACGATCTACATCAATGAAGAAAAGACGACGGTATTAACAGAAGCAGGTGTACATAATCATGATGTTCCAAAGAACTTATCTAGGAGCGTTGTGAGGAACTCAGTGAAGGGAAAAGCAATGAGTGATATATCGGAGCGGCCACTCAAGTTAATCAGGAACGAAATTACAGCTAGAGCCAGATATGGAGATAAGTTAAGTCATATAGATTTCAGTTTAATAAGAAAATCGATTCATAGAAGTCATAGTGTAGTACTGCCTGAACTACCAAAATTCCAGAGTGACATTCATGATCTTATTAATTCGATTCATATAAAAACCAATAAACAAGAAGACTTCGTTTTGTGTAATGAAGATAAGTTGAACATCATAATTTTTTCGTGCGAAACAAACCTGAAATATTTACGTGAATCTAAACAGATTTTCGTTGACGGAACATTTAGCTATTGTAAAAAAATTTTCTGACAGCTCTTCACAATTCATATAACGAAGAATGAGTTTTACATTCCATTGGTACATAGTGTACTAGCAGAAATTCCCGTTGAATTTCAACGGATTTAGTGAAGCTACTACAGCACAATATACAAACTCCTTAAAATACCTATATAGTAGATACTTTTTAAATTACAATTAGCTATTCTTAACAATTAATCATATTTGCTTGTTACAATCCGCTTCCGAACGTATTGTATTCAAATATAACGATAATTGTATTTCCCATCATATCACTTTCGCCAAATCCAGCTTCATTTCTTGTGTAATTATGCCTATGAAATGTTTACATTTATGTCTTGTAAGCAAGAAACCCGTGAAAAAGTAACGTACAGTTGTCCATGATTGAACACTGACTGGTAAATGTACACCAGATACGTGAGCCCATTTACGTTAATAAACATTATAATGTAGAATATAATTATTTTACTCACAAAAAATGTAAGATTCCAGTATTCAATAGACGAAAGAAGGTTCAATTACTTTCATCAATCGTTATAAACGCTTCCTGAATAATAATCAGTATCTATTTACGTTGCTATCCATAAACACCGATCGTTTCGTTGCTTAAAAGTGCGAAGCGAATAACGCTAAACTTTCGCCTATTTATAAGCTTCATTGAAGCTAACTGAATCGGAGGTAACAATGACGGCCGCCTTGGCAACGCCCGGGAGGGGTACGAAAAATCCACAAACTTCCGAAAGAAATAACGTATTTCTGAAAACTTCAACAATGTAACATATATAAGATAGTATAGAGTTTTATTCGTCGAATAAAGTAAAAACAAAAAAATCCGTACATATTTAAGTATTTTAATGGTTGAAGGAAAAATACCTTGCAAGTCAAGAAATGGATTCATACGTGTTATCTTATGGAAAAATGTTAATCCCCTATATTGGCGGCACTAATTAATCCCGGTTGACCAAACCTTGACCATTCACTAAGTTAGGATGTAAGGAAGAATTGTACCAAATTTGGTTATTCTAGCTTTCATCGTTTAGGAGGAGTTCCATGAACAAACACACAAACACACGCTTCAAAATATATTATAGATTAGGGAATAAATCCACAGACACCTACGCAAACTTATTCCGTTTATTTAGAAGGAAATGTGAAGAAAAAGACATGCATTTCTCTCCTGAAAAGATTGTTGCGGATTTTGAAATATTTCTACATTTGGCAGCGCAGTCAATATGGCCGTCAATTCGTATAAATGGGTGTCGATTCCACTTAGGACAGTCTTGGTTCCGTAAAATACAATTGAATTTCATAGAAGCCTAAAAGGCCAACACAAGAATCAAAGTGGTTAAGAAACGTGTTTGGGCTTTCATTGCTGGACCCGCAGGAAGTTGGAGACTCCTTTGTGGAGGATTTTATGTCAATATAACCAGAAATTGAAAAAATTGATGCATTTTGTGATTATCTCACTGACGATTACATTGCCGAGGAAGCAAAATTTCCTCCAATTATATGAGCTTCAAGTGACATATCTAAACGAGCAACTAATTCTTGCGAATCCTTTCATTGTAAATTTCCTGGAAGTTTTTATAGTGCACATCCTTCAATGTACCAAGTTATAGATGTTTTAAATTATTTTCAAATAGATATCTATTCCAAGTTCATTAGCATTCAGAAAAATGAGATTAAAAGTGGGAAAAATAGTAGTTTAGTTGAAAAAATATTACAGCAATATAAAAGTAACGTATATCAAGATTCGATTTCGTTAAAAGAATGTCTCACTTCTATAAAAAATAATATGCTGGGGTGAATTAATATGATATGGCATATGGACAATATTATGATTTAGTATATTACTGACAAAGAAATAATGTTTTCTGCTAGTTTAGGGTTAGTGAATGACAAGGAGAAGAATATTCCGCAACTTTAAATACACCATCGCGCTTTGTGCTGTCAGTCATAAGTCTTAATGAAAGTGTGAAAGGAAGGTGCAGGATATGGAGGGACGCAGGTACGTAGGCGTGGCCGAATTTGGATGGCGTTTTCATGTACCTTTATAACCGCCGGCCGAGTTTGAATACAAATAGTGAGATTGACCCAACCGCTGGCCGAATTTGGATGCAGCCGATGTCGTGATCGGTACTGAGAGTTGGCTCGCGGACGGCATTGCTAGTCAGGAGATATTCCCTCAAGTCTATCGAGTCTTTAGAAAATATCGTAACATCCGGTCCGGAGGTGGAGTATTTATAGCAGTCAGCAAAGCATACGAAAGTTTTCCACTACGGATTAGCGACGTCGAAGTAGAAGTTGTTTGGTATTGCATTAGAGTAAGCGACTCTACAATAGTAAATATATGCGCATTTTATAGGCCTCCCAATTTAAGTTTAGAAGTTGTTCATAATCTAGAGAAACAAGTAGCAACGCTAATATCGAAAAAATAAAGAAAGGGCCATTATAATTGGAGGAGACTTCAACCTACCTTCAGTAGACTGGACTCATAATTGCTTTGATCCCGGTGGAAATTAGGATCACGGCGGAAATAATTCCTAAATGCGGGTTTTCATTCCTGAAAATTCTAGAGATACGATTTTATACCCAATCCAAATTGCCGTTTTCCATTTACGCACAATCTTTCTCTTTTGTATCCTCACATTCGTGTGCATCGTAATTGAAGAGCCAGTCTGAGGTTCTGCCTCCGTCTTTTGACACGAACACGTAATTGAGCACGCAAAGCAGAATTATCTTTCTAAATTAAGTTGTTTTGGTTTGAAAGGGACTCGTTAAAATAGATTAGGTTGTGCACGATAGTTTCAAAATTCTGAATTGTCTCGTTGGTGAAAGCGAATGGAAAACCGGGTTAACTAATGCAAATGAAAGGCGCCATTTATATTTCACGAATATGCCGCATTGCGTTTGGGTGAATCTCTATCGTTTACGTTTTATCCGCCGTTTTTCAACTCTATAGTTAAATTTAAATAAAGCTGAAAATGATGATTTGTTTCTTTAGTTATATCAGTTAACTATTAATTTAATTGGAAATAATGTTTAAATTAACGAATAGATAATACATAAAATTTCAGTTGAAAAACTTCATGATGAATATTTTAAGCTAATATGAAATTAATGCAGCGTTTCTGGTGCACATTATCGATGTCCTAGCAAATTAACCTTAAACATATATTACTACCAGATAATAAACTTTAAAGCCCACAGTCTCTCCTCCCTCTCCGCAGCGAGGTTAATTCTATTTTATAGTTAAGGCAATCGATCTTTGATTTCTGAGTAGAAAAAGCCGAGTAAGGAATCGAGGATAAAAATTCTAATTTACTGCGGGTGTCTCTGGGACATATCCACCAAGCAATTGCTCTAGTAATCGGGATTGGCGCTTTGTGATCCGTGATCCAGACTACAGCTTCGCGTGTATTAATGAGAACATTAACTCCCCCGATGGAATGGGATCCGAAGGCATGCTCCTTCGGTAAGTCTTAGTCCAAACCACCAGACCGCGACGATGAATGATTAAAGCGAGTTCCTCCGTTGGCGTTAAACGTCTTCATGTACGGCGTAGTAGAGGTGCGGCCATAGGATATAGATAGACACCCTCTCCTTCTCAGTACTCGGAAAAGGATTGGAGACGATGTTGTGTACAACTTAGGATTACTCTAGCTTAAGATGTGCCAATCCATCATTGTTGATTTCGATTCTGCTTAGCAGAAGACCTAATTCCCTAACAAATAATCGCGAATGATGTTTTCATATTTGCAGGTATTTATGGGTATAAATGCTATACTTACATATTTTCCAAATTTTAAGAAGTTAACAAATTTCCCAGCCTAGTGTTCCCCATCTTTAATTGGATGCGACCTACTCGTGCTAGTAAAGCAATTGGTGAAAAGTAACTCGTACATCAGCTTGCAAACTAATAAAGTTGTATTCTTCTGATTCAAACTCTATATAAGATTTTGTATTGATGTAATGATTTTATGAAGCATCTGTATGATTTCTCCATTACAGTTTTATACGTACAAATATCAGTTAAAATAGGAGTTTTTGCTAGCATATATGGTACACCAACTGTTTGCACGTCCGTGCATTCTCTTATGTATATCATATTATTAATTTACATGTGGTTTTTTATTTATATAGGAATATAAAGTTTTTTCTTGGTATCTTATTAATCAGTTCTCTAATTCCTCCTAGTTAAGTACGTTCAAGATACTCTCGCAGTTAATCACTTGGCTACGGACGAAATACGTACATTGTATGCCTCTGCAGCAGGGGTGGACAAACTTTTCTGCATGGCGGGTCGCATCGGTGTTTGTGAATTCTGTCAATGCTTAGGCGGGCCAGATTAGAGTTTAAATCGGAAATTGCTTAGATTCTTAGGCATCATACATAAGTGAAAAACAAGCACAAACAAGAAGTGTAGGGCGAAATTTTCAAAACTAAATGTTTTATTGTCATAATTTTACCAAAAGTAATATAAATTTGTGTTAAATTTTACAGATTGCTTTTCCACCAGTTTCGCGGGTCACGTGAAATACTCTCGAGGGCCACATATGGCCCGCGGGCCAGGGTTTGCCCACCCCTGCTCTACAGCAACGTATAAATGCTTGCTTCGGGAGCCACATTGGCTCAGAGCTCGTGAATTCAAAGGGGATCCTCGCCAAAGCCGATCAATCAAAATCGTTCGCCTTGTGCATGCATAGAGACCACTCTCTTTCGTTCATTTGATAGATAGGGCGCTGGAGCTAATGTCGGGGACCCCCGCCAAGTGACAACGGAGCGCGCGGATCACATGCTATCGCATGCGCTCCCACCCGTATCCCTTTAAATCCGCCCTCGCAGTTGCATATCTATCCTCTCTTGGCAACGAGCCTACTGCCTTTGCCACGCGATTCTCGCTCTATTGTTCGAAAAGGACGACAATAGAACGCCCCTCCTGCACTAATCGGAGGTTGATATTTTTGAAAATTCCAGTGTCGGACGTGTTTCCCAAATACCTCCTCGGGTCTTTTACCGTAAAATAACAGTTAGGTTTTTCACATATTCCTTCTTTATCCTCTGTTCCGTAAGTGCGGCTATTCTTTTGTCTGTCAATGGGAGGTCGATCCATCGGATGAAAGAAGTTCGATACGAATCTGGTAAATCACTTGTTACGCGTTTTGAAAGTTCAACGGCTTAATTTTTTGCCTCTCCGATATTGGCATTTACTTTTTTTTTATCGGGAACGACCTAGGTGTTGTACAATGGAAATTATCAATGGGAATATCGATTGCTGAATTTGTAGTCTTAGGAAGTGAATGGCCTATGTTAGATATGAGTTCAAACAGAAATTCTTTTAAAATTGCTTTGGAGCGTAGTTTGGATGTGATTCACACGCAAATTTAATTTATTTCCGAAATTCTCATGGGATAAACGTTTTATTCTAGCGTTTAGAATGTTTTACTTAAAAAAGGTATGAATCTTCCAACGTTCGTGATGGAAAGGCTGTCTTAAATTTTTCACGTATCGTAGAAAGCGTTGGGACTGATCCGCACCACATAATACATCGCGTTAACGAATATAATGCGGGAACAGTTTTGCTAGCTTCCGAATTCAATTTATAACGTGCCCGTGACTTTTGTCGAATAGTGTAATACTTCATAGTTCGATTTCTTGGTAAAATATTCTTAATTATTCGTGATACTTTGCTGCTAAGTTTATTCATTTTGTTAAAAAGGTAGGTAACATTTAAGAGGGGTAAAAATCCTAGTATCGACAAAAAATATTTCTTAAACAAATATTTGAATAGAATAGAATAATTTTTATTTTATATTCTCATGGCTTTTCCACATTTATTTGCATATGGCTGTTTTTAGTTGATTCAAGTTATATTTCATTTAAAGATAATATTTATCCCCAATAACCTGGCGTGACTGGAGAAATAGGTTGCAAATAATGTTTCAAGCACTTGGGGAAGACAATTTAGGCTAATGCTAATTAAAAACACCATTATTTTGCATATGGATGTTACACGGAGTTGATGAAAAAGTGTATAAAAACAACAAATTATCCTAATTTTCCCGTATCAGGTTAGATTTTTTCAAAATTACCGACAAAAACCAATGTATTTTGGATATTAGGGACTTAGCATACGAAATGAAATTACGAAGAAGGTATTAACAAAAATTACCGATAAACTCAAACAGATCGCGTAATGTATCATTCATATCTGGCGAATTGTACTTAATTAAGTTGGATACTTCTCGATAAATTGAGTTCGGCTGTGAAATTCCATGCGTACAGTCGCCAAATAGATAAGTGCCTGACTGATTTCGGTGATATATTCCTTTCATAAATTTCACACGGACGGCTCGTTTATCATCATGGCGAAAGACAAAATAAAATATTAGTTTGATTCGTGCATATAGAACGTGATAATCGCGCAACTTCGGCTCTTAGTAGTAACGAATCAGTCCATCTCCGCTTTGTGCAATTCCCGAACAAACTGATTAATGCAGTTCCCCCAGAGACAAATCTCCTCGTGAGACCGAAAGGATTGGATTAAGGATATGCCATTAAAAAAATTTAAAAATAACTCTTAACCTTCTTTGGCTTTGAGAGAATCCAAATCCAAGGTCAAACATGGAAGCATAACGAAAATAAGCCACTAGTAATCGGTAATCCTATTGAAATACGGATTAAGGGTGTTCATTAAATACTAATTAGCCAAGATATTTTCATAATATTCATGAAGTGTACATTTAGATGAGGTAATTTATTTCTATTTAGCTTTTCATGAATTTTGGGAATTAAAAAAATCTATTTTATTAGATATTCGCCTCTGTTAACGTGGATGCAAAAGCATATACTCCTACTCTGAAAAGCCTTGCCATACAGAGATGGATGGAAAGTCGGATAAGTAGGTTACATTTTTGCGAATGTTCCACCGCCGCCGGGTTTGAAGGGATAAAATAAACGAAGATGAATGATAACGTTCCAAACATTCAATGCTTTTGCTGACCGTATGCTGCTTAGCCTTTTTCCCATTGCAACGGAGCAAAAAAACGTGTGTGTATGTATGTATATGTGTGTGTGTATATATATATATATATATACAAACACATACACACACACATACCCGTCGAAAAGCTGGCGCTGCTACTTATTTTTCCTTTTCTTCTACCGAAAATACGTACCGACTGCAGCGGCTTTTATTTCTCTCCGGGCGCACTCTTTCACATCTTCACGTCATGAAAAGGTCCCGCATCCAATAGAAGAGGGAAGGAGTGGTGTCACTTATGACGTAGAGGCAGGGGAGGCCTTATGAATATTGGCGCTCCGGGCGAGATAGCACTCCTCCAGCACTCCTCTGTAAATGCTTGTTGAGATATTTTCGAAATACATTTAATTTATTCATCGCTATGAAAAATTTATTGATGAAAAAATAAAAGGGACAACATCAAGGTTATAGCTAGTACCGCGATATAAATTGGCATCCAATATTTATTCACTTGCAAGTAATGCATAGCGCTCCCAAAACTTTGGCGCCCCTGGCAGCCGCCCATACCTCGGGCTGGAACTGCGTAGAGGGCCTCTTTTCTCCCTCTCTCTCTTTTCACAGTCCTCTTACACGGCCGCATTAAAATTTAAACCCTGTAGTTTTATTATATTTTTTTGGCCAAGACAGAGAAGAAAACTGCGAAAACTTACGTGCAGTATGCGTCGTGATATGGCCCTGAACCGACAGCGTAAATATGAAGCGCTTTGAAAAAAATTGGACGTGGCCAACACACGGCTTTCTCCATACGGAGTAATGAATATGATTGCAATAGTACTTACAGTTCGCTCTAGACAACAGCTTTCTCCAGAATAACTGTCAGCAATTGCATTTTTGAATAATTTTTAAACGCCTTGCAAAATTTTTATCACGAAAATAACTTTTCACATTAAAAAAGTACAAAATTAGCCAGATTTGTTATTAGGCGCGTTTCGCTTCCAGCATGTCCGCCTATTAGCTTCTGTCCGTCCGTATGTTCGTTCACGGCTTCTACCGAACGGATTTTCATGAAATTTGATATTAAGGACACAGTCAAAAGCAATAAGGATATCACATAAATTAATCACGTAAGCCAATCAGGGGTACCACTTGACTGGTGACAAAAAATGAACTTTCCTTCTTTCTCGTAATTTATTGGCCACATAAAATAGTTTTCGAATAAAACTTGTAGAGCTAGTACAGTATTTCTTTAGCTATGCATTTTTTCCGTAGGAGTAGCCGTTATCAAGAAAATCGAATAAGAAAGTCTTAATTCGAGTTGAATTTCTTGCATGGCTACTTCTTCGTTGTTGCTAACAGAAACAATCTCACAAAAATAGGTTTAATTTCCTTACGTACACTCAAGTGAAAAGAAATGAATAATTTTCAAAGAAGAAATAAATGTGGGCGTAAAAGAAATTAATCATTTTCAACGAAGAAACAAGCTCAAAAACGTTTATATAATAATTTGTTCCCAATACCGCATTTCACGCCTATTTGTGATACGCTGTAAACTTTCCTAACTTGATTTTTGCTATGGATAACATAAAGATGATGAGCATCTTAATACTAAGGTCAAATGACTGCACAAAAGATTAGCGATTAAAATTATCGTTGGCTGGACTCGCGGTCAATATTAACAGGAAAATTTGTTTACAAAATATGAGGTTAGATGTTAGTAGTATAATTTTGATCGCGGTTAAAATTACTGTCAGAAACGTTGGCATCGCTATCAACGGTTCGAAAAATTTACCATGGTAATAGAAACAAATTTATAAGTTAACGACATTCAATGCATTAAACGTGTAAATTCAGGCGGATAGTCGAATTATTGTATCACTAAAACAATCCGTTGCATGAAAAAATGTTTCAAACCAGTGTTATAGAATGTTATATTGTGTACAACTTTGATGATAACAAATGTTTACATCGATGAAGTCCTATTGGTAATATTTGAAGAAAATGAAAAACCTCCACTTCCGGTTGACAAAATTTTTGACAAAATCTTATCAGACTTTGGCTTTCTAACAAAAATCTTAAATGTAAGGCCTTGCGCTTATATGAGTGGTTGTTTTTGGTTTAGAGCGGCCATATAATTTCTTTCGAATAGGCGTCACCGAAAGAAATATTGGAAATTTAATCACGGAGCATTAAAACTAGTATTTTCGTCGTAATCTCGAATTGAATTTTTTTTCACGAAAACAGCGGTTTCTCTATACTGCGTATGGATAAAATAAAAAAGTGTTTTTTTTGAGAAATGTACAATTACGTGGAATTCGACTTCTATTCCTTTTTTACTTTCGTTCGAATCTGTGACTGCTGTAAATATTACATTATTTTATATTAATAATATAGTATCCCAACGAATACTGAAATTTATTTCGTAGCGGGCAGGAAATAAAGTCAAAAACGAAAGTAAGTATTACGTTTTATAGTTCAATATATTTGTTATATTGAAATTTTTACGTAAATTTGCTGCCGCAGTGTCACTGTATTTGGTAAACAGCAGTATAATTCTATGAAAAGCTGAAGGGTGTAGGGATGTCGATTTCTCCGGCACTTGGAAAGAGTAAATATTTCAGATATTTGTTTGGAAACGCTGTCTAACACATTAGTCACACTGAACTGGGAAAGGGGTACCTATAGTCGCCAAGTTCCCTTAGAAACCTTTCGGAAACTTATAAATCCTCTTAAATGTCATATAGAAGTGAAGGCATTCTTATGGAAACAATTTTTCAGAGTTCTTTCCCGCTTTAGAATTTTATAAATGCGTTGAAAGTTGATTTCCATTCAGAGTTTTTCCTATATGCAGAAATACAAAGAACATAAGGAATCACACATCCTTGATATTCAATATCTGGTATTCTTATTGCTGGAAGTTTTTCCACTTTTCCAGCTTTTTGCAGTCAATAAATTCTGGAAATCGAGAATAAATGTTTATTTATACATGCATTGTTAACTCATCAAATAAAATAATTTTATTTTTGTCAGCTCTGACTTTGACTCCTATGTTTGTTCATGTCTTTAATGGAGGCTCATCAACGCAAATAATACCGAATTTAACTATATGTTCGTAGGGCAGAATACGAACCTGCGACATCGGCAATGAGAGAGGAGTATTTCCGATCGAATCCGGATGAAAAACATTCTGTACATGTATGGGATAAGTTTTTAATCCATTCAGTTGAGGTAAATCGAATAATTCTCTGAATGGAAATATAGTACAATACAAAGTTCCGTTTATTTTTCTCTTCCGGCCCATGCATCACATTGGTCACTTTATTGCTGGCATCCCCCGCTACGGCAATTTTACATATATTAAAAAATGTCGAATACATATGTGGCCTGGGATCTTCATCCTTATCCAGCGATTGGTGTGCTTTTAACATTGGGGGAGCGAGGGGGCTGGGGAACCTACTGAGCAGTATATTCACGATCAGAAATATAAAAGTTTGCTGTCAGAGCGTTGAAGGCGAGAGGAAGAATTGGGATATTTTTGGACAGTTATGCTCATAAATCTAATCGGATTCCAAAAGGTGAATTCGAGGAAAACTTTTCCATCAAATCTTCATTTCATAAATTTCCGGATGAAAATTACGGTCAGTAATTTTTCTTTTCTTTTTTTCGAGAGGCTACACGAAACTAGATACGCATTCCCATCCATGAGTCACCGTCAGAAATAATTATTTTTATGCACAATGGGAGATAAAAAACTAATTAGAACCAAAGGTAGAGAGCATGCCAAAGAATTTCAATCTAGAATCATTAAAGATCATGTTGTCTGAATACCCTTCTTTATTTTTAATTAAATAATTTAATTTTTTGGGGAGCAAAAAATGACTGTAGTAATGTTGACTTTAATTGCAATGAATAAGTAATGCAGTGTCTGTGTTTCCAATAATGGATGGATTTGGACTGCTAGTACTTTCTAGTGTTACTAAAAATCGATTAATTACTGTTCATGAGAATATTTGAGATGTGCCTATAGTTTATTTTTCAAAATGTTTTGACGTATTACCTGCATCATTTATATTGAATAAAGACATTTGCTGAAAATATAATATTCGTTTAGGATCACATGCAGGTTATATAAACTGTGCAAGGAAATTTTTATTTCGAAAACTGACGTCATTATGTCTCATTAAATGGCGCTATACACGAGAAAGTAGTATGGCTGTATTATTATTTGGAAGATGCAATGTAATATTTCGACTGAATAGCTCTTCCACTTTCTATGTTCAATTTAAAACATTTAAAATAAACTTGAGGTATTAATTTGTATCTTAAGTTTTCGTGATAGGTGCAAAGTCAGAGTAAGCAAAGGATGAAATTGTAATCATCGAGTAATTCTCTTTAAAATTCATAAGAAAATTATTCGAGCCACAAATTTAATTTTCTGAAATCTTAATGAATAAGTATATCCAGTAATAATTTCAAAGGTGTGGAGGGAGGGCTTGACCTTTGGCTGACACGAGATAATGAATGTAAAGTCGCGGTCGTGGTTCAAAATCACGCAACTCCTCTGAAAAGGGAGAAAGAGCTATGTCGCTTTCAAAATTCCGCTCCGCATTACCCGTGCGTGATCAGTGTACGTGTGTTTTGCGGCGTAAGAGCTGATACACGCTCGGTGCGTGTCCGAAAAGAGCTCGCCCAATTCTTCTCTTTATCTTTTGTTTTATTTTTATTTTTCAATCTACGGTTCGCCCATGCTTTTTCCCTGGTTTCACCAAACTCACCCCACCTCGTCACCCTCTTCGCTTCCTTACGTAACCAAACGAGCTGAGAAGGAGAATATAATCTGCTTCCAAATTCAAGAACCAAATGATAAGTACATGAAATGCCTTCTTGATTTATGTGAAAAGGGCACGATGTTTCGCGAGTATTACTTTTATTTTCCTATCGTATCTGGAATCCGTAGAATTATTATGGCGCGAAGTATTTTATATTTATCAAAATCTCGTACGAGTGCGGTGGTATATTTGTGTGACACTACTGAGGTAGTTTTTATTCCGAGTGATAATATAAAAAAAGTATGAACGTTGGGAGAATAAGGTTTTCTGACCGCCTGGCAATGCTAATGTTATTGCTCGTATCTTCCCTCTATTGATCCTTTTCCTCTGCCCTTCGGCCTTTTGAGAGAGGGAGAGAGAGAGAGAGCGAGAGAGGAGCGAAGGGACACGGTAATCTATAATTTCCTGGAACCGAAACGATAAGGGCGCTATAGAGAGAAAGAGTAGCGTCCAGCTGCTGGTTCATATATTTCTTGTATGTTCATAGTGTCTTATACATGTTCAGAAATAGTTGAATTTAATATAAACTTCATGGTTAATTCGTAAGCGTGTCTTACTTTCCCTTGAAATTAAATTTATTTTTTCCTTATGGAATCTATCATAGCTAATCCATTCGTTACGGGAACGTAAGAAAAAAATCCCATGATTAAGACTCAAAACAGTCAATCCCACGTTCTGAATATGTAGTTCCGTGAACTCAGCATCTCAATATATTGCAGTGTAATGACTTTTTAAAATGAAAGTAGCACGTTCAAATTTTTTATGTAGAAATTTCCTAGGATTTTTAAATGAATTAGATATAATTTTTCACGCTAACACTCACACTAAAAGAAACTAAGCGCAATTTCTTCCATGATCTCTTACGCATCTGAATTTTCAAACAAACCGCAAAATTATTCAAGCATTGCCGAGCAAATTTAATTTTTTAAATCTACGTAATAGTGAAACGATAGCTATATTAAATTTAAACTCAAAAAATTAAACTCAAATTTAAACTCAAAAAATATTTTAACCTTAACATCATGTGACACAAGTATTTCTTTATTTAAGAATAGTCAAATTTAAATGCGATAAAATTAATGATAGAATGTGGAGACCTTTGACTGAATCAACTAATTAAATCTCGTCTCGTATATATTAACAATTGACTTTTCAGACATATATTCATCGTAATGGAAATATGTACTTAAGAGTCAAAGCTCACAATAAGCCAAAATATAACATATTTTATACACACACACGAGTATATATATATATACATAATTTATTTATTTAGGGCAACTAGGTGTTGAAGGAAACCCAGTGAGCACTTACCGGAAGGAAGAGCCGCTGGGGTGTCGGAGAGACACATTTGTAGACGTCGTTGGACCTATCGGGATGATCTCTTCGTCAGCACGAGGGATACACAACTGATATGGCAGTGACACTGTGGTGAAGGTGTGGTGGTAAAAGGAAAGGGAGCCTGCCATATCAACCACAGTGTCACTGCCATATCAGTTGTGTATCTCTTGTGCTGACGAAGAGATCATCCCGATAGCTCCAACAACGTCTACAAATGTCTCTCCCCGACACCCCAGCGGCTCTCCTTCCGGTAAGTGCTCACTGGGTTTCCTTCAACACTTAGTTGCCCTAAATATCCTTATTGACCTTTCCTCTTCCGCAAGTACACACACGTGCACGCACGCAAACACACACACAAAATATCAATACCATTATGGTCTAATTTTTTAGAAAAAAGTGTGTATCGTGAAAAAAATTCCACTCATAGATTTTAGGGGAAAGATGAATACCATTTCGAAGCGTTGTTTGCACAACGAACGTCTCGTTTTATTTAGCTGCACAGTTTCGACTAAGTACACATTCCTGATGTATTGTTTTCATACATACCAATCTCTGTTCCTGGTCTCCGTTCCATTTAGAGATTTAATCCTCGAAGATTTTACTTTCCTATCCCAACACTAGAAGTCTCCGATGAGAAGGACAAAAAAATGGTTGGGTGATGAGAGGCTTTTGAAGACTTTCGCTCTAATGCGTATGGAGTCTTGTGGACGGTGGGATCTTCCCGGACGTGAGTTGGGTGTTAGCGAACGTGGTGGTGGAGAAGGGATATCCCAACCGTATTCCCCCTCCATTGCCTGAGGTGAGGCGCAGATTTACCTTCTCTCTCTCCTTTTCCGCCGCACCCAACTCCTTTCTCGTTTTTATGGCCTCGGGACATAGCATACACAGGTGAGAGTTTTTCCTGCCTAACCTCGCAACTCTCCTAAATACAATCTCAAAGGACATCAAGTGAAGAGGTTAATTTTTTCCGCAGAAACTATTTTGTCTCTTTCTGGGTTGTGGTGGAGTATGATGAGGGGGGAGAGAAAGAGGAAGGCGTAAAGGAGGGAAAGGTGGAGGAAGATGGAGGAACGGGAGGGGGAGATAAAGGGAGAGAACGAGATGGAGATAGGAAGAGGGGAAAATGAGAGAGGGCAAGAGCGAGAGTCGGAGTTAACAGTAAAGGGATAAGAGGGAAAGAAGGAGAGTAGGTGAGGGGGGAGAGAGAAAGAAAGAGGACTACGGAGAGGAAATGAAATGAGGGGGAAACGAGTGAGAGGGAAAGTGAAGAGGGCAAGAGGGAGAGAGGAAAGGAAGCAGGCGTGAATTGACGAAATCACCCTTTGACCTTTTTTACTTTCACATAATACGATATAAGCCTACACTCGAGTGGATTTTGAAAGAGTGGAAAGATTGTATATTTTACAAGTTTTAGGTTCCTTTATACGGAATGAAAGTTAAGACGAGGTGAACGTTATTTTTTCGCTGCTTTTCCGAACAGAAGTTTCTTTATTACATTAAAGGAAATGAGACTTGGATTCAAAAGCCATGACAAAAATATACAATATTTTTCCATATTTTTCACAATATACAAAACGTGATTAAAATATCCTAAGGAGAATAAACCAATACGATTTGTGTGCTTTTTCTTTTACTTACCTATCGTAATGATTTGGAGCAAAATATTAATTTAGGAAAATTATAATCTAACAAAATTTTTCCTAAAAGCAGGAATACCAGTTGAGAATAGTAGTAGTGATAGTATTGTAATAATAATCGTAGTAATAGTATTGAAGTGTATTGTTTTTATATTATTAAATTAAAAACGTTCTAATTTTGTATTTCCAGGCCAATATACCCCCAATTGCTTCCAAAGTAACAGAAAATCGATTTTTTCTGAACAACATTACGACCTAATTAAAGTTACTTGATGGAAGATTTTTTGACGGAAATTTAGCGAGAGCGAAAAAATTCCTTATCTCCATGACGTTATCGTTTTCGTCCCTGCGTTCAGTTGATGCTAGCTTTAAAAGATTATCAATTCAGCTATCTGGATTATAATGATTATAATGATGATTTTCGGATACCGCAAAATTTACAGTCGGACGACAGCATTTTAGATACGTGATCATAAATCTGCCTAAACAATATGCGATCAAAAGATCGACAAACAGTTTCCAGCTAATATACGTAATGGCACATCTCAGTAGCAGAAAAACACTGCCTTTTAATGACAGGATTGTTTTGTTGCATAAGAAATAACAAACGCGAGGTTGATGTAACGATATATCATCCAAAAACCTAGAACATTTTTCCACCAAAGCTTTAGTAATTTCAGAACAGCTGTCACGTAATTTAACTTAATTTTGTTTGTAATGATGTTAAGAGAAATCAGTGAGAAGATGTCGAGGAAAAGCTATAATGATACTTATTACTGTCAGAAAAGTACACCTGAATTAAGTCAAATAATGAAATATCGAATTGAAATAATTCCAAATCGTTATTAACATGTATTATTTTGAATTGTTTCTGTTAGTTTTTTAGTTTATTTAAGCACTCATTAGTTAGTTTAATAAGGTCGTGTCTTCCTTAATTATTTCAAGTCCCATTACATTTTATTATATATATATATATAAAATTATATATATTAAATAAATATATATACATATATATATATATAATTATATATATTACATATATTCTATATATATATATATATACGCTTCCATTTTCTTTAATCTAAAACTTCAACTATATAACCAATAATTACTTAAGTGGACGTAGAAAATTAAGGATAACAATCACATGAAAAATATTCGGGATTTTAATTCAAAAGAACTTTTAACTATCCCGAATATTTTTCATGTGATTGTTATCCTTAATTTTCTACGTCCACTTAAGTAATTATTGGTAATATAGTTGAAGTTTTCGATTAAAGAAAATGGAAGCGTTATCATTTTTTCTGGCAGCGTCTGATTTTCAAACTAAAATATTATTTCCTGAGTAATAATTTGGATCTCGTTCCACTCGCATCTTGGATGAATTTAAATCAAGACTTAGCAAAGTTTGGTGTTTTTTTCAGTTTAAGTAAACTGTCACTCCCTGTCACTTACCTGCTTCCATATTTTAGCCTTAATGAAACACGCATCGACCCCAAATGCCATTGGAAGTTAACGTACAGCCTGAATCCGCGAAAATGGAATTTGCTGTTTTTATCAACACCAGGTTTAACTTTGAAACTAGAATTTTCACTCGGTTTAGTTGATTATAAGTCCGTCCTTTAAGACTCGAATCTTTTCAAAACAATTGACGTCAGTTTTGTTTTTTTATCTCAACTCACATCTTCATTAAAAAAAATACTTTGACCGTGGAATTTTCATGGTTTTAATTTTTTTTAATTAATCAAAATTTGTTTTTAAGTTGTTTTTATATCTCTTCTATACAGATAATATTTGTGCAATATTCGATTGTTTAATGGATATTTTTGCCTCGAAAAATAACAATTTTTTCGTTTTTACTTTTTGCGGTTATTCATGTCTGCTAAAGTGTCATTTGGCACTGAAATGTATTTTCAAAAAAGTATATATGAGAAACTTTGAAACATTGAATAATTTTAATCACTTATGTGAATTTTTACTTTCTACATATTGCGAAATTTCCATAGAAAACTAAAGCCCACTCTGTTCATCTAAAACGAAAAAAAAATGACTCTGACCGTCCCTCCGTCCATCGTCTTTGATCGAAAAACTTGGACAACAAAAGCAATCGTTGTGTCTCCATTTTAGTTTCTCCATACATAGTATGGGGAAAGTATTGTGATCACGAAAAAAATCGACTTCGGGATTTCAACGGAAATACACATTTTGAGGTCCCTAGAACACGTTTAGACTATTTTCGGAATGATGTCTGTGTGTGTATGTGGATGGATGGATATATGTGATTGTGTGCTCTCTAACTCAAAAAGTACTTTTCATATTAATACCAAATTTCATATAACACTTTAGTATGAGCACAAAGAACTGATTAGTTTTTGGACAATACCGGTTAACAGGAAGTCGAGGTTTATTCGAAACCCGATTCGGTTTTTGCGATATTTCTCCAATAATACTTCATTATTGTATACATTGACCATTACAAAAAATGTAGAAATATAATTTCCTACATATTTTATTTCAAACAATTTTCCATAGTGGTTATTGTTTAGGAATTATTTATAAATAATCTGTTTTCGGTTTCCGTCAAATATCTCCTTAAAAACGTCGTTATTGGTAATTTTCGTGAGGATCAAAGTTATAGAGAATAATATTTCTTCCAAGTTTTGTTTGAAACAAATTTTCGTAGAACCATCCATTTCGGAGATATTGAACTTTTTCGTAATATCCAGTATACAGCGCCAGCACCAGGTAGCGGTGAATTCTGTAAACATATTCAAAATATACCTAATTTACGGCAATAAGGACGACTGTATTCTTTTACGATACAAAATAATAATTTTTCCTTATAATGCTATTCATAATAATTTAAATATCTATTCCCCAAATATGGAGACAGTCATGTATTGGCCACATCAGATTTTTTCCATCATTCTTTGTTCTCATCAGCGTCGCGGTGAGGCGCGGAGGTCGCTCTTTTTACAGGCGCGGAGGATTCGGAGCGATAACGTCAAATAGCGAGGTGGGAAATACCTTTTCGGATCGCCTCACCTCAGCGGAGTCCCGCCGCTTTTCTCTGCCGCCCTGCGATTTACGACTTGCACTCCGTAGTCCCTCGGGCTCCGTTTACCCCTTGACGCCGGGAGTGTATGTTACATAGCGATACACATTTCGCCTCTCGCTCTGCCGGCGGTAAACCATTAGGGAACTAAAATAAAAAATAATAGGGCGAACCCTTAAGTTTGTTTTAGATGTAATCTCAGGGGATGTCAAGTTTTTTTGTGCGAGAAAATTTTGTTCTTTCCTTTCTGTTCTCGCCCTCTGAGAAAGATAGCAAACAAAAAATATTACCTAGCGTTCCTCGTAGGAAATGCAAACTGATTTCCTAGGAGAGAAGATTTTTCCAAGTATTTTATTTTTACTCGTAACCTTCCGGGTGATTACATTCGTATCATCATGTAGGAATTGTATTATTTTTGATAAATAACTGCAAAATGCCGTAGATAAGCCTCATATTAAACGTATGCGTTCAAACATGAATAATCCATCAAAATGTAATATAGATTAAAAATATATGAAAAGGATTTGAATTTATTATCAAGTATAATTAATATGTTCTAAAATCAAAGAAGCTCGATTTATTTTCGTGATCTAATTGTAATCAGAGGATACCAGCAAAACTGTACTTAGTAATTGTTTTTCTTATGTCTATTTAAGAATATAAATATTTTAAATCGATTGAAACGCTCAAACTACTCAAAATATATTGAAGTATTACAGTAATTTATAAAGGAGTTGTGACGTTTATATATATGTTAACTATTCTAACAACAAAAATAGTTTGTTATAACTTTTTTATTATGCCAGTTTAAGGCATTTTACGTCGTACAATTTTAATTTTTAACCATAGAAGTCATTAAATCAAATTCTAGCCTATTCGTAAAAATCTATCTTTATTTACATTACTACTTGTAATTAATGATGCTTGGATTTAATGACGAATGCATTTTTGACCATCATTATCTAGGCGGTTTACTTCTAAGAATATTTGCGAACATCGAAGACATTATACAATGGAAGCTATTTTGTATCCTTGAACCTTAAAGAATTTTTGACAAGCATCATCTATTTCCTTTAAGATAATAAGGTTGACTTTCACCTAGCGCACAGAAAAAAACGCCATCTTACTGATGCTTTTCGACTATAAAGAACACGAGATCTTCAAATGGCACCTCATAGCTCATAATCCTCCACCGGACGTCATAAAAAAAATGGTGAAATAGGACGTCGTCAGGAACGGCTTTTTTCCCTCTTTACACCCTCCTTCATAACCTCGACCTCATCAACCCCGGGGCGGAGCGTGAGTGATTGCTTACCTCACACCCAACACCATCCCTTTTACTACGCATTTCCTCGCTTTCTCTTCACTTCCCCATTCCTATTCCCGACTTCCCCATTCCAGAATCACACCCTTCCCCACCCCTATGTTTATGTAAATTGGGATCCCGTGAAGATAGACCACTCCATCAGTCATCAGGAGGGGGAGCGAATCCCTTCATCCCGCAAACAAGAATCGGAAGGACAAGGTGGATTTTTCCCTGCCCCCTACAGAGAGAGAGAGAAAGACTCATCGACTTTTGATCTATAAGGTACGCAGCGGGTGGCACAAAGGGAAGGAAGGAATTCTGAGATTTTGAAGGACTTCCCTCCCTGAGCCACCTTGTTCAGATAGGTTACCCGTTTACACCATATCACTCTTTAAGGCGGCAACTTCCATCCCTCTCTCTAGTCTGAACCCTCCACCACCGCAGTCCTATTCTCCCTTCGTTTCCTTCCCCTGCCAACTCCTTTTCTCTGTAAAACATCACGCGATCCCATAATGCAGTTCGCGTTCTCTCTCTCTCTCTCTCTCTCTCTCTCACCGCGTCGTTGAAAGGTGAATTGGATTGGCGTGACTGTTTTGTATATCTTTCTTTCTCTCTCTCTCTGTTACTCTTTCCCCTCCCTCACTCCTTCCTTTCCTTCGCCCACCAAATCGGTGTTCGCTCCTCGAAGACTTTGTTTAGGATTTTTTTTAGGTTGGAGCAACAACCGAAGGGAGGTAGTTGGAAAGGGGTGGGGTGTTTTTTGTATTCTCCTCGTTACCTTGGGGTTGTTTGCGGTCTGATATTTTGTGTGTGGACTTTCTATTAATATCATATCGCGGAATGTAAACACTTAGGGAGAGCGTGGGAGGTGTCTGTTCGTAGAGTTTTTTCTCGTACACGCTTCGCAAACACAGCAGTTTCACCAAGGTCGAATGGATTTTTTTCAAGAGTCGTTTTGAATTTATTTTTCATTGGCGTGTTTTTCAAAATTCTGAACGATTTTTATTCTTTATGTCAAGGGTGGGGAACCTCCGGCCCGCCGGCCGCATGCGGCCCCCGAGAGCGTTTTGTGTGGCTCTCGAAGCAGTGTTGAAGAAGAGATCCATAAAATTTAACACACAAACTCATATTTTAAATTCAAATAATGATAATAAAGCGTTTAGTACTGAAATGTTAATCCTATATACTCTAATTTAGAATTTATTTCCACTTATGTGATACCTTATAATCTCTCAGTAACTTCAATTTAAAATAATCAGTTCCGCCAAAGCAATGGCAACTTCCAATACGGCTTCCCGAAGGATTCGCCGCCACTTATGCGGCCCGCCATGTGGACAAGGTTCCCCACCCTTGCTTTATGTTATGAGTATTTATCATCCAATTATATATTATCCAACAGGCCGATGAAAATCGTGCTATCTTAAGGCATAATTAGTAAAGCAGGTCCGATAAATTAGGAAAGAATTTGAAATCCTGATTAGTGATTAATCGATTCTTTGTGCCTAAAAACAGCAGGTACAGTGGTACACAAAAGTAGAATTGATTGCTTTTTGTACCATAAATTTTTACACTCATATGCAAAACTTCAAATGTGTATCTTGTAAACTACTACTTATAATAAAACCTCACCTTAGCCAAATACATCAATTTAAAACAAAAAAATAATTTCTTTTGTAATTTTATCGCATTATCTCATACGATCCGTAACTGATGCGCGAATTAGTATACATACTAGTAGAAGTGCCCGTTGAATTACAGCGGATTAAATGAATCTAAAACTTCGATCGAGTAACACATAAACATTACAAGAATAATATAGTACACAGTTTTAACCGTCGAAAAAGCAAAAACGAAGCAAACCTGTCCATATTTAGGTATTTGGATAAATGAAGGAAAAACGCATTACACTCTGAAAAATCGAAAACTACGTGTAAACTTACAGGAAAATAATTATTGAATTAAGCTCTCCCTCTCCCCTAATTTCTTATTGCCATATAACCTATGTTATCCGCATGATAAAATTATATAACTATGCGAAGTTTCGTGACGATATCTTCAAACGTGTGGAAGTCACAATTTTTGGAAAATCTACGTCTAATTATTTAAGTTACTTACGTAGTTTTAAATTCATCCTGATTTGGAGAACTCTAAGCCACACGGAAATCACATTAAAAACTATTTATTAGTAATATTTCAATTATTATCAACAAATATTTGGTTGCCATGTAAACAAATCCAAATCGCGCACACGAATTGAAAAACGATATTACGTTAAAAAATTTCGCATAAAATGCGTTTGACTCTCAACTTCGGCGACAATGGAAGTTGTCATGGTAGCTTATAGTTGGGATTGTCATAAAACTGATAAAATCACGTATTTTTCTAATTCTAAACAAATTATTACGCTAATTCGATCAGGATTCGGATTCTGTCTTCAATAAAAATAAACTTTGTTCTTTCCTTCATTGAAACATCTATGTCTCAAGTTCATACCATGTTTCTAAGTAATTTTAAAATTCAAATGAAAAATATGATGCACCCATCCCTATGTTATCCAAATGGAGAAAATGAAAAAAGAAAATATTTTTTAAAATTAGAAAGGTCAATCAATTCGGTATAAACACCTAACTACACCACTTAAATGTTTATTCCGGTTAAAATGATACCTTCCTCTTGTTTCTACGTGCTGTAGTTGCTGAGCTGTAAAAAACATACACAAATACATATATACACATAGATACATACAAACACCTTACTATATATATATATATATATATATATATATATATATATATATATATATATATAGACTATAGATACATATACGGAACTAAAATAACTATGGATAATTTGTACGGGTTCATGTTACAGTGACAATATGCATTTTGACTAGCTGATATGCAGAGCGTATAATCATTGTTATTTTTCGCTATTCGAACGTGCCATTCCTCTCATCCTCACGTATTCAATTCGCATTTATGCTTAATTTTTCCTTCGGTTTTATTGACATAATAACGAAATCAACCCACGGGCAACCAAGGAGGAAACTTTTACTTTTTTTGGTGGAAAAATTCCATTATTATACAATTCCCGCGAGCAAAGTGGATTGTTTCCTTGCGTCCCTCGCGCCTGTATGGGAAGTAAAGCATTCAGCCTTGGTGTTTTGCAAACGGGAATTAACTGCGGGAGCGAAAGAGCGATACTTTGTGAGCGTAGACAACTTTCCTTTCACTTTCTCACATACGAAGTATATTGACAAAGTATTGTTATCGCGAAAAAATTCGACCTCGAGATTTTTACGGAAGTTTACGTTTTAGGTGTAGCTGAGTCCGAAAAAGCGGTTTTCGCAATGCCGTCTGTCTGTCTGTTATTGGATAGAGAGCCTAAAGGGTAGAGCGAAAATGAATGAAATCTCGTAGTTAGGTATTTTATCATACAGAGAAGAGGCTATGAAGAAATGGTTGACATTGCTCAATGATCTACGCATTTTTAACAACAATTTGTTTTCTCAAAAGCGGCTCTAACGATTTTGATCAAATTTCGTATAGTTGCTTGAGTTTACGTCTTCAATAATACTAAATAGTTCATATTTCTCAAAAAAATATATATAAGGCTAGTTTATTCTAGGCAACTTTAACAATAATTTGATTTTCCCGAAAACGGCTCTAACGATTTTGATAAAATTTCGTACAGTTACTTGAGTATACGTCTGCAATAATACTACATACTTCATATTTATCAAAGAATGAATATAAGGCTAGTTTATTCTTGGGCAACTTTAAGAAAATTTGGATTTTCTAAAAACCGGCTGATACGATTTTCATTTTCTAAAGATAACTGAACGACGCATTAGTGTATGAGAAAGTTTGTACAATGTATATTATACCGATTTTTTCTGGCAGTTGCGATGAAGACGATTTTCGTGCGTAGGTGAAACTCTGCCACGCCTGCGAATAGAAGCAAGTTAGGAAAGTGTACAACGTATCACAAATGGGCGCGTTTCGTGAAATACAGAGACGGACAGACAGACAGACAACATTTCGAAAATCACTTTTTCGGACTCAGGTACGCCTAAAACGTATATTTCCATCAAAATCTCGAGGTCGAATTTTTTCGCGATTACAATACCTTCTCAATATACTTCGCATATGAGAAAGTGAAAAAAACAACAGAGATGGGAGTGAAAGCGTGCAAATTTCTTGGACCATGAAAACAGGGAGTGAGATGTCATTACCTGTTTCAAAAATAAAACGCTGTAAAAGAAAATGTAATGAATACCGATTTAACGAAGGTTGATTTTGAAGTAATTTTATGCTAGTCGATATGGTTCGGAAATTCGTAAAACGTCAGAGAGACATTTTGTTAGAGTGAGACTCTAGAAAGGTGTGTGGTTTTAATTAAGGGTGTACGGTCGAGTGTGAAACTTTTCTATTCGATTATGAAAATATCAGCAAAGAAAGATTCCGTTTTTGTTATAATTTAAATTTAGATTTTGAGGAATTACTTTCCTTTAGTTTCAGATACATTAGGTTGGCAGATTAATCAAAGTTCTTATCACGAAGCTAAATGTAGGCAACTTTAATGTACTCAATCATTTGTTTCACAGGAATATTTTGGTTTTATTACTTGAAGCTATTTTACGTAATTATGCACTCTTTATAGTACATTTAGCGATTTAAAATTTAAATAACTAGTCTTATTTGTTTTAAAAGCGTAAATTTATATTTAACTATATAAAGTGTAGAATATTGGATTAATTTGCTTATTTAAATAGATATATCATCAGGAACATAATTTTTACAAATATTTTTCCTTCTTTCAGGTAAGAATATAAACTTTTACCATGCTGCTAAGGAAAATGACGCTTTAAGGAAACAGTGAGTTTTTTAAAGCCTTTATCTTTAATTAATCTCATAAATTTTTATTTTATACAGCCCTCGTTATCCTGGATAAAGTTCTAGTTCGACGCAATTATCTTAAACTGCATACTTATCATCAGGAGGGAAATTTAACTGAAAATTTAATTGGCGTAAACTTACTCGAGTTTTATATATTGTGCATTTTTATTTGTAGTACTCTTACAATTTCATTCTTGCTGTATATTCTGCATGACATAACACTTCTTGCTTTAGAAAAGGTATCGATGCACATCGACTTAACGATATCTCTTTTTCATTAAATGAACACTATAAATGACTATATATTTATGAAAGCATAATTTATTCAAACATCGACACTGTTTGACTGGTATGTATGAATTACTCATATATTGACTTTCCCATCCAGAATTTTTAAAACGTATTCCTTCAGTATTTCCTGAAGTTAATGGCGGTCGGCGACATCCTTCATAAGAATCGACTAATTTTTAAGTAAAAACTAGTGTAATTCCCGTTGAAATATCAACGGAAGAATTGTAGATATATATATTATTATTATTTTCATTTAAAATAATTAATATTACACTTTTACATATGAAATATTTCGCCATATACAACATTTCTAGTGAATATTCTTGTGTTGACGGGATATCTTTAGTTAACCTTACCTCCCTCCCTCTCTCCCTCCTTCCCTCCCTCTCTCCCTCCCTGCCTCTAACTCCCTCCCTCTGTCCCCCTCTGTTACAATCCCTCTCCCTCCCTATCTCTTATTAAAAACATTAAAAGCATGCTTACACCCATAAGGATTGATTTAACAATAGGATTTTGAGATCTAACAATAGAATTGGTCACCATGGCAACATTCCGTTAAAATGGCAAGATTTCCATAAAATATGTAAATTAAACTGTGGGCGAAAAACGATGAACAGAATAAGAAACTTTATAATTTAATCTTTAAAATGGTTCAATTCCGAAGGTCGTAGATTAATTCCTTCTAATTTTAATTTCCAAATGAATAAAAGCCTGCACGTCGAAAAATCGCGTTTTACATGTTAAGTAATGGGAAATAGAAATGCCTCCATTGGAGTCTAGCCAAGGACTTTTTTCGCGATTTCAATTCGTCATCACTTGAAAAAGTGTTAATCAAGCATACCTACCAAATTTCGAGTTTCTATCATTATTATTTCTGGAGTTATTAGCGTTTGCATAGCGTGACCAACCAACCAACCAACAGACGACGGCTATTATTATATAAAATACCAACGATTCATTTAGGTTATATGAAAATACAATCGCGATTTTTCTCGGGTTGAAAGGATTCTTATGCATACAAATTTCCTTGAATTAGGCCTATTACTCCAAGGCCAATTGCGTGCAGCTCCCAAAACCTCCGACGTTAAGGAGAAAAACCCGTCGTTTGAACGTCCAACGCATATTTTCGTGATATCGCATTTAACAGCATGAGCGCCGCATCTGTCTCAATTTGCAGTCTGGAATGAAGGTTAAATTGGTATTTCAAAAAAGGTTATACCACAGAGCCATGTACTGAATTTTTAAGGAAGAATTTTTATGCAAATGAAATTTTTTCCGCGACGGAAAAAGAGAGTGAACATCATAATCCAGTATTTACCCAAAATTGTCCCAGAATTTTAAAACTTTCATTCCATAAAATAAATATTACAACATTTATTTTACTATTAATCGAATCATTATAATAATATGTTTATGTAGACATATTCTTCCTTAGGGATGGAGAATGTTATATCGAGCAATTCGTTGTCTATGTCTTTTTCCTTAATTTTCTTTGTAGTTTTCTTTTTCGTCGTTTATGTATTTTTCATTGTTTTCTTGAAATTTTTCATCGCTCTTGTTTCTTCTTCGTTTATGTTGTATTTATTGGTGTTGTTGTTTTAATAGTTACATTTGAATGTTATTGCTACTTTATTTCCAATCCAAATTCCACGGAAAGTGTCATTATTATTATTATGTACACAACATATTCGCTACGTAGTTGTAACGTTTACAGTAAGAGAAATGTGAGGTTAAATGAAGATAATAGAGTGACAAAAATTGAGCTGAAATTTGAGGGACAACGAAAAATTGAGGGAAATCACAGAGAGGAGGACACTATGGAAGAGTTATAAGGTAGAAATAGAAAGTGAATATGATAGAATTTAGTAGAAAGAGATAGATGTGAGGAGATGAAGAGGAGAAACTTCGTTTTAACAAAATAACGGCGTCGATTAAACGATTATAAAACTGTGACGTTAATTAAGTTGATTTTTCGCCCAGTTGAGACGTGTAACCAGACGAATCGTTTCCTATTTTGGTGGACAATCATATATTCTGCGAAGAGATTTAAATAAGGAAAGGATGCTATTAAAATATTCATGAAGTGAATTTCGGGAAATAAACAATACTTTCGATGGTATGCTTTGGATTTTGAAGAATGTTACTCATGTGAAAAAAAGAGGGATGACTCATCAAAATTTAATGTAATGGCGGCTCCGAAATATTTATAAAAAGTGAAAGGCCTTTCTTTCCGAACGCATTACATTTAATGTATTTTAAATTACATGAAATTCTACTCAATCTCACGCTTATGCTTGCTCAGTAACATTTTTAATTTACTTAGTAACTAAAAAAATTAATGTTCGGAATTCGTAATGTCGCATCGAAGTTAATTAATTTCACATTTAAATTTTGATATTTTTCCTCTTCTGCCTAGGGAATGCAATATCAGTATACCGGAATACCGCCCAAATTTTCAATACCGAAAAACCGTGGTCCATTCAATACCGGTATTTCGTATTGAATGATATCAAAGTTTTGCAACGAATTACTAGTATATACAGGTTACCATCGCCAAAAACAGGGGTTACCAACGTGGTCCCTCAAAGATTCGCAGTGGCGCCTGCCGAGGTTGGTTTAGGTGTCCTCCTTAACACTTTTAGCTCTTGTAACCAATATTATTGAGCGGGCACAGAATGCTGGAAAGTACCAATCTAAAAAGACTTCATGACTTTGTTTTATAGAATTGACATATATTGTCATACACTGTATTTTTATGATTTTATTCGCAGATTTTTCCACCAATTCGCCAACCTCTCGGATGTGTTTTATATAACGGTATCATTGTATCATTTTACTTTAACTAGCTGAACCCGAGCAATGTTTGCGCGTTTTTTAACTAATTTATAAAAAATTACGGTGTGTAAAACAAAGTTGATCACAATAATTCACATTTAACTATATTAATGCATTTTCCAGGTATTTGTAAGGTTCGCGGGTTCGAATCTCGCTGAGGGCACGGCTGTGTTTGCGTATTGACGATATATTATGCGAAGTCCGTCAGAAACCTGCATTTTAAATTTCATATTAGAGAGTAAATTAATGGTACGCAATAATTGATTGCGAACTTTTCCATTTCCCATAAAACAACAATTAAAAAAGGAATTCTCAACCTGCAGGCTTTCATTCGATTTGAGATTAAAATAATAAAGTATTGACCTACACTCTACGGTTATGAAACATTTTGAATAAAACATAAAGTTTCTTATTCTATTCATCATTTTCCGCCTACGGTACGAAATAGCTCAGTTTAAACGTTTAATGAATGTAACATTCAAGTGGAAAATAAAAGGGTAATTGAAATGATAAGATCAGTTTATAGAGGAATGTAAACAATGGATAAGGCAACTCCACAGGGATATATTTTTCCACTTCCATTATCTCAATGAAGAGAATATAACCATGTAATGTGTCAAAAAAATAACGTATGTCCCTATTCTCATCTAATTTGAAATTTATGTGTGAGCCTATTTGCGTTAATAAGCATTATAGATGTGTAATATAATGGTTCTACTTACTAAAATGTAAGATTCCAGCATTCAAACGATGAATTGAAGATTCAGTTGCTTTGAATAAATCGTTAGAAACGCTTCCCATACGCAGTTAACTGAATAATTATCCGTAAATATTTACGTTTCTATGTATACTAAAGTTGGACATATTCTTTTAGTGATTAATATTGTCGAACTATGCATTCAAGTCGTATGATCATATAGTTCAATTTAATTCCTTCCCATAGGGCAGTGGTTCTCAAACTTTTTTGGTTCATGCCTCCCTTGACAAATTGAAAAATTTTCGCGTCTCCCTATGTTAGATTGTAAGGTAAGTTGTAGCATTAGGCATAAAAAAAAGGAAACATATAGTAGAGTATAAAATATCGTACGTCAATATTCTCATCTAATTTTGAAGTTATGCGTGAACCTATTTGCGTTCATAAGCATTACAGTTGTATAATATAATAATTTTACTTACGAAAAGGTAAGATTCCAGCATTCAAACAATGAAATGAAGATCCAATTGCTTCGATTAAATCGTTAGAAACGTTTCCCATATGCAGTCAACAGAATAATTATCCGTAAATATTTATGTTGCTATGCATCATTAATTTCGAAGTGAATAACGCTTTTCTTTCACCTATTTCAAGGTATAATTGGCATTAATTGAATCGGAGGCAACAATAACAGTCGCCTTGGCAACGCCTGGAAAGAGTACGAAATATCCGTAAAAATTTGGAAACAATTGCGTATTTCTGAAAACTCAACCGTGTAACATGTAAACATTGCAAGAATAAGATAGTATAGAGTTTTATCCGTCGAATAAAGTAAAAACGAAGAAAATCGGTCCATTATTTTAACGAATTAAGGAAAAAACCTTGCACTCTGAAAACTCGAAAATCCCGTGTTAACTTATGAAAACATATAATTTTCTCCTGGATTCGAACCCGGGACTTTATGAAAATGAGAATAGTTTTCTAGGAACCTCCTATCTTGTAGAAACAAAACGCAGTTTACCGCATATCTCTACGACGAACGGATTCTGAGATACAGGGGGGGACGGACGGACACTTCCAAAATTATATATAGGATCTTTATCGTAAGGTATTCCATTTGTAGTGGTTGTGAACGGTCGTCATTCTTATTTTTCTTGTTGGCGAAGTATCACTTCGTATTTTTGCGCTACTCACATTTCTCTATTCATTGATAATAACTGAATAGTAATTTTTATTTGATTTGAGTCAAACCTTAAATTTAATGTTTATGTTTGACTGAATGGTAATTTTTAATTTTATTTTGTTATAGTTTTACCTTAGATTCATTGAGTTTATTTAGTTTGTGTTTCACCCTACATTATATACAATTACAATAAACAATAACTGATATGAAGTACATTTTGAATTAATCTTGTGTTTTTTTACCTGAATTATTCATGATTTTCTTTATTTTTTTAATACCGGTATACCGGCAATGACGAACATCAATACCGAAATACCGGTATTGGTTTTTGGGACCGGTGTTGCATTCCCTACTTCTGCCGTAGGTTTTTATCACGAGATAGTAAATTAAACGTGTGTCATTTTATTTTAAGCCACTTTATCCAATAGTATGAATAATGAAATACACCTTTACTAGGATATACATTTTAGCATGATTCTTTAAATATGAAAATAGGCAAGAACATGGCATAAAATATTTCAAATAGATTGAAATACTAACCTGATGTAATGGGGGTTCGACGTAAAATTGGTGCTTTTTTTTGCTATTGGCTGAAATGGAACGAGAATAAGCGTGCGCTATCTAGAAACAGACTTAAAAGCAAAGTTTTTTCCTACTCTGAATAAACTTTTTTTTTTAAATATTTATTTGATGGAAACTTATGAGATAATATACATGCATACTTGCCTTATAAATCCATTAGAATTATTTCCAGATTATAAATACTTTGGAAATATCATAACAATAGATGCACAAGGTATCAATAAGATGACTAGAATGGCTTAAGCAAAAGCCACCTTCAGAAGGAAGAAAGCTATTCTAACGAGAAAATAAATGAAGCCATACGGATGAAATTGGTGACATTGCATGCATGAGTTGTCTTTTTATATGGAGCAGAAACATGGACAATCATGAAAAATGATACCAAATACTTGGAAAGCTTAAAAATGTGAAGATAAATGTATAAGATAAATGGACAGCATTAAAATGAGAAAGTGCTAAGAAGAATAGAAAAAAGTAAATACAGCACAATAAAGATCAAGGCGAAATGGATCTGATAATACCTGAGGAGAGATAGCATGATTAAAGACAGGTTAGGAAGAGAACTAGAAGAAAAAGAGAAAGGTGGATGAGACAGGTTTCTGTTGATAGACGACTTGAAAGGTAAATAAAGATATCAAGAAATGAAGAAAATTGCGGAAAGCAGGAGTATGATGAGAGCCCTCTCTAGCCAATAATAATCTTGGACTACGAATTATCTATAATGATGATGTCGTACCGCACATAGGTGTACACTTAGGGGTATTTATTTGCTTTCGCTTGCTCTTGCGTGTTTACCTGTGTTTCTGTTTTTTATATATGTTTGTGGAATGGGACTTTTGTATAGAGAATTTATTAATTTATAACCATGTTGTGAGAATTACAACCGCATAAGTACATCTTCAGCTGTGGTATCTATAAATATCTTCACCATAAGACGAAAGCAATTGCTCGAAGAAAAGCGTTTCGAAGTTGTGATCAGCCTGCATTCCAAGAGTGAATATCCTATCTCCTCTTCATTGCGTGCCGTATCCATTAGAATTGGTATTGGGCCATTCTCCGACGCGCCATTGTCCTGAGTTTACGCTGATGACGTGAATTTTGAAGTCTCGCTCTTCCGAAGGTCGGGTGCAGGCCAATAAATCGATGGATGTGTCGCTCTCTCTACCCCCCTCCCCGGTTTTTCCATCACTTTGCTTCCTTAGCTAGAAAGTCAAGTGGCAGGGAAGAAGATTGAGGCGGATTGGGCAGTGCAGGAGGAATATTCCAATCACTTCCAGGCTTCTCTCGTTTTTCTTGCCAGTTTGAGACGTCACAGACGTTCGAAAAACTCATACTTTAATTTCTTCGCCCTCGTGTGACTTGTATTACTTTTTGGGATTATATCGTTGAAATTTTAATGCATCCCATAATTTTGATTTGTCTTTTTTGACCCAAAACTTTAATGTTTCTATAGTTCATGTATTCAAGGCGATGATTTTTAAATCAGTTTAATTAGAGTAATTCTGTTGGTTACATTTGTTCTCCCTATTTATATAATTTGATTGCTTCTTAAACAGTAGATACATTGCCTTTTAAAAAATATTTTAAAAATAACCAATAAGATTAAAGAAATCTGTCACCAAAGTAAGACTCGAACCCGAGACGAGCATTAGGAAGCACGTTAGCCACCCCTCTACCATGTTCAGCTCTTTAAACATGTTATCTCCCTTTAATGTCACAGTTTATTGTTTCTCATACGTCTGATTTTATTTTCGAAGAAATTTTGCCATAAATTAATTTAAAATATACACGCTTACTTATCTCGGTGGATTATCTTGGAGAGCTGAATAGCGGATTTAATTGATTTCTAAAACTTGGTGTAAGAGAATTCTAAAGCATAATGATATATTTTATGGATTTTAAATTAGAAATTTTATAGCTTTATTAACAAATCTGCGATTTATTCCGATTACCACCAGCTTCGCCTTCACTTCCTAAACATTACTATATATTGTATTGCCGCTCACGTGTCGCATGAACGAACGGTTGAAAAGGTTTCGTTTGGAACAATTGTCTTTGCCAGAGAAAGTCAATAATGGCTAAAAAGTTTTCGATAGATATTTATATACATGAGCGACAATACAATACATAGTAATTTTTAGGAAGTGAAGGCGAAGCTGGCGGTAATAGGAATAAATTCGCAGATTTGTTCAAACACAAAATATCGAGAGAAAATGAGTCGGTGTGAATGAAGTTTTCGTAAAGTTATAGATAAGAAAAAATAAAATCGGGTAGGTGTAACGAAAATACCGAGCTCGGGATTGGAATCCTATGCATAGCGCTTCGTAAGCCAGGACGATAACCACTACGCTACATCTACTGTGAGGAACGGGTTGTTCATAATAGGCTTTAAAGGAATCCCAAAGTAAAAAGTTCATTTTCTGGCTAAACTATTAACCGTCTACGCCCAAAATGGAGGCGATTCGTAAATCTCGTCTCGGCCACTATCCATTTACCAAGTTTCAACAAAATCTGAGATTCAAATAAGTGGCCCTCCCTTTGTAAGGATGAGATGGGCAGCAAAGGTTCTTAAGCAGGGATTTCCACTTACTAGGAAGCTGTATAAATCCTCTCTAATGCTAAATATACCTGAAGATTAAGATGGCTTTTGGGTCTAGCGTGCTGACCTATCTTTAAAGGATGGGATCTTCCCTAAGCGAAGCTAAAGGTTTCCGAACCGATCAACTTGGGAATGGTGCCGTAAACCAATTATGTGCCGCCAAATGTTCATTCATCCGCAAAACCTTTGAGGTCCAATGCACAAGATATATTTGTTTAACGTTGTTATTTTGGTTTTAATTGAAAATAAATCGGCATCGTTTTAATTCAATCCTCACGTATCAACATCATACTTGTTTACACTTTTTCAATTTATCTGGAACATGAACGTTGTGGATGTTTCGTATTAGATCAGGAATAAAAATTAATGGTGTATCGTTTCCCTTTGTTACGATACTTGCTATAGTCAAATGAAACCAAAAAACAGTTTGGATCATACTTCACAATATCTCCACCACTACAATTTAGTAAGCTTGTCTGTGTGTCTGTTCCTTTATGCACATCCTCATTTCTCAACCGATTCCAATCAAATTTGGCACGATTGTAGAGGGTACCAAGGGGGAAGGGTAATGCATGGTTTTAGTGTCAGTCTGTCCGTTCGTTTCAACATGGCGGCCCATTTTCTGTTTGCTCCTTTATGCACGTCCACAATTAACCGATTCCAACCAAATTTACCACAATTGTAGGAGGCACTAAGCGTAAGGTCAACACGGGGTTTTAGTGGCCGTCTATCCTTTTAATTCAATATGGCGGACTATTATATGTATACTCCTTTATGCACACCCACATTTTAAAACCGATTTCCACCAAATTTGGTACGGTTATAGAGGACAGCAAGAGGAAGATCAGCACGGGATTTCGTTTCCTTCTGTCTGCCTGATTGATTCAAAATGGCGGCCGATTTAAACATTAAACTACGCGTATTTTTCCGAATTCTGATATTGATTTGAATCAAATTTGTTACGATTGTGGAGGGCTCTATGGAATAATTCATATGTGGTTTTCGTTTCTCTCTGCCCGTTTTATTCAAAACGGCGGCCGATCGAATTCTTAAATATCATGTATCATATAGAATTCCGATCGGATTTGACCCAAATTTCCCCGGGCAACGCCGGGTACTTCTGCTAGTAATTTATAAAACACTGAAAGAGTCGAAATTAATAATATTTCCACCCCAAGGGAAAAGTCTACAAAATTATGAAATAAAATATTATGAGTACCGTAAACTAAAATGGAAGGACACTGAAATCAAGAGGAAATACATTCGTTTCGTCGGTTTTATATTTGAATTTCTCGAATTGATCCTATTTGTATTCAGAGACCAACGATATTTTTAAGGACGAAATTGCCATCCGTGAATTTCGTTTCATGGTATGTACTGATTTACACTAATGATTAATCATCAAAATATGACCTGTTCCAGTTCCTATGCATACACGCCAATCTCAGCGAACATTCTCCGCTTCATCTGAGAAACTCCAGCTTACCCTGAGGGCTTAAAGCCTTTCTCGCGAGCTTTCTAGGGCTCAACTTAGAGCGACTCGTTACGCAAAATAGCGGAACACCTAACCGTGCGTGTGTGGCGATGCATCTTTTCTCTTCTCCTCTTCCAGTTTCCCTCTTGCGTTCTTTTTCACCTCTCCTTCCACACCTTAAGGCCATTGTGTGCCCTCCTGGTTCACCTCAGCGTTCATCCTGAACTTTATGCTACTTGCCCTCGTTTTTCGGTTGCTGAAAAAGTTCGTTCGCATTTTTTATATTTAATTAGTCGACGAGCGCAGTTAAGCTTTTTAAATTTATATTTTTGAAAGAGGTGGATAAAGCTAAGAGTAAGCTTTTCTGTGCTACCGTGTGTCATAGTTGAGGTTCTTTTGACAGAACAATTGAACACAAAATTTTATTTTCAAGGGCGCTGAAAGTTTAATATACTGGCAAGGCAGTGAATTTTATACTCGAGCTAACTCTTACATTTATAATGTAACTAGTGGTTTTCTAACTATCGAAAAAATAATTCTCTTTAGTCGTGACTTTGCGATGTTAGATTTGGTCTTACCAAGAATATTTATTTTATTTATGTTTGCCATGCTTTTAGATCTTTCTATTCCTAATAAACCCTTTAAGAGTTTTTCGAAGAAAATAATCTATATATTTGTATCCTTACAAAAAATTGCGTTTTCAGTGATGATATTATATTTAAAATTCATTAAAAATTAAATTTGCTCGGAGAGTAAAGGTCGATGTATCTTTCGAACAACAATGTCTTCTTCGACATTTTTGTTGGGTGAAATTGGTATTAGAAAATCTTCCATGTTTTTTTATTTCAAATAGTTTAAAAAAGATTTTCTATATGGAAAACGTTTTGAAAATGTTTTATTTTCAATACGACGTAATAATTATCTTGCATGAATGTTAAGTAAATGTTCCAAACTATTAATTTTTATTTGAGGATCGACTCTGCTAAATTTTCCGGTGTATGCCTATGCTTAATAAATCGCCTTTACTCTAAATTTCATTATACAGGAAAATATTTAAAATATACATTTATTGGTATCTGTAATATCTCAACTTTTATTTACGGGTCACTTCATATAAACTGCATCATGTACTTCCTATCAGAAGTATAAGGCTGGGTTATAAACTTTTATAGCAGATTGATGTAAGGAAATAAACATATTAGGTTTCATCATATTCAGTTACCTATTTAGTTATTTATCAAATCTCGTATGCTTAAGATTCGCGACATTTACGATAAAATATATTCTAGTTTTTTTTGGCTGCCATATAAATTCAGATTCTCTATTAAAATAGTTTTAGTATCGTAATATTTATTACCATTTGAAGAATTAGATTATTTCTGTTACTTGAGATTTTTAGGCCAACGTCAGATATGGAATAATAATAATAAATGAATAGCAACTTCAATTTTATCAGCGTCACAAAATTAATAGTTTAAAATCTTTATAATATAAAATTTGCACTGGAATCCATCAGGTATTGCCTATCAACGTCGATTAAATTGCCATAACTGAATTTTCCTTTCCACTGTGGACGTAATTTGTGTACGTAGCACCATTACGTTTTAGTATAAATGTAAGCCCATAATATTATCTCAACCAAGAACATACATCCTTCCTTATGTCTCAGGAAGATTACGACTACGTACCTCTTGAATTTTTCATATCCAAGATGATGGCGTGAAACTCCTTATAACGGAAAAATCTCTTAGCGGAGATGAATTATAGAACTTTTCTAACGTTCAGTTTATCGCTTCTATAAATTGAATTAGTACATTTTATGCGCGTTATCATTCATAAATATACATTCAAATATTTGAGTAAATTTTTGATTCGACGAAAAAACAAATTAAAAAGTAAATTACTCATATACATATAAGAAATTCACGCGTGCATTATTTCTACGAATAACGTAATAAACGCATTGTTTTAATATTTGATATCATCCTCATTCTATAGTCGGGTATAGAATATATAGATATAGATATGGTATAGAATGCCGACTCCCATTTGTCCGCGTGCTCTTCTATTCATTAATCCGGGACGCGTAGAGCGAGGCTCTCTAAAGCAGCACTTTCCTCTTTTTCATCAAGGCCTGGTTAAAAAAGCAGCTTCGCTAATGTAAACACGCAACGCACCTAAAAGACACGGTAGCACACGCACGGGGGAAAACTGTACGCGCGCCGTCCCTCTTTTATTTTTTTCTCTTATCCTGTATCGCACGACCCGTGAGGGAGCGTAGCAATTCCCTTTCTCTCGCGAAACTTACGCTTTTCCCAAGAAAACCATTATCTCTTTTGGCAGTCTCCACGACTTCGCAGCGAATGGAGAGAGAGAAAGGAGTTACCTTTCTCTTTCTCCTCTCTTTTCTTCTCTCTCTTTCACACTAGCGATATGCTGAAAGGAGGCGTTGCGAGAGAAAAAGAGGTGTTGTGTTTGTAGTGGAGAGATAATGATGCGGAGGAAAGGGGCGTGATATGGAAGGGGAAATACAGAGAAAGTGTGGAAAGGGAGGGGGAAATACGCGAAGGATAAAAGGTAATTTTTTTGCTGGGTGGATTTTTTCGAAGGGATTTTAGATGGGCGGAAAAGGATTCGTACGAATGAGCTTTTAGTGGATCTGAGTTTGGAAATAGGAGAGAGTGAAGGGTGGGGGGGATGAATAGGAGAAAATTATGACATTTATGGTGGAAATCAAAGGAGAAAAGAGATTTTCTCTCGATCTTAAAATATTAAAACTTATACCACCAAAGTATCGCGCTGAGTAATGTTCACTTGATGTAATGAATCCATGTTTTTTTAATGGTAAATGTTTGAATAGCTTTTTAAAGTGGAATTCCTACGATATGGCATTAAAGAATTCGTCTTGCGGCTGAAAAGAAGTTTAAGAGTTATCGCTTAAATATAAGAAATTGAAAAATTAAGTACTTTTATTAGGTATTACCAGTACAGGGATAAAAAGTAAAGATGTACCTATATGTAGCGTTTTTTCTCGATTTCTCTGCACTCCAACAAATAACTTGATATTTTTACGTGGGGTTATAGTCCGAGTGTCATACTTTCAGTCGCTATTATTAACCCAGGAAATTATTTAATGTTTTAATTGGACAAGCATTTAGAAAAAACCTGGTTGTATTTAATACATAATTACCACATACAAAAATCATGCCGGAACTTTTTGGGCTTAAATATTTGCATTATTTCAGCGTTTACCCTTTTAGGTTTTCCTCGGGGTTGACTTCCACATGGCAGCCTTTGTTTAGCCTCTTATGGTTTGAGTGCCCCCCACATGCATGACGTTCTCATTTTTGGCTCTTTATGGATACAAAGGCAATCCCTAAACGCCTTTTGTTTCTGTTAACACCTTTCTGTCCTTGCAGACTTCCTGTTGCAGGGTCGTGCGTTTGACCTTAAAAGTGGAAGAGTAATTGTAAGGATTGATGCAGGTCATTTCTTTTGTGACATATTGTGACATATTCACTTAAAACTTCACGGTGAACAACACATGAAATAAATTACTAGTACTGATACTTCTCTATAGCAGTTATTATGCGATCACAGTCAAAGTGTATAGGAATTATGCTCGCAGTACATTGGTTATATTCATATTGCGGTGAATGGTAATTTTTGATCGGTAATGGATAAGTTCAAGCTGTACTCTCAGTCTCCATATTTTATGTCCAAATAAATGTCATGATACATATTGAAATATTCTTCATTGGTTCTCATGTGTGAAAAGGGAAGTATTAGAACCAAATCCATACAATTCGGGTGAGAAAGTCTATAGTGGTTTCGATAAGAGCTGTTGTTTGGCACAGGTTCTACATGACATTCAGCTTAATATGTGTATCATAATTACAAATCAGCCGAAGAAGAAATCGTCCAGATTTTACATTTCACCATTAAAGTTCGCTACTATTGAATAAATGGCGCACCATTATTGATAGTGCTTAAATACAATTATCCCTCATTTATCTACTGAAAATAAAGGCTTATCGAAATGTCTTGTTTGCAGAATGTAATGTTTAAATAGACCTGCAAAATAACAAACGCAATTAAAGCAAAGAAAGAGGTTAAGGAAGAATCTCATTATTCAGACTTACATATTACTCAGCGACAACTTTACTTAATGCTAGAGATTATTTTAATCTCCTCCGTATTTCCGGAAAGACCTACAAAGCTTCACTAGTCTCATTCTCCGGAAAGGATATGTCCCAAAGGTGTCACAACGAATTTTAAATATCGCCGCTTCGGAGTTGAAAAAGATAGCAGTTCTCGTGGAAGGGCTCCCTCTCCTAATAGATCTCAGTCCTCACGCTAGGGACCCAAGGAAATGCTAGAACACTCAAATGAAAGGAGAGAAAGGCGAAATGAAAAAATAGGGCGGCATATGATGGTGACACCATCTATAAAGGGCGCGAGGACAACTAAAGGCGAAACGCAAATTGGCGGCAATGGTGTTCCGTGAAAGTGTCCTCTTCGTATGTTCGGCGCTTCATTCAATCCTTGATTCAAGAAAATAAAGTTTGGGCAGAAAGCCTCATGTGAAACAGTGAATTGTTGAACAAGCTTCAACGTAGTTTCTTGACCAAACTCGTTTTCATCAAATAAAAAAATTAATTTAGTGTAGAGAAGAAAATAATTTTTCGTTTCTGTCTATTCCAGCAATTTTCTGATTAAAATATCTGTTGCATAATATATTTCATTAAAGGTCACATGAGTTTTTTTAAAATTCAGGTGCAATTTTCAAGGGAGTAATAAAACGATTGTATTCATGCATCAATTGAAAGGAATATTTTTCGAGTAAATTTTGATATATGTGTATATTTATTCAAATATTTAAAGTAATTTATCTTTTCAGAAAGTTATAAAAGCAGTGTCAGTCAGTGTCAGTGATATCATAAAAATGGTTTAGATGAGAATTTTGGTGCGATATGAGTGTAATTTGAATCTTTGTTTTAACTTTTAACTATATATCGTAGCTCGAAAGAACAGGCAGATCAATAATATCCGTTGTTCAGGATTTGATATTTTTCTGCTTTTTAATGAAAAATATAGCTAATTTATTCTTGGAAATAAGAAGATTATAGTTAAGCGCAATTCTTCAGTTTATCTCATTTTCAGGTCGACTGCTCTGAATTGCTTTTATTGGGAAATCCTCCCATTGTTGTCCGTCTCAAACCTTTGACAAGTATCATTGTTCCTCTCTCTCGCACCATATTAAAGCCAATGAGATCTATTATTTGTGCCTTAACTCTTATAAAATTAATTCATATAAATCAGCTATTTAAAATAATTTTTATATATTTCTTAAAAATTTATGACGCACTATTCTATTCTTGTAGGTTTTATATTCACCATTTAGTGCACAATTTCTCATGCAAAATTTCAACATTAAGACTTATCCATACCGAAAATCTCTGTAATGCATAACAAATAATTATTGAAAAAGTGAACTAGATTTTTATTGGAAGTCATTTGTGAAATCAACTAATAGTTATTTTATGCTTATTTATGTAGTAAACATCACGAAGAAGTTCTTATGTGGGGTGTAAACTCAAGCCAGAAGAAAGAATGAATACCTCTGCGAATTATTCTTCCTTGAATATTTATTGCGTTACAGTTTTCTAATCTTGTTGGTGAAATCGAGAGCAATAAGACTCAAACGAATTTCTCTCGAAAATTTTACTGCTGAGATAACAGGAAGGGAATGGGTAGTAGTGATAGGGGTGCTAGGAATGTTTCTTAACCTTAGGACCACAGTCGTAAAGAGCTATTCCCGCAAAAACGTTTTATTGGCCTAACGTTCTGTATTGAATTGAAGTGAGGAGAGGAAACTGTTATAGCGGCCATAAAACGAAATAATTTTCCTGAAAGGGTAAATTGCACATTACAGTAAAGCGCGAGATTATGCGTTTGATTATTTGGACAGAAATTACAATGAAAAGGGTCGGATTGCAAGTTGAAGATTATGGCGTGTCGGAGAGGTCAAACAACTCGCTTCAGATCGAGAAAAAAGCTTTTGAAGAGGTTAACAGATAACATTGATATTTGTACGATGAAAATCATCAGAGGAAATGTCATTTTTGTCGGTTAAATATTTGAAGTTATACCAAAAAGTCATAGAAAATAATAATACAGTTTTATAGTGCTATTAATGGCGGGAAAAATATTACGTCCTAATTTTTAGTTCTAATTTTAATACATTTCTCTAATGCGTCGTTAAAATTTCTCTGATCAACATCGATGCATTTATAAATATCGAACAGAATTGAAGTCAGTTTTTATCGGTATCCATCCAAATTTATTTATATATTGACATTTATTCAAGTAAAGATGTGAAGAATTGGTAATTAAAATCATGTCCTACTCTCGTTTTTGGTTAAGTATCTTTTTATTCTTTGAGTTTGTGTCTAAACGCTGAAAATTATAAAATGGGAGCCAGTCATCAAGTTCTACTATTGTTGGAGGACTCCGAGAATTAGGACACTAGAATTTAAAGAAACCTTGGAGATAAAAAATGCTTTAAGAATGACTAATGTTATTTATTTTTCTTCAGAATGGAGTGCGTAGAACGCTAAGGAACAAACCATTAGAGAAATCGACCAAGGAAAAAATCTAAAGTCGTTAAATAAGTAATTTCTTCTCTCTAAGAATGGAGAGAGAGGTGAAATGGCGAACCACTCTCCTTTCCCGTCTGGAGGTTTCCTATGGATTAAAATATTTAACGAAGGCGTTCGTGAGACAGAGCGGTAGGGAGAAAGAGAAAAGCAGGGAAAGTAATAGTGTGAAAATGGAAAAGGTTAGTCGCTCGGATGGATTTTTCATTTGGTTCGTTCTCGGAAAAATATGGCGGAAGCAAAAGAAGCGAGAAATTCGCAGAAAGGAAGGATGTGGGATGACGGTATGGAATAAAAAAATGTATGAATCCAAGGGATCATTATTATTCAGCGACGATACGCTGCCCCGTGAGAATGCTTTATTCATTGCCGTTCGTCTTGCATCTCTGTGGAGTAGATAGGTGGGAATTTGTCGCGTTAAAATCTGTCTGAGCGAGAAAACGCTTTTGTGCTAAGAAACATTTTGAGGGCGTGATATACGGATCCGTCCGTATATCACGCCCTCAAAATGTCGGTCCTTCGGTACGGTGTTACCCGGTGATCTCTTATCTCTGCCCTTTAACTCTCATACCACCGCGGAATGCCTATTTAACGGCTGTCTGAGAAGACGAGATCCTTTTCATCCTTGAACCGAGAAAAAGGATAAATGCGAAGTTAAAAGCGCGGGAATCACGGCTTTCACTATGCATGCGACTTTAAAATTTATGAAACAGTGACGAAGGATATGTCTGGTTTATGTTTTATTTTAAATGAGCACTTAGAGGCATAGAATAGTTCGCAAAAAAGATGGTGATATGCACCAATGAAGTTGAGATTTAAAACGCATGTACGCTCTGACAAGGCAACGGTTGAATCTACGTCTTCAATTGAGCTAACATATATTATTCTCATTAGATAATGGATCATAAGATTTCAACTATCAAAGATACCTAAATTTAAAGCAAAAATTAAAGATAAAGGAGGAAATTAATTTTCCCAATGAAAATGGAAATGAATTTAGAACGACTTTTGCAAAAAGAGCCTATGATTCCATAAGCATTAAATAAGCATATATTAATTGAGCATATAGGTATTGTATTTTGGTAGGTTTTATATTTTGGTATGTTTTGTATTTTTATTGTATTGAGATGTAACAACAGATCTACGTAGACAATCATAAATAATTATAGACAACATTTATTGCTCTTCGTATAATTAAAAATACTGTGGTACATACATAAAGGAATGTTGGTCTTTGATTCTTTCATATATATGGGGTTTATCTATTTGGCTTTGCGATTTAGTCGTCAATGTAACCATGAATCGTGTTTGCAATGGCAAATGAAGTAAATCTGAGCTAAAATGAAAATGAAACATAAGTTGAATGAAAGGTGGATAAGAAATGGCCAGCATTGTGGCGGGGAAAATGAAAAAAGGACCTCGGGGGAAAATGATAGGTATTATCATTTTCGAATATTTCATCCATGGTGTTGTGAAACCTTTTGAAGCAACTAAATATTTCAGACCCTCATCCAGGGATTATTTTCATTTTCTTCCAGGAGGCCGAACCTCTCTCTTTTCGCGCAACGGGACGGTGAAGGGGTAGAGATATTCCCTCTCGGATTGATATTTTATGGAAATAAGGCGATGAAAATCACGGGCAGAGAACATCGGGGAAAGGTGAGGAATTTATGATGAAGGCAGACGAATTTGAAGAGGTCGAGATAGTAAAATAACTTAGATGCAAACCGTCAGCCTTTATTTGTATGCCTTAATATTAGAGATAAAGAACGAGAGCAAAAGATATATATTTTAAAGTGAATAAATCATATTCAAATTGATTAAATATTCATTTCGACTAAAGATGAACCGAAGAAATAATGTATGATCTCCTCATTTCAAGAAGCTATTGAAGAAAATTTATGCGGGTCATTTCCGGTTCCGTTAAAGTTTAAAGGAATAAATTCTAGCAGAAAAAACATAAGAGTAGTCTATCGAATCAGTACATTAGTTATTAAGCGTGACTTTTCAAGTAATATCTGGTGCAGATCATGTGCAATTTTTTTTATTTCATTGTTCTATTAAGCTTTGTTCTAGATTGGCCAGCAACGCATACGACTGTTCCTCTAATCTTGCGATTAATTTGGAATATACATGCATATAAAGCTAACTGTGTGATAAAAAGAACGAATGCTACAGCATATTAACTAAAAGAACAAGAGTCGAGGAAGTGACCTCAGACTTTATTGGGCAAAAGTGGCAAAGAGGTCGCAAACGTGTTACTTAAAGAAGCCTATATATTTATAAGAATTAATAAGTTAAGAAGATTGTCAATGAGGAATAAATTAAAATATCTCCGATGAGTGTAATGTCATTTGGAGACAATAAATTACATGGGAATGAGAAAACATGGAGAATTGAGACGATAAGACAATATATGGTGCAATAAGTCTGGTGAAGAAAGAATTCAAACCAGAGCCTATTAAATAAGAGGTAAGATTTGATAGGCAGGGAGATTAGGAAGTAGGTTAAAGAGGAAACGATTTAAGGAAAAAGTACAACATGGAAATGAAGAATATCGTGGATAATGTAAAGGAAGCAAATACTTGAGAGAGTTCAACTGACAGAGAAAACTGCTGTTGCGCACATATTATTTTGTACGCACGAATTCCTGTATTTAATGGTGGAGTCGTGCGAAGTAATGGTTCTCGGTGGAGAAAGCGAGTAGCGAGAATTTTAATTAAAAAGTAAACTATGAGGCTGTGATGTTTTTATACTTTTACATTTAAAATTAAATACTATTTGATTACATCTAAAACTTATTTAAATTTGCGGTGGCGACATTTTCCTTGTCTTATAAAACCCAATTAAAATTTTGTAGGATGAATTTGTAAAATTTCGAAGGACAGTCAGCGACGTTTCATGAAATAATTATAAGCGTAGAGAGATTTTTATTCGTATATATTATAAAATAAAACGTAGAAGTCCGATCATTAGGCTGCGGTAAAAAGAAATACGGTCGAAAAGACTTATAAGTAATCTCCGTGTGAAAAGGGGAGAGATTCGTTTTTCATCTCGGAGTACTGAACTAAATAACAAAAGCGGCCGTAGGGACGTTGAAACCTATCAACCCCTAGGTTCACAGAGGAGAGAAAAAAATCTAGAAAATTGTGCGAAGGAAAAAAACATTTTTCTCGCAGCTCATGGGAAGCAGGATATGAGAGTAGCTTAATGCTTGATGGGGAGGGAGGGAGGTGACTTTCGTTTCCCTCTCTCTTCCATTTATAAAGCGAACCGAGGGAGAAAAGAGAAAGAATGAATCGAAGGGAGGGCTTGAAGAACGCCTCGACGCGATGGGGCAAAGAAACAAAGGACAGCTAGGAAGATGATGGAAAACACGGGAGGGTAGAAATCCGCTGGGTGGAGAGGCTCTTGAATAGCAGGTGACGTTAGATCGAGGGAATTTTCGCCGGGTCGATGCTCCATTTTTCTCCCCTGATTATCGTGGCTGTGTTAGGGAATTCTCGCGGGTCCATTGTTGCGCGGGCCGAGGCGTGCCAGTCTCCGTCCGACATATTTGAAGGTCACACATGTGAGCTCACGGTATGGTTTCCTCCACGTCGTTTTGTTTCCTTTCATCACACGCCTAATTTCCCCCTCCTCCTCACTCTCTCTCTCTCTCCAACCAAACCAGGATCATTTCTCACTAATTTTACTTTCTCATATACGAAGTATATTGAGAAAGTATTGTTATAGCGAAAAAATTCGACGTCGAGAATTTTACGGAAATATACGTTTTAGGTGTCGCTGAATCCGAAAAATTGGTTTTCGCAATGCCGTCTGTCTGTCTGTTACTGGCTCTGGAGCCTAAACGGTAGAGCAAAAATCTATAAAACCTCGTACTTAGCCATTTTATCATTCTGAGCAGAGTATATGAAGAAATGATTGACATTGCTCAATAATTAAGGGAAGTTTATTCTACGCATTTTTAACAACAATTTGATTTTCTTAAAAACGGCTCTAACGATTTTGATCAAGTTTTGTATAGTTACTTGAGTTTACGTCTTCAGTAATACTATGTAGTTCGTATTTCTCAATAAATGAATATAAGGTTAGTTTATTTTAGGCAACTTTAGCAATAATTTTATTTTCTCAACAACGGCTCTAACGATTTTGATCAAATTTTGTGCAGTTACTTATGTATACGTCTGCAATAATACTACATATTTTATTTTTCATAATGAATAAATATAAGGCTAGTTTATTCTTGGGCAACTTTAAGAAAAATTGGATTTTCTAAAAACCGGCTGATACGATTTTCATTATCTAAAGATAACTAAACGACGCATTATTACATGAGAAAGTTTGTACAATGTATGTTGTACCGATTTTTTAAAAAGTAAGGTTCTCTTTTTCCCTCTACATCTTTCTACATTTCTCTTGCCATTGTCTCTATTAGCAAATATCATTTGTACTATTACGCAGTATTTGGCCAGTGTAAGATTTTAACTTTCTCTCCACCCATTCGTAGATTATTGCGCACTATTCGCTCACGGGAAAATCGTGTCTCTCTCCTTATATCACCCTCTCCATCTGTCTCTTTTCACCTCTCTCTCATCCATAAACTTCAGGAAATTTCCTTCCGGGTGTTTCGCCAACGCATTCGTCAAATCCTTTTGTATAGTTTATAATGCTGTGGCACTACAAAAGGTCGAATCGACGCTTTTATGCGAGGAATTTTTACGGTTTTTCTATATACTGTACTTTGCTAAGAAAATTTTGACTAACTCCAGAATAACAATAAATCGCTTGTCGAGTATCGAAACGGAATAATCTTGTTTTATTTTTTTTATCAATTTTGAGGTTTCTTTAACTGCGATTTGTAAAAAGTAACTATCCGTGAAGGTAGTTAATAGCTCCATCAATAAATCAGGTTATACTAATGACGTATTTTGTCTCCTGACTCAGATTTTTCGTTTCATTTGAATAATTGATTATATGAAATTTAAATCAATTGAAAATATTTTCAGATATACATTTATTTTGATAGTTAATTATTACTAAATTATTGTTTATGTGGTATACGTATTATTGTTAGTTACATGCCCTGTAAAAATTATTTCCAAAAACAGTATGGTTTTCAAGAAAACAAAGGCACAAGAAAAAGCATTAGAAAGTTTTTATTTCACAGGCAACAGATAGTTAGACAAGTATAAAATGAACAATAAATTATTATTTTTATTTCTGTTGTTATTATAGGCAGTCGTTTCATAAGTATTTATTAACAAAATAGCGTAAGTAATTTTCCATGAAATATCTCAAATAATAACGCATTTGAAAATGATATATATTGAAAAGTTTTCTTCACATACACTGAAATATGATCACATTATATTTTATAGCACCTAATTTTATATTAAAATGATAAAATTAAGAGTCTAATTACAGTAAGAAAATCATGGAAATTTCAAGGGATAGTAATGAGCGGTATCCCCAGAATAGTTTTGTGCTTAAAAATATATGTGAAACGCATTTTTCTGGTATTACTTTTTGGCATTGTTAATAGAGAAATCAGGAAATCATAATATTCTCATTTTGCAGTATTTTCCTGATTACTTTCACTGCTTTGTTGAGTCCTTAAGGTGTGTGTATGTGTATGTGTGATAAATATTAGGCTTTCACTAACTTAGTTGGTTTCTCATTACCATTCAGAAACACGTTATTCTATAATATATGCTTTTCTTTTTCTTTGCGTTTAAACTTTTGCCATTCTCTAAAGCACTTTCCATTAATTTTGTGATCACCGACTGTGAAAAAACAATGCTTTACTTTAGGAAGAGGTTCCTTTGTTTCCATATACTTCCTCCAGTTTTTGTCGAACACCAACATGAAAATATGTGTATCTCTGATAAAAATCCTGCAATATTCTGACCTTTGATCTTAAACAACAGATACTCTCCTTTAAAGCAAAAAAAAACTCCGCCCTTGCTCTTTTGATATTCCGTCATCTATAGAGGTATAGGAATCATTTCATGCTTGCGGAAAACGAAACATTTGTTTTAGTTTCGAAAGAATTTTATGGAGTTGAATCATATTGCAGATAATGCCTTTAATTGATATTTCAGTAATGCATGCATTTTTTCGGAGAACGAACGTTTTGTCAAATTTTACCTTGTAGCTTAGTGGTAAGAATGAAACTCTTAATCTAACAAAAAAATCTTGATTTTTTCGACTTTCACTGGCATAAACCTGCATGAAATTATTATAATAATTACTTTAGACTTTAGAAATTAAAATTTTTACGAATCGATTTTGTTCCTTCAGTTTATTTGTTCTTGGTAGAAGTCTCTTATATAATTACTAAGTGTACAGATTTTTACATTGTAAATAGTTAAAACTTAAAAGCTATATTCGAGATTAATTCGATACACAAGATTTTAAAAGAAATAATAAGGCTTATTTAAAGATTGCACTCTTGAAACACAGGCAATAGGTATACGTAGTATTATTTAATGATTATTTAATTTTATTTCACATCATATTTTCATTTTGTAGGCGGATTCGTTAAATAGCTAAAACGTCACTTGAGGAAACAATCTAGGATATCCATTCATAATCAGAATAATCATCCACTAATTTAATTTAAATTATATTATTTTAGTTATGCAGTCATAAAGCGAAAAAATAAAAAAATAAAGTATATAGATCTGGATAGCTGCGATAACATTATTGACTGGGTTAAGCAATTCCGGAGAAATACTGAAATAAAGTGATGTCAAAATCAGCAGAAAAATATTTTTTTTTAATAATCACCATGCTCAACACGAATCTTGATCTCAAGTGTTTAGAGCGTGTCTGCGGTTTTCGTTCCTAACACCAAGTTTTTCCCCATGTTGAACCCAAAGGACTCGCTTCCAACGCGTAAACTTGGCTTTCCCAGCCTTTACGAGAAAAAAGAGGTCTGGCAAGCGCGTCAGCTTCGCAAATGACTCTCTTAGAGCCGGTTACGTTTTCCTATCTGCTTAAAACCATAAACTTAAACCTTTGTGCAAAGGTTAGTGAAAAAAGTTCCTTCGTCACACGAAGACGCGGGAATTTTCGCAGTACTTATTAAATCAATTTTAATGACGCGATTTTTTTCATGCGATGTCGTATAGTCTGTGAAGTTTAATTGCTCCCCAGAGTTATTACAGAGATAAATTATGACTTTTTCTAGTCTAATTTTACAGAAAGTCTACTGCGTCTCACGGTAGAGTAATTACATTTAATTTATTCATCTCGCTTTTGCTGGAGCCATTCCAAACTACAACTGAAATGGTTGACTATGATGAATGATAACATACGCAATACGTTTTTGACGGATAAAATGCGCATGTATGCAGAGTGCTGCTTAAGATTATTGTACTCTGTTATACCATCGCAGTTCCATAGAAATTGTCCAATCAACAAGTTAACAGAGGTAATTCTTTGATATTTTTTTGTTATTTTGTGAGATTTTCGGTGATATTATATTTCTTAAATGCTTATACGGGTTAAAAAAATTGAGGTTATTTTATACCAAATGAATGAATTCGTACCAAATATTATATGTTTATATCTAAGATCATGCTAATTTCAGACAACTATTGTATGTTATTGAGTGAACTCAGGTACGGTGCTATCGACATCATTCTGGGAACTTTTTGATTCACCCTCGTATTTGGTATTAGCTTCTGTAGATATTAGGGTTTCACATGGAAGTCCCCAGTATTGAAAGATTATCTCCCGGCCATCACGTAGCTGCAGTTTCTAACTGGTTAGGACGAGCGCCGTAAAACATATGTGAGTTTCTCATGGGAGTCGGATTTAGGTGATCCTGGTGCCCGCTTGGCTCTCACTTTAAGTGTTTACCTACCGCGGTGGTAGTAAGGTTCGGTTTTTGTCGTCTGGAAGGTGCGCCATTCTTGCCCCGAATTTACAGTTCTACTCATCCGGTAGAATGTATGACCCAATTCAAATCACGTTCTGACATTTCTATTTCGCCTCGTAAAATTTAAAACTTCCGCTCTCTCTCTTCCGGGTGAAGTAATATTAATTTGTTTTTCTTATGACGCAGTTATATTTCCGAGTGCCCTTCGCCTGCATCTCACTCTCCAGGGATTAGAAATTGACCTATTCTTTTTACAAGCTTATCCGTTATAATCTTTATTTTTTCTGTTTAATCTTCGCTAATTTAACAACGAGAGTTATTAAAAGTAGCTTCCTTTCTCATAAAACTCTCAATTTAGTCAGGTCGTCGGTTATTCTTTCAAGAGGAAATATAAAATTTTTTCAACATTTTCGTAAACTTCATCGACCCAGAAGATCGCGAGCTGCTATAGTTATAGAAAATAAACGTACAACTTTGGTGCGAATTGGGGACTAACGTCATCGTTTAGCTGGATGAGCTAGCTTGTAAGAGTCGTTTTGAGGATAGACCTTAGTATACCATCAAGATGGAAAGAGGATTCCAGCTAATGAAAGTCATTTGAATGGACTCGAAAATTTTGCGGACAGATTATTGCTATTTCACTTGTACTAATTCACCGCTGAAGTTGAAAGTTATTTATATGCTACATTTAAAACTAGTAATCTTGCGACTATTCCTTATTTTGGTGGTTTTTCAAGAGGTAAATTTAATATAGACTAACAGTAAAAAATCATGAGATCTTTCCTGAAGTCCAACCTTCGTGAAAGATTTTACGTAGTTGATGTTATTTGAATTATCGGTTAACTCATCAATATCATTGCACCATGTTAAGCTACATAATATTTTCTCGAGACGAAAAAATTATTGCCAGGTAAATGAAATTTCAAGAGCTTTTGAATTTTAGCTTATAGTTTTTTTTTTTAATGCTCTCGTGGATTTCTTTCATCGATAGATAATCGCACTGTAATTTATTGATTAAATGACGAACAAAAATGTAAACGGGACCATTAAAAGAAATTTAACCAGCGTTTTTGATATGACTTCTTTAAATTTCTTTTGTTCAAAACTTTATTTATCCAACATCGTTGCCATCATTTCATTTATAAATTATGACGATCATGTTTCATTAGTTCGCGCAAATTTTTTATCACGTTTATTATTCCCGAGAACTATTTAAAAATAACTGCTTCACGCTAAAGGTACTTCTTTTATCATATCATTTTATGTTTGCGATGAATGCTAAAAATCACGTTTTTATTTAGGTATTTGTAAAGAAACGATATTTGGGTCATGTTGGCTTCATTTAGAACCGTTTTATAGTCCATATTTTTTCTTTTCTAGGTTTGTTTCATTCGGTCGTAAATTTAGGACTTTATGGAATAAACTGTGTTTTCTTTTATCATTTTGTCGCGTTTACTAATCCTTTTAAAGCGGAAGTTGAAAAATGTTTTTGCGAGAAACAAAGCACAACAATTCAATCTAAAAGTCTGAATCCGCGCGTGCCATCCGAAAACCAACGGTGAAAGTTATGGCACTGTTGTGTTATGAGCTGGTCATGTACAATGCACTTGGGGATGACCTACCATTATTCATGTTAGGGCTAATTAGATCAAAATTTCCACATTGTGGTTTGAGAAGATTTGGCATCCAATCGATATTATTTTGAACGAGTGCATAAATATTAATCAGTTTGTTTAACATTTATGAATTTTTTACGGCCGAATGAGTAAAATTTTTCAAATCTCTATAATCCTGTTTTCGTTATTTAGAAAATTCTACCGGTTGAAAAAATTTCAGCATTGTAGCACATTTAGAAGTACCTAAACTATGAAATGTTTGTTTAAATGTTTATAATTTTCTCCATGCCATCTACAATTTCTGATAATTTCAGCTCTCCAACTATTGTAGTTTGGACTAGACATTAGTCTCCTCCTATATCCTCCGTAAGAAGAGAGCATATATAATGATAGTAATATGTGCTTGTATTCTCCAAGCATTTTATCTCACCTTATTATAAATAGTAAGAGCCGACAAATAAAATTTAAACGCAAAAGTGCCCTGCACCAATTTCAATGCCTTTCTTATGGGAAATAATCTCAAATTTAAGGCTGTCTGGAGTCGAACCGATGACACCAACGCAGGAGTTTTAAATAATATGGAGATATTCTCATGACATCTATAAACCCTGAAAATATCTTTATTCCTCTTATGTTAGTTTCGTCTATATGCAGGAATTAATTTTTTCCATGCTTTCTTATGGGAAATATACCGGGTCGTCTGGAGTCGAACCCAGGACACTTGCGGTAAAAGTGATAATGGTTCCCAATAGATCATGTAAATATATAACAATTTTCCAAGTTTCAATACTCTATCTTATCGGAAAGTGCAAGAAATTAAATTTCAAAAATGCCGCAATGCTTATGGGAAAAAACTCAACTTTCGGAATTTCTGGAGTCGAATCCATGACAACTAGGTAGGAGATCTCAATTTTTCTGAAGGCTTCTCTATGCTATCTTCAATTTCTAAAAATTTCAGCTCTCCATCTGTTTGGGCTTGACATTAATATCCTCCTATATCCTTTTCTGTAAGAAGTGTCTATATGTAATGATGATAGGAGGATATTATTAGATTAAAATTAGAATGATTTGGCCTACAATCTTCGGATATGAACCATTTTTAAGAAAACATTATAAAGTTTCTTATTCTGTTCATATTTTTCCGCTTACAGTTCCAAATTATTCAATGTAAACGTTTAATTCACACAGTTTGAGGAAATCTAGCCATTTGAAGGGGATGTTGCCTTGCCTACCAATTCAATTGTTAGACCTCTATAATATATCATATTGATATCCAATCCTTATGGGTACAAATGTGCTTTGAATGCTTTTTATACGAGAGAGAGGGGGGTGGAGAGAGATAGAGGGGGGAGCGAGAGGGAGATTGCGTGTGAGAGGGAGGGAAAGAGAGGCAACTATTTTAAGTTTAACTAAAGATAGCCCGTCAACAACAGAATATTCACTATGTACAAATGTTGTATATGGCAAAATATTTCATATGTAAAAGTATGATATTAATTATTTTAAATGAAAGTAATAATAATCTATCTATCTATATATCTATAATTCTTCCGTTCACATTTCAACTGGCATTACACTAGTTTTTAATAATAAACATAGATAAGCTTGAAAGGTTTATTGAATACTATTTGTTTTAATCTCATATCTGCAACACTTAAGTACTTAGCCCTCATTCTCCCTCCCCCCTACCTCTCCCTCCTCCCCTCCCTCTATCTCCCTCTCTCTCTCTCCCTCTCGCTTCCTCTCCCTCCCTCTGCCTCCCTCTCTCCCTCTCGCTCGATACATCCACGTAAATGCTTCGTATTTCTATCGTATGACGTATGAGTATTGACGAAATAATAGGAATCTCGAGTCTCAACAATGATATTCGTTCTCCAGGAAACTTATCGATAAAAGCGCGATATTTGGTCAAAATTTGTCACATATTCTTTAAATATGAGTAATTTCGAACGGAATGCGAAAATCGACGATAAGAATAAGAAACGTGTTGCATTCTTCTTTAAAACATTCCACGAACGGAGATTGTATGTCAATTTTTCTAATTTTAATTTGCGAAAGAGTGAACGTCTGCACGTCGAAAGATCGTATTTTACTTGTTATCTTACGGGAAACAGATATTATCTCCTGGAGTCGAACCGGGGTCTTTTTTCGGGATTTTTTTCGCCATTTCTTTTTAATGCGTGATTCATGCATTCCTGCCAAATTTCAAAATCGCACCTACTAGAAAATTATCTTAAATCGCGTCTAGAGAGTGTGAGGACAAGAAAACAAGAATTTTACGCCGATTATAATATAGATTATGAGGTGCCACTTTAGTGAAAATTAGGTTTTTATGCTTGCTTATGATTACTTTTTCATCATGGCTTCGCGGTCCGCATACAAAGTCTTCGCGGGCCGTATGTTCTTCATCACTGCTCTACCTTATGCCACCTTCCTGTTTTATGTCCTGTACTCTTTCGTACAATTTGTTCCTCGCACTTCATATTTTGGTGAAACCTCTATTTCTCTTTATTCCCTCTTTTCTAATTATTTCTTAGTCCATATCTTCTCTATTGCCGTCCTATTTCCCCCTACGCCTTTCACTTCCGTTCGCTCGCCATTTTCTCATTTCTCTTTTGCCTCCGATCTTTTACACGCAGCTTTCGAGACGTTGAGGAACACGCTTTTCATCAGGCGATTATCCTTTATTCATCCCATTCATTCCTTCTCTTACCCCCTTCGCTTATTCATCTTCGTCCGCTATACCTTCTCCTATGTGTATATATATCTTCTTCCTTTTTCCACAAAGGGGAATTTCGTGAAATGTTTATCTCGTGGCATTTTCATAACTCCTTGAGGCCTTGAGCTTAGAGATCCCCAGGAGGCGACCAGCTTTCTCCTAAATGGGATCGTTCACTCAGGTATCCCTTTTAAAACCCTCGTTTTCTCAAGTGCCTTGCTGGGGTCAGCATTCCGGTCACCAACCTCTCATGCGTGTGTATTTTCATCAAGAGACTCGGAAGTACGTGTCTATATATCTCCCTTTCTCTCATTTTCAGTTCTTTATCTTATGTTGTTTTACTAAGATAATTTTTTCCATGAATTTGGTTTTTTATTTAATTATAGGAATAAAATTAAAATATTGCATTTTATTCTCCGGAGTATATAGAAATCTTAAGGAGCCTAGAAGGTTACTAATCTTATAAAACTCCGATAGTACAAAAATCATTTCAGAAAAAAACTCATCAAAACATATGTTTAACGAGCATTTGAAAATATAAATTACTAGCTGGGGTACCCGGCGTTGCCCGGGATAGGCAACAATAAAAACTGATTTTATTCACATTTGTTGTCATTATACACACATAAGTAATTTTAAAATGCAAATGAAAAATATGCTGCACTTGTTCGCGATGCAAAGTTTCAGTTCTTTAGTTTTTATGACCGTTTATTTAATTTTTTGACTCCCCCCCCTTCCAAGCCATAAATTAAAAAATAAGCCCGAGGTGCACACCCTCAGGTTTCCCTAAGTACACATGCCAAGTTTCAGCTTTCTAGTTTAATTGGATTTGGAGTTACAGCGTTAACACTCAAACAAACTAATTGTAAGATATATTTTCTTTTATTTATGTGATAAATCAAAATGTACATCTTTATATAAGAAGAGAAAATAACTATGTAACTTTCAATATTAAATTTTAAAAAACGTACGTCTCTATTCTCATCTAACTTTAAATTTAAGCGTGAGCCTATTTGCGTTAGTAAGCATTACAGATGTATAATATAATAGTTTTATTTACAAAAAGGTAATATTCCAGCATAAAATTAATGATGAAATGCCTTGATTAAACTGTTAGAAACGCTTCCCAGACGCAGTCAACAGTATAATCTATACATATCTATAAAGTAAGGTGTTTGTATGTATGTATGTATGTATGTTCTACTAAGGCTCAGAAACTACAACACGCAGAAAATAGAGGAAGGTGTCATATTAACCGTTATCATGTGTACGGTGGTGTAGTAAGGTTTTTAAACCGATTCGGTGTACTATTTAATTATAATAAAATATTTTCGTTTATATGGGATATCCATTTAAAATTTTTTCGTAAATTTCTCGAATTTTTTAACTCCTTACATATATATATCGCAGACATATGCTCTCGCAGACTTTTTTGTGGTAAATTATCTCCTCTTTTGGAATAATTTTTTAAAAGAGGGGCTTACAGATCAAATAAGACGAATTGAAGGGAAAATCTTATTTTTCATTATTGCTCAGCATTTGGATATACTTAGCAACCGATGTAAACAAATTACGTTTGAACTATAAACATATCGTAAACGCAGAAATAGTTGCACGCTATTTTGTGATTGTTGGTTGTTTATTTAGCAACTGAATAGAAAGCGTCAGTCGCCATCATCAGATACATTGAGCTTTAGGAGATTATTCGTTGGTTGGTTTCGGTTAGTTTGTTGTTTTCATTTGCTTTCGTTTCGTGTCCATTTTTTGTGTTCTTTGTTTGTTTTCCTTGTTTTCGTTCTTAGTTGTTCATTTTGTATTCTTTGTTTATATTCTTTGGTTGTGCTCTTGATTTTTATTCCTTGATTACTTATTTGTCGGTTTACACCTTTTATGCCGGCTATTGGTTGGAGTTTAATTCATTTCTTTTTTCTTGATGGTTTTTACATTGAACTTTAGGAGATTATTCCTTGGTTAGTTTGTTGTTTTCATTTGCTTTCGTTTCGTGTCAATTTTTTATGTTCTTTGTGTTCGTTCTTAGTTTGTTATTTTTGTATTCTTTGTTTATATTCTTTGGTTGTACTCTTAATTTATGTTCCACGATTATTTATTTGTCGGTTTACACCTTTTCTGCCGGCTATTGGTTAGCGTTTAATTCATTTATTTTTTCTTGGTGGTTTTTGTAGTTTTTGTATCGGTTCGTTTCGTGTTCTTTCCAGTTTATTTCTTGTTATCTTTAAATATTTGTTGCTATGCGTCATTAATTTCGATGCTTAAACAAAAGTTCGAAGCGAACAACGCTTTTCTTTCGTCAATTTGAATGTTTAATTGGCACTAATTGAATCGGAGACAACAATGATGGTCGCCTTGGCAACGCCCGGAATGAGTACGAAAAATCTGCAAAATTTCGAAAACAAATGCGTATTTCTGAAAACTTCGACCGTGTAACATTGCAAGAGTATAGAGGTGTATCCGTCGAATAAAGTAAAAATAAAGATTCGATGAGCGAAGGAAAAAACCTTGCACTCTGAAAAATCGAAAATCCCGTGTAAAATTATGGAAAAATATAATTGCCTCCTGGATTCGAGCCCGGGACACTTTAGCAAACGAAAATATCTGGGATCTCATAGCCAGTAGAAACAAAACGCCGTTTAAAATGGTACCTTTCTCTTGCTTCTACGATCTGTAATTTTCGAGTTTTAAATTCATGATGCAAGCATACACACATACATACACACATTCATTTTTATGTATTAGATTGTTGAGCTTTGATATTGTTAGAAAATAAATTTTCTATTTTTTAAATGAGGGCGATATTTCATAAAAAATTAACACGACTTTTAAAGCTCATTTATAACATATCCATTTTGAAATTTTAAGTTCAAAGAGAATATAAACCAAATTAATACTTGATAAAATAAATATTTTTACTTCTTTTAGTAGGGGCCTAGCAATAACAATCACACGCTTGAATAAAATATGCAATAATATGAGAGTTGAATTCTCACATTTAATTAATAAGGCAATAATATTTCATAATAATGATCGATAGGATTTAAAAACTCTGTCTCCAACATTAATGTTTACATAGTGATGACAACAATTCCGGAAGACCACCAATATTCATTTTAATGTACGTAATAAATATTTCTTTGTTTAGTATTTTTATTCAATTATGGCTAAAGTTAACATCATTAAATGGGAAAGGATATTCATTTTCATAGAATCAATTAATGAACCTTTCGATTTTCTCTTGTGAATATTTCATTATAGTTATCGAGTACATTGTAAACAGTTTTTGCCTTATACGAAAAATAATCTTAAGTTATTTAATAGTCAATCGATACTTATTTATATTTATAAGCTTTTCTAATTAGGGCAAGAAACATTTAAAAAATCTGGTTGTCACTTCATTGTTTATTATTACAGAGTCTTAATAAAACTCACTAGGTAATTTATTTGGAAATCGAAGCGTTGGTCGAAAATTAGGGAAACATTGCTTACCGACTTGAAAACACATTTGTATAGTAATTCCACCGTAAATAGGCTTTTCACTGCAATATGATTCGTTCCATTGCATCTCGTTAAAATGTTAGCTATTTAAGTAACATAAAAGGAATGGTGATTTGATGAGAATACATAAATCTCAGGTCGATTGGAAGATTGCAAATTGCTTCACTCTGCCTTCATTTGAAAAACCGTCATGTTTAATCTAAAATAGGAAATTCATTGCAGAAAAATGAAATTTATTCTCTCACGTTACTGGTTTTATGGATTTTATGATTTTGTTTTCTTGAGGACATCATGATAAGAAATCATTTTACATTTATCCGCCGAATTAAAATGCTGGCGCGTAGGGTTAAGGATGCTGGATATAATTTGAGGAGTTGAAATAATATTTTCTTGATACCGAAAAACTCGCATAGGTATATGATGAACTATGATAAAATGTTCAAATAAAAGGCATTTCTTAGTAAAAATATTGAAGAACTGAACAACTACGTTGATTTGTTTTTTGAGGAACAAAAGACGTCCCTATTCCTATCTCCTTCCCTCTCTATCACGCTCTCTCTCTCTCGTTCTCCTCCTCGCTCTCACCGTATTCCCTCCCTTTCATTCTCCGAGCTTTGTTACCTCTCCCACACCTCTCACTCTGCCTCCCTCTCGTCCTCTCTCTCTCCCGTCCTCCCTCTCTCGCATCCTCCCTTCCTCCCTCTCGTCCTCCCTCCCTCCCTCCCGTCCTCCCTCTCTCGCGTCCTCACTCCCTCCCTCCCTCGCGTCCTCCCTTCCTCCCTCGCGTCCTCCCTCCCTCCCTCGCGTCCTCCCTCCCTCCCTCGCGTCCTCCCTCCCTCCTTCGCGTCCTCCCTCCCTCCCTCGCGTCCTCCCTTCCTCCCTCGCGTCCTCCCTCCCTCTCGTCCTCCCTCTCTCGCGTCCTCCCTCCCTCTCTCGCGTCCTCCTTCCCTCGCGTCCTCCCTCCCTCTCTCGCGTCCTCCCTCCCTCCCTCGCGTCCTCCCTTCCTCCCTCGCGTCCTCCCTCCTTCGCGTCCTCCCTCCCTCCCTCGCGTCCTCCCTCCCTCCCTCGCGTCCTCCCTCCCTCCCTCGCGTCCTCCCTCCCTCCCTCGCGTCCTCCCTTCCTCCCTCGCGTCCTCCCTCCTTCGCGTCCTCCCTCCCTCCCTCGCGTCTCCCTCCCTCTCTCGCGTCCTCCCTCCCTCTCTCGCGTCCTCCCTCCCTCTCTCGCGTCCTCCCTCCCTCGCGTCCTCCCTCCATCCCTCGCGTCCTCCCTCCCTCCCTCGCGTCCTCCCTCCCTCCCTCGCGTCCTCCCTCCCTCCCTCGCTTCCTCCCTCCCTCCCTCGCGTCCTCCTTCCTTCCTACCTTCCTCCCTCCGTATCCCCCACTCCCTCCCTATCTCCATCTCTCTATCCTTCTCTATCTCTCTATCCTTCTCTATCTCTCTATCCTTCTATATCTCTCTTTTTCCCTGTCTCTCTCCGTCTCTCTTCCTCTCTTATACTTCCTTCTCTATCTATTTTCTCTCTTTTCCCCTTTCGCTTTTGTGTCTTCTTCTTTGCCTCATATACGTCTTTCCATTACTTCGTCTCTCTCTCTCTCTCCGCTTTATTGTCGTATTTTTAACTTGCTATTTCCAACTCCTTCAATAAATCCGTCTTAAATTTCAGTAAAAGTTTTCGCGGGCTAAATAACGTATTCTCGGTCGACCAGTTTTAAATTTCAAAGCGGTTGACAGATGAGGCTGAGTGAATCATGTTTATTGTATCCTGTAAGAACGTACCAAGCTCGAAGGGACCACCTCTCTTTCTCTAAGAATAGCAGTTTGTAATATTCATATTAACGAGGGGAATATAGTGACCGTACGTTGTAGAAATAAAAGGGGTATATTATGCAGTTGTTCTAAGCACGTCATTAAGGATATGTTCGCTGCTTGTTATTTATCGTTGCGCTATCGTTTTAAAACCCTTTATGCTATTTTTTATCTTCGGATTTGTTATTTTTCCTGTTTTCTCAAATTTGCTGGTGGGAATTAAAATCAGATTTATTAATTTTGCGTTGTCATTTTTATGTTGGATGTGAAAGTTGGTGATTGTTATTGAAATCAATGCAAATGAAAATATGTTACAACCATAATACTCATAAATGTGGAATTTAATTATACGGGAGACCTTTAAAATATCGCAAATTTAACAAATGTTCTCTTATTAAACATATTATATTTAACGTTGCAAACAAAACATCCCATGGGCAAACATTATCCATCAAAATCTTTTTGATCTATACGGGTAAAATTTAATTTTAATTTTAATAAGAAAATATAAGAATCGGTACAATAAACATTGCACAAACTTTCTAATATTCGTTTGTTTCTGGTATCACTATACTTCCTTAATTACTTGAAGGAATCTTACTGATACAAAAACGACAAAACCGCGGACAATGTCTTCTGCACATAAAAGATATACATTGATAAAATAATATGTGTGAAAATAAAATTGGCAAATAGTTAAACCATACATAAATAATAAATATTACGTGTATTTCCAAAACCATATATGCACAATTATTACTACTGAACAAGGATTTTTGAGCAACTCCAGAGGACAATGGTGAGCTGGTGGGTAGCTGGCGTAACCATCGATATATTATAATGACGCTGGGCCGTATATAGTTTTTTAGACATGTCTTATGTAGTATTGTTTATGACATTAATTTCCTGAACTCTGTGATGTTTAATCAAAGTCGTTAGGGCCATTTTTGAATAAATCGGCATTTTGTGAAAATCGACAAGATTAAACTACTCTTCATTGTTGCGTTATTTCGTTCATATCTTCGTAGTTTCTATTCAGGGCAATAGTATGGCTAAATAAGAAATATTATTTGATTTTTTTAACCGCCTCTAGGCAGGCGTACAGACATGCAGACATAGAGACATAGCGAAAACCAGTTTTTGGACTCAGGGACACCTAAAAAAAATCTCGAAGTAGATTTTTTCGTGATTACAGTTCATTCTCGATATACGTATATGAGAGAGTAAAAGGAAGTAAAATTAACAAACATATAGGAATAATATAATATCAACGGGAATATAGCCATGCATACTTAACTTTCAGGCCGAATTTGAGAGGAGAGGTAGTTCATTCATTCACATTATGAGGAACTGGCACCGAAGAAGAAATTCCCATAAACCTACCTAAGTACGTGTGTAACCCCATAAACCTACCTAAGTACGTGTGTAACTGGCACACTGTCAAAACCCGTAAACCTTTCTGAGGGTGAAGATGTCTGGATATGAAAGCTCACTGTCGATATGAAAGTAAATTTGTTTTGGATAATTAAATAACTTTTGCCTTAAGAGACCGTGGGTGAAACGCATCGTTTTGAATGAGGTTAAAAAAAATGATGAAGGAACATTCCTATATAATCACTCGCTTTGCAAAATATAAGGCAGATAAGAGTCGGGAACATAATTTTTTAAATCCTGAAATTACGCACCAAAAATATCATATTATTCTTAACCAAATATATTAAATTTTAGTTTCAATACACATGTGACAAGCAAGTGTGATTTTTCAGGCTAAAATAATCTAGAACCTTCCTCAAATTAAAATTAACAATTAATTTTAACGCGTAAGAAATATTCTTAACGAGAGCATGTTACGTAAAAGGAAAACATATCTATGGCAATGGCTTTTCGCTAACGGCCTTTTTTACTTTCTCATACGAAGTATCGAGAAAGTATTGTTATCGCGAAAAAATTCGACCTCGAGATTTTTACGGAAATATACGTTTTAGGTGTCGCTGAATCCGAAAAAGTGGTTTTCGCAATGCCGTCTGTCTCTTACTGGCTCTGGAGCCTAAACGGTAGAGGAAAAATTAATGAAATCTTGTACTTAGGCATTTTATCATACTGAGCAGAGTATATGAAGAAATGGTTGATATTGCTCAATAATTTAGGGAAGTTTATTCTACGAATTTTTAACAACAATTTGATTTTCTCAAAAACGGCTATAACGAATTTGATCAAATTTCGTACAGTTACTTACGTTTACGTTTTCAATTATACCATAGAGTTCATATTTCTCAAAACCGGAATATATGACTAGTTTATTCTGAGCAACTTTAACAATAGTTTGATTTTCCCGAAAACGGCTCTAACGATTTTGATAAAATTTCGTACAGTTACTTGAGTATACTTCTCCAATAATACTACATACTTCATTTTTCTCAGCGAATGAACATAAAACTAGTTTATTCTTGGGAAACTTGAACAAAAATAGGATTTTCTAAAAACCGGCTGATACGATTTTCATTTTCTAAAGATAACTAAACGACGCATCAGTAGGTATATGAGAAAGTTTGTACAATGTATGTTGTACCGATTTTTTTGCAAGTATACACATTGATATTCTTGATTTAAATTACTTAAACGCAGAAGGAAAGTCCATGGAGAACACAAATAGAACAGAATTTCGTCCTTGTTTTTATTTACAGAAGTTTGCTCAAAATATCGAAATTTAAGGAACAGGATTAAAATTCGATTTACCTCATCAGAATCCTTAGAAAGCCTCCACCGTATCGGAGCCTTTGTCGGACGCTCGAGTCCGAGAGGCGCAACGGGGAAGGGAAAGCGAGTCTCGGAGGCGTAAAAAAAAACGCTAGATGGCGTCCCCCATCTTCTCACGGAGGAGGAAATTGAAGGGAAGTTAGAGCGGATCGGAATGGAACACGGTATTTGCATTAGACGAACGGCATATCTCGCGGGCATCAGCCAAACATTGGGTTTGATGCGTGCGCGTGACAACTCCGGGGGCCTTGTCGACCTGTCACGGATGGCAGGGGGAAGGGGACCTTTCGAACGGGATGAAGGGGAAAGTTGGCGAAGGGCGGAGACGTCGCTACTGCTTAAATCCAGGCGACACCGCCCTCCCTCCGACCCTTTCCAACCTCTTTCCACCCCCCAAATCTGGGGGTCTTATCGCTCCCATGCATTCACATCCTTCTTTATCTCTCTCTCCTTCTCGTTTACCTTTTTTTGTTCTTCGAATGTCGCCGCGTGAATCAAAGCGTATCTCTCTCTCTCTCTCTTATACCATAAAGCTGAAAGGGGTGCAACGATTAGCTAACAAAAAATAATTAATCGAATGGGGATGATGAGGATGATTATTCTTTCGTTTTTTTGTGAAAGGGAATGGAAGGAAAGGAGGATGCTCGATTTTACGGATTGACTTGTTACGGGGTGCCAATTAAAATGCTTTGAAAATGAATCGGATTTTAGTTTTATGATAAAAAAAATATGTTGCGCGCCTCGAAACGAAAGATCGAGGAAGATTTTGTTGAATTTTGTCACTGACGGAATTAAAAGAAATGGGAAAAACCTAGTTTTATTTAAATTAATTTATCCTTAATTAGTATCGTCAGATGAATGCATTTATTTGATAATTCTAACATACGGTTTCGCGATGTTATCTGCGGTATCTTTCCTATTTGTTTATAAGACAAATGTATTAACATAAAAAATGTGGAGCCATCACCCAGTTAAGCTGTTTATATTGTCAATAACAGTGTGAACAGTCCATGGTAACCAATTTTATAATCGATTTTAATGCGTAATATCCGCATTTTTTGAACCCTATTAAAAAGTTTGGTCTCACGCGGTTGAGTTCAGTAAGGCATAAAAGTACCTTCATATCTTAAAAAATAGTACATCCAAATTTCGAATTCAGGTATCATTTCTTAATTATTTTGAAATCCCATAGTGTATTTAATGAATCGATTTATGTCTTTTAAATTTGCTATGATATAAGATGAAAGGAATGAAAAATGAAAATGTAGCAACATAAATGTTGATTTTAGTTGGATAAAAGTCATCGAAGACATTATGCTAAATTTCAGCTGGAATTATTATTAAAAAATAATTATTGAAATAATCGGAAAAAGTTTTTGTCAATAGATATTTCTGGAAATATTTAAATTCGTAACAATATGGAAACAATTACTTTTCTAAATTAAAGATAAATTAAATGTATTATCAATAGAATGTTTTCCAGCAAGAACTCAACAACGCATTTCGACAGGAAACGACGTGGCCGAACATGGAACATGTCCTTCTACATCATGATTTTGAGTGGGAACTCTGCATGTTATCTCCTTTCATCAAAGAAAAACAACTTGATCCAAAGATACAATGACAAACTGGCAGGGTCGTTAAAGGCGAAAAATCAAGCTTCTTTTATTTCCCTTACTCATTCTCCATTGCTATTACATTTGTCCGTGTTAAAAAACGAGAACCTGATGTAAAATAAGAACGGCTACAGTGCCAGACTAAGCAAAAAAATTGCCCATTTGAACTGCTTGCAAAAACACGTAAAAAAAGCCTTCGTAAATAGCAGATCCACCCCTTCAGCGGTGCTTCCTGAGCCACGCCTGCGCGAAGAATCGGACGTTTTATTTCACAAAACAAACGCAACGACGGAGACTTCTTTGTTTCGTCGATTTTCTCTCTCTCTCTTTGAGATACCTTTTTTTAAGTCAACTGCTATACGCCAGAATTTTTCGGGTTCAAATTTCGAGGAATGAAAGAGTACAATATCGGCTGCGGAGATAAAAATCCGTTGAACCGGCGAGGTGACGAAAGCTATTGTTGGAAATAAGGAGAGAAAGAATAGCATCCAGGTGTAAAATTTTACGCATGGCGTAAATTGCAAAGGAAAAATATGTATTGATGTTATAGAATTTTGAACTTTGCTTCGCTCTTATTTTTCGAGTTATTTATTTAAAATAGACGAAGAAAATATATGAACAGTACGGAGAGTTTTATTATTTTACGTCTGATATTTTATAATTAAAAAAAATGGAAGAATAGTTCGAATGACAATTATCGGTTGTTAAATTAGAATCCACCTGTATGATGATTATGAAAATGGAATAAATATTTAAGGGAAAACTTAATCTTAGCTGTCTTGAAATGTTTTTCAATTTAATTTATTACTGCTAGTGAAATGTTGACATAAACGATGTAGTATTCCATTTTATACTGTAATACTAACTATAACAATAAAAACTTAATTTAACAACTAACAGAATTTCCCGTTGAATTTCAACGGATTTAGTGAAGCTACTACAGCGCAAAATAAAAACTCTTTAAAAAATATAGTAGATACTTTTTAAATTACAATTAGCCTTTCTTAACAATTAATCATATTTGCTTGTAGCAATCCGTTTCCGAGCCTATTGTATTCAAATATAACGATAATTGTATTTCCCATCATATCACTTTCGCCAAATCCAGCTTTATTTCTTGTGTAATTATGCCTCGCTGAAATATTTACTTTTGTCTTGAAAAATCAACGTACAGTTGTCCATGACTGAACACTGACTGGTAAATGTACACCAGATACGTGAGCTTATTTACGTTAATAAACATTATAATGTAGAATATAATTATTTTACTTACAAAAAATGTAAGATTCCAGTATTCCATAGACGAAAGAAGGTTCAATTACTTTCATCAATCGTTATAAACGCTTCCTGAATAATAATCAGTATCTATTTACGTTGCTATCCATAAACATCGATCGTTTCGTTGCTTAAACAAAAGTGCGAATCGAATAACGCTAAACTTTCGTGTATTTGTAAGCTTCGTTGAAGCTAATTGAATCGGAGGTAACAATGACGGCCGCCTTGGCAACGCCCAGGAGGGGTACGAAAAATCCACAAACTTTCGAAAGAAATAACGTATTTCTGAAAACGTCGACCGTGTAACATGTAAAATTCTCAGGAATAAGATAGTATAGAGTTTTATTCGTCGAATAAAGCTAAAACGAAAAAAATCGGTCCATATTTACGTATTTTAATGGTTGAAGGAACAATACCTTGCAAGTCAAGAAATGGATCCATACGTGTTATCTTATGGAAAAATGTTAATCCGCTATATTGGCAGCACTGTTTAATCCCGGTTGACCAAACCTTAACCATTCACTAAGTTAGGATCTAAGGAATAGTCGTACTAAATTTGGTTATTCTAGCTTTTATCGTTTAGGAGGAGTTCCATGAACAAACACACAAACGAACAAATACACAAACACACGCTTCAAAATATATTATAGTAGATAAAAGTCGCTAAACAACCATAAAATTATCTTCGAATCCCATCATTGCAATGCTATTTTAATTGTTTTGCGCCTGTTCTGTACATTTTGGCAGTGAATGATGCGCATTTAAACAAGAATATTTACCGTGATTTTGTTTATGCCCACAAAGCATCGTTAACATTGAGAAACTAATGTAATTTAATTATTCCTAAAACAGAATATTTTGGCCACCTTTTGTGCGAAGGTCACGTTAACTTCGCACGCTCATTTTGCTCTAAAAAAATAACATATGACCCTCTTCGGAAATGTTTTAAACTTCCGTGCTAATAGAAAATTTTTATTCCTTTTCTCTCCATAGGAAGCTTTTACTCACGTTTTGTATTCCTCTTTTTTCTCATCGAATGGCGGAACCTCTTTTAATTTTGGCAACTTTTTAACATTTTTTTCTGCTCGCCGGAACGAAATTGTTCAACCGCGGTTTGAAGCTAACCTCTTGTTCGTCTCTCGTCCATGCGTAAATCAGGATTTCCTCCCGTGGAACGCTATGCCGGAAACGGAATTGAAACGGGGCGAACGAAGGCGTATAATGGACGCTGGATTTGATGGGAAAAAATATGCGGTCGGTTCAAAACGGCGCGGATTTCTCGCTAAAAATGCAATGAACTCCCGCTCTCTCTCCTTATCTCTATCTCCATTACTTTCAGTCCAAAATATGGTACCCTCAAAAATCGAGCCTTTATAAGGTGAATGTTTTAGTTTACATGTTAGAAATGCGTGTTACAAAAATTATCGCTGAATATTTATATAAGTTATAATTTAAGTTATACAAAGTTCAGTTTCATTTTCTGCATAATTGTTAGAAGGATACTTTCACATCTTCATCGTAGATCGTATCATTTTCAACTAGTTGAATAAATTGCTTTTCCAAGAAGAAAACGCTTTAAAATATTTATTTTCTTTGCCGTCTTAAATTTAGGACACATTTAGCTGATAATTAGTGTTATTTACAGTTATCGCTGATGATGATACAGTTAATTAGTCCGTTTTGTAATGCATTTATTACAATTAATCGTTGAATTTCAAAACAATTTTTGTATGGTTCCGGATAAAATTTTTACGCACGTTTTTTGGGCGTCTGTAGTTCACTATCCGTTTTATTTATTAAAAATAGTAATTTTAGATAACCTTATGAAAATTCTAACTCGCTTTACTCGTAACCAATTGGATTTTTTCGTTATTTTGTGTAATGTTTACCGTAGTGGAGGAGTTTTAAACGTCTCAAGTCCATATGAGAACTCAAAGGTAGCTTTTTTCCCTCTCTTTCCTCCTTTACCCACCGGCTTTCTTCCATTCGTTGAATCGCTGCCTTTGCCCTCTTCGGCTGCCTCTCCGACCTTACTCTTCTCCTCTCCAAATGCCATTCTCTCTCGTGAATAATTAATTCACAAAGAGGCCCATCATTGAAATTGCATGGGCATCTGTCGGGCTCTGACTGAAGAATTCGTTCCGCTTCATCGGCAGGAAAAGGACGGTGGAGGAGAGAAGGGGTACGTCTGCGGGTAGGGAGTCCCTTAAGGGGAGAAAAATCTCAATTTTCATTACGGCCTGATTTTTTTAAGAAGATAAAGATGTCGGATTCCCTCCGGAAAATTACTTGAGACAGAATATTAAATGCTTTTTTTGCGAGGAACCCGGGAAAGAGGCCGGTAACGGTAGAAGAAGAGGTAATTATCTAGCTCACAGATTGATTTTCTAAGGGTGCCTATTTTCGTCAGAGCCTTTTAGGTCGTGTAGCAGTAGTGATTATGATGCAGGCAATGGTCATTTAAAGGTTTAAATTATTTTTTAAGGAAATTCAGATAAACATGATAATGCTCGGAGTTTTGTAAAAATGAGAAGAGTTGAATTTATCTATTTAGAAAGATTTTCAAAAGAAATATCCTTCTGAATTTGATAGAATAGCGTATAGAAATCACATAGTAAGTCTGCAGCTTTGTTGCTGTTTAAAAAAAAGTATTTCAACTGAAATATGTTTTTGCTCTAGTAGCACTAAAATAATAATAATAAAATGTTTATTTGTCAAGGAGAATGTTATAAGTCATCTATAAAACTAGTACACTTTGGCTAAAATATTTTGGTTATCGGGTTTTTGTTTAGACAAAATTTTAGTTTTTAGAGAACAGGTTGTTAAAAATTTGGCAGCTCAGCACTTACAAGGGCAATGCGCTTCGCGGTCAAACCTCGTGCCTTGCCGGGCGATTCTGAATAAAATGCACGCTCTGCGGACTCTCAGGGGGTGCCCGTCGCTAGGTGACCGCGGGATTCTTTGTTTTCTGATTACTCGTTTTTTCTCTTTTTCAGAAAATATATTGTACCGTTAATCAAAATTATTTAGTCTCTGATTAACAGCATTGGTACGACGCATTCAAATATTTCGCTGTAAATACCAGTGAAGAATGTAACGCGGTTCCCCACTTTACTATTTTGTGGCCTTGTTAATTTCTTTGACAGAACGCATTCCGTCTACTGTCATTTTTTACTCCATAATTATTTCTTGAAGCACTCTATATAAACATTACTCGCAGTTTAAATGGTATTATCCATTAAAAACTTATGAAATTCAACATTTAATTGAACCCTGCTCTTATTTGGTGACAAATGATAACCTATGAGAAAAAGTCAACCTTTTTCTTGTGAGGTTACGGTTTCGGTGCGTAATGCCAGTGGCGGTATTTCAATAAAAGCTTAAAACTAGGGCTGAAATATAGTCTCGAAGTAGAGTATAAAATCTTTCTCCTGAAATTCACTTTCACTGGACCTTTGGAAGACATCACTTCCATTCTTAACGCTTTTGTGCAGTTTGAGATTTGCTGCGAAAATGCCGATTTATAAACATAACTTCAATACCGTTTTTTATTAACACTTACATATATATGGATGTACACTTCCTTATTATCCTGTTTTAAAAAGGAATCGCTTCAATTCGGGAAGTTTTTTCACAAATAAAAGTTAATTTTTACGAAATTAATAATAACTAACTGTACTCGCGCAATGTTTACTCGTATTTTTTTCACAGCCGGGTTTTAAGATGAATTTAAATATTGTAGGTTTATCAAAAACAGCAACACTAATAAAAAAGAAAACAATTTAATTTTAAGTTAGATAGTTTGACAGTTTTATCGAAATGTCTAATTATTTATTTCATTCACCAATTATATCTCCTATTCCAATTATCTCTATCGTTTTTTAGTTGACCTTTATTAATACTGAAAGAGCTGGTTCTTTACGACAATTTTCCGTAACTCTTCTTCTCCCCTACCTCCCTCCTCTCTCTCTCCCCTCCCTACACCTCTCTCCCTCTCCCCCCTCCTCTTTGTCTTTCCCCTGTCTCCCTTCCACCTCTCTTTTCCCTCTACCCTTTTCCCCATTCCTCCCTCTCTCCTCCTCCTTCATTTTCCCCTTATCCTCTCTTCATTTAAATGGCTTATAACACGTTAATTTTACGCTCGTCAAGATATTCAACGTTAAAATGACAAATTTACTGCAAATTATGTACATTAAACTTAAAGTGCGGGTGATTTCGAATCGCAAACGAAAAAAGGGTGTAAGAATCCTTGATAATTTATCTTTAAATCGATCTAGGGCCGAAGCTCGTATGACAGTGTGTAAAATTTATATGAGCAAATGAATGAAAGCCTGCACGCCGAAAAGTCGAGTTTTTACGTGCTATCTTGTGGACAATATAAACGACTCATAAGATACGAAATCGGGATTTAATGAAAATAAAAATAGCTTTTCAGGGACCTACTAGCTAGTAAAAAGAAAACGCCGTTTACCCTATAACTCTACGACGAACTGTTCTCGAGATACAAATGGGGACAGACGGACGGTCACTTACCTAATCTAATACTACTAATTTCCTTTGTGATTGATTTAACAATTTTGTTAACATTTCGTTCCGTAGAAACAAACAAAAGAAATCGGCACATTTTTGTTTACATAACGACCGAGTTTCATTGCTAAAACGTGCAGTATTCATCGAAGTTTGGTTTAGATATCGGTAAGTCTAATATTTTATTTTGATTTGTTTAGAATAAAAGTAGTAATATTTTGTGATAATTGCTTTGTAATCCTCACTTTAATATATCGCCGTATTATTACGCAAAGCCAACTTTATTCAGAATAGATTTCAAATCAATTTTTCTTCGATATATTCTTCACTGTAATTTACTTTTTTAAACAAATGAAAGCATTTGAAAGATACTATTTAGGTAAGTTTGGTGTGTTACCCGTTTACAATGTTGGAACAAATTGGTTATTCGTTTTCGCTCAGATAGTTTTCAAAGAAATTATTCCACTGATTGTTTAATTAGTAAGGTCAATTTTTATTTCAATGTCTCCAAAAATAAGCTTTATTCATTTATAGCAATGGATGGAAATGATGAGACAAAAGCAGATAGAAAACGAAGATTAACTAGAGAAAGGAGAGGGCGTTGGGTTGTAAGGCAAAGTCAGGAGACATTAGAAAGAATCAGAAGAGAGAACGCTGCATGGAATGCATTGAGCCGTGCAAATACAAGTCAGCAAGCAACCGATGAACGCCGAAGATTAAATAAAATTATTAAAAATAAATTATTGGTCTTTTGAGAGAAATGGAGTGAGAAGGGGAGGGAAGGAGGTAGGGTAGCGGCGAGAGAGGGGAAGGGAGTGACGGGGAAAGGTAGGAAGGGAGAGAGAGACAATTAACCAAAGAGAGATTTCACAACACCTTTGTTTTCAAAGAAATGTTCAATTAATTATAAAAGATATAAAAATGTGAAAATCGCCGTTTGCATAGCCCGTCATTCATATGAAAAGGAGCATCAAAACAATTTCAGAGTCTACGCTGGATTTTCATAATGCGGAAGACTATAAAAGGAAGCGGCTAACCAACTTTGTATGTGCATTGTCCGAATTTATGCCCACTCAAAACATTTTTATTTAATGCGTACCGTGCCAATATACCATATTGCTCTCCGCTCATCGCTCATTTTTGACGGGCACTTATACTAGTAAACTTATAAAGTTATATAAAGGATGAGATATTTTGCGACAATTCAATTAGAATAACTATGTTAAATCAATATTAATTAAATGGTTCTTTACTTTTTAAACCTAAACAAATTTCTGTGAGGAAAAGTTTGCGTAAAATTATGTTTACAAGCATTACTGCGCAAATACCAAAACTAGAGCCAATAGACAACTTCGGAAATGGATTATTAAACGCAACATACATGAACCGATTGTAGCACACCCCTCGTCGATAAGGATACTCTTAGGCATATGAGACTTCCATACTTTCAGCAACAACCGTTTCACGTCTTAAGGTTGTTATTTTTTATTCATTTACCAGATGGAATCGTTATGGCCTTTGACTCCGTAGTGTATGGCTTTGGGATTAGAAGCTTTTTTGTGGGTCAACTGGGGCGTTAACGGTGCTGTAAATGGCGCTTAATTAACCGTGAAAATGAGCACCCAAGCCTCCCATTTTTTGACATGGGGGAGAGGTTCACCCATCCTTCCATTTCCGTACTTCTCCCATTTCTCCCCTCGTTTGCCTCTAACTTCTCCCTTCTTCTCCGTCTCCCTTTAAACATTACACCCTGCTCACTCTCGCTGCCCTTTCTTCCATTTTTTGACTGTCGTAAAGCTTATTTGGAAGGTTTCCAAAAGGGACTCGCGGGATAGGGAATGGTAGCAACGCTCTACGGCTGTTCTGTGGCTTTTGATAATGGGCGCGGTCTGTTAAATAACACGCAGCTGACCAGGTCTGTTCGGTTTTTTTTATTTTACCTTTTAACATATATGTGACGCTTGGAAACCTTTTGAGTTTATTAAAGCATATAGGTGCTTATGACGTAACTTTGATGTTGTTTATTTCGTTTTCGTCTCGCAAATTTATTTTGAATTCGAGTCGGGTAGAATTTTTTAATTTTTTATCTTTAATTTTGCGGTATTAATTTGTGTTAGCAAATGAAATGCGTTTCATGTCCAAAACAATCCATGGAGTCGACTATAAATTCATGTTTAAAAAAATTCATGTCATCATGTTTACACGTTAATAGGTTGGTATTTTCGCTACTGGAAGAATTTATGTGTAAGAGTGAAACTAACTAGGAACTAAATTCAACATATTCATGAAGTCGCTGAGAAAGAGGGCATTTTTTTAACGTTATCACTTAGAAAAAAGCGTCCCAATATGTTTTATGGAATGTTTCAAAATTAGAGAGTGATTGCTCGTTGCTGAACGTTTCTTCATGTTATTTTCATGTCAAAAGGTAATTAATACTTTTGTCGAGTTTATACAAATTAAAATATTGTAATTTACTGCAAAAGAATGCGAATATTCTCTTTTATAAATAAGTTAATACTCTAGAAATTTTTAAAATTTGAACGAAATTAGATTGATGATTTCAAGTTCAAAAAAGTTTTCGCTTAGATTGCAGTATATTCGGAAAAGCTAGGATTTTTAGTGATGCACCAATGTATAATTAGGTTGCTAAACAATATGTGTACTGCAATTACAAATTTTCGTGTTTTTTGAAAGTATGTTGATTCGCAGAATTCTATAAGTACTATTTTCGCTATTTCTCAAAATTAACAAAAAGTTTTGTAAACCAAATGCCGAAATTTTTTCATCGGAACAACGGTCCAGATTGCTTCCTTTCAGAATTATTTGATAAATACTAGAACAAAAGTGGATTTTTTTTGCAAAAAACGATTTCATTTCCTCCTGTAAATGACATAAATTTTTTGAATGGTGTCATATGCGCAAACACAGACAGGAAATGGAGTGGCCTCCATGGAAAATAAAAGGAATAAAAACTTAAGGGTTTTTGTTCATGAGCGCGCGAAAGAAAATTGCGGAACTATGTTTCATCGCCGTCAGAAATCTTTCTCTTTCCAAAAGCAAATGAAAATGTAGCAATGGCGAGGTAGAATACTAAATTTACAATAAATTGTATTAATTTTTATTAAATTTCAATATAACTGGCGTGATATTATCACTTCATTTGTATCTTCGTTCTTGTCGTTTATAATTTTTGCCTAACTCCATAAATAATTCTGTGTTGGATTTATCATAGAGCCTTACCTCTTTCCAAGTCTTGAGAATTTTTATGGTAGTTCATTTCCCCTACTTAACATGGTTTGAAAATCAAAATAGTTGATTTTAACATTCTGATGTAAAATAAAACAGGCAGACGGTTGATTTCCCTATGCCATTGGCTGGTACAGCTTGTTTTGCTGGTGTGTTTTCTCTTGATAATATTACTTTAAAGAAATCTGTAATGGCCAACACATGACTTTCTCCATATTTGGGGTATAGATATTTAAATTGCTATGAATAGTATTATTAGGAAAAATTATTATTTTGTATCGTAAAAGAATACAGTCGTCCTTATTGCCGTAAATTAGATATATTTTGAATATGTTTACAGAATTCACCGCTACATGGTGGCGGCGCTGTATACTGAAAATTTACGAATAAATTAATTATCTACTAAATGGAAGGTTCTACGAAATTTTGCTTCAAACAAAACTTGGAAGAAATTCTCTACAACTTTGGTCCTTACGAATATTACCAATAACGACGTTTTTAAGGAGATATTTGACGGAAACCGAAAAAACCGATTATTTATAAATAATTCCTAAACAATAACTGCTATAGAAAATTGTTTCAAATGAAAGTTGTAGGAAATTACATTCTCTATAACCTCTGTATAGAATTGTATATACAATAATGATGTATTATCGGAGAAATATCGCAAAATCGAATCGGCTTTTGAATAAACCTCGACTTCCGGTTAACCGTTATTGTCCAAAAACTAATCAGTTCTTTGTGCTCATGCTAAAGTGTTATATATGAAATTCTCTAATGATATGGCAAGTACTTTTCGAGTTAGAGCGCCCATAATCACATACACATGCAGACATCATTCCGAAAATAGCCTAAACGTGTTCCAGGGATCAAAATATCTAATAAACTATCGGTTTTTCGAAAAATTCTTATCTCGATGGTGATTTTTTTCATATAAAACATACTTTCTCTATACTACGTATATGAAGAAAGTAATAAATGAATTTGTTACCAGATTAACAAATACAGAACCATGTGTATTTAAAACGGTGTTTGAATACACTTTTGGCATAAATCCTGTCATATACTTAATGAAATATACTCGCGACTTTTTTTATTGTCTCATAACTGCGAAAAAGAATGCAACTTGAAATAGGCTTACTATTTTTTTTTTTTTACTAAGCGCGGCACATATAATAAATGTGCAGCTTACATGTAAAATTTGTTCCCACTGTTAAAATTATGCTCGACATGCTTTGTAATTCACTCTCATAATTATCATTGCTCAATAGCTTTTGAAGGTTTCATGATATACGATATTATTTAAATTGATCAAAATTATCACTTGCTAAATTTTCAAGCTAAATACTTTCATTGATTAATGTGGATAATAAGAGTTTTAGATTTAATCCATAACTGTAATTTAAAATTTTTCTCGAATAAAATGATTTCGTGTGGACCATTTCAAAGAATTCGCATTTCAATCGAAGAAAAATAAATGTAAATATAATAAATATATAATCGAATGCAAGATATTGTTAATTAATGGAGAACATGCTTAGTACTCTGATTTTTATTCGGATTCTACGTGTGTAATTTAACTGTTGGTTAAACTAAATTATCCGTTTAAATTCAAAGAAAATTAGCCTATAGTAGAGAAACATTTGTTTTTGCTATTTACGCATTTAATCCGCTAGTGCCAACGAATATGTTATTTAAATAAATTATGCTTTCTGTTGTCGACAGGTTTTTGAAACACAGTACCTGATAGTTTTATAAGTGCGCTATTTAGTTCCAACGAAGGGTATCAGTTCATGACATGTACTGCATTCTCGTTTATGTTAGTAATCTGTCGCCAATTTTTACTTTCTCCATAAGTAGTAATGGGAAAGTATTGTGTTCACGAAAAAAATCGACTTCGAGATTTCAACGGAAATACACGTTTTCAGGTCCCTAAAACACGTTTAGACTTTAGGCTAGTTTCGGAATGATGTGTGTGTGTATGTGAATGTGATTGTGGGCGCTGTAACTCAACAAGTACTTGCTATATCGTTACCAAACTTCATATATAACACTTTAGCATGAGCACAAAGAACTTATTAATTTTTAGGCGATACCGGTTAACCGGAAGTCGAGATTTATTCGAAACCCGATTCGGTTTTTGCGATATTTCTCCGTTAAAACATCATTATTGTACATACAATTCTATACAAAGGTTATAGAGATTGTAATTTCCTACAACTTTGATTTGAAACAATTTTCCATAGCAGTTACTGTTTAGAATTATTTATAAATAATCGGTTTTTTCGGTTTCCGTCAAATATCTCCTTAAAAACGTTATTGGTAATCTTCGTGAGGATCAAAGTTGTAGAGAATAATATTTCTTCCAGGTTTTGTTTGAAACAAATTTTCATAGAACCATCCATTTCGGAGATATTTTGCTTTTTCTTAATTTCCACTATACAGCGCCACCACCACGTACCGGTGAATTCTGTAAACATATTCAAAATATACCTAATTTACGGCAATAAGGACGACTGTATTCTTATACGATAGGAAATAATAATTTTGCCTTATAATGCTATTCATAATAATTTAAATATCTATACCCCAAATATGGAGAAAGTCATGTGTTGGCCGCATCAGATTTTTTTTAAATTGGGGTCGTCAGTACTAATTATGCTCGCATTTTCGAGAGAGGTATTTGGACATTTTTTCTGGAGTGTCGGGCCAGTCGCTATACACACCCGCACGTCTGGGTCTTAATTCGGAGTGAATTAGTATCGACGCGAGAGTCTCGTGGACCAGGTGACGCGGATCGATTTACCACTCCTTCACCCGAGCCTTTACCCTTCTACCCCTTCCCTCGGCCTCTCATCCTCCTCCGTACTTTCTCGTCTCCCTTTGCCTCACATACCTCCCCTCCCACTTTTGCCTCACATCCCACTTTTGCGTTCGAAATATTCCCGTTTTCGCCACTCGAATGTGTGGTAGGGAGATCCACTGCACGTCGCTTAATAGACTTGTTTAAGGGATCTCTTAGTGCTGCCCTAAAATCCCCATGTTGTGGCTGTCGAGGCCGGATACGGATCGTGAGCGTAACCGTGGAAATGCGCATTTATTTGTCGCTTTCCGTGTACACGCAAGTTTATTTCAAAGTGTTCGAGTAACTCGCAAGGTCTCTGTCGTTCTGTCGTTTCGTGTCGCGTTTTTTATACAACTTTTATTATAATTTGACCTGTATGTGTGTATGTCCTGTTTCAAATCCCAATAACTAATGCATTATAACGTTGCAAGTTTCTCGTGATATTTACGATTTAGCCTTTGCTCGCGTTGTGTGTAACGTACGACAATAAGAACGACAAACACAAGCGCTCAACTGAAAGAGACTCTTGATTATCAAAGCGAGCTGGGTACTTATGCTCAGCTTACCATGATCTGCCCTAGAGGTATATTGTTTATAAAAATTTCCCGCTCATATTTATTTACTTATAAACCCACATGTATTTATCCGTATCTATTGGTAATATTCACTAAATTTTTATTATGAAGCTCAATTCATGAAACATGCTTTCAAGTTATAAACCTCGGAAAGTGTCACAGTACTTACGATCCTTTACCGAAGGAAGAATACCTTTCAAGTCAAGAAATGGATTCATACGTGTTATCTTATGGAAAAATGTTTATTAATCCCGGTTGGCCAAACCTTGACCGTTCACTAAGATAGGATTTAAGGAAGAATCTTACCAAATTTGGTTATTCTAGCTGTTATCGCTTAGGAGTTCCATGAACAAATACACAAACACACAAAACACCCTTCAAAATAAATTATAGTAGATAAAACTTTCAGGAGGAATCACAAAGGGTATTATGTGAAGAAACGTTTCTTTAAAATTGTGGAAATTTCTGTCTAGCCTGTGTAAAATCGTCATAAAAACCTCGGCACTAATATAATAAATTATTTACATCTTTTGTGATTAATAATATTTCTTTAACGCAGGTATTACTCCACCTATCTCTTGTCTCAAACTGATAAGATAGGAATTTCGCTCTCAGTAACTTTTTTTCTTATTTTGGTCCCGCGCCACTTTGGTAGGTCTTTATCCCATCTCCATCCTCTTTAGTTCTGCTTCCGCTTACCTTCCCTTTAAAACCAACGGCTCTTCCTCCGCCGGCGCTATCACCTCCTTCCCTGCCTCCCTCCTATCTCTCCTCCTATATCTCTTTACCTACCTCTCTCCATTTCTCCTCAACCATAAAACTCTCAACACTTCACCCCATTCTACTTATGCCTCACTCACACGGGGTCTGACGCTAGCCTCGAAGAGTGGAGAGACTTTCCCTCTATCTTTCTCTCTCTCCTTTTCTCCCTCCTCCCACCCGCACCCACTCCTTCCATCTTATCTCCCCCTCCTTCCCTTTTCCTCATTCTCTCACGGTTATATTCCTTTTCCTCTGCGTAGACTCCGTTCCCTCGCATCATAATTCATATTCCGCTCATTGTGACTTCCTCCATTTGCGTCCCATACGCTTTTAATTTCTCTTTTATATCTCTTACCTAGTTTCGCTACCCTTCTATCCGCGGTCTGTTTTCTTCTCTCATCATCCTTCTCGCATCCTATCAGCGTCGTATTCCATCCACTCGGTCGTTTATTTCCCTCGCAAGCTTGAATGTCCCACTACGCGCCTATTCCCTGTGCCTCATTTTCTTTCCGCTATTACACTTTTCCGTCTTCCCCACATCTCATATCCCGTCCCCATTTCCTTCCCTCGGTTCCTTTTACATTCTCATACTACAACCGCACCGCCACTTTCCTCACTAGTTAAAAAAAATCCTTTAATCTTTTTCTCACCCTTCACTTGCAGCACTTTTCCCGTACCAGAGTTCCGCCGCTTCCTTCCATCTCGCTACGTCTCTTAAAGTCGCGACTTTTCTCTCTCTCTCTCTCCGTTTCGCCGCCTCTGCCGTGAGGTTTAAATATAGGACTCGCCTTTTCTTCCCTCTTTCCTCCCACTCTCTCTCGTGCATGCCTCAATCTCTTTGGGTGCGAAAATGCACAGCGTGAGCGTGCGTGCACTCCAGGATGCTGTGGCAATGGAACTTGTTCCGGATGAAGGTCGATTAGGTTGCACACGGAAGTTTATCTCTGTCGAATGAATGCGGGAAATGTTTTCTTTCTTTTCCGTTTTGTGGTTTCATTCGATTGAGAAGATGGATGGCTTCTCCTTGTAGGACGATGTTACCTTTTCTAGTGAGGTGACGTTGCATTTTGTTATTTCAGTTGCGCGGATGAAAGGGGTTTCCAAAGGAATGGTGTAGTTCCCTAAGATAGTCCTTAAAGATAGATTCGTATCAACAACGTTTGTAGTAACAGCTGATGTTAATTCCCATGTCGCTTTGTCTTACGAAATAATTCTGCATTCAAATGGTGGCCGTTAATTGGAACAGCGTAGTTTCAACCTGCTCCATTATTCGCGGTTTTATAAAATAACTATTTTAGTTTTTTATTCAAAACTAGCGTAATTGCCCGTCAATATGACGGTATATCTTTAGTTAACCTTACCTCCTTCCCTCTCTCTCCCTCTCTCTCTCTCTCCCTTCCTCTCCTCTCTCTCCCTCCCTCTCCTCTCTCTCCCTCCCTCCCTTCCTCCCTCGCTCCCTCTCTCTCCCTCCCTCCCTCTCTCTCCCTCCCTCCCTCTCTCTATCTGCGAAGTTGAATAGTTTGTTGCTCATTCTCATTAGCTCTCTGAATTGCCATTATTTGAGCATAACGTTCATTGTCTCTCCTGTTGGAAGCTCTTTCACGATCCTGTGTTCTCCTTGCTTCTATTTACTCATTCGATTGTCGAGTTCTACGTCTTGCTTGTGCTTCTCTGTTTTGTCGTCGACGTCTTTGCAGTGGTGTTTCTTCTTGCACACTCTTGTTATCCATTTTACAATATCTCAAAAAAGAACGAAAAATAAATTTATTACGTTTTAAAAATAGAATATTAGAAGAATATACAATATAAACACATATACTTATTCTTAATTGATATATGTAAGAAATAAACGCATGAATAATCGTTCTCCGCTGGCTTTTTTGTACTATTTAACTTCTTCAAATTAAACTGAAAAGTTTTAAACTCTAATATTGCAAACAATGTCTTCTTTAGCAACGGAATAATTAAGTTAAAATTCTAAATTCGTTAAACAAATAAAAGTATTTATACAAAGTTTATAAACATTGAAGTCAATCTATTCTCAAGAAATGGTTCATATAGTATGGTAGTTTAACTCACTTCAATATGATGTATTTCATGAATAATCGAAGTTTTTCAATACATAATATTTCTCTTCAAGTGTTTTTTCACTGTCACTAAATATCCTAAGTAAATATTGAAATAAACAGTTTAATAAACTACTATTTTTCACTATGAGCATCAAATACATTTTGATTAGCATTCTGTCAAAATAATAATAACGTAGGAATGTTGTTAACTTCGGTTGCTACATATGTAATTCAATTCCCTCTCCTCTCTCTCGTAATGAAAATATTCAAATCACGCTTATGGGTGTAAGGTCAGATACAAAAATAGATTATATTTGCTAACTTTCAGAATAAAAATCATTTACGTTAATTGCAATGAAAATAATACCTATCCTTCCGCCTCTCGTATATTAAAAGTATTGTGCCGGAGTGTTGCGTTCGGAATGAACCAAATAATAATAATTCGTAATAAACATAGAGTACTCTATTCGTCGTAATTTCTCATAGTGTTTCGCTGGCGGCCATCTTGCTGACAGACAAGCAGACATTGCCTTTTATTATAGTAGATTCTCTCTGTACTTACTCTTTATGTTTTGCTTGTATCGCTTCCAGATATTAATTTAATTAAAAGTGCTCAGCGGAAAATCAGTATTAATATATTTATTATTATTATGACCCATCAAAACTGAGATATTTGGATATATATTTCAGGTGATCACATAATACGTACCTCTTAAGGTAAATCTTTATTTTTTTGAATATTTTTACAGAATTTAAGGGTAAAAGTAGTGAATAAATATTTTGAGTTAATGCCTTCAAAAATTATATGCGCCTTGTTAATTTCCATTTGATAGCATTTATTGTATAAAACTGAACTTTTTCCTATTTTTGTGATGTTAACATTTATTCGAGGAGTTATTCTTCCATCGATAGAGAGAAAACTGCACTTTTACTGGAGGATAAAAATAAGCATGAGGCGTACATTTGTGAGCAATTCTCGTGAAGAATAATCTCGCATATTCATAGATATAGGAGGTGCCATCATTTGCAGCGAGCGATAATTTTTTTAATAATGAAACGCGAGCAAATCCATGTCTTACTCATAAGGGCGATTATTATTTCGGTTGCAAAGGATTTCATTTTTACGCCTCTCAAAAGTATGTTCAAAATTCACGACCCGTAAAGTTCCAGAGGAAATCTTTAACAGCTTTGGAGATAGAAAGCATCTTCTACCATTGTTGTTTTGCAAAAATTGATTCAAAATCTTTGAACTTTTGTTTTTCGATGCTTATATTGAAAATCTTTATAAAACAAATCAAATAAATTAGCCAAAATAAAATATTTGTATTTATTGATTTTTTAAAAGGGAGTACAGTTATGAGATGATGTAGTGGTTTAGATGAGGTAGAAAAATTGAATTTAATATATCAGTCGCTGTATTTCTTAATCTACCCTTGAAAAAATAACTAATTGAGGGTGAAGTTAAGGCGATACACAATTTGATATTATACATATAATATCCCAGATCTCTGTCATTGTAACCCTCTTTGAAGCAAATTAATGAACCGAATTTGATGTAATTTTCAGGATAGCATGATGATATAATAAAAATACGTTTTAACTTATTAAACTTGAGATCGAAGACCCGGGTTTGATTCCTGGAGACATTCTCTATTTCCCATAAGGTAACACATAAAAAGGGACATTTCGACGTGCAGGCTTTCATTCTTTTTTAGATTAAAATTAGAAAGGATTGACCTACAATCTTCGGATATAAACCATTTTGAAGAAAACATTATAAAGTTTCTTATTCTGTTCATCTTTTTCCGCCTACAGTTCTAAATTTCTCAATATAAACGTTTAATTCACACAGTTTGAGGAAATCTAGCCATTTGAAGGGGATGTTGCCTTGCCTACCAATTCCATTGTTAGACCTCTACATCATATTGTTAATTCAATCCTTATGGGTATAAACGTGCTTTGAATGCTTTTAATACGAGAGAGAGGGGGGGAGGTAGAGGGGGGAGCGAGAGGGAGGGGGAGTGGGAAGTGGAGGGGGGACGGAGAGAGAGGGTGTAAGATGTGGGAGGGGGAGAGAGAGGGGGGGAGAGATGGGGGGAGAGATGGGGGGGAGAGAGGGGGGGGGGGAAGGGAGGGAAAGAGAGGCAACTATTTTAAGTTTAACTAAAGATAGCCCGTCAACAACCAAATATTCACTAGAAATGTTGTGTATGGCAAAATATTTCATATGTAAAAGTGTGATATTAATTATTTTAAATGAAAATAATAATAATCTATCTATCTATCTATAATTCTTCCGTTGATATTTCAACGGGCATTACATTAGTTATTTATATGACAGCTTTAAAGTATTAAGCTGGAATAATTAAAGCTTACCTATCTCTGTTTTGATTAGCGCTTTGTTTTGGAAAAATGTTTTTGCTTTGCTCAACTTTAGTTTTGAAAGTCTTCCATACCCTCAAAAATGTTTTTATAGAGAAGATCTAGTTATGATAACAATTTTCGGATGCTAAACTCTTCAGCTCGTCAGCGAAAAAATTCTCAGTAAGAGAAGCAGTTGGATAATTTTTGCACAAGAATTTAAAAAATAAAATTTGAGTTACCTTGTGAAACTGCTTCTATTAAACAAATATAATAAATACAGCAATTACAAAGAATCATCCTGTCTTAAAAACTGCAACTAGTTCAACTTTAAAGGTTTGAGATAAGAATAAATGCATACGTAAAAGAGCGATACGAGAAAGCTCTATTGAAGATTTTTTAAAAATAACGACTTTATTATAAATGCGCATGTTTAAAATCTTACCTAGGAGTGATTTACAGCCAGTTATAATCGTTCATTGTATACACTTTTTTACTTACATATACTTTTAAGTTATGGTTTTTGTTAACGGAAAGTTCTTATCATAAAAAAACGACAGTTCTTTATTCCGTTTTTATATTTTTTATGTTTTCAAAGAAAAAACAAAATAGGTCCTTTCATTGTTGGTTCTGTGTTATATCCGTAAACAGAGGAAATAACTACTTCTGTTCGTCTGTCTTGCGGAAAGCTTAAAGATTTAGACGCAGACTCAAAAGGAGGCATTCAAGAAGATGAGGGCAAGGCGGAAATTATAACTTCTTCCTAAATTGCGAGAACAATAGCTTTTCAAAGGAAAGTTGCTTAATTTTTATGCGGGGATGGAGATTAGAAAGATACAGGTTATGAGTTTTTGCATAGCACACTAGAAGAAACAAAACGATTTATAGAGGGAAGAATTAAAGAATACATGGAGGGGAACCTATTAGATTGTCAAGAAATAAATTATATTAAAAGGAAAATCTGGTTTGAAGAAATTAATTAATAATACTTTGCGAATTTGGTACCAATAAAATAATTTCCGAAAATTATTCGAAAATAAAAATATTACGGAACGGGTACGAACAAAAAATTCAAAGTAATTTTTAAAAATATTCCAGAAAAAGTAAAATGTCATAAATATTTTTTAAACAAATCTCTTCACTCGCATTTGCAGTGATTTAAGTGTGCTGTGAAAGTTGTAGTAATCTTCCGAGGAATGATAGGAAAAGAGAATTTTCGTAATCAGTGAACCCTAACAAGCCTTAATGCAGTGGTTCTCAACCGGGGAGGAGGGGGAGGGGGGGCGCCCTCCTAGGGGGGCGTAAAAGGATTCCAGGGAGGCCGTGAAGCTTTTTGCATCAAAATAATTCTTCCCTAAAAACAGCAAGGATTTTTGACACAATTTGTGCCTAACGAGATGGAATAATATTGTGGAAACAACGTGTCTGCTTCACGTTTGACCGACTTGAAGTTGCCACGAGTGATTACTGTCATAATCCTGTGTCTAATTGTCAAAATATTATAGTTTTATGTTAAGCTGGGAAGTGTTTTCAAGGTAATTTGGTACAAAAATATGCCTAATTCAGAAACATGGCTCGTTTTCTATTATTCTAATCTTGTGTTTGGTTGATCTCGGACAAAAAACTAATAAAATAAAAATTACAAATATTTTTTTGATAAAACCATTGAAAACACCAAAGAAAATTTTCTGAGGAGGGGGGCGTGGGGATTTTAGAAGATCAGAAGGGGGGCACCAGACGAAAAAGGTTAAGAACCACTGCCTAAATGCTTCTTTTTCAGTAAAGCATAAAGCAGATTTGTTCTATCCATCCGCTCATGCCATTTGTTCAAACTGGTTTACCTATGTAAATTGAATGCGCAGGATTCCTTTTCTCCCTCTCTCTCTCTCACACACACTCAAAGATACGGATTTCCATCCTGCTCTAATTAAAGATATAATTGTACGAATATTAATAATTAATTCTGAATTCAATGATTTTATGCATTAGCCTGCATCCAGTTTTAAGTAATTTTCTTTTTCTTTTTGCTAAATCAATCTCTTAAATGCTATAAAGATACATATATACTCGTAGACCAAAGGGCTTAGTAATAATCATTAACAGCGGAGGCGATCATTCCTTTTGAGAAATTTCTGGAACAACGCCTGCTTGTTATGCAACGAGGAAGTCCTGATAGTGGGGTCATTGCTAAGTGGACGAAGTGCGTAGTATACATTTGGAAAACTTTATCAATGGTATCATTTTACGCTAGTCTGTTTAATCATGTTTTATTTATTCAAAACTCCACGTAATTCAAGATAATTACAGTATACATCGAGATAAAAAAGTCTATTATAGCTAAATCAGCATCTAGATACTTGTTTCTCTGCGAAATTTTTATTCATGCGAAACGCAGTGCTCCAGAATGCGAAAGTTAGTTTCATGTTTTATATGTGTAACATTATTTTCAAAAAGGGGAAAGAAAACTTTCACTGCCTTCACAGTTTTACCGCTATTTTGGAGAAAATTATTACATAATTGCAGGTTACAATATAACTTTCTTCCTACGCGTAAGTTATTATAGTTACGTAGGTGGTCTAGTTTCATTCAGTCGTACCACTTACGCGGGAAAATGCAATAATATCGTTCTCCAGTTTCTATCACTGCTGCATTTTTCATGCAAAAGTTGTTGTATGTACATTTTTATCTTACCATAACACTTGATTTTCCGCTTCAAGTTCCTTCAGCTTCTTTCAAAAAATCATTCATCTTTAGTTATTTATGAGGAAGGTGCTTGAAGACTATTCTGTATGATAAATTTGCATTTAAAACACAAAAATAACTCCCAACCACGATTTTCTTACTAAATATCGATTTTGTTTACGTCATCCGCATAACGCGGAAAATTTGTATTTTAAAGACACCAATTTCTCACATCAAGGAAGGGCTGAACTTTAAATGAAAATTTTCGGGAAGCTTGATACAAATTGCCATGCACTGCCTTTGGCGAGGTCGCGGTTGGGTATTCATTAAAAAACTACTCCCGTACTCAGCCCTCTATATAAATGAATTCAAAATAAACAGCGTCGCCGTTTTTCCGTGTTTCGAGAGCGTTACAGCGAAAAACACCAACTGTAAAAAAACATTGCAAATCGAAACGGCGTGAAATTCACGGCGTGATGAAATAATTAGCAAGGCGTCGGCCGTCGGGAAAATATGGGTTGGCGCGTCGCGAGCTTATCGATTCGCATGCACGGACGAGAGGGAATCGTGGCAGTCGTAGCTTTCCGGCCGTGCGATAGATCGCAAATCGATACTGCCACGGGGACGTCACCCGTTCTCCCACCCCAGAACTCTTTCCCCCTTTCTATTCATGACACTTTATACCCTTCCTGTATTCCCATGGAGTCGTTAGGGGAGGAAGCGTACTCCGTCGCTATGGTGTCGCATAGGTCGAAGGCAACGCAGCGTGTTGTAAAGTCTCGGACGTGGCGCCTGGTGGCGGAGGGAGGAGTAAAGGTAATGCAGAATGCCTTTTGGAGTGCGGGCGTTGGAGGCGTATAGGACCATGCGGACGGATACCCACGTTGCGCACGACGTGTTTCTGGCGCCGTTGCCACGTTTTCCGCGTTCTCGGGACTTCATTTGTTTCTCCTATGAGATGGGAGAGGAGAAAAAAACGAATTTAGGGTACTTTACGTACGGCGCCCTTGTTTTTTTCTTCACGACCACAACTGTAATAAAATGTGGTCTTGGTTGTCAGGAAGGGCCTCCAGTGTTTGTTTTTAAGGAAGTGGAGTATATAAATAAAGAGTGGATGGGGTTGGTGGCGCAAGAGGTGTTTACATTTGGCCTTATTTGGAGCACCTCCAAGAATTGGAGTTTCTTTCTTTTTCGTTCGTATCGAGTATTTGAATGAACTCGAGAAAAGCCTTGTGTATACCATTTTTAGAGGGTAACGCTGTTTATATGAATTCCGTTTCATTTTGGGGAATAAATGAATAGACTTTCTATATTTTCGAAAACAAAGCAGGTGTTTTTAAAAATAAGCAGGCGTTTCACGGGTTCTATTAAAAACGCTATTCCCGTTTAATAATATCGTTGTTTTCTTATAAGTTATCAAAAAGGTCTACGTCTTAGGTAAATATAGCTAGAGGAACTCTTTTAAAAACTTATATATATATATGTGTGTGTGTGTGTTTGTAATTTTTACTCCACTAAAAAGAACCACAGGCATCTAATTACTATATCCGAAGAAAATACTGGCCCCTAATACGCCATTATCCCATTCGTTGTCTGAAACGAGGTTTTTAGATGTGAATGTGTTTTATTGAGGAAGTGCGACTGGTAAACAAAACGGTTTTGTATGCTCGGAGAAGATTTATTTCTAAAGAAACGTACATTAACCGTCGCTGTCATTGGGTAGTATTTTCATGTTATGGTTCTACTTCATGCGTAAAACATTTTAGGATTCCGCTATCAAGCGGTTTGGACGTAGACCAGAACACTGTTTCCGAACCAAATTAAAATGTTGCAAATCTGGAAATATCCAAATGGAAAGATTGAGAAGTGAGAACAATTCTGAACTTGACTGGGGAACGAACCCGGGTCTCTCACATGCCGGACAGGTGCTCTAACCACTAAACTATCAAGCCAGACTGTCTTCAATCTCGAATTGGGGCATTTATGGTGAAGAAAGAGCTAACTCAGTAAATATTCCGACACTAGATGTCCTCACGGAGGCACAGCAGAAAACACCCCACACTTATCCCAGACATTGAGAAGATGTTAAATAATAAGTGTTAAATGGTGGAAGTTAACTTATGTGCGAGAGTGCATAATACTGATGACAAATGGAAAGATTGGGAAGGAGAAAAATTGTGAACTTGACCGGGTCAAAAAGAGGAAGGCTAACTTGATTGGAAATTACCTAAGGAGAGAGTGCACGATTAAAGAAGTGCTAGAAGGAAAACTGCATGGAAAAATCTGATGTGGCCAGCACAGGACTTTCTCCATATTTGGGGTATAGATATTTAAATTATTATGAATAGCATTAAGAGGCAAAATCATTATTTCGACGTTTTTAAGGAGATATTTGACGAAATTCGAAAAAACCGATTATTTTTTATAAATAATTCCTAAACAATAACTGCTATGGAAAATTGTCTGAAATAAAAGATATAGGAAATTATATTTTCTACATTTTTTGTAATGGTCAATGTATACAATAATGAACTATTATCGGAAAATATCGAAAAAACCGAGACGAGTTTCGAATAAACCTCGACTTCCGGTTAACCGGTATTGTCCAAAAACTAATCAGTTCTCTGTGCTCATGCTAAAGTGTTATATATGAGATTTGGTATTAATATGGCAGGTACTTTTTGAGTTAGAGCGCCCACAATCATATACATCCACACAGATACACGCACACACACAGACAAGCATTATTCCAAAAATAAGCTAAACGTGTTCTAGGGACATCAAAAAGTGTATTTCCGTTGAAATCCTGAAGTCGATTTTTCTCGTGATCACAATACTTTCCCATTACTACGTATGGAGAAAGTAAAAACGATCAGCGTGCTCTTCACATTGCTCTTGACTTGCCTGACTTTCTTCGGTCTTGGTGATCTCGGACTTTTCCAATGGGACGATTGTTGTTACGTTCTCCATACATAGTATGGGGAAATTATTGTGATCACGAAAAAAATCGACTTCGAGATTTCAACGGAAATACACGTTTTGGGGTCCCTAGAACACGTTTAGACTATTTTCGGAATGATGTATCGTATGTGTGTGTGTGTGGATGGATGGATGGATGTGATGTGATATTTGTCATATTAATACCAAATTTCATATATAACCCTTTAGCATGAGCACCAAGAATTGATTAGTTTTTGGACAATAACAGTTAACCGGAAGTCGAGGTTTGTTCGAAACCCGATTCGGTTTTGGCAAAATATCTCCGTTAAAACATGATTATTGTATATACAATTCTATACAAAGGTTATAGAGATTGTAATTTCCTACAACTTTGATTTGAAATAATTTTCTATAGCAGTTATTGTTTAGGAATTATTTATAAATAACCGGTTTTTCGGTTTCCGTCAAATATCTCCTTAAAAACGTCGTCATTGGTAATCTTGGTGAGGACCAGAGTTGTAGAGAATTTCTTCCAAGTTTTGTTTGAAGCAAAATTTCGTAGAACCTTCCATTTAGTAGATAATTAATTTATTCGTAAATTTTCAGTATACATCGCCAGTACCATGTAGCGGTTAATTCTGTAAACATATTCAAAATATACGTAATTTACGGCAATAAGGACGACTGTATTCTTTTACGATACGAAATAATAATTTTTCCTTATAATTCTATTCATAATAATTTAAATATCTACACCCCAAATATGAAGAATGTCATGTGTTGGCCACATCAGATTTTTATTTGTAAATTTAGCTCTCCGCTTATCAAACTAACTTGCCCTGCTATTCAAAATAGATTCACCTGTCGCCGTTGGAACGTATGTGAAGTAGTTGGCTCTCAGTCGTTAAAAAAGCGTCTCGTTCACCTCACATCGTCGGGAGTCTTGACGTATCTCTTTACATTATTAGTATCTCACTAGATCCAGTATCTTATTTGAAAGTGATATCAATACTGTGAACTAATTAGAACGTACTAAAGGATTGACGGAGAAAACATATCCTGAGATCACCTCAAGAATGGAAAATTTCTAGGAATTCGGCTAGTTGAAATACCGCAGGTAATATTGAAATCCACCATGAAGAGGAAAAATCTTCGGTTATTTTTTGTCAGTCCTGGCATGAATACCTTTTGTATTTATTTGGTTATGTAGATTTTATCTTAGTTTGATATGTTTTAGCCATACATAATTTAATATCAAATTTACCTACCAACGAATATCATTTCCTTTTGTGAACATTTTATAAAATCTTAATCGCTTAATCTGAATATTTCATATTAATTTTTGAATATTTGAATTCCTTTAACTTTCCCTAACCTTAATTTCTCCTAATTAAAAAATAGAAGCCCGTTTCTATTAGAGACTAATTCATTTATTATGAAATTACCCACCGAGTACGTTCACAAGCAGGAAATCTCGTACAATTTTTCTCATTGATAAAATCTTCTTTGGCGGATGAAACATCAAAGAGGTAGTTGACGATACCAAATTTAAGAGAAAAATGAAGAATCTTCTTCGCAAAAACATTTCAAAATATATTCCTTCCTTTCAGCGACAATATAATTTTTCGATTTTTTAAGTATTATGTTTTGTTATTCATTCAACCTTTCTGTTTAACGTCAATATATTTTAATTACGAACGTTAAAAATATTACAGAGGTTAAGGCATTTTACGCCATAACATTACTTCCGCTTTGAAACGAAACGACAGGTTATCCCTCATTCTTTACAAGGTCTAATAAGATGAAGCAGATATATCTCCCCTTGTTATCCCTTGGAAAAAAGCCAGAACTCGAGAGAGTTAAGCGTGTACTACGACCACTTCAAGACACAGAAGGCTGGCACATACACGAGGGTGAAAAAATTGAGCAGTACCAGTCAAAGCGACTATTACATGTCATCTTGTTTGTCTTAAAATGCCTATCGTTATTAGTCAATCCTGTTTCAAAGACATCCAGTACATTTAGAAACATTTTCAATGCCTTTATACTATCGAGAAGGTCATATTTCAATTTTAAGCATTCGTATTTTAACCTCCATTTTATTTCGCTGATAAATAATTCATTTGTTTTTTATCTTTTTGTGAGATTTGCATAGCAGTAAACCTTTAAGAAAATCCTTTGAGTAATGATAGAATTTAAATTCACTTAACTAGCGTTCGTATGACTTTTTGGTTTACGGAGTTTGAAAAAATAACTTTTCATGCAGCCATTTAAATATAATATTTTTCAGATATGGAAACGCATCGCTAAATGTTATATGGCGCGAAATAGATCCATTAATAGTGTAGTAAGTATTTTTAACAATGCGTTTCTTCTAATTTCGTAATATTTTATTACTCTAGAAGATTCAACCCATCAATATAAAATGATTCTCGTCGAAATAGAAATGTAAAATGAGATATCCAACATATACATACTACATAAAATCTTCTATCAATTTTTGGTAAAATATTGTCTTGGGCTTGTTTCCATTCCGATAACAAAAAGTCGAGGTAGCATTTTTCTCATATTTTAATAAAATCTAATGAAATATAACACGGAAAAATCTTTCTTCCAAGATAAAATATAATTAAAGAAAAAATTACGTTGTGGAAATGAGAGCTGGAGAATAAGTTGGACACTCTTCGAAATTACAATTGTTCTTGACACAGTTTTCAAGGCATTCGTCGTAGAAAAGTCGATAAAGGCAGAATTTATAAAAAATGTTGAAGGCAGTTGCCCACAAGGGTACTCAGGAAAATTGTGTCTTTGCTCTCGGAGGTACCATGAAGGCATCGAGTAGCCAACCACCTCCATTTCCCTGTCTGTCATTCCTCCCTCACTCCCCCCCCCCCTCCCCCCAATCCAATTCCCTCCGGCAGCAGCCATCTCATACTGCCACCTCTGATTTGTTTCTGGTGTCTTCGATACAATATCCGCTAACCTAGTCCCATGTAACTATCCAGAGCCACCTGTCGCTCCATAAAACGTGAGAGAGGGATTCTGTTTTCGACGCTCGTCCATGCAATACATCATCCCACTCTCTCTCTCTATGTCTCTTACTCTGTCTCTGACTCTCTGTCTCTCTCTCCTCTCTCTCTCTCTCCCCTCCTCTTTTTTTGCCCTTTGCCTCCCAAAGTTTTAGAACTTAAGAATATTACTCAACCATATACCTTATGAAAGTGTAGGATCTAACATTGGGCGAACACATCTCCTCGAGGTGCACCCGAGTCATGTGAGGTTAAATGCAAGTTGTGCTGGTCGCGCTACAAGTTCTTGTCGATTCACCTTGTATTATGAGCGGTGTTTGGAACTTTTGCAGTTCGAGCTTTTATTCTTGAGTTTCATCTTTTGAGATTTATTGATGCAAGGATTTGTTACGCGTGAACGTTTTCTGCAGTAATAAGATTAATATGTTTCAGAAAAACTGAATTAACTGTGCGATGTGATATTTTTTAACTCCGATAATTTCATTCCACGAAAGACATGGACTGTCAATAAAAAATTATATTATAACCTTTTTCAGTTTTTCTTTGAATGGAATGTACGTATTTAAAATGCAGAGTCGAATATTTTTTTCTGGAAAGCATAATCGTATACCAGTTTATTCTAGTCTTACAGGAAGTATTATTTTTGAAAGGCATATACATTCTATGGGAAAAGTTTCTTTCAAGAATTCCATAAAGATATATCTAACAAAGTTTTTGTCATATTCATGAAATCTTGAGCTTTAGGAATTCTCGTTTACAAGAAACCAAGGTAAATATATCTAATTCCCATTTTATGTCGTTTGAAATGTGTTTAGAGAAAATGAATTTATCAGATTTTCTGCCTTTCCATTTTAATGGACTAAAATTTTAGTAAATACTCTTTCAACGAACCACTTAATATATAACATCAAATACGTCACGCAATATAGGTGATCCTACAGTATCATAAGTTTTCTAATTGCATAGTCTATTTAAATGCTTTTCTAAATTTAAGGTTATTTATTAAGAAAACTGCAATAATTGAAAAGCAACATTTTATGACTATTGAAGTTCTATAAAATATCAGTATTATTCCAGCGATAAGGCGAGATCGATAATTTTTGTAGGTAGGTTAATTTAGTTTAAAATGTGAGCACACAAGATATGAGACTTAAACGTAATTGCCCATATTAGATAATCAAAAGCTCTCAAGGTAATGATTATATTTTTGTAAAACTACACTTATAACTGTAAGAATTTACCATTTCAAAATAAAATTTCAAAGCAGTGTAATTAAGATTGTATCCTATGGCACATTCTAATTAGGAAAATTTAATTGTTGAATAATAATATAAAGTGTTTTTTCTTGATTTTAACTCTGCCATTGGTTGCGTTCATATTTATGCTTCCATCCTATGGATAGTAGTAGATTGTAAGAGAGGAAAAGGATTGGCGTGACGCATCGATAGATCGATGAAGAAAGATCGATAGAACGTGTTTTCGTTTCTATTGACGCAGTTCAAATGTGCTATGGTGGGAGGTCGCGCAGGTCGTCACTCTAACCCCCTTCTACATAAAATAAAAGAAGTTATAAGGAAACAATTGTAAATCGTGTACACGAGAAAATAGAATAAACAAAGGAGAGTTTGTTGATGCTTTTACACCCAGCTATGTTCTTTACTTGGTCAGCCTTCGGTTTGTCGAACGTATATAACAGAGTAATCCGGTTAATTGACAAACACCGACGGATTTCATTGTGTTAAGATTAAAAATCTCTAACAAACGTGATGTCACGTGCTTCCCTGATGCTTTTACCATAGTCATTGAAAATTTTATTTCTATTGTCTCTGTCGAGATTAAAGGTAGCGCTTCAGCGATTTTGTGTAATAATTGTAACAGTATTTAAGAAGATCATTTCATGAATAGGATCGCATTTTTTGTGGTATTGCATGCTTTTTAACAGCGATTTGCTTTTTAATTGGGGTTCATATTTATTCGTCTTGGAAAATTCATTTTTAATTGTTTTGTTATGGAATTAAATTGCTCATTGTGTCGCTTTTTAAATATACGATCACGGAATCCGTCGTGTAAATTTGACTCGCATATTCATCACATCGGCAAATTTGGAATATCCGACAATAATAATTAAAGAAAATGAAATGTAAGAAAATACTGTAATTTTGCAAAAATGTTGGTATTGCATCATTATGTTTTTTGTCGGATTTATATAAAATTTCCTAAACCCATTGCATTAGGAATTCCTCTTTTCACGTATAAGATTTGGATAAATTTTATTTCAATATACATGCTGTGCAGATTGTATAGTTCTTTTTCATATCACGACTATGAAATTACGTTAAATTGATAAACTTTCATTTATAAGAGGATCAAATGTTGTTTGGCGCAATATTGTAGTGAACGGTCCACCCAGGATTCCTTGCTTCTAGGTTTCATTTTGAAGTTTCATGTTTTTGGGAGAAACCCGATAGAAATATTTAGAAACATTTCATACAACCGGAGCAATTGCATATATTTTAACTTTAATACAAATGGAAAAAATTCATAACTCATACAACACAATAAAACTACTTCATTTCACAATCAGTTGTAATCGTTTAATTATTTTTTATATTTAGCTAACAGTTACTGTGATAAATGTTGTACTTTCGATTAGCTTAGCGTTAAAACATTTTTAAGGATAAAATATTATTTTCTTTCTCACAAAAACGAATTGAAGGAATTCAAATATATTTAGCTCCTCAAAATTCTAAGCTCAAAAGAGTATTTTTCAGCGCTATCAACAAAGACGTGATAACTATAAACTTAAACAAATGTTACATCATCCTCCAATAATCGTACACGGACCGGCCGCACGGACGTTTGGCCCCAGCTTACCTTTCAAATCTCTCTTACTAACACCGTCAAATGGAACATTTGAAGTGGACCTTTGATGAAGCACACCCAAGTCCCAAAGATGATATTTCAACCTTGCTCCGGCGCGGCGAGCGGCTTGAAAAGCACCTTCAGCCGAAATGAAAGCGGCATTCACTAGCATGTCTGACTGAAGGGGTGAATCGTCGCTCACTCGCAAATGAGTATGACGAGACTCAGGAATGTGTATAAATGTGATGGTAGCTCGGATAGGACGAAGCTTGATTCTTTACAGTCGCGGCAGAGGTTACTTTCTGGCATTACTCCTAGCTTCATTATAACTTTCTCCATACGTAGTATAGGGAAAGTATTGTGATCCCGAAAAAATCGACTTCACGATTTCAACGGAAATACACGTTTTGAGGTCCCTAGAACACGTTTAGACTTTTCGGAATGATGTGTGTGTGTGTGTGGATGGAAGTGATTGTGGGCGCTCTAACTCAAAAAGTACTTGTCATATTAATACCAAATTTCATATATAACACTTTAGCATGAGCAAAAAGAACTGGACAATACCGGTTAACCGGAAGTCGAGGTTTATTCGAAACCCGTTTCGGTTTTTGCGATATTTCTCCGATAATACGTCATTATTGTATATACAATTCTATGCAAAGGTTATAGAGAATGTAATTTCCTACAACTTTCATTTGAAACAATTTTCCAAAGCAGTTATTGTTTAGGAATTATTTATAAATAATCGGTTTTTTCGGTTTCCGTCAAATATATCCTTAAAAACGTCGTTATTGGTGAGCTTCTTGAGGACCAAAGTTGTAGAGAATAACATTTTTCCCTTTCTACCTTTGAACAAACACCTTTCGATGTAAGGAAACACCTTTAGAATGTTTCAGTAATTTTTGCCATTTTTGGGTCAGATGTATTTGTTTCTAGCATTTGATGGTATTCTTTAACATTTTTGCAGGTCTTAATTTCTATGGTTTATCTTCTCACATTGTTTTTGTTTTGGACACTAAGTATCTCATTTCATTGGGTTATTCAAAGTAATTTGCAAGGACGTTAAACGTTGGGCCAACTCCTCGCAAATGCTCTCGTTGTTTTATATGGAGGTACTTTAGGAGAATTTCCAACGCTCTTTAGACATGAGATAAGCTGTTTAAGTACTACAATGTGTCGTTTCGAAGTAACATTTCCCTCTTGCGTGTCCGTATCCAGAGGTCTTGACGAGTTCATTTAATATAATGCCGCATCACAGAGGAATATGTCATAATAGATTTCCTTTCTGAAAATTTAGTGACTTTATGCTACTTTTCTTTGAAATTGCGTGTTTTTAAAACATGGCTCCATTCGCGGTTCACGCGAAGATACGATGTATGTCTTATATTTTTACGTAAGGTGAAGTACCTTTTTACTGATTTAAGACACACCAATTGGCTTTATAAAATATGAAAAATATAATATATCCAAATGCTTGAGATTTCGTGATCATTTTTAACTAGGATACATAAAAATGACTATTAAATACATAATCTAAAATATCAGTTTGTGCTTGGTTCAAAAAACAAATTTTAAATTAATAATGTGTCTTGTGAAATATAATTGTGGAAATGTCTGTTGAATAATCTCTTTTATCTTGAAGTGAAATTAAAATGCCGTCGTTTATGCGGTATCATAAAAAAGTTCTTGAAAAACAAATATGTAATCCTTCGACTGCTGAAAAATATCAGCGCTTTACGAAGGTACGCAAAAAACAAATTCAGACACTTTTGCCTTAATTTCAACTCTGAATGTTTGGTTCTGAATTCATTTCAATACCTTTGCATCTAATCTATTCTGTGCTTAATTCATTAGTGAATTATTGAACACACTTTATTGCTGAAAAAAACATTCAAGAATAAGAACTTGAAAAAATAAGCACTTATCATAAGTGTCTCAAAAAGCCATAACAAAGTTATGGTTTATCGTGTTCTTTTTTGATTTTGCGTAAATATTGCGTCACGATTAGGTTTGCATCATCTTTCCGTCCAACTTTTTCCTGTTCTACTTAATCTTGGATTTAAAAGCCAGTCGTGTTCTTCATCTCCTAAGTACTTTCCTGATGCTTCCGAATCCGCATTTCTCCCACGTAGCTTCTCGTATGTGTGACATTTCCGCCTACGCGACTTGTTACAGGCTGCAGAACGGGAAATCCTATCTGAGAGTCCATTTTCTGCGAATCTATGGTATAAAATGTTTTTTCTCCCTCAAGCGTCCTTTTCACTTCCCTTTTCCGTTGACGCGTTTAGACTTCCTAGCTTTTCCGTCTTGTCGAGTCTTCTTATCCTCAGCGAGGCATCGTTAGTGAGGGTCGTCCAGTCAGACGTTGCGTGGCAACCACATAGTTGGTTCACGCGCGCCGTCGGATTTACTCTTCCTTTCTTGGAAATTCGATTACTGCGTGTAAAGCCCATGGATCACTTATTTTATACTTCAACATGACATTTATTGTAAAAATTAGTCGCAGAGCGAGTTTGGAGCATATATGGGTGATCGTACAGATATGTATTGTGATAATTAACCATCTCTTCCATTTAGCATTTGTCATTTACCTGTTTGCAGGGCCACCGAGAGGGTGGGGATACCGGGGAAAAATCCCCGGGTCCCGGGTCACTGGGAGGCCTGGTATTAGGATCTGTCATAAGGTTTTCCTATCGCAATACGCGGGTGCAACCAATACCAACAGCCGGCGTTTTCCCCATTTCCATTTCTCAGATTTGGATTTGGGTTTTCCCATCTTAACCCACTGCTTTTTTATCATCCCTTAGCACCCTGAAACTCCTCTCCATTACTCTCATTTTTCTCCACTTCGGGAAATTCCGTCTTTGGGCCCTGGGTCCGGACCAACAAGCACTCGGAGTGTCGTCGTACGGTTATTCCTAAAGAACAATACTGTTTACTCCCAATTTTTTGAGATGAGAAACTAAATTTTATTCGTTGAACCGTACAATTACGAAATCGCGACCATTCAATAACAAACTTAATGTTACGCTATTGTAATATACAGCCAAATTTATACGTAAATATTATGAAGGAAAAAGTTGCGATGTTGGTAAAAAATCGGGAGGAATCTAGAAAAATGCCTAGAACGCAAACACAGAAAGATGATGATGGGAAACTCGCCTTCGGAGGATGGATTATACGTATAGTCCCTAGAAATGTAAATTTTGAGAATCTATCTATAATAGTCGACCGTCCGTCCCACCCTGTACCTCAAAAGCCGTTCGTCGTAGAGATATGCGGTAAACTGTGTTTTGTTTCTACAAGCTAGTAAGGCCCCTAGATACTATTCTCATTTTCATAAAGTCCCGGGTTCGAATCCAGGAGTCAATTATATTTTTCCATAAGTTTACACGGAATTTTCGATTTTTCAATGTGCAAGGTTTTTTTCCTTCATTCATTAAAATACGTAAATATGGATCGATTTTCTTCGTTTTTGCTTTATTCAACGGATAAAACTATACTATCTTATTCTTGCAATGTTTACATGTTACACGGTCGAATCATTCAGAAATACTCAATTGTTTTCGAAATTTTACGGATATTTCGTACTCTTTCCGGACGCTGTCAAGGCGACCGTAATTGTTGCCTCCGGTTCAATTAATGTCAATTAAACCTTCAAATAGGTGAAAGAATAGCGTTATTCGCTTCACACTTTGTTTAAGCATCGAAATTATTGCTGTAGCAATGTCAATAACAACATAAATATTTACGGATAAATATTCAGTTAACTGTGGTTAAATGCGTATGGGAAGCGTTTCTAACGATTCAGTCAAAGCAGTTGAATCTTTCTATCATCGTGTGAATGCTGGAATCTTATCTCTTTTTAAGTAGAACCATTATATTATACATCCATAATGTTTATTAACGCAAGTAGGCTCACGCATAAATTTTAAATTAAATGGGAATAGGGACACATTTTTTAAAAACACATTACATGTTTATCTTCTCTTCACTGATAATCTACATAAACGTTTGCATTGATTGTTATATAAAAAAGAAAGGACATATTTGAATACTGTGTAAGGAAATGCATTTTTAGAGTTAAATGTGAATTACTGAGATCAACCTATTTTACATACTTCATCATTTTTTATAAATGAATTTTAAAATTCACCGCGCAATCTTTGCGCGCGATCGGCTAGTTTATTAGTTAAAGTACTAAAGGAGGACATCTGGCCATCGGTATTCATTCATATGAATTGTAAGATCTACTCTCACGTAATTCTTACTTTTGGACTCTGTTGCAGCGCAAGATACGCTTCTACGTCACAGGGGACCTCACAATGCATAGTGTAGGAAATTCCGATTCAGATGTGGTCGTCTGTTATGACAAGTACCGATTTTTTTACCCGTTGCTTTTTTGGTACTAAAATATATTTTAGGTGTTAATTTGGAAACCCAAATTTAAAAACCGTGACATGTAATTTCGCAAAAAATTTAGTGATGAAAAACCTACACTTATCGACGGAAATGAAATTTCGTCGAATATTTGATTTTTACAAATTCGCTGTTTATCGAAATTAATCGAATTATACCAAGTCTAATTATGATGTGATAGTTACATATTGTACCAACATATAGTTTACATGTAATTTTGATAAAAAATTTTAATTGGATGGAATTTGACAAATTCTGTTTATAATACTGCGAGTTAATACCGTAGAGAAGGGGGGAGGGGGAATCGGCTGTCCTGGGTCTGCCGAGGGGTCACATTCCCTTTTTGAACTTAAAACAGAGAAAAGGGGCTCGGGAATGGTATTTGTCCCAGGGTCCGCGCTGGCTCTCGGCGACCCTGCTTGTTTGTATGATTTACTCCAAATTAGCTATATGTATTTTGAGAAAATATATGGAATATAAGTTCTATCTGAACCCATTGAGTCGCGAATGTTGTACTCATTCTTTTTCAGTTATTTCAGAGTGAATAATATTTACTTGGCTTTACAGCAGAATAAATATGTCGTATTTATTATAATGAAAAGGCCGGTGAAAATAATTTCATTTTATTAAAAAGTGTAGGAAGAATTGCAGAGAAGATTACATAAGGGGATTTCTATCGGAATAAAGAAGAGCAGATGCCTATATTTGTAGGGAATTTAACTTTTTAGTGATTTTTCCCGATTTCTCCTCAATAACTCATTTTAGATCCACCAACGGACGGACAGACAAACCGAATACATAAGCAATTTAAAAAGCGCTAAAAATAAGTTATACTCGTACTTAAGTGATTGTATGAGGAAAAGAGTTAAAAAGCACTGTGACAGTTAATTCCATAAAATATAAATCAAGAGCCTCTTCTGAAAATACTCCAATTTTAGTTCTTTTTAAGCGTTTCATTTAGTTTGAAGATCAGTTGTTAGAGGGAAATAAAGTCAGCAGAAATAAGCTAGATTTTTAACGTTGAACGATATTACGGTTCGTTTTATTTCTCGAAATATAGATCATTTTTGTAATTTTAAGTAACTGCAAATATTTATTTCTGAGAACTTATAGCGCGAATCATAGTGTACATTCTTCGATAAAAGCTACGTTACTTACATGAGGTCCTCTCTCATCGGAAATCGATAATTGGCCTACTTTTCTTGTACGGATTGCCTGGGAGAAATTATCTCTATGGAATAACTCAGAGCGCATTCACCGTTCCTATCGAGTGATTAATTTTTATAAATAGCCATGTAGAGTACAGATCCAATGATGAATTATGAGCTATGCTCCTATTTATCCAAATTATGCTTAGTGCCACACATGAAGTTCAATATTGGGAATATTAGGGTGCCTCGGTTTGGTCAAAGTGGACTTAATAGTTCCTTAATTTTGAAGTGAGGACTTTACAAATTGCTTTTCATGGGTATTTCGGAATTGATAATGTGCATTCTGTACATGATCTGTAATAATAAGCATGATAATTTATTAAAATCCCTTATGCGTAAATGTTTTAATTAAAAATTGGTAAAATATTTCTGAAAATTATATTAAAAGATTTTTAAAATTTAAATTAGTCTTTATAATATATTTAAGAGATTAGTGACTGTAATTTTACTTTATAAGAGGGAGTTATTTTAAATGGATAAATTATAAATAATACTTTAATGATGCAAAGATTTGCAAATAACTGTTACTGTGCAAGTATTTGTGATAATTAACTTTTAACGACTCTACTTAGCTATAGCAAAATATAAACATTTTATACGGAAATTATAGATTCAATTTATCAAAACATCGTTTTTGTAATTTTCTCCGTGCCCTCGACGTATTTAATATTATTAAGCTTAGTCTACCTAAAAACATCTAGGACGAGAATATCATCCATCATATAATTATAACACCTCTAAGAAAAAGAATAATTTATAGAGTATGTAATATTCCAAATAAATCTGCGAATTATAAATTATTATAATTCAATCAGAAAAAATGAGAAAACGATTTTGCTTTCGTAATATGGAATTAAGTGAAAAGAATATACTTGCTATTTTTTATACTATATTATCTCATTCATAAAAATTAATGTAGTAATTTGTAAGAAGCAATACGCATAAGAAAAAATAACAAACTCTATAGTACATAAAATAATAAAAGTAGTAGAAATTAAAAAATGTCAATTAAAGCCGAAAACTAAAATGAAGTTACTCCATCCCTACTTTTTTATCCAATCAATCGAAACTTATACTTCACTGCGAAATATTTCATCCAAAGGAACAGCTGAAGTAATGGTGATTTCAGATGTCTTCAAATTAAAATAGCTTGCAAATAAAAGTGCCTTTTCAGACCATTTTCGTCAGATAGCCACGGATATGGGGAATTTTCTTTTTGTTCCGATAATTCCTCCAATGCGGATGCCTGAACTCTGTAAAATTTCTGGCTGATAAAATCTGCCATCAGTGATATTAATGAAAATTTCGCTGCCTCAGAAGGTTGGCAGGTGAGATGAAAACTAATTAAAGTGCCATTCTGTGGATGATATTCGAAGAACACTGCACACGTTCCACGGAGCATTTTGGATTCCTCCCAAAACGTTTTGTAATTAAGGCCACTAAACTCGGCCAAAAGCCGTTAGACACGATATTTTTTTATCGCATACTAATGTAATTGAAATTAAATTTGTTGCGTTGTCACTGCCTGGATTTATTATAGCCGCGTGACTTTTAATCCACCGTAATAAGGATTGCATGTGAATTAGAAGATTTTCGGGAACAGGAATAAAAACGAAACATGCTATAAAGAAGCACGAGTTTTTATATATGAAATCACTAAATAAAAATTAGATGAACCATTAATTCGATGTAAAGGCTTGAGTTTTTAGAAACATTTTAATTGAATCGGCTGCATAATTCCTTTCGGTTTTTCATACATGACGACATCCAATTTAACATACTTCTGGTCCAATAGAGTTTAAAATATGAATGTAATGAATTAAGGGTGAACAGATTAAAACTAGGTTTTTCCTATGCAGCATTTGTTGTTTATCTTTTCCAAAGTGTTTGTTTACTTCAGTTCGATAGTCAAAATATGGGATTTTTTTGAAACTATGAATATATTTTCTACCGTCCGATGACCATTTAATCGTTTTACTAAATTTGTTTTTTAGGTGTAAAATAGGTTGATTCCATTAAATACGGAAAGCTTGGTGTGAACATACGGCAACACTTAACATGTCTGCTTTAAACTATTATTACATTCATAGGAAATTTACATTCAGTAATGTTGTTTTCCAATGATATCAAGCAATTTAAGACAGCAAACATTCGATCGAATACATTATAACGTAGAATTTTCAACTAATAAAGTGATCATTAACTGCAAAAATGATTCATTTTTTAATGAGAGTTTTAATAAATTTGGAAACAATATTTATTCTTAGAGCTCATTTGGCTAATCTCGAGTAAACGTTTAAGGAAATGTGCTACATAAGTTTCAATTCGATATTTTCTCTAAACGAAAGTGTTAAAATGTTTTATTAGTGTATGATAAATTAAAAATAATTGCCCATCCTTAAAATACCTTTAGTATTGTATAGGTAACCATATGATTGTGGAGTTCTTGTCCAATGTTCTATTGTAAGTAGGAATAATTAGTATCTCTCTCAAATAACTGGCATGCTGCGAAAAAAACTAGGAGCGTTCTCTTTTTTTCTGCCTAAGTCCAAATATCTACATGTTACGACGAGAGGAGACTAATTAAAAAGTTTAAGAGTGTGAAACTACATTTCGCACCTTTTGAGTCGAAAAATGCGAGATCACTCCTCGTTAAAAAAATACGTAACATCGATCATTGACGGACGCAGTGGAGGTGGAGGTGATTCCCATTCTGGAGTGGTAACTTTTGCTGCAGGTTTAACAATGTTTCGTAAATAACACACGAGGCAGAAAAATAATTAATTGGAAAAGTTTCCGCATCCGTCTTGGACTCGATGTTCTTGGATAACCATTTATCACCGCGTACCTCTCTAGTAATTTTTGGTTTCCCCTAGTTTCTTTCATATTTTCTTGTCTGCGTTTGTATACAGCTATATTACTCTATTAATTTATAATTTATCTTTTTCTTCACGTTCACACACTATTGATTGAAGTCCAAGTGTTTTATTGACACCTTCTAAACACGTCACGGCTAATGTTTCTCAGTACAAATTTATTTCTCCACATGAATTGAATCGTTTTTGGAAATTATTATGTAAATTTTAACGACTTTACCTTTACTAAAATCTGTAACATTATTTAAAAATTTTGACTTCCTTGCAGAAATGGAGCATATTAAATCTTTGCCATAATTTTCTCATATCTAACATTAAATAATATATGCATGGACAATATAACACAGCATAGCACAAATCATCTTATTAGAAACAGTACATAAAAGAAGAGAGTGCGTACTACTATATAGAATAATTACTGTAATATGTACGCTTCATTCAAAGTTAATACAGCATTTTCTAGATAATCAAACGTTACTTTTACAATAAGTCAAGCTCCATAAGAACATGATGTGGAATTTTATTGTTATCTCTCCTCTTTACATATCTCGCTATGTATCTCCCCGTCATTGTCATATCTCTCTCTTCTCTTTCATTAAACTTTCTCTTTCCCAGTGTCAATATGGATGCTGGAAATGGCGAACGGTTGGTTTATCCAGAGAAGTGTCTCTGCACTCTCATCGGATTAATATCGACATCTCGTACAGTTTATGTCTGCGCAGTGTTAAAAAAAGATCTCGATGTTTCTGCGAATTAAAAAAAAAAGAATTCGGACGTAGGTAATCGAGTTATTTTTTAAATTTCATTTGATTCGCTCGTTCTTCGTCGCTTCACGCTCCGTTTTTTTGTGTATTGCTTTCCTTATTTCGGTTTTGAACGTGTTGCCGGCTTATTTTTTCCATTAGAGATAGGGTTCAGCTGGAGGCGTTATTTTTAGAAACAGTCATCGTGATGAATGATGAACTAAAACTTCTTTTTACCTCTGAAATTTATTCAAGGAATCCTTACTGACAGACGTTCTATAAAGTAAACACGCTATGGTAACGTTTTCCATCGATTAAAACTTTACCTTTATAATGTAATTATGATTTAAATGATTAAATAAATCATAAATTAGGTCACCCTATAAATACTAATTCACGCATTTCATTTCGTATTTTCTTCATTAAACTAATTATTTTATATGCAAGCTTTAATATCAGATATTCGGGTAATCTTTAATTGGATTACTTAGCATACATATGTACTAATAAAAATTACAGGATTGATAATAATCCTGAGACTCTTCATCATGGTCTTTCCTATTAACTCTTTGAATGCACATCTATATAGCAAAAACTAAAGCGTCTCTATTAATGCTTGCTTCTTCGGTTTAAGACGTCTTTATCTTCCACTATTTACCCGGCCAAACGGAATTTCGCACAAGCGTGTCGGTTTAATCTTTCAAGCAGACCGAGAAGCAATATTCGTGCGGTGAAAAAGAGCTATATATTTTTAGTTTACGGTAATCTTCAAGAGTGATTTTCGGAATAAATTCTTCGTGACTTTTCCGTTTGAAGAGTTTTAAGCGACCCGTGTTTACTCCCTGAAAACCTTTCCAATATAACTTCCCGCCATGCGTTGCGAAACCCACAAGTGTTGCGTAGTTGAGACACACGGAGTTTCCTAACATAACGCGTCCGAAGGAGATAGAGAGAGGTAGAGGGTGGTGGGAATGGGGAGGGGAGAAGTAGAATTTCATATGAACGGAGGCGATGGAAGGCGCGAGTTAGTACACGTGTGCCCCATTTTCATACCGAGGTCAAGGAAAACATTCCAACATTTTTATAGAACGATATTTACTTCTCGCGTTAAAAAAGTGGTAAAATAAAATTTCGGAACGAGGGTCGCATTTTCCTGACCTTTTCGTATCGATATTATTTATTGTTTTTAAAATTTCTTCCATCATTTTTCACTTATTTAGTGGAAAATTAAAAAAAAAAACTTAAAAAAATATATTTACTTTTTTTTAAACGTTACATAAGGAAAATAAATGAAGCACAGTTTTATAAGCAGAGCTTTTTTATCGCATGTCTGCGTTGATAAAAGTTTTTATATTTATTGGCAAAGTTTGATTCATTTTTTGTTTGAGTGTGCTTTATCCGTACACTTTAAATGAATTTCGGATATTCTTACAGAAAAGGGCATGTAAAATAAAAAGAGGAAGCAATCAAACTTAGGAGGGCGTGATAGTTGAAATTCAGTGTATAATTTAATTTTTTCTCTTTTTTAATAACCGGAAACGATCATGAAGCGATCTTGAACACAAATTTTCAATAATAAAAGCTTGACCAAAGATTGCCATTTTATTGACGCTCGTGTGAACAAAATCTTTCAAAATAAAATTGTTCACTTCTTTTATATTTTTCGTAACAACCATAAGATGTGTTAGCGTCTAAGAGGCTATTTGTTATGAAGAAATTAATAAATCTCTGTGGTTAATTATACAGGGTGGGCCAAAAAATGTCCCCTATTCCAAAATGAAATTACAAGATAATCATACAAGATAGGATTGAATAATAAAATGACACAATAAGAGAAATCAACATTTTGTTTATTAGTAGTACCCTTATTGTTGTAAGATAAAAATGTCACAGTTAAGCTTACAAGGGGAAGGCACTACTGACCCCCAACCGATTTGGCTGAAACTTCGTAGAGATAATGTCCATGACGTCCGATTAACGAAAATATATACATATCAGGGCCAATACCCAGCCGTTTTTATTTTATTAATAAAAATAAATTATTATTTCCCTAGTCACTGCTTAACTACCGTACACGGTAAAGGATCTCGTAAATAACGGTGTTGGCGGAGCGTCTAGCAAGCTTGGCTGTAAATCTGAAGATCTGATGTTTGAGTACTTGTTCCGAAACTTTTTTCATTTTTTCCCACATTTTCACTTTCACCATTTAAAGTATTTATTACCTAATTTCCTAATATTGCTTTAAGTTTAAATATCCATTTATTTCTAAATAAAATTCTTAATCACAATGGTAGTATATATAACTATAAGCTTACTCTATTTCCTCATGTCCGTGCATTTCGTCGACTTCATCGGGCCCCACCAGATCGTAATCTTCATGGAAGTTCATCTCGCCAAGCATATCCACAACACGTGTATAAATTTCTTGGGCCATTACAACACTACGGCCACAATCACTTTCGGGAACTTCTTTATCCGACATCAATCCATTTTTTCAGAGGAGTTTCATGCAGTAATGCATGGCGGTGTTCAACACATCTTTCGCTGTTTCGTCGTCCAAAGGAGGAGACGTAAAAGATGTAACATTTTTGCTCGTTACAGGATTCCCCGCTGAAGATGTTGAAGCAGTATATTCCATTTTTGAAACAGCAAAAACTGTAGTATGTTAAAAATACACTTCGTAACACACTAGTTAAAATGCTCACAATGCTCTGATGAAAGAAGTAACACTGATCTTGTAGCACTTGAGATCGCTCCTCTCCGACAATGTCATGATTGTGAAACAATACGTGCAAGACAATAAGTTTCTTTTCATTGTTTAATCATGGGGAGGATAATAATAAATCGCTTTATAATGAAAAATTTATTGACGAGGAAAACCAACCGCTATGTACGCTACAAATAATTCTTCAAAACTGCACATCAATATATTAAAAATATTAACTATTCAAAAATAAAAATATATAGCGTTATTATTTAAAATGAGGAAAGTGAAAATGTGGGAAGAAATGAAAAATAATTTCGGAACAAGGACTCGAACAACATATCTTGACATTTACAGCCAAGGGCATTAACCGCTACACCAGCGCCGCTTATTACAAACTACGTTACCGTGTATGGTAGTTAAGCAGTGACTAGGGAAATAATAACTTATTTTTATTAATAAAATAAAAACGGCTGGGTATTGGCCCTGATATGTATATATTTTCGTTAATCGGACGTCATGGACATTATCTCTACGAAGTTTCAGCCAAATCGGTTGGGGGTCAGTTGTGCCTTCCCCTTGTTAGAGCAAAGAATTTTAATCGTTGAAGAGTATATCAAAACTAATTCAGTGATAGTGACACAGGGTGAATTTAGAAAAAGTTTCTAGGACGCCAAGTGCCAACAGCTAAGACAATACTACGAGTTGTGATAAAATGGAAAGAAAGGGGGTCAGTCCAGAACCAAAAGGCTGAACATACAGGTGATGGGATGGTTGTATTCTTGTATGTGAGTTGCTACACTGAAATTAATAAACCTATTGTATTTAAAATGTGCAATATGTTCTTTGAATCGAGTTTCCAATTAAATTTTTTTTTAAATATCCATCTCGCCGTAGTCTCCAACAGTTTTTTAATTATTACTTACTTTTCGTTAACTAAAGGCAGCGTCTCTCTGTTAAATTTGTTGATTATTATTCTTAGCTTGGAAGCTTGTTTATCGAAGACTTTTATTGGATGTCTGTTAACCAATACGGTATCGTTATCTATATCATTCAAACTCGGTTAGTTAAGAGTCCCCCAATTCCACGAATAACGGTAGATCGAGAAGTAGAAAAATAAAGTCGCTAGATCAAGTGGCGGGGAATATGCTAGTAAGAGAACTAAGACCTACAACAGTGGTAGTAAGGAAAGGAAAATTCCCGTAGAAAACACAATAAAAATTATAATTATGAACTACAGAAGCATTCGAAGGAAACAGGCTGATTTTTGTCACTTACTTAAAAGCTATTGTGCAAACGTATTGGGAACAGAGGGCTGGCTGTCAGACGATATTAATTCTAACGAGATTTTCCCACCAGATTACGCAAATACAGGAGGGAAAGAGTCGGAGGTGTAGTCTTTGTCGCCGTCAGAAATAGTATATGAAGCGGCGAACACTGCAAAATGATATGGTGCTCAGTTCGTACGAGAAATGGTAAAAAGTTATTTTTTTGCTCATTTTACAGCCCACCTGACTCAGGAGTCGAGAATATTAGAGAACTCAGTTGTACATTGCAGGTGATTGCCAGGAGAAAGATCGATCCAGTTATTATTCTTGGAGGAGATTTTAATCTTCCATCGATCGATTGGAAATCCGTAACCTATGTTAATGGCGGAAAAAATAGAGAAACTTGTCGTGGATTAGTTGAAGCGTTTACCCTAAACTCGCTAGAACAAATCGTCAATGAGCCGACACGATACGACAACAACGGAAACGGAGACATATTAGATCTGCTAGCCACTACCCACCCACTATCGACTAAATAAAATATTCCGCACTCTCTTTTTAAATGCCTCCTAAAACTCTAATATGCGCTAAAGATAATAAAAGGAAACGGGTTGTACTAACCTTAACCCAGAAACTTGATATAATAAAACGTTTAGAGAAATGTGAGAACCGCATTGTTTTAATGAAAGAGTTAAATGTCGGTTATTTCACTATTTATTACACGAAGGCACAGAAATCACAGTTAATGAAATTTGTTACGTCTTCTGAGACAATTAGAAGAGTTGAATATCAGCGCACTCTTCATAAGCAGAAACTTGAGGTACTGGATATTGGTATTTATGAATGGTTTTCTATAAAGCGTTCCGAGTGAGACCCTATTTCAGGACCAATGTTGATTGAAAAGACCAAAGATTTGTATGTACAAATGGAGATTAGTGAAACGTGTGCATTTTCAGATGGATGGCTAACCCGTTTTAAGATCTGACGTCTAGATATTTGGGCGATAAAAAATTGCCGAAAACTTTTGCGACTTTTTTGAAACATTAGTTAAGGAATATTCACTTAACCGGAAAACCCAATTCCCCGGGCATTCCGGATAACTGGGAGTTTACTGTACTTCCCTATCAGGCAGATGTTTTTATAATAACGAGCCTCTTTTAGAACTCGTTTCTGAATAAAAAACAACCCTTAAAACTGACAAATTAAGCGCTTCAAAAAGTACGCGCTTGGCACGAGATAAATTAGCTTAAGAATTTTGCGTCAACTGACTCGCGTGGTGAAAAAATCCTCATAAGGGCAGCGACATGGCGAGTAAGGAGAAAACGCTCTGGCCCAGCTAGCCATTGATATGTCAATTATAATCGGCATGCGGAAAAACAATTCAGCAATTGTACATGATCATACGTTAAGCACTCAGCAGTGAGATTCGCCAAAACGTGAAACTTTGAGATGCTTTATTTTGATATAACGCTCCATGCGCGAGAGACGACATAATTAGCTGCCACTGGTACGTATCGCGAAAGACACGAATCACTATTTGCGGTAGAGATTATCTCAGGGAATTATCTGAGACAAATGAAAATAATAGAAACAAAACACTACCTTTCGCTCGAGAAATTTTCTAAGAGATAAAGTTTTCCTGCTGCAAATGTGTTCACGTTTAAAATAAGTGTTAAAAATCCGGATATAATCGTTAAAAGCGACGTTTTTGTGTTAGATTTTTAAATTGTAAACACTTCTTCCTATATTTACTAGAGTTAAATACCATTTAAATTTCCGAAAATTAGATTTCAGGTAGGTTGCATGATAAAAACGTCCAAGTTTTAGATATTAAATCATTGCTTAAAGCAGTATGTTTTTATTTCAAAATCTTTGAAAGAGAACGTTTTAGGGAAAGCTGTATCTAAACTAGGCATTCAATTGTAAATTAATTGTTTGAATCTTAAAACTGTATTAAAATTTGTTAACTTACTATCCCAGTTGGAATGCCGCTTTACATTCGTAAGATTACCTTGTGATAATAGAAAAGAATAGACAATTTTCTGTAAATTATTGTAGAAATTTCAATTGGGTGAACTAGATGTGACAAACCATACAAAATGTAAACAGTTAACGATTAAAGGTGCATTTAATAGAGTTAATGATGATACAAACAAAATTTTTTATGTTAGAGGGAGAAACAAATAAAAATGATGAAAAATATTATGTTAAATTATACTCTTATATTCGATTTTCATATGAATCACCGCAATTATAAAGTATTTTCAATTAAACATTTCTAATATGGAATCAGTTGTAAAAATTGAAACCTACTCAAAACGTACTAGAACACTGTTATTTGTTGCCAAAATAGAGGGAAACCCATCCAGAATGTAAGAGTAATATTCGGGGAGAAAATTAATAACTTTATCAGCTGTAAACAATGACGCTTTTCCTGCGCGCCCACTATAACAAGAAGTTAAAAATGAACTCCAAAAGCAGATTCGAAAAGTACATTTTTAAGAAGGTTCACGTTGTATTATGGACTTTGTCCCTTTTTGAAAGTAAATTGAATGTTTTCGCGCTTCGCTTTTATTGTTGTAGTAACGTAGACAGAAAAAACTTTACTATAGTAACGGACCCGTATATATATTTTATAAGGGATTTAAAAAATCCTGCTAAAATTCAAACAGACAGACAGACGGACCCTAAAATCAATATGGTTCATACTTGTCACCCGCGGATACTGCCCTGATAAATCTCAACTACCCAGATATTTTCATCGCTTTAAAATTTTGCTTTCGGACAGACGAAGTTGAAACATGGCGATTATGAAAAGGTTAAAAATATTTTTCTTAAACAAATTATTTTACCGACAAAGAATTTATATTACTTGAACGAAAGTTTAGTGTTTATGCTCAATTTTATGTTTTCCGAGGGGATGCCAAGGTACAAGTTTTGTAACAAATCTTAGATTTTATTATTTAATGTGAATGTATCGTGGTACATATTTTATGAAGAAAATTACTTATACTTTAGGCGCGTTTGATAAGTCAGACAGTTAGGTAAACTTTCATAATACTGTGCCTGAAAATAAGAACATCTCAATGAAAAGTCCATTATTAACATAGATATTCTTTTCCGCTTATAACACATCAAGTTAAATAATTTATATGGGTGAATCCCTATATGTACGTACATATTTACATACATAATTTATGCCCCTTCATATACAGGAAGCGTCATCGGTCTGCTCGTCTCCGCACGACCCAGCTCTTTCTTTCCTTTTTTATCCCACAGAGAGCGTTTACTTTTTTTATGCTGCTCCAGGGGACTACATTCCTGTGCGGCGAGCAAATGTCTTCCACGACATTTTGCGGCTGCTAAAATTGATTCTCCCGCAGATTTTGGCGAAGGACGGATGGGATGTCAGATCCCTATCTAGTGACGTCTCCGTGCGAGTGCTTACTTACGGCGGGAGGGAAGGGAGAGCCGGAACGGCAGAACGGGTGGTCGAGATGAGTAATGAAGTACGCTAGTCCGTTGAGTTGCGCCCGGGGACTATAGGAACACTTAATTTTCTTTCTAAACTTCTGTTCTCCTACAGAGACGTCAGAGAATAAATTAAGATTGTTGGTTTGGGTTCATTAAAAACGATTTTTCGCTTCGCAAACCTGTTATTTCGAAGCGATGCTTTTGAGCTTTTATTTCGACAAAGATATGCTCGATATTTTGGGCCCAGTGGAGTTAAAAATGTGCAGGTTATTCTCTATTTGCTGATTATGCGCTATCCATTTGTTAGACTGTCAATGTAGTGAAGTTACCATACTCTGTTCAACGAGAGAATACCAATTCTCGCGCAGCAGTCGGGACTGAAGTTGAAACACGTGTTGACTTGAGTCAGGCCGTACAGGCGGACGAAGTAGGGGTAGGCGTGGCTTGAAGCAGTGATTCTCAACAGAAAATCTGTCGCGGACCGGTAAATGTTAGGAACATTCTGCCAAGGACCGGTAAAATTAGCAAACTACTTTCAATTGAAACACTTTAAAATTATTTTCTTCGATGAAATTCCATTACAACATAGATAACTTAAGAATTAAAGACTTTAATTACAATTAAATTTTTGAAATAAAATCGTAGTTCTTTCAGGTAATCAGACGCGAAGTAAGTCTTATATTTATGTGTTTTTAGTAAAGTTTAGTTCTGTCTTATATTTATGTGTTTTTAGTAAAGTTTAGTTCGATGGAATTCATCGTCGTGTCGGCCTTATATGCGATATTAAGTGTATTTAAATATTCCAACCTCAACCTCAAAATATGGTCAATAAAGAAAGAAAATTTACCATAGCTCTTAAAAAATTAGGGGCAAACAATATTGTTCTGTAGAACTGACCGTACGACAACATTCCGAGTGTTTGGGGGCTCGGGCCCAAAGACGGCATTTCCCGGAAGGGAGAAAAATGAGAGTAGCGGGGAGAAGTGCTAAGGGGTGAATGATAATAAGTGGGTAGAGCTGGGAAAACCCAAATCGAGATCTGAGAAAAGAAAATGGGAAGAGAGAAAACGCCGCCCGTTGGTATCGGTTGCCGGCGTGATTTGCACCCGCGTATTGCGATAGGAAAACCTTATGTCCGATCCTAACACCGGGGCCCTCAGAGGTCCAGGCCCCAAGGATGTTGCCCTGGTATCCCCGTCCTCTCGGTAGCCCTGGAGATTTCCGTCTTTCCTTGTTATATTTCGAGGATGGGTCTTCAGTAGGCCTCACAGCGAAGCGCTCGTTTTACTTTCTCCTACGCAAAAGATTATATGGAACCCATATAGCAATAAAAATGTCGGGAAATGACATCCACCGAATTCAGAAATACCATTTAACAATTCGGAGTATGCACGGTTATTGCACTCTAAACATCTGCTGCCACAATTTGCCAGATTTTCGCCCTGTAGCAAGTAGAAAACTATTTTGTAGAACACTGGACCTAAGATTCGTAGCGATATAAAACATTTTTAAATTTTCTTAAACTTTCCACCAAAGTTTCGCGGACCGGCAAATAATCGGTGGTGGACCGGTACTGGTCCGCAGACCGGCGGTTGAGAAATACTGGCTTCGAGTATATCCGATGGTGGTGTATAGTGGGGTAGGTGGTAGGGAGGTTTGGACCGATTTTGGTATTTTTCGCATGGCTCTCTTTGAACAGAGTATATATCTGGTTTTCACGATTTTTTTGAAGTTGTAATTGCACAATCTTCGCCGCATGGCCTATCAAATTCCGCCGAATCCCAAACGAATTATATACGAGTATTTCGCAAAATATATTTTAGGAAAAAAAGCGAAAGAAGCAGGAAATCGTCGCCGAAATATTTTTCCTAAATAGGAAGTTTTTTCTCTGCTTCGGCAGAAAGAAAGCGGAAGTGAAAGTGTGTTGCAGATTACGGAGGCCCAAAATATTTCCGAGGTAGTCGATCAGTCGCGCAGCTTTTGAAGTTACTTAGATAGTTGAGCTACAGAAAGAGGACGGAAAATTGTCCATCTGTTTCTAGCATCTACTCTTCGAAGATGGTATAGATTTTACTTTCCGTAACAACCCATTTATCATGAGATCAAGAGATTTAAAAAGTTTCTTATTCCAGGAGAGCGCGAGCAATTGTTTTTAATGGGTTGCCTTTAATAGTTGAGAGGAAATCGCATTTCTAAATAAAAAACCTGATGAGAAAGTACTAAATTACAATTAATATTTTTAGTTAATCATTAAGATGGAAGAATTATAAATGAGAAACGGTAATATATTTATGATGGATATAAGAGGATATTTGTAAAGGCCAAAATCGGTGCGTCGAGAAACATTAGTATTCACGTTAATTTCTTGTATAATATTTTAAATTTTGTGTAAATTATGTCGTCGAGTTTATGCATCTAACAGTAATATAAATAACATCACTGCATTTAGGTTTCACCGTCTTTTGCTTTATGGTGGTTTCTCAGGGTCTAAATCGATTCAAAATTGCTTAAAGTTTGTAAATATGGGATAGTTGCTACTTCATTTTATTGTTGAAGTTCGTTGAAAATATTACCTAATGAACCATAAAACTTCGAAGCTTTCCCTTTAGCATTTGGGAAACCCAAATACAATTAGCAAATTGGGGGAAGCCAATTATCAAAAAAATACATCAACGGCTTAATTAAATTTCGGGGAAGAGCTCGTGGAACTTAATGTAAGCAAAAAAATACAACCGAGCTTCAGTCCTGTCGTCAAGGTGACAAAAAATGAAAACAGCCAATTATGAAAATGTAAAATGATAATTTCGAGCCGCTATTTTCGCGAATTTTTTATGAATTCAGTGAATTAATTCAGTTGAAAGCTCGTTTCTTTTTTTTAATGAACGATCCTTGGCAATGATACCTGTGTTCTCGTCTCCGTGATCTCGCTTTAATTATTTGGGGAGAGCGATCGATCTTAATGCCACTCGATCCTCCTTTGTTTCTCTACTTCCGCATTTTACACTTAGGACGTGCGCTTGAATTTCAAGTGGTAAAGGCGGAGCTACGAGTCCCGGCGTACGACGAGAGCCGTTGAAGGAGCTCCGCGAAGCAAGCATAGAATTTTTAAACTGTAATTTCTTTTGCACCCGGCTTTGAGTGGCACCGCTCCCTCATGTTTCCGTGATCATCAGTAATCACTATATCCTCCACCCTTCGTTCTAAAAAAAAGTTATTTATCCTTCACCTTCTTATCAAAAAAGGCGTGACTGTCGCGACATTTGCTGCGCCTTCGATTGAATTCAAATGAATAGAGCATTTGCATTTACTGGGAAAGTAAGACGTTTTAAAATTAGCGCCCAATAGGTTGTGCTATATTACAACATAGAATTATGCGCTAAATCTCATAGTGAAATCGTGGGAGCTGTGGAAGACCAAAGTTCATTGGCAGGGAATCCATTTGGTGGGGATTGAATGGGAAGGATATTTTCGTTGGTAATATATATTTGGTTGGAGAAATCATGGGTGACTATATGAAAATTGATCTGAAGAGTTAAATCGGCGAACTATAGCTTTAAATTTAATCAAAGTGAAACACGTACCCTGTAATAATTCGAATAGAGAGTCTTCTCTATAATTAATCACAGATGTTTCATGCACTTATTGTTAGCCTTGAAATCATTATCTGTCATCTACACGAGGTTTCAGAATATATGTTAACAAATATGAATGTTGAGTATAGAAGAAAAATATGAAGGATAAAGTCATATCCGTTAGAATAACGAACATACATATTACGCCTCAAATTGTGGCTTAAGAAATTAATTCTCACAAAAACGGTCAGATATTTTAAAACTTCCTACAGATATAGTGACGCACGCACTTTATTCGCCTCGATTTGCTTACATAATTTAAAGAAAGCATTGCGGCAGAACTACATTCAAAGAAAAATTAAGGTCATCCAATCTGTTTTTGATTCAAATATACTTAAAATCGTCTTCATGTTAGTTAGTATCGTGATAGATTAATCAATTACGTTGTGAACGAAACTTTCATTATGATTGATGAGGCCTAATTTCTTGTTGAATAAATCCTCATTATTTTATTCGTGCGCTTCGATGATATGAATCTAAACGTTTTTATTGCTAAGATATACTTAAAGTTAGATGATTGGCTAACTTAACCATCATATTAGAATAATTTAGTGTAGCTTTTTGTTTGAGAACAATCAAAAGAAATCCCAAAAGAAGCTTCGAACTCCGTTCTTCCTTGACTCATCTATTTTGTATGCAAATATATTTCGTTTGCACTTAAGAGGCAATTTCTATCATGAGAGGACTAAAACGTTCAACATGTATAAGTACTTAATTAAGAAATCGCATCGTAATACTTTGTAGTTTCAAAGCGCCGCGGCGCGCCGGTTATAGCATATTGCCCGTAGATTAAAAATTACATATCATACAATTTTTATTGTACCGTATAATTTTAGTCTTTAATGATATACTTTATCACTTGCTTGCAGAATATTATTTATGTGTTATCCGTTTAGGAATTATTTATGTGAAAAATTTGTTCCTTCATCTAATTTTCTCTGTTTCGTATTAACCTCGTATAATAAATGTAAATGTTCTCTATGCATCAAGTCAATTTTATTTAGAGTTTTATTGCAAAAAATCAGTTTATCGTCAATAATTCCCATCGATCTTTGTTTCTGATATCTTTTGATGTTTTTTTTTGTCGCCATTTGCGATCAGATTTCATAAGCATTTAATGAAATGGCGCCGTTATCTATTGCCCTTGGAAAATGAATCAGAGAAGCATATTCGAACAATCCAAACGGAGGCAATTTTATTCTTCCTCTAAATACATTTAATTGGTTTTCCTCAAATTGGAAGAGATTAGAATCCCATTTGGAACGTTTTTTCAAGGGTCCCTTTTCTCGCCTTGCACGCATTCCTCACAGTCTTAACATTTCCACGCAGAGGCATTTTCCGTTTAACTGGGAGAACGATTTTTTTTCGACGTATGGTTTCTCTAAATGCCTTATCCCGGATTTCGTCTCTTTCTCTCAGAAGTTTTCCGTAAACCATTTTTAGGGTCAGGCATTGTATTACCATTCCCTTATCTCTCATCTTCCTCTTTCTTTCTTCGCCTCCCTCTCTCCATCACAACTTTTCTCAGTCTCTCCTATCCTTTTTACTCATTTTGACTCCTACTCTATGTTATATTTATTCCATCTGTTTCTCCTTTCACTTCCCTATTTATTTGCTGATACGTCTTCCTTTGTCTCTTCACTTTTTCTTTCCACTCTTTCTCTCTTAACACATCACCACTTTTTTACCCCTTCATTCGCTATATTCTCCCTAACCAATCTTCTTAAGTTCCGTAACTATGTGAAAGGATGGAAATTTAACTTTTTTTATGGCGGATGCATATAACTGGACACAAATATGAAGTTAGAGAAGGAGAAAAATTTTGAACTTGACCGGGAATGGAGAATTGGGCTGACTTGATAGCTTATTTGCTTAAAGCATCTACACGACAAGTGAGAGACCCAGGTTCGCTTCCCGGTCAAGTTCAGAATTTTTCTCTTTCTCTAACTACACGTTTCTTAAGTTCACTTCTTCCTCTCCCACTCTTTTCCCACACTTTCTCTGCCCTTACCTTACGATCCACCTTTCTCGTACCTTCTCCATCTTTTCCTCTTAAAAAAAGGCTTTGGCGTGATCGATTTTCTTTTATCAAGATCTCTTATTTATCACGCTCTTTTTCCCAACTTACCTCTATCGCTCCCTCTTTCTCTCTCTCTCTCGTGGCGTCTTTTCTCTCTTTTGTTCGCCCTTTTTTCAGTCCTCGTTTTGGCTCTCATTTTGCCACAATACGTGAGTCATTACTTCACTTCCATTCTAAGAATTCCATTAAAATGGACTAAAGCAATTGAGAAAATTTATCGGCGCTAATACTGCGTTTAATTGAAAAAAAGAAATAGTGGCATTCTGTCGAAAAAATTTATCGGCGAGAAATCCCATATTTTGTTGTAAATTCCATAGCGTAGCTTTTTTGATAACTTTATTATTATTCCTATAAAAATGCCCAATGCCAATTTTTTAGATGTCTTTATATTAGGACAACCACTGATAGTGATTACATTTGGAGATACTTTAAAAATAATGGCATTTTTGCCGAATCTATGTATACACTTATTGCGTTTCATATTTTATTGCGTTATACGTACTCCAAGTTTATGAACGTAAATAAAATATTAGCTTTAGTCGGAATATATTTATGTAGATTAGGAAAGAAAAACCTCATGTTTTTTTGGTTATGACGTCAAGACGGCTGGCGACGACCATAAAGATATGGACATTTGCCTTAAAGTAGATATTGATGGGACCAAAAGCGCATTCGATTCGAATCTTGATGGCACATAAAAATGTTTGCGTGACAGTTTGATATACATATTTTTTCGGTAAATACGCGATACCATATCTTCATACAACTCTTCTACCCAGTTCAGCGAGTGTGTTCATAAAATACAATTTAAATATACGTTATTTAAAAGCAGAGCTGCAAACCACTTCAAAATTTGGAGTGGTTCGATTCTAAATTTTTGGAAGTTCATTGTTCGGGAATTTTGACAAGTGGTTCGGTTCAGTTTGCGGTTCGGTTCAACTAAATTAATCATTTGAAATACTATTCAGAAATAATTTATCCAATATAAACAATACAAATTCAGTATCAATCTGTAAGTAAATCAATCAGCAGTCATTATTATTTTAAATGAAAGTAGAATTTATTTAAAGAAAGGAAAAATTTATATTTTAAATATATTACAATCCCATCATCATCTTCATTTATTTATATTTAAAAAATGGTATTTTTGATCCTAACATGATTTTTATATTCATTGTTGTTTACATATCAATTAAAACTTCTCTGAATGGATTCACTTCAAATTCATTTACCAACATACACAATCATACATAATCAGAAAGAAAATGCGCCTCTAGATTAAACCGCTTTTCAGACTATCCCTGGATGGACGGACAAACCGAAAACATAAAAGTCTTTTAAAGAAATCATTAAAAATCAAAGAACAGTAGTTCCTCAGGCATTTTATTTCTTTTTCTTACCTGTAATACACATCATTTAGAGGAAAAAAGATTTATAACAAGGGCCTTACCGCCCGTCTCCCAATATTTAACCTCTTAATTCTACAACCCGCACTTGCCTTTATTTTCCTTATTCCCACATATCCATTGCTGCATTGATAATTTCCTCCCTCCTCTCTCTGGGGTTCACCCTCTCTCCGTCTTCTACAAGACCTTTCTTTTTAGTCCTTCCCGTCTTTCCCCAAACGCTCCCGAGATGGTCTCCCCCCTCCAGCCTTTCCTTTCCCCTCCCCATTTATCTCTTTACAACCTACCCCCCGCAGTAACCCTCCCCTCCATTCCTTTCCGTCTTACAAACTACCCTCCCTCCCCCGTCTCTACCCATTTCTCTGTATATACTTTCTATTCTCACCTGACGATAACATGTAACGTCGAAACCCGGGTCGTAAGAGAAATAAAAACAATGGAAGTTACAAAGCGTTATTCCTTTGGTTCATTTATAACAAATAAAAAAAATGTTCGCTATATTTATCAAGGGCATAGGAAAATTCTTTTCCGTAAGCCTTTATTAAGATTTCCTTGATTGAATGATAGATTTAATTATTGAAGTAGACAATTTCTTGCTTTCCAATGGCGATGATGCACGGCGTCTCAATTTTTCCAACTTTCAATAATAAATTTATGTAAATAAAATATTTTGATTAGTTAATTGGTCAAATGATATGGAATAAAATATTACTCCGAATGAATTTATGATATGTAAAACTCTAATAAATTCGATTATTAATTCTTATTATTATATAATAAATTCAAAAAGACACTTTTTGCTCGATTCCAAACATATTACATATTGCTATTTTTTTCTTTTGCCACCTTATAAACGTAATCAAAAAATCAATATGATAGTAAAATTACGTTACAAGAATAATTTAAAATTAATCGACAGTTCGGGGCAGATTATTCAATATACGAAGTGCGGTCACTTATGGTTCAAAACAAACGATTATAAAATATAGAGTGACCCTCTTTAAATAACACTAACATGTTAATTAATTTTATTTGTCTCAAATAAAGTTTACTAAAATATTATTAAAAATACACACTTTAGATAATTCAAGGAATTCTGCGGGAAATGAATGCCTCCGATCCAAGGGATCCGCCGAAGCCCTCGCCTTTTTTTTGCTGGAATATAAACTAAGTAATGGAAATACCTATCATAGAAGAACACCACACGAGAGTTGGAAAAGGAATGATGTCATTGAAAGCTCAAGCCGTTGAGAGCAACAATTTGAATTTTTCTGAAGAAAAAGTTACGAGGAGAGTTAATGGTGTTCTAAGAAAGACACAGCGGGGCATATTTTCTCGAGTCTGCTAATTACAAGCTGAAGGGGGTGATGGTGATGGTAAGGGCATGGATTTTTCTCTCGGCACAAAATCAGATTACGGCTCCTTTCTAGGTCTTTGTAAAACGACCCTTTTGCCTGCGTTCAGATAAAGATCTTTCTTTATTCTGTTGGTCGGTTTCTGCCTACAGTGGTTGACCCGGATATTGTCGCAGTTGGTGTCCCCATAACCCACACCATAAATGTCGTCTGTGGATAACAATAGTAGCAGAGAGGAAAGAGATAGGCACTCTTTCCTTTGAAGCAAACCCGCTGGTTTTTCCAATTGAAATTCCTGGTCTTTTCGTTGGTCCGTACTTTGTGGATTGAGATCGAACCGAAACCGAACCACTTTTGGAAAAAATGCGGTTCGGTTTTCGGTTCATTGAAAAATTAATCATTGGTTTCGGTTCGGTTCAGCGGTTCGGTTCGGTTTGCTGGTCTGTTTAAAAGCATTTTGTGTTTCATAAACCTAATTTGAAATTTATAATTTAATAGATATTGATTTAATTTATTCGTAGCGGCATTTACACGACTGAGTTGGATGATTATGTTTTTATTATTTCTAATCAGTCATTGTAAAAGGGAAAGGAATAGTCATTTGGATCTAAATTCTTAGATTATAGTAACTCTTCATTATTGAATGTGAGTAGGACTTATTCTTAAGATAACATCACCAGGATTTTTGATAGAATGCTGCCCATATATAATATACTGGCGTAAGTGCCCGTTGAATTTCAACGGATTTAGTGAATCTACTTTCGCTGCCAATTCTAGGGCGTATGCGGGATATACAAAACGTTTTCGTCTACGAAAAACAAAATCACTTATAAGGATACTTTTTCACTTAGATTTTCTTAACAATTAACCAAATTTGTTTGTAAGCAATTCATTTCCGATCGTATTGCATTAAAATATATATCATATCACTTTCGCCAAATCCAGCTTCATTTATTGTGTAATTATTCCTTTCTGAAATGTTTACTTTTATGTCTTGTAAGCAAGAAACTTGTGAAAAGGCAATGATTGAACACTGGCTTTGCTACAACGATAATTTCGTTGCTTAAACAAAAGTGCGAAGCGAATAACGCTATTCTTTCGTCTATTCGAAGGCTTCATTACGCTAATTGAATCGGAGGTAACAATAATGGTCACCTTGGCAATGCCCGGAAAGAGTACGAAATATCGAAAATATTTCGAAAGAGAATGCGCATTTCTGGAAATTTCGACCATGTAAAATGTAAACATCGCAAGAATAAGATAGTACATGGTTGTAACCGTCGAATAAATCAAAAAACGAAGATAATCGGTACATATTTACCTATTAGATGAATGAAAAAAGAAAATCTTGCACTCTGAAAAATTGAAAATTACGTGTAAACTTATGGGGAAAAAATTATACAATTAAACACCTCCCTCCAAATTTTTCATCGCTATATAGCCTATGTATTAGTTATTGGGATTTGAAACACGGCATTCATACATACATACAGGTCAAGTTAAATAAAAGTTGTATACTATATTTTATTTTACCTTTAAATACTCGTAGTAAATGGACTGCTGTTTTGAGATATATATTTTGTACCGCATATTTTTGTTAGGAAGGAAACATAATTTCCAAATCTTGCCTAGGACGCAAAACTATCTTATCCCGCCTCTACTTGCCGGGGATATTATTTTTAATTCGGTTTCACTGTGGATCCATCGCGAGCCCGATTACTACCTAATAGTTTGAACCCGCCGCATTTCAGTCTTAACACAATTGGTCATATATATCGAGCGACGTTAGAGACTTGTGTTTTGCCCCGAGATATATATCTCACAAGTTATCAGAAATAAAATAACGAAGGAAAACATCAACCACAAAGGTTTTTAAACACGATATAAAGACATCAACTGTTAATCGACCGCCTTCAATATCAATCTGCCATTTTTTAAAATTACTTCCTTTTAGACAGAATTTGATGGACAAGACTCGGTCAGTTGTAATCTTGTAATCTTTATGTATTACTAGCTGGAATACCTGGCGTTTCCGGATGGAAAATGATGGAAAACAGCATTTATTGAATTAAGCATCCCTCCCCAATTTTGTAATCGCCATATAGCCTGTTACTCACAGGTTAAAATTACATGCCAATGCAAAGTTTCGTGAGGATATCTTCAAAGGTGTGGCTTTGTATAGAGAAGAAACAAAATCTGAATTTCAATTTATATGTATAGATAAAATAAAATTTCATGTTTTTGCATGATATATTTTGATTTTGTAAAGTGATATTAGCATTCATCGTTCTATAAAACAGAAACTCAAATTTTCATTTGTTTAGAAATACAAACAATTATGACAATTATTTATTAAGTTTCAGATTGGGAGGTAATTTTACGCCGCTTCTAAATGTTTCTCACTTACACTGTATTGTATTTAACAAAGAAAAAAGCATTTTTTCATTCCCAAGGGGGAAATCAAACTCATCGCAACTAATTTATTTATTATAAAATCACATATGGTTCGATCAAATTTCCGTCGTTCCGGGACAATAGCGACATAATATTTTTGCGGGCAGACATAAATAAGCGATGTTTCCAGCATCGGGCAATTTCGGAGGATCTTGTGAGTGCGTCTACCGTTTTATTCATTCGACCGCCCTCCCTCCCTAGCTCTAGCTGGACCGCGACGATATTGCTTCGATTGTACGCCCCCTCACATCGACCTCGCCATTTCGAAGAAAAGAAGTACAATTCCACTCCTTTTACGCCACTATTCCTTTCCAAATACGTTTCCACGGATCAAGGGATTTCCGAGGAGTAGTCCCACGAGCTGGCCTGGGTAGGCCCTCCTCCTCCGCCTCTCCGAATACCTCACCTTGTTACAACCACCCCACTCACCGTCTCGCGCGTGGCATACATCGTCTTCCTATTGGCTCCTATGCAGGGAAAAAATACACGTTGGTCGAGGTAGGAAAGTGTAACGTGAGAGAGAAATATATTGAGAGAAGTAAAGAAAGTGTTGAAGATCCAATTCTTCGAGGAGAAAAATAAGGGTGCGAGTCTTCTGTGCCTTGACACGTAAGTACCGCCTTTACGGTGATTTGGAGGTATTTTTCCAATTCTATTCAAGGGTGGAAACGAATGAAGGAGGTCGCAGTGGGGATCAGGAGGCGGCGAATGAAAAGGAATAAGAGATTATAAGTCGCAAAGGGAGGAGAAGAATGGAAATAAAGGTGGAGATGAGGAATATGGCTAAGAAAGTAGATGAGGAAACTAGCAGAGTACTTCTGGAGGAAGTCGGCGTGAAGAAATAGTGGATTAGAAGTCGGGAAGGGAAGAAGAGAATGAATGAGCAAACCACAAATAACACTTTTGGAAGGAGGAAGCGGAGAAAATGGAGCATAAATAACGTTTTGGAAACAGAGAACGTGAAAAATGGGAAAGTTAGTGGTGAAGAGTCAGCGAAAAGGGATGCTGGACGAATAGAAGAATAACATACAACAAGTTAGGAAAGTGTACAGCGTATCACAAATGGGCGCGTTTCGTGCAATGGAGTATTAGAAAGAAATTATATACTGTACGTAAGGGAAATAGCGTTTAAAACTTTTTCCTTCTTCGTAAATAATCCATTTTCTTCCTATTTAATAATATTACATGCACAGGTAAGGAAATTAAACGTTTGTTTGTGAGATTGTTTAAGTTAGCAACAATGAAGAAGTAACCATGCAAGAAGTTCAACTCGATATAAGACTTTCTTGTTTGATTTTCTCGATAACGGCTACTCCTACGATAAAAATGTATAGGAAAGGAAATATCTTCTTAACCAGTTCTACAACTTTTATTTGAAAAATATTTTGATATGAGCAATACTTTACGAGATATGACGAAAATTTAATTTTTTGACACCAGTAAAGTGGTACTCCTGATTGGCGTACGTGATTGATTTTCGCGATTTTCTTATTATATTTTATTGAAAGTCCTTAATATCAAATTTCATGAAAATCCGTTTTGTAGAAGCCGAGAACGAACATGCGGACGGACGGACAGACCGACGACAGTAGGCGCTCACGCTGGAAGCGAAACGAGCCTAAAAAAGGCAAACCTTGGAGTCTTGCAAGAAAAAAGGGAAAAAATGAGTAGGAAATGGAAAGGAAACAGCGAGGGAGGAAAGGAAGAATAGATAAGAAATATATGGATTTAGAGAGCGTTAACGTTAGAAAATGAAAAAGAAACAGCGAGGGAAGAAAGGAACAATAGATGAGAAATATATGGATTAAGAAAACGTATAGAGCGCGAATAAGATAAATTAAAGTTGGCATTGAAATAGCACATTAAATGCAAGAGCGAATAGATACGATGGCGGGGTAATAATAAGATTAATTGCGTAGAAAATTAGAGGATTCCATGGGCCGTAGCATAAATAAAAGTAATAATAAGCAGGAGAAAATTTCTAGAAAATGTTAAGTGACGAAAGAGACGGACAAAGAAAAAGTTTATATCGCTATAACAGTGTAGCGACGCGTCGCGACGCTTGGATGTGATAAATATTACGTGAAACAAAGAGAATGTGCAAATATGCTGTGATGAATATTGAGCGGAACAAATAGATATGCAGAAAAAGATTAATAGCCGAGAAAGAGAGAAATGTGGAGAGAGATAAACAAGAAGATAGATGGGAGAGTAGAAGATATCCGGATACAGAGATTCAACCAGCGAGGACAATAAGGTTCCATGTAAGTCCGGTTTTTTTAGAGAAGGCTGAGTATTTATTCAATGGAATCTCCTCAATAAAGCTATATTTACATATCAGTATATCACGTCCCATATTTTTTCTTCTTCCTCGCATGCATATATCCGTTTAGTAAATGAGTGAAATATTTTTTTTATATTGGTAGGACATTGCACGGCGTTTTAGCATTTAGATTTATAAATTGCATCGCTTTAGCTGAGAGAGAAAAATAAGCGCAGCAGATCGACGAACTTCGTTAAATAAAACGTTGTAATCTTTCCGCACAGTATCGATTAAAATGATGTATGGCTAACGTAAATTTTATTATTCCATCCAAATTTAATTTTGTCATATCGATGCTCGAATTCGAAGATTTAAATTTAAATAAAGTAGTTTTCATTTAATATGTCTTCAATTTCGAATCATATTTGGTGCATATACGAGTTTTTTTCACTGTTTCTTATAATAAACCCCATAAAATGGTTAACTATGTTTTACTTCATTATTTATGACATAAGTATATTATCCACAATCGTATAAAGGCTAACCTATTATAAATGTGAAAACCAGTATAAAATTTCGAAAGACCCATATATTAAATCACCGTATTATTTAATAATTTTGAACAAAAATTAAAAAAATAGTTTTCAAGTTTCTTACAATTCCTATAATATGTAATTTTCTGATAATTTCTGATACAGTTATTTAGAAATATTCGATTGTTTTTTTTTCTCACGAAGGAAACCTATATCTCATAACAAATATCATTTATTAAAAATGTCTCTTCGGCGGTATTCATTCTCGCATGCACTTTCTCATATACGAAGTATATTGAGAAAGTATTGTAATCGCAAAATTTGATCTTGAGATTTGTATGGAAATATACGTTTCAAGTATACCCGAGTCCAAAAAATGGTTTTCGCCAAGGCGTCTTGTCTTTGGATCTGTCTGTTCACGGCCTAAACGGTAGAGCAAAAATGAATGAAATCTCGTACTTAGGCATTTTATCATACATAATAGAAGCTACGAAGAAATGGTTGAAGTTGCACAATAATTAAGGGCAGTTTATTCTAGGCAATTTTAACAACAATTTCATTTTCTCAAAAACAGCGGAAACGATTTTCATCAAATTTCGTACGGTTACTTGAGTTTACGTCTGCAATAATGCTACATAGTTAATATTTATCAAAAAATGAATATAAGGCTAGTTTATTCTTGGCATCTTTATAAAAATTGGATTTTATAACAAGTTAGGAAAGTGTACAATGTATCACAATTGGGCGCGTTTCGTGCAATGGAGTATTAGAAAGAAATTATATACTGTACTTAAGGGAAATAGCGTTTTAAACTTTTTACTTCTTCAGGAATAATCCATTTTCTTCCTATTCAATAATATTACATGCACACGCAAGGAAATTAAACGTTTGTTTGTGAGATTGTTTATCTTAGCAACAATGAAGAAGTAACCATACAAGAAGTTCAAGGCGATATAAGACTTTCTTGTTTAATTTTCTCGATAACGGCTACTCCTACGATAAAAATGTATAGGGAAGGAAATACTCTTCTTAACCAGTTCTACAACTTTTATTTGAAAAATATTTTGATATGAGCAATACTTTACGAGATATGACGAAAATTTAATTTTTTGTCACCAGTAAAGTGGTACTCCTGATTGGCGTACGTGATTGATTTTCGCGATTTTCTTATTATATTTTATTGAAAGTCCTTAATATCAAATTTCATGAAAATCCGTTTTGTAGAAGCCGAGAACGAACATGCGGACGGACGGACAGACGGACTGACCGACAATAATAGTTGCTCACACTGCAGCGCGCTGTAAGCGAAACGCGCCTAAAAAACGGCTCATACGATTTTCATCAAATTTCTTATAGTTATTTAAGTTGATGTTTATAATGATTTTACATAGTTCATATTTTTTAAAAGATAACTATTATTAGTATATGAGAAAGTTTGCGCAATTAAGATGACCAGATATTTTTTAACAAAAGGAAGGACAAATTCCCATTTTTTATACATAAAGTAAGGACAAATTTCATTATAAAAATCTGTTTATATGCTTTATTTCACATTTAAAAGAAATAAAACAAGGGTTTTTATGTGAGGGGATTCTATATTAAGAGCACTTTGGTGTTTTCGAGAAAGATTGTGCTTCGTAATATTTGAACGTCCACCAACTGCGATACTAAATACTGCTGAACACACACAACATTTGATGACAGTATCATCATTTCCAGCATGTCTTAAATGTGGAAATTCCTTAGCTAACGTTACATTTAAGTGACATTTTCTTTTCTTGGCTGAAGACATTTCGTAGGGCATTACAACAAAAATTTAAAAATCAATAAAATAAAATGGAAGATTACATTGTAAATTAAAATGAGAAAATTATATTTACCATAATAACGAAGTAATCGCGGCTATTCAAGTTTCACTCAGGCAGGATGCAGTATATAACTATTTTTTCACAATTCACTGATAGAGGAAGAACAAAACAAGGAATAGAAAACCGTAAGAGTTTAACTAGCACGCACAGAAACAAATCCCTACTAAAATCACACAACTCCATTGCCAATAACAACTAAGTGAACAGGGTTGAATCGACTTTGTTTTACGAAAGAAATATTTTAGGAATAGGATGGGATATGGGATACATTGTACGCTGTATATACCAGGATTTTAATAAACCAGAAACTAAACAAATATAATCAAGGAGAAATTAAACATTTATTCTAGCAGGCAAAGTGTTCTTTATCGCTAAGAAAACATAATCAGCGAGATGGACAAAGATCATTTAAGAAGCAGCTTGCCGGAAAGCTTAGTGTGCACTGAGAATCGTGTATTGGGAGAAAGACGAACTCCCTGTGCGTATAGCGTAGAGTACTTCATCAAGTGCCGTGGAAGAATGTCTCAGAAAGAGATTCAAATATATATCCTTGTAGAACACTTAGGAGTGCTTTCTCCACATATTAGGATCCTTTCCAAAATTGCTAACGGAAGGCGGTTAAGTAAGTTTAAGAAACTAATCCTTCGTTAATTTTAATGTCGTTTCACCGAATTTATACATTACTAGATAAGAATACATACAAGAGCATGTAATTAATTAATGCCTTAGATCATGGGTTTTCAAACTTTTCCTCCGCGGCCCAAGAATAATAGAAAATATGTTAATCGTCCCATCAAAACTATTCCTTGTAAAATATTGTTAAATTAGAATTTCTAAGGATACATTCAAAATCTAAACGATACAATTTAATTACCGTAAATGCGTATAATGCGCAGTCGCGTATATCGCGCAGGCAGGTTTTCGGCCTCGTATTCTGCGATTTTTTATATACCCGCGTATAGCGTACACATTTTCCTAAAATTTCATCTCTGCCACAAATTTATCATTTAACTCATGATTATTATTATGCGTTAAATTGTCAATATCATTGTTATATGATAAAAGAATGAATTAAAATTGACGTCAGAGACGGCTAGGAAAAACGCGGGGCACGATGCAAAGTGTGCGCGCGGGGCATCTTACACATCAAAAATTTCTTATATTAAATTATAATAACTAAAGCAATCTCTTTCACCATGACACATCGATATTTTTTCATAGATGCGTGTACTTTATTAGTACGATAGATATTTTTTGGAGAGCGTGGGGCCTCTTAAGTGCGGAACCTCAATCACGCCATATATTTTATTCGCGTATATTAAAGTTAATATCATGTATAATCACATTCGATTTAACTTAACGTGCTTATTAAATCCACCTTTCTTATCTTTATCTGCGCAATTATTTTTTTTAATACCGCGATAAATATGTACCCTCGTATAACACGCACCCCGCTTTTCAGCCCCAAAATATCGGGAAAAAAGTGAGCGTTATACGCGGGTATTTACGGTACCTTTAAATCCTGTTGATTGATTTTGATAATCTTGGAAAAATTTGGCCTAAATTTTGCATAAAATATCTCAATTCGGCCTTCTCTGAGGCACTTATTGAACGTTTTGCGGACCACCGTTAGGCCTTGGCATATACTTTGAAAAACTGTGCTTTAGATTACTGCTAAAGCGTGTCATTATCAGAATATTAAAAATGTTAGGTTAGCGCTTCAATTTCAGTGTTAATAATATTAAAATAATATATTGATATCAATGATAATATATGTCGGTTTTGCCTAGGCAGTTATAGAAAATATAAGCGTAGAAACTCTAAATACTTCACTTAACTAATATCATAAAATGAAAGGGCGGGTTGGAGACTACGGCGATATAGGTATTCCAAAAAAACGAGAAACTCCTTAAGCGTACAAGGTGAATATCTAGAGGCACAAACAACCAGTAAAAAGGGGGGAGAGGCAAGGAAAAGAAAACACCAAAAAGAAAACAGGGTGAGAAAATTATATATATATATATATATATATAACTACTTACAGGTTTGCGGGGTTTTAATCCTCGCCAGGGACCCAATGTCACTCGCTCATTTACTCACTCACTCACACAAGTAATAATCCTCAGTTGGAAGGATAAAAGGAAGAGTTTACGAGTCGTTAACCTGCGCCAGTGACCCTGTTCACACTGTTGTGGTAGGGTTATGAATCTGTCCGATTACGACAGGGACCTACTCAACAATCACACACGTTCACACAAAGGGGTAAAGGAAAAAGGAGGCACGGGCTGATAAGGAAATAATACCGGGTTTACGGGAAGTTACTCCTCGCCAGTAACCACAACAGTGTGAACAGGGTCACTGGCTCAGGTTAACGACTCGTAAACCCTTCCTTTTATCCTTCCAACTGAGGATTAGTACTTGTGTGAGTGAGTGAGTGAATGAGCGAGTGACGTTGGGTCCCTGGCGAGGATTAAAACCCCGCAAACCTGTGAGTAGTTATATATATATTTTTTATTTTCTCACCCGGTTTTCTTTTTGGTGTTTTATTTTCCTTGCCTCCCCCTTTTTTACTGGTTGTTTGTGCCTCTAGATATTCACCTTGTACGGTTAAGGAGTTACTCGTTTTTTTGAAATAATATCATAAAAGGAATATGTTGGTTTTTCCCTGAATCTAAGCATCAATTTAATCAAAAATTAATATTTTTACCTCTCCAGTTTTTATTAAAATAAAGATGGTGGAAGTAATTGCATTGAGGTTAGTATTTTTTAGCGCATCCCGAAACGGATTGACTGATACGGAGTTTGTGCAAAACTTAGATAACGAGATTAAGCATTCGTGAGTTACTCGATCAAGTTTTTGCAGACATTTCCAATTCAAACTCATATCTTCTATTAAATTTCCGCCTAAGTTCTCGACGATAATCAGCTGGTAGATGCAGAGGTTTCATCAGAGACGCTTTTGAAATTTAATTAAAAATCTATTAGTTCATGGTAAAAAAGTAGATTTTCATTCTCTTGTTTTTTATATAATTAGAAGCCCGTGATTACATGCTGAGTGACGTCTTTATATTCGAATGACATCCTCGATGAAATTTCCTTTCCCAAGGCTTGAAATTGGAAATATTGTGCATCCCACAATTTATTAAATTCAAATAAAAATACATGCTTCTGAAGTTTTTAGCAGCTCTTAAAAATGTACCTTTACAATAGCTATTGCAAAATGTAAATATACGCTGTAAATCCAGTGTAAATATAGTCATGGTATTCGTTATGTTGCTAAGACTTTTAAGAATTGGGAATGTCTCGGAAGCATTTCAGTTTTTACATTGACAAATTCCCACAGTAAATCGAATCACAGGTAATACTAGTATAAGTGCCGTCAAAAATGACGGAGAGTGATTTGGTTTATTGGCACGATACACCTTAAATAAAAACGTATTGAGTGGGCATAAATTTGGACAATGCACATACAAAGTTGGTTAGCCGCTTCCTTTTATAGTGTTCCGCATTATGAAAATTCTTCCTGGACTCTGAAATTGTTTTGATGCTCCTTTTCATTTGAATGACGCGCTGTGCAAACGGCGATTTTCACATTTTAAAAATCTTTTATAATTAATTGAACATTTCTTTGAAAACAAAGGTGTTGCGTAATCTCTCTTTGGTTGTCTCTCTCTCCCTTCCTACCCTTCCCCGTCACTCCCTCCCCCTCTCTCCGCTACCCTACCTCCTTCCCTCCCCTTCTCACTCCATTTCTCTCAAAAGACCAATAATTTATTTTTAATAATTTTATTTAATCTTCGGCGTTCATCGGTTGCTTGTTGACTTGTATTTGCACGGCTCAATGCATTCCGTGCAGAGTTCTCTCTTCTGATTCTTTCTAACGTCTCCTGACTTTGCCTTACAACCCAACGCCCTCTCCTTTCTCTAGTTAATCTTCGTTTTCTATCTGCTTTTGTCTCATCATTTCCATCCATTGCTATAAATGAATAAAGCTTATTTTTGGAGACATTGAAATGAAAATTGACCTTACTAATTAAACAATCAGTGGAATTATTTCTTTGAAAACTATCTGAGCGAAAACGAATCACCAATTTCTTCCAACATTGTAAACTTACGTAAATATTATCTTTCAAATGCTTTAATTTGTTTAAAAATGTAAATTGATGAAGACTTTATCGAACTGAGAATGATGAAGAATTTATCGAAGAAAAATTGATTTGAAATCTATTCTGAATAAAGTTGGCTTTGCGTAATAATACAGACAATATATTAAAGTATTACAAAGCAGTTATCACAAAATATTACTACTTTTATTCTAAACAAATCAAAATAAAATATTAGACTTACCGATATCTAAATCAAACTTCGATGAATACTGCACGTTTTAACAGTGAAACTCGGTCGTTATATAAACAAAAAAGTACCGATTTATTTTGTTTGTTTTTATTGAACGAAATGTTAACAAAATTGCTAAATCAATCACAAAGGAAATTGGTAGTATTTGATACTAGGGGGCAAGCCCCCTGCTCGCTGTCGCTCGCCAATCCCTCTCCCCTCTCCCTCCCTCTTGACTCGCTGTTTCTTTGTTCCTACCATGTATCAACTTGATTTAGACTAGTTTAACGGGAATATGTTTTGAATATGAGTTTAATGTATTTTATAAGCGATGTATATTTGGTTTTTAATTACAAATTAAGAAAATTAGCTGAATAACTAGGTAAAAAATACACTTAGAGGGCTGAAATTGCCGGAGATTAAAAATGGCTGAGGTAGAGAGCGTTAAAGAGGGAGAGGGAGAGAGCCAGAAATAGGATTTTAGTAATATAGATAAAAAATATAAATAACATGAATATTGCGTTCGATTTATTTGCATTAAATTCATATGTTCGGTCATTTCGAGCAAGTTTTAGTCTTATTTTTGATCTTTAAGCCTTTATTTAAGTGCATATGCAAGGAAATTACCGAGGACAATAATACCGGTAACCATGGAATCTTATTATTGAAATGTTAAAAAATTTACCAAAACTCGAGTATAAATTCAAAATATGAGCGAATTCGAATTAGATTGAGTATTTGACGGTAAGAATAAGAATCCTCATTCATTTTGGCATGTTTTAGTGCAAATTTCATGTCGGTAACTTAATTTTAAGGTATTTGAAAGAGTAAAAGTTCAAAAAAGTGATTTTTACGTGTTATCTTATGGGAAATGACATTCATCCTCTGGAGTCGAACCCGTGACCTTTTTCAAAATTTTTATAGTCATACCGTAAAGATTCATTTCTAAGTTTATTTCTACTTGAGTCATTTACAAAATTAGAGCGTTACGCATCATGATGACCATTACGATTTTTTAATATAGAGAGATATTTTTTCCTGAAGTTTTAAGTATAAAGCAAGTGATAACAATGATAGATTCTTAAGTGAAACAAGTAACATAAATATGTCTAGTTGGAAAGGCAGCTAGCTGCCTTGCGCTGAGGCTATATTGGTAGTTTGTGATTGCTTACCCTATTGTAATTAGGATCATCATCGGTGGCAACACTAACGCTTTCTAGCTGGTGGGGATCTCAGAAAATTTTGTAGTAGACATGTGTGTGCGTGCACACCAATGTATAACACAATGAAGGTTTAAGAGAATATACAAAACAAGAATAGTATAGGTTATTAACTAACAAGATGAGAATATTTAGTTGTTATATTTTGAAAAACAGAAAAAAACGGCCATGCATTTAAAAACATAGTAACTCATAGATAATTGTGCAAAAATAGGATTATTTCTAAATCTCGCCATTTGATGGTATTAGGGAGCTTCGGAATGGCTTATTACTTTAAAAAGTCAATTACATTTTATTTCTTTGAACTTTACAATTCGTTTCACCATACGTTTCGTTATTTCTGAATGCTGTGCTATTCTTCTCTATTAATCTGGTTGATCTTCCTAGGATAACGCTTATTCTTCAACTTTCAATATCTACGGTTCTGACTGATGGCTGTTGACGACTACCAACACTTCGTTGACTATAACTAGAACCTCTTGTTTCAAGGTGTTAAAATTCAATTCCTGGAAATTTACTGAGGTCCATTTTCTTTCCATCCTTTTTCTTGAAAATGTTTCAATAACACCAAGACCAGGGGTCGGCAACCTTTTCTATATGGCGGACCACATTTGTTGTTGTGAATGCTTCGGAGGGCCGTAATAGAAATCACGAGATCTCCGGCGGGTCGGGTGGCCGTTTAAATCAGAAGTAAACCTACTGATATAAGTGAAAATCAATTCTAATTAGTTTAATAATAACTCCACTAGAAAAAGATTTGAGACCATAATTTACTGACAAAATATGGAATTGACTGTGTTAAATTATTCCAATCACTTTTTCATCATGGCTTCGCGGGCAGCATAAAACGCCGTCTGAGGCCGCATGTAGCCCGCGGGCCGTAGGTTTCCGACCCCTGGTCAAGACCATTACCTGTCAGTCTAGGCATTATTGAGGCTGCGAGCGATAATAATCGATTATGGGTGCGATGTTGCTCTCGTTACACTTCGAATTGAAATATTCAAGTCAAATTCAATCTGATTTAACTTGATGTTTAAATGCGTAGCTCCATTGTTTTGAATCTAAAGTTTAAACAATTGGAAATATTTTTAAGTCACATTAGTTTAATAATTTTTTCAGAATTGAATTTTATATATGTTTATTTTGTTGTAATATTTCCAAATCCGTTCTTATCACGATTACGGAACATCGGCACTTCAATTAGAACGTACGATATGTTATCCGCGCCACACGATATATGCGATGGATTTTAAATTTAAACGCAGTTTATACATAACATGTATCTATGCCTCATACTCTTTATGTATACGTCGCGAACTTTTAACGTTCTTGTATCGCTTCAATTATTTCACACGATGAAATTATTTTACTACACATGTTTTCTAGGAAGTTCTGCATTGTATATTTTTAAATAATAAATTTTCTCTTATTAATAACAATATTTTAGTTTTAACCTGGTTATTTCTCAGCTGAAAAAGAACTTATAAAAGCTTGCATCCTCATCTAAAAGCATTTGTTATTGTCGTACTTTCAATTACATATTAGATGATTTAGCTAAAATATTTTGGTAGAAGGAGCTTTCTTAAAATACTTATTACTACTAATTTCTCCGCAATCTTCCATGCCGAAATAACATTAATACATACTTGAATTCTACATTTAGATCTCTGAGATATGTGAATGCCGATTAAGGATCAAACGGTCGCATTAGCTGTCGGTCCTTTGACCGGGACCCGTGAATGCTTCATTAAAAATAAGGCTTCAGAAACATCCGTAAGTATGTATGACTCGTAATGTTCTTTTACTGTGAATCCCAGTGTCCATCTCCATTCTCAATGTTTACAAGCTATCTCAAGTCGTTAACCTGATTCATTCTTCGCTTATTTCCACTTGCTGCTAGTAACTTTGTACAATCAGTTTTAGCCTAGATATTCAACTTTTTAAACCGAGTAGATAAGATCTACACTTTTGGCTTTTTCTAGTTTTATGTTCGTTATTATCGAAGAATAATATTTAATATAATTTACTAATTTGAAGTTTAGGCTTGTTTTAAAAGCAGTTTTATTGCTTTTAGAATTTTTTTTGTTTTTAGGAGGATATATTTCATAGTTATTGAAATTTCACCCATATTCAATTCACGTAGTTTCTCAGGTTCTCCCATATATTTCTTCTCCCATATGTATTTACTGTACTACCTCTTAGTTATTACCGAATTTGAAAATGCGCTCTTTATATTCCTTCCATAATATTCGAAAAAGATTTTTACACTGTAGTAATGTTTTTTCTCGGTCGCAACCATTGGAAGACCCTCGTGAAATCTCGGAATTTCCAATTAAAATTTTTTATTAGATAGTTTCCGGCAGATGATTCCAGATAAAACGCAGTCTTCTTTCGTTTATTTTCCTCATTATTTCGGAGCTCTATTTTTAGACCTGATATATTTCTTTGCTATTTTTACACTATTATCCTTTTCTTATTTTAAATGGGGATCGAACAAGAAAACTGATGAGAAAGATTCGTTTTTGAATTGAGCAATCTGTTCGTCTTTTACTTTCTCATATACGAAGTATATTGAGAAAGTATTGTTATCGCGAAAAAATTCCACCTCGTGATTTTTACGGAAATATACGTTTTAGGTGTCGCTGAATTCGAAGAAGTGGTTTTCGCAATGCCGTCTGTCTGTCTCTTACTGGCTCTGGAGCCTAAACGGTAGAGCGAAAATGAACGATTTTGACAAAATTTCGTACAATTTTATGCTGTACCGATTTTTTCTTCCCACCCCGGTATTTATGCGTGAACACCAACACACATACAACGTTCAGGGTCACTTTCACTTGCTCCTATCCTAACCTTTTTCCATTCTCCATATATTTTATACAAGTATCCTATTCCATCATCCGCTTTCTTTAAGTTTTACCTGGGTCTGACGGCAAACTTCAAATCGAATCTGCTTCTTTTCTTTGCGAAGTAACTGCATTTCAAGGGAATTACCAAAGTCACAGTATCGATGAATACATTAGAATAGATTGCTTCACTTTATAATCTTACCTCAATGTAAACGTATCTTTTAAAATATACCCACTATATTTTCAAGGTTGCCGTTATATTATGTTAGGTTTTTATGTGGTTTAAAATTGTTTAATCAAATATTTGTTACCAGGAAGAATAATCCTCTAATAATTTTGGGGAATAACCTCTAGTAAAGCTTATAAATGAAATTCTCGTCTTCCTCCGACTTTTAAATCTTAAATAGAAATCAATGAAGCTTATAATTGGTACACGGTATTGCTTTGTTATTTGCAGATGTATCGTTTAAATATGTTCCTCTATACATATACATTAATTTTGCTCTTTATGGTGCCACATTAACTTTATAAGAAAATATTTTCACCAACTTTGTATCATTAATTACTCGTAATACCAGTAAAATAAAATTTATGTTATTAGGATTATTTAGGATAGTTGTGTCTTAAAAGAACAAATTTTATTAACATGTTTATATTTATTGTTTATTTATTAGGTACGTAAAACTATTAAATGCTCCATAGAATTTATTTGTAATATAAATATTTTAATTTTCTATAGGGGTTATGTTTCCACGTGGCTATGACCGTAGTGTAGGATTCTTTAGAGCGCAAATTTGGACAAAATTATATTATCATTCTGAAAAAGGAATTTGTTCGGATTTTGATCCAAAAATTGCAGAGAAAACAATAAAACTTCGTTGGAATACTTCATATTTTATGGAAATGTTAGAAGCACACAAGAAGTAGTTCCAGAACTTTTGCTTCAAGTGGACACGAAGGGCAAGCTAGGTCGTTTGCAGGAATTCACCGCAACTGTTCTTGGAACTGGGGTATAAGATTATATTCATATCATACATACGTAATTTGTGATTTTTTGTGTTTAAAAATATCATCGGAAAAATATAAAGTAACCGGTAAAGATTTGAATGCGTAACCACCATTTTCACTGTAGTAAAACACAAAATAAAATGTGATGGACGCTGTACATTGAGCTTTTTTCATATATTATTTTCCAAAATATTAACTGAGGAATACAATTCGCCATTATGTATTTACCAATATATGAAATTTAACTATATTTCTAACATACTTGCATTGTAAAAGAACAAGAACAAACGGACAGTTTCTTTAATTTTGTCAAAGTGGTTTTTTCAGGAATATAGAATAAGCGTTCCACGAAAGAGAGACATCTTTTCCAAAGAACATGCATGTTGTCAAAAGAAGAGTTTTGCTTCGATACATATTTAAAAAGCATTGTTTTTCGAGATATAATGCAGCGTCTCAGGTGACTCAATGACCGCCGCGTTTAGTTCCAAGAAGTCACGCATTTAAAAGGGCGAAAGATATGGAAGCGCTGTAACCTTACACCTGCTCATTAACTCCGCATCCCTCTCTTTGTTCTCTCGTTCCTGCCTCATTTCGTGCTAGTTTCGCGATATCAGCAACCGCGGCTGCTTTGAAACGGAAATGCCGTCTTGGGGAAAACAAAGATCCCTTCTCAGAAGTGCTTCCGATAATTTATTTTTACTTTCTCCTATACGAAGTATATTGAGAAATTATAGTAGTGGCAAAAAAATTCGACTTCGAGATTTTGACGGAAATATACGTTTTAGGTGTTGCTGAGTCCGAAAAGGTGGTTTTCGCAATGCCGCCTGCCTGTCTGTCTGTTACTGGCTCTAGAGCCTAAACAGTAGAGCGAAAATGAATGAAAATTATTATACTGAGCAGAGGCTATGAAGAAATAGTTGACATTGCTCAATAATTAAGGGAAGTTTATTCTACGCATTTTTAACAATTTGATTTTCTCAAAAACGGCTCTAACGATTTTGATCAAATTTCGAACAGATACTTAGGTTTACGTCTTCAATAATACCAAATAGTTCATATTTCTCGTAAAATGAATATAAGGCTAGTTTATACTAGGCACCTTTAACAATAACTTGATTTTCTCAAAAACGGCTCAAACGAATTTGATAAAATTTCGTACTACATACTTCATTTTTTTCAGTGAATGAACATAAGGCTAGTTTATTCTTGGGCAACTTTACGAAAAATTGGATTTTCTAAAAACAGGCTCATACGATTTTCATTTTCTAAAGATAACTAAACGACGCATTAGTATATGAGAAAGTCTGTACAATGTATATTGTACCGATTTTTTTCTTAGATATTCTTCCCTTTCATTTTCTCTCTATCGCTCGTCAAAGGCCCATCTCTATTTTGAATTTTTGTCTTACGCAATTTTTTGGATGTGACCTTTTTACTCCCTAACCCCCTTTTCCCATGGGAAAATGTATCACAGTGTGTATGTATTTTAATTTTAACAAGTCAGTAAAAGACGCCTCTTCGGAAAAGAGACTAATTTGCTGGTATTATTCATTTCTGTGATGAACTGAGGAGAGATAAAGAATTTTCCGCTTCTCGCCAAAACCCTTCTCCGTATTTCACTCTCTCGAGCTCCTTTGAGAACACTATTTCTCAGTGTCGGTTCGCGTATCTTAATCCACTTTAAGAGAAAGAGTGGCTCAGAGTAAAATTTTTGTTGAGAAGAACCTAGATGAAGTGATTTGCGATGAAAAAACGAGATAATTTTAGTTTAAAAGAGTTACGGAATAGTTTGTTCTTGATGATTTAGATTCAAGGATATTTAAAAACAAAATGATTAGATGTATTTTAGTTTTTATTAAGTTAAGTTGCAATCTATTCATAAAATGTAGCTAATTAAGCAGTACAAAATCATAATTAGGCATAAATTAATATTATTTTTCAATTTAAAGTTCACTTACGATTATTGCTTGTTATACATTTCCATAAGATTTACATTCATCACCATAAGTACCGTGTATGCCCGAAAATAAGGTGACCCCCCATTTTCCTGAGAAAATCCAAAAAAGGTTTTTGGCCAGTTTGGGCATATAAACTTTTTATTATATTTAAGAGTTTTTTAAATATATTTTTTAATTAATAACATGCTTTTTTAAAAAACCAAAACTCATTACGTAACAATTTTATTCAAACCTTTCACACCCATCTTCGACATCGTCTTCGTCATCACTAAAGAATTTAAAAAAGTATAACACCGATATTACCTACTTACCTTCAAAAAGGATTTCAAGAAGAGAAATTTTCAGATGTTGGACTTATCGTAGGTGGAAACGCGGACTACTCTTTGGACTTGGGAAGTTTGTGTAACACTGACGGATTACCGACTAAACTTTCTATTAAATAGTGCGAAAAGGAATGGACACCTCTTGGATTTGTACGTTGGTCAAAACACGTTATTGTTATGGACAAAGTATCTAAAAAGTTTGATTAGACTACTTTGTTTTTCAAAATAAAGTAATATGAGAGACTTTGTTGAGAGAGCTCCCCGTAATATGAGAGGCATTGTAAAGACTCGAATATAAGGCGACCCCCTCTTTTCTGAGGCACAATTCGGGCATATACGGTACTTTGGCGGTGGACAGGTCCGTAATTATTCTTGGCTCTCTACTCTACTCTCTGCACTCCATAATCCTCTCCATTTCCCGGTAGTTCTCTTCTCCTTTCAAGCCGTCTACCATCTAAAACCTTTTCATACGCCTTCTTCTTCTTCCTTCTAGTGTTCTTATAACACGTTTGTAAGCATGTTCTCCCTCCTATCCATTTGTCTTCCTCTTCACATTACTATTTACGCTATACAGCTATAATACTCTAAATAATATATTATTTTAAGATTCTTTGTGTTTTTTGTAATGCAATAAGTCTTTGGGCTAAAAATAAATACATCCTTCATAAGGAAATTATACATAAAGTTATTGAGATATCTTGGTTTCTCATTTTTTCATATCTTCTTTCGATAATGGTTTCCATTATTCCTTTCCGTGTGCTATTTTTGGGAAAAGTAAAAGGAAGATTTTCATTGTAGTCTCGATATGATAATGCTGATGGGAAACAAGAGAAGAAATGAAAAAATATATGTAAAATGGGAAATGAAGCAGAGAAAAGCGAAAGCGATGGAACCATCAAAAGGGAATGCCTTCGAATTGATTGGAAAATTAAAAACTGTAATGTAAAATAGAAAAGACTCGTATATGACAATAATATAAGCCGTCTTTATTAGGTCGATATTTTAGACGTTAATGTCCATTCTTCCATATAAACCTGACGAACACAAACATCCATGTCCTAGGCGGGATTCGAACCCGCGACATTAGTAACCGTCGGCAGATACGCTAACCATCCGCCTACCAAGGCCGATGAGGATATCGGAAATGAAAACGAAACTGAAACAAAGTGATGAGTTTTGCACACGTTTGAAAATGACATCATGTGTTGGCGTGTGTTCTTAAACAAATTGTTTTAAAAATCTTACCGTAAAGTGCGATATATATTCATATGCTCTTGTAAGAACGTTCTTGAGCTTATAACAATTCGTTTAGGAAACTTTCTGTCCACGATTAATGTAAAATTCTATAATTTTTATAGTTTTTGCATAAGAGTCTAATTCGAATCGATTGAATCTGTACGCATCTACATTAGCAAATTCATCAATCATACTTTGTTTTTGTTTATATATAAGTAGCAGGAGTTCAACAGTAAAGTTCGATAGTTTCGTCAACAAATTACATTAGTAATTTTCCCTTTGAGCATTGAATGCTTTCAAAGCAGCCATGATCCTCAAAAGGATCTGATTCAGTGTTGGAACCTTTCATCAGGCACTCGCGATATGGCTTTATAAAGTGAATTATCTTCACTTTCTGTTCTGTCAAAGCCATATCTATCTTTATACGAGAGTGGTTATTAAGCCCTTAAGGAAGATTAAGTAATATATTCTAGCAAAATTAATTACAGTTAATCGAATCGAATAACATTTCAACTACAGAAATTGTATTTATATTATTGCACGATAGAAATATTTTCTATAATGGGAGTAACAACTTTTTATAAATTTCCGTTATTACTATCTATAATTATGAATGAATGAAATTCATCCAGAATTACCTTATTACTTTGAAGAAATCCCTAACTCTGTGAGACGTAACTTCTCTTTTCCCATAGCCATCAACACGTATCTATAAATATTTAAAAATAAGTGCACCGCTATATATATTACTTAAAAAGAAACAGTACCTATTATTTTCTGTGCATTATTTCGAATACAGATTATGTTAACTCTGTGTATATACATATATTCATATTGATTTGGAATTAATATAGGTTACAAATATGTTAAAGGTGGGAGGGTAGAGGGAGAGCAGGGGTATACTTTATCATGTTAAACGGAAATTTAGGCATCACATAGTATATATTGTGAAATAAGAAGGCGTGTGATGATCATTAAAAGATGAAATGGAAATTTTCGCAGATCATACAGAAGCTTTGTTCATCTTGGATCGCACTTAAACAGAATACAGTTTCTAAGTATGCACTTTGCTGAGGCTGACTTTAATAGTCAAGTGCAGATAGATGAAGGTGGCTATGATGAACTTTTAAGGATTGCACATAAATGCATATTAAGCTACAATGAGTGATGCAAATAGATCTGTGATTTCTGAAGTAATATCATTTAATGTGCATATGATGATAACCTGATAAATTGAGGTTAAAACGTGAATTGACACGGTTAAATGAAACCGTTATAAAAACATTTCATCTATGTGAAATTAATTACCTATATTTGATGAAGATATCTAGTCTTCCCCATACTCTCCCATTACCTTTCGGTTTTTGTTTTCCATATGTTTAATCCATATAAGATTCCGCGACAATATACTCATATTTCTTATATATATATATGTATATATATAAGAAATATATATATGAGGAAGTAATTATTGTACTCCTCCTGTCATCTCCCACTCCTTCGCATTGTCTTTTTACTTTCTTCATACGTAGTAATGGGAAAGTATTGTGTTCACGAAAAAATCGACTTCGAGATTACAACGGAAATACACGTTTTGAGGTCCGTAGAACACGTTTAGACTATTTTCGGAATGATGTCTGTGCGTGTGTGTGTATGTGATTGTGGGCGCTCTAACTCAAAAAGTACCTGCCATATCGTTACCAAACTTCATATGTAACACTTTAACATGAGTACAAAGAACTGATTAATTTTTGGACAATAACGGGTAACCGGAAGTCGAGGATTATTGGAAACCCGATTCGGTTTTTGCGATACTTCTTCGTTAAAACATCATTGTTGTATATACAATTCTATACAAAAGTTATAGAGAATGTAATTTCCTACAACTTTCATTTGAAACAATTTTCTATTGTAGTTATTGTTTAGGAGTTATTTATAAATAACCGGTTTTTCGGTTTTTTCTTTAAAAACATCGTTATTGGTAATCTTGGTGAGGACCAAAGTTGTAGAGAATAATATTTCTTCCAAGTTTTGTTTGGAGCAAATTTTCGTAGAACCATCCATTTCGGAGATATTTTGCTTTGTCTTAATACCAGTATACAGCGCCAGCACCATGTAGCGGTGAATTGTGTAAACATTAAAAATATACATAATTTACGACAATAAGGACGACTATATTCTTTTACGATACGAAATAATAATTTTGACTCATAATACTATTCATAATCATTTAAATATCTATGCCCCAAATGTGGAGAAAGTCGTGTTGGCCACATCAGATTTTTTATATAATTGTTGACGTCGAGATAGGAATGAAAGGGTATGCTGGAATCGTACAAAAATTCCATCTAAACTTCAGAAATCCGATCTAAAAAATGGAGAAATTTTGTCTCTTTTGAAAGGAAGAATTCTTTACACCATAGTCTTTTCCTCAATTTACTTGGAGGGTTGTAGTACAATTGAGGGCTCAGCGAGATAAAGTTTAGAAGAGGTGCAAGGCGAAGAGAAGAGAGGAAAATTAGTCGGCTCCATCGGGAATGTTCACTTTTGTAGGCATATAATTCACTAGTCCTCAGATTGTTTCCGTTTTCAGTACAAGTCAAAATTCCCTGTTTTTTGTGAGTTTTAACGACCTCACGGAAAAGTCATCATGGTCTTTTGCTTCATCGTGTTGCGGAAGAGTGCGTTTGTTGTCTGTGTAAAGTAGTTGAAACTCTTTGGTTCTCCAACAGACAGGAAAATAACAAGAGTTAAATGATGGAAATTTAACTTATACGCGTGTGTGCATAATACTGATGTAAAGATTGAGAAGGAGAAACATTCTGAACTTGACCGGGATTCGAACTCGGGTCTCCCACATGCCGGGTAAGTGCTTTAACCAACTAAGTTACCTACCCAGACTGATTCTCCGTTCTCGAAAATTTATTGAAGAAAAATAGATTTTGTTTGACTGCAGTCAGTATGATGAGCTCATGATTTCTTTCTTGAAGAGTATAAATAATAATTGATGGTATGGTTATTTCGAAACATTGCGCCACCATTTACAGTAATCAAAAGCAAACCAGAGCTTCCGCTTTGAAATTGATATTCAGGATTATCGCTTTTATATTAAATGTGTATGGAGTGATATTTAAATGGGAGTTTTGTGCCCTTGTGTCGCATCTAAAATTATTGGTCTTCTGTTAACTATAAGTTGTCTACTGTTTTATTATCAAATTTACGAATGAAATATAAAGTTTTCCGACTTTATATAGCTTTTATTATCGATTATATAACTTTGATAATGAATTATTATTTTTCCGATGGTTATTTCATTTGATAAATATGTTATTATTGCCTTACCCCTTCGAATACAAAAAATCCAGTTTAATCACTTATTCGCTTGTAAGTATTGTTTTCAATCAAATTTACTCAAATTCAATCAGAGTGGTTATTTTTTTTTTATCCAAAAAACGTTTTCCTTATCCAAACAGTGCATCTTGGTCCGTCAACAAAGTAACACACTCGTTTGTATTCACACTCCGGTTTCATTCATTAAACGAATTGGAACGTAGTTGTACAGCTTCACCATTCTGTTGAGGCGGAAGTTTTTCTTTCAGTTCTCAGATAGAGGGCGTACACTGTGAATTAATGCCTGGATGTTATTTTGTTTAGTGTTTTTCAAAAGGTTCTGATTGATCTCTGCGCAAATTGGAATCGCAATACTAGATCCTAAAGGAAAGTTCCTACTTTATACCACCGCTACATTACGACGGGAATGCTCTCTCTTTATAATTGCCATGCGATATATAGCAACGTCACGATATCCAAACAAGGCTAGAGGGGTTTGGAGACATGATTAAATGTCATAATTTTACGAACGTTAAGGGATTATTAGTGCTCGGGATAAAATTAACTTAATAAATGAATTTGAAATATTTATATTGTATGTACGGAATATCCAGAGTTCGTGATTTTAATGAAGAAACAAAATTTCGCTCCGATTCGCTAAAACAAATCATGCAGGGGATGCCCGATTTTATAGCAATTAAGAATGCTTTCAATTATTTGAAATTTTATAAGGATAATATGAATATGTTGATGTAAAACACAATATGACAGATTTACAATTCCACTCTAGTAGTTAATAAGATTCCAGTGAATTAAATTACAATTTAGCAATCATGAGATGACGAAAAATGTTAAGATTTTCTTTCGTTTCGCCTATACACTTGTGAAATTCGAAACACCATTTAGCTTGAATTTTATTCATTCTGCAAGGAGAAACGTTTCATGGAAGTATATTTTAAATTATAGTTGTATTCTTTTCAATATGCTTAAAGATGGGTTTTCATTTAGGATATGCAATTTTTTTTAAATCTCTCTTCCCTAAAAGATTATGAAGAAAAAAACAACTACCGAATCAGTCGTCAATGAGTGAAAATTCACATATGCATTAAAGAGATCTCCGACGAACCGAATGGCACTTCTCCAAATTTTTTGGTAAGTCTACACCGTAAAAGAAACTTTTGTTTTCGACAAAACCGTCGAAGTCCCATGTTACTTTTGTTTCCTTACAAAATTCGAGAAATTTAATCTATATGCAAATGTGGAGAGATCAGGGAAAAAGGTTTTTTTATTTTAGAAATTAATAGAAGTAGCCGCAATTCCTTTTGTGTGTAACCCTTTTTAAGAGCTTTTGTCCGTTTTAATTTTTTTCCCTCTACAGTTTAATTTAACCCGCAGTGTGTCAAACATCATTCTCTTTTCCTCACTGAACATTTCTGATTTTTCCCTGTCTTCCAGCGTCCGGTCTTTCTCTCTTTGTCACTCCGCGACAAGGGTTTTGTAAAGGACTAGTTGCCTCCCTTCCCTTCATCTTGCTTGCGCTCTACAATATCTTCTCCTTTCTCGCTTAATTTCAGAAAGATTAACCAGAAATGCGCAGGACATCACCTCTCGCGTTTTACGAGATTTTGCCACGTTATATAAAGCCAAAATGCGAGGCACTCAAATATTATTGTACATGCAACCAAAAGTTATTATTTTTATGTAAGAAAGAATGTACATAATATCGCCCTATTCTAATTTTAGGGAATCGGTGCATGTACCGAGACCGGAAACCTGGATCAATGTATAATCTCGTGCGTTCTTTCTTTTCCAGTTTTGTTGCCATGGCGAGGTAACAGAGGCTTAGAAAAATGCGCCTAGTTTAATTTTTCTGTGGAATTGTTGGTGCCTAAAATGATAAAAGTATCCTAGAGAGGAAAATTTTGATCTTATTAGGAAAATTTTAATATTTTTCTACGCTTTCACGCTCAGTTATTAGAAAAAATGCTTTTAGAAGTTTAGGGATATTTTTACTCAAGTAACGAGAAATATAAATTAAAAGATTGGTAAACAATCTTATAATTCATAGTTAATCTATAAAAATCCCATGAACACTACAGAATATATTTGCTATTTTCATTGCAGAAAATAGTAACTTCAGCTCAAAAATCTTTTTAAAATGTGCTTCCTCTGTTTGACCCAGTTATTCAAATTATGATCATATTATATGTTTTCACTAACATATGCATAATAAAGTTAAATTAATCGGGATTTTTAAATATCATTTAAATTTAGAAAATATTGAATTACAGCCCATATCAAAGGAATGTCGAAACAATAAGTCCATTAATATTTTATAGAACACTTTCTTAGGGTGTCAAAGGTTTTAACGAAATATGATAATAGTTTTATTTTTCAAAATATGGAACACACTTTAACGTAATCTTTAAAATGCTTAATTTTTACTTTCTCCGTATACGTAGTATAGAGAAAGTATTGTTTTCATGAAAAAAATCGACTTCGAGATTTCAACGGAAATACATGTTTTTAGGCCGCTAGAACACGTTTAGACTATTTTCGGAATGACGTCTGTGTGTGTATATAATAATAATAATAATTCGTTAGTGAAGAGTTCTCGGGTTTTCCATCGAGTAAGGACTCATAGAGCGTTCGACGTTTCGGCATAAGACACATCCGCCATCTTCAGGAACTCCTGCGGAGCCTTACCCGGTGAGAAACTCTTCACTAACAGCATTCGCCGGGAAAGATTGAAATCCTTTTTCAGTAATAATTCGACTTTATTTTCAAGGGCGATATTTAGACTATATAGTCCATTCTTACATACAACCCATTACGACGAACACAAAAATCCATGCCCTCGGCGGGATTCGAACCCGCGACCTCAGTATTCGGCGGCAGATACTCTAACCAACCTTATACCAAGGCCGGTGTGTGTATGTGATTGTGGGCTTTCTAACTCGAAAAGTACTTGCCATATCATACCAACAAGCAGGGCGAAAGGTTTTCACTTTCTCCATACGTAGTATAGGGAAAGTATTGTGATCACGAAAAAAATCGACTTCGAGATTTCAACGGAAATACATGTTTTGAGTCCCTAGAACAAGTTTAGACTATTTTCGGAATGATGTGTGTGTGTGTGCGTCTGTGGATGGATGGAGGCGATTGTGGGCGCTCTAACTCAAAAAGTAGTTGTCATATTATTACCAAATTTCATATATAACACTTTCACATGAGCACAAAGAACTGATTGGTTTTTGGACAATACCGGTTAACCGGAAGTCGAGATTTATTCGAAACCCGATTCGGTTTTTGCGATATTTCTCTGATAATACCACATTATTGTATATATTAATCTTGCAAAAAATGTATAAAATATAATTTCTTACATCTTTTATTTGAAACAATTTTCCATAGCAGTTATTGTTTAGGAATTATTTATAAATAATCGGTGCTTTCGGTTTTCATCGAATATGTTCGTTAAAACGCTGTTATTTACAATCTTTATAAGGAAAAAGTTATAGAAAATAACATTTCTTCCAACTTTTGTTTGAAACAATTTTTTGTAGAACCATCCATTCCGGAGATATTTACCTTATTCGTAATTTTTGGTATACAGCGCCACCACCACCATGTAGCGGTGAATTCCGGAAACATTCAAAATATACCTAATTTACCGAATAAGGACGACTGTATTCTTTTACGATACGAAATAATAATTTTGCCTTATAATGCTATTCATAATAATTTAAATATCTATACCCCAAATATGGAGAAAGTCATGTGTTGGCCACATCAGATTATTTGTTTAACAGATTAAATTTAAATTAAAATTGAATTACTTTCTCTATGAATATGTTGACGTTACTTCCTTGAGCATCGTGTAATTTCTTTTGTACATTTGACATGAAAGTTTTCCGCCAGGCCCTATACATATTTCATTAGCCATATGAAGTTTTTTAAAACTTAAATTATATTCATTCTTTTTAATGTGCATACTTTCTGTCTTCTTCGATTTCAATGTGTTAGCTAGGAATGTTTGTTTGCAGTTGTTGTTGTGCTCTTTTATTCTCTTTACGAATAGAAAAATTATTTTCAAATAACAATTTATATGATTAAATAATCTACTAATTATTAACATTTTACTGGAAAGCCATAATAATGCAGAGTTTTTTATTTTTCGCTGAGTTCTGCATGAAAAACATTCATTTGAAATTGATGTAAACATGTGAGGGAAGAAATACAGAGCAAATTACGTAAGATGCTTTCTTTCACCGACTTCCATGCTTCCAGCAAAGTAAAGAATTGCAGATGCGTTGCATTGGTGGATTACTCTCCATAAATTGAAACTGGATATACCAAGTTTTTACCATGTCTATCAATCCTGAACAGAATTCTGGAAAGACGGACGAACATACAAGCTGAATACCGAATACGTATGGAACATTTTCTAATTTTCAGGGTTGGTTAAACCCTCGTCTTATTCCTGTATTCACTGAATGATAACTATGTTATATCTCATTCAAACTTTACTTGCATTCTGTTCATAAAGCTGTAATATCTAACTTTACATTATGAAAATAGTATTGCGGCAGTGTTTGATAGAACAGCTGACAATAATAAATTGCGCATCTACTTCATTCGCATTATATCAAGTGACTTCCTGAAAGTGACCGTTGTCGAGGCGAATTTCATTAATCCCCTCTCCATTCCGCATTGACATTTGTCCGCAAGCGTTGCACTATATACTTTCAGACTGCAACTTTTTTCGATATGAATTCGACGTTCTGGTGACCCACATCTCCGCGACATGTTCCTCATAAAATAAAAAACTTCGGCGACAGAGTTTATCTCGTTTAGTAAACACAATTTTGTTAGGCGAGAGCGGAGAAAATAAAAGAGGAACGTCTCTTCTCCGCACCTCGAGGATTCCGAATCGATAATTCGTTTTTTAAGGCGGGTAGGAGAGTGAACTGTTTACCGCGAAATTCTAATTGGAGAAAAAAAAACAAAAATGGAACAAAGGAAACGAAGGCAATATCTCATGGAGTTACACGCGTATGTTTTCTGATAAATAGAAATCTTTTGCGAAAAAAGTCGCTAACGTGAACAGACGTGCACGACTAGAGAATTTTCAATTTGTCCGAGTTTGTATTCAATCGGACGTGATTTTTTCTTAAAGAAAAGCAAATACCTTCAATTCAGTGAAATTCCCGGAAAATAATCTTTCTAAATTTTTCTGAAATGTTTCTATCGTTTATATCTAAAAATTTAAATTCCGACGGAAAGATTGGCTTCTGCCTCAGATTCCTCGGAGCTAACGTGAGAAATAAAAGGATTGTGTGGAGAGATATATATATATATATATATATGTATATGTGTGTGTGTGTGTACACACACACAATATTTTGGAAATGTCATATTGAAAATTCCTCGAAATGAGGCATATTAGAAAAATTCCCTTCGTATAATGAATGTCGGCGTTATGAGAAAGCCGCCACAAAGTCGTGAAAGGGAACGACGGTTTTTAGCTTTCCTTGAAATACTTCTTTTCGATCAAAGGAATTTCTTAGAAATTTATTCATATAAACGAGCTATCATTTGGAGTATTTCACCGAACCTCTATATTGCTGCTTTGAATACGTGGAGAAGATGCTGAGGGACTATAGCAGTCTGAATTAGTATTTTTGTATTTCTTTGGGGAAAGTAATGCGTACTTTGCCTTTCCAACGAATAAAATGATGTTGCGCTGGTTAACCAAATGTAATACCTTCAAGGTAAAGCAATTCCCGAAGGAGATATAATGAAACTGTGATCTGAAGGGATGTTTTTACCAATGAAGGTATTCTTTTAAAGTTTTACGGAGAGAAATCATATTATTGATTCAGAAGTACGATATAAGACATGATGCTCTATTTATCTGAGCAAATATATTATTAACATTATGTGCATGCATGGATATTTTCCAAGTTAATCTTCAAAAGACGTTAGAACGTTGTTTCTCCCAAAATTCATTTCCTCAGTTAAGAAAAATTTCTACAAATGATTCAAAGGAGTACATACTAGCAGCAGACAAGAATATCCAGATATCTAAGGAATATCGCGTTTAAAAAAAGACTTTAATCAAGCCTGAAGAATAGTGTACACCCAAGCGGAAGGTGAAGATATGGGAGCATATTTTCGGTTAGCGGAGTTTTACACCCGTTGAATAAGCAGGAGCAGCCGAAACACCATCTTAAAGAATTCAGCATTAAATCAGGGAAAGATTTGATATTTAAAATCGGGGTGGTACATAGAATACCTGATAAAGCGCTTAACTCCAGAAATACGTAGCTTTAATAGCCGCATATACACTTTTTTCGCGTACGAAATGTTTATTGTGAGGGTTTTTCAATTTCGTCCCGTAAAGTATAGTAAAGTTGTCAATCTTGCGTGTGACAAAATACTTATGTTCGTAGAGATGATATTGCTGGCTGCGTTTTGTCTCAAAATGACTCGTGGCTCTACGGTTGACCCGTAATGATGTAATTTATTCTAGGAAACCATAGGTGGAACTGCAAATTATAAATGAAATCCTACAGTCTCCTGGTAAAATTATGCATTATATGGTTGGAGAGTGATAGGATTAATATTATTTGTGTGATAGTGCACCATTCTCCTTCCATAACTAACAAGATCATTTCTGAGAAATATAGTCAAAGAAAGCACATTCTAGTTTGGTTATATTATCATTATATAATATGTTTAAAGTTCTCTTTGTCCGTTTTCGCTGGAGAGCAAATAACCAGGAAAACCGCATGCAGCAGTGAAGAGTGATTGACCTGGGTATAAGTATGAGGGAAGCTTTATCAGGTTTTTTGGCCATATGTCCGATTTCCCAGGGTCGCATTTGTTGAAGAATTGACACTGACAGGAAAGAAGAGAACGGGGATGAGAGGGGAGAGGGCAAAGCTTTTGGAGGAACCGAAGCGAATGGAATGGCAAGCGAGGGATAAAGTTTCTTTTCCAAACGGTCTGTCATGAAAAGACTATGAAAGTCAACTCGGTAACGGAAAGCTCCACTCACTCAGCCGCATGAAAGTGATTTCTTTCTTAAGGCCTCTTACTCTTGGCAAACATAACACATATTGTAGTGAATTGAAGGTAATGAATCTGAGGAAAGTCGATAGTTACCCTATCAAGTTACGAGCGAACACATTGAGAACGCATGGTATACTATGCATTTTTAAATTGACATGAGATTACTTTTGTAATAATAGAGATGTTTCCATCATCAAGTGAAGTTTTAAGCAATTTCCTTCCTTCTTTTTCCTACTCTCCGTTTTACATGAATTTGTAACCCCAATTCCATTTCCCTCTCTGTTCTAACTTTGAGTAAAAGGTTCAAACATGAATATCTCCAAAACTGAATTATTGAGATCACCCTAGGGTGATCTCCATAATCCAATCGATGAACCAAGACTAGCACTACATCAGTGGAGTTACTTTTTTTTATAAAGAACCATCGATCGATAAATTACGTCCTAATAAAGGTATTCTGTAACTGAAATGCTTAAGGCTCTAGGGCGTCTGTGATTGTCCCAGGGCATGGGACGGGACTCCGCTGTTTGTCGAAGGACACTGATCTTTTTCTTCTTCTGCGCGGAGGATGAATTGCTGGGCGCGTTTCTTCACCGCTTCCCCGATGGTGGAGATCTGCAGATGTTCCTACAGATCGCTGTTACGCATTCCTCTTGTGTTTTCCAATATGGGTCTCTTGTAGTCTTCAACTTCATCATGCATAGGATGCGCGCCGCCTTCCAAACGTGGGGATACTAGCCAATCCTGCTTGGATGAGTGGCGCGTATCTGTTCTTTTTGGCAACGGCAGGAACATTCCTCAACTCCGTCAGGCGTCGTTTCTTGTTGCAGATTCCTCTGCTGTCAGGAAGATCGACGTCGACGCGGGTCGCTCGGATGGATACCCTTGAGTGATCCTCTCAACTTGCTCGGTTGTAGTGTGACCTTGATAAGTGGCCTGTTGAGTTAGATGCCGTGCAGCCTTGTGAAGAACCTGCAGCTGCAGAGATTATGTGTTCCTGATACCGGTTTGAGGCGTCAGGTAGGCTGTGACCCTGAAAGGAGCCGGCGACAGCACATTGAGAAAGACCCTGAAAATGGGTTGATGTGCTTCCTGTGTAGGTCCTTCCTCAGGTTCAGCAAGCCTTGCAGTGATGTTGGGCTGCTGCGTACATTGTTGCTGGAAGCGCGTTTTCCCATTGGGAAAATGTTACGCTGGTTTGATCCAAAAAGAGCACAAAGTGAAGCCTTGATGGCCTCCTGATTCATCGTCACCTTTATTCAGGAGTAGTAAGCGCCGCAGCCTATCGCGGGTTCGTTGTCGGAAAAAAGCGACTTACTTACTTCCCCGAAGGTTTTCCGGCAAATTTAAAGCATCTAGATGCTGCTGTGCAATTAGCTACAGTTGTAGCACATTTGCTGCTTGTCAAAACGGTATTTCCGGACGGTATCTCCTGACGTTGCCCATGTGCTTCAGTTTTGTCAGCTTTGTTATGGACCACTCAGGAGTGGGGACGACGCTAATGACGAAGATGGCTGACGGGTTTTTGTTGTCGCCTTGAAGGTTTCTTACTTGGCGGACATTGATGCCCATGGCGTTGATTTCATGAAATATGTCCTACGGGTCGTCCTTAGGGTCAAAGTCGTGCACCACGAAGGCTGTTGTTTTCTCGGCTTCATAATCGCTGGAGAAGAGTTGTGCCTTGGATGCCACTAGCGCTTCACGGAGGAGCTTGTAGTCCTCGAGGTTGTTAACCGTGACTCACGCTGATTTCTCCTCGGCTGTAGGGGAGATGACAAATATCTGGTCCGAGACGATGCCGCGGACCATGTCTAGAAGAGCGCGAAGGGAGCGGACGTCATATACTGTCAGCATGAGCGTGCGCGGAAGCTTCTTTGTTGGTCGGGGTTCAGCTACGTCCATCTCTTCCCCAGCCGCCGGAGTTGTAGTCGGGTCCTCCTGGATGAGGGGAGCATGTCGGTTGCTGACTGTGATGGATGGAGTGTTCTCCAGTTATGTCACACGCTGTCTCTTCTGCGCTGATTCCTCTGCCTTCAATAAGACCGCAGAGCGTCGGCGAGGGTCCAGCGGATGAATATCCGCTGGAAAAAGGTCGCTGCTGGTTCAGGGTAGTAGTCTCTGGTGCAATATCCTGAAATGTTCCAGGAGTGTTAAGATGTTTGTCTCTGAAAAGAACCTACGGAGCCAAGTGACACGTAGCCGTGAAAAGAGCCTGATGGTGTATCGTGGGCTGCGTCAGTTCCAACAGCAATGGTTGGATGTTGATCGTGCGCTTCCTTGGACGTCTTCTTCACCTCACGTCCACTGCCCGTAGTTTCCTCCATGTGAAAAAAGTCGCGCGTGCGCGGTATTTCTACGCAAACTATCATCAGCGCCATCAAGCGTTGAAAAACTGAATTAAAGCCATTTTCAATATTAAAAATTTTGTTGTCCTACTTAAACTAATAAGCTTTTGGAATTTTCTCTATGATGAATTTTGGAAAGGTACCCACATGCAAAATTTCTACCTTCTAGGAAAAGCAAAAGTGCCTTAGACTTTAACGGACAGACAAACTTTCTACTTTTTACTTTCTCGTATACGAAGTAGATTGAGAAAGTACATATTGTTATTGCGAAAAAATTCGACCTCAAGATTTTTACGGAAATATACGTTTTAGGTGTCGCTGAATCCCAAGTGGTTTTCGCAATGCCGTCTGTCTATCTGTTACTGGCTCTGGAGCCTAAACGGTAGATGAAATCTCGTACTTACAGTTAGATATTTTAACATACTGAGCAGAGTTGATGAAGAAATTGTTGACATTGCTCAATAATTAAGGAAACTTTATTCAACGCATTTTTAACAACAATTTGATTTTATTAAAATCGGCTAGAACGATTTGGATCAAATTTCGTACAGTTACTTCAGTATACATCTACAATAATACTACGTATTTCATTTTTCTCAATGAATGAATATAAAGCTAGTTTATTCTTGGACAACTTTAACAAAAATTGGATTTCCTAAAAACAGGTTCATGCGATTTTCATTTTCTAAAGATAACTAAACGACGCATTAGTACCCATATATGAGAAAGTTTGTTCAATGTATGTTGTACCGATTTTTTCTTAATCTGTCGTAGTGAAGACCTACAAAATAATTTTCCGTCAATATCAAAATCGGTATTTATTTCGGTGGTAACGTGTTTAAAGCTCGAAATTGAGCCTTATTTTTAGAGATGTCGAAAAGTTCGACGTCGATTTTATTTTTCATTCCAGCGTCCGCCATTCTGGTTCCAATAAAGTTGTTATTATATCAGGGGATAATGGAGTAAAAATATAGCCTTGGCGTATCCGATAAAACTCAAAATGAATAGGACGCCATAATTGTATAATTTCATTGAAATAAAACTCATTTTAATCGTCAGCGCTATTGTTTATGAATACATTATTTAGATACAAATAATTAAACTATCTGCATGTTATGAGCTGAACTTTTGTTAAAGAAAGTGTGATCTTGGATTCGTATATATTCAATGACGTACAAGCATTTAATAATGCCATAACGTTAAATTTCATATTTATCTTATTCCATCCGTTTTTACCACGAGTTTTGATGGATTTTGTGTACTTAGATTGTAAATAATATTAATTTTTATAATAGTTTTATGGATATTATTGAATGAAGGGATTAATTTTAATAGTTCGAGGATGTTATGATTTAACATATTTTTTGTTTTTACCCTAAACTTCAGAAAATATTCGATTTGTGATATATTTTACCACCGACGCTTTTGTTTAGCTGTTCCGATTGATGAATTTGTAATTATACTATCAGAAATACGTTCTTTATAAATTGTTTTCATTTGACTGTTCATAAAGTGAATTTTAATTAAAAATAACTTAAAAATAAAAACGAACAACTTTTATTCACACTGAATATTGTGATCCCAATAAATTAGTATATGACGGTGGGTACATCTCGTATATCAACTTTGACATTGTTACGCAGAAAGGCTTTTTCCTGAGGAGGAGAAAGACCAGAGCTCCGGATATCGACCGCGCCGTAATTGATGTGAAACCTAATAAACGATCTTGACATGTTATGATTAAATAGCGAACAGATTCGGAGCGTGCGCGTATTTGCGTTGTACAATGTTGGATTAATCCCTACTTTATTGATTGTTTGAACTTCCTGGCAAAATTAAAACTACATCCGAAACCCCTTTCCTTCTGCGAATCCGCGGAAAACATTTAAGATATGTTGAGCAGACAATTTCTTCCGCGTACATATGCTCTCATAGTTACGAGTTTAGCCTTCGTCGGACTTTATCTCATGGGTCAGTACTTTCTCCATTATAACAATTTCTAGTCAATCGAGCCAAAATTGCCTACAAATCAAAATCTGAATGCCACGCTGTATGAGTCGACTTTAATTATTCAATATAAAATCTGGCGATTGATGAAGAAAGATTAAAAAAATCGGTACAACATACATTGTACAAACTTTCTCATATACTAATGCGTCGTTTAGTTATATTTAGAAAATGAAAATCGTATCAGCCGGTTTTTAGAGAATCCAATTTTTATTAAAGTTGCCCAAGAATAAACTAGCCTTATATTCGTTCATTGAGAAAAATGAAATATGTTTTATTATCGCGGAAGTATATTCAAGTAACTGCACGAAATTTTATCAAAATCGTTCCAGTCTGAGAAAATAAAATTATTGCTAAAGTTGCCTAGATTAAACTAGCCTTATATTCATTTTTTGATAAATATGAACTATTTAATATTATTGAAGACGTATAGTCAAGTAACTGTAGGAAATTTGATCAAAATCGTTATAGCCGAATTCAATAAAATCAAATTGTTGTTAAAAATGCGTTGAATAAACTTTCGTTAATTATTGAGCAATGTCAACAATTTCTTCATCAACTCTGCTCAGTATGATAAAATGTCTAAGTACGGGATTTCATATATTTTCGCTCTACCTTTCCCACGAGGGACGTAATTAGGTAGGTTTTGGTGTGCTGCACCCTCTGCCACCCACCAGTCTGGTGATTTGCAGGGTATCATGTAGATGTAGGCTCCAGAGCCAGTAACAGATAGACAGACGGCATTGCGAAAACCACTTGGGATTCAGCGACACCTAAAACGTATATTTCCGTAAAAATCCCGAGGTCGAATTTTTTCGCGATAACAATACTTTCTCAATATAGTTCGTATATATGAGGAAGTAAAAAGTCGGTTAACGTAGTTTACTTGCGCACTTATTTTTAAGGGATTGGATCTTACCATGACCAATTACCAAGTTTAAGGATATCATGAAATTATTCATACTTTAACTAACTGCTATAACTATAATTTTGAGATTATTGGCTACATTTTATTTACGTACCTCTATCATTTATAAATATATTTAATTATTCTTTCAATATCTATAGTTAAACATAAATTTAAATTTAAGTATTATGTTCATAAATCATTCTATTAATTCATGAAAACACTAAAATACTTGACGGAGGTATCTCCAGTAGCCAACAGATGGCTATCAATAATTCTATGTACACTTCTATTAATTACCACCAGGCAGCATTATATCTCTTTGTCAGATGATATTACATAGAACTATAATTTCTCGGAGAATTAATTTAAAAAAATTATTTTAGAGATTTATAATAGAATTTTTCCGCTCGTCCTATCCAACGAACGGAGCTAAAGTTGCTGCCAACTTTGTCTTAAAAATTCCAAATACATTGTTCCATTTGATGTAACAATGGCTTTCATTTTGGGAGGTTGTATCGGTCGTACAAGCCTACCGTGCTTCGAGTCTGAAACGCTTTCAGCTGCCGTGCAAACAGCTAAATAGAACGTTTACTCAAATACAGATTATGGTAGCAATGTTCGTTGAATCTTATATCTTGTGTTTGTTTTGGTTTGAATGGCAAATTTCAGAACTTAGTTTATTTTCTAATATAAGGTGTAATATTTGTAGTTAACGAAGAATATTATTAATTTCCTGCAGCAGCCATTGCGATGTTTATATGATCTCATACGTTTTGATATGTATTCATCACTTATAAAAAATTAACTCTAATTTTCCAAAAAAAGATAAATTGAAATTATGATTTGACCACAATAAAAGGAAAAGGTTAATGTAACTTTGAAGAGAGTGGAAATTGAGTTTTATTTTGTCAGATATTATGCATCCAGAAACCTCTTTATTTCAATAATTTAGGATAATTTGCAATTTAGGGTAAAAGGAGCACAAACGTGCAAGGGATAATACAGTGAATTAAACCATGTTTTACATTAAGCATTTGAGAATAAATACGTTCATCAATAACATGACCTCCAAAGTGATTACCACTGGATCGTTCCCTAATTTCATGAGTATTATTTTTTCAAATATATCACCGATACTAATAAAATGATTTGCACTCAATAGTTAAGGGATTTCCGAGATTTATTGTGGCATCAATGGAAAACTTTATATAATGTGCTATTAGCTGCAAAGTATGTTACTATCTGAGTCGTGAAGTTATAATCTTTTTTCTATAGAACAATCACATTTTACTGACGGGACGAGCGGTATCTACGAAGACTCGTGCAAAACAGTTTTAATTTATTTTCTTGTCACAAAGTACGTGAAACCTTTGTAACCATCTAAACACTGAAGAATTATTAGATGTTTAATTCAATTTTATGACCTTGCATAGCGTATTCCACAACGTTGAACCTAATTTGGTTTAAATGAATTAATTCCCATTTACAGCTACAAATCTGCCATCTTGAATTGCTTAAATGAAGGAATAAATGTTTTTAGCGATGTCAGCTTATAAGATGTACAAAGTACGATGCAGGTGGTTAATCCCTTTAGTCGTAAGAAAGTACGTACAAGGTATAACGCGTCTAAGCTAATCAATTCACCGATCGCCATGTCTAATGTTCCTATTTAAAGTCAATCAGTGACGAGAAAACGCGTTATAGTTTATATGTTTCTTCAAAGTCTCAAATATTTACTGCCTCGATCGAAATTCGCCAGAATAATCGATGATATATTTTATACGATTTTCTTCTCAAAGAAGGAATTTTTCAAATTCGGCTTACGGTCACCGTAAGCCGACTTTGATAAATTCCTTCTTTGAGAAGAAAATCGTATAAAATATATTTTTACACATGTCAGATTGCTTGCGACACTGTCAATGCTTTCTCGTTCAAAATTCGTTGCTGATAAGAGGACAGCAAGCAAGAATAATCCATTCTCCACGCAAAAAGTGATACCTTTGAGCGATCTGTATGTTCGGCATTTTTATTTTGAAATGAAAAGGGATCTTTGTGTTGGGTAGCTACGAGGTCGTGCCACTTTTTTGCTGCTTTAGAGGGCTCTACTGTTGGCGAAAATAAATTTTGTTCGTAGCAGTTGAATGCGCAAGGAATATTGTGGATGAATGCTAGATAGGTGAAAGGGATCCACGCCATAAAAATATAACTCTTGTAAGAGACTGCTTTTTAGATAAGGGGAGTATAGTAAAATTAACTTTCAGTGATATTTTTGAAGAATTCATGTCTAAAAAAATAAATAAAACTTTTTAAATTGATATTAACTATAAGAATTTTCGAAGCATCTACGATATTTAAAATATAACTATCTAGATTTCAGTTTTCTACAAATCAGTTGCTCATAACTACAATTTACCATAATATGTAAATGGAAGTATTTGTAATTGCTTTTAGGCGCGTTTCGCTTCCAGAATGAGTGCCTATTAGCTTCGGACTGTCCGTCCGTCCGCAAGTTTGTTCTCGGCTTCTACCGAACGGATTTTCATAAAATTTGATATTAAAGACTTACAGTCAAAGGGAATATGAAAATCACATAAATGAATCACGTAAGCCAATCAGGAATACCACTTTACTGGTGACAGAAGATGAACTTTCCGTCATACCTCGTAAAATATTGGTCATATCAAAATAGTTTTCAAATAAAACTTGTAGAACTAGCAAAGAAGAGTATTTCTTTTCCTATACATTTGAACTTATAAAATTTCTTGTATGGCTGCTTCTTCATTGTTACTAACAAAAACAATCTCACAAAAATACGTTCAGTTTGTCCGTACAATATTTTAAGTAGGAAGAAAATGGATTATTTTTGACTAATAAAACGCTATTTTCCTTACGTACACTAAAATATTTTTGCAAGGAAAATAAATGAATAATTTTCAACGAAAAAATTTTGTGATAATCATTTCTTTCAAATATTCCATTGCACGAAACGCGCCCATTTGTGATACTCTGTACACTTTTCTAACTCGTTTGTAATAATCTTAGCTATTCGTTTCATTCCGTCATTCTAAAGATGCTTCCACCTCCTCAATATCAAAGTATAGACAACGATTTTTCTAGTACACAATTGCTAAAATGATTTTATGAGTTATTCGGAAATGTACAAAATGTGTTATTATCATATTTCTCTAAAGAATAAGTTAATTATTTTATGAGAATTATTCCACAAGAGTTTATAGAAAGTAAGCAAAAGAAAAATTAATATTTAAAATACGTATAAAAAGATTGCTCTTAGAGATTAAATTAATAAAAAATTCTTTTATGGAAGACACTTTTAAATGTAAAAAATGTTATTTTAAGAAATAATGCCAAATACGTTTTCACAAATACATGTAAAGGATTGGTAACTTAAAATGATACATCGTGCATATTTACCCTAACCAATCAAACAGCTATATAAAGCAATGTTATGGCGACAGTTACTCTACGTGTGGCATTATAGCAAGCTCATTCAACCGCTATAGGTATATTTTTGTCATTTTTGTCTGACTGGGTCCTTTTACCCACTTTTAAAAATCGCCCCCAAAGCGTCGACTCTTCCGAAGTGTACTAATTCGCACGGAGTCTTCCAACTCTCTTTGGAATGCAAACAGAAAACTTCACCCTCTTCTTCAGAATGAAACGTACTTAATAAAATCAATACCAATATCCTTTTCTGAAGTATACTTTCTAGTTGCATATTTCTATTTTCTTGCTTAACGGATGAAAATTCTGGGCTAGTAAAAAAAAAGATATAGCTAAGGGACACGGAACCAAATAAATGTCCGTTTTTTAATTTGTTTCCAGAAATAGAAGGTGGATTAAGCCGCGAAATGAAAGTAATAGTGAAATAAATGATGAGTACCTACAATAGGATTGAAAAGTTAATATTCAGATAATATACTTGTTGTCTTTCGTTCTCAGGTATAACCACCTTCATCTACGAAACTTTAATAATCCTCGTATATAGCTGTACAACCAATTTTCCACGATTTGATATATTATTAATATATATTCCATGCAAAAATCTCTACGTTGCACAAACATTTATATTTTTAACGTTAATAAATTACTTATTAATAACTGTCATGAAATAAACGGTGTATTGAAGATTGATAATTAGGAGAAACATCTCGCTCTTGGAAAAATAATGCGGTTCTTAAATATAAAACAAGTTAGGAAAGTGTACAACGTATCACAAAAGGGCGCGTTTCGTGCAATGGAATATTAGAAAGAAATGATATACCTCTACGTAAGGGAAATAACGTTTTTTCATCCTCATAAATAACACATTTTCTTCCTGTTTAATAATATTTCATACACGCAAGGAAATTAAACGTTTGTTTGTGAGATTGTTTATGTTAGCAACAATGAAGAAGTAACCATGCAAGAAATTTCTAAGTTCAACTCGAATTAAGACATTGTTGTTTGATTTTCTCGATAACGGCTACTCCTACGATAAAAATATATTGACAAGGAAATACTCCACTCCACAGCTTGTATAACTTTTATTTGAAAGATATTTTGGTTCTTTTCCTTTATATCCCCCTCTAATTGTTTACTGATTGTTATAGTTTTAAAGGGGGTTTATTTATTCCTCCCTGCTACCATGACACAACAACAATGGCTTCATTGAGTTAATTTAAAGCTTGCTAACCCATGACTGATCGGCCCGTCGCGACATTTACAAACCCGATCACCGGACAACAGGGAGAGATAGTTTGGTTCCAGCGAGGCGAAGGGCGCGGTAACGCCCGGAGACGATAAATAAAATAAAAACAAAGCGATCCGAGGGCTCGCCATTATCCTCTCCATTTGCGGCGCAACAGTCAAGCGAGACAAAGAAACCAATCCAACCTTGATCTCTCCACCAAATTATGGTAAAAATGAATAAATAGTATAATTTAGAATGTTATAATCATAATTATATCTCGCTTGACTGTTGCGCCGCAAATGGAGAGGATATTGGCGAGCCCTTGGCTACCGCGACCTTCGCCTCGCTGGAACCAAACTATCCCTCCCCGTTGTCCGGTGATCGGGTTTGTAAATGTCGCGACGGGCCGATCAGTCACGGGTTAGCAAGCTTTAAATTAACTCAAGTCAAGCTAGATATAATTCCTCTGTAGACTATAGATATCCTGGTAGAAACCAATCCAACCTTGTTCTCTCCACCAAAACATGGTAAAAATGAATAAATAAATAGTATAATTTAGAATGTTATAATCATAATTTTATTGTTTATTACTAATCTCCTTATCCAATATCCTTGGTTACTAGGCAAATTAAAAACATAATCAGTAAACAATTAGAGGGGGGATATAAAGGAAAATAACCGATATTTTGATATGACTAATACTTTACGAGATACGACGAAAATTTCATTTTTTGTCACCAGTAAAATGGAACCCCTGATTAGTTTACGTGATTCATTTTTGCGATTTTCTTATTATCTTCGATAGTAAGTCCTTAATATCAAATTTCATTAAAATCCGTTCAGTAGAAGCCGAGAACGAACATGCGGACGGACGGACAGACAGACCGACGATAATAGGCGCTCATGCTGGAAGCGAAACGCGCCTAATAATTATTTTCACGAAAAACTCAAGAACTTTCAACCGGTATAAATAGAGACGGCAGTTTGATGCGCATGCCTTCAACTTATGCAACAAATCATTTTTTCTCTTCTATTAATCGGGTAGCATGGGTTGAGGATTATTTGCGATCGCTGCTATAAAAATCGAACGCCTGCAACAAATATTTTGTGGTATCCGATGCTTTACAATGGTACCTGAACCGAGCGTCAGCTTCATCTGTTATTTGTACTACAAAATATTATTTTATCGGGAGAGATTGTCATGGATGTCACTCGCATACTCACGCGCGCATACACTATTGTGGAGACAATACATTTAAAACATGATTCTCGCGCTCTAGCTTTGTTTCAATCAATAAAATCCATTTTTCTCCATTTTTCGAGAACCGAAAGTTTTCTATGGCGTGATCGAGAAGGAAAGAACCTCGAACTATATATTTTTTTTTTTTTTGAGAATCCATACACACACATTGAAACGAAGACGGAGGAAACAGGATGGAAGGGCAGAGTGTTTGCTCTCAAAAGAGATGGCGGATCGCGAAGAAAAAGAGGGCGGGAAAGGAGAGAACGCTAGCGCTTATTTTTATTTTGAGAGGTAACAGTAAAGGTGATATGACGGCTCCGAAGGATAGTCGTCTGGGGAGGGTAACCATAGAGACGGCACACCTCACTGTTTGCGTAATAAGAGGTAGGGAAGAGAGTGCAGAAAGAGTGCAAAAAGGGAGGGATGGAGGGAAAGGAGACGAGGAGGAGGATCGCTCAGAAAATAAGTTTGCTTTTTTTACTGAATGGACGGGAAAATAGGATATGGACGATTGGATCGGCGTGGATGGGAGTAGTTTTGTGGAGAGATGGGCCCGTGAGCGGAGAAATGGAAGGGGTGTCGAGGTGGAGTGTTGCCGGGGAATAAGGGGGGTGAAAGTTTGGAGGAAGGAGAGTTTAGATATTGGATGCTCTTTGCGGAGAAAGTAAGAGGTACTAACGGTGTGTTTGAAAGAAAGAACGGTGAAAGGTTTCGAGTGCGCGACGTCTGGGTCATTATAAAACTTTTCCATCCGGTTCCGGGAAAAAGGCCGTTCTCGAAGGCACTTAAACAATGGAATCGCTTTTATTTTACGGTCGTTATGGAGATATCCTCTTCCCTTTTTTTACAAGAATTCGTAAGACGATAAAAATTTGCGCTAATACGTTTTGTCGGTGGTTAGGAGAGTTAAAATTAGCATTCACAGTAAAAAATAGATAAATTTCATGCATATTGAATCAATATGAGTATTAAAATGTACTATATACTATATGTATATTGAATCGATCTGTTAGAAAATTACCTGCTGATACGTATCATAGAATAACGTTATATAAGTTGTTTTTAACTTTACTTTCCATAGAAAAGCTTCAGAATTTTTTGTCACGACTTCGAAATTGACATTAAAGTACACGTTGAATTATTATGAGTTGCTCTTGTGTAATTATAACTGTATGTCCCATTTAATAAGGAGAAATGGTCAGTAATGAATAAAAATAAGGACTTTTTCTATAATTTGGGCAATAAAAAGTCGCTGCTAACGCTGAGTCAAATCATATTTTCTGTATTGGTGAAGTAGAGGGCACATTGTAAAATTTTCTTAAAATGTGATGACATAATCAGAAATATAAATGATGGAAGCAGAGAATCTTTTAATTTATAAATCTCTGTTCGTACAATAAGTAATGAAAGAAACAGGAAAGGTTTATCTTCCGCTGTAATGAAAGCAAATATCACTCCAAGCGAGTTGAACAGATTTGTAACAGAACAACAAAAATATAAAGTTTATTTAACATCCAAACAATTGTTGTACATAATTGATTAAATGATCTACTTGATTAATAAAAAACGTTTATTTGAGGACAATACAAAAATGAATATTTGTTCAAACATAGAAAGTTAATATGAAAATACAGATTTAACAGTTTCAAATAATTGATTAAAATTCAGTTAACTAGTGACAGTAACACAGAAACTTGTTTGGTGATAGCTCCATATTTTTTGAATTTGTCAAAATGAAATGTTATGAAATTGCAACCTTGTTTGGTTATAGTATAATATAGTATACCTGAGGTGCATATTTATTTCAATTTTTCATGTTAAAGTGATTATTAATTTATCTATTTCCATTGCATCTTTATATTAGAGAAATTATTTAAATATTAGACGTCTCACCATCAAGCCAAATATTAATATTTTGTTTGAAAGGTTAACATTTTTTAATATTATAACTTTATGCCATAACTTCAGGAGATGATTCCTGAGGTCATTTTTAGCGAAACATACACACATAGGTCCGATTTTCAACGGTTACAGAGCTATGGAAGAGGAAGAATGTGTGTCGGCGTTGGAATGCAGTTCCGTGCGACAGTATCGTAGCAGCTATCAGGTTGTACAGTACGTGAATTGTGCAGCATTGGTGTGGTGTGGTATTAGGTAATTTAAAATAAGAATTTTAAAAGGAGCATAACGTTACAAACATTTTAAAGTAAATAATTTCAATTTCACTATTTTTCTCTTTATAGGATGCTAGGGTAATTGAAATTTTTTTTTTTTTTAAATAACTTATTATTTATATGGTAAACATATCTCGTCCTTCTGTCACCTCTATCTTCCAAAACCGATAACGATGTAATTGGATTGATAAGATCTAAAACTAAACCTTAGGCTCCCACACATCTGTTCCTTTGGACATGAAGAGAATAGCTCACTAATTATCTGTTTCAATTGCAGGTGCTGCTAACTTCGCCGAAGTTGGGGTATCTGGAAGGTCTGTAGCAGTCAATAATCTCAATTAGTGTTTTATTTGTACAATATAAAAGATTAATATCTGAAATTGGCATAGAATAGATTTGTTAGACCGAATTTCACTCTTAACTTTCAGTTCTTATCCTATTCACCAAAATTATAAAAATTTCGTGCCAGTTCATTTAGTACGAAGAGTGATTTAATATTTCTGATTTCATATCATTAAACTCTGCCCCGAAACAATCTATTTACATCTATTTATAGCATATTGGAAAAGTATGCTGGGTGTGTGGTTACTTCTTCAAAACTATCATAACATAATATTTCTCGTTGACTTTGTCTGATTGATTTTATTTTTAGCCATTAATCTTCTTTATTTCCAAGTCAAAACTTCATTTCTTTTCAAATCCAACCTTCCCTTACTATTGTAATAATGGTGGAAATAATCAGTGTAAACTTTCCCGGTCAGTTATTATTCAGATTTCATTATTTTTATTATGGATAATCTGAATAAAAATAAAAAATAATTCGTTGACAAAATTACCGTATGGTTTCCATAGATCATTCACAGTTACAAGAGTTGCCTTATACCATTGATCGGTTTTAATCCAAAATGAGGTATCGGTAATTCATTCTTGAATAAAGATAATAAAATAATGATTAATAAAATATCTTTGAAACTGATTTTCGTTTAGAATCTAAACTTTAGACGAATTCTTCATAGTTCATCTTCTTGTAAAGAACTCTCGACTCTGGAAGAGCCTAACTCAACATGGTTTCAAGGTTTGCCAAACTAGTAGCGAATGTGTCATCATACTTGCTACATAATACCAAATATATGAAATGTTAATGAGAGAATTCCATTTTTAAATAGAATTCAGGTTGTATAATTAATTATTAACCTTTATTTTTACATAAAACCTAAATAATAATATTAATACGCTGAAGAAGTAAACGTGTCATAAGAGGTTTTACTGTAGCACCAAGTCTAAAAAAAAACGCCAACCTTGGGACTTATGAGGTTTTTGGAATTTCTGGAGAGGACATCGAAAATTAATAGGATTAAATTTTTTCTCCATAATCAGGCAAGATAAGGTTTTTTCGCTGCTGTGGACAATAGGTACTTTATACCACCCATCTTACACTCATTTCCTCTAAAACTAGAATCATCAAACGTTATGAAAATCTAACTATATATTAATTTTACGTTGACGTCTTTAGACATTTGTTTACAATTTATATCGGCGTATTTCTCGAGAACCGTTCGTCGTAAAGATATGCGGTAAACGGCGTTTTGTTTCTACTGGCTATGAGTTCACTGGAAAAATATTTTCGTTTGCTAAAGTGTCCCGGGTTCGAATCCAGGAGAAAATTATATTTTTCCCATATGTTTAGACGGGATTTTCGATTTTTCAGAGTGCAAGGTTTTCTTCCTTCGTTCGTTAAAATACGTAAATATGGACCGATTTTCTTATTTTTTGCTTTATTTGACGGCTAAAGCTCTATACTATCTAATTCCTCCCATGTTTATGCGTTACACGGTCGAAGTTTTCAGAAATACGCATTCTTTTTCGAACTTTTTCGGATTTTTCGTACTCTTTCCGGGCGTTGCCAAAGCGACCGTCATTGTTGCCTCCGATTCAATTACTATCAATTATACCTTCAAATAGGTGAAAGAATATCGTTATTCGCTTCGCACTTTTGTTTAACATAAGAATCGAAATTAATGAAGCATAGCAACGTAAATATTTACGGATAATTATTTTGTTGACTGCGTATGGGAAGCGTTTCTAGCTGTGTCAATAACATGTGTATAACAAACAAGCTCCCAGCGTATTGAGTTTTATTTTAAATTGTTCAATTAATTTGTTTTTTGTTTTGTCAATAGAACCATCATATTACCCATCTGTAATCCTTATTAACGCAAATAGTCTATCGCATCAATTACAAATTAGATGAGAATCGGGACGCACGTTACTTTGTAAACACATTATATAGTTATTTTCTCTTCATTGATAATCTAAATAAACGGTTGCATTGACGTCACCTTTAGAGTAGGTTCTGTAAGAAGTTAAAAGCAGTCATTGATAGACACTTGAAGTAAAGCAATTGTTTGTGAGTTCGTCTATAAGGGTGCAACGATAATCATTGGAACTAAGGTAAGGTAGAGCTATTAGCCCAACTACAGCTGCCAGAGAAAAAAAGAGGAGCCAGAGATCAAAGGAAGAGTATTGGAGGAAAGAGAGAGAAAGAGATGCGGAAGCTCATAGGATTGTCTGTGTAGATGAGGAGCGGAGAGTACTAGAAAGAAAAAGAAATAGGGAAACGTCAAATGAATAGGGAACAAAGAAGATTTAACCTAGGGCCGAACTATTTAGATTATTTGCATTTCATTTATTTCATTAATTATTCAATCAAATTATTTCACTAAACTTTCAGTTTATTTAAATCGCGTTGAGGATCGGAGATCCGGGGCTGCCCTACTAGTCTCTCCTTAATTTTATGTTTCCCACGTTAAACTAATTTCCACTAAGCCGTATACCACCATCATTGCAGCAAATTTCCCCTTAATTTTCTGACAAAATTTACACTCTGTTCCCCTAAAACGTATACCGCCAAGGTTATATAAAAATCCCCTAATTTTATACAACCCACATTTCATTACTATTTTGATCCGAAAAGCTTCACCCCCCCCCCCCCCCCCCCCGGAATCTCCCCCGCCCTAAACAGTATATGTACCACCAAACTTACATCGAATTCACCTAATTTTATACCACCCACCTTACACTTATTTCTCCTAAAACGTATACCTACCACCAAAGGCGCAGCAAATTCCCTAATTTTATGCCTCCCACCCTACACAAGTGTGCCACTTAAACGTCTCCTACAAAACTCCCATTGAGTGTCCCCATTACGGTATGCACCCAAATTGTACTAGTTTTCCCCTCACAAAACTAAGTTAGTTTAACGTATCTTCCGATTTAATATGATAAATTAACTGTATCACGTTTTAACCATCATATTAATAAGATGCGTGAGGTATCTTGGAAGATTGACATTATTTCTTCAATTCAGAATCCAATCAAATTAATTTGTACAAAAATAACTTGAACGGGAAATATAATTTATTGACGCATAGCGGAAAGTACTACTTTTACTTTCCTCATATACGTAGTATAGAGAAAGTATTGTTTTCATGAAAGAAATCGACTTCGAGATTTCAACGGAAATACGTTTTCAGGTCTCTAGAACACGTTTAGACTACAGGCGACGCTCGATTTACGCCATAGCTACGTTCTGAGGATTGCGGCGTAAATCGAAATTGGCGTAAATAAAAGTAATTTTTCAGCAGTATTTGATCATTTACAGTGGCGTCTCCTACCATGGGGATAATGGGATTCATCCCTCCCAGAACTTTTTAATCCTCCGTAAAATCATTCTTTGAGGTGATGTAATGTCAGTAGTTAATTTATTCCTGTATTTAATATTATTCCTTATTATTATTATTATTAAGCAAATTGTTACAAGTTGGCCATAGGGCCAGGTGGCAACAGTATAATTCAATGAAAAGTAACAAATATTCCCCACACATAATTGAATAATACACAGTTTTTAGGGGTTAAAAGAAAAGCATAAATACAAACAAATACCTATATACATACATATATAAACACATTCCAGTGGTGGATTTTCGCGGGTTCATAACAGGACTTCACGGCTACCGTGGCCCACGAAGTCCACACCGTACAACACTCTGCCAAGCATTCCCCTACTTCTCCCTCACTTGGTCCTTATTCCTTATATATATTTAATGCAAATAACGCGTCATAGATTTCTCATGCAAGCGACGTTTTGAAACTTTTCCTGTGAAAAAATTTGAAATAGTAATCTGGGGGTTCCAAGATTACGCTCGCGCTCGTACACAAAATTACGACAATTTTTTTGGCTATTCCCACCAGTTAAAAGACATACGAGCCTCCACTGATCATATAAACATAGAGTTTATCAAATACGCAGTCAAAATAAAGGAAAATTGCTGAATTAAACAAAAAAGTAAATCTAGGCATTATTTTATTAAAATAGATGCAGATATTAAAAATGTTCATATTTATGCAACATATAAATGAAGCTTGCAATATTCTGGCTGTGCAGTGTACTTGGGACAACCACATCTGAAGATTTTCCGTGAAACTTCACAAATGTAACATTCTAAGGTAGCGAAGGCGTATAAACGAGCACGGTGGCGCAAATAGGATGTTATATGTACGTTCATTATAAATGGCGTTAAAATGAAAGCACGTTAATCGGATTGGGGTAAATCGAGCGTCACTTGTATTTTCGGAATGATGTCTGTGTATGACTTCGAGATTTCACCGGAAATACCTGTTTTGAGGTCTCTAGAACACGTTTAGACTTTTAGGAATTATGTCTGTGTGTATGTGTGTGTGTGACTTCGTGATTTCAACGGAAATACATTTTTGAGGTCCCTAGAACACGTTTAGACTATTTTCGGAATGATGTCTGTGTGTATGTGATTGTGGGCGCTCTGGCTCGAAACCTACTTGCCAAATCATTACCAAATTTCATAATAACACGTTGGTATAAGCACGAAGAGCTGATTAGTTTTTGGACAATACCGGTTTAGCGGAAGTCGAGGTTTATTCGAAACCCAATTTGGTTTTGGTGAAATATCTCCGTTAAAACATCATTATTTTATATACAATTTGGTAAAAAACTTGTAGATAATTCCTACAACTTTCATTTGGAACAATTTTACAGAGCAGTTATTGTTTAGGAATAGTTATAAATAATCGGTTTTGTCGGTTTCCGTCAAATATCTCCTTAAAGACGTCGTTACTGGTGATCTCCTTGAGGACCAAAGTTGTAGAGAATAACATTTCTTCCAAGTTTTGTTTGAAAGAAATTTTCGAAGAACCATCCATTTCGGAGATATTTTGCTTATTCGTAAATTTCCAATATACAGCGCCAGCACCATGTAGCGGTGAATTCTGTAAACATATTCAAAATATAATTTACGGCAGTAAAGACGACTGTATTCTTTTACGATACGAAATAATAATTTTGCCTTGTAATGATATTCATAACAATTTAAATATCTATACCCCAAAAACATATGGAGAAAGTCATGTGTTTGCCAGATCAGATTTTTTCTTCTCGTCTCTACGAGAGTCTAGAAATACAGCGAAGTTGGATGGAAGGGTATCGAAATTTTTAAAGAGGCGCTCACTTCTTTTGATGTATCTCATGTATAATGTTCGAAGGCTTTAACTGGTCCACGGATTTCCCTCCTCGGTTGACGCGGTAGCCAATACGCAAGACAAAAGGTCGGCAGAAAATATCGATGGTGTTTTTATCGATTTTTTGTTAATCTTTGACGTAGACTTTTCATCGCCCTTATGCGACTATATTTTATTCAGAAGAGAAGCAATCTTTGCTCAGTGCGTGGATATAAGATCTGCAGTAGTATTTCTTGAATAAATTGTCATGCGGAAAATTGCATGCTGATCCAAAATTACATAATCTTTCTTTGAATTACGTGTCCTCAATTTAGAACCAAAACTTTGTAGAAATGTAACAAAAAGGAAAGCAATACATTTCGTTAGTACAAAATTCAAGGGAATTTTTTGTAAAATCGAGATTTGTAATAAAGCGGTCGTTGTAGTAAGTAATATCTGTTTTCGTATGGAAATGAAGTGCACTAAAGTATTATGTCAAACCATTTTTTTACTCTCGAGACTTGACTGTATTTAAGAAAACCTCTGTTTAGGGTTTGAAATTTAAAAATTTTTTTTATCCTTTTCCCAATATTTCAAGACCTTTGATCTTAATTGCCCAATCCAGTCGTAGCAGTGGCTCAGTAATTATTTTTCGATTAATTCAAATGTAAATTGTAGTGAGTACTGTTTTAAAGTACTCTTTATTTAAGTAGTCTGAAAATATTTAGTAGCTCCATCCTCGATTAATTAAAAGAGGGGAGAAAAATTCTCTAATTTTACCTCGAATCTAACTTATCGGGTAGGTGCTTTAACCTACTAAACTCTCAAGCCAGTACAATTCTCCATTTTTAAATTACGACATTTCCCGCTAGGAAGGGATAAGTCGGTAAACCTTATCTCACTAATCGTCCACAATGAGGCATGACAGGCAATTCCCTTACTTTAAATCAATGAAATTGCTACCTGGGTTCGATTGCCGGTCAGTTTCATGTTCTCCTCTCACTTAAAATTAAAAGGGAGAATAGTTTTCACGCAAACACAAATCACATTATTCAAAATAAAAATCTCAAATACTAAAATCAAGGTGTTTTTAAAGGTCAGGTCAAAAAATAAAATAGCGTAATTGAAGTGCATTTCGTAAGGACCTTATTAACACCTCGTGAAAAAATGTATCCTAGAAAAACTTATAAAACACGCATTATAAATTTTTGATAGCATTTTTCTCTCCACCTATAGCGTTATAAATGTATTGAATTTCCCCATAACAAACCTATTTTCCCCAAATTCGACAGAGCTATGTCACGTAACCTTATCACACTATTGCCTCCGAATATAACGAAAATAAAATCCTACGCGGTCGAGAGCGAAGCCCCAGTAATCCAGCAATGGCTATATCGCGAAAGGTCAAGGAAGGATTTGGTAGAAAAGTGTGTGGAGTTAAATCCACTGGATGGGAATTTGAGATAAAAAAACTGATCCCTCCAGGGCGAAATTGATTGAATTTCCGGAACATTGGGAAGATAGGCGCGGAGAAGAGAAGATGAGGAAATTCTGAGAAGGACCAATCCGAGTTGGTGGCAAAGAAATAGGTCTGAAACCTACTCCTCCGACCGCACCGTCGAACGACTTCACCTTCACCTCTTTGTTCCGGTAAGAGGTGAGGAACAAATTTGGACAAAGTGCTGATCGAGGATTCGATGGCGCAACCAAGCGTAAAAATAATTTTTTGTGTCTACCACGAAATGCATGTCTTAATTATATTGATTGAAAATATTGTTTTGAAACAGCGTTCATAACGTCACGCAAAGGCAAATTCTTTGCTTAATCTCGGTTTTTTATTGATTAATTATTATTATTTATTAGTATAGTCATCAACGAAAAGATGCACACAGCAAAAATTTCTATACCACTGAAATTCACACATCCACGCAAGGCTAACATTTATTTCAACTAGCAGAAACATGTACGTAGAGCAGTAGATGGTATCCTAGTGCATTTTGAGGCCCATAAATTCGGCGATGCTCTCAATATTTATATATTTGTTGCTGTTGCGTGATTACTTTAGTTAGGAATTTGTAATTGAATTGGAGGGAACATATCGTCGAGTTAGGCTTCCGGAACCTAAAGGGTTTGAGAATACATGTGCGTTTGGGAAGAAAATGATATGAATTGGAGGGAACTTATATCGTCGAGTTAGGCTTCCGGAACCTAAAGGGTTTGAGAATACATGGGCGTTTGGGAAGAAAATGATAAGCGGAAATTACTTGCATGAGGAAATTAAGCGCGCTATTTATCCTCGAAGGTAGTTTCCAAACCTTGCGTCCACCAATATTGTTGTCAATCTAAATTTAAATGAATAATTTTTATGCCGTAAGTCAGGTCCATCGTTGCACTACTCGATATTGATTGCAGCATATCTAGTTATTTCTTTAGAGAACAATATCAAGAATCTTTATTCTAAGTATAGATTGGAAGAATTAACCTCGATCTATAATTGAAAGAAGTTTAAATTTAAATGCAGCTATGTCTTAATGATGCCGAGAAGGAATATTTATTCTTGGAAAATGCTTGTTTTTCCCTCAAATGACGCCGTTTTTCCCCTTTTACTTATTAACTGTCGTATAATGACTATTTTAAAATGTTTCATTGCCAACCTCCCGAAGGTTTCCTCGTAGTATTCTTTATATCACCTTTATTTCCACTCGGCCTTAAAATATGTAAAAGATAGGCGTGCGAGAAAATAAAAGAATTATTCGCAGAATAGCGCAGATCGGTACTTATTGGTCACAGTATACCTATATATTCTAAATTATTTAGGATTCAACAGAATGCTTCCTTATTGCACAGTTTTCCTCCCTTTACGTCATCATCGATCGATAGCGCCCCAAGAAATTGTCCCTAAAATCGCTTCCGCCTGTCCAATTTCCGAGAAAATATGAAATATAGGCGTGCATCAAGGAGAAGTGGCATTTTCCCTTTCTCCCTTTCTCTTCCTCTCTTACGGTATTCGATATACGACAAGTTCCCATCATTCGGAAATTTACGTCACCCATGAAAAAAAAAAGAAGGAAAAGGTATTGCTTTAATAAGGCATTATATTGAAGCGGGAATACGAGGCGCGAAACCCAATTCACATCCAAAGTGCCATCTCACCTCGCCGGGTCTCTTTTATATCACAGGTTCCCAAGCCATAATTCGTCGTTCTTTTTTGTTTACCTTAGCTTTTTTCATAGGTTTAAGGGGGGCGAGAGAGAGAGATATATGTGGTGCAAGAGAGGGAGAGAAGTTGAAGGTTGGGGCGTTAGGTAGTGTGGCGGGTTTGAGAGAAATGGGTGAAGGGTGAGGAGATGGAGGGTAGAAGATTGGAAAGGAGGGAGGAAGAGCGTAAAACTTCGTCGGCCATGCGCCGTAGAGTCCACGTGAGTCCCATATAATGGACACTTGTTGTTCCGCTCATCGACCGTAGACACGCCGTAGTCGGTTGCTGGTCCTCGCGGAGTGTGGTGGTGGGTCAGGGCGTCGCGTCGATGTGTTGACGGGGAACCTCGAGGGTGGACGCCGAGTGAACTGGGACACGTGAGCGGATCTCTCTTTCACCCCACTAACGAAGTAGGTGAGTGCGAGGAATATGCTATTTTTAAGCATAAAACGTTCGCCGCAGTTTGAAATGGATTTGTTGACTTGGAACGTTCATGGTGTTGTCATGATCAGGTTCGAATTGTGAGGGAAATTTGGTTCTAAAATAATGAAGAATGCTTTTTTATGTCACCGAATTGACCGGAGCTCACTTTTAGTTGGTCAAGTGCTAGGATAAAGCGTTTGTTTTTGGATGTTTATTTGATTCCTAGTTATTGTCGTGTATGTGGAACATACAAACGATGTTATGTAATTACGTAATATAGCTAATATTAAACAAATTTAAATTAGTTTCTATTCAGTAAGGTATTCTTCTGCATTAATTTTCATTACAAATGTCAGAATACTTTACCGAAGTGAACAGATACATTGGAAGTTTAGTCAGCTTTTTGGTGTAAATCAATGACTAGATTCTCCCGGCAGTGAATTCGTGCAAAAACGTTGAGAGCGATGCGAGGTAGGCGAGGGTTAACATCTGTTCACCCATATATGCGCTCCGAAATTCTATTTCTCTCTCGTCGCCCGGTTGTAATCTCTCAATTAGGTTAGGCCTCGGAAACTCTCGGTTCAGCGAAATCCGCTCATAGATAACCTTGGTAATTGGATGGATCATTCAAAAGAGGGCGGAATGTTAAACTAGACGAAAACAGATATAAACGAGTGTTATCAATCTGGGTCTATGATGTGAATTTATCAAATGAATGATTTAAATGGTTTTATTGGTTTTTGCGTTCTAATCCCGAGACGAAATTCATATTTTCAGAGGAATTGAATGCAACCTTTCCCGAGTTCTTTTCTCTAATAAGTGGCAGATTTTTTCGTAACGTAAAAATTGTCCACTGAAAATGAATATGCTATGAAATAATTTGAATATCATATCTCTTTGGGGTACTATCATTATAATAGAACCACACATAAGTTACGTTTATAGAGATAGAGCATGACGTTCATATACTTCCAAAAATTCCGTTAATTTCTCATTGGATTTGTCTGAAATGTAATTTTCTTTTATTTTCGCTCGGGTCTCAAATAGATAACGGAATAACAAGGCATCTTCCTTTTTAAAAAAGTATAACGCTTTGTAGAACTTAGAGAAAATACTTTTAATAATCAGTTAAACGGCTTTATTAGAAATTTTATTTTATTTTATAGTTATTTTCTGGAAGGAAATTGTATGTGTCGAAGCATAAGGTCGGATTGGTTTTTAGGCGCGTTTCGCCTCCAGCGTGAGCGCCTATTGTCGTCCGTCTGTCCGTCCGTCCGCATATTCGTTCTCGGCTTCTACTGAACGGATTTTAATGAAATTTGATATTAAGGACTTACTATCAAAGATAATAAGAAAATCGCAAAAATGAATCACGTAACGCAATCAGGGGTACCACTTTACTGGTGATAAAAATCAACTTTCCGTCATATCTCGTAAAATATAGGTCATATCAGAATATTTGTCAAATAAAACTTGTTGCACTAGTAAAGAAAAGTATTTCTTTCTTTATACATTTTTATCGTAGGAGTAGCCGTTATCAAGGAAATCAAACAAGAATGTCTTAATTCGAGTTGAACTTCTTCATTGTTGCTAACATAAAGAATCCTTACGTGTGAATGCAATATTTTTAAATAGGAATAAAATGGATTATTTATGACGAAGAAAAGAACTTTGAAATGCTATTTCCCTTACGTACAGGTATATCATTTCTTTCTCATACTCCAGTGCACGAAACGCGCCCATTTGTGATAGGCTGTACACTTTTCTAACTTGTTTAATGATCTGCCTGGCACTGATAATCGAGAGGTTAAAAAATAAGCTGCTTTGCTAAACATTAAATTAAAAATATGTTTCCAAAAATGATTGAATGCTTGCTAGCATTCACGCCGGTGCTGACAGATGCGTTTTCTTAAAAAGAACTGGCTTAAATAAAATTGCTCAAAAATTGTCCACTGAAAATGAATATGCCATGAAATAATCAATTTACAATAAATTTTATAATATCGTATTTTAACTATCCATAAATAGCTTGTACATTCAAAATCATTGATGCATGCGAATTGTTGTATTTTTAATTCACGAGCAAACTGCATAACTACGTTATCAAAAATTGATTTGAAAATGAGTGAGCGATGCAACAATCGACAGATATGTGGAGAGTTTTACCGTTACGAAGTATCTTGGTGTTGTTGTAGCAATGATCGGTTTTTTAGGAACTACATATCGTTTTAAAGAAAACAGGATATAGATTGTTTCATGAAAGAAAAAGACATTTTTATCTCATAATGTTGTTTAAAACATTGAATACACACTCTCACTATAAGGAAGAACGGCGGCTTTATCTTGAAACTACAAGTTGTAATAACATATGCGTTTTATAATACCTTATAAGTCAATAATATTATTGCAATACCAATACCAACACATTCTCTTGTTCTTCGAATAATATATTTTGTTTCATATTAATTTACGGTTTTATTTTCGCAGTTTTGTTTTCAAATGATTAGTATTACGTGATAGCTCAGCTGAAATTTACACTGTAATCTTCGCATCAAAAATCACAAATCGCTTCCTTTCACGATTATTTAGAATTTTCTCATGGGATGGGGTAAGTTGCCTATTTAATTCACTCAGCATATGATACCTGTTTATGGCAACTCTAAATATTAAATGAAATGCTTATTTCCAACTTATCCAACAGAAATGAATAAATTAAAAACCCAACTAGGAAATTTACAGGATGAATCTTAGTAAATCGGTTTTTATAATTGATCAATACGAATTAAAGGTTATTAATTGTTCATACCTTAATTTCTAATCATCAAAGTATATATAGCTGACAAAGTGCACGTTATTTCCACTTCTTTAAGCTGAAAAAATGATGTGATGTTATGCTAACAATATCAAATTATTGTATGCTGTGTTAATACTTTTCTGTAGCGTATAACTTTGCTTATGTGCAGTTTTATATCAACAACAATTTTTGCATTGGTAATGAATAATATTGATTTAAATATGTATTCGGTTCGATTTCATTCCGATGGCTGTAAAAGTGATCATATTTTAAAATTCATCTTGAAGAATCACTCGTTCATTAAGAACATTCTTCAGGATTTCGATGGATTAAAATTGGTTACATTTAACATTAAATTAAAAGAAGATAAATTAAAAACGGAATCTTAATGTCACTTTCTCCGATGCTCAGGAATGCTTTCACTTTTACCAGCCTTTTTTTTAAGCGCCACTAGCTCCATCTATGAGGATTTCACATAACCAACCGTATCTTCCCATACCCGCCTATCCGAATTCCGTGAACCCATTCCATTTCTCGGGTTCTGAGGCTTTAGGGTTCTCCTCCCATACTATCCCGTTACGCCCTTGGATCACTTTTAGAGTATTTTATTTCCTCTAGAATGCTCCTTTCTCGCGAAACTCGAACTTTCCCCCTAGATTATCCTCTCACTAAAAAGTCGTAAAATGGCCTTGTCGACATTTTCAAGGCCATTGTGTCAAAGGTTTCATATATCTTTTGCAATTTCTTAAGTGACGCTGTGTTTCGTTAAATCAGTTATTAAATTTGCCTGAGGCGTTTTAGGATAAGGTAACCGATGAATTTACGAGTTATTTTTTTAAATTTTACGTAATTTAAATGTGATGTGCTATTTTGTATTGTTTTCGAATAAGAGAGTAAAGGTGCCTCTCATATAGGGGTAAAAAGGGTTCTTCACGATTTGCGATAACAAAAAACGAAATACAATATTAGAGTATCAACACTTAATAACTGTTATAATTTACGGTCTATTCACGAAAAATCTTAGTTTTAAGACAAGCCAATACTTGGAATTGTCTTTTCATCAACCACTAATGAGCTCCACGAAAAGGGGAATGTTCTAGTTATTCAATCTGGGCCAAAGTAAGATTATTTCCATACCTTTTGGTGTAGATCTTCCAAACTAAATCTCAGTAAAATAAGGCGAGTGACTGACTTATCTTTATAAAAATGCTGTCAGAAAGAGAAATGGTATGAAATATAAATCCTGTTATCTATATCCAATATTTTAGCGCACAACATTGTTTAGTTCACAAGTTTATTTGAAGTAGTGAATTGTTTAATTACCGTAATCAGGCATTGCGTGGTGTACCAAAATCACTTATAGAATTATCCATATTCAAATCAGATGCTGAATTTCTCTGTAATTAATTTCAGTTTGAGTTTATTTTATCTTTAAACTTATCGTTCAGCATTTCTTTCATTTTAAAATGTAAGTTGCTAAATGGTAGGCGTAATATTGTATCTTGATATAATTTTTCTTATTTCACTGGGCACACATTCCAGGATAATTAGAGAATTAAAGTACTGCGTCTCAAAAAGTTATATGGATGTAGTGAGCTATTAATATTGTATTTCGTGACCTAGCTATGAAGCACTCCCGCAGAGTTTTTTTAAATTATCGTTAAAAAGCATCTTTTATTTTGAAAACAGCACCTCATTTCAGGCAAGTTAAATAAGACGACGAAACGGCGCGACGGAGAAAGACACAAATGTAGGCAAATTAATCTAAAAGTAAGCTTTCATTTTATATAAAGTGCGGCCTTGGTGATAAATGTGTGAATATCGTTTAAACTTTATACGTTGCGATAACAGTAATGATGTCGTGCACTGAAAGTGGGATTTTACTAATCTTTCATTATTTATTTCCTGAAAAGATCAAATCATGCATTATTTTAAAAACTTACTGTAGCAGCAAGTGTGTCATCTGTTAAAGGGCGGAGTTTGAAGTTATCGTTTCTGTTTTATCATGGACGATTAACAAATAAACGTAAAGTGTAGATTTTTAAACCTAGTTAGCGTCCACTCATACAATATTTTTAACGCATTGTTTTAATTTTTAGCGAGTTTCCTTTTAAATTGCTTTTATAGGCTCACTTTGTAGTCTGTCTGTGCACTTGCTCAAATTAAAATTCTGATGAAACCATAAATGATAGTGCTGAAACTTGTAGGGTAAATTTCTGTACTTCTGTCATTTGTTTTTCTTCAAATTTGAGAAGTATACAGGGTCGGATAATTTTTTATTTGTATTTCTCCAATGTTTTTCGATTGTGATAATAGGAGAAATATTCACAGCAAAATAATACATAAAATATTTAACAATAGAAGAAAAACTTGCTAATTTTTCCATTTTCATGGATAACACTATTTTTTAAATAGAGGTGGCTTTTTAGAATCACATTTAATAGATTCAAATCTCAACTGACATTTATATATTTTAATTCAATTTAAATAATTTCGGCGAAACTGTTTTTCGATTAATGTAAGGTCGCGTATCTCTCTTTCGAGGCTTTTGAGGTTGGTATAGTCACGCATAAAAGGTCGGAGGAGCGATTCAGGTTGAGGTCAGGAGTCTAAGAGAGGTAGATGGAACGGCAAAGGCGAGCATGAGTAAACAACCCGTTTGGAAGCTCTCCCTTTGAGACGCCCTAACCCCACATTTGTTTCGCAGGCATCGGTGAATTTCCCGCACGAGGCCTGGGATAATTCCCCGCAGAGGTGTAGAGGAAAGGCGAGAGGATTGCCCATGGGATGGGAAATGGCGCAGAGACGTGAAGGTGAAGGAGTTTCCATGCGGATTCTCGGATGATTTCTTCAGCCCGTATCGCGAGGATATCTAGGGAAATGGCGGTTGAGTCTGGAGTGAACCTTCTCCGCGATGCTATTCGAGTGGTCAACTTTTCTTACTCAAACTTTGTTTTATTTTTTTAAGGAGATGTGTTAGTTCGTGACATTTGAAGGTCGTCTTAAGGAAAGGAGAAAGTTCAGGAGGGTTCGGTTGTCTGTTACGAACTTCGGTTCCTTCGATTCAATTCAAATCACCTCGTGGTTCCTAGTTCACGTCTTTCTCTCCCTAGAGGGAGTAAGGAGTGAAGGTTACTGATCCTTGGGATTTATAATTGTTTGTGACTGGGGAGAGGAACATCTGGGAAAGTTGCTTCTTTGTACATTTACTTATATGGGTGTTATTCTATGTGAAATTGGGAAGAAAATTTGGTTCAAGCCATGCATGCATACATGAAAGACATTGACTGAAATATTTTCTCAGTTTTTATGATAAATTTCTGAATATCGTTCGGCATATATTAGTAAATGTTTATAGTTTTATCTTCGCCAGCGCTTATTTGAAATTCACGTTTTAAATTTCTCTAAGTTCTCAATTGTGCCATTTTTTACGGATTGATATATAAATTATTTTAAATAATGAATTTTCATCCATGACACTATAAAGACATTTAACCTTTCATTCAGTCAAATTGTTCTCTCATGATCATGTTCCTTTTTACATTCTCCATACATGGAAAGTATTGTGATCACGAAAAAAATTGGCATCGAGATTTCAACGGAAATACACGTTTTGAGGTCCCTAGATCACGTTTAGACTATTTTCGGAATGATGTGTATGTGTGCGTGTGTGAATGGAAGGAGGTGATTGTGAGCGCTCTAACTCAAAAAGTACTTGTCATATTAATACCAAATTTCATATATAACCCCTTAACATAAGCACAAAGAACTGATTAGTTTTTGGACAATAACGGGTAACCGGAAGTCGAGGTTTGTTCGACACCCGATTCGGTTTTTGCGATATTTCTCCGTTAAAACATTACTATTGTATATACAATTCTATACAAAGGTTATAGAGATGCAATTTCCTACATCTTTTATTTGAAACAATTTTCCATAGAAGTTATTGTTTAGGAATTATTTATAAATAATCGGTTTTTTCGGTTTCCGTCAAATAACTCCTTAAAAACATCGTTATTGGTGATCTCCTTGAGGACCAAAGTTGTAGAGAATAACATTTCTTCCAAGTTTTGTTTGAAACAAATTTTCGTAGAACCATCCATTTCGGAGATATTTTGCTTATTCGTAAATTTTCAGTATACAGCGCCACCACCATGTAGCCGTGAATTCTGTAAACATATTCGAAATATAATTTACGGCAATAAGGACTGTATTCTTTTGCGATACGAAATAATAATTTTCCCTTATAATGCTATTCATAATAATTTAAATATTCATACCCCAAATATGGAGAAAGTCGTGTGTTGGCCACATCAGATTTTTTCTAACCGGGAATCTATAGCTGTAGGAAAGTTATTAAATAGCATAAGTGACGAGGTCAAAGCATGTCTGTGAGGGGTGATTTGTACTTTATATAAAATCCAGAGCAATTTACTAGTTATTTCAATAAGATCTATTTTAAAATAATGTGCATTTAAAGTTAAAAATTTATTTAAGGCAAAATATATAGATAAAATATCGCTAGACTTTAATTCATAAGACGAAAGAATATTTGTTACTTTCTTTTTTGGAATTTTTACTGTATTTCATCAATCATTCAAAAATCCTTTCCATCAGTTTTCTTTCCCAACTAGGCCATTTAAAATACCTTGTTCTTCTTTGTCATTAGGGAATTGACTCACTCTTGGAGAAAAAAACAGATGTCGACGTCGACATACTATTTGCGAGTGCAGATTGGAACTGTATTGCGATCGGTAAGAAGGATTACCACTTTCGTAGGTTTTTTTCCTTTCCTACCGATGGGCTCCATCTGTGATTTGCTAGAAACGCACTGCCTAGGTCTTTTTTGTAACCTTTCTCCGAAATCTGATATCGGGCGTGCTTGACTTTTTTAACCTTTATTTTTCCCATTTCGCCCCTGGTTAGGAAAGTAAAAATAAACTCGAGATGTTCTTTTTGTGTCGCAAAGTTTATCTCGGAACTTGTCTTCTCCATTAAATATCTTATTAGGTCCGTGTTCTTCGTGTATTACCGATGTTGTTTCCCAAGTTTTTTTTGTAATATTTGAGCCCCGTTTTCAGAAATGTCTGATCAAGGAAGAGAGTGCTTCAAGAAAAATGTCAGCGATGTAAGATATTTTTGGATTGGTAGATTTTTATATTGAAATACGGAAAGGTTTTCAGACCTCGAATTATTTCATTTAAAAGTCCGACGTCATATTAGGTAAAAATAAAATAAGATATTGTTAATATCTTTCATCTGCGAACATTTCTGAGAATATGATTGTTAATGAGATAATATTGAATAATGCCTTGTAAGAATGTATGGAAAATTAAAACTAAATCTAGAAATATATTTTCCGATTTTGAATTAATATTAGACGTAAATAATAATTACTCCAATTGTTTAGTTCTCGTGGAAGAAGGAGAAGAAGTTAATAATGAAGAATTTATAGGTTTTAAATCTTCAAAATCGTTTCAAAGCGGCAAAAAATAAGCGTAGGACAATTCTGGCTCGTGAATGTCATCTTCAAGATGTATCTTCACAAATAAAGTCGGATATCCTCTTTAAAATGATGGAACACAGACGGACAGAAGCACGTGAACTGATAAACGCATGTATTGCAGCCTGAATATGAATATAAATAAGTTAAATTAAGGCAAAATAAATTTTACTCGGGTATGAAGTTCCTTAAATTTTTTTATGGTTAATTAGAGAGAATTTTGGAAATTTTATAGGTGTATTCAATTACTGTCCCTAACAATTATAAAGCATTCTTATTTTTTATAATAACGCGTAGTTCGTCGGAATAAAAGTTGATCTTAATGTTTTTTAATCGACGAAGTGTCGTGATAATTAAAAATGTTATTATCTCTCCTAAGCTGGAAACATCTAAAAATTCACTGCCATTTTTTACGTTTTAGCATATTATAAATCAACTCTCGCTCTCATATGCCAGTTCAAAATTCGTTAATCTCTGGCGATTATTTTGAACCTATACCTGGATTCTGTCTGATTTAGCGGCGCCGGAATTCCGTCGACGCAAGTGAAAATTCGAACCGAAATCGAAATGATGCGTGAATATGTAAAACGGTTCGCATATTCCTCCCTGAAGAAGTATCCTTCGAAGTCCTATTTGGATCTATCTGCGTAAATTTCTCGCTAGGTCCAGATTTTTCAAGTAGAGATTAGGGACCCTGCTTGATCGGGAGTCTGCGAATCTGCCACGACCGGCACCGCTTCCTTAGGTTCGATTCGGCTCAGCCATATGGAAGGCGTGGATTCGAAGGGAAGCGTTGGGTAATAAAAGCGAGTAAGAGCGATGTCCGAGACAATTTGCACTCCGCTTCACTGCAGCGTAGCCGTCTGGGAATCGGTCTTCCGCATGTTCTGCTCCATTGGCGAGTCCTCCCGCCCACAGCCTGGCCTTCAGTCACCTAAGGGAATCTTTGACATTCAACCGAGGAAAGATAATCTCATTTTCCGTCACGCTGAGTACACTCATGCTCTCGCGTTTCCCCCTTCTCTCAAAAATCCATCCGCCGTCTTCCCTTCCACTCGGTATATTTTGCTGTATTTTCGTCCTATTTCCTTAAAAGAGAGGGGGAGAGATATAGCCAGCGCGCTCATCCTGTCAACTACTCACATATATCTCCCCTATTTCATTCTTGTTTCATATAGGGGTGCCGTGGCGTAGTAATGAGGCCGTTCGCCTGCTACGCAGAGCGAAAGTAGGATTTTTTTTTTGAGATTTCCCGCAAATCAGCGCTCCGTCCTTCGGAAGAGACGTAATGCCGTTGGCTCCCTTAATGCCTGTCGTTAAGAGTAGGCTATTGGTGGCACCGGTTTCTCTCCTCACTTGCTTTGTGATTTAGACTGAGAAGCCTCCTAGCGCTGGTCGTCGTTTGAAGTCACAGGGTCCCAATTCAACGGTATTTCCTATAGACTACTATCAAATTTACATTGACGTGGAAAGCGTAATGGGTACATGCCTATGCACACCTTATTTAGATAGGGCATAGACATACACTGATAAGGTCTATGTATAAATATGTATGTATCATAGATTGGATCATTGTTCTAACTGATCTCTTCACAATTAATGTAGTTTGGCTTTAACTCTGGATGCTACTGTCTTCATAATCACTTCTCAAACAAAAGTAGCTTCAAAAAAAATAGCGTAAAATTTCAAAACTATATGCATTGATTAAGTACTAATATCTTCGATTTTCACCTGTCATTTTGTATTTTAAAGGTTTCAGGCGGGTTATTTTTATGATAAGATCAGGGATTAAGTTCCAGGGGTGCTTCTTTTCTCCATATGATATACGCTTGTAAAAGACATATTGGGATATAATCGGCCTATTTTCATATACGCTACAAAAATTTCAGCTGTACAATAATCAAACGACTAACGAATAAGTAAACATAAATTTCAAATATACCTTGGCTCTTAGCATAGCAAACGTTGGTTTATATACAAAGTTTAATCTGTTTTGCTGTTTAAGCGTTTAAATAGCATTTTATAATTATGCGAAATATTTATTGCCATTCATTTTCATTTGTAAATATTAAAAAGTTTTCAAGGCATTTAGTAAAACTTTCTCATTTTCATTTTGAAAGTCTCGGATATTTTTGGGAATACTGTCTTTTTTGTACGCGGATGATTATATTTAAAAATCCATTTTTTAATATCCTAAAAATAATTGCGAAATATAGAAGCCATGAAACACATAATAAACTTACATAGATTCCAACTACCCGATCCGTCCGCAATAGTTCGTAATAAAAAATCTAAGTCGGCCAATTAAAAAAACATAAAAATCAGATTACGCTTTTCTGCTATATCCTTTCCATTCTCCTATAAGCTCACATGATTTACTCCAATACGAACCGTGTGTTTTTGGAAATTGTTCTGAGCAGCTGGGGCGTAGAGTGGAACGTCGTTCTGCAGTTACTGACCCGGTTCACGTTCCCTGCGTCTGAAAGTTTACTCTTCTCCCCACTCCTTTGCCCTCTCTCCACTGTACGAAAGGTATATAGGAAATCCATTCACTCCATCTGTCTATTGGACCGTAATGGCCAACCAACACTAATGCATCATTATATGACCATGCAGCTACTTCCCACAATGGACACGTCGAGGCCAACCTTAACGACTCACGAGCTAAACTCCTTCGGCTCATATGTTAATATTCTCCTAAACTAGGACACCGTTTCTTCCTTCCTAAAACCTGGTCTCCGCATCAATGGAAATTTTAATACAGGTCAAGTTAGAAGGAAATCATCCAGAGCACCAGTTACTTTGCATAATATGTAAAATAATGTTAAATTTATGCCCCCCACTCCACTCCACGCCGTTTGTCCCATTTTTTAATGTATATCGAATCCTCAATGTTTTTCCAATCAGGAAATTTTAATTTTCATAGGGAAAAGAATATTTTTTCCTGCTAGTTATTATAAATTGCTTCTTTCCAGTCGGTGGTCTCTGTTTGATTCGTTTATCACAACAAACTTCGATTGAATTTATGGTTATTCAAATAGCATAGAAAATTTCCTAATGTCGAATGGTGTTTTGAAAAATGGTGCCTCCTTATGGTAATTAAACGTAATTAAACCTTGAGAATTGATATACCTCGAATAAACTTTGAACTCGAACAATGTTTTATTTGCATTTTAAATCACCCAAAGTAAGTAAAATATGAAAAATATTCCTTTGTAAGAAAACTAAATTCATTTAAGCTTAGTGCATTGCTGCGAATTATTCCAGTCTACCATTTTATTCATCTTACTAACATTCATTTTAGATGAAAACTCCTTACGAAATGTTTTGTATAATTAAGTAGTCATGCGCATAGCTATGAATTTCATTAAACTCAGGTTTGAATATCCGGTCACGTGGAACTGATTTTGTAGTGATTTTACCCGTTGTTGTTCTCTTAGATTTTACGAAAAACAGCTTAGTGTAATATACTTTATTTAATAAGAGCACCCGTAGAGGAATAGATCTTCAGGCGTATAAATTGATGCAATGAATGATCCGAAGATCCTTTTGCGACATGATGGAAAATGTGGAAACATGAAAAAATCAACTATAACTGGGAATCGAATCCGGGTCTTCCACTTGCCGAGCTTATATTCTACCACTGAACTGGAAGACAAATTATACTTTTTCGGAACGGGCTATTTTCTTAGGTTAGAGTTAGTATTAATCAGATATAAGGAGTAAATCATTACTCAATGAAAAAGCTTTTTAATTTGATAGAACTCATGTACGTATGTCGCTCCTAGTGACGAGTAACTCACTTATGTTAAACATCTTTGGATTTTGTTTTTTATTTAGACCTAATCTTTTCAATGTGAAGATCACCAAGTTATTTTATAGAACCTCAAGCGAGCACCGCTTCTGTAAAAATTAGGAATTAATATGAATAAATCCAATTCAATGTTAATGTTTTTACTTACGTTTTTAGTATATGTAGAAGGCAAATAAATTAAATTTCTGAAGCTCAAGATCAGGATTTATAGCACCTCAGCGGTGCTCGCGATCAGCAGGTTGGGACCCCTCCCCCTGCTTTTCTGAGCATCATTTACAAATAGAAAGAAACGAAGACGAATCGGCGAATCTTCGATGTCAAAGAACTGAGAACGGCGTTAAACAGCCTTTTCGATATTTGAGACGCATCTATCTGTGAAAACATCAATCATTTCAAGTATGACATAGCTCCAGCCACATATAAAGGTTATTCTTGAACACATTCTTGTGTTCTGGGAAAAATTTGCCATTTGCAGAGGTTCTTCTCAGAGAAATTCGGCCATAGCGACGTTATAACATACATTCGAATATGAAAATAACCAACTTCGTATTTGTTGCAATGCTTTGAAAATAAGATGAGAATAATAGCAAGGTTTCTAAATTATAACGTTTAAGTAGGTTATAAATAAGATCGGAACTCGTTACTGGAAATACCCTGGACCAAATAATCTACTCGTAATATATTTTCGTAACTGCTATAATTCAAAAGCTATATCAATGAGCCTGAAAGTTGACTAAGGGTATTAATTAATATTTATTTATTGATCATAATGAGATATTTAATTATCATTACTTCCTTGTATTTAATTTTTAGATTTGACTTTCAAATCTTTTATCTATTACTTAAAATTGTAATATATTATAACTGTTAATTTGTTGATATGATGAATTATAACTATTCATTAATAAATAAATCTCATTATGGAATAATTACTTAATGCATTTCTGAACTCTTTCGTATTAAGTATAATATTTTCTTATTAATTAAGTTTTTGTATATAAATCTATATAGAATGGAGAGGAGAAGCTTTAGCGGAAAAGCTTATAATATTAAAGCTTAAAAGATAATGCGGGATAATTAGTGGCCGAGAAGCGGCATTTAGTCCGTGGTAAGGAGCTTTATACCTCACCTAGCTCCATCAGCACATTTTGCTAACGAGCCTTATTACTGGAATAAAGGCCAGGCCCTTCCTTCTTGGTATCTTACCCAGACGTGCGCAGGCGCGAGCATGTAGCAGTGTTTCCTCCCTTTACATTTCGCTTGTATTTAGAGAGTACATAGGGCGTAAGGTCGACAACCTAAAATCCCACAGAGAGGAAGAGAAATGCCGGTAGCCTTAGATCAGCGGTTCCCAAACAATGAGTCGCAAACTGGAGGGCGCAAAAGGTTGGTAAGAGGGTCGCGAAATCGGAGGAATGTATATAAGGCAGTAAAAATATTTTAGTTAATTAAGGGTATTTAGTATTTTACTGACATTATCAGATTGTTACAAAATGTGCTGTACGAGTTATTCAGGGTTATGGTGTAACCAACGTTATAATTTTTCTAGTGTTTTGAAGTGAATGTTACATTTTATACCTATTGGCAGATAGATGAAAATATTTAATGAGGTTGCGACAAGGCCGACTCTCTTAATATGGGTCGCGGATGCATAAAGGTAGGGAACCGTTGCTTTAGATGTTTAGATGATTCGAGATGTGTGTTGTGATTACGTGATGGTTATAGCAATGATTTCCAATCAGTTGTTGGTTGTTATGGGTGCAGCTACAAGTGTCGTTAAATTTATAAATGATCGATTTGGGAGTCTTGAGTAATTTTTCCTCTCATAAAACGATGGCAATGTAGTGCCAACAAGTGAATGCTTCCATACATAATAACTACGTTTGAAAATGTAGAACTTTGTTACCAGATGGGCGTGCGGCAAAATTTTGTTTTTTTTCGAAATGGTACCGCGCCTTCAATAATGATGGAAACCATTGTGTTTTAAGCACCGTTAATGTACACGGGGTAATTACTTTCATATATTTGATTAAAAGTTAGATTTAAGAGATAGTGTTTAAATCCGGAATGTTTGTGTAAAAAGCTGATGAAAATATATTTGGATTTTGGTCTAGTATTTTACAAAGAATTGTGGAGCTCGCCTTATGGATGAAAAAATTCAAGAACAAGTATTAATGTTTAAAACGTACTTATGGCTGATATCTCCAATAGCCACAACAAGGCTATGAACAATCATTTTTGATATATGATCCTATGTTTATTATTTTAGTGTGGAGGCTGTGAAATTTGTTAAGCTCATTAGATTGGAGAGCCATAATTAATTCAACAGATAATTATCGAGCTCGTCTTATGGATTGTGGCTATTGAAGATACCTGATATAAATAATTTTTTAAGTACATGTCCTTGTGTGGGTCTAGTATCGTTAATACGCTATCGCACCTTGTGGTTTTTTTGCAGAATGATTTTAAAGAAAGAAAGTAATTCTGTATTTTTATTAAATATCCCCTGTGTCATTGATTTGTATTCGTTTTAGCGCCAGAGACATTTACATCTCTTTTGACACCCATGGAATTTTACCGCAGCATCGCTTAGAGACCATTGGTAAATCAACCTGTCTCGTTTTCTGGAATCTTTTTACTTTCTTATAGAGGAAGTATATATACAGAAAATATTGTCATCGTGAGATTTCGACTTCTAGATTTTTTGTATATGCACGTTTTATTTTTCTCTGCATCCGATGAAGTTGCTTTTCAGAATAAACTCGTTTGTATTCTGTACGCGACTTTAAGGGCTGACAATGAGTGATTTGAAAGAATTTATAGACATCTTACATTTATATAAGATAGCATCCAGGATAGAAAGTCATATCTTGCAAAAATGGAAGTTGACTTATTCTAGTAGATTATCGAAATAGTTGAATTTATTCGAAAACAGCGTAAATGGTTTTAATTTAAACCCACCCAATAATAGAATATGCTGCCATGGGCATTTACTACATAAGTCATATATATATATATCTCAAAAATAACTATATAGCACATAATGAAATTATTTTAGTACATATGAAACTTTCAGTTACGTTATCGGAATAATTATGCCACCTCACATAATTGTAAAATTTGTAGTTCTAACTTTAATGAAAAATTACATTAACGGGGCCAACCAAAAGGATAATTTTCGCCCGCACTGATGTGAATATGTTCTTGCGTAAGTGTTCTCGCGCGAGAACATTCGGTGGAGATAGTAAAGTGCTTCCGAGGATGTCAAGCTTCCGGCAGCGCAGGCAAATGTTTTCGGATAATAGAAGGAAAGCCATTATAACTCCTCGGTTCGTTGCTGTGTGACGAGATAGTGATTCTCGCGCGCAAGAGTACTGAGGGCGCCGTTGCGCACGGCTATCGAATGCACAGAGAAAGGGAAAAAGAAATAGAGGATCGTAGATTGGTTTAATTGTTTCACGCGTTTGTTTCGCCCGGGATTACGGTTTCAGGTCTATTTAAACTTTCGGAACTTTTCAGAAAACGTTTAAAAACTAAATAAATCACTCATATTGGAAGGCGACGTGGATGGCGGCGGCCATAGTCCACGTCAGCATCGTATGTCTCGGATGGATGTGTCAGAGATCGCACTGGTCTTGTTTGTTGGGAAAATGGATGAGCTCGCATTGGGCTTGGGTTACGGCTAGAATTGGATAGATAGGGAGGAAAAAAGGAGGATTCACTCTACCACGAGGATTATAATTGGATCCATAACTAGCCTAGTAAACGAGGTTGTACCTTGTCCAATGTATTTTAACAACGTTAGATCAATGAACGGGAGGATTGCGTGGACAATAAATATAATAGAGATGTACATTATTGACCATATATAGTTTATTTTGATGGTGCATAATAAATGTTTTTGTGCAGATTTTCACTGCCATCGACAGAGAGCAAACAATTGCTGACAAAGCTCAGAGCATGCCCGCAGCAGGATATAAACCCGTAGGTAGGCCAACAATTCCCTTACTAAAACCGCAAAATGTTAATTTAACAATTTCTTGTTATATATTTCTTTGCGATCCTGTACGGATATTTTCATTATTTGCGCAACTGAAAAAGTTCAATTTTTTAATTACAACGACGCTTTTTACGCCTCTTATAGAATTTATGTTTTTAATGATTATAAAATTTAGCATATTATTCTTTATATTACTAAGAATTATGGTAACGTTATAGTGTTTTTTATGGTTGCTTTAAAAAAATGGTTGCTTAAATTTCTATGGGCACCTTTGCATAATTTCATAGTAAATTTTGTTGTTTTTAATCATTCTATATATTTTTAATTTGTTTTTATAAGGAGTTCCTCCTTAACTGAAAATGATTACGAAATATCATCAATTTAATTTTTAAGGAGTTAAAATTAGTTTTTAATTTTTAAATTTATATTTTCTAATTTTTCCTACATTAGTATTCTGGTATTCTGTGTAATTCTCTCTTTTGCACGCACCTAATCGATTCTAACCTATCATCTCCGTCGTAATCTTTACTCTTTAGCTTTGCCAATCTTCTTTCATGGCTTCCATTATGTCCTCCTTTCGCTATCTCGATACATCCTCCCCTTTATCAACCACGGTATCGCCTACTCATCCTATCTTCCCTACACTTCTCGGCTCTCCAAGTTATCCCCATATATTTCCCTCCCTTCGTTATTGCAAGCCCCATCGAGTCCTCGTTAAATATTTTGCGTGACGTGTACCGCCTCTCTCTCTCTCTCTCTCTCTCTCCATAGTCTTCCTCGATCCCCTTCTCATTGAAGAAGAATCCCTAAAGAATAAAGTGGGACGACGTTACGTTTCGTGAGTTCTGAGCTTATACGAGTCAAGGCTTCGCTTTTTACAACTACATGGTATTTAAAATCTCGTTCGTAAGGGAATCTGTGGCATGATATGCCAACGTCGAACGGCTTTCGATAAATGCCTTCGTTAACCTCGTAATTACGCCCTGAATGAGATAAAATTATTCGGAATTCATACCGACAGGCATTCTATGAGGACATTATTCCTCTGCTTGGAAAAATTTTGCTCGCATGCGAGAGACCCTTGAAATCATTGAAACAAGTATAATTTCGTTAAGAATTCCAGTTTAAATTAAATGGCAAAAGATATTCTGGGAATAATTGTCAAAATCATTATAGCGTTTATTATACACTATTAAGAAATTTTACAACAAATACAGAATGTTTGCTTAAAAATACACCATGTAATTTTTAGCCGAGTCAATGTCATGAATTTTCAGAGTTATGCGGATGTTTTAATTCAATGTGCAATCATATAAATGCTACTACACCCTAATTAATAGCATTTACGATTTTCCTTTTATCCAATTTTCGAGCCAAATTCAAAAACGCTCTTGATCCACATTATGCATACTCATCCGTAGATTAAAAATAAAAAATTTATAAGAAAAGTCGAAACGTATCTTTAGAGCCTCGTGCCCGATTTAACAAAAATAGATGAGTTTTCCCTCGGTGATATCGCACGTCAATTTCTTTATTCAGCCCCCTCGTATCGGCACACGTTTTTCTTTTCAAGTCGAATAGTGTAGCAACGTGCCCAATTTTACAAAAATAGAGGCGTCTTCCCTCAGTGATATCGCACGCCAATTTCTGTATTCAGTCCCTTCGTGCGTGATTTCTCCACCCTCGCTTCGATCCACGCGAGGAGTGGTTGCTGCAGCCCAGCGCTAGTGGCTCCTGTGCAGCTACGATAATTGTTTTTTTTTTAATTTACCCCTATGAGGGGGTTTGTGGGCTCACTTCGGCCCTAACAATAAGTCCTCCTGGATTTGGAAGGAGGAAGGCCTCCATCTTCACCAGTGGAAGACCGTGGGCGTTTGTGCCTGTCCCACGGCATTGGGCGCGATTCTGCTGTCTTGCGCAGGATTTCGGTTTGCTTATTCTTAGCCTGGGCGAAGAACCTCTGCGCGCGTTTATTCAGTTCCTCTCCTATCGGCACACGTTTTTCGTTTCAAGTCGAATAGTGTAGCAACATGGAAACTAGTTTTATACGTGACTCGAATCCGCTCTTTAAGGGTACAGGGTAAGGTATTCAAGAGGGAAAATTTTACCAGTATGACTTTAGCTTGGTTTTCATTTTCCTAAAATCGTAAATCAGCGTCACAAGCACTTTTTTCCTTGATATGTTGAAACAAAGTTTTCTCTCGATTTTTTATTTGTAAGAGACTACAAAAGTGATTTATTTCCGTTTATTATACGTAGTTGTGATCTTAATCTACGTTGCAACGGTTGTAACGTTTTTTAGAAGCATTTATTATAATAATGTGAAGTTTTTAACTCTAGGTGGTGTTCTTTTGCCTTGTTTCCATTAGGTACACAATTAGTTTTTTTTTAATATAATGAATTACATTTAATATTACGCCTTGTTTTGTTATTTAAAAAATTAATTGGTATTTAATCTAGGATTCTGAAAATGTTATTATCAATTCAGAATTTATACACTTACATATATTGTATTATTTTTAGATAATTTGACCGAGCATATATTTATATCTGATTAAAAATTTTTCGTATATATTCATAAGTTTGGATTTTGTACCGGTTAAGTTTGAGAATCAGTCGCATTTAAGTATTATTACTATTACTAGTGTAATTGGCCGTCAAATATGACGGGTATGCTTCAATTAAGTATTACGTTAAAATAAAATACAAACTAATGACACCAAATTTAATGTGCAATAAAACAATAAATAAATATAATATCCACACAATCGGATGTTTCAGAAAGTAATACTAGTCGTGCATATAAAAGTTATTTGTAAAAGATATATGTTAATGAAGATTTATTTGTTAAGCATATCAAATAATTATATAAGGATGTTGTTGCACAAATATAAATAATCTAATTTACAATAATCGCTATTCAGATTGTAATGAACTTTCCATGTGCTCGTTTTCTTGCATCTATAAATCTGTTACTTGTCAATCGATTTACTGTTGCTTCTGGTGAATCATTAGCTCTATGTCTCGCTTTACATTTCTTCTGATCGTTCAATCTTTTCCCTCTATCCTGTTCCGTTTTTCTTCTCCTAGCTTCGGCGATATTTCCATTTGGCGAGATCTCCAGCGAGTTTGTGCTCCTCTGTTTTCTTTTCCATTCATCTTGAGTTTCATTACTTTCCATAATTATGATCTGTATTAATTAAAGGATAACGGTAAATACGTTATTAATGACTATTATTGTTCAGAATTGGTTTTATACAATAGAATATCTGTATTAATTCATGCTTAGCGTTTTAAATTGTTATGCCCATATTTTGGCAGCACTGATGGAAGTATGCTTTTGTGCATTGTAGATTTCTTGAGAAGTTGTTAATTATTATAGGTATTTCCTTTCGACTGTATGGGATACTTTCTTTTTCCCAGAAGATAACACGTAAAAACGACTTTTTTGACGTGCAGATATTATTTCGTTAACATTAAAAATTATTTCAAAAATACGATGTTGACACCAAACTTCTGCAGTCATTCGGAGAAAATTATGAATATTAATTTCCATATCGTATCAATTCCAATTTCAACCGAAAATCTCCAAGAATTACGTTTTTATACGATTATTTCGCAACTTGTATACATTTCTTACGCATTAGGATCGAGCCAACATGCTTAAAAAGCACGAAAAATAGTAATAAAATTTAATTTTTTGCCTTTTTTGAAAGAGATTTGCATTTCTAGGATATGGAAATTCATTTATTTAGTTTTATCGGCATAACTGTGAAAATCCCGCTTCGATATTTCATTTCTAAGATATTTTAAAATGACAAGGAAGAAAGGCTTGCTCGTTTCGTTTCGTCTCTGCCAGTTTTATTCAAATGGTGTAAAGATGTGCTGCTCTTGGAGTCAAACCCAGGAGAGCAGTTTCAAATTGAAAAATTTGAAAAGCCAAATGATTCCTGAAAGTATTATCGAAAAGATTTGTAGTTAAGGGCGGTTTTCCTTATTCTCCCATCTAACACCGTATAGCGTGATCGGATTTCTTAGCTCAATATAGATATAAAGAGATTATTACATAGCGGCTACAATTTGGACATTAGGCCAGATGGTAACTTTACAGACTGATACATTAAGAAATATTTTTCCAACATACCGCAACACATTTACAGTTCGTCCTCCTAAATATCATGTCGAAATGAGAAAGAACATACAAAATTTCTTAAGAATACAATTGAAAGAGCATTAACGTTTTAGTATAACACTGAAACAGGCTATATAATGAAGTCACGGTCATTGCCAAATTATTTTCCTTCACGTCTCGCCTTGGTAGCAGGATTAACCTGATATTACAAAATATATCTTGAATGAGGCAGGGTGGAGGGTGTTTAAACACTATGTAAGTAATTAAGGTAGATTGAGGGATTGCACACGTCATTGTGTGGCGAATTATAAGGCATTTTGATTTTCCTTCCCTTTAATTTTCTTCATCATTATAATATTCTCATTGTGGGTACGAATCCTATCCCACATTGATAATTAGCTTGCTCTGTTTCGTAGGTAGTGATTAAAATGAAAAACCGAGGTATACTTTTCTGCGTCTTGATGTGAAGCCTTTTGATCTCTTACGCTAAAATAATGACGGGGTGTCTAAATACTACTCCGATTACAGAGCAGAATTTTATGATCATTTTTCGGTAAACTTACTGGATTACATGATTTTTCATCATTATATCTTTATCATCACGTGCGGGTTGTCGCTTAGTTTTTTTATAAATTTTGATACTTAAATGCATATACTTGAAGTGTATTTATTTATGTTTATTTTACTCGAGTAATAGTTAACATTTGCCAATTTTATTAATTTGGCTGTACTACTTAAAACACTTGGCTTCAGAGACATGAAAATAAACATTTAAATACCTTTTTGCACGCAAAATATTTAAAGAACTTTTTTACTTACCACTGTGTTGGTTAATATAGGTTGGATTAGGAAGGATTTTTAAATTTACAGTCTTGCGTAATCCTCCGGCTAGGATTTGTGTACCAATCTCTCCTTTTCCAACCGTTTCGCACAACTAATTATTACGAGTCCTCAGCGGTAATGAACCCTTTGGATTATGTCCCTGTCAGCGTCTATAATTTATGCAGAAAGGTAAATTTTCTCGCTCACAAATTATCGATTTAGGTGAATTTTAAGAACTGTTAATTTTGTTCTTTCCATCGAAATGAAATTGCGATTTTTATTAAGGTGAAACTCACGGATGATTGAGAGTGTGTGGGTAACTACGAGGTAATTATCAGGCTAGCGATTTACCTGTGATCTGCAGTAGTCCGGGCGGCATACCTTGAACTCTGAAAGTAAAAATTCTTAAGAAAAGTATGCGTCACAATAATTTTGAATGTTACATGACTTTAAAAACACATTTATTCACGTAGAATAGTAATAACATCGTTATCCAAATTGTCTTTCCAGAAAAGAATGATTTCCATATTGAAAACAAACGTTTAAATGTTGACTCAACCGATCCTATAATGCAGACATGTCAAACTCATGGGAGCATTGGGCCATTTTCAGGTTAAGTCCCATGGCTTGAGGGCCGCAGGTTGGATTTTATTTTCTTTTTTCCTAGTCTCAGGGGGAGGGTGTCTGGGATACTCAAGAACAGTAGATATGGTTATTTATTTACAGCAATTTATTAACCATAATTTATTAACATTAATTCATTATTTAAAAATATAAAATGTAAATTTATCCAATTAATTAATACATTGTTTGTAAACTATGATAAAATTTGTTATAATGTACTTTTTATTAGAGGTCTGACATCTTTTTTTCAACACAAGTTTTTCATAATCCGGACGCAATTGTTGGGTCGAAACAACTTTCATCATTGTCGATAGATGTTCATCGGTCATTCTTGATCTTTGCGGGCTTTTATTGCTTTTCATTAGAGAAAACAGTTGCTCACAAAGGTATGTGCTAACAAATATCTATATTATTTTGGCGGTAAATTTGCGCATTTCTGCAAAACGGTCCGGCGAAAACGAATAAAATTCTAGCGCTCTCACCTCATTAAACGTATCTTTTTAGAATTTCGTCGCACCACAATTCAATCAGTTCCAATTGACTGATTTTTCAGGATAGAAAGTGAATGGAGAAGTAAATAAGGAAAATTCATTTTCTTGATATTTAAAATCTCCACATCTCTGCTCAAATTCAGTCTGCAACGATTCAATTTTCACCAAATATTTAAAAAAATCCAAATTCAAACTCGATTTCTTAATTTCAGCCGCGCAGTGGAAATGATCCATATTATTCGCTTTCAATTGAGATTTCATAAGCGTAACCTAGTTCGAAATGCTCGCACCTGATCGAACATACTCGTTACCAGTTGCTGTTTCCCCTGAAGTTTCAAATTAAGCTCATTTAAATGTCCTGTCATGTTAACTAGAAATGCTAAATCCTGGATCCATTCCAAGTCTGCCAGCTTAGTTGTGTCTTGTCCCTTCATATCCAAAAATAAAACTATTTCTTCTCACAGCAAAAAATCTTTGGAGAACTTTGTGACAAGATAGCCAACGAATTTTCGTATAATAAGGAAGGCCTTCGTATTCGCTTTCAGTCTCTATTTAAAATGAGGAAAACTGACGAAGATTCATTGCACGCGTGCGAATAAAGTTAAATGTTTTCATAACTTCTCTCAAAACATGGTCCATTTTCAAAACTTTTGTACGTAGTACCTCCTGATGTATGGTGCAGTGAAAATATTTTAAATCGGTATTGAGCTCTTTTTCGGCTAATGCTCTTCTCAATAACCACAAAACGCCGTTATTTATTCCAATGATAGCTGGGACCCCGTCAGTAACCAAACATACAAGTTTATTCAGCGAAAGATTATACTTATACGCCAGTATCATTGGTTGCTTGTAAATAAAAAGTTTTTTCCACAATTTCTCATTTTCTTAGTTTGTTTTTAATGTTTTAAGTGCCAAATATTGGTTTTCCCGAGGACAAGTAGGTCAGATTCATACAGACTGCATCGAAATACATTAGAATAACAACTTTTCACATCCCAATCGGAGGAAGAACTAAAATGAATAATTACCCTGTTTTTAAATCATTCAGTTTATCTCCTCTCATTTTTCCCGTGCACCTCTCGTAAGAATTATTACTTTCTGACGACTTAAATGCAATTCTCGAGTGGTGTAAAGAGTGGCAGTTAGAATTGAACTTAGGAAAGTGTTCCTTTATGAGATTCTGGGGGAAAAAACATAGACGCGACGAATTACACTGTTGAAGGCGTCCAGCTAAAACTAGCCGATTCCGTTAAATACTTAGGGGTTACTTTAACAAGCAACCTCTCATGGGATATGCACATACGAAATATATGCGGGAAGGCTAAACAGAAACTAGGATTCATCAAACGAATAGTAGGTAAAAGTGAGGAAAAAGTCAAAGAGACATGTTACTTCTCGTTAGTAAGACCGCTATTAGAGTACGCGTCGAGCATATGGGATCCGTACGTGAAAGGATCAATCTCAGAGTTAGAAAGAGTGCAGCGAAAAGGCGCTAGATTCGTCAAAAATTGTTACGATAGGAACAAAAGTGTTACAGGCTCGATACAGGACTTAGGATGGGAATCACTAACTGAGCGCCGATCACGCTCTACGTTAAAACTTCTTGAAAGATTTAGAACGCATATATTCTCCAGCGATCTCGAAGAAATAATAAGAGCGCCAACTTATATTGGTAGAATGGACCATCCTCGTAAAATGAGATAGCCTGTAGGACCGAGAAGTACAAAGGCTCGTTTTTCCCTAGAACGATAGCTGAGCAGAACAGAAGTTACGATAAGAAATCAGTCGACGTAGAGTGATACTATTCATTATTATGCGCTTTCCCTTGGTGCTATTGCACCCCTTGCCACACACCATTGCGGTGGCTTGCAGGGTGAACTGTAGATAGATAGATAGATAGAAGTACGATGTATTTCGTATTGCTGCTTGGGATTATATTCTTTCGGAACACTAATAGTTTTTCTACAAATTTAAGACATTATTTTGACTTTAATTTTAGAGCACATATGTAATAATTCTCATTTATTTTGGAATGAACGTTTATCTTCACAAATTTTTCGTTTTTGGGATATCTAGATATGGCTATATAAAATTTACCTAAATATTAAACAATTTTTTTAAGTTCACAGTTGTGTTTGTTATGAGTTAAATATAACACCACGAGAAATTTGTTCTGAAGGGTGTGAGAAGTTTTGCAAATCGAATCTCAGAACAGCTTCTTACAATTAGAGCAGCGGCGGAAAACCTTTCTTGAGCCTGAGTACCAAAAAATAATAAAATGTAATATAACTTTCGTATTCAAAGAAATGTGCACAAATGCCATAAATATAAAATGAAAAATCGTCAAGAGCGAACAAAAAATACTAAATACGTTCAAGTATGTAAAGAGGGCTACAAATACCCGTTGTCCAACACTAACTTCCACTATTAAAGCACCACAGGCCACTCCAAACGCGCTATTATATTGAATGTTAAATTATATTATATTAAACTTGAAATATGCCAGTGATTAAAAAAGAAAAACAAGTTAAAAGTATAAAAATTAATTTTTAAAAATTAATCTTTATGGTGATCCAAGGAAGGAAAACAAAAAACAATATTAATCCAGCACTTCTAAAACGACTCATTCTCACGCATATAAGATAAATGCACAATTATAATCTCACGTAGCCGCGTTTTCGATGGCCAAATCGGTAAGCTGGTCGATCAGTCAGGAAAAAAACCCTGTCAAAATTGTAAAACCAAAATTTAATAATACGAGTACCTTCACTAATAAACCAGTACGATTCTAATAAAAGTTGATAATAACTAATACAAATATTTACCTTATTTCTTCGATTTCTTGGAAAAATACTGCCTTAGCTTTGGCATTTTATATACTCTGTGACTTTTAAGGATTAAAACTGATAGTACCAAAACTGTTCCAAAATACTTGAAAGTATCTTTAATATCGTCCAAACACAATTGTTTTCTACAGCATAATGAAAACGAGAACATGAGACTAAAGCCTAAATACATGCCAACAAAAGAGATAATTACGCAAGCTTTTATTGATTTTAAATTAGAATTCTATTATAGAATGAATTAGAATTTTACATTGTTAGATTAGTAATTAAATTACATTAAAATTTTATATTCACAAATATATCTCGCGTATAGTTTGAAATTGAATTAAATTAGATTAGGAAATAGAGAAGAGTTAAAGCGGAATCTTCATTAACCACTCATTTTTGCGTAACTTAAATCAACCACTTGGACTCTATTTCTAATAAAATATGCTGCAAATTTCCACCAGAATTATTTCAAATTTAGAAGAACTCCTTAACCGTACAAAGTAGAATATTTAGAGACAATACAACCGGTGAAAATTAAACGGTAGTGAAAGAAAAAATAGAAACAAAACAGGTTTACGGGGATAACTCCTTGCTGGTGACCTGGTGTCAAACGTTCATGCACTCATTCACTCCCAAAAGAACTAATCCTGTCAGAAGAACACACACTCACACACGCACTTACGCAACAAACGGGAATCTCTAAATATTCAGTGGGACACACCAGGTCACCAGCGAGGAGTTATCCCCATAAACCTGTAAACATCTTTTTTTTGTTTCTCATTTCTTTCATTACCCTGTTTAATTTTTACCGGCTGTGTTGCCTCTAAATATTCTACTTTGTACGGTTAAGGAGTTCTTAATTTTGAAATTTCCATCTCGCCGTAGTCTCCAGCCCTTTTTAATTACCAGAATTATTAAAGGGCCGCATTGCATTGGATTTTAAAATCCCATCAGGGGTCGCAGAATTTTGGAGACCGGGCCGCATTGCTGACATGCTTGCTTTAATACAATGATTACGAGTTCACGTATCACGTATAAATGAACACACGTCTACGAAATATCGACTTGTATATTTTGTTAAATTTATGCGCCTTTCCAAACATAATTAAATATATTCATGTACTGTTGATTTTACCTTACGGAGTTTCGTCAATATAACTCTCTCAGAGGATGGTTTATTTGACATATGGATCTGACCCACCTGAATCCGCTCATCCATATTCAAAGCAGACTCAATTTTCTGCAGCTCTTCTCGCCGACGACTCGCACAAAACCTTGGAACACAACCTAGATTAGTTTCACGTTTAGAAATTCGCGACGATTTTGATTGGTCCACGCCGCATTTCCTTATTCTCCGGTAAAGTTCATTTATTTATTTTTTTTAAAACCTAGCGGACCAAGTGGTTGAGGGAGAAGGAAGTTTTTTTACGCTATCCATCCTACTTCGAATTAAAGGTTTTGGAAACAAATTTCACAGCTGAAGCCTATTTAAAGCCCTGTAATAACCAGACGACGTGCCCTTTCATTTCCGTGGACCCAACGAAGTTTTAATCAAAGCTTCCAACATTTCCCCTTTAGGAGGAGCAGTCGCTCGTTTTTTCCTCCCTCTCTCCTCACGAACCTCTATCTCCCTTCCCCCTCTCTCTCCCTCTCTATTTTCTTTCCCGTTGCCTTGGTGACAGAGGAGCAGCAAACCTCGCGATATATAGAGCAGTGCGTATTTCTCATCCTGCGCCGTCTCATCATTCCCCTAACTCTCCCGTTTCCATTCTCCCCCCTCCTTCCTACCACCCTTTACCTCCTTCCGCCTGCCACGCAGGCAACCCACTTTACTCGCCGTCACTCCTCGATCCTTATCCCCTTCCTCTTTTCATCAAAGCTCTAAATCACGGCTTTGCTGCGGAGAACCGGGAGATCATTGCGAGGTGGCCGGAAAACGACTTTGCAGAAGATTCTGTTTCCCATACCTTGGTTTTACTCGTAATGTTATCGGGAATGAATGTCTGATTGTAATATCCTTTCGTTAAAAGTGCAAATACTCCATTAACCTCTACCCAGGGCACAATTTATCGTATTATTTATCCTAGTCAATGCGTCATTTCATTAGGAGGAAGCACATGGATGGCCGAGATTGTGCAGCGCACAGTTTATCTTTCCACGTTAATATATATTTTATTTTCGAATTTAGTTTTGAGTATGTAAAATACGATGAAGCTCTAAATTTTTTCTGTAAATCGTATTTTAATTTTCCTAGTAACTCTGGGTAATATAAAGTAATATAAAAAGTGGTAGACTATTATCTTACAATGTTATATAAATTAAAAGATACCCTTAAATTTGTATATTCCTGTGCAGAATTTTCACTCGCCAATTGCAAAACGATGTGGCGGATCGGCCATATATATATGAGAGGAGTAATACACTTCATCAATTAAAAATTTTTCTTCTAATTTTGGAATTCCACAAAATTTGTGTTTGGTGTGTGGAAAAAGGTTTCCATTATCAAATTAGAGTCCAATACAAGCCATATTTGAATTTATACCCTATGTTTGAGGTACTATAGGGAGTGGAAAATGTTTCTTTTATCTCTACATTTAAAAACACACAAGTTACTGAGGTTTACCGAGTACTGCATCAGTCTTGATTTGATAGGTAGATAAGCGTCTTTATTCGGGAAACATTTAGACCATAAGGTCCACTCTTAAGTTTAACTCTTCGTTGATGATACATTACGTTGCACAAAACACAATTAAAACGATATACTACAAAAAATATCCTAGTAAAGATTTATATTTGTGAGGAAAACTTAGGCAATAAAAGGATAGATCACCCATAAAACCCACGCAGTAGAACACCCACATGGAAAAGGGCTTTAAAATCCTAGATATTATTACGTTATATAAAATTTCAAACAGTTTACAAGAGTTAATAGAAATCAGAGTGAAAAGACGTAAGTACGGTGATGACATATACAGTCGATGATAAAATTGCAAATATCAGTACATTAGGACATTTACATAAAATAAACATAACATATCCATAAGCATGTATACGTTGATGTCGGATTACAAACTCAATCCTACTTTTAGAAGATTACACATCCGATTTATTAACGTGCGGGAAATATGAATACCCGATCGCTACAAGTTATTCGAGCATCTGGATTCTACTCAACACACCTGCTTTAGAGGTCAAACGTACCAGTTGGTTTGCATGTAACATCTTATGATGTCCACGTGTTGTCAGCCAACTCCCTCCTTCGACTCGTTGTATTCCCAGTCGAGTTGTTTGCTGCACGTCATACACGTTTTCATTGCGTTGTCTCTTATGCCAACTTGCGCGATAAAATCGTGAGGTCAGGTTATGCGTCATCGTGGGCGTGTCTCTTGAGCTACGCTTTTTCGTTTATAGGCTTTTCTTTAGTTTTTCGCGGAAAATTTTATTCGGTATCAAAGTTTTGAGAGATGACACCAACTTTACGTTGGCATTACTGGTAATATTGGTTCCGGTAGTTCAGAACAGCTTCAATGCGGTTTTATTGCAAGTGCCAGAAAGAAAAGAAATACTTTTGAAATAAATTTTCCGTTCTTGTTATGGTAATCCTCATTTCGAATTCATTTTGAGTCATCTTGTATTTTGAAAAGTTAATATGCTTATTACTATTCTACATTGAATATAATGTTTTATATTTTAGAATATGTAAGGTGAAAATATTCATTTATCGAAACTATTTTTGTGCATGTGTACAGAAAATATTGTTAAAATGTTTTAGTTTTAAGATTTATTTATAAGAAATAAAGTTTTTCATTGCAATTAAAGTAAACGAATTGATGGTGGAATTTCATAACATTATGATTAGTATTGTTTATTAAATACGGCATATACGTGTTTTTATTAAACACTGCACAATATTTTTTCTTTACGTTGAATTTATGTATGATTATATAGCTAATACTTTTACAAGGGTTTACAAGATGAGAAATTTGCTTAAACCTCGAAACATTAACATTTTATCAAAGCTTAAATGCAGCACAATTCTTCACTTTCCGCGTTACACAGAGAGGGGAATATAAAAACCTTAAGGAAACTTCCAAACGTCCTTCCTTTGAGCCTTCAAACAGACACCGATGGAAATAATCGCTTACGTATTTCTTTGATGTGCGGGGAAAGCAAAGAAGGAAATGTGTGTTCCCTGCGATTGCGACATGGCACCATATCGATCCGCAATTTTTGCTGCCTCGGGAATATTCCGGAAGAAGTCGCGCGTGGAAGAATTGAGAGCCTTGAAAGAATTCTCCCCTCTTCTTCACCTTGTGTTCGGGAGACCCCCGTAATTGGCTGCTACCGTATCACTTGTACACATTTGCTCCCCTTTCCCCTCTTCCTACCTGTCTCTCAAGTTCTTTGCTCTCCAACTCTTCCTCATTCTCTCTGTATTTTTATCATCTTGCTTCAATTTTCTCTTCGCGCCTTCATCTCATGAAATTTTCTGTTTCTCTTCTCCCTGTTTCGTACGTTTTTTATTCATGCGGCTTTCTCCACGCTCTCTAAAAAGTGCCCGTTTTTTCACTTTCTATCTGCCACCTGTCTGTGTTCGTGTTTTTTTTATTTGCTCTCTGGTATTATTTTTATGCATTATGCCGCCACTTGAAAAAATTCTAGTTTTTACGAATTTTATGGAAATTTGTTATTTTTCCGCAAGGGAAATAAATTAGAAAAGATTTTCGGACAAAGAAGATATTAGGATGACCTTATCTAAATCTCATTTCATGCTATTTTGATTATTTTTTTCTAGAGTTTACCCATTTTTATCCGCAATTACTTTGTTTTAAAATCGCATGCTCTCTTTGGAAACTTCTTTGCATTCCTTCTTATACTTTTTAGCATTTTTGTTTTTATCAATGCCTTTCTTTCTAGAATGCACATCATGGATTTATCTATAAACTTTTTTCCACAAAAGGAAATTTACCTAATACACGTTGGAATGTTCCGGCTCCGTTTCCTTTGTAATGCCATTCGTGTTCACTTACTCAATATTTAAATTTCCATTTCATATTATCTCAAGTTTGGTTTAATGTATTTTAGATTTTTGTTTACGTTTACTGCCACATTTCTTACTTTTGTATTTGCGTTTTCTTTTATAATCTTTGAAATGTAACTCTGAATTTCTCCTTCACTTAGAGTCAATCTTTTTAAAAGTCCATTGTCCTTTTTCTGTAAAAATTTCTCTTGCCGCCATCTATGGATTAGCGCCTTATATGCCATATTTTTACTATATAAAATTGTTCTCAGTGGAAGGATGTCGCCCAGTGGTGTTGTAAAAAATTTGGTTTGGATGGTGCACCATACTTTTTTTTCCGGTCCACTATCACAATTAGGAATTTTCAAATTCATATTGGAATAACCATAAAATACATGCACTACGGTCGCGGTTTAATTAAAATTATTACTGAGTTGGTTAAAGCACTGAAAATTTAATATTGTTTGGAGCAGTTTGAGGGGTGCACATGCACCCTTGCACCTACCCTGGCTACGTCATTGATGTTGCCTTCCCTTATCAACTAAACTCTGCGTCGCAGTGATTCAAATCTCTCCCAAGCTTCAGAGCTAATCTTCTAGAGAATTCGTTATATTTTGCTTACTTTTCTCCTTATCTGTGTATGCTTTTCTGCCCTTCTCCATACTAGATGTACGGAAGACTCTATCTCCTCCTTGTAAATAGGATCATGTATTATTTCATGTCTATCCATATGCATTCATCCATGTAAGCTTGTGTTTTCTGTGCTGTTCTGCGTGTTTCACATACCAGGAATTTTTTTTGCTGATTTCACTAAAATGCATGCGCAATGTATTCAAATAAGGATTTCTAAACGGGATTCCGAGATTCTTTCTCAGAAAATGGCGGTTTTGTGAAAGGGAAGAAATTGAATCTAGTAAGCGTATCTCGGAGAAATTTTATTAAAATCACGTTTATGTTTACGTTATTCTTCGACTTTCATTTATATAGTGGAGGTCTACGGCTACAGATAAGAATTCAATTACACGCTTATGAATTTGTTTTCAAAATAGTAGAATCTCTGGTGAGGAGAGAAATAGTTAAAGTATTCAGGTTTTACTATTATTATCTTCGCACGTTTCTTCTCGATAATTTAATTTAATTCTCTGGACTATTGAATGAGACGAAAAAATATTTTAATCTAATTTAGTCTGGAGCAGTGGCGTGAGCAAGGGGATGTTTACATGTTTGAAAATGAAAATATTTCAATTTTGCCTTTATACCCAAACAAAAAATTCTCATTTAATAATGTAATAATTTGCTCAATAACTTTCATGTTTCTATATAATAAAGACAAAAAACGCATAAAATCACTAAAATCCGTGGTCATACAAAGCGACGATAATGCGTTTCTCGTTATAGTTAAAATTTCTCATCGATAAAACACTGGGTCCGAGTCTATAATTTCATGGTAATTCGTCACGGATTAGATTTATCTCTTTGGTAAAAATAACTTTTGTTTACGCATAGAAGCGTGTCTCAATTTTGTTTGATTTTAAAGAAACAAGACGAAAATTAAATATATTCTACAATCAATTCTACATTAATTAAACGTGTGAAAGATACACTCCTTTAATTGAACCCGCGCCGTTATTGCAGACGATGATTAATATATACTTTTCAACGAGAGAAAAAGCTTAAATATTAGTTGAAATCGAAATAGCAGTTTTTCGCTTACTCTTTTTAATGAGTGCGGGCATTTATTGCCTGTCCTGGACCGTCAAAATCCCCATTGAGAAAACCCTGTCTACGCCACTGCCTTGGGGTAATTTTGAAAATTTCATGTGCTTCTGACCTGGCCATAAAAATATCTTCTCTTCGATCATACCGAGTTTTGTTCTTATTGAATCTTCTAATAATTCGCTCATCATATCTTTCGTTCTATTCCTAATATGTATTCTTCCGTTCAATCTTCGCCCGAATTTTTTCAAAATGTTGTTTTTTGCCAAACAATTTATTTATTATTTATTTTTTCCATGGGTTAACTTCAAATTGATGGCTCGCTTCTTAAATTTGTGTAGTTTTCACAGTAAGTTCCAAACAGAAGCATCCATGAGTTCGTATTTTCCGTTTTGGGGCACTATGGAACGCCTAACTCTGTATTTTCCCCGTTGGTATTCTTATACATTGAGTTATTTTTATACAACTCATATTATTCTTTGTCCCCTTGACGTTAAAATTAGAGAAGGTAGGAAGATAATAAAAAAATATAAAATTAAGATGCTACTGATAGTAAAATTGTTTTCAAAAGAGGGAGTTCGTCCATAAATAGTAAATAAAAATATCATATGGATTATAAGAGAAGAACACGAAGAAAAGGTGGATAAAATTGTTTGGTGCTTTGATTGTGGATCTAAATTTTAATGTTATCAAATTATAGGTTAAATATGTGTAAATAGATGACTTGTATAAAATTCGATGTTTGCTGAAGGTATATGAAGCTTTATTGGAAACTAAAGTTTAACAGCCCTTATCTCCTGTAGATGATAGCTGCTGAGGTTTATTAACGTTATAGGTACTCATAAGATAAAATTAAAGTAATTAATTAATTATTTCTCATGTATTATTCATCTATAATCAACAAAAATTCCCCTGTTTTGTGCAGTATTTATTTTCTAGTGTTATATCACTTTTGTAAAAAACGTTTTCTGTAATCGTTCATCACATTGTACAGTCTCCCCACTTAATTACGTAGTCATAATTTATTTTCTCACAATATCATAATACACCTTTCTTCCAAAATATACTATGAATCCATCGTTCATTGTATGTTTTTTAAATCGCAAACAAAATGTTAAATTTCGTGGAATCGGTCAATTTATGACAATACGTTATTATAAGTCTGTTATATCTTTCATGATGTATTTATGTATAACCAAAATTGATTGAATAGGAACCGCGTTGTTTTTAACTATTTTTTAATAGATAAAAAGGTTTTTCGTACATTTAAAACGGTAAAATCTTTAAGTACATTGCTGAGGATTCAATGAGCTGGTCATTAAATTTTAATTAAACCATCATTGCTCAAAATAACTTTTTAAAGTGTTAATTTTTTAAATGAACGTATCACCTATGAGGCGAATAAAAGTACCAAATTTTTAAATTACCACTTTGTTAATTAGACAAATGCAAATTAGTTTCCCTTTTATAGATCCTTTGTTTACCTCTGTAAGGAAGCTTGATATAACTGTTGGTAATTTTTTGAAATATGGTTTGATGAGCATAAAAATGGTAAAAAAGAGGCATCGGATGTTTTACGAGGTAGAAAAACACCACTTCCGTTGTATCTACTCGTATATACAAAAAATGTGTCCGTAGCTGCGAGCTGTGAGTCCATTAGTTCACTCGCGAAAGTTTCCAACCGTGGTTGAGGACGGCCGTGACCTTTTAATTGAAGTGATTCAATTTCCAGTGCTTCATTTATTTCCGCTTGAGATGCAGCTGGAAACTCGTTAATTAATTAACACGGTGCGCTAAGAGTTTATAATTTAAACCAATTTGATCTCTTTTCTAGCATGTTTACGTGTCTACGGCAGCGCTTTCGTTCTCTAGTTGAACTTCAATATTTTCGATTTTTTGGTGGTTTTGTGGTGAATTTATTCACAAACATTTCTAGCGTTACTTTGCGTATTGTTAGTAATCGTGTTTTGTTCGGGAATTCCGAATACATTTGTTTATTTTAGCTTATGAAGAGATGCTCTCATTTGCATTTCTCGTTATGCTTTAGGATGAATTAAATAAATAAAAAGGGATAATTATGTGCTAGCAGTGGCATTTTCTCAAATTATGCTACATATTTCTATTGGTAATCTACTCGTAGCAATTCTGCTGATTTAACACATTTTATTATTATTCGCTAAATGTTTAACTATATACTAGTCCATGCTTTTAAGAATATTTATCTAACTTCTTGCACACATTTTGTTGTTAAAATAAATTTTATTGACTTTAGTGCTTAAAACATATGGTAAAAAATACAATAAATAAATACGTAGTCTCCACAAAGGTTAAGACGAAGCTTCGATGGAACTAATAGTATATACTAGCTGATCCAGCGCAAAGATTGCGCGGTGAATTTTAAAATTGATTTATAAAAAATGATGAAGTATGTGAAATAAGTTGATCTCATTGTCAGTAATTCACATTTAACTCTAAAAATGCATTTCCTTGCACAGTAATTGATCGCGAACTTTTACGTTTTTCTTTTTATTCAAATATATGTTCTTTTTTATATAACAATCAATGTACTTTTTATGTAGAATATCAATGAAGAGAAGATAACCATGTAATGTGTTTAAAAAAAGAACGTGTCCCTATTCTCATTTAGGTAATTTTAAATTTATGCGTGAGCCTATTTGCGTTAATAAGCATTACAGATGTACAATATAATGGTTCTACTTACAAACAGATAAGATTCCAGCATTCAAACGATGATAGGAAGATTCAACTGTTTTGATTGAATCGTTAGAAACGCTTCCCATACGCAGTTAACTGAATAATTATCCGTAAATATTTATGTTGCTATGTATAAATGTTGACATTGCTACAGCAATAATTTCGATGCTTAAACAAAGTGCGAAGAGAAGAACGCTATTCTTTAACCTATTTGAATTTTTAATTGGTATTAATTGAATCAGAGGCAACAATGACGGTCGGCTTGACAACGTCCGGAAAGAGTATGAAATATCCTTACCATTTCGAAAGCAATTGGGTATTTCAGAATGATTCGACCGTGTAACATGTAAACATTGCAAGAATAAGATAGTATAGAGTTTTAGCCGTCGAATAAAGCAAAAATGAAGAAAATCGGTCCATATTTACTTGTTTTAATAAATGAAGGAAAAAACCTTGCACTCTGAAAAATCGAAAATCCCGTGTAAACTGATGGGAACATATAATTTTCTCCTGGATTCGAACCCGGGACTTTATGAAAATGATAATAGTTTTATAGGTACCTCCTAGCTTGTAGAAACAAAACGCAGTTTATCGTATATCTCTACGACGAACGGCTTTTGAGATACAGGGTGGGACTGACGGACGGTCGGCTATTATAGATACAGATAATTTTGTAATCGATGCATTTAAATAAATCACTTATTAGTTTCGATACTACGAATTAAAAATTGTTTAAGCATTTCCATGTGAATATGATTTCTGCTTGCCTTAATTAAAAGACTTAAACCAGGTTAAACGAGCCTAACTTCCCTTTAATGTTCACCCAGATTAATATTTCTCCTGGTAAATAGTATTTTGATCATATATTTCGCTTAGTGACTTTAATTTTTACATGGAAATTCGCCGATGTTATAACAAAACTGAATTAATACGTATTATTTAGCTAATGATTAAAATCAAAGGAGACCTGATTCGGGAGTTTTGGATTAAAGTAACTGCGGTTATCATTAATTATAATATAATTAATATATTAATAATATTAATATATTATATTTTATTTAAGAACTGATTCTATGTATTCGGACTGTAAATGATTAACAAGTATACTTGGTCTTGTAACTTCGAGTTAAGCTATTATTTTCACTAGAATATAAATACACGTAATAATTTGTATAGTTTACACATATTCATATATTAGTAAGCATTCTATTGAAAATCAGGCATCATAATATGCCGTTGACCGCTACATATCGTGAATAATCCGAAAATGATTGCCTGTCATGATATGAAATTACACTTGATCTCCTGTACGTGAAATCGGTTCTTTAAAAAAAAATAGGCAGCCACAGTAATGTTGCAACATTTTTCAGAGTTTGCTCATTGGGTTTGTTTGTTGTTATTTCAGATTACGACATGGTGGAAAGTGCTTTATTTAAAATGATTGGATGATATTAACCGCAACCTAAGGATCGGAGAAATCCAAGGTATGAAAAATTTGTATATTTTCTATCGTCGTCACTGTAAATGTATCTATTTTATACGGTTTATTATTTGTACTAAGCAATTTTGTTAACTTTCGCGATAACTTAAGACTAAAGTTTGTTTCATGCTCACGAACTAAAATTATAGTAGTTTCCTTATCTCTCAATGCGTTTCTTGTGTACATCCAACCATTGGAGACATTCCTCAAGTGTTTTACAAGCGAAATTACGGGAATTCTGTGTGATAAAAATATGTTTATACACTATGTTAATATATTTTCTAGCTCTCTGCTTATATTACGCTGCTTTAGGAAAGAAATGTTTTATTTTATGTAAAGTTTTTGGTTTAATTTTAGATATGATATTAATTTTTTAATGATACAAATTTTAAAGAGGTTATGCCAGTTTTGCTTCTAAATTACAAAAATTGGAATTCCACGAAATTATTGCGATGAAAGGCGTAAAAATTTTATATTTTTATCAAAGTATGAATAATACAATATTCTCATGATGAATCATGCCTAACTCCATTCTCAAAATTAATAGCTTAAATAATTGGGGAAATTTAAACAAGCAGCATTTATTGTTAAGAAAAATTAATCTTTTACCTTAAATTATCATCATAAGCTTTTTATTTACACTTGCGTTAACGTTGAAAGGCTAATTACTCACGGTCTTTGACATCTTATGCGTTTTGCTAATGGAGACAAGTGGCAATTCTTCAGGTCGTTTGGACAGCTTAGCGTAGGTGTTCATTAATTAGTTATATCCTAGGTGGGTTGGTTACATTATCCTCTCCATGGAGACACTTCCTCTATTCTGCGACTATTCTCTCAATGTAGGGTACGGCCATAGGGATAATTATAACCCTGAAACATTCCTAGAACAACATTTCTGCCCGTTTAGTTCGCGTGTCCGTGTTTCGGCAGCCTCATCTCTCTGTGTGCCATATCTTTAACCGTTACCTCGGGAACGTATTTCACAAATTGGAGTTGGTCTTGCGTCCGCTAGAGCCAATGTCGCTGATATTCGAATTGCTACATGACTGGAACAAACGCTTTTTACTTTCTCCATACGTAGTAATGGGAAGTATTGTATTCATGAAAAAAATCGACTTCGAGATTTCAACGGAAATACACGTTTTGAGGTCCCTAGAACCTTTTTTGGACTATTTTCGGAATGATGTCTGTGTGTGCGTGTATGTATGTATGTTATTGTGGGCGCTCTAACTCAAAAAGTACGTGCCATATCGTTACCAAACTTCATATATAACACTTTAACATGAGCACAAAGAACTGATTAGTTTTTGGACAATAACGGGTAACCGGAAGTCGAGGTTTATTCGAAACCCGATTCGGTTTTTGCGATATTTCTTCGTTAAAACATCATTATTGTATTTACAATTCTATACAAAAGTTATAGAGAATGTAATTTCCTACAACAAAAATCGGTCCATATTTACGTATTTTAATGCTTGAAGGAAGGATACCTTGCAAGTCAAGAAATGGATTCATACGTGTTATCTTATGGAAAAAAGTTAATCCCCTATATTGGCACCACTGATTAATCCTGGTTGACCAAACCTTGACCATTCACTAAGTTAGGATGTAAGGAAGAATCGTACCAAATTTGGTTATTCTAGCTTTTATCGTTTAGGAGGAGTTCCACGAACAAACACACAAACACACGCTTCAAAATATATTATAGATTACAAGTGAGCTATTGGAGGAAATGGGTCGCCGCGAGCACAATGTGGGTGACAGCCAAAAAAGGTTAAGAACGACTGCCATAGAGCGTTTTAAAACACCACGACGTCAGCAAGCAAACTATATATGGGGAAATTATTTTGTGGGTGAACTGTCATTATGTATTGCACTAATATGAAGCTTTAAATTAGCCCTATAGCAAACTTATAACGATCCCGTACATGGATTAGATGTAATTTTCCTTGTATTTAACGGAGAACTTTGGGCATTTCAAAAGGAAAAGTTATGTACCTTAGCAAGTAGAAAGACGGAATTTATTCTCCTTATACGGGCGTATACATATACGAACAACCTTCACCGAAGGAAGATATCGAGTGTTCCGGACGTGATAAACCCAGTGAGTGATGCTTTCTAATTAATTTTCCAACGGAGAAGTTTCATGTCATTCTTAGTATGTAATAGCAAATTCGCAGGATAACAATTTTTTATCTCCTTGAAAACTTTTATTATTTTATTTCCTCAAAGCAAGCAAAATAGGGACAAATTTCTCAGGAGTTCCACTGGAAATCCTCATCATTGATTTTTTCCCTCGAGATAATTTTAGGCTTACCTTTCCGGAACTGTCAATTATTTAAAACGTTGTTATCACGAAATTTTATCATTAGATTGCTTGATTTTCACGTCTAATACCGTATTCCATCAAGTAATAAATGAAAGCGTTAATGGCCTTATGCAAATCAGGCTTCCGTAACGCCAGCGTTTTCCCATACAGTTTTCCAAAGTTAATTTAAAGTAACTTTTAGTTTGGAAGTATTAGTAATTTTGAAGAAACGTTCACTAACTTATTATTCGAAATCTGGTTAAAATAGATGTTTTACGTATACAGATATAATGGTCATGTAAAAGATTTTCAACGCCAAATTAGCTCGGTAACTTATTTTACTTGTGGGTATAAAGAAACTGCCAATGTAGGTAAAATCAATTAAAGGTAAACAAAATGACCCTCAAATTGCTAGAATATGTGATTAATGATGCATGTCCTTAGATAGGAAAAGTCCTTGGTAATCTGCACTATATGCGGGCGCTATTGAAATACTTCAACATGAGTTTGAGATATCTTTTTGGCTGATCTGGAACGCAGAAATTAGGGAGAATGTCACCGGTGTGAAAGGCGGGCAAAGTCGTTCGTATAATTGATTTCTCGCCCAAAACGAGTGATGGATGAACGGAGTTGTAAACTAATGTGCATAATCGCTTAAAATGACGAGGGCGAATTGAATTAGCTTGATTAGGTTTGTAATCGAAGTGTCGCTACGATGTGAACTCACGATTCGCATCCCATCCAATGCTGGAATTCGTGGAACAAGACGAAAGGGAGTTGTAATAGAATGTGAAATAAATTTTTGCGAATAATATTACAAAATTTTGGTGTTGGTAAATTTTTAGTCTTTCATTGTGAAATTAAAGAATTTTTGGTAAGATATTCTTCCGTATTTATAACTTCGCGCGTCAAAATTTTGCCAGGTTATGAAGAAACACGATTTTTATAATTTTACCCAGTATTTGCGCATGACCATATCATTTTTGGGTGCGCCACAGAATCTTTTACAAATGTCTAATTTTTATATTTTATCATAATATACAGCATATTTCAGGAAGCCTGGTTTGTTTACGGAAAAGGGTGAACATTTCAATCGTTCTACTATCTCATAATATTGTGATTTATAAGAAATTTATCAACTATTCTTACATATCTAGGACAAAAATGTTAAACATAATGTTTAGAATATTTAAAGTCAAGATTAACTGTATCAAAGTGATAAATTGATGAAATGTTGTTAATAGCTATGAATTGTTGCTGGCCCGAGGGAAATGTAATTTCTTTGTTTGATTTGTTTTCGACTCAGTGGCCGCTGACACTGTGGTAGTTCAAAACTTCCGCTTATTAGATCTGATAGCAAATTTCACCTTCAAATTTGTTTGACCCTTCCTCATCCGATTCCTTTCCCCAAAGTTGGGTCACTGTCAAACTTTCAAGTTTTGCAACCGCTAGGACTTGGCGACAAAAAATTACGTTCAAGTACTTTAGTATTTAGTATTTACCTTAGATATCTTCAGTAGCCATAACAAGGTTATAAAAACCTATGAATTTTATCTAAATTCAATGCAGCCGTCTTCAGCGGCTATTCATCGAAAGTATATATTTTTTATCTAAATAACCTTATAGATACAACTAGATATACCAAGGGGGAGTGCTTGATACTTGAGTGTTATAAGAATTTCATAAATAAATAAATTTTATATTATTTTCTCTAATAAAATTGAAAAAAATTTTTAAAAAAGCATTCCGTCTTTGCAACCTTCTCAAAACCTTTCGCGAACCCAGTTTTGGAACCTCCGATCTAACATTAATGTGATCTCCATTGATTATTTAAGTATTGCTTTTATTGCATTGTCTAGAATTAATTTTTAAGCCCCTGACGCATTCAGTTAATGTAGTTTCTGTTAAATAAATAAATGAACAGTCAAGATCCTGAGGACAACTTCTGACATGCGTCTTATAATCAGGAGTAATTTTCTCTCTCCACTTCATACTATAAACTCAATTATGGATGGAGAAATATAAAGAAATTTTCTATTTTTAATATTTAATAAAATCGACAAAATAGCTTTGGATACTTTTCAGCCACTTCCTAGAAAATAGCGAATAAAGAAGTTGATTTTGAATATCACATGAAGTATTTAAATAAACAAGTTTTGTTTTGCTTACATATTTATATATTATGATACAGGCTTTAGAATTATCACGAACTATATTACTTTTCATAAAGATTTTAACATCGAAACGCTGCACATTGCTTTTGATTTAAAGATATCAGACAAGCTGTTTTTGTAAAATGTTACCATAAAATGTAAGTAATTCTCTTATGTATGTATTGATCAAAAACAACAACGGAATGTACGTAATATGTTGAAGGATAAAGCAAATTATTCAACTCGAATCATTCTCTCGCGTATGAGAAATCCACTTGAAATGTATCGAATGTACAGCAACACTACTCTGTCTGAGTTAAAGCTCAAAAGCTCTTTCCCACCAAGTGTATGCAATTCATATTCAAATGGCAGAATTTTGGCCGAAAACCACTTCGCCTGTTTATGGAGAGAAAATAAAAAGGAGGGGAAATTATTATTTCGCAACCGTGCGAAATACCTGAGAGAACTGAACCGGCAAATTGGATTTCCGCATGTACGCTAAATCTGACCCTGTAAGGAAACAGCGATGAGATGGAATGTTGTGAAAGAGAATTCCGGAACGTGTGTGGGTTTTGGGTTAACAGGAGTGGAGAACGAGAGGGATGCGCCAGAGAAAGAGAATTGGGGAGAAAAAAGAGGAGGGAGAAAGAGGGAAGGATATAGTTATCATAAAACGAAGGAGATAAAGGAGTTTACAACAAAGGAACGGAAGGAAGATTGGGTCATAGTAAAAACATATAGGATCCGGGTAAAATTATCGAACGCAAGTGAGAAACGCGTGACAGAACGGTTAATCTGAGAAAGAGTTGAGGAAGGATTTAAAATCACCTTGTCCCAAGAACATTTTAAAAACTTGCTTTAAGCAGGGTCATAAAATAAAGAAATGCAATTTTTTGTAATTTGCTAGTGTTACATTAGCAATTTTTCTGTGTAATGAATGGGAGAGCGAATATAAGTAGAATATTTTTAAGGTGTCTGAAATTATACAATATTGTAGCTTTTTATTGATTTTTGAAGTTAACAATGGAAGTCTATGAAAGAAAATAAGTGCATTTTGTCAAACTCTGAAGTTTTATTTATTAAATATCTAAAGAAAAATTTTTAAGTTAAAGTAAAACCCCAGTAAATCATATAACGAATGTTTCACTATGAAAAAAATATGTATGTCCCTGCTAGTTCCTTGAGTAATAGCGATTTTTAAATCGCGTTAAAACGAAATTACTTGTTACGGAAAATTCAGCACAAGGAATTCTTTTTAAACCTAGTATACGCATTAAATATGTTTGTTTACGTAGTAACGATTTCCTGAGAGTCATATTCTTTCATTTACTTTTCGTTTTTTCGTCCTTAAGTGTAGGTAAGTTGGAAATATTTTAGTACCAGCTTTTCTGCGAAACGAATTTTCAGTGGTTGCATGATATTCACTCTAGAAACATATTCGTACGCGATCCACTCGTTTGGCAAAAAGCGTTGGAATTAGCAAACATACTCGTACCTGGCATGCTTCAAGCCAGTGTTGGATGGCTCAACAGATGTCGTGAATGGTATGGATTTGCATCATGACTAATCTGCGGGGAGGGAAATGACGTTTCACTGGATAAAGCGAACGAATGGCGTTCGAGATAAATTATAAACATTTCAGATGATATTTTTAACGCCAATAAGACGGGAATATTTTATCACTTGTTCCCAAATGGTACACTTGTCGATAGGGGTGATTGTTGTAGAGAAGGCAAGAAATCCAAGGAAAGATTGACTGCTTTTTGTTGCAATGCACCGGGAACTGAAAAGATGAAACCGTCAACCATCAGAAAGCCCAGCCTCGTTGCTTCAAAAGTGTTCATTCTCTTCCTTGCGATTGTCATGCTAACCAGCGGGTGTGGACGACACAAGACATCTTGAACGAGTGGTTATGCAAATGGAAAACGCAATATTTTAATTCTAACATACTAATGTTCGACGCTCCATCCCCTGAAAAATGTTAAGTTTGTATACTTACCGTTCTCGTATCATAGAATTGGATCTTAGCATAAATTATATTGTAAAAATTCATTGCCGAAGCCGAGTATGAAAACATAAAATAATTCACGCTCTCCGAAAAATTCGTTACGGGAAATTAATGTTTTGAGATTATCCTTAGATGGATTTATTTCACTTCAAAAGTCAGAAATATTGTAATAGTGCGTCAAATTAAAATTTAAATATTAGTTTCGGTTCAAAGTTAACAGTTCTAAAAGTCTACTCGTGTACTTGAGGGGAGAGCCATGTTCACCCTTGAATGTATGCAACCCAATCAACAGAATTTTGAAGAGCAACTTTCCCTGACACTAAAATGCAGAGCTGGGAAGTTCCGGTTCGGTTCCGAGCGTTCCGGTTCCGACCTTAAAATTTCCAACTCGTTCCGTTTCGGGTTCGGTTTGGAGTGATCAATAAAAGGAACGGTTCGGCTCCGGTTCCGGAACCGTTCCTAGTTCTAAAAACGTTTATTTTATCGACAAAATTTTACATGAATTACAGATATTTTCAGTTACATAAAAATGATGTGTCTTAAAAGTAGTGTGGCAAAAGGTCATCTTTTAATAGAAAATTTCATTTTTACTTTTCCATGCGTAGTATACGAATAATATCTTATGTGAACGTATTGTATTCGTGGAATTTATGGAATTCGATATTTCAACGGAAATACACATTTTGAAGTTCTCTTATTGTTTGACTATTTTCTCGATGTTGCCTGTGCGTGTAAATAAAAGTGGAATTAACCATTGATAATTCTCCATTATAGCTATTTATCCACCCGAAAATAAGAACAAGCTTTTGACAAATTAAAAAAATAGAATATTTACTGACCTTCAACTAACATCTTGGCAATTAGTAATCGTCAAAAACTAAGTAGCACTAAATCACTAGTATCACAGTTTTCAGTGCTAAGGGAAAAATTTATCAGGGTAAGGGGTTGAAATGCGGAAAATTCTTTTGGCGGAATGATGACAATATCTCTCTCGAAGAAGCGTACTCCAGGGCGAGGGCTGTTTGGAAAAGATAAGAAGATGTTGTCCAATTGCGCGAATTGTCAGTTTTGACCCTTTTCTATAGGGTCCTATTGCGCGGACGGTTGTACGCGGCCAGATTTTACGCTTTTGTCCAATTGCGCGAATGGTTAGTTTTGACCTTTTTTTATAGGGTAGTATTGCGCGATATGATTGGCTGTTTCGAAGGGTTTTTCCAGGATACTCATAAATGCAACTCAAATGACATACATAGATATTTGAAGTCCTGCTTCATGAAGCAAATCGAGCACATCGCAGATTCACTTTTTCCTGGAAAATGTTTGCGTCAGCATGTTTTCCATGTACAGCAAGAAAGGTGCTAAATAAAAAGACATCCACGTATGCTGCAATGTTTCAGCACCTGATTCGGAAATACGCAGAAATCGGTGTAGATTTCAAATCGAAGACTGCAGTGATGGACTTTGAGCAGGGAAGCAGCTAGAGATACAACTTTCTCCAGAGCACTTCTTATGTAAACATGACTCCTAGGGCCCATCGATATATTAGTTCATTCAGTTCAACAACATCTGCTTCCTGCAACTTTTAAACCGCCAGTATAGTAGAAATTTGTATCAACATATTTGAACTATACTGGTAGTCCTAAGCCTAGACAAAGTACGAAGTATAGCTTACATACACAATTATACAACCGCCCGCGCAATACGATATAGAAATATGTATAAAAAGGTCAAAACTGACCATCCGCATAAATTTAACACCATGTAGATCCTGTCCCTTACGATAACAGAAAAGAACCCAACCACTACTATTGACCATTCCGCGTAACACGTAGTCACCCGAAGAATTCACTGCTTAATTTTTCGTCCCACATTCATTAAAATTTCTTCTGGCCATTCAAGCGTATAATAGATTTTATCTTACTAGAGACAAAACGATGGCTCCTGGGGTGAAATGGATGGGAAAGAACCATTTTCCTCAAAGGTAGCGAGGGCGGGGGGTGAAATTGTAAGAACCTTTCCTCTACCTCAGCGATTAGCGGCGCGGTTGCACGGTCTGAAACAAGGGCGAGAAAAGGCCGATTCACACTGGACGGTGAGGGCACAGTGAGGGCAGGGGCAATTTTGTAGCGAGTATTCACACTTGGCGGTGAGGGCACGGGCAATGCAAGGGCCCACTGCGGGCTGTCAGCTAGAAATGCCATTAGTATTTCCAGTTGCTTTCCTGCGGGCGTTCACATAACGTGCTCAGGGACCGCTAAGAGAGCGTCGTAGTGATCAGCACTATGTCGGACAGTTCGACACAGAAATCTTTATTGTCGCTGCCTTGTTGGAACAAGCAGAAAAAATGAGAGGGAAGAGAAGAAGACGTATCTGGGTAAACAAGATATACGTAAGAAGACACTGCTAAAATCAGCCTTTCATCATCCATGGTGACACCGGTCACCTCAGCCATCACGTATCTACACCGTCTTCACTGCTCGAATGCTCCACGTGGTCGAAAAAATATTCCCTCACCCAATCAGCGGCGGAGGGGAAGCGACGGGCACAGACGGGCAAAATATTCTCGGGCGGGTGACTGCGCCCACCCGTCCCCTGCCCTCACCGTCACCGTCACCGTACCCTCTGGTGTGAATATAACATATGATACCAACGTAATGTATTTCGGGCCGGCATGCCTGCGTCTACCCTCACCATGCCCTGACCGCACCCTCACCGTCCAGCGTGAATCGGCCTTAATACATCCGTATTTTGGTCTAGATGTCTAGATAGAAAGTGTGTGCTTTTCTTTTCCAACCCTTGCAAAGATAAAATATTTTCAATGTCAGCATCAACTGTACGTTATTTCTACTCGATTGGGAGTGTATCATATGGATTTAACCAACTCTTCTCTTTTTTCCCCAACTTTAACATTTATTAGCTAATTAGTTACACATTATTTACAAACACGTTTACCTTAAGACAGTTTGCCGCCTTGAAGTTAGACAAAATTTGCCGCCCTCTGCCAAAGCTTGCAGTTCATGAAACGTTTTATGGGTGACCTTTTTGATACATTACGCTACGAATACAGACATTGTATGAGAAAATTTTATTTGGCGGATGATTAAGATATAGTTTTATCTTATCGATTGCGTCAAGACGTTGGATTGATATTTAGAATTCAAATCCATAAAGCGTTTATTGAATCATCGTCTTAAAAAAATATCTTTGCTCAATTACACAACAAATTCAAATTCTTAATAATATTCTTCAAAGGCGGTCCTTTATTTCGATTGTGGATGATATTAAAATATCAACAAATCATTGCTCTTCTAAGCCCACAATTTCATTGTAGAGAATAAATTTTTTGACTATGAAAAAAAAATGATAAAACTGATTGAAAATTGAGGTCTTACAGTGTATGTAGAGTAGATAATTCAATGCTACTTGTTAATCTTTGCTTTACTTAAATATTAAACAGCCTTTTGCTAGAATCTATTCTGCAATACATTCCTCTTCCGATAATGAGAATAGATTACCAATGAAGAACCATTATAGTTATTACCGAATTCAATGATTGATGAATAACCATTACGGAGAGATACTTTGTAAATTAAATGCGCACCTGGTTTACTTGGTCTTTTTACAGCTATACTGTGTATCTGGATCATCCATTTGAGTTTGTGTAGTTGGATGAAGGAAAAGTTATTACAGCGAAATATTTTGAAAGGGATTTTTCAGTGGTGTTGAAAAACATGCGACTCAAAATCCGCGGAGACGGAGCCAAATACTTTTGGATAATATGACGCCTTTTCAATTATAGACCCAAGGCAACTTCTCAAGTTGAAAAAATCCGTAAAGGAGCTCCAAGATTCTTCGATGCTCTTCTAAACTCGGTTACAAACATTCTCAATTAAATAACTCTGAAAAATAATGAAATTCAAATGATCAATTGAATGGTCTCTTTGCGATAGTTTTTTCTCGAGTTTACCGTCTATTCAATCTACGGCCCATATGCTTCATTATGTTTTTAATTTTCGTTTATTTCTATTACTAGTCCAGAAATTAGTGAATATAGTCAAATATCCGATTGTTTGGGAGTGGCTCAAGAAGATATCCACTCACGCGTCGTTAATCCACGATGAAGGAAGTAATTACCCAAGAAATGTGACGGAGGAGTTTCATTTTTTATAAAACGCTTTTGAGAAGCGTATGGGAGAGCTTTCAGACCGAAGTGACGCCCATTCTGCTCAAAGTGCCATTGTGTTTTTTTTTTAAGTCAAGTGTCCTTTTCCATTATCCGTGCATGCCTCCTGAATTTTTTTCTTCGGATAATTCCGTACTGCTTTCATTGTTGTTCGGTCCATAACCACCAGCTGAACCATCTTTTTTTCGGTTCAAAATCCCATGACTGCGGAATGGCTCATTGTGTGAGGCAAATGGAAGGACAAGGCATTCCCATTCATTCGGTACGTTTTTAGGCGCGTTTCGCTTCCAGCGTGAGCACCTATTATCATCGGTCTGTTCGTCCGTCCGCATGTTCGTTCTCGGCTTCTACCGAACAGATTTTCATGAAATATGATATTAAGGACTTACAATAAAATATAATAAGAAAATCGCAAAAATAAATCGCTTACGCTAATTAGGGGTACCACTTTCTTGGTGACAAAAAATTAAATTTTCGTCATATCAAAATATATTTCAAATAAAAGTTGTAGTACTAGTAAATTAGAGTATTTTATTTTCTGTAAATCTTTATCGTAGGAGTGGCCGTTATTGAGAAAATGACACAAAAACGCCTTAATTCGAGTTGAACTTAGAAATTTTCTTGCATGGTTACTTCTTCATTGTTGCTAACATAAACAATCTCACAAACAAACGTTTACTTTATTTACGTGTGCATCCACTTTTAAAATAGGAAGAAAACGGATTATTTATGATGAAGCAAAGAACTTTAAAACGCTAGTTACCTTACGTACAGGTATATAATTTCTTTCTAATACTCCATTGCACGAAACGCGCCAATTTGTGATACGTTGTACACTTTCCTAACTTGTTTTTTTCGTTCCACCACCTCAGCGAATACCGTTCAAGTGGTTCGACGCCTTTACCTCCCAATCTTTCTCTGCCCTTCTTCTAAATCATCGCTCGATTCCAAAACAAGTATTCATAATCATTGACAACCTTATTCGCATTCACAGTGAGGAATAAAGCGTTAAACATTTAGTTTAAAGTTAAATATTCAGATTTATTTTTAAAATGCCATACAAACATTTTATTTGATATTCATTATGTTGCTGAAGTTAGAACATGCCGTTTAAAAATTTAATTTTGCGGCCTTCATGAAAGTGCTTTCTTGTTTCGTATATATATATTAATGAAATGATTCATAAATTTGCGATTTCTCGCCATTAAGAAGAGTTATCGGAGTTATTCACACAAACACGCAACATTTTAATTTCATGTTTCAGGTGTCCATCTGGGTAAACTTACAAAACTGACATATTTTTATTTGGTTATCTGAAAATGTATTTTAAAACGTATCACAAATATACAGTTATATTAACTTGTGATGCCTAAGGTGAAAAGATATTAACAAATATTTCTCCTAACCCAAACTATAATCTAATTCTTAATCACTGTCAGTTTGTATCTTCGTGCAGAATTTTATTCGCTCTGAAAAGGTTTAATTGGGTGTGTCTGCGAAAAACATATCGTAATACTAATTGCGAAGTTTTGCTAATTTGTATCCGTTTACGACGCAGGCAATTAAAATGAAGTAGACTAATTTTTGCGCAACAATAAACGCAGTATAGCTGTGGGGATCGTTTTTTTTACAATCCTGGACATTTTTTTTTTCATTTGCAACTTCATGCGCAAAAGGATAATAATTTAAAGCGCACACTTTTTTCCGGATTTCCTACTTCTTTCCTTCGTACTATGATTTTTAATTTAAAAGTATACTTTATGGCGTAGCAGAGGGGCGTGAATATTCCCATCACTCGCGAAAATTATCACCAATCGCGAAAATTTGTTTATCCTAGTAATAATAGAGGTAGGGTTTTATAATGATTAGTTTTTATGAGACTATTTAATCATATATAAGCTTATGTTGCTAAAAATACAAATGTAATTCATGAAGAAAATGATTAAGTAACAGATATGATATAAAGTCCAACATACTTAATTGTGTACTGGTCGGTTATACGCCCACACGGTATATACATAGAAAAACAAAGGTAAAATAGAAGGGGAGATGGAAAACCATCCAATCCAACTCGGGTAAATAGTAACATAGTAAATAGCAACGGAATTAACCCATAGAATAATGGATGAGTTAAAAAACTTTAATTCTCGTATGTCCATGTTGCGGTTTTTTAAGTTTCATCGGTCTCCCACATTGAAAGGATATAATGACGAGCCTTCGGCTCGCTTTGTTGTAATGGGTAGTTGTCTCCGGGCGCTACCGCGCCCTTCGCCTCGCCCGGAACCAAAGAAACCCTCCACGTTGTCCGGAGATTGGGTTTGTAAATGTCGAGACCGGCCAATCAGATAATTACTGTTATTTTTTTATGGGGGCTTCGCCCCCAAACCCCCGAGCAACCCAACTACAGTAGTGCCGTTCAAATAACTTAATTAAATTCATTTTCATTAGAATTGGATTCAAAAGGTTAATCCTTTATTATTAGAAATGGTAACTATTAATAAAACTAATAAATAATTGCGTTTCGTTAGCAACTATAAATAAAATTGTAATTAATTGCGTGTGGGCGTATAACCGACCAGTACCCTTAATTGATATTTAAGAAATGCCGACGGACAAGCTGCTTTATTTTGGGAAAATTGAGACTGTTTACTTTTCTGCAATACATTTAACTCGTGATCATATGTTGTATATTAGATGTTAATATATTCACATTTAAATCAATAGCTGATAAAAATGGAGTGTGATTTGGAAATTAGTCATTTGAGTATTAACACATTAGTGAACAAAAGAGATACATGATTCAGAATAGTCATGAATTTTAGGGATAAAATACTTATCAAATAGTCATATTTATCACAGAAATATCCCAAGAAGAGAAGGGGAGGGAGAAAACCCCCCGAAAAATCCCTGAAAAGAACGGAAGCAAGATGCATCTATTAAAATTTCAAGTAATTTTCTACATCTTATAATAATATACTAGCGTAATTTCCCGTCAAACATGACGGGTATGCGTGAATTAAGTACTACAGTAAAATAAAATAAAAATTAATGAAGCCAACTTGAACAATAAATTAACGCTTACAAGAGCATTATTCTAAGAACCAAAAGGTTACAAAAACCTAACTTTCATCCGTTTTTATTTATTCATGTCGTTTCATACATGAATTAATTATGCTTTTAAAAAACAAAAATCTGACGAATGTGGATTTACCTTACCTGTAACCTTTTTTTTCTCACAGTACTTTTGGTTAGTTAGTTAAATTAGTCTATTTGAAAAGAACGCGTGCCAATATTGAAGCTGTTATCAATTTTGTTATCATATTCCTAATTTTGCCCGCGGGTGTTTGGTTTCTATGGATGATACTGAGTGCATTTCCACTTAAATGAAATTTTCTCATTAAATATCTGTATGTCATTAGGCTTCATCAGATTAACTACGAAGAAAATTAATTTCCGACTACAGGATTCGTATTTGGCTTCGTAATTTCCTGTCGGATATGCGTATTGAGTATTTCCAAACCACTAATTTTAGGCATTTTATAGAAATTTTCACTCTGATTGATTGAAAATGGAGTGATGAAATTACACGGGTGCGACCTACAAGCATTTTGCACCATTTTAGTTCCTTCACCATCTTGGCAGTTAACTGAAAGTATAAGTAAATAATTTGGGCGAGGTTTATGAGATATTAATTATTATATCACACTTAAATCTACTGGAAAGTCTCGTAAATATGAAGTATCAAAATAAACGTTTTATTGTTGTTTTTAACCTTTACTCCTCTTCATAAAAGCTGTGAAGGAAGTGGAAAAGTAAACAAAAAAATCTTGCGACTAACTTTTTCCATAAACTTTTTTTTCTGCCTTCACATTTTCAGAATGTGAATTTTAGAGAATGAGACTTAAAGCCATTCGTCTATCGAGAACGTAAACCTAATTGCTTACGCTCCCTTGTATAATATTAAACCTCTGCGCCATTTTTGGAAGAGGAATTTCAGGTGGCATCATTATAAATATTTTATTGGCCATAAACTGTAACGAATTTCCTTCGCCTAGAAAGAAAGGCAACCTCATAATTTTTAGCCTTACGAGCATGATATAATGAGGTATTTCTTTACTCACTAAAAGTTTGTAAAGTTGAATGAATGTAACTGTAAACGGTCTTTGTTGCATTACCAGGTCTTTATGAGAATGAAGCTGTGCATTCCCTGGTAAAATATATAGCAGGAGCGGAGATAAAGTTATTAAATTAATATACATATTTCATTTGTATTATTTAATTTTACACATGAATTTTGTATTAATAGTTTCGTAAGAAAGGTATTTTATTACAATCGTTCTGCATTATCTTGAACGGTTTTATTCTAAAATTAGCAATTGTTAAAATTTTTATATAATGATATCATATTACGCTATATTAAATATATTATGGTAATATGAAACAAACTATTTTTAATGAGAAATGTTTAATAGGTGCTGTAGAATGCAAATGGATTAGTTGATGTTTGATTACATCAACACTCATAAGTGTTTATTTTGTCGCTTTCATTCCTTAGGGGTGGCAATATCCTTAGCTAACCATTTTTCGGTAGTTTAAGTGACATCCTTCATAAAAAAAGGTGAACAGGTCATCTCAGTTGCCTCGTAACTGACCTTATTGACTCGTTAGATCCTTTCTCCGTTCTGTGAGCTCCAGTCTGCGGGCAAGCAACTTTCTCCTTGGATAGGCTATCCCAAAGGACTAAAGGTCAATGGAGGCAACAGAATACCCAGACATAAGAAACCCACACATTCTTAAACTAACCGTTATTTCAAATATTATTCCGATATGCTCAAAGGTCGATCAGTGCTATAAATTCTAATCTAAGTTCTTAATTTCCGAAGTGCTGTTACAGTAGAACCTCATAAACCCGGCAACCTCGGGACCTAGCATTTGTCGGGTTTTTGAAAATGCCGGGTTGTTGAAAATTTATAAAAAATCTTTAAGTAATGTACATTTTTGGAAACTGATTATATAATTCAAATAATGAATAACAATTAAAGGGGAACCCATTATCAATAAAGACTATTGCTTATACATGCACTAAAACGAGGAATTATATAAGAACCATTAAAAAGTAAATAACGAAATATGCATTTACAACATTATTTTCATCACACATTATTCTGAGATTTTTTAAAAACAGATCAGGCAAATTAGCTTGCTTCATGCATTTTGATTTTTCCTTCATAAGTTTATCTTGTATTCGATACAAACACGTAATCTCTTGAAAATCAATGAAAGAATTTTTTAATAATATGTAGTAAAGTTTGTAATTATTAACTCCTATCATGTCCCCTCACTAATAGCGGAGGCAATCCAACACCCTGAAAATTCTAAGAAAACGTACTCTTTGTTCTTACTTTAGGAAGGTATCTTATACTTATTAATTAAATAGTCACCTAGCAATATAAAATAGTGTAATAAATAACCATTTTCACAAATATATCATATAAACAGTGTAACTAAACTTTAAATCATTAAACATTTTAAAACTATCATTTAGTTTTAGTTTTAGCCTTCATTTGAGGCAATTAAAAAAATCAATTAATTAACTTGGTGTTGGATTCGAGCCTCGTTAAATCTTATACTTTGCCTGCATTGCATCCTGAAATAATACACGAGGGTGAATTTATTCGCGGTGGAATGTGAAGTATTGGTGCGAGCCCGAGTAAGTTGGCTATGAAAGCGATTATAAATGCTACAAATATTCAATTCGGTTCTTGCAGAGTTTAATTAATGCGGATACAAACCTGTCCACGAAAACTAGAGCAAGAAAACACAAATTTCTCGGAATAGAATGTTTCGAATGAATATGGCGTAACTTAATAAAGAACCATTTTCTGATTTTAATTTCCGTTAATTATGCAAAATAGGATATCTTTCGCGACTCGCTACTCCACTTCATTTAATTAAACTTTGCATTAGAGCTCGATTAAATTAAGAGCTTAATTCATTTTTTGTGAACCTAAAAGTTTCGGCGCATTTGTGTTATTCCAGAAGCGCGAACTAAAACTGATTGCTAAATAATTATAAACAGTATTGTTATTACGAATCTCTTATAAAGGGTTTCCATAGATTTATTATTCATTCAGAACCTAATAAATTTTTGTAATTAGTTTTTACTTTCTCATACGAAGTATCGAGAAAGTATTGTTATCGCGAAAAATTCGACCTCGAGATTTTTACGGAAATATACGTTTTAGGTGTCGCTGAATCCGAAAAGGTGGTTTTCGCAATGCCGTCTGTCTGTCTCTCTGTTACCGGCTTTGGAGCCTAGACGGTAGAGCGAAAAGCAATGAAATCTCATACTTAGGCATTTTATCTTACTGAGCAGAGTATACATAGAAATGGTTTACATTGCTCAATAATTAAGAGTAGTTTATTCTACGCATTTTTAACAACAATCCGATTTTCTGAAAAACGGCTTTAACGATTTTGATCAAATTTCCTACAGTTACTTGAGTTTACGTCTTCAATAATACTGCACAGTTCATATTTCTCAAAAAATGAATATAAGGCTAGTTTATTCTACGCAACTTTAACAATAAGTCGATTTTCTCAAAAACGGCTACAACGATTTTGATCAAATTTCGTACAGTTACTTGAGTATACATCTACAATATATTTAATTTTTCTCAATGGATGAATATAAGGATAGTTTATTCTTGGGCAACTTTAACAAAAATTGGATTTTCTAAAAACAGGCTCATACGATTTTCATCTTCTAAAGATAACTAAACGACGCAATAGTATATGAGAAAGTTTGTACAATGTATGTTGTACCGATTTTTTACTGCCGTATTTGCCCCACTATAATATGATCTCAAAAATAAGGCGACCCTATATAAAGAAGCTAAATTTGAGGAGAAATACTTTCTGAATAAAATTAATGAAATAATATTATTGGAGTTATAATTATTTGAAGTGCAAGGGTAAATGCGATTTAAACCATGATAGACCTAAAAGATTGAACGAAAACTTCGACTTTTCAATCTTTTTGCTATCAGGGCACACCTGGAAGGTAATTTTTGCTGTCGGTGTACACCTGAAAGGTAATTTTTGCTTTAGGGCACACAGACAAAAACATTATGAATAGGGCTTTAGATTAAAAGATAGATGTAATGAATATCAATTTTGTACATACAGAAAATTACAATTCTTACATATAATGAGTAAGCTATAATTTTTGTTGTCACAGAATTACAATTTTTAACATATATAGAATAGCAATTTCATTAAAATATACAGAGTATCAATTAAATATATATATTTTACAATAATAAAATTTTATGATTATGGTAACCAATAATTTTTAGTAGTGCATTAACTAAATGCATCAACTAAAGATAACACGAAAGAAGTTATGAATCCAGACTAAATTTTTATTTAAAACAGTATTTTTTATGTGTTTGTGGTAATCATAGGCTGTGCCGGGCTAACTGAATGATACATATATTCCTCACCAATAGCAATCAACCTATGTTGCCCTCTGAGTATCTTTTTAGTAATAATAATATAAAACAATTTTATTGAAACGTATTACCAAATGTTATTCAGTAAATACTTTTTTGTTACTAAACTCCTCTATCAACTTAAGTTAAAATCATTACAATAAAAACTGTAACAAAAAACAAAAACTTCAATTAAATTAATAATAAATGAATGATACAAAGTTAACTATACAGAAGAAATGAAAAAAAATTAAATTTAATATTAATGAGAAGCTTGGTCCTGATGCTTTTTTGCTAATTTGTCTATTTCAGGGCGTATGTGGTAAGCACACTCTCATTTCGTCTTCGACACACTTGATTCGTTCTCTTTTTTTTATTTTTCATTCCTATTTGTATTATCCTATCCCACCTCACACAAATATGATGTGCTAAATTGCATCAAGATTGATAGAGCTCTTTTTGCAATTGCTGGATATTCTCCTTTGGTGCAAATCCAAAAGCTGTCCAGAGATATCTCAGCATGCTTAATTTTCAGCACCTGATCGATAGAAATTGATTTCTGCTATTTGATATGAAGCCGTTTGAAATTTCTTTAGATATTTTTACATTTTTCTCAAAATAATTTGCTTGTTTTGATCGCAGTCCCAACAATCTTTTAAAATAGTTCAAATATTTTCCTTGAAGATTTGCATGCTTCATGGTAAATTGTCTTTTTAATATACTAGGATTCATGCCTTCATTCGACAATTTCGCACCACACACAACACATAATGGTAGAGGGCAATATTTATCTCCAAACCAATGAAATCCAAGACTCAAATAACTGTCATTATACTGACGGCGGACCTTAGAAGCTTTACTTGGTTTTGTCTTTCTTAATTTGGATTTTTCTTCATTATTGCCAGAATGTTTACTATCATGCTTCCTTTTAATGAATTTATCCAGTTTTTGGGATTAACTTATAGTATTTTCTTATTATAGTAATTAAAGGAAATCTCAAAAATATCACACAGCTTCAACCAAGAACGCACTAAAGTTATGAGTCGGTCAGTTTCAATATATACTGCGGGCAATGAGAAAGAAAACGACGATAAGGTTTCGTAGTAAGATTGAAGGCAGTAGCGGACAACTGAAACGTGAAACAGTGATTTTAATAATTGAAATAGCACTGTTAACAAACAGTAGTAAAAGTGAATAGAAACAAAGTCGCAGATAAAAAAACTTACCTAGCTGGTCTTCTTGTTGATCGTGGCGTTAGTATCGAATTGTGAAGATTAGAATACGTGAGTATAGCCGAGTTGATCGATGATTTGAACGTATTTACACGGTAGTTATCCAGAAGAAACGCAAATACAAACGAACGGTACGAGACGCACACGTGCACTGCGCCAGCGTCAGGCGGACGGAAACAGCTGAACTTGATATCCTCAATCTTGTCAACTGTGTTGGATTGCCGCCGGGTGTTTCCAACCGCATGGGTTTTCAATGCTCGGTGACACAGAATGCTTCAAATCTTCGCGGCACGCTTTGACCGGCTTCGCGGCACACCGGTTGTGAACCACTGACTTAGAGTCATGTAAATAGGGGATATCAGCCAAATTATATCTGCGATTTTTATACAGGGTATATGCGGTGATTTTTTATCGCTTCATTGTATTCCTGTATTTCTTTGCCTTACGATTTTATTAATAAATTTAGAATATGCTGTTCTAACTCATCAAGTGTTTTTTACGTAGGTTAAACTTTTTGCTTCATTATTATGGAATTGAATGACCTTTGATGGATTCATTTGGCACAATTTAAACTAATTTCATGCAAAACCGATCTCTAACACTTCCTTTGGAATGACGTGGAACGATATGACTTAACATAATTGTAACTTGAACGAGCAAAGTTAAAATGGCGACCATTGGAAAACATTTAAATAACTGTGAAAAACGATTATTTATCATTATTAATTAATTAAATATTCCGTTGGAAGCGATAAAAATATATTTGGAACCTTAAGAGTTTTTGTCCCGATATCGTGTATTCCCTCATAGTTAGGCGTCAGTACAGTATTCCTATTTGTATTTCAGACATTCAGGTTTATTTTAAGACGGGATTTTGTGCCTTAAAATATAAAAGCATTTAAACTTTTCCAAACCTTAAACATCGAATGAGGCAGAATGAAGTTTAAAAACCCTTATGCGTAAGTGTGCATCTTCATTTATAACTACTCCAGCGACTATTTCAATGTTTGAAAGGATAAAGCGAGGACAGTACTTGTTTAGGATAAGCTCCCTTCGCGTGCAGGATTTCCCCTTTAAATACACGACTCTAGTATCCTCTCTGGTTCTTTCATGGTAGGTTCCCAGAAACAGTCTCCTTAATGAGTTTCCCAACTCATAATTGGAATGTCTCGACAAACGTATCATTAATACATACCTAAAAATGTGAATGTCGCCTTGAGTTTCCTTTCACCACTCCCAAGGCTAAAAAATAAACGCGTGCACTCATTTCCGAAGAGTCGTTTTCTCTCCAATTTCCGTCACTACAGCGACGAGCGTAATATGGCAGAAATATAGAGGACTGAGTTTCATGCCTTTCATCGTATCTTCTTTCGTTATTTCCTTTTTATTTCTGAATGTGAGACATTTTCAAGCCCTTTTCCCCTTTCATTTTAGGGAACGATTATGGATCAATTTACCAGATGGGTAAAAAAAAATAGCCCAAGAAATCGCAAGTGTTTTCGGTGGGAATTAAAAGGCGCGTTCAGTTCTCGTGAGGCAAAACCTTTTGTTTTGAGGGTTCGGAAGGAGAAAAAAGATGAAGGGGAAGCTCGCTACTTCTTATTCTCTCTTATGCTTCTTCTCTTCCCCTTTACCCACAACTTGATTGCACCACTTCTTCTTCATGTAGCCGAGTTGGGTATCGACCTGAGTTTTAGGACTCCAATACCCTCCCTCTTTGTTTCCCTACCTCAGTGGACCTCTGCCTGCCCCTTAACTCCCTCTCGACCTTTCCCCTTCTTGTTTCCCCACCTGCCATCCACTTTGCCTGGTACTCCATCTCCCGAACTCCAATCTCTCTATTCAATTCCACAACCCAACATCCACCCGATATCTCAATCTTTACCTCGCCCCGTCCTCTCCCTATTTCAGTGTCATTCCGTCTCTTCCACCTTTCTTAGTCTTTTTTTCATCCTTTAGGACTTTGTTCTCCTTCACTCTCCTTCTCTTTACCTCGTTTTCCTCTCTCCAACCTCAAAATACTTTCTCTCCTCCTCAGCTTCTCACTCGAGCCATTGTTTTCATACTAACATTCTCGATATCTTTTACGTATTCCTCTTAATCTTCCTCTCGAAATCTCGCGCACTATTTCTTTCAATAGCACCCTCTCAATATGCCCAGGAAAAATCTCTCCTCACACCCTCTCCGTTAATCTTATAAACGTACCTAGCTGATTTTCTCTGAACTTTCTCTATTTACCTTTTTTCCCTAAATGGCACGGGTCCCATACGTTTGTTGCGTTGCATTATAACTGCGGTTAAGACTTTAGTCATTGACTTATGTCAATATCTCACTAGATTGGTGTCATGGTAAGTGAAGGACATGAAGTGAACTGCGATTTGATTTGCTGGTTATGTTGCAGTTTTGTTTGCATTCACATTTTTATCATGAAAAGCAAATTTATCAGTTAACAGTCGTCTATAATTTGTCTGCATGAAAGATAATGATTGGCTATGAAGAGCGATTTTATGGTTCTGAATGCAACCAGAGGAGTGTTGTACTGCCACACTTAGCTTTTCCTAATTTCGCTTCCAATATTTACCATTTCTGTCATTCTCACATTTATTACTTTTCTCATCGAAACTTTTTTCGGAATTTGTTCCCATAACTTATCACTGCCCGAATTTCTTTACTTGTATACCTTCATCGATTCTCCCTCTCCTTAGGTATACATCATACGTATTTCTCACTCAGTCGCCTTCTTTTCCATCTTCTCCTTTTCTCCGATAGCACTTCTCCCTTAAATAATTATCTTGTCCCCCTTCCTCATCCTACTCTGCCTTCGTCTCCCTCTCAATAACCCTACTCCCGTTTGTCTCTATTCTCGCACCAATATACCGCTCCCCAATCCTCTGATGACTGTCTCACTCTTCTCTTCATTCTCTCCCTCATTCTCTTTCCTCGTACACGGTATTTATCCCTTTCTGTCTTCTGTCCCAATTTATCTCTACCTCTGCGCCTAAAATCCTTCAATTTCCAGGGATCTGATGTTCTACTCTCCACCTCATCCTCTTTTTTCTTCTTTTTCGCCTGTCAGATTTTTTTCCTCTCTACGTGCATAAATGCCTATAATATTGTGTGTATGCATGAGTTGGTGTGTGTGTGTGTATATATATATCCTACATTATTTTGATGTGCTATCCTTAATTTTTTGTTGTTTCTATGTTTTCCAGCTTCAGGAACTTTTCATAATAAAGTATGTTCCGACCACGAAAATGTTTTACATTTAACTACCTCAGAAACAGCCCCCCCCCCCCCCCCCCCCTCGCCTCCCTCGCCCCACACACACACACGAACTGCAATTACAGTAATAGCAACGTAAACAAATCAACGGAAGTTGATCGATTTCCGATCTTATTTTGTGATTTATTGCTAGGAATTGAAATGATATCGCCTTGGCAAGCTTTCGGATATCTTGGTCTTTAATCGGGTGTAGGTCGCTCAGGGCGCTGACGCGGCCTTCGCTACCCAGGAACGGAAGAAACCCTCATCATGTGGGCGGTGATTGGGTGGGTAAATGTCGAAAAAGGAAACAGTTGACCGTATAAGACAATTTTATTTTCTCCCTGATGTTGACAGGGTAATTCGTACGTTCAGCAAAAAAAAACAAAAGATCAGAAATCACATCGGAGAAGTGGGCTGGGGAATTCTCAACACAATTGCACAAGGTTTGTCATCTTTCTTTAACGAAAGGATGACTAAATTCTACCATTTACTGAAAAAATGGCAAATCAGTTTTCAGTAGTAAATCTTTATTTTGTTTATCATTCTTGTCCTTCCGTTGATTTGTTTACGTTGCTTTTACTGTAATAGTAGTACGGGTGGGGAGCGTCTTCTGCATAAGAACCTATTTTTATTCTTTTTTTGCAATATCTTACCAAAAACATCAATGTAGCTCCAACGCAACACCCAATATCGATTTTCGATTTCCGCAGGACTCGAGGTTGATTGGGTGACTAGAAGCGTTGTGGAAGAAAGATAGTGCTTTCTTCGGAAGGTTGTTACCCTCAGAATACCGCTTAGCAGATGAGCAAAAATCGCGACTAATCCGATCTCGAAAAATACCTTGTGTGACCCATAACTTGACGGGAACATTACAGATAGGTTTGCCTTTTTGTAGTACTACGGTTCTTTTAGATTTTCTGAATATAAAACCAGTAAAGGTTTTAATTTCCAATCCGTTGCTTAGTTTCTCCCGCGCAAGAGGGTCTGGCGATCTTTAACGTAATGCTGTTTTACAAAGAATCGGTTTTCCAGATTTGAGTTAATATTTTAAAAAATTGCACGTAATTTATTTTGAAACTACGAAATAACGAAACGGCGAATAATAACGGGTACTTACTATATACAGATAACTAATTATTTTTTCTTAAAAATATCTGCACGTCGTACACCTAACTAGGACTTATGTTTTATGCTAATTTTTTTTACTTTTTTTCTCTAAAACGTACCTAATACATCCATGAGGTTTATATAGTTTCAATCTTGCAATGGTAAATACCATGTTAGGTTTTACCACGAAAACGTAAATCTCTGTCAATTTACACGAAAAACAGTTAAACTGAGATTTTAGTATCCATATCTATCCATCTAGGACGGTAAGATATGATGTACGCTAGGGCACTGGAGTTGGGAGATAAGAAGCCTAATGGAATTCGTGGTAAAGGAATTATGAATACAAACGGAAAATAGTCGCAGAACCAAAGGATGTAGCACAGGTATGGGAAGAATACATTAAGGAACTATACATCAAGCAGGCAGGATCGGTACAATTAGAACTGGAAGAAGAGGATAACATTGAAGAAGACAACTTGGGACCAAGTATTATGAAAAGCGAAGTAGAAAAGGCGATACTGGAACTGAAGAAAGGAAAAACTACAGGCAGCGATGGAATACCGGCAGAGGTACTTAAAGTCATGGGATCGGAAGGGCTAAAAGTGATTACGAAATTAATTAACAAGATTTACGACTCGGGAGATTGGCCTCAGGATTTCTTAGATGTAACAATGATCTCTCTAAGGAAGAAGCAAAAGGCAATGCAGTGTAAAGACTATAGAACGATATCCCTACTGTCACACACTTCGAAGATCATCACGAGGATTCTTAATAAAAGACTAGAGAAAAAGGCCGAAGAAATGCTAGGGGAAGATCAGTTTGACTTCAGAAAAGGACGAGGAACCAGAGATGCTATCGGTGTAGTGAGAATCATATCTGAAAGGGCAATAGAGTACAGACAAGATTGCTGCGTATGTTTCGTCGACTGGCAAAAGGCCTTTAGATAGTGCTGATGAGGATATTAAATGATATAGGTGTAGACTGGAAAGAAAGAAGACTGATCAGGAATCTATACGTGAATCAAGTTGTAAAGATCAGGTTGGAGAATGCGGACACCAGCGGAGTAAATATCGATAGATCGATCATATCTCCTAAATATTTATGAAAGTTTGTTTGTTTGTTTGATTATTTGTGCATCTATACATTTCCACACAGTAACCAAACATTCAACAGATACTTTCTTCACAAATAGGAAGGTCGTAGGCTACTTTTTAATCCCAAATGTTTTATATTAATTGTGCAAAAAGCAAAATAACTTTGTATGCTAATGGCAACGAGTGAATGCTAGAGATGGGTCAGAAAGAACGGAACGGTTCTTTTCGAACTTTCTCTGAACAGTTCTTTTCGAACTGTTTGATGCCTAAACTGTTCAATAAAATAACTGTTCTCATAAACTTCCTGTTCTCAAAGAACAGGTAACTCAACATCTTATACACAGAAAAGTGGGAAACGACTACTTCCTTATCCATAATTGGACGGCGGGTACTGATAAAACTACGCGTATTTTCCCAAGTCCTACTATTGATTTGAATCAAATTTCGTACTATTGTGGAGGGCTCCCAGAAATAATTCATACGTGGTTTTTGTTTCTCTCTGCCCGTTTTATTCAAAACGGCGGCCGAGTCAATTCTTAAATACCAGGTATTATCTAGAATTCCGATCGGATTTAAACCAAATTTCCCCGGAAAACGCATAATATATGGAGGGAGGCTAATGCAGGAAGCGTTAGAAGGCACGGGAGATTCCAAAATCGGAGGAAGGATTATAAGAACAGTGAAATACGCGGATGGTCAAGTACTTCTAGCAAGAAAAGAAAAGGAACTCCAGAAAATGATAAATAGACTTGTGATAACAGGTTGAAAATACGTTATGGAAATATATACAGAAAAACCAAGGTCATGCGAATATCAAATAAAGAAGAAGAAAATTTGAACAAAAGTATTAGAGGAAAGCCATTAGAAAAGTTTCAGAGTATAAATACCTTGGAAGCATCATAACGAGAGAAGGAAAATGTACCGATGAAATCAGGACTAGAATAACGAAAACAAAAGCCGCTTTCAGAAGAAAGGAACTCCTACTAACGGGGAATATAAAGGAGGGTATCCGCAAGAAGTTGATAAAATGCTATATATGAAGTATAGCTTTGTATTGAGCAGAAACATGGATGCTAAGAAAAAATGATATAAAATACTTGGAAAGCTTCGAAATGTGGACATGGAGAAGAATGCTGAAGATAAAATGGACAGATAGGGTGAAAAACGGGGAAGTACTACGAAGAATCGGAGAGAAGCGAACGATTATACAGATTATCAGAAAGAGGAAGGCGAACTGGATTGGACATTACCTGTGGAGAGAGTGCATGATTAAAGAAGTGCTAGAAGGAAAACTGGATGGAAAAAGAGAAAGAGGTAGGAAAAGGTTTCAGCTAGTGGACGACTTGAAAGGGAATGTGAGCTATCAAGACATGAAGAAGACTGCGGAAAATAGGAGTATTTGGAGAACCAAGTTTAACTATGAATAATCACTGACCTGTCTACGGACAGACTACCTATGATGATCTTCCACATCCTGTCCTACGCTGAAGTATCTTCCATTCTCGTTCACACTTTCTCTTTCTCTTACAACTCTCTCCCTCCTTTTCTCTCCCACGACCTCTCTATCTTCTGCCATCCCCGTTTTCGTTGGCTCGTTTTCACTCTCCCGTTTTGAGATTTTAGAGTGAGATACAAAGGATGATCGGAGGCGCCCTGCGCTCGCCCTTACGCCGTCTCTGAATAACTCAGCAATCCCAAAACATCCGAGCTTTTCGCAATGAAAAATCAAGACCACAATAGTCGATTTTTGTTAACGGTCACTTTCTCCGGCTAATTCAAGTTAAACAAAAAGAATTATAAATAGTTTTTTCCTCTTCGCGAGTCGCCCCGTGGCGGTGGGTGGGAGCTTTGGATTGTAAAAAAAGAATCTTAAGGGATAGTGATCAATTATGACGTAGCAACTCTCGACAGGGAGAGCTCGTAGGATGGTGATGACGGCTATCATTAAAGACCGAATAAAATTGTCTCTCGTATAACAAAGGGTTTTAATGCGAGCTAATTATTTTGGCTATAATTTGGCAAAAGCTATCTAAGTGTACACACATACACATAAATTTCCAGTAGTTGAACAGCAAAATAATACTTGAATTTGAATATTCCAGCTTCTATAGAACTGTAACGGAAATGACAGAGGAATTCGGGCCTGGTGTGAATTAATTACCGTTGTTATATGCTCACGAAAAGCCTTCGTGCTTACGTAATTGCTACTCTGGCCACAGGAGATGCTTGGTAGTGTTATGCGATTTTTTGTACCAGTGCACCCTGGGACGATTCTTCAGCTGCCTTAAAGATTTCATATGGAAGATAGATCTTGTTCTTGAAGTGGGTTGTCTCGGGAAATTTCTATAACATCGCATTTCATTATTTTGAGTGGATGCTCACGTAGCAGAGAATTTAATTACGTCTCTCAAAGGAGCTCCAAAATCGCTCTTCCTCTTTCCACGAACCGATGAAAATATCTGTAGATTGGGGAATATCAGTTTTTTGCGGAAATTCGTTGTAAATTTCGGAAAGAATCCAATTCCTAAAATCGTAATCTATGGTTCAATTTTTCGTTTTATTATCTTCGAACAATGTCTTAGCATTTTTATGCTTTGCTCAAATTATATTAACGTGGACCCACCGTTTGAATGTCATTAACTGGGACTTTAACCTTTGGAATTAAATGAAAATAGCCTGTCGAAATAATTGAATTTTTAAAATTGATTTTTTAACATAGCGGATTATTTACATAATGTACCTGTATATGCAGGTGACCGTCTCAGGCGTCTCTAGAAACGAATGCCAAAGTTTGGCCACAATGAAAATATTTCCTTAAGCGTTCCTTTATTCCTTAGAATACCACTTTTCGATGTTGTTGAGGTACGCCGTAGCAATATTGTAACGGAAATTCCATATCGTGGACACGCATAGCATATTATCCAGTCCCTCCGAGAAATTTTAACTTGTTTTTATAGTTTAAAGATAAATGAATTTCCAATTCCTTCAGTAGCGCTTCATTTTTACTTTCTCCATATACGTAGTACAGAGAAAAGCATAGTTTTCATGAAAAAAATCGATTTTGAGATTTCAACGGAAATACACGTTTTGAAACCCCTAGTAGGTAGGTACACGTTTTGACTATTTTCTCGATGATGTCTGTGTGTTTGTGATGGGAAGTTTGTGAGCGCTCTTTCTAAAAAAACTAATCATCAGATCAGCACAAAACTTTATATTTAAGATTTTTATTAGCAAATGAAGATTTGAAAGGGTTTTCTGATACTGGTACATTGGAAGTGGGTGTTTATTTGAATAGTTTTTCCATTTTTTCTAATATCTCCCTTAAAACACCATTTTTAGGCGCGTTTTGCTTCCAGCGTGAGCGCCTATTAGCGTCGATTTGTCTGTCAGTCTTGCGTTTCTTCCTGTTACTCTTCCTTCGATTATATCCTTCAAAAGTCCTTCATGTCTCAGAGTATGTCCAACCAAACTGTCTCTTCTGGTTTTAATGGCCTTCCACAGACTCCTGCTTTCTTGCGACCTTTTGAAAACTTCTTTGTTTGTCACCTTATCCACCAGCTAATCTTCAACATCCTTCTATAACACCAAATTTCCATGACTTCCAATCTTTTCTTTTCTTGTGTTCCTATTTTCCAAGTCTCACAACCATACAATAAAACGCTCCATATATAGGACTTTCTAAATCTCTTCCTGGTTTCCAAACTTATTTTGCTCGATGTCATTAGCTGCCTTTTACAGTAAAACGCCTTCGCTTGCGGGATCCGACTAGCTATGCCCATCTTGCTCCTGTTATCGCTCGTTATCCTGCTTCCTAGATAGCAAAATTCGTCTACTTCTTTCAATTGTTGGTCTCTCAGATTTATCCGTAGGTTACCCGTCCGTCTTTTTCCACAAACCATCACTTTTGTCTTGCCTTTATCTATCTTCATATCGTAGTAGTTAGCAAGTATCATCTCAATTTCATTTAAAAACATCTCTAGCTCCTTCGGTGTCTCCTCTATTACAGCTATACAGTCCGCGAAACGCAGCATGTCTACCTTTTGACCTCGGATCATTACGCCTATTTGTTACTCTCTCTGAACTTGTTCCGTGCTTCCTCGATATATACATTGAACAATAGCGGTGAAAGTGAGCATCCTTCTCTGGTTCCTTTTCTTATCGTTGCTTCTTTTTGGCCTTCATCGCATCTTACCACAACCGTTTGGTCCTTGTATAAACGATGTATCACTCTTCTGTCGCTGTATTTCACTCCTATCTTCTTAAGTATTCTAATCATGTTGTTCCAGTTGACGTTGTGACACGCCTTCTCCAAATCCACGAGCGCCAAATTGGTATCTTTTCCTTTTTTATCCTCTTCTATATCATAATGCGGAGTGCTAGAATCGCTTCCCTTGTGTCCCTATTTCTCCTGAATCCAAATTGGTCTTCACCTCAAAATTCCTCTGATTTCTGTTCCATCCTGTATATAATCCTCGCCAGTATTTTTGAGGCGTATGCATTCATGCATAGCGTTCGGTAGTTTTCGCATTTATCTGCTCCTGCTTTCTTTGATGTCGGCACCATTATGTTCCTTTGAAAGTCTATTGGCATTTATCCGGTGCCATACATGTGGCATATCATCTGGTACAGTTTATCTAATATCCTTACCTGCACATTTGATGAGTTCCGCTGGTATTCCATCTAATCCTGGAGATTTGTTCATTTTTAGTTCATGAAGTGCCTTATCGAACTCTTCTCTCAGAATCGGATCTCCTTCTTCTTTCTCTGCGGTATCCTCTCTCTCTCTAATGCATCTTCATCTAAATTCTCTCCCCCGTTTAGTACCTCCAAGTATCATTTCCATCTGCTCGCCTTTTCCTCATTATCCATCAGTATCTGTCCATCTTCACCTCTTATGCTGATACTTCCGATTTTCCGCTCCTTAAAGTTCGCCCTGATTGTCCTATATGCCGCTTCCGTCTTACATTCTTTCAGGATATCTTCCACTTCCTTACATTTCTCCTGTATCCAATTCTCCTTTTCTTGTCTACATTTCCGGTCTATCTCATTTCTTAGTCTATAATATATTTTGAAGCGTGTGTTTGTGTTTTTGTGTGTTTGTTCGTGGAACTCCTCCTAAACGATAAAAGCTAGAATAACCAAATTTAGTACGATTCTTCCATACATCCTAACTTAGTGAATGGTCAAGGTTTGGTCAACCGGGATTAATCAGTGCTGCCAATATAGAGTATTAACATTTTCCCATAAGATAACACGTACGAAATAGACGAAAGTTTAGCGTTATTCGCTTCGCACTATTGTTTAAGCAACGAAACGATCGATGTTTATGGATAACAACGTAAATAGATACTGATTATTATTCAGGAAGCGTTTATTGATGAAAGTAATTGAACCTTATTTCGTCTATTGAATACTGGAACCTTACATTTTTTGTAAGTAAAATAATTATATTCTACATTATAATGTTTATTAACGTAAATAAGCTCACGTATCTGGTGTACATTTATCGGAGTCAGTGTTCAATCATGGACAACTGTACGTAGCCTTTTCACGGGTTTCTTGCTTACAAGACATAAATGTAAACATTTTATAGGCATAATTACACAAGAAATGAAGTTGGATTTGGCGAAAGTAATATGATAGGAAATAAAATTATCGTTATATTTGAATTCAATAGGCTCGAAAACGGATTTTTACAAGCAAATATGATTAATTGTTAAGAAAAGCTAATTGTAAGTTAAAAAGTATCTACTATATAGGTATTTTAAAGAGTTTGTATGTTGTGCTGTAGTAGCTTCACTGAATCCGTTGAAATTGAACGGGAAATTCTGCTAGTCTTCTATATTTTCGTTGTCCTTCTTCCTCTTGTGAGTTCTTTTACTTCCTTCTTTCCCCAATCAGTTCTATTATTACTTCCGTTATCCATGGCTTCCTATTTTCTGCCTTCTTTCTTCCAAGAACTTTTCAGCTGTATCTATGATTCCTTGTTTGATGTGCTCCCATTCTATATCAATAATTTCGCTTTTTTCTTTTTTCATCAATTTATTTTCCATTTCCAGTTCGAGAACATTTCGTGTTTCCTTTTCTTTGAGTTTCTGTAATTGCCATCTTATAGTTCCTTTTTCTTCAATTTCTTTAACTTCAGGTTACATTCCACCATCACAAGGTTATGGTCACTGTCAATGTTTGCTCCAGGGTACTCTTTGCAGTCCTTACCTGATTTCTATACCTTTGTTTGACAAAAAATTAACTTACAGTCATATCTCGTAATCGTAATATCAAAATACTTTTCAAATAAAACTTGTAGAACTAGTAAAGTTGAGTATTTCTTTTCCTATACATTTTTAACATAGGAGTAGCCGTTATCAAGGATATAAAAGAAGAATGTCTTAGTTAGTTGGGGTTGAAAATTTCTTGCATGGTTACCTCATCATTGTTGCTAACATAAACAATCTCACAGAAATCCTATATATAATGTTGGAAGTGTCCGTCCGTCCGTCCCCCCCATGTATCTCAAAAGCCGTTCGTCGTAGAGATATGCGATAAACTGCGTTTTGTTTCTACAAGCTAGGAGGTACCTATAAAACTATTATCATTTTCATAAAGTCCCGGGTTCGAACCAGGAGAAAATTATATGTTCCCATCAGTTTACACGGGATTTTCGATTTTTCAGAGTGCAAGGTTTTTTCCTTCATTTATTAAAACAAGTAAATATGGACCGATTTTCTTCGTTTTTGCTTTATTCGACGGCTAAAACTCTATACTATCTTATTCTTGCAATGTTTACATGTTACACGGTCGAATCATTCTGAAATACCCAATTGCTTTCGAAATGGTAAGGATATTTCATACTCTTTCCGGACGTTGTCAAGCCGACCGTCATTGTTGCCTCTGATTCAATTAATACAAATTAAACCTTCAAATAGGTTAAAGAATAGCGTTATTCACTTCGCACTTTGTTTAAGCATTGAAATTATTGCTGTAGCAATGTCAACATTTATACATAGCAACATAAATATTTACGGATAATTATTCAGTTAACTGCGTATGGGAAGCGTTTCTAACGATTTAATCAAAGCAGTTTAATCTTTCTTTCATCGTTTGAATGCTGGAATCTTATCTGTTTGTAAGTAGAACCATTATATTATACATCTGTAATGCTTATTAACGCAAATAGGCTCTCGCATAAATTTAAAATTAAATGAGAATAGGTACATACGTTATTTTTAAAAAAAATACATTACATGGTTTTCTTCTCTTCATTGATAATCTACATAAACGGTTGAAATAAGAGACGAAAAACCGTGGACACTGAAACATTGTCCCATAATACATGAATCACGAAGAAGTGAAATGAGGAATACCGGGGACCCACTGTACTTGTTAAGCGTAAGGAATGAACCCAAACGTTTTCATCAAATATTTAAAACCTGCGTTCAATTATCTCTCGATTATTACCAAGTCATCATCGCCCATTAATACTATACGTATAAGCGTTCCGTTCGCAGAGACAAAGTTGACGGAAGATTGGTTTGCATATTTAAAAGGGGTATGGCGGAGATGGTACGCAAACTGAGGCACCCATAAAACTTGGAGTTGTGTCGCAGATTGGGACGTCCAGGAAACCCAATTTGTCTCCATTCAAAATTCGTCCTGCCCACCCCCACGGCCATGGTTTAAACGCGACAGAACGGGGAAGAAAATTAAAAGAGATTTTCATGTTCGCGAACGCATTTAGAAAAAAAAATTCTCGTGTGAAATCTTACAATTGCCTTTCTCACCAAGGGCTCATTCCGGACCTCCACTAATTTCACAGCATGCCCTGTGGGGGGGGGGGGGGGGGGGGACGAAAAGCCAATAATGAGGAAACCGTACAGCAGAAGAAATCCGATGCTGGTTTTTTCGATGAAGGTGTCTCTTCCGTGTCTGAATGAGCGTTGGGATTAATTTATAAGGAAAATGAACATTGCCGGAAAAAATTCTATCCATTTCACTCTTACTATTCGTGGGATTATCAATGAGGGTTGATGCGTAGCTAATTTCCAAAATTCGAAGATTAAAATAATCCCCAAAGATTAAAGTACTGCCGAAAGATTACGTTTCTTTCCAAAGATTTTAATACAGCGATGTAAAAAGGTCTTATGCATAACCTTCTCTAGACTCATTTCTACCAGTACTTTTTTACTTTTTTCATACAACTTTTAAAGTGAGGATTGAAATCAAATTTCAATTTCAGTGTTGAAGTAGACAATAACTATAGTAAACTTGATTATTCAAATTGAAGTAATTATTCAATAACGTACAGGCATAGTTTTATTAAAAATATATTTGGCTAAATTTTGTTTGAGCAATATTTATTGAGAGAAATCTAGTAAATTTATAGTCGAAAATGATTTGTTCATTCGTAATACAAGGTCGGGTTTGTCTTTTTGGAATTTTATAAACATTGATTTTTCATAGACTATCAAATGCTGTAATGCAAACATTTTCCATTTCCTAAACAGTTACAATTGAATTCTGTGTTAAATGTTTTCTACATTTAATTTTAATTATGTCGATTTGGATTTTAAAGCTTTTGTGTTTCTGAGTTGACAAAATAATCTCTATAAATCTATAAATTAATTTGAATAAAACTGTATATTATTACTAAATAACAACAGTGAAACTAGTTTTCTCCGATATTAATAAAAAATGGGAAGCCAAAGATTTCATTTCGACTACAAGAATGCTATCATCAGTGGTAATTCACCTATGGTAATTATGAAATATTTAGAATTTACTGTCTGTGAGTCATCAGTCAGGTTCTCTTATAGCCGAAATCCACATCTTGTTTTCTCATTTATCTTAACAGTTTATTTCATTTTGTAAATATTTTGCTTCAGATTTCATTACGAAAATTCTTTCCCCTAAAATCATATGCTCCGTTTCTTCTTTTATTTTAACACCTCATTTATCTGTTAGAAATATTTTTCTCCTCTGCCATTCTCACTTTACATTTCTCTCTCTAATCTCACTCCAATTTAATCTCTCGATATTTCTTTACCCATATTATATATGTCAACCTAATGAAGACAAATGTTTATTTGTGGCTCTTTGTGTCTATAACTTGGTTTTGCATTATTCGCTACATTAACCCTGATTCAATTTTGATATTTTAATGGTTTCGTGATGGTATAACAAAGGCGTAGTGCTCTGTGAACTAACTTCACTAAAAGCGCGAGGTCATCGATCGTAGTTTAATCTTCCCTTATCCTAGGACTTTCTTCGACTCCTTATTTCCACCTGAAGATTGGCCTCCTTGGATGTTGTAACTAACGGGTAGTTTCTCGGTCAAGGATTTGCTAGCGTTATTGCCTGACTACTCCACCGGATAATCTTGCCCAAACTTCAAGTATCTTGGTCGGCTTCTCAGCTTTTGCTACGTGCGGATTGTAAATATAGGAATTGACCTAAGTAGGATAATGGGAGAGAAGCAATTCCGGATTAACCCACGGAGGCCCCAGATATTTAAATTTAAAAAATTGTGCACCAGGGCCCCAGAGTTCCTTAATCCTGCTTTGGAGAAGAGAATAATACTTTCCTCAAAACCGAGATATCTCCGTTTTAATAAATAAATATAGGTAGTGTCTCGTATAAATAAATTTAGTATTTACTAACAAGCGAAGGCTTAATTTTTCCCGACGTGATTTCAATTTCAATATTTTTATACTCGCGGAACTAGCTAGCAAAATCGCGCATACTGAAATACAGATCCATAAAAGAAGTAGCTAACAATCGGGAGGAAAAACTCTGCTATCATCCGTTCATGGCGGAATTTTTCCTCCTGATTTCTGCCTCTTCCTATATCCCAGCATATGCATGCATCATATGGATCTATGATCACATCACATACATCGATATCTAACAAAGTAATAAATGCGATGATGATGATCTGCACTTTACCTCACACGCATCAATAACTTAAGGCAATAATTGAGTTACGAATGTCCTAAAAACGCCTTAATATCCAATAAGAAAACGCAACACCCTCTCATCCCAATCGAGGAGTTTCAAAAGAAGACGAGGATATACTGTTAGCGCGTTCGAGAAAATAAAAAAAATCCGCGAAGAGACGGATTTTATCGATCCCGTCCTCGTTTAGGGTCTTATTTAATCGCGACAACACCGCGAAAAAGAGGGCGCCATTTCGGGAAAGCAATGTTTGAGGTAAACATTAAGTGCAGATCCTCGAGAGATATCTCGTCTAGAGAGCCGTTAATCGATGAGAAGAATGGAAAAAAGAGGAATGCAGAAAGAAAGAGAGAGAGCGGATCGATAAAAAGGGGAGGTATCCTTATGTTTTATGTGGCGTTAAGCCTAAGGCAGTGAAAAGGCTGAAGGGGAAGAGGGATTGGAGAGATGTATTGGACGAGGAAGGATGAAGGAGAGTGGAGAGAAAGGTTTTTAAAGGTTTGGGGATATTTCCCGGGGAAGGGATTTGGAACGGTTTAGCCGCGAGGCATGCGAAAGAAAGCGAGGAAGATATAAGGGCGAACTCGGAATAAGTCTTTGAAAATTGATTGGATATTAAAATTTTCGAACCGGGGGAAATATTAGGTTATCTTTCCCGCACATTCTGTTAACCCGATTTTTTTTTTTAAAGAGAAGGAGAAGACGGTGTCGAAGGGATGGGATAAATTCCTCCGCCATCCAGGTGGAACTACATTTTGTGTTTGCGATTCTGACAAGGTTCTAAGATTCGCGTCAGTGGCAGGAACAAATTGGCAAAGGGGTTACCGACTTATTCTGGAAAAAATCCGGTTCTGAAATTGTTACGTCACTGGAGAGCTTCGTTAGCTTCAGTGGAGTAGGGGGTAAGAATTAACGGCTTGATAAAATGATATGACGAGATTAATACCAGCGAAAGAATTGTTTGGACTGATAACACAGATTTTTTTATAAAGATCATGCTTCTAACGAAAATTTTTTTAATTTTTGAATCAATTTTGAAACATATTTGCGTCTATTTTATTATATTATTTATTAATAACTTATAATGCCATTGACTAAATTTTGTCTTTGAATTAATGGTAGTGTTTATTACATGAGTCTTGGTCTTTTGCTTTTAAATTATGGTTGAAAATTTGATTTAAAGTATATGACAATTTTAATGAGATATGATGGAAAATAAACCCAGAAAATTGTCAAAATATCCTGAAAATATACTTATTTGCGAGAAAAAATGTAATTTATTATCAATAGTATTTTATTGCCTATCTCTCTTATGAATAAGAGCTTCTTTACGTCGATACGCATAATATATATAGAGATGAGTTATTGAAGGTTATTCGATGTACATAAAACAAAGATAGGTTTCATCCCTTATAGGTGGATTCATGAAGGTCGAGGCGAAAAACCCTCATTTTTACAGCAACCTCTTATTTATCTCGATTTATATGGCGATGGATCGTAAAAAGTTCGCGCTACACTCTTTAATGAAGGTTAAAGGAACCATAAAATATCAAACTACATAAATTGAGCGTAAATTGTTCGTTGATAGAGTAAAATAATTTTTTATGAGGTTACCAGTTGTTTTTCTGTTTATATTAAAATCTGGTATGTTTCGCTAGCTATAAACTTTTTTGTAACTACTACCGTATGGAGTAATTTGAAAATTTTAATAAAATAATTTCTGTTAGAAATTTTAATTATGTACACATAAAATCATGGAAGTATAAATACATTTTAGTCGTTTGTTTGGCATCAATTTTTTAATAGTGTTTATTATAAGCTGCCTATGAAAATGTTGGTCGAAGCTGCATTAGTTATCGAAATGTGAGATCAATTACATCTTAGGATTTTAATTTATCTAACGTCAATGTTCTAATACACCGTGACTGATTAGATTCACATTTTGACTACGAGGCAACATCCCTCAGTGGTCATTCATCGACTTTTGGTTTTAAATAGTATTGGTCATTGGTGATAACTCGATTGTCAACTGATTTACAGTAATAACTCAAATTCTAAGATTCTTTTCGAGACAACTCTTTATTTACTAACTGTTGTTTAGGACGTTTGCTTTGCTTAAAAATTATAACCTAGTTATCCACATAATAGACTGATAGCAAATTTTTTCCATTTTCTCATATCCATCGGAAAGCATGTATAAGATAGAAATAACCTATAATTACCAATCAGGGATGGGTCCAGTGTTTTTTATGTGGTACGAACGGAACGACTCTGTTCTCTTACAAACTAGTAAACTACGCCGCCATATTTAGGAGGTTAATCTAATACAAAAAAATGTCTACAGCGGGACCAAGTGGGGGCAGATCACCCCATCGTCTCTTGGATCCTTTGCTGACAATTACTGGAGCGCTTGAATCGCCAAAGTTCTCTTGATTGCGCTGTTACGTGTAGCAGCTGTTTCCGCGAGATGATTTTCCCTCCGCTCTGTGCCGGAAAATTGTTTTTTCGATGGTAGAAGACCGCAAAATTAAAATTTCTGCTGCGAAAACAAAGTCGGAATTTTCCAAAGTTGAAAGTGACGGCCTTGGTAAGGGGGTGGTTAGTGTCTCTTCCTCGCAATTTAAAATTCTACTGTGAGCGTGATCGCATGTAATCGTCATTGTTATCGTTGCTATTTTCGTTGCAAAAAGACGTTAACTGATGTTTTCATAATACTTTTCAAACTGGATAACCTGACTGTACATATTATACAATTTCGGCCCATAATTAAATTTAACAGTTGAATTTCATTTAGAAAAAAATATTTTTTAAAATCCATTCAATCCCAGATTTCCTGTTATGCCCACGCCAGCAGAAGTGAGAACAGTACAAGTTTTCAAATTTCCGAGGTGCAGAAAAATTAACCTTCGAATAGAAGAGTATTTTTTCTGTCGCGTTTCGTATATGTCTAGAAAACTTCAACTTTACCCGTATGCACATTTAGATTATTGAATATTACTGATGAGACTTCAAGCTCAGAAATTAGTGAGCAATTTAGTTATTGAGGCTTCGCCTTGCACCTTGTCAACAATTTTCAACGATACTTCTGCCATTACATCTTATGTAGCCGAGAAAAGTTACACTAATTTAAAGCTCTACACTTAGTCTGTCCTTGAATTATCATCGGTGTTCGCTAACATTATAATAGTAGATATAGTTAAAGTGCATTTCAATTTCACAAAATAATGACCGATTGCTCCGTCAATATCTCATACCAAATAAATTATCCAGCTCACCTCTCTGCAGAAATTGATTGAGAAATTAGATTTTTCCAAGGTCCGAATAAAAGATATGGGAAAACCGAATGTGCATATCGGCTACACAATAGCCGTCATCAGTGGCGACTCACCGATAGTATAACAAAGAGTCTCCGCAAACGACAGTTATTTTGTAGCCTAAATGCGTGTGTTTTTCCAACATTTTTCCTTGCCTCAGGAGAGACTTAGTTTTTAAATCCGTTACTATCCGTTTCGGTTTAAAGGAGCGAAATAGAAATAAAATTCTTAAACCTCGGAAAGAGATGGGAAAAAACGCGTTTTCAAGGTCGGCGAAAAATTACTTTCTTTTTATTATCTCCGCGAGACAAATAAAACCCGAGACGCCCGTCAGACCGCATCCATGCTTCGAAGGGGGAGCTGTTTGGGGAAAACGCCTCGGAAACCGCTAAGCCATCTCGGTCTGGCTAATTTGAATAAGAGAAAAGGCAACAAATAGAAAGGTTTAGTTGGGACGAGAGAGAAATGGATGGGAGAAAAAGAGACAGAGGAAGCTAGAGAAGGGGTTCAGGCAGATGACAAGGGAGGGGGAACGTTTTTCGCCCAGAAGAAAGAAAGACTCGAGAGAAAGTGGAAAGTGAAGGCGGAGTCAGAAAGAGAGTTAAGGAGGGCGTAGAAAAGGGTGGATAAGAAATCAAAAGAAAGGTAGCGGAGATAACATGGAGTGGAGAAAGTAGAAGAGGTAGGTGGGCACGGAAAGGTCGGACGAAAGAGCGATGGTAGAGCGTGGAATACAACTTGGAATGTCCGGGGAAGGTGAGTGGGTAGATGACGGTAAGAAAAAGGAAGGCACTGATTGTCGCGGCAAGAAAGGGAAAAGGGCATGACGGAATCGTTTTTTTTTCCTTAGGCCGTGTGCGTAAATTTGCTTGTTCAAGAAATAGAGATGTGGGAAGTGAAAGGGTAGAGAAGAAAATAAGTCTGGTAAATATACAGGGTATAGTAATAGTAATAATAATAATAAAACTAAAAATGTAGACAGCTTGACAATGTCCGCTCTCAACATTAAAACCGAGTAAAACTCGAGAAAGGAAACAATAATGATAATAATAACTATTGACTGGCAGAGCCCTTTTACATCAAGAAACATTTACAGAAAAACAAAACAATTTGGTAACATGAACATGTATTTCTACAGAGCAATTGTGGTTGTAATTATAAAAATAAAATGATAAAATTGCACATAGTAATATATTACAAAACATGAAAAATGAAGATAATATTAACTATTCTAATTAAATGACAATGAATTTAATTTGTTTTTTAATGTGTGTAAGCTTATGTTAAATAGGTCAACTTCATTACATATCTGGTTAGTATTTCTCATTAAGCGATGCATGGGCGAGTAGTACGTATAATTCCTATCTAAAGTAGGTAATGAAAACATAATTTTATGTCTGGAATAGATAGATGGTACATGAAACCTCAACATCCTAATTAACTCAATAGAATCTATGTGCCCTTGTATTAGACGATATAAAAACACAATGCCTGCATGGACTCGTCTAGATTCCAATGACGGTAAATTCAAATCTGAGAGTATGAAACTATGACTGATGTCAATTAGATTGAATTTATGTGAAGTCATACGTAAGAATCTATTTTGCACTTTCTCAATGGCCTGTTTATGTATACTATAATATGGTGACCATACAATAGAGCTATATTCACAAATTGGACGAACAAGTGAACAGTAAAGTAGCTTATATATCTCAATGTTATTGAAATCCTTTGAGGTTCTATGTACAAATCCCGTCATCTTATTAGCTTTAATTGTTATTGAATTAATGTGTGGAATAAAAGTTAGAGCAGAGTCAAAGATGATACCCAAATCCCTAATTTCAGAGACTCTGGCTAAATATAAACAGGATAAGGAGAGGGATATAGAGGGCAGAAAAAGAAGAATGGAAAGAAATGGGGGGAGAGATAGAGAGGGGATTAAAGTGGATTATGGCGGAATAGATGGGAAGAAAATGAGATAAAGCAACCGTTAAAAATGAATAGATTGAGGGTTTAAGGGGAAAAGGGTTATGTAGAGAAAGAGAAGAAAGAAATTTGGGAAGATAAAGGAGGATTAGGGAAGGGTAGTGATGAAAATGGGGAAACGGAAGAGGAGATGAGAAAAAGAGGGAAAGGACAGGGAAAGAGAAAAATGGAAAACTAGGAAGGGAGAGGAAGGGATAGAGACGAAAACAGATTGAGAAAAAATTGAATGTAAAATTAGAAAGGACGGGAAGGGTAAAGAAGTAGGAAGAGGGAGGGAGATATAAGGAGGGGGAAGGAGAGAAAAGTGGCAGTCTAAAGCCAGGGGGAGCATATGGAGAGAGATGTGATAGAGAGGAGGGTGAAGATGTAGAGTGCATTGGATAGGGCGGAAGGTGAGTGTGCTACGGAAATTGATGGTGATGTTGAAGGATGCGTGGAAGAAATTCGGCTGGAATGTCCGAGCCCTCTTGGACCGGTGTGTTTCCCCTTCAATCGGAAAGCGATCCAGTAAGAAGGAAGTTAGGGAGATGCGAACGTTGCCCTAAAGTTTGGGAAGAATTTTTGAAAGGAAAGGGGAGGGGAGGTTTGGTTGTCGTCGGTGGTGCTGGTCATGACGTCACGCCACGTACGCTCTCTCTTCTTGAGGAGGAATGGGTTAACCCGTATCTCACGTCACTTCCTGTCTTTTTAAGTGGAGGATCTATCGCGAAACGGAGTTTACATAAGTCCTGTGGGCTCGCCTTGTGTAATGAAAAAATCTCGGGATCACTGGGGGGATTTAAAAGGAATTTCCTTCCCTTAGTCAGTGAAAGTTTTACGACGCGGTCATGTTTTATCAGTAGTCTGCCAGGTACGTGTTAAGAGGCTTATTCGAAAGTTAACCTTGGAGGTTAGGACGAAAAGGTAGCGGGAAATTTGTTTGACAATAACAAATGACAGCATCGCATCTGGGGAGATTTGAGAGGGGTTCTTATAAATAAGGGTCACCTTGATGTATGAAACGCGGGGAAATTACCACTAAAACTTATCTAAAAGGTCATTTAGGATGATAAATCCATGTATCAGATCTGCAGTTATCTTAATTCGCGATTCTCGGTTTATCTTTTTCCCCTAAAAGTGGACTTCACATAGTGAAAATTAAATGTATACTTAATTCATTTCATCCCCGTTCATTAATTTTTGTGTAAATGTATTTGGGATCTCTTTACCTTTGTAACCATACTCAATCTCTAACTTGCTCCTTCATAAGTATTTATCAATGAACCTCATTTAAATTATAGCTTACGTGACTATGATGGATTTTGCATAGATTTAAAAATTTAATTGGTTTTATAATAAATACAAACACTTTCTATAAAAAAATATTTTAATTTTTTTGCGATTCGGTGCGTATTATGCATAAATAAATAATAGCTTTAGAGTCACCCATATAAAAAAATCTTATTTAGAATTTTAATACTTTAAACAGGCAACTTTACCATAAGCTTTAGACACATTTACGCTATGTACTTTGGATTATGACAAAGCACACTAGCATTTGTGATGAGCCGCTAATGGGGAGAATAAGATGCCAACGGGAAAATATTATATCAGTAATATGCTTTTTATGCATTTTGTTTTTGAAGTAGTTTATCAGTTGTCAAAACTATGAACGGCAGTAAAACTTCTGTGGTAGAGGTCTTGGTATCCTTAAATAGACCTCATTATCTCTTCGGGGTGTGATAAACTTAAAATATGTGTTTAACTAGTGTTCAACAAAATCATAAGGAGAACTCGTGCTTCTAAAAGTTGTGTGAGTCAGTTTTTAACGATTTTATTCTATTTTCAACTTTATGGACAAAAATTTGTTTCCTGTTTTCAGCCAATTATGGTTAATGCAGCCCAAGTGCCCAGTACTTTCAAACGGTATCATATGCATATCCACGAATAAGCTTGGAAAGTAAGCAAATTAAAATATGTCTGCAAATGACTGGATTCTAAATTCAAGATGGAGTAGAACGAAACGCATACCGCGCCACGAACTCACATTAGCCTATCCATTGCACGTGAATTTTTCATGGGACAGATCCACGCAGGGTGATTTTCTTTATGCGCGTTTGTGATAAACTGAAATTTCGCGTGCGCGAGCTGGAATTGGTTTCGTTAATGTTGTCGTGCGTATTGCTCCAATCCCGAAAGAGTAAACGCGGCGTTGTTTTTTCGTCTCGGTCGCGGGTGACCGTGAAAGCCATTACTCTTCTCCATAGCAAGTCACCGTTAGTGGATCTCAAGGCGACTTTAAATTCCACTTAAGTGGCGGTATTTTATGACGGCAGATTTGGTTTCGCTTTGCGTTGTACAACGTAATCTCTTCATTCCTGCGTATAATTTATACATTTATGGAGCTGAAGCTGGTCGTAAAAAACGAAACTTTCTGTCAGCCGTAAACATAAAGAAATGTGCCAAATTAAATCATATGTGTTACCTAAGAGTTTGATTGCAGTAACTATAGCAACATCTGTAGAACTTAAACTAAATACAGGAAAATCACAAAAGATATTAAAATTGTTAAACCTTGTTTAAATGGAACACTTTTCCTGACAAAAGCGTAGCTTGTAAAATATCTTTAGGGATAACGTATCTATATCTATACCTGAGAGTGCGAGTGCCGCAGTGCATTCAGTGCGATGGGGGACACCTCAACGACATAATTTTCAAAAAATAAAATATGGGAAAAAATCTCCACTTTCCGTACAAGCAGAAAATGTATTCATAATAAAATTATTTTTTTCCTGTAATTTGCTATTTAATTTTAAAATCCGTTCATTATTTATGCCGCACCCTTTAGAAGAGCGTTTTTTAAAGAAAGGGTCTCGATCCACCCCTATATCGAAAATCTCAAAAAGGAAATGATCACTCAGTGCATATACAGCTGAAATTAATTGAAAATGAAGAGGAAAGGCTTTATTCTTTATATTAAGACCAATATTTTATTATTGCTTTATATTACAAACTCAAATCAGAAAATTATAATCTTTATGTGATTTTCCCTTTCACTGGGTCACGGGACAAAAATTTGGAAACACTGGTCTAAAGCATGGTATAAAAAAGTCGTATAAGCGAAAATATGGGCAAATTATATGAGAATTTCTGCTCTCAGGTGGAATTTTCATGTGGAGGTTTGATAAGTATAGAATCCCCAAAGCTCCTTTTTCTGTAAACCTTGGTAGTACTATCAGAAAATATTCGGTCTTTAGAGTGAAATCTATTCATCTTTTTGTCTATCTTTTATAGCTGTCGTATTTCTATATTTCTATTAGAGCCAGTTTTCTCAGTGTTTAATTTATTAATAATACTATTTTTTTTGCATAGTCTCGTGTTTATCTGTTTCAAAAAGGGATATATTTGAGATAACGTCCCATGAAAGAGAAATCTATAAAATATTTTATTATTTATTATATATTGTTATTTAATAAATAATATGCGAATACAAAGTAAAGAATTGTTAGATTTGTCTAAGTATATTTTCTCATTGTAGCAGCAACTTCTGCGTACTTAGGAGGGCTGTGATATTAGAATTTTTTTGAAAAAGTGCAAGTTGCACTTGCATTAAGCTGTTTTTATTTTTATAAATTTCTTATATGGCGCATTCAATCAAACTTCCTAAAAAGCGATATAATTACCAGAACGAGAGAATGCTGTGCATTTTATATGCAATTCTTTTTGCGTAGCATACGTTGGTAAGGGTATCCAGTGGGGATATGGAGGGAATACATAGCGGATAAACCTATATCTACATATTCCTTTATTAGCAGGGTTACCTGAAACTGCAGCTCATAGGTTTCTTAGTTGCACAACGAGGCAATCTGAAGGTCGTTTTTACCCTTTTATATGGGGGAAGTCTGACGTTGAACTGCAGCTTTCAATTGACCTAAATAAATTTTCCTATTATGTTTTCAGCAGCTTTTGCACTTTCACGTGATAGGGGCTATTTATTAAACAATAATTTTTAATTTGTTTGCAAATGCGGCAGGTTTTTTCTCTTACTTTATTCCCCTCTCTTCTCTCAGCTAATTTACGAAGTTGGTGAGGCAGTTTAGTATGCCTCTCAGTCATGTATTTATAAACTCTGAAAATATAGATTAATATATTGAAAATGCAATAGACGATCGCATATATGATCGGTCAAGAAAGCTGACCTATCGTTCCACTTTGGGCATCCGTGGCATTGCCATCCTTTTCCAATGTCAAGCCCAAAATATAGGTAAAGAAGTTGAGGTATGAGTATTTCACAAAACTGAAATTAATTGTCATTGATAAAATTTTATGGATATAAGCATTAAGTATATAAGTATATGGCCAAAAACATTATTTTCGGATATTTTTCGAACTAAATTTAGACTTGAGGAGTTAAATCAGCGATCAGCGGATATGGTAGATATCTATAAGCAGAGGCAGATAAAATAGCTCGGAAAAATAAAATTTTATAGGATTTCCACGTGCCTAAGCTACCGATTCGCCGCTCTCGTTCTTAAATTGTTGACCGAATCGACTGAGCAGTAAACATTATTACCGTTCTCGCGGATGATACGATATTTTCATCCGTATAAGGCGTAGTCAGCATTCTCTTTACAGAACAAGCCGTAACAGGCTAATCTATATGGACTGATATATTGTCGGGTAAACAACATCATGCGATGATGCCCGATCATATATATATTTAGGCAATGAAACCGTAACGGGAGTTCCAGCGGACGCCCCAAATTTATCCTGGCTGATATCGATACGAACGAGCGAATTTCGTGTCCAAAATATATAATAATAAAGATAACAGGAATGAAGGAAAGAGGACTAGCGAAAATCCTTCCCTATGAGCTCGGTCTTTAGGAAGAGGTTGGGGGAGGGGGAGATAGGTCTTTCTTCTCCGTTGAATGTAAAAATAGATAGCTCGAAGGGATTGGAAGACATTTCCTTACGCTTTTTTCTTTACCTCGTTCATCTCCCAATCTCGGTGACCGAGGATTGACAGATTGGAGGTTCATTCTTCGCATGGGGTTGTTGTTATTACCTCTTTTCGTTGGATGATTACTATCCGTAAAAGTCGAAAATCGATTTATTTTGTCTTTTAAAAAAGCGCTTACGAATTCAGTAGTAGGTATATCTCTCTGTCCGTCCGTCTGTCATAGTAGACGATTTATATGATATAAAAAGGTATAGCCGCACTATCTTCTTAGAATGAACATGCAGTGAAGAGAGAAGTTTAGCAACATTTTGGTGATTCTGCAACGTGCCACGCAAAACTTGTCTAAAGACACGTCTTACGCGTCTTACCTTGCAACTCTTTCCACAAGCGTGTAAAGGAACATGGTCTGGACCTTCCAAAAGCATTGTTTCCTTTTTTCCGGAGTATTTCGGCCTAATTATAACTTCGATGCAGCGTCGTATTTAGTTTTGCGTCGGTTCCAAGTTATTTGGTTGCCAAGAATGTGGAACAAAAGCTACCCGACCCAGATACTCCTAAAATTACACCTCAATTAAAGGTTTTTCTACGGGCGAACAGTCGAGATTTTAAGGTAAAATGAAGGTATGACGGAAACCTAAAATTCTTTTTCATTTAGTACGTGTATTATGCATATTTATAACATCACTGCATGCTATAAATGGACGTGAGTAGATCTGTAAATAGTGTGCTTTTAGATTGATTAAATCAGTTTTTTACATTTGCCATTTGCGCCTCAGTCACAATTTAAAATAATCTGGTATAATTACTAATTACTGTTCATACTATAACCCGACAACAGACATTTTCTAAATATTTAAATGCGCCTCACTAATCATAGGATGATTTACTTTAAACTAAAGTGATACATTTATAATTTGCTTTGTTCAAATTATACCATAATATGATACAGAATACATTTTATTGAGTTTTTTGGGTAAAATTTGTTTTATTTTGTTCGAACAGGTTTAAAGATTCGTCTGTTAAGTCCTAGAAGAGGTGTATTTTCCCGCTCGCAAATCTTCAAAGCAGGTTAATTTCCACTTATTTTCTAAGTGCGGCATAAGCCCATCGATTTACCCTATTTACCCGATTTTAAAAGGGTAGGCCACCTTGAAAGGGCGAACTGACTAATTTTATTACACAGTTTGTTTTCTTTCATAATTCGTGTAAGAGTTTCAATTACCCAACTTAAATGAACGTGTCATATATCTTTTTCTATCAATACGTCGGCTTTTAGGCTTTTCAATGTAGTATGTGGACCTAAATACACATCTACAGTTGAAAGAACACCCTCTATATATTTCCTGCGGTTATTTGAAAGAAACCTACAGGACAAAATAGTTTATGGTTATTAGGTATTACTGTATAGATATTGTAATTATTATTCGGTTTCCTATAAAGAGAAGTTCATCGGCGTAATACCATTGAAATTTATTTTTCCCGTTTCTATGCTTGTATTTTTGGAGAGTCGTCTAAAACTCGAGGTAGCCGTCGATTCATGTAGATACGGTAAATAACGTAGTACGAATTATATGCATATATTCATACTTTCTTGGAGATTAGTTGTATTGGAAAACATTTTGATTAACACAGCGATGAAAAATAAAACACACAAACGCACAAAAACAAGCTCCAACACTTCGTATCATTTGTTTTGTATTACATGTTCGCGCAATATCTTATTAAACAACTGAAGAATTTATTGACATCTTCGTGAATAATAACGTCGTCCAAGAACTGACTTTTCCTCAGAGTTCCCGAACAAAAAGTCCGAAACGTCTGCTCTCAGTCCCTCTACGGTTTGAGATGTGGATGAGTTCAATCGAGGTCGTTAATCACGTGGGTCTGAATGGAAGCAGAAGATGGGATGTCCGAAGGGAACCAGAAAAAAGTGCGAGAAGACTTTGAGATAGGTCTCAAATAAATCATCATCGTTTCAAATTCTTTGGTGCTCAGAATGCCGAAGAAAAAATCATTTGAAAATCCAGAAAAAAATGTTGAAGAATGCTAAGGAAAAAGAATTTTTCGCCATTTGGCCTCCTGCGTGATTTCGAAGTCTCGAAGAAATATGGTTTTCTGGTAAGGACGTGCCGTCGTGAGAAATTCGAATGTGTTTTGTGGTCATTTTCATGGGAATCGGAAGGTAAAAATATAGAATATGATTTAAGTTGAATTCGAAAATTCTTAGAATAATTCTAGTTGCATTACCACTTTGACTGCCAACTAAATTGTCTTTATCCCTGCAGAGGCCAAACCATAAAATTTAAATTTAAGTGTCCATCTATTCATAAAATAATGTATCGGTGTGTGTATAAATTATGGAAATACTCTTCATCACAACTAGGATATTGTTGCATGGAGATAGCCGAGTGATCAAGCATGCACTAATAAGCATTTTTTCATTTGCCTATCGAAAGTTAATCAATATTTAATATGGGTGCCATGAAAGGAAAATCCTCAATAAATGAAGTAAAATCAAAGAGGATTAGGGATTGTTACACGAGGCTGATATGGTTCCGATGACTAATGCGAATCTGACGCATCCGTGATTCAACTCTCATTATGGACCCTTTATCCTCCTTGTTCATATTACATATCTTGTTACATAGCTAGAGAGAGAGAGAGAAAGAGAGAAAGTTAATTACCGCCCAATCATTCGATTAAGCCCCGCGTTGAAATTGAGCGGCGGAAATCAGGAATTAAAAATAACATTGGAGGTAAATCGATTAATTTTGACGAATTTGTTAACCCTTTGCTTTGAAGCGAGTTCGATTAAGATTTTAATTTCGAGTGAGAATTTGATGAATGTGCATTTTGTACCTTCATGGAGTGCTCTTGAAACCAACGTTGAAATAAATATTAAATGTTTTTATTACGAATGTGAAGTGCGCGGTGGCGTACGTTAAACGGTGCATTAGCCAATTTGAAGCTTTTTGGTGGGTGCCGTATGGACCCTCTCACTTGCGCAGATATTTCTTTTACGAAGGGGACATTGAAGTTTTTCACTGTCTGACTGCTCTATTTTGGTGTTTTCCACCTAGCCGAATGGATTTTACATAGCATATATTCCAGTGGATGTAAATAAACATTTTTATGCATATATGCCGTTAAAAATTGATGTAAGGATCCCTACAGGACCTGGAATTTGGGAATAACTTGCGACCGTGAGAAAATTTTTCTTACGATCGGGAATCGAAGAAGACATTCGAATGCAGAAATGGATGTATGAGTCTGCTGCGGTGGTTCAGTGGTAGAATATCCGCCTGGCACGTGGAAGACCCATAATAAATAGAATTTTTTTCCTGGCTTAAAATATATTCATACATATTTTGTGTTTTTAATAAGTAAGAATAGGATTTTATCGCAATTTCTTCAATAAATTTTTGCATTGCCCTTTTGACGACGACTTAAAGGTTTAACGTTTTTAGTTGGAGAATCATAAACTAAAAATTGGATTGCCGACTTTTTTCAACAGTTATTGTCCAAAAAGTAGAAAAGTCACACTGAATATATAAGGGTTCTATTCTAAAAAAAATAATAAAAGGAAAAATTGAAAGAATGAGCTAAACATGTTGTATAATGAATGTTAATCTACTTAATACTATATTTTGAAGTGTGTGTTTGTTGGTTTGTTCATGGAACTCCTCCTAAATGATAAAAGCTGGAATAACCAAATTAGATACGATTCTTCCTTACATCCTAACTTAGTGAATGGTCAAGGTTTGGTCAACCGGGATTAATCAGTGCTTCCAATATAGGGATTAACATTTTTCCATAAGATAACACGTATGAATCCATTTCCTGACTTGCAAGGTATTCTTCCTTCAAGCATTAAAATACGTAAATATGGACCGATTTTTTTCGTTTTTGCTTTATTCGACGAATAAAACTCTGTACTATCTCATTCCTACGAAGTTTACATCTTATACGCTCGAGGTTTTCAGAAATATGCAATTTGTTTCGGAGTTGGTGGATTTCTCGTACCCCTCCCAGGAGTTGCCAAGGCGGCCGTCATTGTTACCTCCGATTCAGTTAGCGTCAATGAAGCTTACAAATAGACGAAAGTTTAGCGTTATTCGATTCGTAGTTTTGTTTAAGCAACGAAACGATCGATGTCTATGGATAGCAACGTAAATAGATATTGATTATTATTCAGGAAGAGTTTATAACGATTGATGTAAGTAATTGAACCTTCTTTCGCCTATTGAATACTGGAATCTTACATTTTTTTAAGTAAAATCATTATATTTTACATTATAATGTTTATTAACGTAAATAAGCTCACGTATCTGGTGTACATTTACCGGAGTCAGTGTTCAATCATGGACAACTGTACGTTGCTTTCTCACGGGTTTCTTGCTTACAAGACATAAAAGTAAATATTTCAGCGAGGCATAATTACACTAGAAATGAAGCTGGATTTGGCGAAAGTAATATGATAGGAAATAAAATTATCGTTATATTTGAATGCAATAGGCTCGGAAACGGATTGTTACAAGCAAATATGATTAATTGTTAAGAAAATCTAATTGTAATTTAAAAAGCATCTACTATATAGGTATTTTAAAGAGTTTGTATGTTGTGTTGTAGCAGCTTCACTAAATCCGTTGAAATTCAACGGGAAATTCTGCTAGTAGGTATTACGTAAAAGTATTCCTGCCATAAGATTATCTTTTCAATGCACGACTCATAAATGACAGTGAAGTTCTTCGTTTAACGATGGATTTATTCTTTTTTCGGACGATACGGATGCAATGTGGACAGAAAGCTACCTTCACAACAATAGTTGCAAAATTACTCAACTTAGAGATAGAAACTTTGTTATATATTCATTTCATTTTGAATACGGACAATTTTTCGTGACGTGAGAAAATCCTCATTTTTCACCCGGCTGCGCTCACCTCCTGGAGAGTGAGAGGTAGAAAACGGAAGGGAGAATGAGAGTTTAGTGTTGGAATGAGAGAGAGAGAGAGAGGAAGGAGTGGTTAGTTTTTGCCAGAACTCGAGAAATCCTCACGATTGTTCGTACTCGAGAAGTTGATGCCATAGTCCGTGTCTAAGCCCTGAAGGGCGGTCTTAACCTGGGATTGGGGAGGAAAGGATACGGTGAAGGTTGAGAGGGAGAGAGAGGAAGCTTACTTCTCTACGTATATACCCTTCTGGCGATTCATGAATTGCTTCGCTCTGCACGAAACTTTGCGTTTTTTCGTTTAGCTTTTTATATCGTCGCGCAATTTAACTCTAACAAACCAAAGTCTCTTCCGTGAGTTCATTCCCTTCTTCCTCTTTCTCCCTCCGGTGCGTCCTATACATGTACGTACTTTCATTTGTTTCCACCTTTCTCCGCCGTCCCTATTTTTGCAACTGCCTCTCTCCAACTTTCAAACCTTCATTGAGTATAATTCCCTCCCTTTTGAGCTCAAATCTCAGCTGGTTGTATAGGTCATTTTTTATTTTTAAAACATTTTCTTTTATTCGAAGCTCGAAGTGGGTAGTAAATATTTGAACGTTATAGATAAAATATGCCAAAGGTAGATCGTAAATAATGTATTTAATTGCAGCGAATGCTTAATAGATTTATATCCCTTTGCGCTTTAACACTTGCCATATTCAGCAAAAGAACGCTGTAATGTTGAGGTTTCTTGACAGCATGTAATACTTTATGAAGCATACGTTTTCCAATCATTGCATATGTTCAATGATGGAGAACCTATGGCACGCGTGCCATAAGTGGCACGCAAGACGATTTTGGTTGTAACGCCAACGAAAGACGAAAACCAATCAAAGCATTTAACATACTTATTTAGTGCCGAAGAAACATTTGTGTTATTTAGTTAACTATTGTAAACATTAGTTTTATGGTTAAAAATTTCAATCTCTTATGTCTTGTTCACAAATTTAATTTAGTTGGCACGGAAAAAAATCAAGGACTTTTTTATGGCACGCGAGACGGAAAAAATTCGAGCAAGTTTTAATCATATTTTCGATCTTTAAGGCTTTATTTAACTGCATATGCACGGAAATTACCGAGAACAACAATACCGGTAACCATGGAATCTTATTATTGAAATGTTAAAAAATTTACCAATACTCGAGTATAAATTCAAAATATGAGCGAATTTGAATGAGATTATGTATTTGACGGTAAGAATTAGAATCCTCATTCATTTTGGCCTGTTTTAATGCAAATTTCGCGTCGATAGCTTAATTTTAAGATATTTTAAAGAATAAAGGAATGAAAGTCTTCAAACCAAAAAGGTGATTTTTACGTGCTATCTTATGGGAAACGACATTCATCCTCAGGAGTCGAACCCGTGACCTTGTTCGATATTTTTTTAGTAATAACATAGAGATTCATTAAGACTGAAATCCTGAGAAATTTCAGACTTCTAAGTTTATTTTTAATCGAATTATTCACAAAATTAGACCGTTACGTACGCATCATGACCATTACGATTTTATAACATAGAGAGATAACGTTGCGACCAATCATTCATTGTAAAGAAATCATAAATCATATGTTTACCTTCGTTACGTAAACTGTTTAATTAACGTGAGCGGATACATATGTAAGTTTAAAACAGTTATAAATTAAGTGTACGAAATTTAAGTTTTTCCCATTAGATTAGAAAAATTACATAAGGTACGGTCAATTCTCTTTGTTTGTATTTTTTTTTGGCATTGGTAAGATGAAAGCAAAAGAAATAGAAAAAAGCTCCCTTCTTTCGTAAAAAAATCACGACTGTTCGAACGCATTAAAACAAATTTTTTTTTGTTCAAGTGCAGCTTAACACATTTTAAGAAGCCAATTTTAAATAGAAAAGTATCGGAACATTATTTGTGTAAAAATTGTGATGTGTTTGCATAATAAAGACTAAAGTAAGATCTTAATTGAAATTAAATAAAGTCTGCAAATCTTACTTTGAGAAAACGATATTTGTTTTTATTAGCTTTTTTACTGTGTTCCTGTTTAAAAAGCTTTTTTTGAATGATCAATGTAATTTAAAATTTTTTTCAGTTGTAAAAAACCGCATTTTTGGACAGAAAAATAAGGCATTAAATGTAGTTTATTAAGGAAGTTTTAGAATTTTAAAATTATCAAAAATATATTCACTACGCATGCATTCAAAAAAAATATTTTTCCCGTCCTAGGACGGGCGGGTACACTAATAAGTATATTCAGTATTTGTAGCTGGCGAAAGTTTTAGATACTAAAATCCCAATCTGTTGCGGTAGATTATATGCAACCACGGTGTGCACTGGATGCTATTTAAAGGACACAGCAAACTTAACGATTTAATGAAATGGTAAGGTTAAATAAATTTAACGTGTTATAAAAACCATTCTTACGTTCACATATAATTAACTTCGTAAATTTTAAACAGTATTTTCTTCACAATTTTCTTGTCACTCTGTGGAAAAACGTTTCTTACTCATAGCTCCAAACATAGTTCCCTCTAATTTTTTTCATACATAGGCGGAATGAATATCGCTATGCGCGCCTACATGACGCTAGTGCGCGGATGTGCACCGGGGTTGACGCGGCCCTGTTCCGATATATTATAAAATAGACACAATCGTGCGCGCTTTAAAAATTTAGTGCGCGGCACTTCAAAAACTGCTGCGCAGTCGCCCAGTCGCGTAGCTTAGGGGGAACCATGGCTCCAAATATAAAAATGCTCTCTCAGATACATTTGGTCACTGGAGAAGGTCTTCAGTATTTAGAAAGAAACTTCTTGCAGGTGAATTTTTTCTTTAATTTCCAATTTATTCCGCAATATGTCTTTTTCCAGTATTTTAATTTAGCTCAATCACAAATCGTTTGACGTCCTCAAAAGGCTGCAATTAAATGTCGTAAAACTCTAACCCTCGTATATTGCTCCGAATACTGAAAATATTTTCTATGATTTTATTGAGTTTTCGCGTCGATATTGGAGCACCTCCTCTCGTTGCTATGGTTACGTGAGATTCGTAGAAGTAAGGGAGGGCGAATACGTTCCTTTTTAATATGAGAATTTTATGAACGTTTCGAAGAATTCATCTCTTGATGGCACCATAGAATTCTCGTTCGAAATGAATATTTGGATATTTGTGTACGTTTTCCGCCAAGGAGTTAGGTATTCGTTTCATAAATCATTTATGCCCTAATTTTGTATTGGTTTTTTCTTTACAACTTCCTTTGCTTCAAGTTATCATTCCTTTACGCCCTTAATTACTTCCTGTCATTTCATTTTCTATGACTCCTTGCCTTCAGTCTTTGTCTCACTTTTCTTTTTCACCTAAAGATCTCCGTTTCTCTTTGGAATCCTCTTCGCTCTCTCTCTCTCTTTCTCTTATCTGCTAATTCCGAAAGATTACCTCAATTTCTTAATCTTCGTCCAAACATCCGCCCTTTCCTACTTTTTCTTTTATTCGAGCCAAAGCATCCGAATCTCTCATCGCACTCCGTTCTCGTTCCTCATTCTGTTTTGAATTCATTAAACTTCACCGTTTGACTTCTTCATACTTACTTTGTTTCTCCTAATTTCTTGTTGACGTTGAATTCAAGCGGGAATTATATTCATGAGGCTTTTTCCAAAAAGAGATAGTGGAGCTTGAAAGCGATTGAAATATTTTTTGTTTGCAAATAATAATATTTCTCTACAGCTGTTTTACAAGAAAGAGTAATCATATATTGTCATTATAATACAGGAAGGATTTTGATCACGAGTATCGCAAAATCAAGTGTTGTAAACACTACCAATATTTCAATTGAATTTTTATATTTTCCGGAAGTTTTTAAATGAAAGTCTTTCCAGTTTTCCTTTCGATTGGATTCTAATGGAAAGGATATTTGAATTTCAACATGCAAAGAATAATACAACGAAACAGCTCGCCAAACGACTGTTTATAGCTCTTTTAACTTACTCTAGGAAAATGTTCATAACACGTTCTTTTCTCTAGACTTAGATTTTATTTTGATTATTTTAATAGGTAGAAGATTATTATTGTTGTCTGTCTTCCATCTACTGCGCATTCCGAACAGAATTTCTTGGACACGCAATGTATACGAGTGAAGGTATGTTTTTCGGTAAATAGGTCGCAAAAGCAACGTAATTTTGACTAGGAACTTTTTCGCCCAATAATAGGGAATAATAGGGGTTTTCTTTGATGTATCTCCTTGAGGACATCCTCATTGATACTAGCATAGCTAGCTTGGACCAAACCTAATATAATATTCCCGTTCTGAAACATGAGAATTAGTGTGCCACGGTAGTTCAGTGGTAGAATATCCGCCTGATAAGTGGTAAGATCTGGGTCCGATTCCCGGTAATGGCAGATTTTTTCACCTGTTTCCACATTTCCCATCATGTCAGCTTATGTCTGTCGCATAAGGATATTCGGATCATCCAGCCCATCAATTTAGATTTTACTTAATAAAAAGATCTGTCTTCACGTTTTAAGCATTGTATTAAGTTTTTAAAGTAATAATATAATTAAATCGGACGAAAGATTTTTCACGAAATTGGAAATCAGCGAAAGCCTATTTGATATATACTACAGTCATTAAGTATTTAAAAAAGTAAAATTACTGCTTTTTATTTCTGTAACTCAGGCTGTAAGTTCGGCTACAATTGAAGTTTGTTGTTACTAGCTCAAAAACAATCGCTACTGTCCATTTACTATGAGTTTACCAACAATAACAAATACGATCACATATATTCATACTCCCGGCCGGATTCGAACGTACGATCCTTGTGTTGGCATCCAGGCACCATTACTACCTCTAGAAAGATCGGTAGTTTTAAAAATAAATGTTAATAAATTTTTTACTAAAACCCTATTACACCCTCTTTATTCTATCTATATTTTACTTTCAAAATAATATCATTCTAACGCAATATCACATTCCTAATTTTAAACATCTAACACCATCGTCTTATTTGAATTAAATTTCTCTTGTCCTCTTTTCTTCTTCTCTTTTTTAATATATTTCTTGCCTTGTAGGTCTGAAACCCTCACCGCCTTTTTTCGTTCCATTTATATATTTTTTCTTTTTATACCACTGCGCGCTTCATATGAGATAGACGAGGAGTTTTCTCAGAATTCTGTCCCTATGGAGTTTCTTGTAGGGAATATCTCTTCCGATTTTCCCATTTCTCTCTATCCATCCTCTTTCTCCTTTTTACGCTATCTCTCCTATTTATTTCTACTTATATTATTCCAGTATTCCTCCACTTCTCCGATTCTATCTCCTATCTATTTTACCTTCACTTTCTTTCTTCCACTCACCATTCACCATTATTTATGCCTTCACTTTACTGATTTTTAAAGATATTATACTCCCCAGCGTCTAACTTGAACTCTGAAATGTGTGGAGCTCTCAAAAACGGATCTGGCCAATCTCTGACCAGGGACATTGTGCACAATTGCTGCCCCAAATTTCCCTTTGGTTTTTTTTGTTTACAGTAATACCTCGATATACGAAGTAAACTTAGTTCGTATATTGAAACTTCGTCTATCGAATAACATTAATATAATAGGTTGCGGTACCAACTTTAATAATTTAAAATTTTCTAACATAAACCTTTTAATAAGTACTAATCGCATTTTTAAAAGATTGTATTTTAAAATACTATTATACTTTTTATTGTACATACATTGTAATCACGATAACACACTATTAGAAGTAAAAAATATACGTAAAATTTCACTTACTTGCTAACGTGATAACTTTCCGTGATTTTATGACTGCTCCAACAAGATCTGCACATGGTTTCTTTAGTTTCGGCATTTTGGGGTAAAATAACATTCTTCGGTTAAAAATAGTCACTTTTTGCAAATTAAACACTTTATGGTGGCGAAAAAATACACGTCAGAATTCTTAAAACGAAGATGGCGTTACGAAGATAACTTCAAAACAGTCAATACCTATGGAACACTTGAAACGAACAAAACTGGAGAAAGGTAGATGTACTGCGTTGTAATGAAACTGATGTTCACTGCCTAACTAAGATCATTCCATCATCATGTACACTAACATTGTAGGCGTTGATTGAATCGGCTCGATTGTCATGAATACTAAGTTCGTTATAGCGAAACTTCGTATACTGAATATTCATATATCGAGGTATTGCTGTATATGATTTGGCAACATCGTCTCCTCCTCTGCCCTCAGAACCGTTACACTGCATCATCTATAGCCATTACTATGCAAGTTTTTGCATAATTATTAACTATTTCTGGTATGATTTTGTAATATCTATTATTCTCTCCTTCTTCTGTTCGATTTCCTCTCATCCTCTCTCTTTCACATTCCTTTGTCAATCACGTGACAAAAATATTTCGACGCTGTCCTTATTTGGCACCCTTCTTATAACTCATGTCTGAGCTTTCTACATTGTTGTCCTCGTATATAACAATTGTGGCATGAAACATTTAAGCTTTTAGTTGACATAAAATCTTTCCTACCAATGAGATAAAAATAACATTTTTTTCATAACGTCGACCGCTAAAAGCCGTCATATTTCTGTTCTTTTCCTGTCCGAACGGAAAAGGAGCATTTTTTTCTCTCCTCTCTTTCCTTGGCAACCGCCTTGATTTCGTTCTGTCGAAAACCACTTCTTTTTGCTGTACTTTTTTTTACACTGCTATGTGTCAAACGTTCACGTTTCAAGCGTTCCGCTCCCGTTCTCATAGAAGATTCTCACTTATCTCCACCACCAGATCAATGGCTACCATCGCTTTCCTTCTCTTTCGCCCATTTTCCTCGTCGCGTTCCATCTGCCACCTCAAGCCTTCGGATCATTCTTCTTTTATCGAGATTTCCTATTTTATTCACCTTTTCATCTCATTTTTAATCGCATCTTTGATGGATACCACGCCATATTAAACTTGCAACACAAACTTAAGGTTTATTCACCTTTCTCTTTAGACAACTGTCAGTCGTGATACCAGTTTTATAATTAGTTACGGGCTCCATTTCAACATTTCCTATTTAACGCGTTTTATTTTATGAACGCGTTTGTTTTTACAATATTAGTCCGTCTGTGCCATTGATTAAATCAAAATAGCAAGTAAACTATAAGAGACAGAAGGCTGAAATTTGCAGAGTGTATGCGATACATGATGCCATTTATTATTCTGTTGAAGAATATTTTTTGAGAAATCGGTGGGTGGCATGGGGTGCCTTCAAAATTTCCAAATTAAAATTCTCATAAAATTGTTACCGAAAGAAAGTTTAAAAATTTCAATATTTCTCTTACCTTTAATGTAATAAATAGCACTGCAGAAGAAATGATTTTCGTAAGTCGGTTGATGGTGCCTTCAAAAATTTCAAATTACGATTCCGAGCATATGGCTTCAGATTTTAATTTAATTATTGAATAAATTACTGTATGTCATATATATAGTAATAAGTTGTAAATCATTTACATAACATAGATTTTGAAGTAATATTTTAAATTGCTTTTATATTTAGGAGCTATACTTTCATCTGGGTCTTTTCAGTGCGCACTTGTTTTGGTCGTACTAAAGTAGTAGCTCTGCATCCTGTCATGAATGCTTCACTAGATGCAAAATTTAATTTTCTTCTTCTATGCATTCCATTACTTCAGTAGCAGATTTATAGATCCTTCAACTTTATAAACTTTGCGTGTTGTTTTTTCGTTTCCTTTTTAACGTTTTCCCAGGATTATATCTTTTTGAGACTTTTCTTCCTGTCTTATTCTTCTGGAACATACAATATTTTCAGTTCCAATATCAACTTTACTTTTCGTTTTCCGTCTCATGTATTGTAACCGAGCCCTTGTCCGTAAAAGCGTTCCAGTCCACGTTCTTTTTGAAAGTTGAAAGAAATTGAATTTTCTCCATCCTGGCCGCTAGCCAAAAATCCAGTTATATTTGAGGACAGTATAAAAACTAGAAGAAAATGACATTTCCTCTGCAGTCAGTATAAAAGTCATTATATTGAAAACCATTGGTGCTAATTTCCTAAACGTATTATAATATTAAAATCTATGATGAAAATGGAGAAGTTACGATATTAGCATGGACAAAAATATTTATCTACCTCCTTTTATAGCGAATGTACTACGAACAAAATATAATTTGTGCCTTATGCGCTCTATTACCTCTCAAAGATGGTGTAACACTATGCTACATCATTCCTCATTATTTAATTGAAGTATAGGGAATGAAATTACTAAAGTGGTCATTGCGTTGAAAAGTGGCTGAATATGTCGACAAAATTATCGTAATGACTGTAAAATGAAGCCATATTTACTGAATTAATCTGCAAGAGTAAGAAATACAACAGTCAACCTTCACCTGTTACTTTTAAAGCTTGGCGACAGAATCCACCCACCTACATATGGGTCAATAGGTTATTCGGTCCCTTTCCTCGGGCAAACGGAAAGTTTATTTCGTCACATGATTCAGAAGATGACAATAGAGAGCATTGTTTCTTTTTAAGTCACAGACTAAAAAAGGAGATCAGAGGAAGGGAGGAATGGATCATGTTAATGTATTCGGACGTGAAGGATTTCTATGTAGGGGATTTAGTTCGAGAAGTATCGATTTTCAAATCTTTAAGAGGGAAAAAAGAAACCTCCCAGGCTCCCCTTTGGGAAGAGAGGTCTCGGAATTATGAGCTGCATAACCGGCTCCTTAATATCTTCTCTCTGTATTCACTCCATTTTCTCGGCTTAACAGGTTCCTTGAGGTGATAATGAATTAAGTATAAGCCCTCTACCGACCTTTTGCCCCGTTCTCTCTATGTCTTCTCCTATCCTTCAAGCATATCCAATTTAGCCAACTTCAACTTACTTAATGCGTTATTTTTTTATATCCCTGCCTTCATATCTCACACCCAGTCTCTGTGAGCCTATCGTTGTGATAGTATCAACTAATTTTGATTGCATCCTGCAAAAGGGTTAATTGAATTTGGCACTTACGTTTCATTACCGTTGGAGAAGTGGGGTGTATTAACTACGAGGGTTTCCGTCAGGTGTCGAAGAGAGCTACGTAGTTATATGAATACAAAACGAAGATATGTATTTTGGTCAAATAAAGTGACACAGTTATGAACATGATTTAATTCATAAATTTTCACTATAGATATCTTATCATTTATAGAATATTTGTCTGTTATTTATTTATGTATAGACTATGAGTCCCGGATATCATGTTACTTTTCGCACACGAGGAAATATCCCCGAAATCTTCCACAGTAAACGTTTTCTCTCATAGTGAATTGCGCATGTTTCTAAAGAAAATAACCTCAATCTTCCAAGAAATAAAATTATTTATGATGATAACTAATCAGCGTTGTTTTTACAGTGATTGTATTCTTTATCTGGATTATTTTTATTATGAATATTACATTCTGATTAATATATTTTGTATATCCTTATAAAACCCTGCATGATTTCTTAAATTCCCTTTTTCATTATATTTTAAATAAAAACGCATTCGATATTGTTTTTACATTTTTTATATTAGACCTCATTTGATATTACGATACAATATACGCAGTAAACATTTGTAACATTAAATTTCTTGTGAATGTTTTCTTTACACCCACTTTTTGTAGTACTTAACCGAAGTTACTTTGTTTCTTTTCCTCAGAATCTGAAGACAAAAAGAAACGGTGTATCCCGCTTCAGACGTTTTTAAAAAACTCAGGAACATTCAGGGAAAGCCTCAAATGTAAGTAAATTAATCCAGGATTTTCTGTCGCCGCCCTACAATCTAATGCATTTTAATCATCTACTAAAATTCGGTCTCCTCATGAAAGTTTGCGAAAACAAGGCCAGAATGGAATATTTACAGCTACTCTGGGAAAGCAGCACTCATGTATGATGCACGATTTTGTTACTAACTCCTTTGCATTAATTACAGCATCTATTCTTTAACGTCACTTCTGCTTCATGCTTAAAAAAATTAAATGCATTTTAGTCTTCTCTTTTGAAGTATATTTTACACCGTTACTTCTAAATCTCGATTATTATAAATATTTTATTAAATGAAAACGCTGTACAATTTCATTGATTAAAATGTTTTAATTGGGTAAAGCTTTTAAACCTTAGCTCTCAATGAAATTGCCGCTTTTATGTATAGAATATTAATATTAAAATAAGGGTAGCTATTTAAAGAAAATTATTGCTTTTGAATTTGTATTATCTTAATAATAAATTATCTACTTATTTTCTGAATAGGAATAATTCCCGTCTGTGCGTTTATGCATAAACGCAGTGTTATTATTGTATAATTACCTACATTTGGATGGAATGTATGAGAATGTACATAATTCGGTGTGCTATTGTGAAGAGTTTATTCTGTTAATGATTAAAAACGTTACGATGAATTTTGCTGACTACAGATTTGTCGAAGTAAGACGTTTTTCGAGATAAAGGGCATCTGAGGAATTCAAGTAACATAGAATTCCACTCTTAATAATGCTTCATCCTGGAAAGAATGTTCCAAAGAACTGAAATCTTCCCCTTGAAAACCCGCGCTCTCTCAATTAAGGACAACTCCGACACTTTTGGCCAAGCCATGCATTTCTTCATTAGGATTTTTACTTTTGATAATTCTCCATCTTTAATAAGATTTATTTACTCAGGAAATTTTAACGAAGTCCATAGGAAGTTTAATTTCATTCCCTTCAAAGCCCTGTCCTATGCTAATCTTTTCTTAAACGAAAATTTTTTTTATCTCTCTCCTCATTGATGTTTTTCCTTTGAAAATTCCCCCTTTTCTTGAGTGTTCAAAGTGCCTTTTGATAAATATTTTACCGAATAAGTTTTCTAATTTAAACTGAATTTTTTATTATGTATTATGAATTTTTTATTATGTATGTAATCAGACCTAGTACGAAGCCCCCAAGTAGCTGGATTACAGGAGTACGCCACTACTCCCAAACAAACATCTCTAAAGCCAGTTAAGACAAATAAACTACAATATACAGCTGACATGCAGATTTTTAAGACAAGTGAATCTAATCATTTGTATTGTGTTTTCCACATTACTAATTTTTAGTAATTGGCCCCAAATTAAAAATGAAAATTATTAGTTTTAGTCAAGGAAACAAATGAAATGGAAGTGGCATAATGATTTTCTATTAGATGCCAACATTATGTCGGATTTGCATTTTGTCGTTGAGGTTTGAGTTAGGAGGCTTAAATTACAACAAACTTATCAATACATACTTCATCGGATACATTAAACGTAAAAGTAGATATAATTGAACAGAAATTACTAGCACGATTCACTTCATGAAATACAGAATTGAAATCAGTAAATAGGGCTTTCAAAAAATTCTCTCGCATTTTTGTTTTGTATTTTTACAATAAACACCTTTCCGAAGATCTTGTATGTTAGACTATTAAAGGTCGCAAAGTACGAGTACCTTCACTCACCTTTTAGAATAGAAAACAATGACGTTTTCTCCTTTTTGCCTGTGTTCTCGACCGAGCACATATCCAGTAATATCGCTTCAAATAATAAAAAGATAAAATTCGATATAGAGAACTCGGACAATTTGGGCCCTTAATTTTAAATCTGAAGATACTTCAATTTTGGTAAAAGGACATCTATGTTTGGGATTTTTTCTGGTGGAAAAATAAAACTTTTAATATAAGTGTGTATTTTTAGACTGGAGTGGTGAATTTAATAGATTTTAGACCATCGTTGAGTGAAATAAGATTTGAATGAATGTTAATTCTATTATACCACTTATATAATTTGAGAGAATGCGAGACAAACGAAAGAAAAATATGGCTTTGAAACGTTCAAACTTCATAAAATATGGTGGTTTCCTTTATCATATACTTTGTAACATTTGAGATTCGATCTGATGTTTCAGATTAATACTAATTATTTTGAGATTCGCTCTGATGTTTCGGATTAATGCTAATTATTTTGTTATATGGCTTTGAAACGTTCAAACTTCGTAAAATTTGGTGGCTTCCTTTACCGGATATTTTGTAACATTTGAGTCTCTCTGATGTTTCGGATTAATATTAATTATTTTATCTCTTCCTCACCGCGAATAAATCTTTCAATTCAACCCAAACTACAATCAAATTTTAATCCCCCTCTTCATCTCCATTCTCCGATGGTACCTCTAAGTTAGATAGAAGTTACGAGCAATTGATCAAAGGCAGAAATGTTCACACCTTCAATTTGCCTCGAAAAAAAGCCTTCTTTCAGAAACAAACATAAGACAGTTTTCAAAACTCATGTGTGTGAGAGAGAGAGAGAGGGAGAGACAGTGGTCCTCCGAAATTTGGATGCTATAAAAACTTTGAGATGCTTTCTGCCTCGGGAGTAGCTTAGCGATATGGAGAATTGTCTCTATTTGTTCTAAAGCGCAGGCGCGATCACCCAGATATCCAACCATCCAATGCAAATATATTTTCCCGCCCATCTTTGTCTATTTCACCTTCCTCCCTTCCAGCATCCCGTATAGTCCAAAGGATGAGACATGGGTCGCTATCGCTCAGATGCCTCCGGGACGTTCAAAACCCTTATACAGAAAACCCCTCCGACCGCAGAAGCCACGGCTCCTTATCGTCACGGCTTTTCCCCTTCTACTCATAAAACGGAACAACTGAGGAGCTAGGATGATTCATGTCTCGTCCTCTCCTGATCTTTGTGTAACTCTATTCCCCGCGGTCCCCTCCCCTCCCCTCTCTCTCTCTCTTTTACTCTGGTTTATCTCTCATTCTCACTCCTCTCACATTACTGCCTCGTTTATTATTCAGTTCCTACGCTATTTACGCTACTTCTCGCTATCTCTTTTTTGTTCGGCTCGTAAATGTAAGGCATGGTTCGATTCCGGTTCTTATTTACTCTATTGGTTTAGGATTGGTGGGCTGTTTTACTACAAGTGGCTTTTTTCCTTTTCTGGTTTTTCGATATTGTTTTGTTTTTGATCCAGAGAAATCGGCGTAACGTTGGACGCTGTCATGATGAATTTACTGCGGAGATTCTGTGCCTGGTTTTTGATTAAATTTCCTTTGTTGTTTGCTTTATGATCTAACGAATTGTGTGCAGCCATAGGGTTTCTTTACAAATGAGGTAAAAAAATAAATAAAAAACAAGACCATTCATATTATTATACAACTTTGAAAGTATGTGAGGCTAACGTCAATATTTCCTCGATTTGCCTTTATATATTCACACAATTGGTTTAACCTTGTTTTATCTCGATATATGTTATTCTGATGACCGAAGTGTTGCGTAATGTGTCTTTTTGCAAATGAATTCCTTTAGTAAGGGAAGATTTGATATAGATTGGTTCAGGTAAAAAGCTATAAAATCGATACGTATAAATTGTTTCTAAAAGGATATTCCATTCGTTATACGAAATTAATTGCATTGATTGAGTCTTAAGTATTCCAGCATGCTACCGCATCTCATGAAATTGGGTATTTCGTATATTACGGACGGAAAACTTTCATAACACTCGATCTTTTTCAGAGAAAATCCACCAATTATTTACATACAATTCGATTGGCAAATATGGAAAATGTAAAACATTTTATTTTTCCTTGAAATTTATACGGGTGGGGTATATCAATTGATAAGAATTTAATAACTCCGCATTAAAAATTTTTCATGAACTATTTAACTAATTTGGTAATCCGTAAGCCTTCAAATTATTGTGGAAAGGCCGCCTATAAAATGTAAGCGTCCCTTCAATTCCAGGTAGTTTTAAATCTGCGTAACTACTTGCGCCCCAAAACTCTCCTGATTAATTATGATGGCTACCAAGTCTCCCCCAAGCTTCAATATAATAGCTGAGCCTGCTGTACACGGTGGAGTGAGGAGAAATTTCAGGGTCTTTGTTTTTTAAACCCGCTTATTAGGCGATTTCCACCCGAATGAAAAGATACTTGCATGAAGGACTATTGTCAGTGAGGGTTTCCTTGCGTTAGGTGAGGTGAAAGGTTAAGGGGATGGTGAAACAAAAGGCGGCTTTTGTGAAGGACATTAACCTTACTAGGAGCTAATGCTGATGAGTAAGCCATTACTAGAGCTGAGTAGTGTGGATGGGGAGAACAAGAACGGACGTCAGTTACATTGTCTGCAATATCGACCCATTTAAACACCGCGTGGCTTTAATAGGACATCTGCGTTAGGATAGATGGGATGTGAGCAAACAGTCCTCCGGGAAGGTTGTTGAGGAGAGGTGATTCTCGCGGGAATATGATCGCGTTTTCAGCTGGGAAGGAGAAATTTGACATGCGGATTGGATTGCTGTTGATTTGATTAAATGTTGAATTATCCCCGACTGGTAAGGGCCTGCTTTCGAATTATTGCTGAATATGGTTTTCGGTGGAATTTATCATTGCCCTCATATACTCATTTCTATCCTTTGACGCGAATCTTCTCTGTGTTATTTACTGTTACCTCCCCTCTTACTCAATGTCAGCCTTAAAAATTTCACATCTCAAACCCATCTCCATCTCGCTGTTCTTTCGGGTCTTTTGATCTCCCTCAGAATCCATTTGGAACCCATACGTTATAGATAGATACATAATCGTCTTTATTTTCAGGGCGAAATTGAGACCACAAGGTCCCCTCTTCCATTTAACCCTACGTTACAAAATACATATTACATGAAAATATATTCAAATAGTCAAATGAAGATGAAAACAATCACAATAAAAACAGTGACTAGGTGTGAATATGCATATTCAGGAAAATTCTAACATAAAAAGATTAGATAATTGTGGGGAAAACCTAGGAAGAACCAGGCTTGGCCAACCTAGTAAAAACCCACGCAGGGTGTTCCAAAAGTAACGCGAGTTTCACTTATAAACTTTAAGGAATTTTGTTTATGATTTTTGCTCCCTTATTTATTCTTTATTAGCAGTGTAAATTTTGCATTCAGATAAAACGATCACCAGTGCTTTTCTATGAATAAATTTCATTTTAGTTTTTAGCTTCAAATGCATTTGTGACATAAAAGAAAAGAGTGCATTATCGTTACGAGACTATAAGTTGGAAGTTACGCAAGAAATGTCAAGGTGAAGAGATTTGAAATTTTAAAAACAAGCTCCTTTAGTATCGTAAGATTTATGCAAAAGTTTGAAAACATTGGATCAGCTTGCAATGAAATGAATGAGGGAAGCTTTCCTTAGTTGAATGGGAGCATTTTTAACATGTCGTGATTCATAAACTCACCACTCCTATCCATAAAACTTGAATCAGTTACTTTTATATTTTAACTGTATTTAAATAAAAATTAAAATTTCGCGTGACTTTATGTAATACCCTGTATGTCTGCACACACGTGTGTAGACATGCACTACGAGCCGACCTACAGAGGGCTGATAGATAACTTTCAATTTCCTCTTCGGAATTTCTGCGCTAAAGTTAGCCGCGCACACGATGGGCCTTATACTATTAACAATTAATCAATCCGAATGTCCACGCCTTAAAAGAAATACGGTGCTTCCTCGATTACTTTATGGCTTCTTCGTCCTCTCCTACTTTTTACGACCCCCTTGGTGACTCGAACCATTTTCCTTCTCTCCCTTCGCTCCCTCAATCCTTCTTCCGTGTCACTCTTTCCGCATCCCCCGGTTCTTTTGTCGATATGTCCTACCTCCTTTATCTCCTCATCCGTGTCCTGGTTTCTCCCTTTGTCTTTTTCATTTTGTTTGCTGTCCTATCGGGCGTCCTTTTCTCGTCCATTTCCTAGCCTTCTTTCTGATATTGTATTTTTCAGCCTCTTTGATACAAACCTTATCCTCGTTTCAATATTTGATCATCTTTCCTTTCTTTTTCGCCTTTAGATCTCTAATATCCGTCGCTTTTATCCTCTTTCCATCATTGTTATTAATATGTAAGAGGAATTTCGCATTATGCGCATCACATACTTTATCTTCTGCTCTCTTCTGCTTGGAATTCTTTGTCACCAACGAGTTTGTAAGTGAAATTTAGTGAACGTTCATTTATAAAATTAATTCGTTTAACAACTCGGAGAAAATTATCTTCAAATTTTGCAAAATACAGATTCTTGAGGATGCATATCAGTTTTTAAAAAATCGGGTAGCTTATGTCCAGTTTCATTTTCTCTTCTACCATTCCTTTATTAGCGTGATGTATTTGTCAATAATGTCTGAAGAAATTTAAGGTGTCCTTTTTGTATGTATCTTATGTTTATTCAAACTTACGATACATTTCATTTTCTCTTTTACCATTCCTTTATTAGCGTGATGTATTTGTCAATAATGTCTGAAGAAACTTAAGTAAAGGTGTCCTTTTTGTATGTATCGTATGTTTGAATAATCAAAATATTTTATTGGATTAAAGTTTGTTAAGAGTACGTGATGGCTTGTTTATCAGTAACGAATGCATCAGAAATTTGGGAATTGTTGTATACATTTATTTATTTGTTATGTAGATTTTTGACATAAATGTTTTCCCGGTTTTTATGTTTTTGTTAAATTAATTTTTGGATAAAATATATAACTCAACGTTCACAATGACCACCTTTCTAATAAGTAGCGGCTTCGTCTATAGTAGAAAATATTTCATTTTAATAATGTTTTATTTAAAAAAAATTAAGAGTTCCTGTAGCGGAGGGGACGACCCTATTACAATTCTCCCAGATTATTCTATTTTAGAAAGGAAAATGTAGTTGGGGAGGTGCTAAGTTGAAGTGGGGAACAGGGCGGCTTAACGAGAGAATTATTATTAAAATGCACCCACACAAACCGTGGAAACCCGAAAACACGGACCTATGTATCTAAAATTTTTGGTAACATTAAATAAATTTAATTTAATTTGCTCCCACGTTTTACTTTTTTCCGCAACCATAATTTATATTACTCCGAGGACGTTTAATTTATTGTAATTTACGGTGTAATTTGTCTTGCAGTGTGACTTTTTCTCGATGAGGTACGAGTTACAGAGGCTTGATAATGTGTACAACTGAACGTATGAGCATTCATCGTGCATGCTGATTTTAAATCCCTTGTTTTCAAGAAACATCACCTTTAATATTTCAAGAACTCATCCACTTATTTATTTTTAATGCAGCAAGTTCTACTTAATTTGAATTTCCAGATAAAAGTCAATGTTAAGTTTATTTGCATGTATTGTGTGAAACGATGAATTGGCTTTAATGCAGAAAAACGACCAAACCTAATATTAATAAGGAGAAAAATTATCATCTCAGGAATTATTTTTCTAACGGGTGAATATATAACTCTCAATTATTGTGATTTTAAATTTTCAGAGGATTCTACATATAGTTTCAGATAAATAATTATAAAATAGGTCTAATATCGCTTCAAAGATGCATGAATAGCATGTTAATTTCTATAACTTAAGCCTTTTGTAACTGTCAATTGAAAAGATGATTTCAAAAATTTCTATTACTTGGATTCTTAGTATTGACTTTTATGAACAATATTTTAAATTAATTTATCTAACCTCAGGATAGAAAATATAACACAATCTACTTACTTAACAAGTTTATAATATCCGTTTTATATGTTGACCCTTGATTACAAAATAAACAAATTAATCATGTTATTGCAATTATGTAGATGCCAAAATTAACAGATTCGTTCATAGTTTCATCACGATGGCACACTACATGCAGCATCAGAATGGTGCTTTATATGTGCAGTAGAGCTTTCAATAACTTGACGTTTAGATAATTCGAACGTCGTCTTCTTTTGAAGTTAGATTTACGGTTGTTCTGAATGTACACATTTTATATTCATATAATTGGAGGCATTTTTAAAAAAATTACCCCTTCGGTCAGAACTCTAGGGTCGTGTGTGGTGCATTGAAACTGGAGATGTCCGGAGAGCAAGGCGTTTCCGTAGGCTTAAATAGAAGTTGGTGAGGGAGAAGGGGTGCGGTGTTGAGGGAGGGCGAGAGGAAGAGGAGGGTGTACGCCCTGCGCCAATTAGGGAGTGCGCGCGCATTTTACCCTTCTAGAGAACCACTCGAAAAGGCTTTGTGACTCCAAACATGGGAAGTGAAGCACGCACCCAGCTAATTAATATTTGATGAGGAGAGAGTAGGAGAGAGGCATAAATTTCTCTTTTCGAAGAAATTCAGGATGTACACAACGCAGCTAACTGTCTCTTAAATCTAAAATTGAGTTCTATAAGGTTCGTCTACCGACAGAAAATTTTATGTTTCGGGTTAATATTCGGTCACGAAACAATGTTTCAATATTTATTTTCTGAATATTTTATAATAATCATATGAGTTATTTATTTATTAGGAATAAAGGACTTAAATGACTCATATCTGTACTTCTCATCTAAATGGTAGCCTTTAACAGAGTAAAATATTCATTAAATTTGTCAGCTTATGTTTTCAATACAGATTTTTCAATTACCTTTTCGATAAGAGAGATAAGAGATTCATCCAACGTCAGTTAAAATCAGAAATTTTAGAAATTTATTTAATGGCAAACACAACAGGTACTTCAATAATTTATATTATTCAAACAGTTTACACTTAAGTCAGTATTATCCCATTTAATGACGTAAATTTTTATCATTTAATTTTATCTACATCTTTTGAACGAAAAATTAATTAAATACGGGAAATATTGTTAATAATTGATGTAGTTAGTGATGAGCATTGAATACGTTATGTTTTATTCGGAATAATTATAACACACATGCTGCATTCCTATTGGAAGAATTATTTTAGTCCCTTAATAGCTTGAACGCTTTTCGTGTCAGTTTTGTATCATTTCTCTTTTAGAAGCTCTCCGAAGCTGAACTGTGAATCATGCCACGTGCACTTAAATTCCCTCAAAAAAAAAACGTCCTGACATCTTTATTTGCTCCATCAAATCCTTATTCCATCTTCCGAGTGCATTACGCTTTTAGAAGGAAAGTATGGCGCACTTCGCTTTGATATCCCTCTCTCTCTCTCATACGTTGTGATAGTATAGAGTCAACGGCTTACTTGTCGCATTGTAATCTCCGACTTCATAAATGTAGAGCGACGTCTAAGTGGGCACGGGGAGAGATACCCGTGACGGAGGTTCTCCCTCTGCCGCAAACCGCTTGGGTTATTCGGTTTGCCCATTAATAACGAGTAACGAGACCGGCGCACACACGCTTCTTCAATTATTACGTAGTTCCTCTGTGGCTTTGGTTAAGGATGAGGTTGGGTGAAAAAAAGAAAACAAAAGGGGGAGGAAGCGAAAGAGGAAAATGAGAAAATAGGAGGTATGACAAGAAGAAAAAGTGAAATGGAGGGGAATCTGAAGGAGAACCGAGAAATGAGAGTAAAGGGGAGTGGGGTAGGAAAAATGAAAGGAGAAAACAAGAGGAAGAATAAGGGCGATAATGGAGAAAAGAAGAAAGATTAGAATGAGGAATAAAATAGATGAAAGGGAGTGAAGGGTTAGCGGAAAAGTTGACAGGAAATGAAGTTACCAAGAGGAAAAAATATGAAAAGTAAGGAGGAAATTTCTAAAGCAAGAGAATATTAAAATGAAGGAATAAGTAGGCAAGGTCGAGAAGTAGAGAAAAATAGCAAGGAAGTATATATAAACCTGTAGCATAGGATGGAAGAAGGCTATATAAAGAACGAGAAATAAAAGGGAAAGGAAATGTAAAATTCAGTGCGAGGAGCATAGTAATATGACAAATGGTAGAGGAAATTGCAGTAGAAACAAGTAAATAAGGAATTGAACGTGATGCGTCTCTCGACAAGTTTGGAGGATAAACGAGGAAGAAAGGAAAGAATGCGAGAGTAGTAAGTTTCAGGAATCGTGGATCGTATTAACCGCACGGAATTATTGGGATCGGGCACGATAGTAGTCTTGGCAGCGATAGGGTCGATAGAAATGTAGGAAAACTTGTTTACAGTGAGAAATAGCAGCGGGAAGGGACCAAGTTCTGGAGCTGATATGTACGTGGAAAAGGTGAGAAAGGTTATGGAAGCATTGAGATGGAGGAGCGGTCGGATTAATTAGCAGAGCTAAGTGTTCGGGAAGGGGGAATACGTTCTGGGGATTAGATAATACGACTTTCAGCTAACATGATGATATATGGGCGAGGATTCGTACCTTCTGAATGATAAAAGAACCGAATTTCTGGGGCTCCTCACGACCCTTTGGATGCATATTTATGCGTTACATAAAAATTTATAAAGGTGCAATATAATACGCTATCTTTTAATCTGCGCTTTCACCCCGTTCAAATTGTTAAAGGGGACAGAGAAAATTTTGTAATTCTCTGTGATGGAAGCTGCTCTCTAATGAACCTTTCTCCTAGTTTTAATATTTTATCTTAACACTAGTACAGAGCCTTATGTTCTACCGAGGTTAATTTTGAGGAAATTAAAGAATGTTTTATGCCTTGCACACAAGTTTAATCCCGCAGAGTTTGTTTTCTCTGTCTAAAAAGCATTTATTCTCGGAAATTCTTCATTCCCTGCCTAAAATAAATATTTATTCACACAATTCTTCCAGTATCTGCGGACCAATGCATTAATTTAAGCTATTCTTGTATTCTGTTCGTAATATATGTGCTTATATCAGCAAGTCTCGGTTTATATACGGGAAAAATGCTTTTCTTACCGCAACACTAGGTTTTCTGACCAAGGAAACGTATTTATTTCTCCGACCAGCAAACTCGCTTATTCCTTTGTAAAACAAACGCTCATTCTTACGACCAACGAACACGGTTATTCCTCCAGTGGAGTAAGCGGGTTTATTGGTCGGTGGATTAAGCGCATTTTTGGTCAGTGGAATAAACGCCTCTGTTGTTCGGTGGAAAAAGCGCGCTTTTAGTTGCACGGGTCCAGATTCATGTTAATATTTAGATTTTTGTGTCAGCAAGCCCATAAGACGCCGTATAAAGCGAAGCGGTCTGGAATTTTATGTCTAGCGCGAAACCGGTTGAAGAGAGAGGGATAATTTCCTCGAGGTATGGAGGGAATTTGTAAACAAATATAATATTCTTCACGAGGCGGCTGAGGCAGATCAACATCCCGGGCGACATACAACTGCAAAATATTATATATCGTCATCGATGAAAACTTCGCTCGCCAACACTCCTTGACGATCATCAACCTCTCCCAATCGAAAATTGGAAATCATGGTGGAAATACTTATGGAGTTGCATTGCTTCTAACATAAGACCGTTTCAACACTGATGGGACAGGTAGAATGTGTTGAAATTGATAGGAAATTGAGATTAGTGTTAGCGAAAGTAGACAATGTAGATATGAGAATGAGGAGATTGATTTAGAGAAGTGAGCTAAGTGTGTTTGCTGCTGACGGCGAAGTTTGTGCAATGGTTTTTTAAATTGTTTAGATTATTGGTTGAGCAGATATTATTAGGAAGGGAATTCCGAAGTTTTCAGGCGAAGACAGTGAAAGACTTGTTGTAAATGCTGCTACGATGCATTGGAATGAGTAATCACTCGCTATCAATGGGGCAATAAAAGATTATTTGAAGCACACCTCATTCGAGTGAAGTAGATGCATTGCAGTCTTTATGTACACGTTCATTCCTTCGTCGTAACATTCTTTTTCACTTGCAAACAGTGTTTTCATACATAGGAAAATAAATTTCTTCGTCTTAAATAATCCATGTCCTTCAACTTACTGATTTTTTGTTTGTGCACATTGAGTAAATCAAACATATTTACACGTATTTACGGTAGATTTTGTTTACTTCCGTTACTACGACGATGGTTATATTAAATTATTGATTTATCGATTTTATTTTAGAATCACTCGTAATTGAGATGCATGAAAACGTGCGTAGACCACCTATGGAAGCAATGATTACCATTAAGATTAAAGGATGGAGTCAGCTTAAAATGTAAGTAATTTTGAATAACCTTCGTTAAAAGAGGGCAGCTAAAGAAAAAATGGTTAAATTACCATATATTTTTAAATTTAACTTTTTTCTAAACTCGAATGAAGGACGACATGAATATAAAGTAAGAGCTGTGTCATCAGTCTATTTTAAAATCGGGCACCCTTCATCAGTTTTTTCCTCTCCTTTTCGTGCATCTCGGATTTCCCGAGCGAAGTTTATAACGTAGGCTATTTCGGCAGAGAAGGAAAGTCGAAGGGAAGAAAATCATTAAACGGCAGAGACAGGCTGGAAATAAAAACTCAGAAGGAGAACAGGTATGGAATAATGGCGGAAACGTAAAAAGGAGTCCACGAGGGGTCGAATAAAGGTTCTGCTTTGTTCGAGGGAGGAAAAAGGAAACGTCGGGTGTGTTAACGCAGACAAGTTAAGGTAGGGCAAGGAGAAAGGACTGCTGGCAAAGATGGATGGTTTTGCGACGGAGAAAGGTCGTAGGATTGGGAGTTACTGGGGCATGGGTTGGAGTGGAAGGAATGTACAGAACCGGAAGATCGGAAATATGCTCGTTAAGGAGAAAGGCAGGAGGAGAGAATGGCAGGGTTGAGGTCAAGAGGAAGAGGCGGTTGGAAAAGAAGTATGTTTGAGGCGTCGCGGTAGCGGAGAGAGGGGAGGGGGAGGGATGGGGGAAGAGAGAGGGGAAGATGGAGTATGGCGGGAAACGCTGATGCGAAAATTGAAGCGAAATAGGGTTCATTTCGGAAAATCTACGAGATAATAAGAAGTAACAGGAACAGGTAGATGCTTAACAATGCTTAATGCGGAATGTGGAAATCTTGAATAATCGATATGTGTAGAGTTATTGTTTGGATCCTACAAAAGCGGGAATAACTGATAAGGATGAAAGTATTCTTACTGAAATGGATACCCATAAACACAGATACGTTTTTAAATTGACTTACATCTGTAATATTAACCCTTAGATCCTAGAATCACGAATCTTTTTCGTAAAATGCCAAGATGTTTATTATACAAAGTATCAAGGAATATACTTGCATCACGAACGAGTTAAAATATGGTAGAGGATACAGGATGCCGTTTCAAGAGGTTTCAAAAGGCTTCGATTTGTAATAAAGAATTTAAACAAGTTAAGGATCACAAACGAAAACGTTTCGTGCAATGTAGTATTTGAAAGAAATGATATACCTGTACGTAAAGGAAAAAACTTTAAAAAAGTTTTTTCTTCATCATAAATAATCCATTTTCTTCCCATTTAAAAACATTTCTTTCACACGTAAGTAAAATGAACGTATATTTATGATATTGTTCATGTTAGCAACAATGAAGAAGTAACCATGCAAGAAATTTCTGTTCAACCAGAATTAAGACATTCTTGTTTTATTTTCTTGATAACGGCTACTCTTACGATAAGAATGTATAGGAAAGAAATATTCTAATTTAATAGTTCTACAAGTTTTATTTGAAAAATATTTTGATATGACCAATACTTTAAGAGAAAGTTGATTTTTTATCACCAGTAAAGTGGTAGCCCTGATTGGTTTACGTGATTCATTTTTGCGCTTTTCTTATTATCTTTGATAGTAAGTCCTTAATATCAAATTTCATGAAAATCCGTTAAGTAGAAGCCGAGAACAAACATGCGGACGGACGGACAGACCGACGATAATAGGCGCTCACGCTGGAAGCGAAACGTGCCTAAAAATTGGTTCAAAGGGAGACAAACAAATCAGCATACAAAATATTAGTAAGTCCAGCGTTAGAATATCTATCAGAATATTGAGATCCTCACCATAAAGAACTCGCTGTGGAATTGAAACAGGTTCAGCGAAAGGCAGAAAGTTTCTCACTAGAATGTTTTTAAGAGAGAATAAGGTGATGAATTGCTGAAGGAGCTAGGATGGAATTGCTAAAAAATAAGATTAAAGGAAACGAGCTGCTAGGTTGACAACGTTCTTGTGCACATAACTCGATCTGGAAAGGTATACGGGAAAAGTTATTAAGCCCGAATCTTATTGGATGTAAGCACTAAATAAAATATAGATGGATAAGTATTCTCCAATCATATAGCCGCTGAGGAGTGGAACAAATAATTATGTGTCAGTGCTTGTTTTTAAAGAAAGAAAGAAACTTATAGACATAGAATTTCATAATATTCCTTGTCAGATTTATAACTGCATTATATGTTATATAAATGGCGGCAGCTGTTTAATATACCTGCAAATGATTTGGTGTACGAGGAGTAGGAAATTTCCTGGTAGGATAATGCACGGGTCCGTCTAACGTGCTGTTAAGTCTTACAACTGCACGATTTCCCTTAGAATTATGGTTAATAATGAACACTTTTAATAATAATTATTTATTTAACGTAACCAGTAACCCTAATTAGGTATTGTAGTATATATTTCTGTTTTTAAAATGTTGCATCTTCTCCACATGGACAGTTTGACATATTTGTTACATTTATTAATTAATCGTAATTATAATTAAGGAAAAACAGGTAACTTTAAGCTAGGAAAAAGTTAGATACCATGTGCAGAAGGCAAGCTTCTTTAAAAATATCACGAAGTTTTCAAATAATTACATAATCATGAATTTTTAGTAATATTTAACATTTTAAAGCCGTAGATAGAATGCATTTAGCGTTAAGGCGATGTATTTCAAATGTAATTATCAATATAGTTTGACGAAAAATATATTAGGAGAAAAATATATTGTGATAGGCAGGGAATGCAATACCGTTCCCAAAAATCAGTACCGGTATTTCGGTATTGATGTTCGTCGTTGCCGGTATACCGCTATTAAAAAATAAGAAAATCATAAATAGTTCAGGTAAAGTAAACACATGATTAATTCAAAATATACTTCATATCAATTATTATTTATTGTAATTGTGAATAATGTAGGGTGAAACACAAACTAAATAACCTCAATGAATCTGAAGTAAAATGTAAATAAAGTATAAAAAATACCATTCAATCAAACATAAATATTAAGTTTCAAGTTTGACTTTAAATGAAATAAAAAGTTACTATTCAATTATTGTATAATTTTTTAACTGAATTAAAGTGAGCATGCAAAAAATACAAACCATCAATGCATTGATCATTAAGACGTGAACGAGTTTTCGTTTAAATTTGACCAGATGAAGAAAAGGCTCTTTCAGATTCCGCGGTCGTTGATGGAATGGCGAGAAGACAAAGAATGGTTTTTAAACAATTAAAAATACAAGACTTAATGCAGTATGTTAATGGTCTCCTAGCCTTTGTTGTCACTTAGGCTAAATCACCTTATTTTTATATCATTACGTAAATTTCATCAGTATTTTATGTTAATCTATATTCGAAAAAATATATAATTCTTACCTATTGTAATTCTAGCAGAATTTTAAAAATATTTTATGTTGAAGATCTGCCGATTTGGGAACCAAATATTGTTCACAAACAATTTATCAAACAGGATACTCCTTTAACAATTTCAATTTTATAGTTTAGTAAAAGTACAAAAGTAACGAGATTGTAAAATGTAAGCAAATATCCCTTCGAATATTTATAAGAAAAATACTAACCTGTTGATTATCAATGAATAGAGAAATGTAACTAGAGCACAAATACTGAACTGTATATATGTACTGGTAATTCGTTGCAAAACTTTTATATTATTCAATACCGGTATTGAATGGAACGGCACCACGGTATTTCGGTGTTGAAAAATTGGTTGGTATACCGGTATTCGGTACACCGGTATTGTATTCCTCATGGATGGATGCGTAAAAACAGCTCAGGATACTGGAATCGAAATAGGAAGAGATCGCTCCAAATGCAAATAAAAATTAATAGGCAAAAAGTAGCGGCATCAGTTTCCCCATTGTATGTTCTTTGGGCGGAGTATAGTGCTAGTGAGAAAGTGGAGGCAGAGGAAGGGTGCAAAATCTCGAAGAAGTGATTAATAGGGAAGTTGGCAAAGAGTGCGGAAGAGAGGAGGATAGGTTATCTGGAAGAATGGGAAGGAGGGGTGAAAGTATCGGAGTAAGGAAGAAGGTCTGATGAGGAATACTCGGTCGGAACGAGACTTCCCTTTCGAGGACATCATCTTGCGGAGTTAAGGAGCAGTCCCGGGATTCTTCTTCAATAAGGATCTGCACTCTCCTCCCTCACGATTCCTTCCAACCTCCTATCTCTCCTTCTCTTACTCTCTTTTTCTCTCTCCGCCTCTCTCCATTTCTTTTTTAATTCGATATGTCTCCTATTCCATTTTTATAATTCCCCTCTTCTATTTTATCAAATAGGTCTATTTCTTGCCTATACTTGTAACCAGAGGCGGTTCCTTCACTCTGTCTTTGCTATTTATTCTCTTTTATTCCATTTTGCCTTACTCTTTCCTCGGAGATAATAGTTTCCTGACATTTTTAATGCATTTATCTCTTTCATGATCCTTTAATTCACTAGTGTTTTTTTATAAATATGTAATGCTTGTTTATATTTCTCTAATTATATCTACTAGGCTTGAGTCGAATGTATCTCTAACAACTTCAAACAGTAAATTAACGAAAGAAGTCGTCTCTGTATGAAGTGTGCATAACATTTTTCCATGTAGAAACGTTATGCTTTCAATGCTTAATTAACCTACATAAATGGAATTTATTTAATTCCTTTATCTTGTTTCTTGTATTCGTCTACACCCGTAACCTTTCTCTAATGTTATCTGACTTTGAGCATGTCTTCTGCTTTTTACCTCGATGTTCTTTTTTTAACCTATTTTCCATTCGCCGTAATCCTCTTGGCACTTTATTCAACTCTTTTTTCTCTTTTCCTGCTCTCTTTTTTCTCATTCGTATTTCTCCAACACCATTTTCCCCTCCTCTCACTCTCTTAATCACTTTCTCTCACTCCCATTCCTACCTTCCCACTTTCAGCTAACTACCCTCAGCCAAAACTTCCATTTCCATTCTTTTCCAATCCAACTCTCTCTTCCTCGCCCATTTTCTCCAACTCACCATTCCGAGCGTTCTCCATACTTACAGTGAGATTTTCCGTCCTGGTTCTTTTACGGACTCGTTAACTTATTTTTTTCGTTTTCATACAAATAAGTCCCCAAGGCTCGTTTTTTTGTAAAGCAGTGGTTTTCATCTTATTTTTTTTATTTAATCCTCCATCACGACTATTTTTATAGTCCCCGTCTCTAATGTGGAATGGAAAATATGAATTGCTTTCTCGAATTTTTTTAAAGCGAGGACGGAAATTGGGTTATACTCGTGATATCTATGCCTCAATATCCTCGCGATGACTAGTTGGAAGCACGCATTTTTGGTGAAGGATTTAGAAAACAGTGTCTAGTATTTTTGTAATTAGAACAATTTAGGGCAATGAAAAATATAGGATAAATTATTTAAAATGCTTGTATATGCAAATGCACATATCTTTATTTATTTATGACATTTTTTAAAAATTTAGATTGAATATTTTCTATTTTTGCTGAAGGGAAATATATAATTTTAGCTCATAAAAATATAATTTACTCTAGAGTAGCAGTTAAAGTACATTCAACCACTCAAATTCGAGGTTAACATTTATTCGTCCCAAACTAATCCTTTCTTCGAAAATCTAGGATTTATGGAAACTAGCGTAACTACCCGTCAAGGTTACGGTTGGGAAGAATGACATATGGAATTTATATTACAACAGTTGAATAGGTAAATGTTAGGTGAGAGTTAACTCAGAATAGCAGATTAAATAAACACATTCATACCTTATTATCAATATTGACCATATCTCACAAAGTATATTTTAATTATACTACTTTGTTTATATTTCGATGATTTTAAACAGTTATTCTCTTCTACAATTAATGATACTGACCTTACATGAACAAATACATGACCATTTAACAACAAAAACGATCATTTATTAATAATTAAGCAAAATAAAGCAATAATATTATTATTACTGCGATTCTGTACCTTTCTGTCTTTATTAACGGATGGATACCAAATAAACCCTAACGTATCCTGTTTACACCAGTTTATACGTAAATTGTTTTCGGGGACAGTTAAAAAAATCACACTTTTCTACCCTTCTTATATGATCCATGAGTTACCTATTAAAAAAACGTCAGATAGGGAACACCATTTTCCACTAAAAAGCCTGTAAAAGTATAAAAGGATTCTCCGAAACACCCTCCCCCTACTTCACTTTGAGAAGGAGAGCATTTGGGAAAAACCCCTGGCTACATATTTTATCCATTCATATTTCGAAAACAGAGAATGAAAACAACTGGCTCGGGAGTGAGGTAGGAGGAGGTGGTGAGTGTATCATGAAAATGCTGGAGTTGAGATGGAGGGGGTGGGTAGAGATGCAGGAAACAAAGGAAAGACTGGACCTCAGGGTGAAGAAATCCTCACGGCAGGGGGTAGGAGAAGTCCAGCGTAAACTGCCTGAGAATCCGAGTATCCGAGTTCAGGAAACAAATGAATGATGAGGTGACACGTTTGTTGATGACTCACAGAGAGCGAGAGAGAAGACCCATAGAATCCAATCCATCTGGTGCTTTCAGTGTGTCCGTATCGTTCGGATTAACGAGTAATGCTGAAGATTAAGTTTTTCTTAGAGAAGCCAGGTGAGTTGTCATAAACATTTCTTGTTCTCCTGAATCGCCCTTTGTGGACGTAACAACAGACGTAGACGAAATTTATCGTGCCACCATCATCGGATCAAACTAGGCTGGACTTATCGCGGCCATTATATATCGGGAACCTAAATGATTACGATTTGCATTGTGAGAGTGAATCAGAAGATTTGTATGGCTTTGTTGATTAAAAATTGAGTATGAATAAAAATTTATAAAGAATTTCGTCGTATTTATTAAGAGAAGTGAGTGTGTTATGTTTTGGAATTCGTTTTCGCATTTCGAAAGGCATAGGCTACGTTTTTTCAACCAACAACGTCAAATTTGCCTTAATGTTTCCTATTTTAATTAAAATGCGATATTGTAATAGGCATGTTTATGTCGGAAAAGGTTTGTAGCTACTGCGTTGTACTTGGAACAATGAAAATATCAAACTTTTGCATGAAAAGTGCAGAATAAGTGATTGTGTGGAGAACATCGACTTAGGTTTCGACAGATTTAAGTCATTTAGTAAATACATTACGGTATACCTTAAGGTTGCATAAATGTTATCTTAAAAAGGAGAATTTCTCATGCATAACGCGCACTAAATAATTCTGAAAATTTTACAAAATAACTTTGTATAACGCGCGCGTTATACATGGGAATTTAGGGTATAAAACTTAGGCCTATTCAGATGACGTTACGGGTTTCTCTTATAGGAATTTAAAATGTTGACGTAGACCATCGGAATATTAACATAGGATGGACAATGACGAGAGTTAAGTGCCTATACTATATGGAATTATCCAGCATAAAACGTAGTCTCGATCATCAGACAATTATTATTATAGATCCCCTTTAAATTCGTTTGTTTTCCTTGCAATGGGACAGTGATTCCATGATCGCATTCGTTATTGTTTGGTTTATTCCATTTTGGCGATTTCGACTTCGAAAGATGTTTCCTTTTGTTTGTTCGCCGAATTTGATGGGGTCTTCTTATAGTCCTCTTCCATCTTTCTGCCATTTACTTGATTTTGCTCTTTCGAGCAGCGTTAAACCTATGACCTTTACGAGGGTCTCGGCACTCTTGCTAATAGAAAAATTCCTTCCAAAGTCCTCTGCGAAGGATGTTTCGAATCACTGTCGTAAATTTAAGACATAATTTCCTCTCTCTATTAAACTCTAGCTAGTGTCTTTTAACTTTCCCCATTCGAAGTATAGAAAGAGTATCGTTTTCGCAAAAAAAAAAATCGAATGCACGTTTCAAGGTTTCCGCAGCACTATTTCACTATTTTCTTGACGATGTATGTGTCTTATAACAATTTTGTGGGTGCTTTAATTCAAAGACTAATAATCAGATCAGCACAAAACTTTGTTGAAGAGTTTTTATTAGTAATTCAAGGACTGAAAAGGTTTTAGTTGAAATTTGTCAATCGCAAGCAAAGATATTCTCCTGCCATTCTTCCAACTATCTCCATTAGAGCTTAATTAATGCAGATATTTGCTATTATTAAAGTTGTAGACAGTTAATTTTCTTCAATATTTGGTTGAATCATTTTTCATGGACCGAATTTTTCAGAGATATTCTGATTATACGTCTGCATTTATGTTCAGCGCATTGCATGTCGCTAGGCGACAGTTTTATTGCCGTTGCTATGATAACATTTTCAAATTGATAGCGATGCCATTGCTGCCAACGGCAATCTATATTTTGTTATCCAAAGCAACAAATGACTATTTTGTTTACGTATAGTTTTTATGTGAAAAGTGATTCAGATTAGTTCCACTGCAAAAATTATTTATTGTTTAAAAATTATTCATTAGTGTAATTGATTCTTGAGTAAGTTGCAATTGAGAGGAACTTTATATATTATTTATATATTGCAATCATTTTCATTTATCTGTATAGAGAATGCCATGTGACATTAGATTTTCCCTCCAATTTTCTAAATTTTATTTCTCTGTGTATTTTATTTTAGCCTGAAAAGATTTTAAGTAATTTATCAATCTTCGTTTTTTATCATTTCAGAAGTTTAGTGGATTAAAAATTTAATTCGTTTCGTTTAATTTGGAAAACTTCTTAAATTTGAGTGTATTCAAATTATTTTTATGTTCCATCAGCTTTAATATGATTATTTCCCACATAGTACCAAAATACAATCCAAATTTTTGTGTGAATTTCTCGACGCTTTAGAAACTGCAACTTATCATTTTTTAATTTGCAAGAGAACGTGAGACTCGCTCTATTTACGGAAAGATACGGCGTAGTTTCTCTCCCTGCATATGCTGTTTTACATCCTTGCTGGAAATAATACGGTCCTTTTGCCCACTTCCGTTTAAATTCTTTCTTTTCGGGCGCATTCCGCCTTAAATTCCTTTCTTCGTCATTTTCCGTCACTTGCAAAACCGCTCCCTTGGAAACGTCGCCTCTTTAAACTCTCTTTACGTCCTCTCTCTTTTCTCGCTCCTCTCCCTCTCTCTATGTCTCCGGCCTTGTCTCATTACGCCGCCTCTTCTCCTCCAAAGTGACTTCAGTCCGATTCAACTTTAAGCTTTTTTTTTACTTTGCCTCTCTGTCCACAAATTCTACTTTCTCACATTCTAATTTCTTCGTTCTCTCGCTTTCTCGCTTTGTTAATTGTCCCCCCTCTCTCTTTCTTCCTTTCGTCGTTTTTTCCCGTTTTCCCTCCTCTCTTTCCACTCTTATTCTCCCCAAGCTTCCTTCGTTCTTCAAGGGCGAATTTCGGATAGCTCTTTGTTTTCGTCTCGTTCTAACTCTTACTTGCATATATTTTGCCTTCGTTTTTTTTTCTTAGCAATGTTTCTCTTGCATTTTCTTCCTCAAGCAAAGTAAATGCAATAAAACTGCAGAATACATCGAAGGTATTGAGTTGATATGAATGAAATGTAGTATTATGATGCGGAATGTAAAATCAATCTGTAATTTGGGTTATAAATCTTTGTTTCCATTGCCATGCTGTTCAATTCGGCAATTATGTAAAATAAAATAATGTTATGGAATTATATATAGCAGGGGTCTCCAACCTTTCAGCATCCAAGATCTACTATTCATTTGTAAATTTACCGAGGATCGACCCAGTGGAGTGAGAAATACTGTTGAAGGGAGGGGGGTGGATTCCCGAAAATTTCTCCCAAACTAGATATCGAAACCAGCATCATAACATGACATGTCCTGCTTAAAACGTCAGTCCAATTAAATCGCAAACAAATTTTTAATCGAGTTAAACAAGATCGAATAAAGTTTTATTCGAGTTTTCGTTCTGTACAAGAGAATATTTTAGTTAAAATAAATATAAAATAAATAACTAAGTTTTAAGCTATTAGAATTTGAAGAGAAAGGCTATTAAATAAATATACAGATGGAAGAAATCAACCAAAAAATAACTTGAAATAGTTAAGTTAAACATATAGTCGCAGTTAGCCTCAAACTTTTTATTTTTAGCAATAATTTGCGATTGGAATACCACATATCGAGTTACAATTAAGCGTACTCAGGGTCGATAAACTTCAGTACGCTCGTGTCTCGCTGCGAGAACTGATACAGAGAGAAATCTGTATTATTTGATTTATGCATTCTGCATTCTCTTAATTTTTGCACGATTATAAAAATCACCTGTATAGTTCGATAAAAAAAATCTAACTGTGAGTTCAATACCTATGTCAGTTCAAAAATTTTCACTTGGCTAAATAAAAAGTAATAACGTTGAGACAATATTCAGCGATCGACTTGAAAAGGTCTAAAGATCGACCGGTCGATCGCGATCGACTGGTTGGAGACCCCTGATATATAGCATCTGATGTTATTCGTATGCCTAATTAAGGTGATTAAATAATAATTAACCAACATTGCAAATTAATTTCCGTAGGAGTGGTAAAATGTGGGCCACAGTTCTGTTTACTTTCCATCCGCTACGCATCCGATCAATTTTTCCTTGCTAAATACGTATATTTTTATTGCTTCTGTGATTTTGTTACCGTGATTTTTCATTCTATAAGGATGCATAGGTTTTGTTTGTAACAAATAAAAAATAAGTTATTATATAATCCTATTCTGGTGAATCTCCTTTAACCCGTCAGCGTCGTCATGCGTACTGGGAACGTCGGACGGAAACTCCACATGCGGTCGTCATGCGTACTGGGAACGTCGCGGAGGTCGCTAGCTTTCTTTATTTTTTTGACACAGTAAATTTTCTTAGATATGGATAACCTTTGTATATTTTAAAAGAGGAACCTTTGGCCTTCCTATTGTGCTTAATTCTGTAATTTTTACTCCTTCTTTTTACTTTTATTATACGTTAAGTTTTGTGATTAAATTTTCACGTAGATAGGAGAATTGGGGAATTTTGTCTTCTAAAAAAGCTCCTATTCAACGAAATCTTTGCACGAAAGCAACTGTGAGGTGTAAGAAGAGGATATAGGCCCCATTTGTCTGCTATCGGACATCTCTAAGTTCGGAATCAAGACCTTCGAGCTCTGTGATTTGACTGGCTACTTATGGTCATTTCTTGTATACACGGGGAAGGATACTGTGTTTCATTCTCCCCTTGTCTCAGCTAATGTAAACAAGACCATGGCAATAGTTTTGAATAGGTAGACCAAAGGTTCCTCTTTTAAAATTATGGAGGTTACCCATATTTAAGAAAATTTACTGTCAAAAAAATAAAGAAAGCTAGCAATCTCCGCGGCGTACCCAGTACACAGGACGGCGCTGAGGGGTAAGAATCCTTATTTGAAGTTTTCTGAAAAACTTACGGGGAAGAAGTTGAAATCCAAGATAAAACAGTAGATGTGAAGTACTCCGTAAACTTTGAATAAAGAAAAACTGAGTAAATGGCTTCCGTGATTGAGTGAAAGAATTCATAGGCGTATTTCACGCGAATAATAATAACTAAGACGGTGTGAAAAACATAGGTAAATATGCATAGTTTTACGTAAAACCTCAAAAAATTTCAGTCAAATTCCGTAAATATCTAATAAGTTACGAATTTTTATATGATTTCGCGCAAAAACTGCGAATTTCCCTAAATCTCTTCCGACCTGCGTGACGTATTATAGTTAAATGTCCTGCGCGCTTGAGGGGTTAAATATTGAAATAATTGAAGGTAAAATATCTATGCATTTGAAATAATAAGGAATCTAGACTGGGAAATGTAAGAGCGTAAAATGCAGTGAGGAAGTTTCTGCGTCGTAAAATACAAGCTGGGCCGACAAAACCCCACAAAGGGAGGAAAGCATCACCGGAATTAAAAATAGAATGGAGGAGGAGCGAGATGGAATGGAAATTTAGCGTACAGAGAGAGAGAAAGAGAAGGGATGATGATGAAGTTGATAGACGAGGCGGCGGCGGAAAAAGAGGAAAAGGAGAAAGAGATGTTAACGGCGTCAAAGCGCCAGAAGAAAAAAATATAATGGGTTATTTGATGACTTAGGTGATAATGAATCGCCTCAAAAGTAGATGAGATGTGATAGTGAAAAGGGAGAAAAGGCACAGGGATGAGACAAAGAGAGCTAATGTAATGTGGATCTAAAGCAGATTTTTCTTTTTGGAGTTGGGAGGAAGGTATCTTTTTATTTTTCATCGTGATAATGACATTCAAGTTCCATATTTTCGTCCGCTTTAGTTAGAATTATCTAAAATTCACCCTATGAGGATAAAGTCTGAAAATTGTTTCCGTAAGAAAGCAAGCTCGGAAAGTTTTCATTTTAATAAATTATATTTTAAACGGAATTGGATGATAAAATATGCTCGGATCCGGGGTTTGACATCAGATTAAGCTCTCGAAAATATCAATGCAGAAACTTTTATTTCCTCTGGGTACACGGGTTTCAATTTAATTTTTTGTTAGCACATTTTTCTAGCGGTTCTATGAAATCCGATACTGGCTGCCATTGGGGAATTTGGAGTGTCGCTTGACTTGAAAATAAGAGTGGCTTGATGAGTGGTATAAGTTTGAAATCCTCATCCAGAAAATTCTTGTCGGTAATTGCGCCTACTTATGAAAGGCGTTAAAATTTTAATTTAATCTTTAGGTTAGTCCATAGTTCGGTATATCGAATTTCCTCCGATTATCATATTTTCCTAAATGTAGTAGAATTAATAATCTTGAATAATTATATAAGTAGAATCAAATTTACATTTAATGAAATGTCATCAAAAAAGTGAATAATTATATTTTAATCAATATATATTCTTTAAAATATTTATTCTCTCTAGCTGCGAAATTTTTGACAGACGATATATTAATCCAAGCACTCAGTTAAGGGCAAGATGAACTCATTAGCATAAACGCTTTCGTAAATGATAAGCGAAATAAAAAATTGAATAGAGCATCTCCAACGGCGTGACGGATAAAATAACTTTTCAAAATAAAAATAATAATTTGATGTCAGTGGGTGCGATATAATTGAAGTGGGCCGTAAGAAACGGATAAAATAAAATCTGATGTGGCCAATACGTGGTTTTCTCCATATTTGAGTATAGATATTCAAATTATTATGAATAGCATTATAAAGCAAAATTATAATTTCGTATCGTAAAAGAATACAGTCGTCCTTATTGCCGTAAATTATATTTTAAATATGTTTACAGAATTCACCGCTACATGGTGGTGGCGCTGTATACTGAAAATTTACGAATAAATTAATTATCTACTAAATGGAAGGTTCTACGACAATTTGTTTCAAACAAAACCTGGAAGAAATATTATTCTCTACAACTTTGGTCCTTACGAAGATTACCAATAAGGACGTTTTTAAGGAGATATTTGACGGAAACCGAAAAAACCGATTATTCATCAATAATTCCGTAATTATAACTGCTATAGAAAATTGTTTAAAATAAAATTACTTTATAACCTTTGTATCAAATTGTATATACAATAATGATTTTTTAATGGAGATATTTTACCAAACCCGAATCGGGTTTCGAATAAACCTCGACTTCCGTTAGACCGGTATTGTCCAAAAACTAATCGGCCCTTCCTGTTTATACCAAAGTGTTATATATGAAATTTGGTAATGATATGGTTAGTACTTTTCGAGGTAGAGCGCCCACAATCACATACACACACAGACATCATTCCGAAAATATTCTAAACGTTGTTCTAGGGACCTCAAAGCATGTATTTCCGTTGAAATCTCGAAGTCTATTTTTTCATGAAAACAATACTTTATACTACGTATATGGAGAAAGTAAAAAGGAGAGAGGTAGAGTGAACGGAAGACAAAGGCAGAGGAAGAAAGATATAGAGGCTGTCACGTGGAAGGAAAGGGAGAAAAGGAACGCGAGAAAAAATATTTTTAAAAACTCGACAAAGGAGAAGACAAATTTTACGTAAGAGATGGAAGGAAAGGGTGAAAAATTTAAAGAAAGCGAATAAAAAAGTGAAAATAAACTTAAATTCTCTTCTGCAGTGTCGGAAAGTGAAAGTAAAAGAACGGAGTTAATTTGGCATTTAAGGAGGGAAATAATGCGTTAACGTAGATTTGTAATGGGAATATATGACATGATAGAGGTGGATGGATAAGAAGGGAAATTTTACAAGTGGGGAAATATTAATCTTTGGATGGGATGGGAGGAGTTCGAAGAGTAACATGAGCGAACTGCGACCAAAGGGAAGGAGAGACAAGGATGCAATTTAAAAGAAAGGTTAGAGGATGAATATTTCATAAGTGGGGGAGGAGGAATATGAATAAGTTGAAAAAGCCCTCTTAAATGATATTATTGACGTAATTTCAAAGAAACGTGTTTAGAGTTTAGTTGATAAAATAGTTTGTTAATTTTACAATCCTTTCGCCCGTGTAGAACAGTGATTGAAAACCTTTTATATCTTTAGTTCTTAAATTACAAGAATATGGGAAACTTTTTTGTTTCTTGCCAGAATGATGAACACAAAGTTTTTATGCCAACTGTTATGATTATTTATTCTTTTACCCATATAAGTGAAAATTCAATTTGTCGCGTCACATACTCTTTCTGTTCCTCTTCCCTTTTTATTTTCTCCATACATAGTATAGGAAAATTATTGTGATCACGAAAAAAGTCGACTTCGAGATTTCAACGGAAATACACGTTTTGAGGTCCCTAGAACACGTTTAGAATATTTTTGGAATGATGTGTGTGTGGATGTATGTGATTATGAGCGCTCTAACTCAAAAAGTACTTGTCATATCAATACAAAATTTCATATATAACACTTTAGCATGAGCACAAAGAAATGATTAGTTTTTGAACAATAACGGTTAACCGGGAGTCGAGGTTTATTCGAAACCCGAGTCAGTTTTCGCGATATTTCTCCGATAATACATCATTATTGTATACATTGATCATTACAATAAATGTATAAAATATAATTTCCTACATCTTATATTTCAAACAATTTTCCATAGCAGTTATTGTTTAGGAATTATTTATATATAATCGGTTTTTCGGTTTCCGTCAAATATCTCCTTAAAAACGTCGTTATTGGCAATCTTCGTTAGAGCCGAAGTTGTAGAGAATAATATTTCTTCCAACTTTTGTTTGAAACAAATTTTCGTAGAACCTTCCATTTAGTAGATAATTAATTTATTCGTAAATTTTCAGTATACAGCGCCACCACCATGTAGCAGTGAATTCTGTAAACATATTCAAAATATACCTAATTTAAATTTTCGTAAAACCTTCCATTTAGTACATAATTAAATCCTCTTCTCAAGCTCTGCTGAAAATGTTAGATTTTCCATTTTAGATTTTGAATTCATTTAAAGTTATTAATCACACCTGATTTTAAATGCAAGTTTCATATGATGAAATATTCTGAACTATCTAACTGTGACTGTTTGAATAACGTTCGAAAACTTTCCTTTTCTCATCCGCTCATTTAATATATTTATCACCTATATCTTTCAATAAATTCTTCACCTTCTAATTCCTTTTCTTCCCGAACTTTTTTCGCCACCCAGATTCTTCCGAATACCCCTTTCTCTGCCTTTTATCCTTCAGCAATTTTTATTTATTTATCAGGGTTCCCAGTTTCACCTTTCGCGCATTTCCTTTCTCCTTTTACTCTCTGGCGCTATCATTTCCCCTAATTAGCCCTAAGATGGCTCCCTCTGTTTATGTTTCCCTTTTTCCGCTTTTCCTCTTTTTCGGCCTTCCTCTCTTCTTTTTTCCTCGTAACACGCTCCTCCTCTTTACGAAGAAACAGCTTCCCATCCTTTTATTTATTTCTTCTAAGCGAATCCCCTTCTTAACACCGCGCCATCTTTTCTTCTTTCTCACTGTCTCTCCGTATTAAGGCCGGTCCATCAAACCACCTTTTGCGATGGGTGATCGATGAGCAGCTTGGCGTGTTTCCGAGTCACTTAATTTAAAAAAATCGATCCGCTAATTATTTGGGTTGCTTCAGAATCGAATTGAAAAAACTCGATATGGTGAAAAAGGTAAACAAAAGGTACCGTCAGGTTCACTAGTTTACTAGCAAGCATGCAGAACTGTTTCTCAGTTTAACTTCCTTCTAAAAGTGTGAGCAGATTATTTTGGTTTGCGAAGACGTATGTGGATGGCGCTTTTCATGGGTCGCACAAGATGTCGCTGAACTACAATAAGATTTTATGAATATACTATAGCCACGATTATCAATTTATTGGTGGATGATTTAAATCCATTATTAGAAAGAAAATTTTTGAATGATAACATATGCAGGCTTGCGTTCTGTGGTACTATTAGCTTTAAATACGTCGTAAAAACCTGTATTGCCGTATATAGCCGTTTAAGTGCCTTTCGTATGTTGTGGAATGATAAACAATTAAAACATCAACGTTGGAATTATTATGGAACTTTTGAAACTGACCAACTATTCATTGCACCACCTCTGTTAAATTCATTGTGCGTAGGTAAGAGGAAATCAGCAGATCGTGAAAAAAGTGATAAACAAGGTCGAGGAAGAAATGGCGCTTCTGCGTCTTTGTTGAATACTAAAGATTGACGCAAGTTCAGGTCCAGAAGCAAATAAACTCATCCCGTGAGAGTTAATAAAGTTTGGAGCGAATGACAACTGAAGCAGATGTAAGAGATGGGTAACATAGAAAACCTGGAGAAGTTTTCCGATTTACAAAACTAATTACCGAAGTTAATGAACTTCTGCTTTCTTATTCGATAGGGTTGGAAATAGACCGAAATGGCCCTTTTCCAGACATATCACCCGAAAGAATTGAGCTTCGTTACTGGAGAAAGGGGTTCGGATTGGAACCCCAAGAGACAAGAAGTTACAAAAAGAAGGAATTCCAGTGGGAAGATAGGGAGAGAGAGCTGCCAAAATATTGGTTGTCTCGAGAGATGTTAGACGGGAGAATGGTTTGAAAGACAGTGTTCCAGAGTTTTTACAGAGATTGACAATGATTGGATGGTGTTTTTATGTGAAAAGAACGATCGTAATAGATACGATAACATATTGTTTGTATGGTGAACCTCAAGTCGACCGTATCTCTTTGCTTCTCAAATATCAAAGTAACTCCTCTTCTCAGTCTGTTTCAAATTAACAAGTTGCGAGTGTATACAGACACCCTGTCGTGTATTTATTACATTATGATTTGAGAATTATATAGAGAAAATAATGTGATCGTGAAAAAAATTCGATTTTGATTGATATACCGTTTGAAATGTGCCTGATTACGTAAAAAGTATTTTCCAATTCCATGCATGTAGTATCTATATTCTATTATGTATGCACAGCTCTAGGGGATAAATTATTTCGTAGGTTATGAAAAATTCCCTTATGTATTGTACATGTATAGGGTATCGTCCTGAATAGGGGCCTTGTTGGCAAGGGTATGATTTTTATTAAGGTTGTAAATTTTCTCTTCATCCGATAGTATTATTATTCTCTGAATGTTGCCAAATGTCTCGTCATACTACATGAAAGCAGACAAAATTTGAAAATATTTAAATGTGGACTAGTTATGAAGTTCATAATTAATTTTTTAAATAAATAGTTTCTTGTAAGAATTTTATTTAGTCACCATTTATATCCATAAGTTTGCTTGCTAAATTAGTTAATAATTAGTAATTTTCAAGATTTAAACAATTAGAAATTTGATATCATGACAACGATTCCAATTATTTTACATGGGAGGGTGAAGAGAGGTGGAGAGGTAGATAGAAAGGGAATTTAAAAAAATCTCATTATATATCATTAAACGGAGAAGCGAGAAGAAAGATAAAAGGCTATTATTATCGCGATTTTACAGCATGTTCGATTATTGATCTCTTATTTACTTGTTTTAGTTGTCTGTTGGTATATGTTTCGGATACAAACAATAATTGCTGAAAGGAAGTTACAAATATGAAATATGGTTGGATAATAAAATGTCCTCGTCCATTGATGCTAAAAAAGCAAATTTATCAGTTAGCATTTAATGCATCCGACCTCAGTGGCGATGGATCGATATTTGATATCGACCTTCTGCCCTGAGGACAGCAGCTTAGAGGCTGAAATGCGCATCTGGCTTTCCCACCTATTATTTTTTACTCCCGTAGTTATATTTATTATCAGTTGGAATCCAAAGAGGTTATTGTAACTTTCACTCCTGTCACCAAGAATAAATTGTCGCACATATTTTAAATATCTTATAAATAAATTCATTTATCAGAATTAATGCAAGCCGCGATTGTGACAAACTCAGCCTTCGGATATGTACGAGAAAGGTTGTTCATATGGAAAGCAAATCACTTCTAACATCAGCCAGTCGCTGAAAAAGACATCAATTTATCTCTCTGCATCTTATTCCTGCATTTTCTTCCTCTCATCATTTCCCCTCCATTCGTTTTTGCTCATTTTCTCGGCCACTTCTTTTCTCTTTCCCCCTGAGATTCGACAAAAAAACCTTCGTCCTTCAAATTATTTAAATTAAATTATCTGCCACTTTGACTCGCACTGCTCTTCACTTCTCTGTGACAATATAGCTTAATCTCTTTCTCCAAACCTCTCTGCTCCTCTTATAATTTCCTTCTGCTCGTTTGCGTGTCCCCATTTCTTCCACACGATTAAATCATTTCGTTTTATTTTTTTCTGTTGTTTTTATGCTCGTACTTTCTCTCCTTTGATTTATATTTTTTTCCCCACCCTCCATTTTTTTACCTCCAATCGTTATCTCAGTATTTTAGCTTTTTCTTCAATCTTTCTTCGAGTGATATTTGTAAATGCTTTAATATCTCTTAATAATAGATTTGCTTTGCTTTTTATGTATTTCTCCTTTTTTTCGGCTGAATCCCTCGAAAATCTCCTATGCGCAAGAGTTCTGATGAAGTGACACTTCAGTTTCACTTTCTCATATACGAAGTATATTGAGAAAGTACTGTTATCGCGAAAAAATTCTACCTCCAGATTTTGAAATATACGTTTTAGGTGTACCTGATTCTAAAAAGTGGTTTTTGCAATGCCGTATGTCTGTCCGTCCGTCTGTCTGTGGGTCTGTCTATTCGAGGCTCTAGAGCCTAAACGGTAACGTGAAAATTAATTAAATCTCGTACTAATGCATTTTATCATACAGAGTAGAAGCTATGAAGAAATGGTTGACATTTCTCAATAATTTAGGGAAGTTTATTCTACGCATTTTTAAAGACAAATTGATTTTCTCAAAAACTGCTCTAACGATTTTGATCAAATTTCATACAGTTACCTGAGTTTATGTCTTCATTAATACTACATAGTTCATATTTCTCAAAAAATGAATATAAGGCTAGTTTATTCTGGGCAACTTTAGCAATAATTGATTTTCTCAAAAGCGGTTCGAACGATTTTGATAAAATTTCATACCGTTACTTAAGTATACGTCTGAAATAATACTACATACTTCATATTTCTCAAAAAATGAATATAAGCCTAGATTATTCATGGGCAACTTTTTCCCTTTTAAATTCCACGTATCTTTTTGTAAGCCTTTTGAACTCTCCATTCCAATACTTTTACCTTTAGTATCTTACTTCAGTTTAGGTCGTAGTTTTAATACACGTCAGATACATGGGATTCAAATAAGAAAATTTACATATTACATCTATAAAAATTGCGCTTGAATGTTAACCTTTCTGAAATTAATCTAGGAATTAAATCATATTACCATGTCATCATAAGTACAATTTGAATAGCGTATTACTAGAACCAAGCAAATGAGCATTAGATTGAAGCTTCTAGGAAAGTATGGACTAACCGAGGGTGTTAAATGAATGAATAATTCAAACTTCAATCTAAACCCGAAGGCAACTATGAATCTTATAAGGGATACTATAGTGAGTGAGGCAAGCGTACAGGAAAGGATTTTTGAGTAAGATATTATTACGTTGCATCAATGCCTCTCAATAACGTTGTGAATTTCATATTGATGCATGATTGTAATTAGTATTGGAAATCATCGTTATAATCGATAGGTTTTTTTTACAGTAATACAGTAACCTAGTGCAGCCTTTTCCAAATTTCCTTAAGTAAAAGTCTTTATATTAAAATATTTTCTCCGGAATAATAACCAGCGGGACAAAACATATCAAACCACTCCCTCTCATTCTTTCATTGAACCCCATCAAGCTTTTTCAGAATCCTAACGTTCCGCGAAACACAGTTTGAAAATACCTAATATATTGGATTTCTTGCCGCCTTTTGATAATCGCACACATGAAATAACTTCATTATGTTAAAATTTCGTCCTCAAAATTTTCTCTCTTTTCTCCATTCTCACTGTTCACCCAAATTTACTGCCGGGTTATGATTCCATTGAAATTCCTTTCACTCCGTCTCAACATACCGTCCACGTATCTGCCATACGAGCACGTCAGCGCTTCACATTCCTTTCTCTTCTCTTTGATTCACTCGATTGACTTCCCAATACCCACATCAGTGTCCATTCTATCGTCTCATATACGCTCTCCTATGCGTCTATCTTTCTCATCCTTCTCCTGAACCTCATTTGTCTCTCTTCCCTCCCTTCGTTTCCTTTCTCCCTTTCTGCCTCTCTTACTCCTTTTATCATTTGAATCCCCTCCTGCGCATCCCTACGCTCATTTGTCTTCACATCCGGAGTTTTACCCGCTCGATGCCATACGTCTCCAACAGTCTCCTCTCCTTTCCCGCGCAAGTACTCATTTTGCGTTTTAAAGCCGTTCTTTCCTTTCCGTTAATCTTCTTTCACATATTCAGTCCGGGGAATACCATATGCGTGTGTGGGAGTGCGTTTGAACGAAAGAGCCGGATTCGAATGGTTTAGAAGTTCATTTTGACTCTTGTAATGAAAGTTTTGTTAGTATAGCAAAACTAACCGTGAATCACCTCTCATCAAATCATTTGCACGGTTTCAAATTACTGAAGCATATGGACAGTATATATATATATCTACACACACTATATATATATATATATATAATATGCGGATTTATGACTGATTTTCAATAAATTTAAGGGTACTTATATTATGATGTTTGCAAAATGGATAAATATTGACCGTACCAAATCTGATATTTTTACTATATGAAAATATGATTTGTATTATTTTTAGTCATAAAAACCATATAATTGACTACTGTCATGAATGAGTGTGGTCTCATTTATAGCTACGTGTAAGAAATCTCTCACTATTTTTCTGAATTACGAGGATTTTTTTCGAATCGTTCTGGTGTCAATGGCATTTGACAAACTCTCCCGTTTTAAGGATCTATTTAGGGACGAGACTCTTGTTTTGTCGTAGTTCTAAGTTTACTGCTTTCTTTTTTTTTAACTCTCGGGTTTTCGAATGTTTTTTAAGGGAAGGCTCGTTCCATTTCAGTCTCCAGCAGTCTTTTGTTTATCTGGGGTAGAGATATACAATTAACAGCTCGCCAAACCTTTTCTTGGCGATACAAGAGCAGCCTCGCCTGCTTGTAACTGAACTAACAGTATTAAAGCAGCATTCTATTATGATACTACATAAATATGATGATGAGTTTTATGGTAGCAGAATTTTCAACTCCGTTTAGGTTTCACACAATCTACATGCACGCTATTTTAAGTTTTAAGATAATTAAACGGCTCACAATTCTTTATTGAATAGAAATTATACCGGCATTTTAAATTAAGAAAATAACACCGTAATATTAGTAAAATGACAGTTTATAATAATATAAATTCTAAGTATGATGTAATTTATGTTGTAATAGGAACTTTTGTTTTTAACGCATATATAAGTTTTAAAATATAATCTCCCTTTCTTAAATTAATGAATTAAAGGTGTAATATATGGCCTTTTAGTTCTTCCACTGTTTCAGTTTTATGTGCATGAATGAGAGGCAAGCGGGCGCAAAATTGAAACCAAGAAATATTTTAAAATAACTATATGCTAAAAATAAAGTTTACCAGTTATTTATAGGAAGAATTATTTGCTAAACTTTAAATATTTATGACGCCCTTGGCATATTTCATTTATTGCGAATTTATTGCTTACTAATATAAGTGCCCGTCAAAAATGACGGAGAGTGATTTGCTACATTGACACGGTACACATTAAATAAAAATGTAAATTCGGACAAGGCACATACAGAGTTGGTTAGCCGCTTCCTTTTATAAGCTTCCGCACTATGAAAATCCTTCCTGGACTCTGAAATTGTTTTGATGCTCCTTTTCATTTAAATGACGCGTTATTCAAACGGCGGTTTTTACATTTTTTAAATTTTTTGTAATTAATTGAACATTGCTTTGAAAACAAAGGTGTTGTGAAATCTCTCTGTGGTTGTCTCTCTCTCCCTTCCTACCCTTCCCCGTCACTCTCTCTCCCTCTCGCCGCTACCCTACCTCCTTCCCTCCCCTTCTCATTCCCTTTCTCTCAAAAGACCAGTAATTTATTTTTAATAATTTTATTTATCTTCGGCGTTCATCGGTTGCTTGCTGACTTGTATTTGCACGGTTCAATACATTCCGTGCAGCGTTCTCTCTTCTGATTCTTTCTAACGTCTCCTGACTTTGCCTTACAACCCAACGCTGCCTCCTTTCTCTAGCTAATATTCATTTTCTATCTGCTTTTGTCTCATCATTTCCATCCATTGCTATAAATGAATAAAGCTTATTTTTTGGAGACATTGAAATAAAAATTGAGCTTACTAATTAATCAATCAGCGGAATAATTTCTTTTAAAACTATCTGAACGAAAACAAATCACCAGTTTATTTCAACATTGTAAACTGGTAACACATCAAACTTACCTAAATATTATCTTTCAAATGCTTTAATTTACTTAAAAATGTAAATTTCATTGAAGAATTTATCGAAGAAAAATTGATTTGAAATCTATTCTGAATAAAGTTGGCTTTGCGTATTAATGCAGACTATATATTAAAGTGAGGATTACAAGGCAATTATCACAAAATATTAATACTTTTATTCTATACAAATCAAAATAAAATATTACACTTACCGATATCTAAATCAAACTTCAATGAATACTGCACGTTATAACAATGAAACTCGGTCATTATGTAAGCAAAGAAGTACCGATTTATTTTGTTTGTTTATATGGAACGAAATGTTAACAAAATTGTTAAATCAATCACAAAGGAAATAAGTAGTATTAGATTAATTATTTAAATTCGCAACGATGATCATAAAGGAAAAAGGGAACGCCTGATTTAGAAACCACATCTTCAAATTGGATGATATAAAATTGTCACATCATCAGGAATTGAATATGAGTAAATGAGAGAAACTTTCTATCTGAATGAAATTACTAGTATTGAATAGGGTTTTTTAAAAGATAGGTTATATTTGTTTAATATTTTAACCTTAAAATCGTATGAACGAGAAATATATTACATTTCATAGGCGTAAAATTTCACGTGTATTAGTTCTCTCCTTTCCTTTCTGCTCCAATTTCATGTGCATGAGAACTCTCGCGGGAAATATACAGCCTTATTATTCTTAGGAACCTCCATCAGTCCAGATGTGGCGTTTATTTTCGTTTATAAAAATCGCCAGGGACGGTCAGCGTTGAGTCTCTTTGCCAACCATGGTGTGAATCAAATTTGAAATTATACGACGCCTCTTCAATATTTTTTGCGCTACCCCAAATGTCGCTTAGATTTTAATTTTCTACGCTATATTGCCATATTTATCAGACGGCTGGAAAACTTCTGGCAGAATGCCTTTTATTTTTGTGTTGTCTGCTCAAATGAAATGATTTTAGAGACCATAAATAATTTATATGCCACGACAGGCCAAATAAGTTTTAAAGTAAGCCTCTTACTTTTTTCGTGAAATTTTAATGGCAGATCGCACAATTTAAACAATACTTGCATAAATATTAATTATTCACTCTTTCACAAGCCTTAATCCAAAATTTTCACTATTACAAAACCTACAAATAAAAAGTGTTAATATTTTCTCTATTAGGTGCTTAATTTTTACCTGTACTGTTTTTTGTAGAGGAGATGAAGTTAATTAGACGGATTAACCTTTTGAGGGAGCTTGGTACCGACAAAGCAGGAATACGAAAGCCTTTACTAGCTATAAGAATAAAATATTACAATAAAAAATTACTATGCACGCGGCCTAGTAGCGTGGTTAGTTTAGTAGTTTAAGTCCCAGATATAAGTGGTATATAACAGCTTCCGTTAATTAAAGAAAATAAATTTCAGTTTTTATTTAATGTCTGATATATATGTATATATCCGAGTATAAGTTTTAAATTTATGGTACAAAATAGGTGGTTTTACGAAATGAGTTCCGTTATAGAGATACTAATCAGTCGTTCACTTTATTTAAATTCTAATTTAAGTGCTTAAAAGAACTTTTCTATCGTAAATATTTAAAATTGAATTGTAATTGAATTTCATTTGAAGAATTAATAGCTAATTATGCAGCAAAATTTTCCTTTATAAGTAATTTGATATCAATGTATTTCCTTAATTAATTTATATTTTCTAGGAAATTATTATTATTACGTAATATTATTATTTATTATTACATAATATTTATAAAAAATATTGCTTGTTTCGATTAAATGCCCTGTCACCTCATTATAAAAAGTTAATGCTTACAGAAATATTAACTGCAAAATAATACCTTGTAAATAATTAAGTTATTTCCAGAATAATTTAATTAATCACATGCAGTTGTTTTTCTTATAAAACGTTACACATTTTCCAAATTATAAAATACAAATATAAGTGTCAGATAATTTACAGTATGCAGCACAAAAGCAGTATCCCATAATGGGGTTACTGAATCGCCGCCGCTGAAATGCTCTTTATCATAGAAGAATGAAAATTGCTTCTCCCTAACTAAATGGGCGGATAATAAAATTTCAGTTGCGAGAATTATAAAGATACAAATTCCTCAAGCAATGCGAAAATATCCAATGCGGGAAATAGGACCGTAGCACTAATTAAATTCTGTTAAATCTCACGATTTTCAAACAAAATGCCCAGAATTCTCAAAGGGGTTATTAAATGTGTGCATACTTATATCACATTGGTAGCTTTTTTATTGTATCGCTCAGATGATAATAGGAAATGGCGAATTTTATAAGATGTACGATTTTTAAAATTTTTCATCTAAAATTTATTCAGCTCAAATTGCACTTTTTTCTATGCACCTCGCCCAGACATATGAGTCATTCAATCCTAAAATCCCTTATTTCTTGTTTCTATCCACAGTTTCTTTAGGTTGCTACGATATTCGTTCTCTTTGCCCTCATAGAGGATTTCATCCATTTTATCCCAGTGTACTATCCATCGAAATCTTTTCAAATCAATTTTCATAGAATCTCCGAAGCATTCCTTTCCTCTCCGCTGCGTCTAATTCCGTCCCTTTATCTCCTTTTCCTTCCCCTCCATCCATTTCTTCTCTGTCATTATCTCGTCGACCAGTCTCTAGCTTCAAATTTCTCAGAGCACTTTTGCTGACCCTCATCAATTTGTCCTCTTAAATTCCCCATAATTCTCCGACTACGTTTATCCGATTGGTATTCCGGTCTCTTAGAGTCCTTTTTGTGGCTCAGTAAGAACAGTCGTTATCTATTTGGCTGAATTTCCGTGGCCTTTCGTTAATTCTTGTCTTGCACTTATCCGTTTACTATTAAAAGTATGATCCTATGATATAAGATGGCAACAATTGCAAAATGTTATTTTTGACCAAGATCTAATTTAAAAGTGAATATTTCGAAATTATCTATCCATATATCTTAATATATCATTATAATATTTTGAAAACTAGCTCTCGAATTCTTGTTCATTTTTATGAAAATGATTTGTAGTGAAACAATTTGACTTTTGTCGAGTAACTACATATTTTAAATTTCACGTAATACAGTATTGTTAGGCACCCCATTGGTTTCCATTTTATTTCTACAATCAATGTAATTTCTACATTACTCGTATCTTTCTGTCTCCCAGGATCTTCTAGAGCTACCCTCCGAATCCATCCCATTTTAAGCCCTTCATCCCTTTTAACTACCTCCCTTGATCCAAAAATCCTCTTTGCCTCTTTTCTATCCTCCGCCCTGCTACACCTCCCTTCATTGCCTCTCAAAATCTCATTTTCTTTTCTGCCTCTCTCTGATTGCTCCATTTTGGCTTTCCTTTTCTTTCACTGTATTTAATGCCTCCTAATTTGTTTCCAGTTTCAATCAAACTTTCTCCAATCAGCGTCATACCAACGTCTCAAAAACTTCCTATATATACATATATATATATATATATATATATATATATATATAACAATTATTCCTCGTTTGTCTGCATTAGAGTTGTGTGCTTTCTTTTAGAGAAATTTTCAGTTCAAAAATTGGTGCAGTTAGTTTAGCGCGTCAGCGGTGTCTATCAGGAAACTTCTTTTAGGGCATTATGCATGCATGCGCACCCACATTTAGACCATACGTACTAGAGAGGGAAGTGAAACGGAGAATTTTGATCTTAGTTTTTAGAGTACTTTATTTCATTTCCTTCCGTCTGTAGACTTAATGAAATCGAATTGTCCTCAAAGAGCTGAAATTTGACGCATGCTATACGTAAAATAAATTGTTTTTAATAACTTTTATATTAACCTCACTCGATATATATATATATATATTGGGCAACTAGGTGTTGAAGGAAACCCAGTCAACACTTACCGGAAGTAGAGCCGCTGGGGTTTTGGAGAGACACATTTGTAGAGGTTAGAGCTTTCGGGATGATCCCTTCGTCAGTCTCTTGTGCTGACGAAGGGATCATCCCGAAAACTCTAACCTCTACAAATGTGTCTGTCCAACACCCCAGCGGCTCTACTTCCGGTAAGTGTTCAGAGGGTTTCCTTCAACACCTAGTTGCCCAAAATATCCTTACTTACCTTTCCTCTTCCTTAGTATTTATATATATATATATATAGCGGTTTGTAACCACTTTGGCATGATACAAAATTGAGGCACTTTCAGATATGCTAGAAACTTGGTAGGATTATAGGTTTTTGGTGACAGCCGAAGGAAAAAGTCCGAAACTTTCGAAATTCCCACTTTGAGGGGCTATTTTGGCCCCGTTTTGTCCCATTTTTGGCCCATAAGAAAACATGTAAATTGGTGTAGAGGTCTTTATATTTGCACTTTAAAATTATTTCCCGTCAAGATACGAATTCGAGACTTAAACTATCGGATAGGATATAAATTGTAGTTTCTTATTTTTGAAGAAAGAATTTCAGTCCGAGTAGAATTAGCGTAAATTTATAGTTTTTATCGGAAAAATGTGGTAATTTTTCTGGGTCCAACAATCAGCTAGGCAACAGGCTTAATTCTATCATATGGGTAAGCTTTTAATGGGAATCAGAGTCTTATATTTCTCCTTTAAAACCTTAGTAGCGTAATGCCCATTGAAATATCAACGGGAGTAAAGATTCGATCGTTCAAGCTATTTATGGATATCAAATTGGCATGAGAAATATTATTTGTATTGCAAGTCATTTCCCTCTCTCACCCTCCCTCCCTTTGTCCCCTCCCTCTCTCTCGTATTAAAAGCAATCAAAGCACGTTTACACCCATAATGATAGTGTAATAGTACCGATTACTTACCTTTGATATTACTCGTGTTGTGCTTCGTTGATTTGTATACGACAAGAAATGTCTTCAGCCTTGATATCCAGATTAATTGAATATAACACCGCCTCCACCAGTAAAAGGTAACTTATGCAGGTAATTTCACCAAATTTGAAGTAACGAATATAATAAATGTTAAAATATAAAAGTTATTTATAAAAATTTATTTGTATACCCATTACTTGTTCTATATTATTCCAATTTAAGATGGGTGTACGAGGAGCAGGCGTTAAAATTAAAAATTCCTTATACCGAAGAGCGTTCAGTATCAATGTAACACAGAAAAGTCATTTAAGATGGAATACCTTAATTAAATTATTTAATGACGCAATTTACGCGATTGCAAAGAATGTTCTCGGGAACTTGCATATACCGGGAAAAATTAGGTTATTTATTTTTAGACCTTATAATTATAAACTAGTAGCTATACCCGGCGTAGCATACGCCGATCTAGCGGACCTTAAAGGTTCTTAATTAAACATTCAGGCATTTATTTTTTTGAACTTATATTTTTTAATCAAAGATTTCTCTAAAAACACAATTGTCAATTTCTGGGTTCTTTCCTGACATTGTAGTAAGTGTATCAAACGATCTGACTCTTGATAGAGCAATATATTATTGCCCATGACTAAAAACAGGCTTAGGTAGGTAAAGGCATTTTATCAAATGTTTGGCCTTGTGGCTTATTGATTATCATTGAAAAAGCCAATCGTATGGGGAATTGTTTTCGTTTGAAACTGGATGGTAAATTTGTACCTATGGAATGAGTGAGATTATTTTTGCTTTGATTATGTGTGCTTGTATTCGAGCAACAGTAAGTCTTGTGCCATTATATAGTCTTCTCAATGGCATTAGGTTTCTAAGGAGCTTGATAACGGCTTCACTTCATGAGGAGGCATTCCAGCTGTACCCACGTAATGTTTACGCGGATTTCTTTCATTTAATTTATTAACAATAATGTGAATCAATTAATGGTGCAAATGACATCCCCATAGAAAACTTTTCTATTAAAGACGTATTTTACTATGTTCTTGCATTATTCATACATCTCCCTCTCTCTCTCTCTTTCCCTATCCCCCCTCTCTATCCCCCTCTCCCCTCTTTGTCTCTCCCCTTTCCCCTCTCGCCCTTCCATATCTATCTTTTCCCCTCTCTCCTTTCCCCCCTCCCTCACCCTGTCTTCTTTTCCCATTACCCTCTCTATTACTACATTCCTGCATACCACTTCTTCTCCTCTATTTCCCTCCTCCTCCTCCCCCTCCCCTTTTCCCCTCCTTCTCTCCCCCCCTCATTTTCCCCTTACCCCCTCTTTATTTAAACATTATAAAACCTTATTTTTACGCTCGTAAGTTATATAGATGTTCATACTATTAAAAGTCAAGAATCCCATACAAAAGCATTGTAGTGTTTCCATGGTAGATAAAATTTCCCATTGTTATAAATTTTTAATTTCTCGTTCTTATGCAGTTAAAATAAAATATTTAAGCTAATTCGGCTTGAATTTGTATTCTCTTTTCAAAAATAATAATTTTCACTCTTTTTTACTTTCTTCATACGTAGTATAGGGAAAGTATTGTGATCACGAAAAAAATCGACTTCGAGATTTCAACGGAAATACACGTTTTGAGGTCCCTAGAATAAGTTTAGGCTATTTTCGGAATTGTGTGTGTGTGTGCGTGTGCGTGTGGGGATAGATGGATGGATGGATGTATGTTATTTTGGGCGCTCTAACTCAAAAAGTACGTGTCATATTAATACCAAATTTCATATATAACACTTTTACATGAGCATAAAGAACCGATTAGTTTTTGGACAATACCGGTTAACCGGAAGTCGAGGTTTATTCGAAACCTGATTCGGTTGTTGCGACATTTCTCCGTTAAAACATCATTATTGTATATACAATTCTATACAGAGGTTATAGAGAATGTAATTTCCTACAGCTTTCATTTGAAAGAATTTTCCATAACAGTTATTGTTTAGGAATTATTTATAAATAAACGGTTATTTCGTTTCCGTCAAATATCTCTTTAAAAACGTCGTTATTGGCAATCTTCGTGAGGACTACAGTTGTAGAGAATAATATTTCCTCCAAGTTTTGTTTGAAACAAATTTTCGTTGAACCATCCATTTCGGAGATAACTTTTTCGTAATTTCCAGTATACAGCGCCACCATGTAGCGGTGAATTCTGTAAACATATTTAAAATATAATTTACGGCAATAAAGACGACTGTATTCTTTTACGATACGAAATAATAATTTTTCCTTATAATTCTATTCATAATAATTTAAATATCTATACCCCAAATATGGAGAAAGTCATGTGTTGGGCACATCAGATTTTTCCGTTTAATACTTCAAGTCCGGAGTTTGTATCATAATTTTTAGTAATTTTAAAATGCAATTAAAAAATGGCCTGCAGCGATTTCAGTGCTTTTCTTATAGGGTAATGAAATGGAAAATTTTCGGATTTTTCCTGTTGGTTGTGATCATATCCTAAAATTTCAAGTTTCTAGCATATCTAGAAGTACATAAACTTTCGTGTCTTAAACCGACAAACGTACCTAATATCTCTTTCTCAGAAACATACCTAAGCCTTTTAATATATAGATAGATTATAAAATTTTAGGTCGCTATTCCACAGTATTTCTTGCACGATGTTTATATAATTAAGCTTATAAATCATGTATTTACATGATATATGTGCTGTTCACAAAGATGTATTTCAGTCCACAGCAACGTTATCAATAATCTCTTTTAAATATTTCTATGCAATACTTAATATTTAAATGATGAAGAAATTGCGAAATTACTTGAAATTACCAGAATAGTTTGTGAACTATTTATATATTGCTGAAATCAAAGAAGGATAGCTTGACGAGTTTTCATTTCAATCAATTTCAGCTCTTTGGTCGAGATTGTTCCACTAATGAAATTCCTCTCAGTGCATCCGAGTCTGTGCGAGATATCGCCCTTGCATTTCCATTCCATCGAAATTTTACATTCCCTTTGACGTTTGTTTTAACGTCTCGATACCTCTTTCCAAACGTGTCTCTTTCGTCTCGCTTTCTTGCTTTCTCCTTTCCCTTTTGTCCGTTTCATACTTTCTCTCTCCTTTCTTCATTCCTCTCTCCCCATCTTTTTCTCTCTCCCTTTTTCTCCCTCGTTCCACCAGACATACCTCTCTCAATTACTTCCTCCATGCCAGCGTCCATTCATCTCCTTCCAACACACGGCGCACACTCGCACCCAAACGCACCCACATATGTAGACCCTAGTGAGTTCTCCCTTTAAACTTCTCCTCCCGACCGTTCTTAGTACCGTTTTCTTCCCATACCTATCGAGGCTTCAGAAATGATCAAGTGCCCGTGGCGGGACTATACAGGCTACGTAAGAAGGGGGTTAGTGTTGCGGAAAGTTTACTATGTGTTCTGTTTTTCCCTAAAGGGGTCGGTCTTTTGTAAAAGGGTGACCTTAGTGTGCGTTTGGGTTTAGTGTATGCGAACGGCGTGCTCGAAGAATGGCGCTATTCCCGTATCTGGAGTGGAAGAAGTTGAATATGATGGGAGGAGCATACACTCTCGAGTGCGGCTCGGATGCGGTGTCTGTGGAAGACCTGAAGGGGGTTTGTGCTCTTGAAAAACCTTAGCGCCTCGGAGTTTTGGGCGAGTAAGTAATGAAAGGCGTTTTTCAAGGAAGGGCGAGGATTAATGGGATTGTTTAAAGAGGGCAAGAGATAGAGAGAGAGAGAGATAGGCAAGAAAAAGTATCGCGAAATATCTCAGTGCTCAATCTTAGAAATAAAGAAAAATCTTGATTAAGGAAGGACATTTCGGAAGTAATTATTCGACCCGTTGTTCCTTTAAATTTATGAATTATATTTTATATTACAGCGCAATATTATTATAGACCAACATTCTACATTGTTTTGGAATATTTATTTAGAAGTCCCTTTGTATTATCGCAATATTCTTCTTTTACGCTGGTTTAAACTTAATAATAACTAAGTCATAAGCCCATACTTTTTATTTAATTGATATAGATGGAATTTCTTTGTAAAAAGTGCGTATAGAGTGGCGTAAATTGCATCATAATTCTAAGATAATATTTCCATTAGGGCTAATGAGACAAATTCATTTAAAGTAAAAGTAATTCACAGTCTTAACGCTCATTACAGCCACTTGGCATAATTTATGCACATATTTTACATTTTCCTGCAATTTAGATTGGTACATAATAAGGGCTGATATTTTAAATTAAATTGTTTGACTATGTGCCTCTAGCTGGCGTGGGTGGTAGGATCATATTCTCCGTTGACGTGGATGAATATAAACCTATCTTTATTTATTCTTATTTTTAACTAGCTCGTTAACAGCAATTTATGGGATTTTGCAATTATCAGTATCTATTAGAACAAATATGTTCACATAGCAATATTCCAGAGATCCTAACAAACGCTCTAACCAAGGTATCACAACCAACACTCCCGCCGAGCTCTTTTCGACCTTCTGGCGAACAAGCGGTTAAATAAATGCATCAGGGGAACTCATCCGCCTCATTTTACGGCGTTTCCTACGTCTAAAGTATTAATAAATTATGCGAAGTACCGGAATATCTTTGCCCTTTCTTAATGCTTAGTCCGACCTGTGAAAGTTAATTTAATGTAATGTAACGTGACACATCCTTTCCATTTCGTGTGCCTTCGCAGTAGAAAGTATTAGCATCTTTATTTCAAAGGCGGGTCTTTAAACAGTTTTGTTTTCAATTCACCGTGTGCTGTGTTTATTCACTCCATTCGTCTTTGTTGATCCAGAGGAAATTTAGTGCGCTTATTTGTGTGGAAAGAGGTCTTTTCGGGACAAACAAGGGTTGTGGAGGGTTATGAACTTCCCAAGGATGTAGGATAGAGCGAAATGAAATAAATGACCGTAATAAACGATTTATATGTATATGTTTGCGTGGAGCGAGTGTGTCCGTAAACGCGCATGGGGTATGATGACTTAATTGCTCGTAACAATTACCTGGTGAATAATTACGGCGAAGTTTTAATATACTTTTTTATGAATTGTGGGATAAACAAAGCGAGATATTAAAAGTCTCCCAAAGAAATAGGACAAAAAATAAATGTCTTTCTTCTCGAGAAACTTTCTGTTACGTTTAAAATAAAAATTTCTCTTTTTTAAGCAAGAAAATCGCTTCACTTTTATAATTTTACTCCAGGCACATTCGGCCACAATCTAGAATTATATACAGGCGAAGCCCTTTTCCGTTTTTGGCTTATTGCTTAATTTATAAATAATCATGAAATATAGCTGTATTTTGCTTCGCCGTCAAACGTTAGACAGAATTGAAAAAAGTAAACAGAGAAAGTCTGAGAAGAAATGAAATTAAAAACTGTCAGCTGAAAACATATTTAAAATTAAAGTTAAAATGAAATAATATTAGAGAATTAAATTACTCTGGATATACTAAAATTATATATACAAATAAAATCCTAATAAGAGGGTTCAGAGTAAAACAATCGCATTAGGACTAGAAGTTTTGATATTTGAAAATAATTTTCTTGGTTTAAAACTTTCAAAAACTGTAAAATCATATAAAACTTAAGAAGTGAGGTTATATTGATTACTTTAACGAATAATGCAAAAGGAAATGCTACCCTTTCTACAAGGCACGTTGGTTAATTATGTACAAGTAGTATTTGCTAAACTTGAGCCAATTAGAGCTCACATCACGCGCCTATACTCCAGACCCATGCGATACTGCATTACCAAATTTCCCCTCGTTTTCCAACCCTTAAAGAACCGTTGGATATTTTTGAAAGATTTTATTGCAGGAATTCCTTTTGGACTAGGAGTGGCGCAGAGGGCGGAGACAGTTGGAACTGACATCGTCTCTTTGTTTTTTTGCTCGATATGAACGTGCTCCGGGAGGGAAAAATATGGCACCTCTCTCTCTCTCGGGTGAGAATGAGAACACCGTGTCCAGAGGTTAGCGGAATCCTATATCCCATAGTGGTATACGGCCACGGTCCACTCCCTCCTACATCAATCTTAAGATCCCTCCTCCTGCCATTCCGTCCACTCCGTTCTTATTCCGTCTTGGATAGTTTTTTTTACGAGCGTTTGTTCTTATGCTTCAGGAGCGCTTACATTCTCAGTTCTGGTCCATATACACCGTCGAAAAATATATGTATGTATATACTTTAATTATATTTGTACGCCATCATTTTATCTCTATTTTCTCTACAATTAAGTGTCCGATCAAGCTGTATTTAAGTACGATAGTGTCACGTTCATATTCAGATGCAGGTTGACGGAATACATATTTAGGTTGAAACCGTTTGTTCGAAACCAATCACTTCAATTATACCAGGGTTATTCCAATTTGCGTAATTTTGGGAACTATGTAATGCTATACTAACAAGATTGATTAATGAAGTTGTTTCCTTTCTCTCTGGAGGTAGTTAAGTGTATCGCGCTAGTATCTAGGTTCACTATTAGGCTGGTGTCTGCGAATAAATATTATCGTATATCTTTCATTTAGTGCGATTACACTCTTGCTTTTCCTTTCTTGGATTAATCATTTTTCTTAGGTTTTTATAAATTACTTAAATAAATATTTAAAATAGCCCACTTATGAGTATGATTTCGCAGACATAAGAATGATTCAATGCAAACTAGTGGTGAGAAAACTATCGACAGAATGATGCCATTAATTATTTAAATTACTTTTATGAGAAAATGAAGTAAATCTAAAGTTTAAGAGTTACTTATCTACGCGAGATAAATCGTCATATTATTTTAAATGTTCTAATAGATATTTTTCCAAAATTCGCGTTTTTTTGGGTGAGTTGGGATATTCCTCTCAGTAGGTGAAGCAAAATATTTTGGAAATTGAAGGGAAAAGCAAAGTGCTGTTTACATATTCAATCATCAGGTCAAATTTCTATGAATTACGGGCTAACTATATTTTCTCTGATTATTTGAATCATTTACCACGAAAACTTCTATATTTGAGAATAAAATGCAAATTACCACACTTTTTACGTTATAGAATTTTATACAGCGATACGAACAGTTTCAAAAATTAAATGTTGACTAAAAAGCTATATTCCAACAATTGCAGATGAAACAAGATTTGATACATTTAAACGCACGCCTACTGAAAATTTCTTATAATCCTTTTTTAACAATATAGTTTTCGGAACTGTCTCACCATATATGCACAATCTCATTCATCTAATGGTTCTATTTTTTAAATCCTTTATAGCCCATCTTCGTTTCCCGATCAATCTTTCACTCAATGTATTCACTCGATATCGTTTCCTTCCTCTCCCTTTCTGTCTCCAAAGTCGTTTTTATTCCCGTGTCTCATTATATCCCGGCGCTTCTTCGAACATCCTCTATTTACTCCGATTCCATAATTCGTCTTCCTATTCTCCCTCCTCCGCCTCCCTAAAGCCCTCAGAGTCTCATTCCGGAAGACTTTTTCTGTTCTCTTTTACGCGCTTTCGCTATTCTTCGCCTTATCACACCCGGAACGGTTTTTTTTGGCAGACATTCCGATGATATTTTTCCGGATCATTTTTTCCTTCAGCGTAACGGAAAAGAGTAAAAAGGCTATTTTTGAAAGAAACGTGGCGAGAGTGGTGTGTGCGTGTTTCGTAGCTTAGATTCCTGGGTATGATTTTTTGTTCCTCAGGATACCGTGTTAATGGGCGTTATAAAAATGAAATCTTTAGGCTTTGTTTTTTAAAAAATAGGTTATTTTGCGGTTGAAGTACTGTTGTAACCTCTTGATGTATGCCAGATCCGAAGTAGATATTATCCTATAGTAAGGTGTGGTTATGCATATTACTCCATAATTTCCATATTTTATATTTCACATACTGATGTAAATTTATAGAACTGCTGTATTTTTATCATTGTTGTACCTCTAAAACATACCCTAGATCTCTGATAGTTTAGGAATGTTTTTTTATGTAATAGTTTATATTCTCCTCTTGCTTATTTTTATGCATAAGACGTCGTTTGGTATAGCTATGCTTTTTCATATCGGTTATATACGCCTATGTTATTTTCAACTAAAATTCAAAATTAGTTAATATAAGGCAAAATAGTCCGTAATATAGAAGCAAAAATATAGAAAAAAAATTAAACTAAAGCACAAATCACATGCGGCATTTGATATTATCAATCGGTATACGAAGGCAACAAAGACGATGTGACAATTGGTCATGGAGCTAAATATTAAAAGGAAAGTGTTAATAATGAAATATAAAAATATATAAAGAAAAATTACTTGTGCTAAGACAATTAGTCAATGCGTTAATTTTTTTTATTTTCAGTAAACAATTACTCTACGTGGATTATGATGTGATAGTGGCATACACCCTAAATTTAAAAAATAACGAAAAGACCTATAATATTTCGTCGTAATTTAAATATTTTACAATAAACCATTTAAATTGGGTGCCATCATAATTCGCTCGATATATTTCATTCTCTGCTAGTTCCATATCACTTATACATTGGGTACCATTATCATTCGCTTGGTATCTTTCATAGTATGTTGGTACTATACGTGATTATTCTGCTTGGCAATGATGCAACGACGCGAACTCGCATTCGCGCATCGCAAACATCGTCTCTGTAAATTACAAAGCTTGTTTAGATTTGTGTTTATGCAAACTCAGGCCGGGAAGGACGAGCGACTGATGGAGAAAGAGGGGAAGGCGGGGCGTGGAAAAAGTAAGGCGAAGGAAAAGGGAATAATGTAAAAGACGCGTGAAGTGGAAAAATGGAGGAGAAATAGGAGAGGTAATATAAGACGGGTGAAAAGAAGAGTTTCGCGACAGGAGAAAGAGGACAGACAAAGAAAACTCGAAAAATGAGAGCAAAGAGAATAGCCGGAGGAACGTAAAGGCCAGCTCAAGCCGTAAGGGACAGACGCTGACGCTCTCAATGTGTCAACACAGGTGTTTACACATTCCACGCGATCGAATTTTCGGTTGAGCAGTTCATGGAGAGAGAAAAAAAAGCACGGTTTTCTGTCTTTTTCGACCAATTTCTTCGTGGAATTCTCCTGCTGCATAAAAAATAATTACACCCAAAGCGACTAGAAATGAAAAATTACTCAAAGCCAAAAGGTACTGAGGACGTAGTGCGCAGCTGCACCGTTTACTGCGCTTGCTGGTGAGCCGCTTTATAGAGACAAAAGTGTTTTCTCTCAATCATAGGAGAGGAAATCGAAAACTGCGGGTGGGATACTCAAGTGCCATCAAACAAAATTTTCATTCTGTCTTTGCTCCGCGAGGAAATTTCGCATTTGCAATTTTTTGTCCTCTACCTTTTTTACCACACCGAATAAACAATAAACAATGTCGTGTTTCGTAGGATGACTATGGATCGACCAATAAAATTCTTTCGTTTTTAATTATAAAACGGTGATCCTCATCGAGTGTCGTATTCTAAAAGGGAATTCTAAATTTAGTATTAGGTGTATAAACTTGATACTTATAAATCAGGCTCATTCACTTATTAATAGAGCTAAAATATTTTTAAAATAATTCATTTAGCTTTAAAGTTATTAAGTAAAAAGTACATTGTCGATTACAAAAAAACCACCCTTTGAATCTGAATATGAATCCATAAATGACTTCTAGTAACTTCGATGATATATAGCGATATTTCATTGACAATTCTTTCGCATACCTATATGACAAGGGTCATTGAAATTTAACGAGCGGCAGTTCAATGCATGTGAAGACAAACAGCTATAGATTTCCTATAAAGGCTTTGGAATTGCAAGTTGTTCGATAGCATTTCTCGTATAATCTTCTCTCATGTTAGTTTTGAATCTTTCCCATAACGCTTCAGGATGATTTTTACTTTTAATGTAACTTTTCCTATTTTCACAACACCAATTTCAGAAAGGGCCTGAAAACACCCATGCAAAATTCCCCTATATGTATGCTTGGCGAAATTTATAGAAACGGAAGTCCAATAGTGTAGGAAATATTTGGAAAATTCTCCCTCCAACTGTATTAAGTCTATGCAAAAATTTCGTCTATAGTTATATAAAAACTAATTTTCCGTAGAAGATTTTCAACTTGGGAAGCAAAAAATCTAGTATTTTTCGTGGGAATGACACAAAAGGTTCCATCTCCTGTTGTACCTGCGTCCTTCATCTTTGAGGCTACCTTGATGAAATATTTCTCGGCTAGAATATTTTTTATTTTTAGCAACCAATTTTTTCGGTAATCTTGATCCATATCTTCTTGAATACGTGCTGGAATTGCGAGAAAAAGAAAGAAAATGCGGAAGATGCCGGTCGACCCAGACGAAGACTTCTGATAGAGGTTACGTTGATACAAGAGATCCGTCGAGCTAAAAAAAAAAAGCATTGCCGACGTGAGACGCAGACGGTGTTAGCTTGGAGGAAATGAGTTTTCCTTCTAGAGAAGGAGCAATAAGAAATATATTGGATTCTTTGTCCAACCGCTACGTGTACATTAATCTAAATGCTGTTTCCTACAAAAATGCTAGATAGATTTATCATACAAAAGGCATTTCTACTAAAGATGTACTTGAGTATTTACACCTCTAGTAAACTATTATGGCAAAATACGGCTATCGTTTACATTATATGGACGTCTGTGTTAAATATGTATACAAAAATATTATGAAACCATTAGTGTAATAAAGATAGCGACAGTGTTTGATTAAAACGTTTTCAATCGGTGTACTAATTATGCAATGCATTTCATAATGTTCTAAGTAACTATAAATTCTGTTTCATATCGGTTTCTTCAAACTTAAAGGAAATTAAAAGAAGCTGTTTTCTCTTTTGTATTCTTTATCGTACAAAATGATTTCGCTTCATCTTTTAACTTAAAATTACCAAAATGGATGATATGGCTAACAGAGGACTTCAAATAAATGATATTAATTTACTTATTTTAAGTAATCGCTTTTAGAATTCAGATTTGTTTATTTAATTTTGAAACGCTTAACCTATAGAATGAAAAGTCTCTTGACGTTCTCTTTTACTAGATTTACCGCAAAACCCGTTATTCAAAATGTTTCGATTTATATATATATATATATGAATGATAAGTTTTTGTTGTTTTTGGTGAATTATTTAATAATATAAAAGAATATCCTTAGAGAAAACCGACTCGAGTATAAATGGAATAATAAAGACATTTTGAGAGGTTTAGCCCGTGTAGTTATGTTACCAGCATGACATTCTGCATAGAAAATTGCATATGTTCACGGGTTATTTAGTCTATTTTGCTGGAATTGTTCTGAAAGGGAATATTCAATGGAATAAGCATAAAATATATCATTATTTATTGTGATGCTATATCTGAATAATTAAAATGAACAACCAGAAAATCGTAGAAAATACAATTTCGCTTTAAAAGAGCTCACTTTAATGCGACGTAGGTTTTATTGAATTATTACTATTGGCTCTCTCGTATTTGCAGTATTGCTATGTCTTTCTCTGGTCTTTTAAGTTCCCTTGTTAATTATTCGGAGCATTTGGTAATTTTGTACCCATCGTCCAGGAAACGAGAGCGTTTTGGGGAGCCGGCTCTTCGTTCTATGATCGAGCAACAGGAAATTTAAAACAAGATAAAAAATTATCGTGGCGATGCATCTGCTGATGGTCATATTGCAAATGACCTTCACCTAATACTTTACTTAATGATGGATCCTCGAAAGGACAACCCTTGCATTGGGCGGAAATTCAAGTCTCAAAACGAGCCTTTGCATTCTTGTCCTTCGTTTAAATTTCCACTTTCTGGCTCGAGTGCAAAATCTTGAAGAGCCGGAGTTTGTGTACGACCTTAAGAAGCAATTCTCTTAGCTTATCCGGATATGGGTGGTAATTGAGAATCATCAAACTGATTTCTCAACTCAGTGATGCGATCTCATGTTATGGAATGTTTGAGTGAAATGTGAGTAGTTCAATGTTAAAGTTTTTAGTTTATTTTGCTCCCTTATGCCATTGGTAGATAGCACCCTTCGCTTGTTTTATCCACCAAACAAAGTGCGACGTTCTGGTTATACTCGAAGGAAGTTTTTATCAGATTATACAGCTTTCCTCAATAAAGGCAGTTCATATCTAAAATAAGACGCAATTCAGCTATAGTGCGTTTCCCGAAGTCGTACGGGTCAGATTCGCAGTATTCCGTCTGCATTCGGGTTATTTCGCTTAGGCTACGACCCAATGTTGCCACATTTCGAATTTCGCTCATTTCAACAGCAGCTGTGGACGAGTGAAGTTCTGATAGCAATCGTGTCAACAGCGCTCGTCAAGAATTTTTGAAAGGCGTGGGAAATTTAAGAGCTCTTATTGGCTGACACTTTCTCCCCCTCACCCTACAAGTCTAACAGTAGACACGCCTCACCCGTACGATCTCTGGAAACGCAGTATAGGTGCTTGTTTCTCAAATTTGCTCTTTGAAACAAAAGTATTTATAGAAAATTACATTCGCAGGAGCACGTTTTACATTTTGTGCGTAAGTTTTATTCGTTTAATTAGCAATGTCTTACATTTTGTGCGTGTTTTATTCGTTTAATTAGCAATACTTTTTGCATTGCATATTATGATTTCATCATTTTACCAAATACACTATCAGCTTCCTAAAGATGACTCAAAACTTTTTGTATTGAATTAATTTTCTCTGTCATCGTTTTCTCATTTTTATCTTCGACATTTAAGTAAATACATCTATTTCATGTAGGTGAGTCATACATGAGTTATCTGTTCACTCTGCTGCATTATTTATAAATTTATTTACGCTATGTCTCTGAGCTCTTTGTGCAACATTCGCATTTTGCTAATATTTAGTATATTAACATGCAACTTAAAACCTGTAGTGCCGTCTCACATAAGCTTTTTAAATGGAAACTTTTAATTAGAGATTTTGTAGACGCAAGAACACTGCCTGATGCTTCGTTACGTACGTATAAAATTATAATTAGAACGGAGTATCCGAAAACTAAATCTGCCGCGAATTACTATATTAGTTCGTTAAAGTTTGATTTGTCTGAAGTAATTGGCTCAGAAATATTCGTAATTCATATTTAACGATAATGTTGAAGCACGTAGAACTTCTATCATGACTCGCACGTTAGAAGATTTTTCTTTTAATTTTAATCCTCAGCAATCTAAAGCAAAGAATCGTTCTTGCTTCTATTAAAAAGACGCTGGTTAAAGGGTATTCGGATGCCTTGGGAAAATGTATGCGTTTTAGTTATTTAAGAAATCTTTTCCAATATTTCATCTGAAAATCGTTTGTGAATTATGCCTTCAACCTATAATTAATATAGATAATATGCAAATAATAATTACTCAAGTAATAAATTCTTTTCATCATAATAAACAAGAATATTTTGTAAGTCACAATACTTTGAATAATAAATAATTATTAATTGTTTGAAAAAACTTTATATAGGTATGTATGTGTGTGTATGTATGTGTATATATATATATATATTCTGCGTTAAACGTAAATTAAACATAAATTTAACCCAGAAGAAATTTCTTTGTGTAGCCGAAGCTCAAAAACATAATTTCCTGTTAGCTAAGTTCCTTCTTACCGAATTAAGCTGGACGTTTTGTCTATATTAATTTTTACAACATTAACGCAAACACCTTCTTAAATCTACGGAACACTGAGTTATAATCACCATACCTTTTAAGAGTACCATTTCAGAAAATCCTAATATTTTGTCATTTCGAGTGCATCTCGGTGTTTTTCTTGAGCAACAGTCATTTGTTCTTATATTTCCTGCTCTTATCTCACGAAAAAAGCGAGCTGAAGGTTGAGAACTCAATTAACGTTAAGGCTTTTACCAAAAGTCATCCATCAAAATACTCTCAAGGGCTGGCATGTCGCGACAGAGATATCGCTACCTGTTACGAGCAGTCTGTCATGAATTCTTCCAAATTCAAGATTTTCATATAGTTTTCATTGGGAGGAGGAGATTCAGATAAAATATATCATAATGAGTTGCCATGTCAGTCAAGAATACCAATAATTTAAAATTCTAACTATTGAAATAAGGTTCAGGGAAAATTTTTGATGAATTTCTTTATGAAAATTGTGTCTGTATTTCAAGGTTTTGAACCTTTATGTAAAGTACTTTACACGGGGATTATAATTTTAAATGAGCTTTTAGTTATGTAAGCGCGAAACATGCGAATCAAATTTCAATACACAAAGGAATCAACTTTTCATTTAATTAATTATATCATAACTCTTCGTTTTATTAATTTTTATTTCTAGGTCTGAATAATCTAATCTTGCGCCATAAACAATAGAATACACACTTCGATCTACCTACGACTCTGACAATAAGCGTGCAATGTAAAATGAAATGATTATTAATTAACCTTGAGTCTATCAACTTATCAACTATGGAGATCGGACGCAGGCCATTTCCTCAGTCATTTCTACTTTTCCAAGTCTACGTATTTCAAATCACGCTTTCTGAAGTTAAGAAAAAGGAACATACACTGGCAGAAAATAGTTCGTGTTACTTTCCAAGAGAATCCTAACCTTTTTATTTGTTTTTTTCTCCTGCATAAAGCAAACTTTTGACTTTAAGGCGACTTTTTGTGGGTATGATGTCCGCGGTATTCTTTACTAAAGTTTTTCCTTAACCTGCTTCTCCGAAATTCAACTTAAAGTCTTAAGCTCATTTTAATGTTTCGTTTGCATATATGTTTTATCGGTTTCTTCTCACGTAAGGGGTCGTCAGCCGAAGACGAAGGTCGATAATGTTTTCAGTTTCGTTCTTAGGATATTAATCCAGGGCTACGCTAACTTTTTTCTCACAGAGCATTAGTGTAATTTCGTAGAATATGCAAGCCGCGAGTAAATCACGGGAGTTATTTTAGTTGCATGTTTTCTTTCCATTCGTATCTGATTTAACTAGCTGAAATATTTCAATTAAAGTGAAAGTTTTTCTGCGTTCGTGATGTGTTCCTCTGAAACTATACCCGCTCAAGATAAACCGTTTGTCTTTTTTAATGGTTCTAAGTTGTTAAGTTTTAAAACCACGTTTTGTAATAAATTGTACTAGTTGTAATCTAATTTCAGTTATAGTGGTGTTAAGTATTGCATTCTTGCAAACGAAGGTGAAAGTTTTTCTGTTATTACTGCTATAGATAAAATTATTTGTTTGCAAATTATAATAAAATCGGTGATATTTCCCGCAAATACTGAGTATTAAAATTGCCGTTGTAATGCAAGTAGCAAAATATTTTTCACACCACAATGTAGCGCTGAGCTAAAACTCGGAGATATCTCACCTATGGAGAAAAGTATTTATTTATTTTCTGGAAATAAATAAAAATTTACAATGCATTCGTTGCCTGTATAATAAAGCTTAATGTGAATAAATATTCAAGACTTTTCGAAAGTATATCATAATAATTTATATTTACCCACATTGCATGAAAAGGTCATTCCTTCTGAATATAATATAATTTTAATTTCGTAAAAAAGAAGTCCATTTTTGGGAACATATTTTTGTCATCTTTTTCAATAAATTTATAAAGGCGAATAAATAGAAACGGAAGTAAAGTTGACTATAGAAATGTTTTGATACATCAAAACTAAACAATAATTCAGTAATATAGGTTGGTGACCTCGCTTAAAATTCAGGCTCACTATCAAATGATTTTAAAAAACCGTTAAAACCATTTTCCTGAGAGTTGCTTATCAAGATGGCAGTATTTTTTGGCATAACTTTAACTTTGTAGGGATAAAATCTAATTGTATCGCATGGCATGGCGACACGAGCTCCAGAAATGACGTTGATAAGCACGAAATGTTGAAATGAAATAATTCATATGGCAAATGCAGTCACAGACCGGGCAAATACCTGACAGCATAAATAAGACCGTAACCATAATCTACCCTCGAGTTCCTGACATTTTATCCATTAGTCAAGTGCCGGAAGCATAAACTTCTGACTGAATAATTTTCCGGTGAATTTACCTACCAAGAGATTTTAGAGTCATTCGTTGCAATCGCAAGATCAGTTTTTATGAATAATTAATGAGTAAAATTAATAGAAAAACGGGCGGGAAATAACGTAAGGCGAGTTTTTAAAGAATAGATAAGAGAATAATCCGAAGAACTTTAGAATGAGAAAATTTTTGGTGGAAAAAGGAAAAGCTAAATTTATCGTCGCGGCTTCTGCAAGATTGCATAGATACCACTTTCCCCAGCGTTAAACAGGTTTGCATGACTTATATTTCAGTAATTTTAACTTTGGCCGAGTGACTGAGTTAGTTGAAGAGACATGTTTACGCCACTGGGACTGAATTTAAAAAATGAGCGTTGATTTACCTAAGAATAATTACGTTGTTCCTTGGTTGTAAACATTAATCAACCCATCAGTTAATTCCTAGGTGGGCTCTGGCAGTTGCATTAATACAAACAAAAAAATGTCTTGCTTACTACTGCAAATACAAATATACTAGGTTGTCGTGTGATACAATAATACCATTATGAATATTAGGTTTTTATTTGTTATCATTTTCATTCATAAGCTTCTCTAAACCTATTATCCTGTTTTTACACGATTACGTTGCAGTCATTTTAATATAAAGAAACGCCAAATGAAATTGTAGGTCGATCATTCTTTATACGAAACATTTACCTTGGTTATATTATTTCCTAGAATGAATAATATGATTGAGGTATATCATTTCTGTGGTAAATATTATTTATATATGTATCCGACACTACGATCGACCCCATAATTTTCAAAGAGATTTGGAGTTTGACCTTGCAATTTGAGAATGTGAACCGTTACCACTCTATCAATTAACTGTCATGAATATTTCGAAGATAAAAGTTCAACTGGATCAAAGTTTCGCAGAAAAATGACCGATTCGCTGTCTCATCAATGTCAAAATAATGGTCAATTTCCTATTTTCCTGAGAAGCCGTTTCTAAATGTCGCTTCATCTTTCTTTACAGGTTATCCAAAGCGATGGATGCTCCTTCGCCCGTGATAACTCTCCTAACGAGTCCAACTTCCTCCATACGGCCTGCTTCGTCCGGCTCACCATGAGCGGGACGGGGCCGGAGGGCGCGGGGGGCGCTTCGGGCGTGTCCTCCCCCCGCAGGAGGGCCGGATCCTCCGAGACCCTTCTCCCTCCTCCACCTCAACCGGTCGGTGACTCGGCCAACTCCGGATACGCCAGCGAAGAGACCGCCAGTCTGATAGCGAGGGACGATGATTTCTTCGAGTCGTCCACGCGAACTGACAAAGTGGCCGAGAGAGAAAGAGAAAGGGGCAGAGCGAGAGGTAGAGAGAGCTCCGGTGCCCCTTACTACCGTCACCGACACCTTTTGGCCACGCTCCCGCCCCCTATGGCGGCCACTTCCCACGAAGGTCCGGTCTGCCTTACCATCGGGCCGGACCACGAAGAACCGGGCGAAGGGGGGCCGCAGACGGAAGCCGCTCGCTCCGTTCCGGACATAGAGCTCCACTGCCGGAGGGGCGAGGCGGTGGAGGCAGGAAGGGGCGTAGAGGTGGTGGGGCTCGCCGTAGATACGAGCCCCTCCTCCTGTCGCGCCCGGTCCTACCTACTTCCCCACGCCCACTCCAGATGTCGATGCGAACGGTCCTTAATGCCCTTGGCGCGCTCCGTGTCACGAGAAAGCGTCAGGTCGGTCCACGCCATCATACCTCCCGCGACCTCCTCCGTCCTGGGTGGTGACGTCACCCTTCCGGTCGTGCTGACGTCATTGTCGTCGTCGCGGGATGGAAGCAGTACGAGAATCATCCGGCAGAGCTCGCAGCCCGAGTCGTCTTGCAGTCACTGTCATCACCCTCCCCCTACCGCCTCCTTGCGGCAGCTCAGGGAACCGGGAGATGGGATAGCGGGGATAGCGGCGGATTCGCTCAGAATCAACGGCGCCATCCGCCAATTTAAGCAGGTATCCTTTTTGTCTTCCTTGTAAACGGAAGCATCGGACTAATTTTGTAATATTTTTACCCAAAAATATTCCCAAATGACGCACTCTGTGTCACATTAATGACAAGTCTGGATCTTTTAGCAGGACAGCTGGAAGTCTCAGAACTACAAGCGGCGATCCTGTTTTTTATTACTAGCGAAAAGCTGCTGATTATCAACTGATATAAAATTTTGCGAGGACATATTCTTATGAAGGTTCTATGGTAACCAGGGGCGCACTCAGGAACATTGCTTGGAGAGATTTTCGGCCTCAGTAATAGAAAATATTCACAGAAAATATGCAATTATCAAAGTATTTGAATCAAAACCTGAGAGATCGTAGTTTTATCTAATAGATAAAAAAAATGATTAAATATAAATTTTCTTTAATTAAATCAAACTCAGATTCTTACTGGGGATATTGATTTACCCCTTACTGCGTCCCTGATGATATTTTTTTATATAAGTAGTATAGACCTGTAACTTAAATTGGATTTTCTCAAAAAAATCTGATGAAATTAACATGGAATTTATCCAAGTGTAACAGAATTGTATATGCTATTCGTAGAAATTTTAAAGTTGATTAGATCACTCTTTGAAAACTTCTAATCTCAGGAACAGATATGTCGTCCTTTTTTTTGATTTACAATAATTGAACATGAAAGAATAGTATATATTTTATGGCCGTCAATTTTATCGTCAGCCACAAGTCGAGTATTTTAAAAACCTATTATTTTTCACTCAAAGCATACTCATGGCCTCACCATTTTCCTCAAAACCACAATAATAAATCCGGAGGAACGAATTACATGAATTAGCGAAATCCTCTTAACGATAGAAGCCATTAGTCAACAAAATATTTGTGAAAATACTTCCTCATTAAGATTACATCGCCTTAACCACGGACGATACTTTTCGATTTAGCGAAACGAGTGTATAATTTTTGAAGATTTATAAGAGGAACTTAGGCTTTAAAAATCCGCTCAGTGCTTGGGACAGTAATCCCTCTTGTGACTCTCGAATTAAGCCTCCGAGAACCCAGAATTATGTAGGCCAAGTGTATTCAGACCATTATACGAGCTAGATAAGCATTCAGATTACGAGATTTAAGTTTTAGCGTCGTAAGTTTTAACATTAACGTCGAATCACTTTCGTAACCATCTAACGTAAATAAAGACATTCGCACGGAGAAATTGTTAGTAACCACACGAAGCATGGAATAGTTCGAAATTATGTTTGTTAAATCCCAAAATTCGCTAAGCGCCACATTAAAAGAGTTCCAGTTTGTATCATTCCGCGCTTTTGCAAATGTTGCTTTTTTAAGCAGGGTATAATTAAGCCTTAAACAAATTAAGCAATAAAGCACTATTTTGTGATAAGTTTAAGTTGAAAATCCGTCAAAAATGAGGGACATCTCCATAAAGTCAGATGTTTGGAATTATTTTCACATCACTAATGCCAAAGCCGTTAGTTTAATTCTACTTATTATGGGGACTATTATGTATATGCCCTTCTTTAACTTAATAGATTTGATTGAACGACGTAAAATATTTATTATAAAGATCAAATTTGTTTACATGGCGTTATTTCTGCCTCGCGTATTGTCCAAAATAATATTTCAAAATGATATTTATTCAGTCATTTGTTCATTTATTATAATTTAAAATGTATTTCTTCCTGAATTCAAATATCTTTTTACTGAACAACTTTTTAAAAATTTTGATAAAATTCTAAAAAGATTACCAAATAATAAATTCCAGATTATTAGTAAACTTTTCAATTAATTATCGTTTCGTAATCGTTTCTTGGTTTCTATCTTATGATTTCCTGGCAATATATATTTCGCACGAGTACATGTAATAACGAAATATCTTTTCATATATGGTAGAAGAGTTATTGAGAAATGGTCCCGTAACCTCATCCATTCATTTGAGAGGAGAATAAACGATATTTTATACCTGTTGTCAGAATTTACATATTATTTATCAGAGGATTCTTTGCGGATTAAGATTCTCGCCCAAGACGAAAGTGCTGTTTTATATTTCTTTCCAAAGTTCATTAGAAATATTTTTTTAATGAGGCATGTATAAAATTTCATTCCGCCATTAAAAGAGAAAGAATCGCTAATGAAACTTGTTAGACATTCAGTGAACACGGATAAAGTTTTCAATTAAAGTTACTTTGACGTTTCAACTAAAAACGAAAAATGTAACCATAAATTCAAAATTAGAAGAACTTAGATAACCGTTTCATACGGTTGAACTTGCACTTATGATAAGGTGTTCGTAGAATTTTTTAGATAATTTATTTTATTCATGTGGTAAATTCATAATTTTGAGCAACTGGCGCAAATTCAAAGAGCGTAGGTTAATTTTTGTAGAACCTTCCATTTAGTAGATAATTAATTTATTCGTAAATTTCCGGTATACATCGCCACCATGTAGCGGTGAATTCTGTAAACATATTCAAAATAAAATTTACGGCAATAAGGACGACTGTATTCTTTTAGCATACGAAATAATAATTTTGTCTTATAATTTATTCATAATAATTTAAATATCTATACCCCAAATATAGAGAAAGTCATGTGTTGGCCACATCCGTTTTCTTTCTTTTAACTCCCATGTCTTATGCGGAAGTATAGTATCCAGGAAAACGGTTGTTAAGAAATAAGGAGAGAGTGAAGAATGAGCAATATTTTCAATAAAAAGAGACTATTTTATAAGTAGTGTTCATTACATATGGCCTAATTTATTTTTTATAAAAACAAAGAAAATTATTGAATACAACTTCACTGTAAACTTTGCGTAGCTCGGAGTAACTCACAATCAGTGTTTATTCATATTTACATGCACATACTTGTATTTAATTTACTGATGTAATATTTCGAGCGGTGAAACCAGGATTCCGTGGAAAAAATACATGAACAAACGGCTTAAATGCATGTTCAGACCACGAAAAAACAGGTTCCGAAATTTTCATTTTCTTCTGTTTGGGCAGGTTTTCCTTTTGACTATCACATTATGGTATTTCAGTATAACATTCAATTTCACTAAAATTGAAGTTTTCTTCAAAATGTTGTTCGTACTAACACCGGACATTTTGATAGAAACGGACATGAAAAACGATAATTTTTAGCCAAAATATCTGAAAAATAAGATGACCATGGCAAGAAAATACTTACTTAAATATGAAAGAAAGCATTTAAATTGTTTTAGAGGAAATTAAAGAAAGTACTGATGATGAAATGACAATACAAAGTCGAGCTCGAGTATACTCGTGCGCAGCAAGGAGGGACACTTCCGGCTGCTCGAGTATACTCGAGCGCAGCAGTGAAAGGGTTAAATGAATTATCTGAGATATACAGAGGAGGAAATATGGTCGGTGAAAATGCTGGAATTATAGCTGGAAAGAGGGGGAAAACGGGGAAGCAGGATTAAACGAAGCGAAGAAAATTTCAAGCACAAGTATATTTTCCGTCAGAAAGTGAGGGAGTAAGGCATATCCCTCGAAGCGCACAATAGGTAAAGTCAGGTTAGTTCGATTTGTGAATCGATTTTCCAGGAACGACTCTTTCTTCGTTTTACAAACCTTCCTTTCTTGACCTCCATCATCTTTCCCAAGGCTATTATTTTCCCCTCTTTCGCACTATATAGTCGAGTCCCAGTAAAATAATGCATTCCTTTTTCCTTGTTTGTGTGTACGTGTGTGTCCCTTCGGCGTGGGGTTCTTTATTCGATTGCTCCTCCCGCCGCTGCGGTTGTAGGGCTCTTAAATGGATTTCGTTTGGGTGGTCACCTCCGACTCCATGCAAGAGCGACAAGGAGGCTTTAGAGGACAGCCGCCTTTTGGACTATAGGGTGGTTTGCGAGGGAATGTGGAAGTAAAATGGAGATAGAGGGAGTGGAGGGAGTCGACTCGGAAAACTTAGGAGGAAAAGGCTTTCTTTGGCTGCCGCATGTGGCCGGACAAAATGTTCTCTTCCTCCGTACATCGGGAATATATTTTCTCTCTCTCCGCTCAGCAAGCAAAACAATTATCTTTTCACGCATTGCCTCTTAAAGGAAGCCTTCTATTTGCTCAGAACTCGGTTGCCACCGCTAGTGAGGGAGCTAGCGTACACAAAATAGATAAAGCTGTCGCTATGTTTGCCTAATGTCATGTATCGGGAAATAGAATATGACGTCGGTGCTATGTAAGAGTGTCGAAGTCGCCAAAAGTTTATTTTTTGCAGGCCTTAAATTCGGTTGCTTTTACAGCCGATATTGGTTCAGTAATTTTTCTAAAATATTAATTATTGTAAAAAAAATTATGTATTCGCTGTTTTCATAAGTAAACACATTAAATCTATTGGTTTAAAGAACAATGATTTATTTAAGTAGCTAATGACCTCGTGGAGTTCATACTGTTTTATTGAGTTAATTGCAGTTTTTAATATTTAAATAAAAAGAATTTTCCTGCTCCTACATTATTAAAGCGTTTATGGGGAATTTGATCAAAATTAGTATTAATAAAAATTTGATACAATGACAATAATAATACAAATATTCTGCAGGCCCAGATATATTCATTCATTATTGGTAGCACAAAAATAGTTCATCTAACATACGAATCATAACATAAATCCACAAATTTCGGAATGGTTTGAGCTCATGGAACTAACGTTTTCACCCTTATTAATGTATTTAACGTTAGATTTAAAAAGTGATATTTACATATTACAGCACATGGTGAATACATGCTACACCAAGAATTGGAAATATTGAAGATATAGGAGGGAAATGTCTCAATAGTAGATAAGTTATGAGGAATTTTTGACGTGTAAAAGTGAGGAAAGATATTGTGAGGGTTAAGGGGAAAGAAGCAAACACACAAAACGACCGACTTAGACGCTTAAATTTCATAACCTCGCAACGTAAAGTGTCCAGCCAAAGAGCGCGAGCCATTTTGTAGTTAGCATTATCTTTTACAAAAAAACAAGGCATGCCAAGTCAAATAGGATTAATAGAATGTTTTTGAGAGTCTTCCCTTTATTTTACTGAAAGTAAAAAACTTTGAATATATTATGCATACAAATACAATAAGTGAATTTTGTAAATATTTACGTTCAAGCAAGGAATGATTTCAGGCGTGCAGATAGGATAATTTTTCTAATGTGGATCCATATCATATATACGTAATGAGGATTAGAACCTCGGTAAACACCGTAGACAAATCCGAATCTTGTACCAAATGAATTTTTCTCGAGACGGTTTGTCGTAACTTCGAGAGCCGCTCTCGTGCCTTCTCGTTCGTATTCCCCATCCTCTCCCACACAATGCTTCTCCTAAACCCGTCTCGCGTCTCTCCCCTCTCCTCCCCCTCGCAATATTTCTCCCCCCCTCGAACAGCATGTGGTCGTAAGAAGTGGAACTGAAGGAGGATATTTGAGGGGCTTCTTCGCGGAAGACTGGTGGCGGTATATGTTTTCTCTGTTTCTCAACTGAGCACATGTGCGGCTGCGTAAAGGACTCCCACCTCCTCCTCATTGTCCCCTTCATTGCGTGCGAAATGAACTACGGTCTAGGAGGAACAGTGAAAGGAGGAGGGCAAGAAAGGGGGAGGGGGAAAGTGGCAGGAAGAAACGTTTTGCGCGTTGATTTGATGCGGGGAAACTTTATTAGTTCAAAGTCTTCGGCATGTTTCTTTTTAATAACTTTTATATGAACCTCCCTCGATGTACGAGGTCTGATCAAAAAGTATCCGGACTGAGGCCAGGGAAAAAAATATAGTCAACTTACGGGGGGGGAGGAGGGGGGGCAAGATAATAAAACCTGTAAGGCGCCATATAACTTTTACAAAAGTTCTAAATAAAGTTTAGTAAATCAACATTGTTGAGCAAGAAGGAATTTACTCCACTGAAATTGTTATAAATTTTGTTCCTCCTTACCAGCCGAACTCACGATCTATAAATAAATAAAAATTTATTTTTTCCTTTTTAGTGCATAATATAAAAGTTATTTTTAAAAAAAACCTCTTTTAATTTATTTCTTTTATTGGGTGGATACCACATTTTGAAGTATGCTGAGAGAATTCCTTAAAAAAACATGGTTCTGCGTAGAACGAACACTACTTTGTTACCTAGACGAACAGGAATATTTTTTCTATCGAGTAGTTGCCGATAATAGGGAAATCGACAAACTTTATACAGTCTGTGCTTATACTGAATTTCACGGATTTCAGAAAGTTGCAAAATTTATGAAATCCTAAGGGAAATTAAAAACATGAGACGAACCAGCTAGGAAAATGTTTTTTCTTTCAATTATCCTCTCTGGACACGGTATTGTTTATAATCCGCCATATCCTATCTGAAAAAGAGTTATTATATGTTAATGCTATCAGAAAACAATGTCGAGGATTACTATTGATAAAGAGAAATTAAATATATCCGGGAAATTAAAATTTAGATTTCATTTTATCCCCTTTTGGGTAATTACAAAAATGATTTTCATCCATCATTTAACATTTTTCGCTAACAATGATGTAAAAAATTTTCTTTCTCTTTAGTCCAGACAAAACGAAAGTATAATTTATATTACTTGAATTTAAGCTTTTCCTCAAACAACCTGAATTTTATTTGTTTTTGGCAAAACAAAATATTTCGCTGGAATACGTATGTATCAAAACCTCACACCTATAGAACGCGATTAGGCTCGAGTATCACCCTGAATGCTTAACTGTCACCGCTTGTGATTTTATTTGTATAGCGCATACCAGTTTTCTTTTTCGTCACTCGTATTTCAAATTGAGCCTCTGTATCTGTGTCAGCAGTCGGCTCTCTAAAAAGGAGAAGAAAGAGAATCGCAGTCATATGACGCCTATGCCTTGAGGGTTTAAATGGAATGAAGTTTTTTATGTGTTTATTTTAAAGGGAACGTTGAAGTAAATTCGAAACAAAAATTTCTTTACGTGAAAAGCGATGAGATCATTTTATTTTTATGCACTTTCCGAATCTAAAGTGAGGAGTGTTTCAAAATTGGCGAAAACGTGCGCACAGTATTGCACCTGCAAGTCTTTACATCGAAGCATTGCTTTTAAAGTTAATGTCCCTATTTTGCTGCATGGTTTCAGGATTATTTACTTCTTGCTTTATTTTTATAAAAGGAAAATAAAAAACTAAGTTTAAAAATAGCTTAAAAGAGAGATATATTTTAATTTTTGAACGATTTTCTTTATCGTGTACTTCAATTACTAATATTCTTAAATTTTACTGGTATCCATCTAGACTCCGTCAGAAATAATTATCTGAATTTTAAGGGATTCTGATTGCTGGCTCTTCGTTTCATTGATACATAAATCGTAGGGAAGCAATGATATTTGGAATCGAAATCTATATTGAACCATTAAGACATTTCCTTCAGTATGAAATTATTTAAATATTCAAACTGAAATAATTAGTACGTTTGCGATACCTACAAGCCCCATCCTCTATTAGAAAAGATAGTTTAGGTTAAATTCCCGTTTTGTTATTTAGTTTCAAGACGTTCTGGTAAACTAACAAATTATATTTTATACGACTCTTCTATGGCCACCGAGCAGCGGAGTGTATTGGTTTTCAATAATATGTATTTTAATGCTATTCACTTTTTTTTTACTAAACTTGGCGTTAGAATTCTTCCTGATTTTTATCGCATTATCGATTTACCTGAAAATCCTCCCTAATTAAGTGCCCTTTTGAGTTTCACTCGGAAGTCAAATTACAAAGGAATCGTCGGTGTGGTTCTTCGTGTGAATGTGTGATTGGTTTATAGGCAAGAATCGACATGATTAGTTCTTCTTTGTAATAATCACTCTATTAGAAAAGATTGTTTAGGTTAAATTCCCGTTTTTTTATTTAGTTTCAAAGCGATGGTAATTATTTTCAATCGCGAAATACGAAGAAGTCTCAGTGATTGAGTATAATTTTCTTTCTGAATCACGTTTTCAGTAAAAAACGTGAAGTCCCCATAAAAATATCAATAGTATTTTTATTGAAATATTTTTTCGTCTTTTAATAAAAAAAACAGCAGTTATATGATTTTGGTTTCCCTTGGCCTTTTTCCACAGACTTGGCGTCGGTCCAACCATTCACCATACCCCTCAATTCAAAACCAGAAGCCTTATAGACTCTGGGAATTATTTGGGGAAATAGGAGTCTTTTCTTTACCCGAATTCCAAATCGGTTTCAAAGGGCCAATTAGGGTGCCGCATTGTTATAGAAATTTGTTCGGAAATCGGAAGAGGAAAGGTAGCATTGAGAATAACGATGATTGCGGAGTAGCAGGGTTTTTTTTTTTTAGGAAGTTACGAAATAATCGATATCTGCGGATTTCTGCAAACCTGGCCAAAAGAGGGTAATTTCGAACGACAAATTTGGCTCGATAAATTATCAACAAACATTTATGTATTTTTTGTAGGGCTACTTTGTATTCTTTAAATTGATATAGGGTTAGATAACTAAATTAATTAACTCTATTTTTCATTTTTCATAATGTTACTTTAATTTATTCAAATTTTAGCTTTCCTTTATACTCAATTAAAAAACAAGAGAAGTCTTTTCTTCTCGGAGGCAAACACACAGCATTGAATCCACGGGGTAAGCATGTATCCGTAACTATCTCAGTCCTTTGCGTAGTGCAGCAAAATAAGCCTCGCATTCTCAAGCATTTTCAAGGAAATAGAAGTTTGCTTTTTATTAATGCCTTTTAATGGATAGCATTTTATTGGATTCCAACCAATCCGTTACGGTTACTTGGGTTGATTTTTATTTACAGTTTCATTAACTCACATATTCTTCTCCGACTGAAAAACATGACAACAAAATTTTCAGTATCACGTGGAAATATAAAAAATTGAGAAACAGTGACGACATTCAAATGATTTGAAACTATCAGAAAAAATTTAGACTCTCGGTTTGGAAATTTTGGTTTTCTATTTGGGAAACTGATTTTGTTATTGGGTTTGTATAAAAATATATTCCCGGTATTTGTGATAGGTAATTTTAGTAAGAAAGTGACGGTTCCTAAATGTAATGGATTACTTGAGTTAATATAATTGATATTCTCTTATTTTTTTATATTTAATGAAGGAGTCACTCACTTGCTGGATGTTAGACCTCTTAAAATCTAAACGTGGTCAATAATTAAAAATGCATTTTTAAATATTTTTTTATTTTTGTTGATATAACCTACTAAATATCGATGAAGTGAATTTGAGTGCAAAAAGATACTTGTGACAAATTATTACGTGCCAGCTTTACTAAATATTCATCGGAATAAATGTTAATTCATTTTATTTAGCGTCGAAATCAAGATGGCTTGCATTTCTTTTAAACGACGTTTTAGGCGTGCACGAATTGTTACCGTATTAGTATTTTTTGTGGAATGTCGCTCACACAAAATATTTGGCATGTGCCTCGCCTTAAGAATTATAGTTATTTCTTAACATGAATGAAAATTACAGTATCATTATTATTTTTTATAAATATTGTAGAACTCTTCGTAATCTACTCCTAACTTTATTCGCACAAAACATGTCCATTTACCAATGTGGAGTAATATACCAAACCGAGAAAACAGAACAAAGGCTTGTCCTATTTGCAAACTCGTTATTGGAATTTTAGTTTTAGAATGCAGGGAAACGTTTGGCCAAGAACTTATACGAAATGCGCATCTCGGTAGCGTTTCTAGCATGTATTTACAAATTTATTGGAAAAAATTTCCGTAATTTTCCTAACTCCATTGTTGAATACATATGACCTTGGATTCAAAAGTCCGTGGTCAAAAAAATCTCGATATAGCTCGTATTTTCACGACGTCTCAGATAAGTAGAACGAGAGAGATCGGAATCGGTGCAGTATTTTCCCAGAACTTCGTGAATAAGGACGGTCAAGGGACGACAGAAAACCATTAGGGGTGTAATCGAGATTGTAAAATGCGTAAGGTGCGGTTAAAAAGGTACGTATTATTAGTTATTCCTCCTAATTTGACATCGAGCAATCAAGGTTTTATATTTTTCACAGTTTTGATTATATCTCTTGAAAGATATATATATATATATATATTTGTACTCGAACTATGTTAAAAGTGCGCAAAAATATCTTGATTTCAATGTTCAGCACGTGGTAGATTCATTAAAAATTATTATTGCAGTTTCTTTTCGTGCTTTGTTCAGCTTTAGTTTAGTGACAAGTATTCAGTTGTAAGTTTTTAACCTTTTCAGACCTGGTGTACACAGTTGTGTACATGATATTATTTCCAGAGAGCAATATTTTTTGACGATTACCTCATGGTGTTGTCGCTCACCGATTCAGTTCCTCAGCTACTAAGGATTTTGAGATCAACGAAAGTGACGCAGAGTGCGTCACTTTCAGGGGAGTTTACGTCAGATTAGTATCCCGACTAAAGGCTGTGTAGTGAGAAGGACCGGTCCCTCAGGCGACGATAGCTCGGAAGTCATGGGATACGTGATCGGGCTGCGATATTTCATCCATTAAAAGTCCCGCGGTGCCCGTAATACTGCAGTGGTAGAGGTGCGCCAGAAAAGATTGATTGGTTTGGATCCGTTGACAAAATACGTTTTGAGAAAATGTGTAAAAGCAGATGGAGATGTTATTCTTCGAGAATTTCGATCTGTGCCTTACTGCGAAACTTTCTCCTATACAAACTTGGAAGAATTTCTTGAATTTTTTAAAAAGGTTATTTCCAGAGGAAGTATTTAGAGTCAAACAAAGGAGAACAATCTTTGCAAGGCAAAGCTAATTTTATATATGTGTAGGATGTTTTTGTAATTTTTCATGCTTTCAGTATGTATTTATCATAAATGTGTTTGTGCGCAATTACTTTCCAGGAAAATATTGTAAAATTTCACTTTTCGCGCATAATTTTATACGTGCCTCCAATGTAAAACGTATCTAGTTCACTCTGCTGTTTTCCTAATAAGATAGTTATTAATACTTAGTGTGTACTTCGTTAAAAAATAAACCTCATTACCTATACTTTTGTAATGATTTAGAGAAATTCTGTTAATTTACTTATTCATGACATCGGGAGTCAACATTTACTCTCAGAATATTATCTACATACCTATAATACGGAAAAATACTCCGTTACATTGTCTGTTCGATAAGACAAAGGAGTATTTTTGCAGCTTAAAATGCCGTATTTTTTCGTAGTTACCAGCTTTAAAACTACAATATTTTATGGCATTTATACAAGGTAATACTTAGTATCTCCTAACCTAAAATTTAAACGAACAGAACCTAGCTATTTAAAACATTTTGTTAGTAAAGAAACTTACATTTCATCAAAATATGCGGTCAGACGAAAGATTGTTATTTATTTTAATATCATGCATAATTGTTTCTTAGGACCAGCTGAGTTCCCTGAATTTCTACCCAAAGAGAATAACGTACTATGTATATACTTTTCAAGAAATAATCCGAGAATAATAATATTGGGACTAGTTTTCAAATTGTTTATTGCTAGTGCCATATATAAAATTTGCATCGAATTAGGTCATTTTCGGCAGATTTATTCTTGAACAGATAATGTTTTTAAATTGATTTAATTTATTCTTATTTAACTTGTTTTAAATCGTCCTTTTAAAGATTTAAAGTTTAAAAGTTTATCACAATGTGTACCTTTGAATTTTTCTGAGTAACATAACACTGTTGCTGCTTTGTGAGGCTTTTTGCTTCTACTTACTACGATTTACAAGTCTCTTCAATGTGGATAAGTTGACCTTACGTCCTGTTTTACAGGATATTCCTAGAAAGGAAGATTTTTACAACAATCGTTGACCCTTATGGCCCTCGGTATTGATCGAAATTAGGATCCTTATCCACATTCGGCACGGGGAGCAATTAAGGCTTATATATCCACTGGAAACTGAACCGTTTTAAAATCTCTAAATGCCCTATTTGGCACGATTCTGCAAAGAGAGCAATTACTTCTCCTAAGCGCTATCCCGAGATATATTCTCATTGAGAATGCCACTGCCAAAATTCCTAATGTTTGGCATATTTTATCGTCTCTGATAGCGGGTAGAGTCTCTTAATGGCTAAAGATGATGGCTTGATCCCGGTATTAGAGGTAAATTCTTGATAAATTGGTTTGGATTTTGGCCAATAAGGATATTTAAAATGACCTTTAAGTTACTGCGCAGGTCGTATAATTTTTATTAATTGGAAATTGCCATAAATTTCATTTTGCATGTGCAAAAATTATTTTATTTCGTCATCGTATGGAAGTCTTATTCATAAGATGCTACTTTGATACACCCTAATAATTTTCATCTTCGTAATATTAAACCAGTTTTATTTTATATTGATGCTGATTAATTGGACGCAACTTTCAATTTATACTTTATCTTAATTTAAGCTTAATACTTCAATATAGATTTGTTTGACTAAGGTCAAATTCGTTATTATTTACATTGAAATAAAAATTTAACTATATATATATATATATATATATATATATTCTTTTTGGAATAGCTGTTTATAAGCTTTTAATGTTTTTGAGTCAACGAAAATTAGAAAGGAAGGAAGCAAAAGCGAATTAAATGTAGATTTGTAATGCACGCATTTATCATGTAATTTTTTACAGAAACAGCTATTTAATTCTTTATATTTAACTCTCATTCAGTTGCTTGTATTTGCCAATAATTCTGAAACGGTGGCGTTAAATTCTCAGTGATTCACTCATTCGACTGTCTCTACTGATTCTTTAAGAAAAGTTAGTTTTTTCCCACAAAAACATTTTAATGAGGACGTCTTTTGTTTACTGCAGTCCACTCCGCTCCTTCTCACAAATTCTAAGCCCTGAAAAATGAGGAATAATTTAAACGCCGCGTGTATTGTATAAAGTCGTAATTTATTGGAACACGCTGCCTATTTTCACAATATAGGGAGAGGAGAAAAAATGGTGAAAGAGGAAAGTATATAAAAACAAATAATTTTCCGGAACGCGATATGACCGGAATGACGCAGTGAGTTGGGCCATCTTCCGACGCATCCTCCCGAAATTTCGTGAAACGGACCTTTTAAGGCAAAAGGTTTCGTGGTATTTTATCATCGGATCGCCGCCATTGGGCTTTCATCCCCCGCCACCTCACTCTCCCCCCCTTCCTCTTTTAAGCCTCCTCTTGTGATATATATTCTCCGCCTATTTCTCTTATTTCGGTTCTTCCGCTTCTTTCTCCTATCAAAACGCGGCGAAAAGGGATGCCGCTTTTCATTCCTCACGAAATCCCCCTTTCGGAGGAAAATGGAGCAATGCCGAAGTTTCTCCTCCACTTTGCTCGGAAGAAAGGGTAGTAAACGAAGCGAAATGATACTAGGCCTTTAAAAAAATCCCCCCCCAGAAGGATTCCATGCATAGTGCTCCAGAATACTGCGTGGATTATTTTATGGGAAATTTCAAGGCACTCTAGAGATATTAACTTGAAATGTGTGCTTTATTTGCAGTGCCGTATTCCGTTTCTATAGAGCTAAAATAAAATTCTGGTACTAATTTATTTTCAAAATATTGATATATCTGAACTTTTTCACGTGAAAAATTGATTATTGTTTCCGTGTATGAAATGATTAGTGTACTTAATTGTTCGTCAAAATGACGAGTAGATATGGTTTAATTATTAAATTAATGTAAAAGGAGTTAGATGTACACTCTGGCTACGCATTAATTCAAAATAACAACTTAAATTGTAAAATATCCAATTTGTATAAATGAATATAAATTTTAATTGTTATTTTTATAAAAATTGAATTTTGGGTTCCCAAAAGTCAAATTAATATTGTCCATATAGAATTATCATTTGCTAGTTGGACCATATTTGTCGGGAATGATGTTCGAAATGGTCATATCAACAACTTTTCTTTGCTAAAACATTGAAAATTTATCACTTTTTCCGATTTGAAATCGATTTTATATTGTTTTATTGACTGGAAAATATAATTGTAGTTCTTTTTAACGCCAATGCCTTCGTGTTTCGATCGGGTATCTTGATTTTTAACAATTTTAAAATGTACACGAAAAATATCCTGATACATATGTTAATCAAATAGAGAAAAGAAATTCTTCTGGAATCGAACCTATGCCCAAACCCAGTGACAGTTTGAAGCCCGAAATAAAAACTGAGCGAGTGGGGGGTATAACAGAAAAATACCTAATTTTCTTTACGTTTCATTATCATTAATTAAATAAACAAAATTTGAACAACGTATTATTTATCGTTCTGGAATATTGCATTGCTAATAAACAGGATATCTTGGAGTATTAGACAAGCTCTAAAAGATGATGACACAGATCAACAGAGATAGTCGCCGAAACGTCGGCCATTAGGTGCGCTGTAACCCGGCTAGAAACCCGAGAAAATTTCATCACGATCATCCGCCGGGAAAGTTTCAAGTCTTTATTTTCCCATAAGTTTACACGTTATTTTCGATTTTTTAGAGTGCAAGATTTTCTTCTTTCATTCATCTAAATAGGTAATTGCGAACAGGTTTTCTTAATTTTTGCTTTATTCGACGGTTAAAACTGTGTACTATCCTATTCTTACGATGTTTAAATGTTACACGGTCGGTCTTAGATTCACTAACTCCGTTGAAATACAACGGGCAGTTCTGCTAGTTATATTATATTACACATTGAATGACCTAATGAGATTAGATTTTATTACGATAGAGATTGTATTTATAGAGGTCTTCATAAGTCTTTTGGGATAATAGCAGTGGTAGTGAAAAGGCTTAATTAATGTCGTGCCATATTGTCCTTTAACATGTATAACTTTATTTTCGAAACCAAATATCTCTGAATCTTCTATAAACTACCCTTAACACTTTATATAATGTCATAGATAAAATGATATTTTGACTAAAATTTCACGGCTAAAGACAATAATGTTAAAGTATTACAATAATCTCTGGGCTCTTACAATTTCAAAATTGGCGTTCCTCGTCCAAATAGGATTCTGTTACGAATAATTCCTACTTAGTTTTTACAACTTAATTCAATAAATTTTTTGCCATGTATTTATTTCTTTGACGAGGTCCAACCGTTGTATTTACTATTATCGAGAGATGTACAGTGCTTTCCAACTACATATTATCTTCCTCATTGAAACGTATTGGGGATAATGCTTATTACATTGATTTACTTATCATTGAGGGAGGAAATACTCCGATTATATTATACGGATTTCCTTTCTATCGTTATCCTCTTCTCGTCCTCATTATCGATTTAGCGTCATTCCCTGCGGCACATCCCATCTTACGTTTTCCGATCCATCATCTTTCCTCGCACCCAATTTTCCTCGCCTCTCATCCGATTTGTTGATATAAAAACCAAAAATTTCCACACACACACACACACCCACGAGTGGGGTGCGTATCGCGATCACCGTGGCATGATTTACGCGTGGGAAAGCACCGAATTCATAGAAGTTTAAGAGTGATTTTTCCGTTCATGTTTTCGTGTTTTTTTTTCTTCTTTTTTTTTTTTGAATGGCGTTCCACGCCCCAGCTTCAGCACCAAGGGCGTTAAATCAACGCTGCGATGTCGATTATTGTATCGGGCTGCATGCGATCCTTCGCTTATCGAATGAATGGAGAAAAAAGCGTCAAGGGATTTTTTAATTATTTATCTTTTTATCGCATCACCTTTCCTTGTTTGCAACGGAGGCCAAATTTCAAAATTTTAGTTAATTAGTCCTGTGGGAAATTTCTCCGTTATCGGCCGGTTGTAAATGTGACGGATATTGGATGGAGCGTTTTCGTCTATATACATTACGATTCGCGAATTTGCGAAACTCCCGTCTGCTAGCATCTCGATGTAATCAGCTCGTTAGTTTTTTCACTCAATCATGACGTGTAATTTTCTCTGATTTTTAGCGTTCGTGAGAATGTGTTATTGACATATCAATTTATCTCGTCGGTTCGGATTTTTTAAGAATTACTTATCAGGGTGAATGTTTATACCATAGCCGTAAAAATTGAAACTGCTCGCGCCATAACGAATTTTTCTTAGCGATAAATGGTGTAGCTTTTATTTTCTACGAATCTAGTCGAAGCTGATGGTCTTAACCTTTAGTGTACTAATGAAATAAGGAATTTTTGTTCTGTCGTCAATGTTGAGCCCGCCATCCACAAAGAAAGCATACTTCCAATGAAATTAGATAAAATTCCAGCTTATTTCTTTGATATATTTGCTTCTCCTTTATTAGCGAACCGAACATAGTTTATGCATACTGGCACGGCATTTAAATGTCAAACCTGTTTTCTTTCACGTGTTTTACTGAGCAGTTATATTGTCTTAAAAACATATTATATTTAGTATTATATAGGCAACATATAAAGGTAATGTGAGTTTTCACTATCGCCGGAGCATTGATCAGAATTTTTAAAAACATTTGAATTGTGTTTAATGTACATTAGATAAATTTGAGATTAAAAATACATAATATAGTAAAATAAAATTACAATGGATGAAGATGTTGGGCTTAAGGATTGAAAATTGAATATGTATTAAGTATCGGTATATCGAAGTACCTTGCTTTTACAATAACAGCTTCTGCTTTTGCCTTCAGTATACTTCCTTCTTTTCCATGTCTTCTTCATGAATCTTGAAGTTATATATAAGGGAGTAAATAAGACGAGTTTTCACTGAAGGTGCTTAGAAAAACACGGAATCTAAGTAGAAGAGTACATTTAAATGAAGTTGAAAATTTCTAATTTATACTTTCTATTAATTCAAATAAAAATGTAGCTTTTCTAAATAGCCTCTATTTATACAATATAAATTACTTCGATTTTATCAATCAAAGTAACAGAGGTAACGGTATTTGATGAATTTTAATTAAAATTTCAGATTTATTTCCAACCATTGATATTATATTCTAAAAATGTCACACGTTTCTTTCCATTATTCAAAGAAAGAATTATTGATAATGTATAAAAAAATTCAAGTACTTATCGTAAAGCTTTGGATTCTTTATATATATATATATATTGAAATATTTATTTATTAATGCAATATTTAACCTGTTTCACCCAACTTATATATTTACTTTAAAGTAACCTCGGTGTTTTGCAATCATACAGAACCATGCATGCGAAACTACTGTCTTGTCCATATAATTTGTTTAAGCTAATATATTTTTTAAGTTAGGATCATTAAATCATCGAGATTCATTTTCGATGCTTCGCCTTTTCGACTTGCGACTTGAATTTGAGAAGAAGCGGCAACCTGACAGACTCGTATCCCGGTATACAGACGCGCGAGACGTTCCTCTTCAAGCCGAGCCTTTTTAGAAAATGGGTCGCGAAAAAATTGCGACATATCCGAGAAGATTTCTCTTTTTATCCACATGCAGTGCAATCATGGTAGGGCCGTCAAGCTTTGTGATTTTTTCCTCTAACAATTTTGATAGTCACTTCTCATATCCGTTTGCTGTCTGAGTTTCACCCTGCCGCGAAGTCCTATCCGGTAAAAAAAGAGAAATAAAAACTCGATTCCCTTCTTCATCTCCTCTTTTTCATGCTTCTACGGGAAGAGTTGACAGAACCAAGTGACGAGATTGACAGATACCATTCGGATTCTCTGGCTGCGTTGATTTTTTTCACGAGATATTTTCAAAAGGGAAACTATGAGGTGTTATTATACCAAGGGCGGAGTAAAGCTACGAAAAGCGTGTAATAAAACGACTCTGAAATAGCTCGCATTACAAATCGAAAATGCGACCATAGCTCCGAAAACATTGAAGAGATGCTAATTGAAGGATTAATTTACTATCCAGTAAATCGCGTTTTTAAATGGCATTATTTTTTCTAAAAATTTTTGTGAAAGGTAAGCTTTAGTTCTGATGGCTAAATTGCAATGTACCCGTGAATTAGACTCTTGAATGTTTTGTGATAAAAAGGAAAATAGTAACAGCGTCGTTAAAAGGATAAGAAAATATTTAATTCTCGTCATATTTAAAATGATAGCTTTAATGTTTAAGCAAAAAAAACTATTTTTAGGTAATGGTGAACCATTTACAGAATTTTACTTCTGTTAACGGATTTACATTTTATTTTCATAAATTTAATCCCTGATTTTTCGAGCGTTTCCACAACAAATTTGTCGTTAAAAATTAAATTCTTGTAGAGGCTATTTATTATTTATTTATTGTTGAGGTAAAAATATTATTTCGTTTTCTGCGGATGTATTTGTGATTAATATCACCCAGGATAGCGAAAATGGCAAAAATATCTAGCATTGGAGACTTGACTATAACAGGCTATTTATAAAATAAGCTGAGATAATAAAATTTATTAAAGCTTCACATTATTTATCAGCAAAAGTTCTCTATGACTCAATGTGGCCATTGATGTTTATCAAACGCCTCATATTGCGAACGGTTTACGAAGCGGTTTGCTTATATCCATGCAATTAACGGTTTCCTATGAGGTATCATTAAATGGAAATACCCATCGCCTTGCTAAAACTGTTCGAAAAAGATGTAATAAATCTCACTTTAAAAAACATTTCGCAAAAAAATCCACCGACAGGGCTTGGGGCATTATTTTGGGTGACGTTAGGTTATCGACTGATTAATGTTTGGAAAAAAAATTTGGACGGTTGTATTTGAAGTCTTTCCTATCAATCAAATGTAGTTTGTACTTGGTGTGAGCCGAATATTATAAGCAAGATGGCGAGCTTCGTCATTTCATTGTTTTTTGAGTTGCAGGACTAGGTCTTTAGATAGTCTTAAATGCTTTCAGTCTTATTTTTTATAAAAAAAAACGGAAGCAAAGTTACGATTGATGGACTTGTTTTAGCAAGAATTTAAAAGTATATACTCTAGTTCATAATTTTATACCGAGGCTACATTGAAAAGCGTTTCGTAGATATTCATATATGGTTATATATTATTTAATAATCCACCGTAACTTTAACAAGGATCACATAATTTATTATCGTATCCAATAAATAAATAATCTTACGAACATATGACACTTTTTTAAAATTTTTAATTACAGCAAAGCTTTTTATTCTAAAGTTTAGCGTAAAAGGAATTTCGCGCTTGCGAACAGAGTTCTGTCTGCGACTGATAATCCTAAAATAGTTTATCGGAATGTGTGAGGATAGTAACATACACAGTAAGTTTTTGTAAATTTCTAGTACTTCCTTCTAACTTCCATTCATCTAAGTTTCTGGAGATATAAAGTATAACTGTTTGTCTTATAAATGCATGTTTTAACAATTTTTGTGCACTGTAGATTTTTTCAATTTTTGACAAAGGAGTGCAAGGCTTTCCTTAAGAGAAGAAAGAGAAATATTATGGCTAATGCGAAAGATAACATTCTGAAAAAGTATTTATAATACATATATAATAACTAATCTTTGGATTAACATTCTTTTTCAGCATGTAATTGGCTTTCTCTTTCCATTGGTGTTTCTTGTATCCATCCTCAGCTCTATTGCTATTTCTTAATTAATGGTTATCTGTATCTGCTTTTTTTCAAAGTTGCATCGTCATTCTTTAATTATTATGTGCTATGCTTTCATGATATCAATCTTTTTTCAGGTTTTTATTTCATTCTAAAATTAAAACATTGAATTTATATAAATACGAATCAAGTAAAATTTCAACGTGAAGTGGAATTAAATACGTCCTAATAATTTATCAATAAACTGAGCAATTAAACTTCGTTTAAAACTAGTTATTAATCCAAATGCAATAAATCCAATCATTAAATAACAGTCATAGTTATCTCATGAGAATTTTAAATGTACATTTGCGTTTAACATTGAAGTTCTGAATTTAAGATAAATAAAATAAATAAATATCGAAAGCTTTTAAAAATATATAATTTAATCTTTCCATGTTTCATTTTTCATCAGTATCTTTGATGCTAAGAAATCTACCTACTCCAATGGCGAATCAGTCATGTGTGTCTATGTGTAATGATGCTTTAGTTGTGACTTTTGTAAGTGCACGTTGCATTTATGTAATTTTAAAGTCGTCTTGAGCTAGAACCGTTGTAGTTGAATTTAATTTATGTTAAAAGGCTTGTCTATATGTCCGCTAATTGTTATTTGTGCAGAAAAATATTTCTTATGTACTTCAAAGGTGCATGCCCAGCCTAACTTTTATAGATCAACTTTGTCTAGTTGTCTAATCGTGTTTGAATTTGTGCTTTATTTATTAGTCCAAATGTATTTTGCTCACAATTCATGTTGTTTTAAACAAAATAGGTAACGGAAACGCTAATGAATACTTTAAACTTCCAAAACAAATGTCTTATGAAATGGTTATTTGCAATGCCAAAGAATCCTATACAAATAATGTCTAATTAATCGTAGCTAAGACTTGTTAATGATATCTGATGCAATATTTACAGAAATTCTAACTGAAATTGTGATTATAACTCGGGGAAAATTATTATTCTTTAATCTTTCCATTATCTTCATTGCTCGGATCTTGCACTTAAATGGATAGTAAATGGGAAATTGCAAAAAACCATTTATGTTTCGCCTATCGTAATGATACGCTAGCAAGTCACGTAGTGGGCCAAACACAGTTTTAAGCAATAGACGTTGGCATTTCTGTTACACCCTCTTCGAATATCCTGTGTGTAATTTCTCCGAGTCTCTGTCACTCTTGTTTCACTTTGTCACCTTTTTGTCTTTTTCCCATATAATTCTATTCTCCATCTTTCACTGTCTCTTTTTGGTGTGTGTACTGTGTGTGTTTTAATTTCCCGTTTCAAAGGAATATTTAAAAAAGAATAAACCTGGCCGGGAAAAGAAAGTCGTGTGGTGAGAGAGAGAAATCCTCGAAGGTTCATCTAATGACGCTAAATCTGTTATTCGGCAGGGTATCCTCCTGTGTCCGCAAACGTTGGCGCAGTCTCGTCGTACGCGGTTCAGGCGGGCATTTACGGACGCTACCAGCGAGACAGTCACCTACGTGAAAACGGTGGGCCATATGATCCAATATATATATATATTACTTACTATATTTTCAGAAGCATCTTTTTAAAGCATTTTTTCCTGCTACTTCACCTTTTTCCCCGTCCATCCATTCCACCTAAGCGCCAGTTATGTTTTATTATCCTCCTTACCTCCCGAAACCCTCATGATTTATCGTTTTCTTTTGAGCGAGGTTCTTTATCCCCAAAAAAATAATCCCCACACGTATTTGTTCTTTTATTGTTTTTTATTTTTCATCACTGTAATTATTCAATGACCATTCCTGACAGTTTTAACATTTTCAAGTATCATGTTATACTTTACCTTAGACAACCCCAAGCATACTCAAATCTTATATTGACTATTGATCCATGGTATAATCGGTGCATGTATATTTGTCCCTGTATAATCTTTTAGAAATATATATAGTTTGTGGAAATATTAATGGGAAGTCAAATAAATACGAAAATTAAAAGTAAAGAATGTTGACACGACCTTTGATCATGGCATCGTGACCAATTATATTATTGCGCTGCATTTTGATTAATTTTTTAAAATTGATTAATCCCTAGCTAGCATTGATAAAGTAGATGAATTTGGTAATATTTTGAGTTAAAATTTAAAACAGTTTCTTCCATAATTAAAGAAATGACGTAAAAAAATATTCCATACCTTTGTAATATATGAAAATAATCTGCAACTTGAAGAGCAAGGATGACAAACGTACATAGTTCCCTTTATATTGCTTGCCAATATTGTCATTGCATAAAACTTATATATTGTACATTGAACGATTATGTTATTATAGTTACATTTTTCTATCAATTAATTATTTTCATGATTTGCAATGTATGGGTACCAATTATGCCTTGGATTATGTCAAATATTTCTTTTCTCTTTCCTTTAAAAAAAACTCCCATTGTATATATTACACAATAAAATTACTGGCGCTCGGTTTTTACACAGCACCCGAAAGGCAATATAGTATGTTCACTTACCTTCCGTTACACCATCATTATACCACAATTCCTTTTTGAATATCACTATGTTTGAAGGCACTGGCTTAAATACACGAGAACATGTTTCATATTCATCAAAATATATATTCTCCACAAAAAATCCCGTCTGATGGTTACGCTAATGACCATTCGAGGTACAGTCATCTTATCACGAGTCGTATTTACTTCAACTGTTTGTGCGAAGACTATTATGTGTATGTAAATATAAAACGAGGGAAATCGACATCGTTTCCTGTCGAGTTTCGTGTAGACCTCTTCTACTTATCCTCATAATAATAGATGTAGACGATCCTGCTAGTTACAGTTAATGGTTAAATCCTAACGACACCACTCTTGCTGAGCTCCTTCACATGCATTAGAGGCACAATGTATAAAGTTCGCTTATTATATTTTCTGTTTTTGCCTAGAGTTTAGAGAAAAATAAACTTTAAGACATAATATATCAAAGGAAAGATAAACATTATTCATCGCTGCCTAAAATTTTTAAGATTGTCACTGACATTTTAATAAATAGGTACGTGTTTAGGTAATCAGATGATGCTGATTAAATTAAAAACGGTACTTTTTTTTCAATTTTGCAAGCTTAAAAATTGATTCTTAAAACAGAATTTTTCGTAGCTTTAAAGAAGTTTTACTCAAAACGTTTTTCTTAGAATCGGGTTGTTCTCTATAAACCACCTAATTAAAAATAAATACTAAGTTATCCATATTAAATATGGAATATTAAATCGGATATAGATTTTGAGTATAATATAAATTTGTTACTTAATGACTGAATAAGTAAATCAGTGAATGATTTTTTTAATTAGACGAGAATAAAGAACTTCGTAGGTTTTTTCTATTTTAAATCGGACTTTTTTGTTAGTATGCCTTTAAGAGCCTTTCAGCAATGTCACTTGCTTTCATTGACATTTTCGTGAGAGAAAACTTACTTGAATCCGATATTAATTAACAAAAATCATTCGCGAAATGGAAATTATGGGTGGGATTATAAATTTTCAACCAATGAAACAACGTATTATTTCATATTCAAACTTTATATATGTATCAATATATACAAACAAATTCCTTCCATCCATCCCTCTTGTAAATCACGCCAGATCCCTCTCAATCCCTTCATTAGAACCCCGGCCTCATATTTGCACCAGGCACTAGCAAAAATATTATCAAGGTCGCACCTTGGTTAATAGCGGCATGAAATAGTTACAAAAGATGATGCTCACCTTGTTGCACTCATATACTAGTTACCTAAACCGGAGCAATTTGTTCCTGATTAAAAGGCCTTATTAGTGACCCCATTTCAGCGACTAGTCAACGCATGAATTTTGTTGACCACGGTTTGATATACCCCTTTATTAACTAGGACATACCCAGTCCCTATAAATTAAATAAATTTGTTTTTTTTTTACGTAGCAGCACGCTCGGCTGAATAGATATGGCATAACGTAGAGAGTTTTTTTTGTTTTAGGAGATAGATAGGAATGTGTGAAATTTTTTTGTTAGAATGATGCAACCGAAGTTTCACGGGATGAAAAAAAGAAATATTTGCACCTAAAGCTTGATACGAATAGTACCGTTAATGAGCAAAGTGTTGTCCCTGTTGGAGCTTTTAATTGCTTCCGTAGCTTTAGTCATTTGTTCTGAACATTTATTTAATCTTTCAGGATGTCGTTTGAATGGAGGCTAAACAACAGATGCAGCGGAGCTATTTCCCTTGTATCGCCTATATTTTTTGTTGCTATTTGTCACATTTATATAACCTTAACTATTTTTTTCTAGCTTACCGATCGATTCTAACGAGAATGCGTTAAATTGGTATTGAAGGTTTTGAAGTTATCCTGTTTAAGTTTCTTCTAAAGTTTGTCTGCTAATTTATTTAATCCATTCACGTATTTTGGAATAATTTTCAATTTTCAGGATGCCTGCGGATTGTTCTCGAAATTGCTGAACGTATATGAAGTTGCTTACACGTAACGTTTCATTTCCAAGATTAGAACTGCACTTTGTGCAATTTCACACGACTCCTATCTTTCCAGAAATTTAACCTTGGTTTAGCGTTGCAGCTCCCCAGATTATCTCATTCTGTTGTGGTGAAACATTTTGTTGTTATTGAACTTTTTATATTTTTCACTTAACCTAGTTGATATTCTGTATATAATTTTCCAGATTAATCCTGGGGTAAGTGCTACTTTCCATTTTTATTCTTTCAACTCAATCTTAATTCAAATAATATGTGTTCAATTTATTTTTTTATTTATAGCAAAAGTGTTTTAAATATTCATTAACATTCTAGAAAATAGTGAATTTTATTCGTAATATTTTTTATTTGATTTTGTCTCAGATTTACATCTTGAATGTTGTGTGTGGTTTGAACCGTATAATACATGATGCGTACATAACAAAAACCGCTTACTTTCTTCTAACATTCTGCTTGTTAAAAATTGCTTTATTACTAGCTTCGCATATTCATGTGTTTCGCCCATAGAAGCGTATGCAATATTATTTTTATTATATAAATATGTATATTTCGTGACTAAGGTCTGTTATACTCACAAACAAGATAGCAGTAAATTTAATCTTCTAGTCGACTAATAATTGGGCTTGTAAAAAAGAAGTCCTGAGTTTGAGTTCACGCAATAAACAATCGGCGAAAGGTACTAAGTCATCTACATCTTGGTTTCAATTCTTATATCGCTTCCGCAAGCGCTTAAGGATTAGAGAGTAATTTACTTATTTAGCTCGATTTTAGGGACAAATTTGCGAAAAGAGCTAATTCAGGATACTGAAAAATTCCATTACACTTACGGCAATAAATGCTATGAACGAGCGCCTTTTCATGCGTTGAGACATTAAAATTTCCCTCCCAAGAGAAAGTTCGCCGTCGTTTCCTGAGAGACGCGACTTTTCGGCGTATGCCTTGTCGTAAAACGCTGTGCGAAAATTCCCGCTAGAGCGCGTTATCTCGTTTGGGATTAATCCTTGAAAATTTGCGAATGCGCAGTAGTGCGGGCACTTTTTCTCTTCCAGTAGCAAAGGGCATTATCTCCTTGCGAGCAGGCAGGTTTTCCGCTATCAGCATTCCAGAAGATGGTGCTGTATTTTTTACAGACCTTTCTCCCTGGCCACCAATCGCAGTTGATAAGTACCCTATGTGATCACTTTTTTCTCCTGGAGGAATGCCTCCTAATATTTTTTTGCCTGATTGTATCATCATCACACTCAAGGGAAAGTGTATGGCCGTAAGCGAGTAATGGTAAATGCTAGTAAACATTTAAGTTTCCTGAGTCATCTTCAGCCAGTATTTAGAGCGGCTGTTGATAGTTAAAATCTCCGTGACGGTTTTTATTTTAGAGGTTCAGTATACTGATAAAATAAAAAAAGAAGTGTAGGAGTTAATGGCAACGCCTAAAAGAAGAAAGGCGTGCGCAATATAATAGTTCGTTATCTGAAAGAGATATACCCCTTTCTTCTGTAAATGTTTGGGAGAATAAACCCGAGGTTTATTATTTTTAATAATGCTGAGATCTGCACTTGTACAGAGCGCCTATTTGAGTTAGTTTAAACGAGTGAAATATCAGTAAATTCTCGCAGAAATCAGCGATTAGATACTGTAGTAGGTTTATTTATTTCCACAAGCTCATAAACAGCACTTAAGGACCTTTACAAATAGCTTAACAACAAATAACAAGGACGGACACACCACAACACCCATGCTCGAAGCGGGATTCGAACCCGCGACCTTAGCGTTAGAAGGCAGGCACACTACCTACCAGTCTAACCCGGCCGGCAATGAAGATACATCTTTTCTTTTACGATTTCAAGTATTTTATAAAAATAATGGTAATTTGATATGAAATAATTTTTTATATCGAAATATCTGGATCCAAAAAAAGATTCTCGCTTTATCTTTTATCCAGCAAATTATATTGCGATCCCTACAATATTTTCTATCGGACCTTATCCCGAGCATAATAATAAATCCTCCTTTTTACTATCCGAAAAAAAATTACGTTCCGGACAGTAGCGTAGCAAACTCTTACGGGGCCCTCGTGCAAAATTCGTTTTTGGGGCCCCTATCATTAATCTATCATAGGTTCGATATAAGATGTCAGGGGCATTTGGGGCCCCCCTTTGGCTGGGGGCCCCGGTTCATTGCACCTGTTCGCTACATGTACGTTACGCCTCTGGTTCCGGCCCTCTTTTGTTTCCGAACACAGCGTTAGGGTTCTAAAACTCCGTGGTCTTCTTTAAAAAGACCGAAGCATCTCTCAAGGCAGAGAGAGGGAGAGAGCTTCGCATCATCCCTCTTTCTCTCTCCCGCGCGATACCCATCAGAAAGAAAAACGGTGACGTAAAACCCATGACGTCATAACCATTGCGTCACAGCCTCTCCTTCCTCCGTTCAGGATGCCTCATCTCTCCCATCCCATTCCAAAAACCACCTCGGAATGATGGAGAGAGGAAGAGGAGGAGCAGACGGAGAGAGAGAGAGATGTGGAGGGAGGAATGAGAGAGAGGTAGGAGGCCTCTAAAACAGGAGCTTAAAGTCCCGACGGACGGCGCCTGCGCGCTATCCCACCCCGCCTCTCTTCGCCCCACCTTTCCATCCTGCCCCTCTCCCTCCCTCCCTTCCCCCTCCCCTCACTCAGAGTCCTAACTCCGCCGGTACTGCACACACTCCTTCAATCGCCTTCGCCGACGCCCCTGATAGCGTCAGGCCGAAGAAGTCCCGCTAGTCACAACACAGCCAGGTCCCCACTCGGACAGAAACCAGGGGACGGCGGACTCGATAACGAAGTGGTCGGAAGAAATCAGTCTGAGAAGGGAGGAACGACCTCCCTAAATATCTCCCTTCCCTCTTTCTCCCTCTCCTTTCTTTCTCTTCCCCTTTATTCTGGTACATCCCACTACGTCGAGGGAGTCATTTATATCTGGTAGCACACCCAACCCGCCCTTCCCTGTCTCCCTCAACATATTCTTTGCCCTTCTTTCCCCTTCCTCTTCCCCACTTCAGAGAAGACCGCCCTTCGATTCGTCGTGCAGAACACGAGAGAGAGAGAGTCCCTCGGAAGGAGGGCCCCAAACCGAGATTCGTGATGCCAGGCCCTTCGTGGTCAGTGTCCTTCTCCTCGGCATCCTCCGTTGCCGCGTCTTCTTCGTCTTGCGCTTCGGCCGTCGCCTCGTATTCCCGCTGCCCCACGTCGCCCCCGTCTCGACGCCAACAACCACACGGCCGTCCTTCGCTGTCTCTACCCCCGGAGGCAGTCGGCTTCAACTGCCGCCGCCGGGGTGGCTCTTGCTGCTACCCTTCGGCGGCGGCCGCATCCTTGGACATGGACAGTATAGGAAGGCGGTAGCTGCGGCAGGAGCGGGGCGGTGGAGCCCCCTCTCCGCCCTCCTCGCCTGTGCTGCCGGAGGGGTCCATGCTGGTCTGCTTTGCCGGACACTCCTCTGCCAAGGTATTAAGATCACGTTTGCCTACAGGTCGTCGTTCGTCTTTTTATTCCCTCTCTGTAGGCAGTTGGGCGGGTCTCGTTGCGTTGGTCGTATGCGTTTTGCTTTCACGTTGTCGCCTGGTTGTGTGAGTTTTTAGGCTCGTAATGTTTTTGGTAGGTTTGACTAGGTTCGATTCTTCATTTTGTTTGTCTCAAGAGTGGAAGGGAATTGCTATGGTTACATCTAACGAGAACAGTTCGTTTAGCATTAATATGCTTTGTTTGCCCTTTTGATGGAATCAGGACCAATATTATTATCTAATCTGCTATCTCAGTTGCAATGAGATAATGACTGTGTCTTTCTTTAACTGTGGGAAAAAATCTTATTTGCGTGTTAGATAATGTTTTAAGACCATCTTTCCGTGTTAAAGGTACCATGAGTGTATATATTGTGCTTTAGTTGAATGGATTTTATGAAATAACCGTTAAAATTTACTGGAATAGAATGCTTATATATAAAAAAGTAGAGGGCTTACATTTCGAAAGTTTCAATTGCGTTGTTGTTAGTTTTAATCGATATGGCAGTCCCACGCCCGGTTCCATCTGGAATATTTCGCCTATATTTATCAGATGGCTTATGCTGAAATTTTGTTATAATGCATGTTCAGAGCTAAAGCAAGATTCATTTTATACCGTCGCCGGGTTAATGGGTTGCTCATGAAAATACGATTCCTTCTTTATTTCAAGTAAGATCGTTATCATGAAATTTGTAGTAATTGGTGTTGTGAATCTGCTATATATACGACTGTAAGGTGTTTGGGTATGCAGTATTGATTAAGTTGTCCACCTTTAATGTTTGTTTTGTTAGCTATAAGCATGCTATGCAAGCGCTTGGCTAGTGTATCTCACATGCAACGAACCTAAGCTTATTGTGTGGCATTGGGACAGTTTGAACGGCGGCCGCACATCGTTGTGTGACTATACTATATTATAAGTATTTATATTAGAGTGTGAACGTAGTGTTGATGTTGAGGTGAAAATGATAGCTTGTGTGATTTTAATTGAAGAGGATTTGAAAGCTTATGTATAGCAGAAATATGAGTTAAAGAATTATTGTTGTTGCTCTTTTCAGATTGAAATATATTTTTTTAAATAAAACATGTATAAAGTTCCGGTATTTCATTAATTTCACAATCATTAATGTTTATGATTTGGACGAATTATATAAATAATAATTATTAGATTACATTGATTTGTATACTTTCATATTTAAACCGTTTTAATAATCAAACAAATCGGAAATAATACATTGCATTCTCAAGGCTTATTATCAGCCCCAGATTTTGCGCGGATTTAATAATTGTATTATGTTAAACTCATAAAACGGTTAATGAAACAAATATATATACAATTTAAGTAATTTATAAAGGAACAAAAGCGTTCAGTCTTAAAAAAATATTTTATTATAATCGGGTATAATAACCTACCTGTAGTATTTTTCTAATTATACATTTTTCAAATCAGTAATAATATACTACTAGCTGATCCCGCGCAATGTTTGCGCGGTGAATTTTAAAATTGATTTATAAAAAATGATGAAGTATGTAAAATAAGTTGATCTCAGCAATTCACATTTAACTCTAAAAATGCACTTCCTTACACAGTAATTGATCGCGAACTTTTATGTTTTTCTTTTTATTCAAATATATGTCCTTTATTTTTTATATAACAATCAATGCAACCGTTTATCTACATTATCAATGAAGAGAGGATAACCATGTAATGTGTTTAAAAAAATAACGTGTGCCCCTATTCTCATTTAATTTTAAATTTATGTATGAGCCTATTTGCATTAATAAACATTATGGATGTATAATATAAAGGTTCTACTTACAAAGAGATAAGATTCCAGCATTCAAACGATGATAGGAAGATTCAACTGTTTTGATTGAATCGTTAGAAACGCTTCCCATACGCAGTTAACTGAATAATTATCCGTAAATATTTATGTTGCTCTCTATAAATGTTGACATTGCTACAGCAATAATTTCGATGCTTAAACAAAGTGTGAAGTGAATAACGCTATTCTTTCACCTATTTGAAGGTTTAATTGGCATTAATTGAATCGGAGACAACAATGACGGACGCCTTGACAACGACCGGAAAGAGTACGAAATATCCGTAAAATTTCGAAAACAATTGCGTATTTCTGAATAATTCGACCGTGTAACCTGTAAAAATTGCAAGAATAAGATAGAATTGAGTTTTAGCTGTCGAATAAAGCAAAAACTAAGAAAATCGGTGGATATTTACATGTTTTAATGAATGAAGGAAAAAACCTTGCACTCTGAAAAATCGGAAATCCCGTGTAAACTTATGGAAAAATATAATTGTCACCTGGATTCGAACCCGGGACTTTATGAAAATGAGAATAGTATCTAGGGGCCTTCCTAGCTTGTAGAAACAAAACGCAATTTACTGCATATTTCTACGACGAACGGCTTTTGAGATACAGGGTGGGACGGACGGTCGGCTATTATAGATATAGATTAATCATGTCATCTTTTCAGAAGCATATAAGATGCATTTTCCAGGAAAACGTGCAGATTGTGTATATATATAATCTCTTAGTAACCACTCTGAAATTCTTTGCATACTTAATGGAAAAACTCAAATATTTTTTCGGTAAACGACATTGGTTCGCGCGCAAATAGGACACTGGGCCACATCCGTTTGTTCCATTTAAGATCACTATTATTCTTTCCTTGGTGATGTGTGTGAACCTATTTGCTTCTTCGGCATGAATTCACTACTCTTTTGGTGAAGCGTAACAAAAAAAGAACGTTTTCAGTTATTTGGAACTAGCGTACAAATTAGATCAAGTTGATACCTAATAAATATTCTCTTTGGTGAAAATTTGCGGGAAGGCAACCTTTATTAGCCGTTAATTCGTTCCGGAAGAGGCTTTGACTTTCTGCAAGAAATGACTGAATTTTGAATTGCTAGCGAAGGCATTTAGTCTTTATGACACACTCACTTTTCAATCATTTGATTTCAGTGTGCATTTCTGCAATAAACTTTTATTGCTATATAATGAATTGGATTAAAACTATAGCGAATTATATGTATTGTGGCGATTAAAAGTGAAACTGAAAACTATAAGTAAATTTTGAACTGTTCATAATAAATGGAATATTATTCTTATCTCACAAAGCTACTAATTTCTAACAAGAACAAATTCTCTCTTTATAGAAATTAATTTATTCTAAAATGTTTTGTCTTTGTGTTGTAAAATACATAATAATTGATGCTCTCATTGAAGTACTACAATATTATCTACTTTTTTGTACTTTCATTTTTACTACACATTTCCCGGATTTATTCAGTGAGGCACTCAAAAAAGGATTTTCAAAATTTGTTACAAAGCTGCTTCATATCTTCTTTACGATATAGAGACGTAAAATGACTGTCTTTAAAAATAAGTGCCTCGCGGAATTCATCGCGGAAGTAGTTTTGCCGTCTTAGTGAAGAGCTATAAAAAATTCAAATCTCAAAGCCAAGCATCAAGCGGATTGTTAAAAAATTTCGCTCCCCTTACAGTGTATGGTTATTGCGGCGCTGTTTTTTGAAACGATGTCTTCTTTAAGCACTGCCAAAGTGGCTTGCACCGCTCCTCCTTTCCTTTCCCCAGTGGTTGATAAGGAATAATCCCCATTCTGGAAGAGGCAATTACAACATTGAAAGATTCCTCTGTTTTCGCTAGCGGGAGATGTTTTATTTTCCTTGGTAACTGCTTTAACCGTTTGGTTGAGCGAAAAATAAAGCGATAAGCGTAAATCCGTTAACGCCATTTATTTCGCTTACTATTTAAAGGAGTCGGAAAATTTTTTCGCAAAGTTTTTTTAAAGGAAAATTGCGAATCGTTTTAACGACGGCTGCTCTCGATGGGGTGACTTTCGTAATTAAACGATGTATTTTACGGTCACGATGCATATTTTATTGGCTATCCCGCCTAAAAAATTTAAGATTTTTTCAAACTCTCATGAGCTAAGGAATGACTACATAAGTCTGTCCTATCAAAATTAAAAAAAAAATATTGTTTCTGGAAATGAGAAAATTTTAACGTTCAAAAAAATTTCTTTTCGCAATATTTTTGTCGTAGTAGTAACCATAAATCCGCTAATAAAATCTACCGATAAGACAACGTTCAAGAATATGTTTTAATCCTAAGAAAGGATCTAAATGAGGAATTAATTCCTTTGCTATAAAACCTGGATTCCCGCCCGAGCGCCTTATCTGTTAACCTCATCGGAAAAGTATCAGAAACTAGTGGAAAAGTTTTCAGAAAAATAGTAATCTTTTGTTAGCGATAAAATAAAGTTTTTAACCACTCAGTGGTTTCATGTATGCATCTTGCCTAAAACAAATGATTTTTGTTAAGATAACATAGTCTGTTTTGTTTATTTTATCGAATCCATTCATGATTTTACAAGTTTTCCTTTATGTTAGATTTCTAAATTTATTTCCCTTTACGATGTTTAAAAATCGTAAGTACCGATTAAATACTGAAATGCGCGACATTATTGAAGTACCTGCTCCAAGAGTTGTAAAAGCTTCGTCAAAAAGTATGTTAAGGTTTAAAATATCTTTCATCACTTGTTTGCCCGTAATCTAGGCATCATATTATACATCCATTGCCTTTTTCTGCACCAATCAGTCAAAATTCTCCATTCGTGAAGTGGGAATGCATTGTATCGTGTATAATACATCAGGTGCTGTAGAAGACTTACGAAGAATCTCGCGTTTGAAGCATTTCCTCCTCATAATGATTTTTTTAGACTCGCGAGGTGGATCATCTTCTCGCACCGATGGCTGTCTATTAAGGTTAACGGCAAGTTTTATCCGATTTCGTGAGCAAGGAATGCATTGCGCCGAACGAACTATAAAATATAATCTCCCTCGTGGCTGCCTGGAACGTGAAACAGAATTGCATGACTAGGGGTGACATTTCTCTTCTCCGTAATATCCAAGAGAAATAAATTATGAAACGGGAAAATGCGATGAATTCCTGTTGGTTGATATGGGGTGTGGTAAAAATTCATTTAATCACGTAAATCGTATTTATCTACGAGAGTCATTACGCACGTTCTATTTATTTCTTGGGTATATGGTCATACTAAAAGAAGAAGCAAACTAATTATAAAAAATTCAATAAAACATCATGGACAGATTTTATCGAATTTATCCTCTCCAAAATGAAGATATGTCACGAATTTCTGCGAAGACAGGATGTTTAAAGTTAACGTAAGAATATAAATGCAACAAGTCTCGCTAGTTGTCATACATTTTTTAGATAATTTATTTGTTGGGTGGATGAGCCTAGCACCATCTCAGAAATCGATAAATGTAAGTGAATTAAAAACTATGTAATTGCATATTTGTACTTAAATGTTAACATAGACTAGAGCGTCATTATTAAATGAGAATCCCTACCGGATATACATTTTAAAATGTTATGTTATTTTAAAAGATTATGGTAATGAGAACTGATAACGAAAGATGGAGATAAAATTTTAACCATTTTATTTTTCCTCGACATGCAATTCTGTAGCCTTACTATAAATTAAAATAACGAAGCATGGTCGGTTTATCCATTCATGGCCTCAAAGAAAGATAGAGCTCTCGGTTATCGCGGCATAATAATTTTCATTCCGGAAACAACTTTCTCCGGCACCGTTATAAAAATTCACCGCAAATATTTATTCTTGACTCATTCGTCGGAGTAAAGTAATTTTGGGCTGTTTTTAAACAATGTCTAGCTTATCGCTACTTAAACATAAAATTTCGTACTTTGAAGAGTTTTTTTTTTTCAAAAGTAAGCAATAGTAGGGTGTAAATTGGATGGAAAGTAATTTTGCGAGAGAAAGAGGTCAAGTTGCACGTGAGTTAAAAAATTATCGAGCGGTAATTTCAGTCGATACCTTTTTCGCCGTCTGGAAGAACTTTTTTCGTCCAGTTTTGATCAATATGCTTGCTTGATCGACAGAAAAATATAGAGAAAGAGAGGAGAATGATCGACGTGTAAGTTTGGAAGCGTTTTTAACTTAGGACGTCAAAGCGTTACGTCCGTGGCCCGTGACGTGGCGACGTGTACCGTTACGGTGTAGTCTAAACATGGACGTGACTGTTTTAGTATTTTTAGTCCCATGCTTCTAGATATAATAGAACGGATCATTTCCCTACGTGTTACGCAATGCATCTTTTGATGCACGGTCGCAATTAAAGTTATATCGCTCTCCGCGGTTGTTTTGGTGGTTTCTTTGGGACAAAAATACCCACCGGATGCGCGGAAAGGCGAGAATCCACCGTTCTATCTTACATGGCGACAAAGAGTTGGTTTTTTCAGCAGTGGGAAGAGCATAAGTGAATCGTAGAAGTGCGTGTCGTCATAGCAACGAAATAGTAAATAACTAGGAAAAAACTCGCAAATAAACGTGCAGTCATTTTAAAATATTTAACATACTCAACAGACTTTTTGTAAGGGAATAGCGCAATAATTTTGGTTTGTGTTTTTAAAATTTAAACTACGTTGAGCTTATGATAAAAGTTTCTAATATAAGCAAAGAAGGTTGTAAATTGGATGGAAAATAATTTCGCAGTAGGAGTTAAGGGAGGAAAGCTAATGAATCTTCGAAGAGAAAAAATTAAATTTGAAACGATGCCAACATTTCTTTTAAGTCAGGGGTCGGTAACCTTTTTGACTAGAAGAGCCATTTTTTCAAATTTTATATAGAATCCAACATAAGATGAGCCGCAGAGCATGTATGTTGAAAAAAAAAACGTATTAAATACCGTCAAGTCATATTAAATGGCTTCTATTTGTTTTAAAGCTGCACACATACACCCATGCAATGATGTTTTGGAGATAATTCGTAAAAAGAACTTGAGAAACAAAAGAGTATTTTACATAAGTTTATAGTATTAAATGAAAATATAAATAAGTATTAAAACGAAGCAAATGAAGAGGTTCTTTAAGAAAACGAATCTAGAACTATAGATAAAAATGAGAGTTGAAAATGAATTTTTTTACTCAACAGCCCATACTGGATCCTTCTATTGCAAACGATTATATTATTATCAGTTGAGACAGTCATTGTCGTCTGGTGCTCTTTAAGCGGGAGAGCGGGCGTCGGGAGCCGCAAGTAATACGTTAAAGAACCGCGGGTTGCCGACCCCTGTTCTAAGTACTGTCAAATTTTTTGGTATTGTCAGAAATATCCCTTACAATATGGTGTATAGCAGAAAGTGCGGAATTTTCAGATTATACTAGAGATGGGCCGTATGGACTAACTCCAGGTTTCACCCCACAAACTATCTGACGTAAATTGGTAGTGTAATAGCTTAACCACTTGAAGAACTAAGATATCCGACAGTCAATTAAGACAGCGAAGCTGCAGGTATAAATGAACATGTCTATTAATGAGTGAAGTTCGCGTGCTTACGTTCACACCGGAAAGTCATAAAAAAGTTTACGGCGCTTTAAAATAAACCCCCAGAAATTCCATTTCACATGCGTACAGTCTTTGTCCTGCAGAAATTAATTTCAAAATTAAAATAAGGGAAAACTCTCTAGTTCCAACAAAAAGAGAAAATGAGGTATTATAGAAGCTCGTTAGATTTACCTTAGCGTCTCTGTCCGAGCAGATTCTCCGCCCTCGGCGGGCTAGGGCATAGGGGATTGAAGTTTTAGTATGGAGGGGGTGGCAGCTGTGGAAGTGGAGATATTGAAGGCGGTTGGAGGGTTTTAGTTGAACTTTCGTGTGTATTTGGTTTTCTCGGATGGAGAGGTCGACATCCAGGAAGGTGATGCTGGAGGGGGAAGAGTCGTGAGTGAAGGAGAGCGTAGGGTGGGAGGAGGCGCTGTAAAAAGGATTGGAGTGAGTCGGGTCCATGTGCCCAAAGAAGAAAAATGTCTTCAATGTACCTCAGCCACAGGAGTGGTCTGGAGTGTATGTCGAGGAAACGTTCCTCCCATTCACCTAGGAAGACATTGACGTATGAGGGCGCCATGCGAGTGCCTATCGCAGTACCTTTTACTTGTAGGTAGTGGTGCCCTCCGAAGGTAAAGTTTTTTTTGTAGAGCACCATTTCCACTAGATCCGTTAGGAAATGGGAGGTGGGTCTTGCGTCGGGTGGTCTAGAGTCAAGGGATTTTTTAAGAGCGGTCTGTCCATTGAAGAAAGTGGTTTTTATCTTGGACGAAATATGGGATTTGGCGAAAGAGGGGTTGTAGGTGGGAGTTCACAAAGGCAGAGATGCGTTCCGTTGGGGAGTTATAGCTGGCGACGGCCGGAGATATGGAATCGGGAATGCCTTCTTGTTTTCCCACGGATCGCAGATATGTGGTTATTTCGGAGGATTGGCGGTCGGTGGGGTTGGAGTGGAGTGGGAGGTAGAAGGTTTGGTCGGATAGTTGGCAGAGGGCTTCGTCGTCGTAATGGGAGCGATTCATTACTACCTTGGTCGTCCCTTTGTCCACGGGGAGAATTATGACGTCGTGGTTCCGTTTAAGCGCCGAGGTGGCGTGTCCTTCTGCTTTGGTAAAATTGTCATGGTGGTCGAGGAGGTCGGGAAAATCGGGCTGGGCGGCTCTGTGTGTGAGATAGTCGGAATATTGCTCGACGTGGTGTTGGAGAGGGAGAGATGGTGGGATATATTTGGAGGGGGGTCTAAAGGGGGAAAGGGATTGTGGGAGTGCGTCGGGAAAAGATGAGGGGTTGGATTTGGGTGTGCGGATAAAGGCTCGTATGTCGGCGAGTAGGAAACAATGGTCAGATTTGGTAGTGGAGCAGAAGGAAAGGCCGAGCGAGAGAAGTGCATTCTCGGCAGTGGAGAGAGTATGGGATGAGAGGTTCAGGGAGTCGTCTGGCTGGGAAGAGTTTGGGGTGCTTGAGGAGGTGAGGGTTTGCCGGGAAAGGGATTTTCTCTGTTTGAAACAAAGGGGGGGCTGTTGAGAGTGTGCAGTGGGTTGAGATTCCCAAAAGGTCCGCCAGGCACACGGTCTTTGGGCGAGGAGGGGTGGGGAAGGTGTGTTGGACTCATCAGCTGGGATGAAAGGGAGAGAGGTAACCCTTGTTGGAGGTGGCGGGTGCATAAAAGCGAAAGTTTGCGGATGGGTCTATTTCGGTTTGCCGCGAGTTCTTCTGCAGCTTTGTGAAAGATAGAGTCGAGGTTGGCTGTGAAAGTAATATATATATATATCATCTTCATCATCAGCCTTTTTCAATCCACTGGCGGATGAAGGCCTCCCCCAGACTTTTTCAGTTTTCCCTGTCAGTTGTCTCCCTCCAAGTTTTCCTCAAGAACTTAACAAGCTCCCTGTTCCACCTGTCTTTTGGTCTTCTTTTCGGTCTCTTGATGTTTCTTTGGATCCATTCGATGACATTGGACGTCCAACGCTGGTCATTTGTTCTAGCAATATGGCCCGCCCACTGCCATTTAGCGCCTTCACTCTTCTAATCACGTCACAGACTCCCATCTTCTTTCATATCCAGTCATTTCTCCTGCGATATCTCCTCTGTGTTATTTGTAGGCACTATATCATTATGACGTTCATGGTCCATGTTTCACACCCGTATACACACACACACAAGGAATGATAGAGCAAGATGTAATATGTGCGATGATCACATTATAAACTAAGCTGCCTCAGTGAATAAATTAAATTAAACTCAGAAAATTGGGTTTATTTTGAAGATTTCCTTCATAAAAGCAGCACGAAGCGTGTACCCACGCCTCAGAGAAGTTGAATAACCGTATGTGAGTTTATTTATCAGCTTATGAATTTCCCACGAACTCGCAGAAAAGATAGCGTGTGCGAACCATTACGTGAGAATGTATATAGTATCTCCCTCTCTCTCTCTTCCAGCTATCCCACGCTCTGTTTACAATGATGCTAAACTAGAAAGCCCATACTTCTATTTCGGAGTCGTTAAACTCAGAGTTGGAAAAGAACCTCTCTCTCTCTCTCCTTCCGTTTAGCTCTCTCTCGCTCTTTTCCTTACTCTCACTCTCCTTCCACTTTATCTTCTTCTCTCTCCCCGTTCTTTTTTACCAACCAAAAAGACGAAAATGAGAAACTTGCATGCGTGCCAGATGTCCGAGTATTCTCGCCCACTTCTGGATTCTCCTCGTAAAATAAAAATCCAGAAGAAATAGTTGGATATAATATATTGTCCAACATGGCGTAGCCTCTCTCACATCTTTCTCTTTTCCCTAAGGGATTTGATGAAAACGGCTTTTGAAATAGAGATAGAGTGGCGGTATAAACGAGTTGTCATGGAATTTTCTGCGGGCGATCGACAAAATTTGGTTGCTTTTTTTTTATGGACGGCTTTTGCCGAAAGTCGGTTGTGAAATGTTCATCTCAAACAACTCAAGGTTGGAATCATGGTCGTGAGACGCATATTCATATTATTTTTTCGAAATATATTTAAAATTAAAAAAACTTTTTTTGTTTGTGCTCGAATCGTTTATGATCCGTTAAAGTAGTACATGCTTTAATATTATTTCGTTTAAAGCAGTTCTGTTAGCAGAAAGATCACGTATTTAAAAAAAAAACCTAAAATTGATATATTTATGCCGTTAATTTTGAAAAACTAATTGCACTATATAATTAAGATCACTACTGCAGCTTTTGAAACTGACGATTATTTAATTACATATAAAGTACTATAATTATTGTCGCCCAGATTGTATATTACGCTATAATATTTTATTTCTGTTGTTTGAAATATAAACATTAAGAGAAGATGATTAAAATTGACGGAAAAATTTATTTCGGTTTCCGGTAATTAGCATGAACTTATATCCGATGCAAACTTAATAATCAACAAAATTGGAACACCCGCACATTTATTGTATGTTTAAACTTGTGTTTTATAATGCAACTCTACGATGAATTATGGGTTGGTTATAGTTACCGTAAGGCGGAATATTCTCAATACAGGTCTAACCCCCTTTTTCCCGCTGAAATTTTAAGATGTGTTGCAGTCAAAGGAAACTAGATTATTATAGATTTTAATTCCCGCAGCCTTTTTTTTTTTGGATTTTCTAAATATTCTGAGAAATTGATTCGAACAAAAGATGAACGGAAGCGAAATAAAAAACTGCAACATTTTAAAAATGAAAGTGTTTCTGGTTAGTTTAATTGACAGGTATCGACCCAATGCCTTTATGAACTTAATTATTCGGCGAGGAAGATGGAAATACCTACTCATTAACTCTAAAAAGGGAACTCCACTTTTCAGTAAATTATAATCGCACACATTACGAATCGCGAACGTTGTTTGCTTCCAATGAAAAAATATTTTACAGGTAATCGTCGCGACGAATTGAATGTGAGAGGTGTGGAAATGTTGAAAGCGGACAAACGAAAATAACGTGGAATATGGAAGAGAGGATTTGAGAGAGGAAGAAAGGGAGAGAAGTAGAATAGGCGATGGGCGGTAGGAACTTCCAATTAATTCAACGCGTTTTTCTCCGTACTTTCGAGTTTTTATATTTTTTAAGATAACAGCGTGATAAAAAAATATTTCCGTCTGGCCGTAAGTTTGAAATTTTCATGCAAAAAAAAAATTAACTAAAGAATAGGAGTTTATAGTTAAAATTTCAAATTTAATTTCCCCGTATTTGGGATGCATGTGTTGCTGAGTTTACCCAAGTGTGTTATTTTTACTCAGTATCTTAAAATAATAGGAAATACGGACTGGGTGATATGGAGTTGTTAAATTTTTATTTTATTTTAATTAGGGCATTATACATAAAGCGCTTTAAAGGAATCGATTCCCCCGTGAAATGGTAATGGAATTTTTGTGACTTTTTCCCTAAAAACTTTACGCAAAAGGAACTGTTTCCTTTGTTCCATTTTAAAATGCCTTCCAAATGATATTTTCTTATGAGCACATTGTAGAATTTGTAGCAAAAATTTCATCCTTTTTCGGTGAAATCGCGGTCGCGATTGAAGTGTTAGGTGGACATTTCAGTATTCTGCTTTAATATAATTCTTAAATGCGAAATGGGACGAACATCTGATTCTTGATTGCATGGTGGAGAGATTGATGAGCATAATACGATATGCAATTTTTCTTTTAAAAGACGTGGCAGAAGTTAAATAGTGCATGAAGGGGAAAGAGAAGAAGGAGAAGCTATAAATTGAATAAAAAGAATTAGATGGCAGAGACAAAAGGTAAGGGAAGTTGAAGGGGAGAGGGAATGGAGGAAAGGCTGTGAGAAAGTGGGAGGGAAGGAGACTTAAGAGGAGACATGAGGAAATGTAGAAAAGGAGGGTATTTAAAGGGGAAGAGATGGATATGGAAAGACAGACGGGAAATCAAAGGGAGAGAGAGAGAGAGGGATGGATAGAAAGGAACAGTAGTTGAAGGGGGAGTAGAGAAAGAGAGGATAGAGGGAGGAGAGGAAGGCAAGGAGAGACGGAGAGAAGAGAAGGAGATAGAGCGTTCACTCGTTCGTCGGCTCGTTTCTCGTCGCCATGGCAACGCCGACCTCTCTCCAGACCCAACTATTCCCGAGAGAGAGAGAGAGAGAACGCCTTTCCTCCGTCCCTCTCTCTCTCTCTGTTTTTCACCGTATCTGAAATTTTCTTGTCTCTCTTTTTCTTTTCCTATTCTCCCTCTAGCACTTTTCTCTACCCACGCTACTTTATCTTGTCGAAAACTTTTTCCTTTCTCTCTCCGCTCGCTCGCCTTTTTTTCGTTGTATTTATTTTTATCTATTTCTTCTTTTATTTTCGATTCTGCTGTTCGATCTTTTTGCATCCTTGAAACTTACTGTTTCGTTCTGTTTTTTTCTTACATTTAATCGTTTTTCCTTCACTTTTTCCCGAACATCAGCACATTGTCTTATGCTTATGTGTACATAAAACAAAAACATACAAACATATGTAATATATTTGTTTGAGCATATATATATATATATATATATATATATATATATATGCATGTATATATGCATTATTACATGTACATGTATACATACGTGCACGTATATATAATTATAATGTTTATGGAAGAGGAAAGTTATATCAACTGCAACTAGGCGTTGTCTCTCTCTTATGCTGACGAAGAGCTCATCCCCAAAATTCTTCAATCTATGAGTGTAAATGTGTCTCTCTGACACCCCAGTGGCTCTCTTATTGGTAAAACTGGTCTTCCATCTCACAATACTTAGTTGCTGTTGGTATATAATTATGTACGCAGCAGACTCCCGTTCCGAAATCTTTATTGTAATAAAATATTAATTTACATAACCTAAAACAAATCAAACTAGGCCATTTGCAATGTAATGATATTTTACTCATATTGAACAATCTCATATATTTCTCCGTTGTCAAATTACATTCAATTCCTATTTTTTACCACTCCTATTGTGTTCCGGCACCTTTTTTAATAGAAAAAAGCACTGTGTATACGTATATACGTAATTTTACATACCTCAATTCAAATACTGATATCGTGTATGCTGCAATGTTTTATTTTTGTGTATTCTTTGTTTTGGTTTCATCTTTTTTCTTTTCTTCTCATTTCTTTCTATTTTATTCCACCCTTTTTTTTTTAGAATTCCTCCTCGTTTCCATTTCCTATTCTTCTCGCTCGATTTGATGTCAATCTCCTAGTTCTTTCTTCGAGTATTTCTTCGTATATTCTTTTTTTGTACCCGCCTCTCTCCCTCTTTATCGCAATGTCTCTCCCTCCCGCATTCCCTCCTCCCTCTATCCATTTTCCTACCTATCTTAATCTCGCTCTTTCTTTTTTCTTCGGCCATACAATTCGTGTTTTTTTATATTTTTTCCTTTATCTTTACATAACAACCTCCCCTCTACTCGCACGCTTTTTCTTTACTATATACCTCTCTCCCCGCTCTCTTCTCCTTCCGTTCTCTCTGGCTCGCATTTGTCCCACCCGCAGGCAACACAAAGGTCACAGGGTCAGTGTCCAAAGATCTCCCTATCGCTTACGACAAATGTCTCTCTGGTGCGTATTACGTGCGAGACCTCCGTGCAAACGTGAGCAATACGTTCACGAGATATCCGCAAGTTAGCGCTATAAAAACCTTTCTTTTTCCGTTCTCCGCACGAGGAAATAAAAGAAAGGGCTTTACACGTTCTACGTTCTATGTCACGAACTAGAATTTTATTTTTAATTTATTTAAATTTATCCAAGAGAATCCTATAAAGCGTTGGGTGCATTATGCATGGACTGAGTATGATTTTTAAAAAGGAGATAGAACTGGTAAACATGGGAATCTACGAATATTTTTAGCGGAAAAAATTTCCGCGTTAGAATTATATGTGCTTTTATTTATTTATTTATTTATTTATTTATTTATAGATAAATCATATATCCTTTACATTTCTACCGCTATTCTTGACGAATCGGAGAAAGTTTGTGCTCTCAGAAATGCTCGAAACCCGGTACTATAAGACAGTTATAGATCTTTTCTGGTTGCTTTCTTCAAATATTGACACCAAAATAGATTAAATACGCATAAATATCTACTAAAATTCTGTTTAAATAACGAATTATCTAACGTACTTCTTAAAACAGCTAACGTTATTTTGTAGCATTTTGTAATTGTGAATTCGTGAGAAAAAGTAATAGAGATTAACAGATACAAAGGACTGATGGTACAATATTCGTACTGACTTGTTGAAGTAAAAACGTTTCTAAAGTATCTAAATATTGGAATAACGTCTACATGAGACCAGTTTTGCGTATGACAGCCGGAAAATAAATTAAAAGAAAGTAATTATTAAGGGGTGCCCAATACAAACATGTTTTCTTATTCGAGTAGCTTAATATATTAGATATATCTACGAAAATTTCCATAGCAGAGTTCGAACTGGAAACGTTTGCCTACCCAACGTACCGCTGAATCGAAGTCGGAATCTATGTGTACTGCAGAAAGGATAAATGAAAGACAAAACAAGTATCTGCAAAATATTTCCTTGAATTACTCATACAATAGCAAATGAATATTGGGGTATTGGAACATAGGACTATTTCCTATCCTTTAATTAAATATCCTAATTTGTTCGCCTCAGAAAAAATTGCCGGTTAATATATCTACAATGCTTCTTAAAATATATATAGACCACGGTATTCCACGCAATCTCTGGATTTTCTTGGATAGAATATAATGTATAACTAATAAATTGCCGTTACGACCTCAATCATTAATTAACTTAATTTAACCTCTCACATTTTAAAGCGAGTATTCTACCATTGTAACACGTGCTGGATTCCTTGAGGATTTTTCTATTTTTCATTTAAACTAAAACTGGAGATATTTTTTATCGGCGTTAAAACTGAAAACCGCCATTTGGTCATTGTACTAGAACGTGCGCAAGGGGATACGACCAAAGGTCATTTGTATTTTATTAAGTTTCCAAGTTTTCATATAAGATAATGTTCATCATCAATACTACAGGAATTAATGTCGTATATAATCTCGCTAACCAATTAATTTTCCTTGGCATCTACCTACGTATATTTATTTCAAAAAATGCATCATTAAGGAAGTAAATGTGAGTAGTAATGATTGTAAATATTATGTATACATCAAGAGCATCTGGTTCGAACACTATCAATCTTTCAATAAATACTCGGTTGAATAGCACGAATGATATTTGGCGCTACCATAAAGTATTTCTCACATTCTTTCTATTTTGGTGAAAAAATAATGCAAAACATTTTAAATATTTGCATTAGCAACTCATTTCTTTAACTTTTTTACTCATATTTCGCTATTGTTTATCGAATAGTCAAATCATTGTGTTGGATTCATGATGGAAAATAATGAGCAATAAAAGCGATAAAGTTCTGTACGCTTGCAACCCTAAGAGAAAGGATTTTTGGTGGAAGGAGAGGGAAAAAACACGTCGACTCCATTCGGACTTTACCTTCGCTTACAAATAAACAAACTCTGCTGAAGAAATTTATGCGGCGAGGGTGTTTTTTAGGACAAGGTATGGAACCGATACGAGTCTCGAAAAAAAAGGGAACCCGAGGACTGGATGCTACACGCTTCTGTTGGGAAAGATAATACTGTGTAAGTGGAATAAAAACGGGCGTAATGCGGGAATCGGTGCAATGCATCATCTAGAGTGAAACACGACTTAAAAATAAGGGAGTGCTTTGAAAAACGGAATGAAATTGCGTATTTGAGGGAAGATCGAGGTTAATGGGAGAGAAATCCGCGTTATGTTCATAATAAGCTGCGAGAGAAAATATTTCGCGGATTTGATTCTCCAAAGCTGTCAAATAAATAAATAACGCGCGAAAACTCTATGAAATAGATTTCATAGCATTCCATGCGTTTGAAGAATCGTGCCAAGTGTTTCTTCTTTCGTGAACGTGTTTTTTTTTTAAATAGAGGCAACAAATAGAGGACTATGGAAGTGCTTTGAGAATTCATAATTTTGACATGCACCCGGGTTTAAATTGCAATTTCCTTTGTCTTTAAATTCATCGCTTTTCGTTACAATTTTTGTACTAGTGAATAAACATCACTTAATTTGTTCGTGAAGATTGTCGTGATTGTGGAAAAAACAGATCCGAATGAAAATACTCCTGTTATCTGTTTATGTGTGAAAAATAAGAATAACAGGATTGCACCCTAGTGATATGTTTTGGCGAATTATATCACCATTTAACAGGCTAATTTTTTTCATTTGACGCTCTGATCCCGTTGAAATACGCACAATTTCAAGCATTTAAAAATTTGCAAAAGAATGCAAATGAAAAATAAAGAGCCTCATAAAGACACTATCCAAACACGAACGTCTTGTGTATAGCTGAAGTAGCAATCCGAGTGATCTTGAACGCGCCCGTAGTGTTTTTCCTCCGTCGGATTTGTTTGAGATACATATTTGCCACATATATTTACGCATTATTCGTCAAGCTATTTAGACTAGAACGTGATTTGCAAATTCCACCTGTTTCTGACTTATCACCATTCATAAACAAAATGAATAATTTGAAGGTTTGTCATTCAAACGGTTTACATAGTTTTATTTCTTTTATATAATATAAGTTCGATCAGGTGAACAAATCTGAAATGACCAATTTCTAAGTTTTCATTTAGCTCACACGAGTTACCGATACAAGTTAATTTCAAGTTATTTCCGTATTGATAAAAATTAATTTCACTATCAACGGTGGTTCCACACCATCCATACAAGAATCTGTTGGTAGTAATTGAGAAGAAACTATTCTGATTATTTTTTGTAGTAATTTCTGTTTGTTTCGCGAGCATAGTATATATTATTTTTCTAGTGGAACGCGATAAAATTAAGTTTCCTGTACATTAAAGAAGCATTTTGTTCTATAGTTTGAGTTTGAATACTTCATGAGTAATGAATTTAATATTCCTAGTGTCTCAGATATAGAGAATTATTAATTTCTATGTACGTATATCAGTCTTTAGTTCGTAGGGAAGAATTAAATCTAATCTTACAAACAAATATTTTGAAACAGAATCTAGTAAAGATTGGAATGTTATTGTATAACCTGAAACTAGGAACTAAGTGTTAAGGCTAGTACCTAAAATTCACCTGTATTGTTAGATTATAAAGCAGAAAAGTATTAACCCAATGGACTCCAAATTGTTATATTTTTCGTATATATACATTGTTTCCTGTGCAGTATAACTTAAGATTGGGTATTATGGAGGTTTATATTTTTAATTATGTCATTTTAACAAGGATTCCAAACCTTTTCATATTTTAATAAAACGTAGTCACATAGTCGTCCATTGATCTAGAATACTTTTATATAGATAATTTCATAATAACGCGCCATATTTTTCCACTTAGATAAGCGGATAGCCTACATTAAAGGGCATATAATTAAACATATTGTTTATCCGATCGTTAATTCATATTAGAAACAGTATAGTTCATCTATGTCTTTCTTTATTTTGCTAACAAGGAGAAATACTTTTTTAGCCCGTTAAAAGTAACGCGAGATGGATTCAGAAATCCTGCGCAAATATAATTAAAAGCCCTCCAGATTTCCTTTGTCAAACTGGTTGATTACGCGGCATGATGAAAGCTATTCCGACGCGGGAAAACCTGTTAACCGTAATGCCTTTTACCGGGCGCAATATTACCGCTCACCAAGGACCACCCAAAGCGTGCCGACCTCGTCCAATTACCGCCTCGAACTCAGCCCTCCGAGATGAAATTTCGGTCCCAAAGATACCAACCGTAGAACGATGCTCTCCGTTTTTTCTACTCAGCCTTCCAGCCTCCCAACTCTCCGATATACTTCCCAATGGATCAAAATGCAAACGAACTGAGAAAAACTTGTTTACTGCTCCCGCGCGTTTTTCTCTGGCCCCGTCCTTGACCCTATCAACACCAAGACCGTTATGACCTCCGTATTAAGTCCAAATTCAGCTATCTCCGAGCAGTATTCATGCTACGACATTGATCCTGCTGATATCAACCCACGCTCTCTCTCTTTCCCCGCGCGGCCTGTAACCAGCTCCTCTCTGACAATAGAGAGATGAGGAAATCGGATTAGGTTCGCAGAGGAGTGGAGTGGGGAGGAGGGATGCTGGGGGTTATCGACTGCTCACTCCCCTTTAGCAGAACAAAAGGTCAATCGGATTTTATTGTGGGGCGGAAGGATTGAATTAAACCAAGGTGAGCTCGGATGCGGATGGATGAGACGGGAGGTGGGAATCTCGCAGTGATAAAATCTCCATTCTCCTATCTAGTGGAAATATTTTTGTTCGCTCGTATTTTGTTTGAATCGTAGGGGGTTTACTTAAATGGAACGGGTATGTTTTTATTTTGAGGAGGAAAATTCGTTTTGGTTTTTCCTTTCTTAATGGGTTGGTGTTAAGTAATTCCTCGATAAGGTTAATCCGAGAACAATCAGCTGATTGGTTTCATCCAGTTGCAAAATAATGCGTATTTATCGAAAATTTTCCCGGCTTTACTGGAAATTCAGAGGATAATGGATCAAAATTGCGCTGACTTCCAGTTTTAAAATACCTAAAATTATTTCATGAAAAAGGTATTCATAACTAGTACGATTTCACCAGAAAAAGGCTATTTCATGATTGGTAGATTTACTGCCTCCCGCCGTAAACATCTGTGATTGCTATCGTCCCTGTCAATAAATTCATTTTAAAAGGTCACAAATTCTAAGCAATTTATGCGTAGGAGATTTTCCCTTGATACTATTTTGTCTCCTTTGTTAACCCATTAATAATCTTGGTTCGTGGTTAGGAGAATAGGAGAACAGATTTTCCTTAAAATTTCCAGTTTCACAGCAACAGTTAAACGTTACATAATCCCTTGCATAAAATCGTTGTATTTTTTTCCCTTAACTATTAAATAATATTTATCTATGCTATACCAGTGCAGTTTCTGAATATTCCTGGAATAAAGATTTTACCCCTTTATTTCCACCTGTTTTAGTTATGATGATGTGTTTTCACGAGATGAAAATACAAATATATTTTTATTTTATTCTTACCTTCAAATTATGCGATAAGAAACGTTCAGATATTCACAGTATAATGTGTATTTTATAGTCTTACATACACTTTTTTAGCGTCTCGTGAATGTGAAAATATTTTTCTTTTTCACCTGTACTTAAAAGTTTTTGTGATTATTTTTATTCTCGTAACGTTTCTCCGTCTTTACGATGTATTAATTTCCTCCTATCAGCGCTTTATCCGCATATCTGAACTAAATTCCAGACTAGGGTATCACGTAATCGACGTTTCCAGCCTCAAAAGATCCTCATTCCAAAATTACGTGGCACTGGAACCAAGCGTTAGCGGCACAAATTCACCCGCAGATACTGTTAACCATTACAATTAATGTCGCATCATCGGGGTCCGATCAATTCTGTCTTATCCCTTCATTAGAATTCGCGTAATGCCCGGTGGTAGTGTAATTTTGAACACATAAACTGCCCAGGTTGTGCAGATATCGTTCTGCATATCCCTATTCATATGTCGATGGTAAATAATGTAGTGGTATCTGTGATAGTTGAAGTTGATGGGAGGTTTAGTCCGATAGTTTACTTTCTGCCGTAATCGTAAAGTTTGCATAATATTCCACGTTATGCTTTCCATACGTGCGGCGAATGGCCGAACTATTACTTGCGTCACACCTGTGCGTTACATCCCAAGTATCTTCAGGTTCTATGGCCGATATATCGACTCAAGTTTCTCAGCACGCCATCGCACGTCTGAATGAGTACCCACGACCTATTCCCGATAACTAGAGCGTCGGCGCAACACACGGGTGTATTATCGAATTGGACCGAAATCCTTTACTACCTACCAGGTAACTTCTCCGCTCTCGGTAGTCGGTTAATCTCGTCGTCTTACCGGCATGCGAGCATAAGTTTGTCAACAGAAACGTCAAGTACGCACCCATAACTCTAAGCAGTACCGTTGAACTAAATATATTAGATATAGTATATGGAGAATATCTTTTTATTTGGAAAGTTAATTGCCAAAAAGTTACAGAAACCATTCTCATAAATGTTTGAGACAAAAAATGTACCTCTCTATACATCTAGTAAGCTAATTGATCCTGTTGACATATGTGATGCCCGAATACAGTAAAAATACTATTTTCAGTGGATATATTAGCAAATAACTCTGTGAAACAAGCTGGTGTGAGCACGACAGAATCCAAACCCGATACCTCATTGCAGGATGTTAGACTTCAAAGACGAATAGAGTGGCTCAATCAGTGCATTTTATATTATGTTATTACTGATTACCAACGCTCATAAGTTGATTTTCTTGAAATCATTCTTTCTTAAAGCATATTTTTTCGATTTTGTAATTTTAAAGATAAAATTGTTTTTGTTATTTTTTATAATTTATATTCTCTATCCCTTATTTTGTAAATTTTTAATGTTAGAAGGGAAAATCAATCAAAATGGTGAAATTCTAAGGAAAACAATGTTCAGATATGCATTTATACTCAAGAACAGCAAAATTGAAGAAAAAAAAGCTAATAGTTCGTAGCGCCTATTTTCGGCAGCTACTTAATTAGCTTTACCCGTACTAATCTTCCGCGACCAGTTTTTTAAAAAATTTTTCCCTATAGTAGTTGGCTTGGTCTTTTTGGAAGACCCACATCAATTTTTCTGCGAGGCACTTTCGTTCGCACCCAGATCGTATGGATGCGCGGAAATTCGAAGATCTTCCTCATTCTCTCTCCCTCTCTCTCTCTCTCTCACACACACACACTATACATCTCGCCGTCGTAAACCGGATATTGTCAACCTCTCGAAGTGAGAAATCGAAAAAAATATGTAATACAACGGCTGAATGGGAACCGGGAGGGAATTGGGTCGGTGTTTTTACAAGTCGGGGAAAGGAAGTGAGAAGCGTCCAAAAATCAATTCTCGATCCTTGAATGACAGTCGCGTTGCATTTACGATTCGCGATTTTTCACCAAGACGGCTTCTGCTCTGAAATTAATTAGGATCATCATAGAAGAATAGGTCGAAGAAAATTTACACGCCACAGAAATAATATATTTTTTCGGAATCGGTTCTCTAATTCCTTTGGAATGAAAATTTATTTTAGACACTTTCCGTAGTTTTATACCAACGGATTAGTATCAGTGCAGAGCTATCCCAGTGTATAACGTATTCTAAGCATAATTTATAATTAAATAAAGTTAACAGAATATTACTGGTTTCATGGCCTAATATGCTCTAAATCTAGTATTAATAAACGTATGGTTTAGCATTACCGAAATGCATATCTTTATACATCTTCGAAATTCCGGTTTATATAATAATTTCATATTGGTAATGAACGATGAAAAATGTTTCGCGTCAAAAATATCTTGGCTATGTAACAATCTTGCTTGCGAATTTTCAACATTAATCAATTATTTACTGATAGATATTTTTTATCCGAGTGTAAAAAGGAACGTTTTTTCTTTGAATGGCCTAGGTACAAAAGCAACGCGGGTTCAATGTTCTTGGAAAAGGCCGCATCAGGCAAAACAGCGTTGCGCAAATTAAGTATTTTATGGAAAAATCACGTTTTCGCTTACCTTTTTCATATCCCGTGCATAGGTAAAATGCTGTGCTGGTAAATCAGAATCGTGCATAATTAAATGCCATATGCGTTTGGTAAATAATCGTTACTGTAACCGGGTGTAACCAAATCAGCGTTGGAGAAACACACTTGTCATATCATGTAAAGCAAAAAAATTATCTTGCAGATAAAAGCATTTAAATCTCACTAGTTATTGGAAATATCTCGTGAAAATTAAATTACGTTCTAGAATTAGCATACTTTAACATCATTAAATCTAAAACATTGCATAATTAAGCGTTTCTTTTTGAACGCCATCGGGAGCTAAAGGGATTTTTTCTTTTTCGACAGCACCTGGTGAAATTTCTTCGATATGTTTCAATCAATTTCAGCAACGATTTTTCTCTCCCGATTCTCCTGTATTTTCCCTTCAACTTCCGCACGAATTATAAAGACAAACGTTAGTTTTTTTGAAATGCACGAGGATAAACATGCATGACAAACTCCGATCGTCGTGTTTTTTATTTAGCTCATAGAGCCGATTTCGTGGCACGTGCTCTATTTTTGAGCCGATGCGTTTTTTTTCCGCTTCGCGCGCCGGAACAATCGTGTCTCTTCAGTCGGCGAAAGGAAAGGGTGGAGATTAAAAATAGTTCCGCCCCTTTTAGTGGCGGGCATTCGTAGTTCCTTCCCTCTCCCATACTCCCTTTTGATGAGAGACTTCTGCCTGCTGCTTTATTTTTTGGCATGCGGGGGGCGCCACTCCGCGTCTCAGGCCTTAATCCACCTGGAGCCCTCATGCGGAAAGACTTCTTTTCATCCTGCCGCTTTTTGTTTCGGATTTCGTTTTTTTCTGCTCAATAGCGTGGTTATGGAGGGCTGCAGAGGATATAAATGCGATGCTTGTTTTCATTGTTCTTCGTGATTATTTTGTACATATTGTTACGAATGGTGCGTTTGTTTTATAAAAGGTTCTTTTTTTAATTTCTCGTTTTATAGGGTCCCGGTATAATAGTGTCTTAAATGTTGTTAAATTAGTAAAAGGGATTTCTTGTTTAAAGAAAACTCGTTTACATATTATAAATCAAAACATTAATGACGAATTTAATTATTGAATCTTTTTAAAATATATCAAAATAGTTCGGCTAATTTTGTAAATTTCATTGCAACCGCAAATTCAATATTTCTTCAAAACTATTTTTGAATGGTATGTACATTTTGAAAATTATATATATATATATATATATATATATATATATATATATATATATATATATTGCCCCAATGTTTTCAAGTAATACACATTCATTTTCCATTGGAGCACGTTTATTCAAATATATTGCTTCATATTGGAGGGTGTAGTTTGTCAAAAACTTCTGAATTATGGCTGTGTCTGCAAAGACCCGTTATATAAATAAAAAATCGATAAAATAACATTGGACGGCGGCTATAAATTTTCGCCACGGGCTCCTCCATGTATTCAAGCATTTATTATTTATTTCCCTCTATTGAATTTTCTTCTCCTGTATGAAATTTAAAACCCGCTTGTTCAAACTTCCATAAAAAAGCTGTCTCGAGCATACTGCCCGGAATTTATTATTGGCGAGTTCAAACTAAAAAAATAATTAAAAAAAAATGAATATTTTGATTCGTCAGATCATATTAAACGGAGCCTGAAGGAACTTCCCTCCTTTGGATCTTTCAACACTTCCCTCGCATGATTCCAGGGAGTTTCCCTTTTGGAGCGATCCACGTCCAAAATCTCGTGGTATGCGATATCCACGTTCTCTTTCCGTAGGAATGCGCTAAGACATTCGAGGATCGCTTGGACAAGGTGGCACGGTCGTGCCCGGATTAAGGACGCCGTGTCGCATGCCTCGTAGCCTTTCATCACTCTCGTAATTAAACCTCGCTCCCGTATGCCCAATAGGTTTTTTCGTTTTTGAGTCGAAACAACAAAAAAAATATTAAAAAAATACTACGGCCTAGCGCGTTTTAGGTTTGCTCCACATGAGTGGCGACGCGAAACAACGATTTGCACACTTCGTTTCTTCCCCGCAATCATTGCTACATCTCCTCGGGCAGTAAAAGAGCACGGGAGAAAAAATATTTAAAAAAATAAAGCAACCGCGATTGGAAATTCCTTTCCCCCTGTATCTCCCCTGCGGACTTCGGATATCGGCCGGAGAACCCTTCAACGTTTTCATTTCTCACGCTTCCGATTTCGAGGATTTCCTCCCGAAAAAGTCATCGAGTGCCGTTGAGAATCGAAGCTGGTTTCGGCAAAACTGGAGGAGGAGCGAAGAAGAGCAGTCTGATCACGTAACGAGAGCGTGTGTGCGCGTGTGGATGGGGAAGTGTGCCCCGAGAAGATTGAGGGGGAGGAGATGAGCAGATGGGAAGTGAGAGGGGGTACGGAGAAATGGGAGAGGGCGCGTGAGGAAATGGGAGAGTGGATGGAATTACAGATGGGGATATATATGGAATGAGAAAATGAAAGGGAGGGAGAGAGGGGGAGATGTTAAAGTGAGAAGTAGTGGGAGGGAACGTGGGAAGGAGGAGATATATAGAGGGGAGACGGCGGAAGAGATACAGTATGGAAATGTGAGAGAGGGAGAGACGATAGGAGAGGAGGGAATGAGAGAGAGAGTATAGGAGAGAGGTGGAGGTGATTAAGGAGAAACTAGAGTGGGAGAAAGAGGGAGGAAGGGGGAGATGGAGAGAAATGGAGGAAGAGAGAGGACGGAGAGAAGAGAGAGGAGGAATGGAGGTAGGAGAGAAATAAACACGAAGTAGGAAGGCCAGAGGAGGGAGAAACTGGTGGGAGAGAAACGGAGGAAAGGATAAAGAGAGATTGGGGAAGATAGGGATGGTGATAAGAGGAGGGAGATAAATTGAGAGATAGGAGAAACAAGTTGAAGCGTAAGATTCAGACGAGGGAGGAAGAGAGGAATGTGAGGAGAACTGAAGAGTGACAACGGAAAAGAAGAAAATCGAGACTGGGGGATAGAGGAAGAGAGCGAAGGAGCGCGGCATGTAAGGGGATAAGAAAAAGTACAATCAAAGAATACGTAAATATGCAAATGGAAACCAAAGTAAGAAGAAATACAGGAAGAGAGAGAAAGTCGGAGCGAAAGTAAAGAGGGTTAAAGAGTCAGAGAAAGAGAAAGTGAGAGGGGCAAGGAGAGTTGTCAGTTTGTGTTCTTGCTTGCGACGCAGAACATAAGGAAAAGAGATGGCTAAGGACAGTGGGAGGTTGGGAAATTCCTTGAATGGTGTCGGAGATGTACGTGCCGAACCGTCCTCGCCTTTCTTATAGGAGGACCCATAGGATGAAAGGAGCTGGTGTTGAAGGGGAAGAAGGGGGAGTGGGGGGAGGGTTTCTGAAGATCCAAGTACATGCACGGGGAATTTCAAGCGAGGTCTTTTTTAAAGGCGAATGTGTCTGGGTCGAAGAGGGTCGCGAAATTTCCCTCTCTCTCTCCCTTTTTTCTTCTCGCGGTGCGTCACGCGTCCCCTTGCCGGAGATTAATGGGAACCTATCCGGCCCCGACATTCCGTACGACTTGAAGAACGGCGCCCTCTGGTCCCTTTTTTCTTCCGATGCTCGCCATTCTCACTTCGTCTTGTTCGAGTAAATTATTACGGCCGTCTTCTTTCCGGGCGCGAGACAATTGGAGAATATTTTTCGCTGGCGCTGGTTGTTTTTTAATAACCCTTGCGATAAATCATTCCAGGACGTGTAGAAAAATATTCGATGTAGTTTGGTAATCAATTACGCGTTCATGATTCCATCGTCTTGTCTTCCGCTGTATATGCATGTATCATGAACAAAATCAGATAATCTGGTAACAACCAAAGAAACTCTAATACACCGCTCCCTGGTTATAACTCCGTCGGTTATACCGCGTCTTCCTTCCTCCCCATTTCTTGGAAAGTCCTGTCGTTTTTTTTAGTACTACTGAAATAAAAACAACAAAAAATTACTGATTTTTTAAGTAATCGATAAAATACATTTCTTGTACTCACTGTTTATTGTTTTTTTCTTTTAATTTCGTTGTTTGTAGCAATTAAAGAAATTTAAAAAAATGAAAAGTCGTGTCCTCGGTTATACCGCGGTTGTCTCACAACGCGGGTCGTAGCTCCTCCCCCGATACTCCGCGTTATAACAGGGGAGAGGTGTATTAAAATAATGTATGGGAGAAACGAATTCGCACTTAAGTTATAACTCCCATCATCAATCTTCTCAAAATTATTTTGCTATGGTCATTTTGATTATCTGTTGGTTTACAGCCGTAGACTTTTGATTGGTTTTTGTAATCAAATCACCACTCTTTCCCTTCTTCCGAAGTTCTTCAAATAGCATTTAAAATTCACGGAATTTGTCGACATTGTTTGAAAACATTATCCGTTTGTTCTGTACTTTGTTAACTTCTCTATTTATCAACCTCGCCTAATTGTTTCAGTCACCATAATCTAAGGGTATCTGGATATAATAGGAAATGGGTTGCTCATTCAAAAGGCAAGTTTCTTGGAGTTGGAAAAAATTAATTTCGCTGCGAGTAAATAAATCACATCATGGTCAAAAATCCAAGTAGAGCCGATAAAATCGCAAAAAAATAAGACTTTTCAGAATCTGGCATTGTGTTTGAGGAAGTTAATGGTGAAGCCTTAATGGCAAGCGGTCACGTGACCATCAAGTTACCCGCCTTGCGCCAACAAGAATATTCGCTTCGTGCCCAAAAGCTAAAACCATGAAATCTCGACTTCATATTTTCTTAAGTGGAAAGATTAATTGTACGCCATATTCCTCTGCAGTATTGCCTAAATTGTAGCTTCGGGGAAAGTTTTTTGTTCTTTGAGATGCAGATGAAAAGATATTATCATTCAAATTTTAAAACGGATGCACATTTTTATATTTGTTTCTTAATGAAAGAAAAATAATCTTGGTAAATAGTGTTAAATATTAGTTAGCAATCCGTTACTACAGTTAAATTTAGTTATTTATAAAAAAATTATCAAGATCCCCGTATGGTTGAGATGGAATTGGAAATCATATCTGCCTTTTCTAACCATTGTATGGCAATTGGATAAACACAGCTTTTAAATTTCTATAGATTACTTATTTGAAACAAGTTAGGAAAGTACCGCGAAAGCATTTATTATAAGACGACTTTTTACAAAAAATAAATTTCTTCCATTGGTAGATGTTTTATATTTATGACATTATAATATAGCCCTCTGATTCCCATTTAAATCTTACCCATATAAAAGCATTGAGCTCGTTGCCATAGTAGTGGATTATTGAGACCGAGAAAAATTCCCAGTTTTTTCCGATAAAAACTAAATATTTACGCCAAAGCTACAGGGATTTGAATTTCATCTTCAAAAATAAGAAACTACAATTTCTAAATTTTCCGGCAGTTCAAGGCCTGAGTTCTACGGGAAATAATTTAAAAAAGCAAATATATAAACCTATTCGTAGATTTAGATTCTTTTTTTGTGGGGCATTAATGGGGCAGAATTAGCCCCTAAATCTGACCCCGGTCAATCAACCTCTTGCCACATGTAGTTCTCATATGCATGTTACCTCCTAAATTCCGCGTATAAATGCGTTTGCTTTATAGGAAAAAATCTCCAATATTCACACATCATTTTTATATTATCTTCCTAATGAAAGGGAGAGAGAGATAATCCTCACGTGACCCTACATGCCATTTGACGTGCGTGTTCAAGTTCTTACCCTCCTCTCCCCCGAAGGATTGATCGTATGGCGTGTGTCACGCTAAAATCCTTCCTCTCTCAGCCCGCCACACCCTCCCTAAGGGATAGTACGGAGAGAATAGGGATAAAAACCACCGATAGTCTTTTTTTTTGTGCCGTAGTAGTAGATTCGGCTGCGGCAGGCCGCAATTTCACGGTCACTCACATCGCAGTTTGAGCAGTTGCCCAGAATGCCGAGGGCGCTTGGACTGGTTAGGCGGGAAATGCCCATCACACGCAAACCAATTCAGCCCTGAGCGCTGAGCGAGTGAGGGAGCGTACTTAACCGAATTGGTAATTGCTGTGTGCCGCACGAGGAAGAGGTTTCAAAAAATAAGCTTGGACTTGGACCACCTAGGTCGAAGAATAAATCGATCACGTTTCTCGTAGGAAATGGGCGAACATTTTTAATCTCGTTTTTATTACGAAAAATGCAGTTTTTTATTTGACGAAATTTTAGTATTTACTCACAACTGTGTTGTTTATCCATAATTGATTTCGTTATTTACTATAGCCACCAGAAGGACTTAATAAGTCAAAATTCGGTTTGTTAAGCTACATGGACTATCTAGATAATTTATTGGAGCTTGATACTTTAGAAACTTTTCATTGTTTAAATTTACAATTAAATCTATTCTTTCAACATTTCCTAAAGAGTATAGATGGCTTATTACATTACGACATTCAAATCAACAGAGATCTATACAATTTTATGTCATTTACAGGATCGGAATCCACTAATATAGTCTTTAATAACATTTTCTGGCCCATTCATCATTCTCGGGCGTAGCTTTAAGAGGCATTTCAATCTGGAAAGTTGTTAGTATACAACTTCATCAGATCAACAATTTAGAAAGTCACCGCTGTTTATTATCACTTTCAAAACTTTGATCTACTTTCAACGCAGTTCTTTCGTTTACGTCCAAAATAAATACAAACTAAGGTCTGTAAAAAATAAGGTTAATATAATTGTGACACCCTTACAACTTTAAATGCTAGACCAAGCCACTTGTTACAATTGTTTATTTAGATTATGAATCAGATAATATTAACGCTGGTAGTTAATAACTGGCCTATTCATATATGTATAGTGGATGACTTTCAGGAACTGGAAGCGTACGCTGCGATACTCTCGGATCAATTCCGGCTAAATAACGACTTTAAAGCTATCTTAATACCTAAAATTTATATCAAAAATCGTCTAATAGAAATAAGTCAGTAACCCACCTAGGAAAACATAAACGCGATGCATAAAATGTTGACTAAGTTTTTCGCGTGCTTTCTTACGTTCTCTACATTACTCGTTCTAATATCTAATTGCCCCATTTATAAAATTAATTTCGGCTAATGCTCACGTAAAAATAGTTCTTGAGTCACTACTTTTTTTAGTCATTTTTATCTCCACCACTGCTCTTTTAAAAAATCCATGAGATCAATATGGTACCCTTAGATTGGTTTAAGAAATAGCATTTCGGTTTCACTTTTTACGCCGACTGCAAAACTCTGCGCCGTCCTTGTGAGAGCGCCGCGCCTAAGTCAGTCAGCTGAAGCCTTCCTTTTGACTCATAATCAGGAGAGGGGAGGAGGGGGAGAGCACTTCTCTTTGTGACTTTCTCCCTCTCTATCTCTCGCTCTCTTTTCTTTCTCCATCGATTTCTTCTCTCTCACCGCTCTGGAATACCTCTTTCCCCCTCTGTCTCAGCCTACATTTCTGAAAAAATTCCACCTGTTCCTTTTCATTTCTATACCACCTGCTTACCTCTCCCGTCTCTGAATTTTCTTTTCTCCTGCGCCTCTCCCCTAACCCTCTCTTATTCTTCTCCTCCGTCATATTTGTCTGTATCCTCTTCTTTTTATCTTTTTCTCCACCCTTCCTTTCCTCATGCTCTCCTCTTTTCTACGATTTTTTTCTCTCTTCAGTTCTATCCTGCAAATTTTCACTTTCCTTCCATCATCTTTCCCCTCTTTCACATCCCTCTCTTTCATTTCCCCTTCTTTCTCTCCCCTTCTTTCCCCTACGTTTTCTGCTTCTACCTGTATCCTCTTCCTCCACATCTTTCCAGAATCCCCCTTTTGTTTCGAGACATTTCTCAGCAATTGTCTCCCTTTTCATCTGCTCAATTAACATTGATCGAGCTTTTGGGGTTGGTAATGGGATTCATATCAGTTTCCACAAGAGAATAGTGCGGGAACAAGGGTGAGGAGGAAAATGAAAGGGGAAAGGGAGACGATAATTCAAAACGGCGGAGGTTTTTAGGTCTTTCTCTCCTATTTCACTTTCTCTCCTTTATGAGACGAAAAAGTTGAATAACAGTTGTAGAATAGGGGAGAAGGGAGGTTACTTAGGAGGAGAGAGAAGTTAAAAGTCGGAAAAAGAAGTAAGACGTCGTTTCTTCTCGTATTGATGTTTCTTTTGCGTAATTCTGGTTTTGGTCTTGAGAGGGCGCGTGGATAATACTGACGTATTTTTTAAAAATACATGTAAGCAAAGACCACGTGCGTAAGCAACTCGTTTGGTATTTTCAAAAATAAAAATGAGCATTCATTTTCACTTTTAAAATGCAAGTCCATAAAGGGAATAATAAAAAATAGGTCTGTTGAGTGAAATAAGAGAGATGACTGGATACCTTTCTCCTCGCGTGTGGGTTTTTTCTTATCAGAATGATTGATTTCAATCCAAAGTTCTTAGTAAGAGGCGCAAAATTTATCATCGATCATTTTTTTAATGTTCATTTTCTCTTTTAAAAATTAAATAACGTCCCTTAACCACATGCTAAAATATTTTTGCTTCAATGTCATTCACGTTTCCTATATAAACTGCTTCAAAAATGAATCTTTATGCACAATTCACAGGAGATCTGTTTCATTAAAGGAACAAATATTTGCAATCAGCGAAATATATTTTATTGGAATAAATTGATCAAGAACTTCGGATTTATACGTACGCTTTACCTTACAAAAATTTAAGTGGAGAAAAAATTTTTAGCGGTTGGACGTCAATTTTAAAACATTCATTAGAAATATTATCGTAATTATTGCTTAATCTTTTGAAAATCTCGTCAATTAATATAATCTCTTCTTTTTCACGGTGTCAATTTGCTGTACCATATTGTATATTCCTCTAGTAACAATGACTGTCTTGGCATTGTCTCTCGAATTCTATTGTCTGTTCTTGCTCTAAAAATGTACGTAAATTAAGAAAAAATGCACAGCCGAAATTTGCTATATTGTCATGTAACTAATGTTTCCATTTTCGTGGGGATAGAAAAAATGGATATTAGGATCATATTGAGTCAACATGATTCTATCAGAAACATTGTCCGTTTAAGCATTTCTATTACTCATTTGAAGATTTCACGGTAAAATAGGGTGCATTAGAACGTAATAATAATTATTCTAATGCAATTCCATAAACTCATGGACTAGTTAAAACTCTCTAGAACCCACTATTTATTCAGCTTAGATACTCACAATCAGGAAGATTACTTTATACGAGGAGTATTGCGCTAACTGCGTTTAGGAACATAGAGTGCACTAAATTGATAAAGCTCTATAACAGAATTATTAATAATTTTCTCTCAATGGAAAATAAGATGTTTTAAAATAATTAATCGTTTCACAAGACATTAATTGAAAAAAGGGCCACGTTAGGACATTCCCCGTTTCAATACGAATTCAGCGATACCCAATACATATATGTGTGGTTAACCGTCTTCGCAGGAAAAATGCAGAATCAAAAAACCCTTCCAATTTTATATACATACATATACATATATATATATATATATATATATATATATATATATATATATAGATTATTTATTTAAGGCCCTATAGACATATTTTAAAGAGACCGATTTTACTTTCCGTCATTCTCAGGTTCAAAATGTACTTAATAATACAAAAGTTACAAGAAAAAATCCTTTCCGTCTTACAGAGAGACATTCGGATGAAAAAAACGGTATCTACTAGTAAGATTTTATTTTGGATTTCCGGCTTTTGCAGGTTTCCGCCAAATACAGGTTCCGCCTGTCATAGGTTTTATTGTATAACATACATTTACTGAAATCGTGAATAAAATGAGAAAGATCAATAGGTATAAGTAGGTATTCATGATGGAGTTCCACAAAGTCAAGGCTTCATCCGTTGATTTTATTGAAATCGTTTCTATAATAATTTTAATTGAGTTTCTAAATAAAAAATAAGATATTTTGGTCAGATATTTCTGCCGCGCGGGTGTAGTATTACCATTATTCCTGATAAAAGTAAGGAAATATATTTTACCAAAAAGTATCTTAGTTACAGTAAAAGATTTTGATGAAAGGATACCTTTGTTTCGTTAAATTATATAGGCCTACCAAGTAATTTGATGCTAAGCTTATTATTCATTATCTAGTACAAATAGGCTGAGATATTTATATTGGTAAGTTACGTACACTCATTTATTGATGAGAATGTTTAAGACATTAAGATGGTAGTAAAACTAAGTGATAAATAAGAAACCTTACACTTCTATGACCAAGTAAATACGCAGTTTCAGCCCTTACTCCACAAAAGCCATTACTTTAACTCATACGTCTTCCGTTTCACAGCTCGGTACTTAAAAGGCCGTAAAACAATTACTCGAAGGTAAAAACACGTCAAATCAATTAAAAGTCACGGGGGTTTAAACACGCTTGCCGGATTGGAAACAAGTCTGCTTCAAAAAGCGCACGTCTAAAGTCTTCTCCAAAGCGTGTCCTTCTCCGTGTTCGTGGTTGAAATATTCTCGTGCACTTTGAAGCATTGATTTTACCACCTCGGAGAAATTTTTCCATCAATTTCATTACCCAGAAGATATTTCGGATAAGTGAGATATTTCCGTAAGTTGTTTTGATAGCTTCCCGTGAACGAGATACGCATGTATCAGTGGAGGAACTACGTATAATACCGCAGTTTCCGTTACCGCGGAGGACGATAAGATAAGAGAGGAGGCCCTAAAAATTCATCTATATATAATATTAGACAACGAATTATGATGGGCCCAAAAATTATTTTAGGCGAAGACGAAAGTTTGTATTTCCGCCACTCTCGCGAATTGATTAGTCTACTATTACTAAAATTTACCTAGGATTTTTACATAATAAAAAATCATATCTGTTCAAAGAAACTGAAAATCACAAAATAACCTTATGCATTTAGTACAAAATTCAACAGAAGTAAAACATTATGCGACAAAGGTTTAGACCCTTAAAGTTACTGCTTCTGTCGATTTCAATGTTATATGTTTTCCGGTGTAACATATTATTGTTACCAAAATGAAGGATTAACTTAAAAAATAATATTAGTGTAAAATTTCAATCACAGTGAAATGTATGTAATATTGTCTAAGATTAAGGAAACTAAGATCGCGTTGTTTTAAATATCAATAAATCTCCATAAAAGAAACTTTCTGATTTTTTTGTCAATACTTCAGAGATACGAACAAAAGATTCATGGTCATTTTAATCCATTGAGCTTTCCAATAATCACAATGCATGAATTCAGCGCAAACCAAAATCATGTTGTTGAACGATTATCATCCGGGATCTTTCGCTAATTTCATTCGGTTATACGACTACATAATACCAGATTCGTATTATTTTAAATTTTATGGAGTTTTTCTTTATCATCACTTCCCGTACTAATTTTCCCACAAGTTTGCATGCTTTAAATCAAGAGTGAAACTAGTCGCCGTAAAAAAAACACAGTGACCATCGTACGGCTCTTAAAAATTTGGTGTTCACGCGCACTTTTGGAGCAGACTGTGTTTATAACCTTTGCTGGAGGAGTTAATTCTTTAGATAGATGTTTCTGTCGATCGGCGGTCGTACCTCAAGAATCATTTTCAATTCTTCTCCATCTTATTTTTTTTTAGCGTTCGACCGTTTTGTGTGACGTTTTGTTCGAGAGGTTCGCACGGACAAACTGGCACGACGCTGTCGCGCACACGCTCGGACGCAAAAATACGTTCCCAAAATCTCCCCTGAACTATTTTTTCCGACAATGGACCAGTGTAATTTTTTTGTTTACGTCTTTTTAGTCATCCGTTCAGGTCATATTTCAATCCTCTTCAATTTTTCATCCAGCCTTGTAGTGTAGGCGGGGAAAGGGATGTGGGCGTTTTTTTTTATTATTATTCCCTCCAATCTGTTATGGTCCGTGTTTTACCAACGTCGGGTCCATTCGCTGGTGGAATCGAGAGAGGCGGGCGATGTTTCTGCGGCGAATATTTATCAGCCCAGTGCATTGGAGAGGAAGGAAACGGAAATAAGCGACCCCTTCTCCGATTGTTAGTAGTATTTTCGGGACATTTTAGCGCAATCTGGCGGAACATAGGGTTGTACAACGCGGTTTGATTGGCGCTAGATGAGTTACGTTGACTTTTTTCCTTTGTTTTTCCCTTCCCTTCCGTTTCGTGGCGTGTATTCGGTCGGTCGAGCGAGGATTGACAAAATGTTTGAGGGGTTAGAATTGCGTGTCGGAAAGTGGATTTTTGCCGGAGATCGAATAAAAATTTTAAAATGGGATTCAGATGTTTGCCATTGATAGTATGCAGTAACTAGTTGTGTTTAGTTCCGAAAGGCATGATATTTTTTAAAAACGTGTTTTAACAAAATTGACTTCGATTTAGCCATGCGATTCTGATAAAACTGCGTGTAATTTTTGGGTGAACAGACATACCGTTTTACCGGACTTGTACCTTTTATATCATATTGTTCAGTTGTTACGCATTATAAAACCTTTCTTAAACCAGTCATAAATTGCTATTTAGACTCTTAAATTAAATGTAAATATATTTATAACGTGTTTACGTCTCCACATATATGGAGCGAATATAAATAGTAAACATTTTATTTGCAGTTGACGTGTTTTCATCTCTGATTACTACATTGTGCCATTTATACGTTGTCTTATAAATATACGGAAATTAACATTTTTTGGCGTGGTAGGTAGGAATCCGGTATTATATCTTTTTCAATCCAATTAATTTTTATTAAAGAAATTTGTAAAACTCGTGGATCCAAACGCTTCTTCATACATTTTTCCCAACTCTGATAGATTTGTCTCGTACTTTTTTCGATACGTTAATTTCTCCCCATTCTTTCTTTTAGCGCCGTTTTAAATGTTGACACGTCGTTTTTGCTTTCTAATTTTTACAGCGTTTACTTCTTTTACGATTTGGCCAATTATGAATGTTTGTGTGAAGAAAATACATACAACTCCTTGAACCAGGAATTTGTGTCTCAATGATACTGTTTTGTTGAATTGCTAGTAAGATGTGTGTTATCTGATGAGCTCATGCAGAATTTATACTTTATCTTTGTTCTAAATGTGAATATAACGTTAGCGGTCCTTCAGCGCATAGTAGAAATTCCTTTCTTTTTAGTGTTGTATCCGTTTTGTACTCAGGTGATATTTCAGCGCAAAGCATATGAATGATTTAAAATTTTAGAATTTTTATCTTACACCAAACTAACTAAAGCAAAATTTTCGATTACCTTGCTCAGATTTTGCCTCCTGGATTATGAGAAATGCCCCGTTTTTATCTTATTGGAAAATTGTCACTGTACTTGCTGATCATCATATAATTTCAAGGGAAATTCAATGAAAACACCCTTTTTCGCTCTGGTAGCGGTAAGGATGTCGTGACCCCACGCACGTTTGTAGAATTAATGGACAAACAGAATATGCTTTTCTTCTTAGGAATGCATAAACCAACTTTGAGATAATAATATAGTATTGTAATCTTCGTCGTCCGTTTGTACTGGGGTTTATTATGATAATATTGAGTAATTTACTACGGTACCATTGCATAAGTCAAGGGTGGGGAACCTCCGGCCCGTGGACCGCTTGTGGCCCCGAGAGCGTTTTGTGTGGCCCGCGAAGCAGTAATGAAAAAGAGATTCGTAACATTTAACACATAAACTCATATTTTTTATCCAAATAGTGATAATAAAACATTTTATACTGAAATGTTAATCCTAAATACTGTAATTTATAATTGATTTCCACTTAATATATGATACCTTATAATCTCTCAGTAACTTCAATTTAAACTAAACAGGTACGCCAAAGCATTGGCAACTTCCTATAAGACCCCCGTAAGGATTCGACACCAATTATGCGGCCCGCTATGTGGAAAAGGTTCCCCACCCTTGGCATAAGTCAACGCGAAGAATGTTTTCCTCGCCCAACTTTATGCGACTTTGGGGAGGGTGATTTCCTTTCGTCGCGGACTGTTAATTCTTTTGCGTCTCCTCGTCTCCCGATCGGATAATTTTATCTTGGGATACTTAGCGAGCAGGTGCAGTCGACTCCATCGGCGTAAAGTATATCGCGTCTAATCTTGGATCTTCGGGTCACTGGTTCAGATGGAATTAAAAATTCACGGGGGTAGAACAGGAAGTGTTTATTTTTTCATCGAGGGCGGTTGTTGCGACATGGACTTCATTATTTACCCCATCTGTGTGAAATAAAAATAATCTCATGCCGTTTAATGCTGGGTATTCCTGTTTTCTTACTTTTATTGGCTCACTTCATGGGCTTTTAAAGCGTTTGAAGTTTCAATTAGCCTTTAAGGTTTTAGGGCATAAATAGAAAGTTTTTAGTGTATTACAAGAACTATACAAATGTAATGGTTGGTTTGTTGTGTTTTCGTTAAAAGTATTATTAGAAATTTGAAAGTGAGGTAATTGTGAATGAGGGATGTTCATGTGACTCCAGTATGCATATCCGTAACATTCAAACAATATAAAATCGTAATATAAAGATTTCCCAAGATTTTATTTTAGCGCGAAAAGGTTATTGTATTCTTTAAACCATCCATCGCAGAATATCATCTTGTAATGATGTACATGGAAATAATGTTTTCAAAATATATTGTTTTTACATTGTATGTTTTAGAAAGTCTATATCAGCTGTTCTTTTTGACGCGTTCTCGTATTTGACTCCTAGCACAAGTTTTTCCACGTGTCGGATCGCATTAGAAGTCTCAAATGCTTTGGCAGACCGGTCAGTTATTTATAGAGGATATTATTCTGTAATACAGAAATAAATAAAGAATTTATTTGCTTAAAAATTCTCCATACAACGTTCCATGAGCATAATTATCATTTACTTGCATGAAATTGTTTGTGCTAAATTTATCGGATCGCTTCATTATCACAGCTTTGCGGAATGCATAAATGCCCTCGTGAGACGTAGGTTCACGACCTCCGTGCTAGTGTATTGAAGTTTTTCCTCCACGGGCGTGAAGGTCGATCCTCTTGTACTTATTATTTTGCTGCTATCTTATAGGATAAAGCGCTGCCGTATCTCGGAATAATCAAAAGATAGTTCGGCCACTTTGTCCTTCATGTCCGTCTGACCTAAATCTTTGCACTCTTGTTTTTATTACCTAGTGACTTGCATGGCACCCGCGAAGCCTTTGAAATGCATAACTTCCTTTATCCAAAGATGCAAGGAAAGTGTTACCTTGAATGCATCGCTGAAAATCTTTCAGAATCCACTTCACAGTCTTGAAAGAAATGGCGGAATTTCCATTTCCGAGCACCTACAAGTAAAATTCTAAAGTATATGCTTTGCTTACAGTGTTTTTAAGCGCTCAGAAAGATTCGCCCATTAAATTATATTCCGTCGCCAAAGATGTGCGTCATAATAAAAGAAGTAATGTTATTCAGAGTGACGAATTAGTTCGGATAAAATTCACGATTCATAATCGCTGTCATTATATTAGTTTCATTTTATGTACTTAAACTTATGAAACGTGGTCATTAACCATTACTCAAGTACAGGGGTCAGCAACCTGCGGCTCTCTAAACCAACTTCTTATCCCATATAAAGGCCTTAGAACGTCCAATTTGCTCGTGACTTCAATTACCGCAATTACACGTTTACTTATAATAAACTTCTGAAATAATAATTGATTTTTTTATAACAAGAGCTGTCTCTTCGCCATTACTGCGGTTCATGCTATTTCAAATATTATGTTCAATTGAAAAAATGGCTATTCTTGTTAGTTCGGTTCTCGGCCTCTGCTCTAATAAAAGAGAAAATTAACTCTAAGCATTCTTGTTAAATTACCACAATACTATACGTTGTCATTAAAGTTAATTTTAAGTAATTTGGGGCAACTAATAACTGCATATCGTTAAAACGGTTCGGTTTGACATAATATAGAGAGAGAGAGAGAAAATAATATTTAATAATTATCAGAATAATGTTTAACATTTCACTACATAATCTCTAAAACATGTTGAAATCCATCTTTGGATGTTTCATAAATAACATATTTTATTATAAGCAAATAATTCATCGTGAAAAGGTAAGGCGGTTATTTCAGTGTCGGCAAAACAAGAATTGGGCCATCTAAATTTGACGCCAATAAAAATAAATTGAGAAAGGGGTTGGACCAAATCAATCCATAGCCAAACTAGGATTTTCCGTGGTGACCCTTGTGCATTGTGGGGTAAGAACTACGTTTTAGTAATTCCCAGTTCTCGGCCGCTGCTAATTGGTGCTCGTTTTGTCACATTTGCCTCTGCGGATGTCTGGCTTTGTGTAATCGTCACGTGCCTGCGTCCCCGAATTGAATCGTACATGTCGGATGATCACTCCGGATCGCTCACTAATAAATCTCTTCCGTGCATAACAAAACAGCTCATAGTACCGTCCGGCGTCCGCTCATTGGGGTACTATGCATCGGTTCGATTTCTCTTCCACTCTTTACCATAAAGATATGAATTTACGGGGTCGTTAAATACTGGAATTGAATAGTAATTGCTGGCTTCTCTGTTCGTATAAATCTATCAGATAAACGATCTAATATTTTTCGTGGGGTATTTGCTTTGCGCATTGAAATGTCTGAAGCTTAAATACATTCGCGAATGACTAAATTTAAATATTCTGGATCGAACTCTGTTAAGAAATTTTCCGTATAATTAATCTATTAAATTTAAACCACTTCCATCCCGCACTGATAACCTAAACGGAGCATATATCCATTTGATATGTTAAAGGTAATAGAAAATCTCCCGCATGCGCTCTTTTTTTTAACTTGCATATTATTCATAGCAAGCTTTTGTGAATCGTTTCTCGTCCTTAATTTAAATATTACTCGAGATTCCTCATTCAGATATAAGTCACGTTCGCCTTATGCATGCAAGCGCACGCTTTCGAGTTTATTTTCCTCTTTTTGTCGACCTTTGAAGAAAGTTTTGTTTCTCTATTTTCGTTAATAAATCAAAAGATAGAAATCTTTTAAAGATATAAGCCTGGACTTACTCGCAAGTAAGAAATCTCTGACGTATTGCGAACATGTTTGAACAAAAAAAGATAAAAATCTCAAAAAATTATTCTGGCTCTCATCCAAAAACTATTAAGGGCTTTATAATGCGAATTTTGGAAGGGTAAGCACATATATATTTATTTCAAGAATCATTCGAAATTTTCTTACTAGCTAGAAAAATATTAGAATCTTAAGAACTTATATTAGGTCCTGTAGTGTCAGTTACTGGATGGTCTCATTGGTAATGACTAGCGGACAATTACTTAGAAAATAATGTTTTGACCACATTTATTTTTTCAAAATTAATCTATTTTATTAAGATAACCCTTTGTTTGAGGAAAAATATAAGAAAAGTAATTTTAAAACTATTTCTAGAAAACAAAGAGCTCATTTGTCTAGTTCTAGTTTTATTGAGGTAGCATAGTCATTACCATAACTCTTGTTAATATCAATATTTAAAAAATATAATAATGAATACATTGCGTTTTATAAAAAAAGGCTTTCTCGTTTCAGCAGACACTCTACCGATAATGTTAACAAATCGGCTGTTATTAGTTTATTTCTCGTAGACAGTTCCATAGAAGCGTCGAGTTTTTTTTTATTTCTCCAAAATACGAAACCTATTTGTAAGCATTCCTGCAATTAACGGCAGAAGAATTTGCGTTCAATCTGTTTAGGTATACTCTCTTAAGGAACAAAAATTAGACGATTCGAAGGGAGTTAAGATTTTTAATGCTTAAATCCAAATAAGGTGGCTGTTTAAATCTTTCGAATAATAAATTGACCATCATTTGGTGGGAGTTAAACATAAAGTGAGCAGTAATACGCGAAGTTGGATGTTTCTTAGTTGGATCTGATGTAGGAATACGTAAGGTATTTTTACATAAAACTTATAGGTTCTAATGAACATAATTATTTATTAACATAATTATTTATTTTTTTAGCTCTCTCGCTTTTTCTGTTTGAGTTGGTTAAATCTGGATGTGTCCGTTCGGCGGACCGCTTTTAGCGCACATCTGATTTAATAAAAATCAATCTGTCTTCACGTAAGCCTACGAAAAAAAGTTAGGACTCCATATTCATCTTTCAGCCAGCCGACACTTGAGGCATCTTTTTTCCCCCACTTTACAAAAACGAATCACCTTTCCTCGAAGGGTTTCTTCACAAAGAGCGGCGATGACATGGACTTCACTCAACGCGCCCCGACTCTGTCGTGACAACGGATTCGAAACGCCGAAGGATAAGCCGCCTCGCCCACTCCGAGGGGTTAGTCGTCCGAAAAAAATGGAGCCCTCCCTCGCCACGCCCTCTCTGCCCCCTCCACGTCTTCTTTGCTCCGCCGCCTAGCACGTCCTAGAAACACCCATTCCAGCCGGGGAACCTCTATCTTCCGTCCAGTTTCCACGCCCCCTCTTCGAGAATCGAGACGACCGTAATGAGTGCGTGGTATGGAGGAAGGAGCTCCCGGTATTTCCTATGCCTCCTTCCGTGCTAAAGAAACGCGCGAGTCATGGCGGTTAAAAATAAGAGGACTTTTTTCGATGAGCGGATGCTTTACATGATTCCCTTAAAGTAAAAATTGATGCCATTTTATTGACCTCGCAGAATCGACAGATTTTAGAGCGGATTCGTGGTTTTTACATCCGTCCAATTCATTGCGCCACTTTCCGGAGTCGGTTTAGGGAGGGAAATGTTTTGGGAGGTGGAGGAAATTCCGTCCAATTGCCCGGGCCTGCGGTTTTAATAAATACGCTTATGGGACGGCGGCGGTGGAGGGATGAAAAATGAAAACGAATAATCACGCTACTGTTTAGCCACCTTTTCTAAATCCGCAAGTGTCTTAGAGAGCGATTAGTCCGACGATATCGCACTTTTTCGTGTGATTGAGCACTTGCGCCGCCGAGGTCGTAATAGTTTAGTTTAGTAATTATTTAGAGTGCACGGTGATCGAGTCAGCGTTGAGATAAGATCTTTAAGAAACGTATTAAACTTCGAGTCGGTTTCTTTAACTATGGACGCTAAACTTCATTAACAGTTTTATGTTCGTATATTTTGACGAAATAAGAAGACAAAAGGGAATTTCATCGCTATATACCACATTTAGTTGGCCAAACTTCTAATTTTTCTCTTTTCTCGAGGTTCCAATCGGATCAGGAAATTTTTTTAATGGAGGAGGATATATATATATATATATATATATATATATATATATATATATATATATATATATATATATATTGCAGTAGTTATCCATGGACTTATATGTTTTATGGTTTCAACACATGCAACATGTACTCTACATGTAGTTTCACTGTTTCCTCATTTTCCCCAAAATATGGACTTCCGTTGTTTTTTATTTCCATGATACAATTGAACATGTTATTAAATGAGCTTGTTGCGTGATGTTCACTACTGATTTACAGGTATAATTTTTAATCTCTTTAATTTTATGTACCAAACGTGTATCAACAATACCTGCGGAATTTCTGCCACCTTTAATAATTATTAATAATAGTATCATGTTAAGTTGACATACGGAGTTTTTCAGATTTCCCACTGCGTATATCATCCTTTACTGTGACTGATGATTTAACAATCTGCAATCGGGTTAAGCCACACGTGATGGTCATTCTCACACATGCATTAGCTCTCACTATACCACTAAATGGAGGATGTATTAACCGGCTCTTAATTCTCAGGGAGAGCATTAGGTGTTCATCCTTTCTCCCTAAGGACGTAATATCTCAGTTTGAAATACCTAATTTCAATCAATTTTTGATTAATGACTTAATAGCCGCGAAGTAAGGCAAAATATTTACTATGTAAATTCCGCTTCCCGATAAGTAAATAGTACAGACGCTCTTAAAAATCGTATCTTATAGCCACGATATTTTCAGTTTATCTTCATAAGTTTAGTAGTCAGATTTTTTTCCAATATATGCGCATAACTCGTTATATAAACGTCAAAATTCGCGTAAATTTATTCTTTTCCCAACCTTTTCTAATCAAAACTATTTTTCTGTTAATTTCACAGCATTTATTAAAGTTACCTACTTAAATTATGATTTATCATACTGCGTTATTCTTACTCGCTGATATGAAATGCTGCAGTCCATTGGTGTCCAACCTTTTTTACAAGACATTGAAAGTTGCCAATTCTTCAGCGGGCTGTATTAAGATTTAAATTGTAAGTTACTTGTATATTCTGAGGTGCTATATAAGTGAAAATAATCAAAATTAGGTTTTTATGGTTAAAGTTTCAGTATTATAAGCTTTATTATATAAATTTTAAAAAATGCATAAATGTGATTGGCGTATTTTTCGGTTGGATTTTTCATAATAACTTAGCGGGCCGCCAGTGTCGGATTAAGGTATCTAAGGCCCCAGGCGCAAAAACTTCGGGAGGCCCCAAACTGAACGGGGGATACTCAATCTACAAAAATGTTTACAACTTACCAATGGAAAAAATGTATGCAGCAGGTTAAATATATTGAATTACAGAAATGCATAAATATAAATTTTTATATTTATCATATAAACTTGCACATATTGAAAAATAAAGAAAAAATGAATTATAACTGTGAGATGTGTTTTCGAATGACGCAAGAGATTGTAACAGGCCTAAGTAAAAACACGAGATGTGTACGTAAATAGTAGATTATACCGATTGTGAAATATTTTACTAAATAAAATACTGAAAAAATCGAGTTTTGACTGTTTTGAGGCCCCCATGAGTGTCGAGGCCCCAGGCGAGCGCCTCACGCGCCTGCGCTGTAATCCGCCACTGCGGGCCCCACAAAAACCATTCGTGGGCCTAATTCGGCCCGCAGGTCCTCAGTTGGGCAGTCCTGTTCTAGACAGTTTATTGTTAAATAAACTTTTCGTAAATTTTCTCAGCATTACTTGAAATTATAAGAAATTATTGCTTTGGGTTGCGCACGAACAAGATCAAATAGTCTATGATGAAATGCCCTTCGATACTCATGATGAAGTGGAGTAGGTTCAGAGAGTGAAAAGTTGTAACTACATTATATACAAATATTAGAGTCTCTACGGATGTTTATATATAGATCCGAATTTAATATCATAAAATCAATCCTATCTTTCACATTTTAAATTCGATTCTTGATGATTCGAGAAGTTAATACGAATACTAGTTTATGTAAATTCATATGTTAACTTAATTCGAAGTGATTCAATAGCTTATCCTTAAAAAACTAACGCCTAGTTAATTGACTGCTTATCTAAATATAAAAAATAAGCGCTTGTTAAAATTCTCCTTATACTTTATAGCTGTTATAATTCTGCACCATATTTGGGAGCGCATCGGAAATAGTATTAAATTGCATACTTACAATTAGAATAAGTCAGTCTTTCTCTGTTAGAGCGTAATGATAAAGCATTTCAGAAGTAGATGTAATGTGTAAATTATAAAATTATATGATTTAAGCTTCGGTATGAGCACGGTTAGCGAGTTATATTCCTAATATACGTAATGGCCGTGGGTTAGAATCTTACATGTAGATATTCTGGTTTTTGTTATTGCAGAGATGCTAATTGTAAATGGGTACGAAGTGTTGTTTAAGAGTTACTTATATATATTATAACTAGCAGCCCGTTGCAGCTACGCTTGCAAATAATCTAAATAGGTCGACCTTAGGTTAGATCTTCTTTGTTCCCTATTCATGTGACGTGTTTCCCTATTTCTTTGTCTTTCTTGTGCTCTCCGCTCCTCATCTACACGGGCAATCCTATGAGCTTCCGCATCTCTTTCTCTCTCTTTCCTACAATACTCTTCCTTTGATCTCTGGCTCCTCTTCCTTTCTCTGGTAGCTGTAGCTGGGCTAATAGCTCTCCTTTTCACTGGTCTAGCCCTTGGAATTTTAAAATTTTCTGCTATTTTACAGCAATATATTAGAGAAATTACGTGATCACAATGTCACAGAGTTACTCAATGCTAGTTTAATATCGCGGTATATTCAAAGGGGAAATTTTTAAAATTCTGTCTTACCTTAGTTCCAATGATTATCGTTGCACCCTTATAGACGAACTCACAAACAGTTGCTTTCCGTCAAGTGTCTATCAACGACCGCTTTTAACTTCTTGCAGGACCTACTATAAAGGCGACGTCAATGCAAGCGTTTGTTTAGATTATCAATGAAGAGAAGATAACCATATAATGTGTTTACAAAATAACGTGCGGCCCTTTTCTCATCTAATTTTTAATTTATGCGTCAGTCTACTTGCGTTAGTAAAAATTACAGATGTATAATGTAATAGTTTTACTTACAAAAAGTTAAGATTCCAGCATATAAATAATGAAATGCCTTGATTAAACCGTTAGAAACGCTTCCCAGACGCAGTCAACAGTACAATTATCTCTAAATATTTATGTTGCTGTGCGTAATTAATTTCAATGCTCAAACAACAGTTCGATGCAAATAACGCTTTTCTTTCGTCTGTTTGAAGGTTTAATTGGCATTAAATGAATCGGAGGCAACAATGAGTCTCCTTGGAAACGCTCGGAATGAGTACGAAAAATCCGCAAAATTTCGAAAAAGAATGCGTATTTCTGAAAATTTTGAGCTCATAACGTGCAAACATTGCAAGAATAAGATAGTATAGAGCTTCAGCCGTTGAATAAAGCAAAAAAGAAGACAATTGGGCCATATTTACATATGTTAATGAACGAAGAAAAAAACCTTGCACTCTGAAAAATCGAAAATACCGTGTAAACTTATGGGAAAATATAACTCTCCTGAATTCGAACCAGGGACCCTTTAGCAAACGAAAATATTTTTCCACGAACCTCATAGCTAGTAGAAACAAAACGCCGTTTACCGCATATCTTTACGACGAACGGTTCTCGAGAAATACGCCGATATAATTACGCGAGGCTTCATACGCACGCAGCTTTACTATGCGCATAATATATAGGATTAAATAGGCCAGGTAAAACATGATCGTGGAATGTTGTTTCCTGATTATTTCTTTGTCTAGTGATGGTGAAGATGCATATGAATCGCATAATATGTTGTATCAGTCTTCCTATATAGCTCTCGGAAAAACAATTACCTGTCTCATTTCGTTTCTCTAGCATTCTCTACCTCCACCAACGGTGGATTTTGGCCTCCAAGCCTCAAACGCTGAACGTCTCGCAACCTCCACGTAGGTAGACGAGGAATTCTTATGGCTCCAATAAAACCAGAGCGCAATATCCTCGTTACTTTCAACCACACAAATTTTCCGCCTTGGTTAACCTCAAAAGTGGAAGAACCGTGGGAATTGGTAGGCGATCCTAATTGAGTCGAAGTCGGAATTGTTTTTGCCAGTTGAGGACGGTTCGGAAGCATCCCGTACTCACTCTCATAACATTCTCTCGGCAATTTTCTCCCCACCGTCCCCCTGGATTTCAGCCCTCTTGCACATATCTCCCCCACCTCCACCCTTAATTTCGTTCCACGGATGATTGCGCCAGTAAAATCCGTTGCTGCTGGTTGCGGCGAGGGAACCGATATGGGAATTCTTGATGGTGAGGTTAGAAACGAGGGGATGGGGAATTTGGGGAGCGCGGTTTCATTGAGGGGCGATAATGGCGAGAGGATATTCGGAAGGGATAATTTTTTAATTTTCCAGACGCCGGAGGATTTTTTGGGGGGTGCCGGCTGCTGTCACGGCGTGTATTTTTGACGATGAAGACCGTTTTATGTAATCGATTTCTTCGATTGTAATTGCCTTGGCTCTAGGAATGAATTTCGTGTGCATAAAGCGCTTCAAATATAACCCATTTAAAGTAAGTAGCCCTTCATTTTGGGACAAAAAATGTATTTAAGAGGTCGCGACATACCTTCGTAAAATCAAAGTTAATAGTCTGATATATGTAATTAAAAATTATATACAAACAATTCGCATTTGTAAGTTAAAAAAGTTTTAGTTTATTTTCGAAGTACAAAAGGCAAAGCAAGGGCATTAGCGCAACTAATTCTATAAAGCTAGAATCATCTTATAGCTGTAATGAGGCAACCGTCAGCTGATCAAGACTTGCAGCTTGAGTGCCAGAGTTTCTTTTACAGTTTCATTCCTCTGATTAAATTAGTAAGATTACCTATAATATGAAATTTATTTATTTTTATATTGTTATACATGCATAATTAGGAGTAATGTAAACGATTTTCTAAGCTTGGCAACATAAAAGTTTCATTATATTCCTTTAGGTAAATAAATGTTTATTAAATATGTATTTTATATAAATAATTATTTATATTTGTTTAATGGATTCCATTTTGAGAAAAGGTCTCTGATTAGTGCTCTTAATAAGTATATCTTCACTAAAGGAACTTTGAGAAACATTGCTTGCTATTTCTTTTAAAAGCTTTTGTGAATCACAAAATCGCTGTTGAGGATATACATAGTTTTATGAATTAGAAATGAGATAAAGGCAGGGACACACGAAAATAAGAACTTAAAAGAGGTCTACTTTGGAGACACTTAGCGTAGAGAGTTTAAGAGATTGGAATGAAGATTTTTATGTATCAGAGAAGTAACGATCGTTATGGTACACAAAAGGGTTATAAAGTTGTTTATATAGGAGACATTCAAATCGATGAGGTTTGCAAGAAGTTGAGCTGTTAACTTGATGACAGATTTTATGACAGAAGCTATATGAGATGTCTGTTACTACACACTTCTTGGACTCTTTTATATTCGTTCCCTCTACTTTGAGAACTGGTCCAAAATAAACTCGCCCAGTTTTTATCCTTTCTTTCAACGATGCAAACGATCCATTTATTCAAAAGAGGATTATCGAGCTCAGCTTAGGGCTATAATCAAGTTTACAATATATCTCCAAGAGACGTAATAAGGTTGGGAATATCAACATTTTAGAACTTTTTCAGACACATGAATTATCAATTTGAGTGTACCTTTGCTAATTTATATATACCATGCTCTGGTGAGTCAAGATACCGTATGGTGGGGCCCACGTATTACTAGATTTTTCGTATTGGAATGATTTAGTTTTATCATATCTATTTTTTTTAAATAGATAAATAGCTATAAAATATAAGGGCAGGAGAAAATTTGGATTATGCTAGTAAAATTGTATGCCAATATACTGTCGGCGCCAAAAGTATGTAGAGTCGAGTTTCAGGCTAAATATCTCGAAAACGGCGTAATGTATTTTAATAAGAGTCATATCAGTATTCAGCCTGTTTAATTCTGCGTTGAATCATGATAGTTTTAATTTTTTTTGTTTTTTTAAAGTTTTAGAGCTCTGAGACGGTTCATAATTTGAACACGGTTCATACGATTGCAGTTAAATTTTAATACAGTGTGTGTCATGCCCTTGTTATTATGCATGCTAGATTTAAAATCTCTATCTTGATTCGTTTACGATATTTTATTCAATTTATGAGACCATTGTATCTCTGCAAGTATTATACTTTAAGACATGGTAAGCACACCGTTGGATTCATCTTGTTCTCCGTATTACGAATCAGTTGATTTCATAAACCTGGATTAATCAGAATATTTTATGGTGATTTTTATAATATTGAGGGTGGGCGAGAGGCTTGAGCGAGGATTTTCAGGCACATAGGTACGGCGCGCAGCGTTGCCGATATTCACCCCAGCAATTACCATTTCCAATCAACTTTCCTTATGAGGGCTTTGGACCTCCAAAGGCAATTTTAAAAATGGTTTTTATTTCATGGCTTTATTAACTTACAAGTGCTCCAGCCACAGATCAGTGCTATACTATCACTTAATATATATAAAGTTAATACAGTCTTAAGCGCGGAAATTTGCATACGTGTCAATTCTGAAAATTTTATATAAATATATAATAATTAAAATAAATATATAATAATTAAAAGTATCATGATTCAATGCAGAATTAAACAGGCTGAAAACTGATATGACTTATTAAAATCCATTGAGCCATTTTCGAGATATGTATTTAGCCTCAAACTCGAGTCTACATACTTTTGGCGCCGACAGTACTATTCCACATTTGATATAATAGCGCATATCGTACATAAACATACACAAGCAGTAAAACTACTATGTACATGTAGAAATGGATGAGACCAAATATTTGGCATTTTGTTAGTTTCACTATACAGCGATTCACGACAAATTTAGCAGTTTATAATAGCAAAACTAAACTAACTAAAAACTGACTGGTAAAGTCTTTTCATTTCATCCGTCTTACAAATTCTCGGGAACTTCATGATTCTTCATATTTGTAGAAGAAATCTTTCCATTTGAAAAAACAAAAAGCATGTGGAAATTTCCAGATGCAAAACATGCCTCTCAACACGAGGCTCGCCTAGCACTTCAACCGGCCTAACCTTCTACTGCCCACATGGCTACAGCATGGCGGCACTCACAAGGGAACCTCACTTGGTGTCACTAAAATCTGGCAATGTGAATATGTGGAATCGAAAGGGGGTGGTAAATAAATAACTACTCCAGATTTATAGCCCCGGAGTCCATGAGGGGGGAGAGTTACAACACAGTATTTAAAAAAATTAAAGCATCACGTGATTGTGATGTGGGTGCTCTAACTCGAAAAATACTCATTACATCATAACCAAATTTCATATATAATACTTCAATATGATCACAAAGAACTGATTCTTATTCTTATTGTCGAATATTTTCTTCGCTTTGAAATCGCTCGAATTTTGCTTAAGAATTCAATATTTCTTAAAAATATATCGATTTTGAAACGTTTCCTTGACGACCGACAGCACTGTCTTTCTCAGGATTTTCATTGTTTTCTCGCATTTCATCGGTCTAGGCGTGCTGCTGGAAATTTACGAATAAATTGATTATCTGCTAAAAGAAAGGTCCTACGAAAATTTATTTAAAACAAATCTTGATTGAAATATTATTTTCTACAACTTTGATCCTTACAAAGATTACGAATAAGATATGTATAAGGAGAATAATTGAACGGAAACTGAAAAACCCGATTATTCATAAATAATTCCTAAACAATAACTGCTATGGAAAATTGTTTCAAATAAAAGTTATAGAAAATTTTATTGCCTACACTTTTATATATAACTGTATATACCAAAATTATGTTTTAACGGAGATAACGTGGAAAAACCGAATCGGGTTTCGTATAAACCTCAACTTCCGATTAACCGGTACAACCCAAAAACTAATCAGTTCTTTGTGATCATATTGAAGTATTATATATGAAATTTGGTTATGATGTAATGAGTATTTTTCGAGTTAGAGCACCCACCATCACAATCACGTGATGCTTTAATTTTTTTGAATAGTGTGTTGTAACTCTCCCTCCTCAAGGACTCCGGGGCTATAAATCTGGAATAGTTATTTATTTACCACCCCCTTTCGATTCCACATATTCACATTGCCCGATTTTAGTGACACCAAGTGAGGTTCCCTTGTCAGACGAATACCTTATTTAAAATCCTTATAAATCTTTAGGGGTATGTAAGAATGGTAACTTCAGTATATTGTGGTGACTGTTTTGTTATGGGTGCATATTGCTGAAACGAGACATAGAAGATAATAAATACACGGTGGTTACTACATAAGTACGTAAAGAGGCTTTTACTATAAAAATATACTATTTACTTTTTGTATGTATATGTGTGTGTGTACACTATATATAAATACTTGTGGAAGAGGAAAGGTAAATAAGGATATTTAGGGCAATTAGGTGTTGAAGAAAACCCAGTGAGCACTTAGCGGAAGGGGAGCCGCTGGGGTGTGGGAGAGACACATTTGTAGACGTTGTTGGAGCTTTCGGGATGATCCCTTCGTCAGCACAAGAGACACACACACACACACACACACACACATATATATATATATATATATATATATATATATATATATATATATATATATATATATATATAATATTGCAACTAGTAGTTTAGAGGGATAGAAGACAGCCAGTGGACACTTACTTGGTGTTGTGGACGTCCATGGTGATAAAGGAAGACTTTTGCTTGGAGCTTTCGGGCATCCGCCCTTCTTCGGCACAAGAGTATAACTAAAACTGTCTCACTGGGGGTAGAGGGGATGGGAAGAGGATGGGGCTCATGGAAAGGAGGCTAGGGTAATTCAGGTCGGGGTGTTAGCGGAGGTTTAGACCGGGAAAGGAAAGAGAGCGGAGGATTTCTATGTGGGCCAATTCCCATTGGCGGAGTTGTGGTGCGGGAGAGTCTTTTGGGAGAGTCTGGATTGTTTTGGCTTTAAAACATCTATTGAAGAGTAGGGAGTGACTTACCGCATGATCGGCCACTGGAGGAGGGCGTTTATGAGTGACACTGTCCCGATGACCGTTCATGCGGATGTTGAGGGGTATGGTGGTGAGGCCCACGTAAAACGCCGGGCATTGTGTGCAATTTAATAAATAGATTATATTTCTGGAGGTCTGGTGTCGTGGGACGTAATTGGGTAGGTGATATCTGTTATCGGGCTGGTGAACGAGGAGGAAGTCTCTATGATGGGGCAAGTGAGGCACCGTGGTCTTTCGCATGGGAAAGACTCTGCGGAGGGTGGTGTTGGACCTGTGGGGAGTTATTTGCGTCACAACAAGTCGCTGAGATTTCTAGATCGACGGAATGACATATTGGGAGGCTTGGGAATGAGTGTAAGAGTGGTAGGTGAGGATGTGAGAATGGGGTGGGCGGGGGCAAGGATGTTTTTCAGGGCTTCGTGCAGCCCTGGGTGGAAGGTTGTTGTGAGATATATATATAGGAGGATCCAAAATTATGAGGCACTTCCAGATGTGCTATAAACTTGAAGTTTGGTAGAATTATATTTTTGGTCACAACCGAAGGAAAAAATCCGAAACTGTCGAAATTCCAATTTTGAGGGGTTATTTTGGCCCCTTTTTACCCCTTTTTTGGCCCCATAGGAAAACACATAAATCGGTGTAGTGGTTTTTATATTTGCATTGTAAAGATATTTCCCCTCATGTTTCGAACTCGGTACTTGAACTGTCGTAAACAATAATGATTCTAATTTATTACTTTTGAAAACTGAATTCAAATCCGAATTTAATTACCGAAAATTAATAGTTTTTATCGGAGAAAGTGGTAATTTTTCGGCTGCCGTGGCAACGAGCTCAAGGCTTTCATATGGCTAAACTTTTAATTGGAGGTTTATATTATAACTAGTGTAATTCCCGTTGAAATATCAACGGAAGAATTATAGATAGATTATTATTATTATTATTTTCATTTAAAATAATTAATATCATACTTTTGCATATGAAATATTTTGTCATATACAACATTTCTAATGAATATTCCGTTGTTGACGGGCTATCTTTAGTTAAACGTAAAATAGTTGCCTCTCTTTCCCTCCCTCCCCCCTTCCCTCTCGTATTAAAAGCATTCAAAGCACGTTTATACCCATAAGGATTGAATAACAATATGATATAGAGGTCTAACAATTGAATTGGTAGGCAAGGCAACATCCCGTTAAAATACGAAGATTTCCTCAAACTGTGTGAATTAAACGTTTACATTGAGAAATTTTGAACTGTAGGCGGAAAAAGATGAACAGAATAAGAAACTTTATATTGTTTTCTTAAATAAACTGCGAAGATCGTAGGACAAATATTTGTAATTTTAATCCAGAAAAGAATTAAAGCCTGCACGTCGTAAAGCCGATTTTAAGTGTTAACTTATTGAAAATGAACATTATCCTCTGGAGTCGAAATCGGGTCTTTCACCTCGAGTTAGATACATTAAAACGTTTTTTTATTATAGCGTAATGCTATCCTAAAAATTTCATCAAATTCGGTTCAGTCGTTTACGAGATATTAAGCTTCAAAAAGCATTACATGACAAAGGGACAAAATGACACCGTCTTTTATATTAGTTTTATGATGACATTATATTAAACTACGACTAATGAAAGAAATCCGATATTGATATAATCCCCATTTTTGGGGCTGTTTTACTCCATTATTGCCCCCTACGGGTGTGAAAATTATAAGGCACTTCTTAATGAACTACAAACTTGAAACTTGGCAGAATTATAGGTTTTTGGTTACAACAGAAGGAAAAAAATCCAATATTGTAAAAATTCAAAATCTTAGTGGCTATTTTGCGCCATTATTGCCCCATACTACGATTAAAGTTATAAGTTACTTCTAAATTAGCTATAGACGTGAAATTTGGCATGGTTATATGATTTTGGACAAATTCGATTGGGAAAAATTCGAAATTGTAAAATTGCTAAAATTTAAAATTGCAGTCACCGTCTACTTGTGTGTGGGTGAGGCGGCGGGGCAACCGCCTCAGGCGCCTCTCGAAGGGGGCGCCAAAATGTGACAAAAATGAAAACCTATCAAAATAAATTCATAAGGCCAGCGAGGCCAGGGGGTGCCATATTATATCTCGCCTCAGGCGGAAAAATATCTGGGCACGGCCCTGTATGTGTGTATATACATACATACATACATACGTACATAAATACATACATACACACATATATACGCTAAAATGAGGTTTAAGCTGAACCCATCAATAAATCAGCATTACCACGATATGATTCCGAGTTATTTATATCTGGATGCACACTAGGAATGCGTATATTTTGAGCAAGGTAGGTCGATATACGAGGATATTCGTCTGAGTTAGAAACATACGTGGAAGTACGGGGCAGTGGTGATGGAAAGATTTTTGCGGCTGCGAAGGAGCACGGTGCGAGCCTTAACGGAATTGCAGGCACTACGGTTAAGGGATTGGGTAGGGAGAGGGAGGGAGTGGGAGGGAGGGAGAGAGAGAGAAAGGGAGTTAGATTGCGTCTCCCTCTATCTGCCGAACCCCTTTTTGGCTCCCTACCAAACGTCACGGCTGGATGGATGAGAAGAGCGTGCGAGGAAGGATGCAGTGGGTGTATATGGAGAGGTGGGAGACGGAGGGAGATAGAAAGAGAGAGAGAAGGGAGGATCGAGTTGTGCGGCCCATTCCTCCAACTCGTGTCCACCGTTAAAGGCGCCCATCCCGCGTTCGTGCAAAAAAAATGAGTTGCGAGTTTAGGGTTAGGGAGGGAAAAAGTCACGTCAGAGTAGTTCGATCGGTGGATTGCCAAACCCGTGTCTACTCAATGGCGGTTCTCCCTGTTTCCCTCTCAAGTTCGAAGAAAAAAAGAAAACTCCGCCCCCGATCTGTGTACGGGGTGAAATGTCTGTGAGTGTGTTTGTTAAGCGGGGCGGACAGGGGTACTTTATTAATTTTTTTCCGGTGCGAGACTCCATTTTCTTATTCAGAGGTTCGAAAGTTAGATCGTAAATTCTTCTCTCCGCCTCCCTCCGTCGTTTTTAGCTCTCCAAGTACACTCTTCCCTCCTTTTATTTTCACGACTGTCTCCTTGCGTGTGTTGTGTGGAAAAGGGATCGATCCTGTTAGACATCCGGATGGTCTTTTTGTTTTTTTTTTGGGTTTTTCAAAAAAGTAAACAACGCTGTCAGGAGGTCCGCGAAGAGTTTTTCATTATTCATCCCCAAACTGTCTGTCGAAACGTTAGCAATGCGATCAATCCCCGTTCGAGGAGCGTGTAATCACGAGTAGAGAAACAATAGTTTCCGTCGCTGACAAAGACTTCTATTTACGACGTATCGAGGACATCTGGCGAATTCCAAAATATTCCGTTTCTATGCCATTTACTTATTTTTTGTTGTAGGCGTTGTAGGACCAATTTTCGTTCTTTTTTAAAATGAAATAAGGCTTTGTCAGTTTTTTTTTGTTTCGAGTTCAACGACCTCGTTAACATTGATTTTTAATCGTTTTGAAGTCAAGACTGTCTCATTTTTCTCTCGATATCATTAATCACCAGTGTCACATAAATATCCGTTGAGAGTAAGCCACGCAGCGCAACAGGAGTAAAATTCCATAGTAATAATAATATTAAAAATCAATAATGTGACCATCATTCCAATCTTTCATTCTTATTTAAAGTTCATTTGGTATGATGTAACATAATTGTGTAAAAATAAATTATAAGTAAAAACTCAACTATATTTTAAATGAAATGTTGCGGAAGTTTGAAAAATTTCGATGTATCTTAAATCTAGGCGAAAACTTAATGTCTCTGCCAAGGTAACAGTGGATTTATCCACGTGTTTTCCGTTCCCCCATCTTGTTTTCTGGGACACAGAGCACATATTGTCTCGCTTTGTATTTAGCTCGCAGGCGAGTGGTCTGATGCTGTACCGCCGGCGTTTTCGTTGAGTGCTTGTAGCAAATGGGATCTTAGAACGTGAATATCCAGAGAAAATGTACTTTGAGGCACAATGGATGAAATTCGGCCAACACTACCGCCTGTTTTATGTTACAGTCAGAGCCAAGTCAAAGAAGTAATAAAACTGAACGCACCATTTGAGAACTCAAACGCCAACAAAGCAATCAGGATCTCAAACGGAAATATCCACAAGTTCCCTCTTTCCGGCACGCTGGGCGTGGAGAAGCAGGCTGGAAACACAAACTGCCGGTCGCCGGCAAAATCATTAGAAAAAAGTCGCGGGTTGTTGAATAATATATGGGAAGGCTCATTAAATATAATCATATAATCAATTATTCATTCCCGAATTTCCCGCAATAATAAAAGTATCCGGTTCGATAGTTTTCAAAAGGGCCATTCGAAATTTCCTGTTTGTCACATCGCGAAAAAATATATGCCTTCGATGCCTCAATAAAAAAAAGGAATCACTTCCCGCGAAAATATATCAAGCGGCGCTTCCTATTTTTGCCTGATAAGTTAACTGTAAAACGAAACTGGCGTATTCCTTTGATTCGGGGCCAGAAAAATTTCAAGTTATCTTTTTTAACACTGCCAATTAGATATTAGGATGGCGAAGAAAGGGATAAACGTTAGAGTGGGATGGAAATAAAAAAAAGAGTTCATTTCGGCGGATTATAACCGGCATGAAAAAAATATATAGTAAGAGAGAGATCGTTTGAGAGAATGAGGTCATAATGGAGCAAGACCGCATGTGGTGAGTGAGCAAGTGAGAATGCGAGAGAAATTGATTAGGGAAATAAGGGAAAAAGAGAGGGGGAGAGATTACGAGAATCTGTGGGTGAAAGAAGCGAGAATGAATGAATGGAAAGCGTGACCGAGTCGATGGAGGAGGGAAGGTTGAATAAAAAGGTCATTTTTTTTTTACAAAGGACGGGTTAGATGCGAAGTTATAAATAATTTAGGAGTGGGTTCGGGTAAAGGGCAAATGGTAGTAAAGTTCTTGGCGCGTAAATATATGGCGAGCTTATTGTGGAAAGAGTTACCAATGAAAAATAAAATATAAGAATTAAAGGATCCTCGATACTTCGAAAATAACCACCGTATAAATTATTCTTTACTGAGTTATCAACGGTCTTTTGATTAGTTTACTACGGATGAAGGAAATAATATAATTAGTACTGTAAAAATATCGTCAATTAAATATTTTTAAATTTATTTCAGAGTCAAAACTTATTAACTTCGTTGACAAGGTTTTTACTAGGGACGAAAAACTATCCCATCATTTAAGGATTAGAATGTATTATAAAATTTTAATGTTACACTCAAATGACTTGTAGTAGATATTCCCGTCGTTGTTATGGTTAGATTATCTTTTTCGTTAATTCCGTTAAAATTGTGGTTATAAATGCGAGGTCACCATACTTAGCATGTGAAAACGTCTCTTACTTTATTCATCCTTAACAATATATGCATTATTTTATCCTAGAGTTTCATAGATAATTATAATACTGTCGGATGGTTATTTGCACTTTCTATAAGCAGTGGCGTAGTTACATCTGCGTGGGCTCAGTAAGAAAAACTGCTGCATCTACGTGTATGCAACATTAATTAAAGAACAAATGTAATGATAACAAGTGTCTTAAGGAAAGGCGTTGTTTTATTAAATATTTTGTTGTAATAAGTAATATAAACTATTTTGTATATTTTTATAAAGACAGAAACAAAAATGTATTCTTATCGTGTTTCATGGTGGGCTCCTACCACCCTTAGGTTGTGAAGCCTTAGCTTTTCTACTATCTTCTTCGCTACTACTACCCTTAAAGTTGTAAAAAGCGCGATATACATACGTTTTACATAGATTTCACTGATCTCCGTCGGTGACTTGACAGATCGACGCCCAAAGACTTCAAGTTATTGAACTAAATTAAACGGAAAAGTACTGTACCAGCTCTGCAGGCCGTAAAGACAATAATAGGGCAAAGAAAGTGGAAGAACGTGAGGGATTATGAGAAGGAAGTAAGAGACGGAGAAAGAGGAAGAGGGAGGAAGACGGTTAAGGTTGCCCGAAAGCGAAAGATAGGAAGGTCTGGAACGAGTTTGGGTCCAGACTTTGGACGTGATTGATGGCGCGGTCGGAAAAGACGTACGGTCAGAATATTAGAGGGTTGGAAGGAATTAAAATAGAAGGATATGGGGAATGCAGCATCGGGAGAAAGTCCTAGTTGGATTAAGTTCCTCAAGAAGGGCTGGTGAGCTTCCGATCGATGGGCAACCAGACAAATATAGCGGAGCGTTAAAAAATGAAAGGTCCCGATCAAAAAATATAAATTTTAAAAAATAAAAAGACGCCGCCGATATACGTGCGTAAAAGGAGGACCTAAACGGCAGGGACGGAAATACATCAGAAGATGTATAAGTTTGGGTATGGACGGATGAGAAGTGTTAGAATGAATTTATAGGGAAAAAGAGTTGAAGGTGAAATGCATGTACCGCGAAAAAATGGCAAATAAATCTGTGGCGAGCGAGAGGAAAAAGGGGTTGGTAAAGATGAGATTGGCTGAGAGCGCAATTGGGGGGTGCGGATGAGAAATTGAGAATTCTAAAAGTGAAGGGATTATTTTGAACGTGGTCGGGAGAGGGAGTGACAAATGAAGGAGGAAGCTGGGGAAGGGATAAAAATAGAGGGACGGAGATGGGGACGGATGAGCAGTTATGAAGAATGGAGGAAGGAATTTAAGTAAGGGAAATGGAGTAGAGATCTGGAAGAGGGTAACTATAAGAGAGAGAGAGAGGACGAGAAGAAGAGGGAAGGCAGAAGTGGGAAAATGGAAAAAGGGAGGAAGAGGGAAATGTAACGTGGAGCATATTTGACTCTAACGTACAATGAAATACGGTAATTTCTTGATGTGCGGCTTTTCTCTGTTTAAAATTTTGATTTCGTATTTATAGATTGCACTGCATAATGATATTCTAACGTAACTTAAAATCATTTGCCGTTTTAATTGGCTTTCTATCCTTCTTACACCCAATATTCTTTTTCTTTGTCCTTTTCACATATATTCGCTAGATTTCATTACAAACCGAAGCGCCGTACTTCTTATTTTTAATTTGCGTCATCTCGATATTTTTAGATAAGTACTTTATACGTCGTCGCGACGCCAGAACTAATTGTTTTTCTCGGCCACACCGCCATTAATTGCGAGAGAAACATTTTAATGTGCGAATAATTGGCATTAAACGACCGTGAATGTTCCCGCTTAAAGAATCAGCATCAAGGGAAGGAAGGAAGGGGGAGAGTTGGGGGGGTGGGGGAGTAGGGAGAAGGCTGATTGAGAAATTGGAAAAGGATGTCGAATGAGAAGAGAACGAGGCAGGAGGAGGATATTCGAGGGGACAGCGAGTTTGGGAGGAGGAAGAGCAAGGGGAGGGAGAGAGGAGGCGTGAGGGGGAAATAGACACAACGAAAGGAAGAAAGAGGAAGAGAGAGATAGGGAGAGAGTGAACGATGTGTAGGAACGGATTGCCTTTGGATGCCCGGATCGCATCGGGAGGACGTGAAGTCCTGGGAAAATCGCCCCCTCTTTTGTGGGACGAAGGTTGGTGACTCCATTTTACGGACTCTCTCTCTATCTCTCCTAGGAACGTCGTGAATCTAAAACCTCCCTCACTCTCTCCTTTAGGCCTTCCTTTACATTCCCTTCTTTATTCCCTTCTTCTCTTCCCCTCCCAACTCCTTCACCCCGTTTATCCTTCACTTGACGTTTCCTGTTGCATTTCCCCGATTTTCCTTGCTAATTGTCATTTATTTATTTGCTTAATAATTAGATTTCACGGTCATTTAAAATGCGTGCCAAAAAAAGCGACATATAGAATAGGACACGATGTTCGAGGCAAGATTCGAATTGTGAGTCGGACACCGTAATAATCCTTATACAAAGCCTAGCTTTATATTTATTTATCGATTGGAAAATCATGTCCCTCCACTTTGCCCTGGAAAAGGTTTAAAAACCAAAAGCGCGTTTTGGCTGCAGAGCAGCCGCCATCAGTGGTGATTCACCGATGTTACATTCTAAATAAGAGAAATGTGCTTTTCAATTTGATTTCAGCCATAAATATACTATAATACTTCTTTAATTCATTTATTGATATTTATTTCTTTTTTCTCATAAGCAGCACTTGCAACCGTTTACGATTAATAAATAAATATAAGCCTCCATGAAGGGCTCGCATCCGCGAATTTTGTGCGTGGAGAGACATTATACCCTCTAACGATGTCGGCATGTCGGAAAATTCTCTTCCCTCTCATTCTCACTACACTCCACTGTCCTTTCTCTTCGTTTATTCTTTTCGCTTCATTTCTTCCGTCTCTCCGTCTTATTTCCCCTGCTCTCTTCTTTCCCTATCTGGATATCTTTTGCTCTTCTATCTCCTTTCATCGTCCCTTTTTCCTCTCCTATTCCCTGGCTACTTTCCCAATACCCATTGCTCCTACTCCTCCATAGCATTTCCCATTTATCGTTCTTTCACCTTTCCCTCACATTTCCTTCTTTCTTATCTTCTTTCCCATTTACTTATCCCTTGACTACATTTCTTTCTCCCTTTACTGCTCTGTTTTCCCTTTCCATCATTTTTTCCTATCCGTGGAACTTCCCAGTTCTTTCTCCCGACTTCCTCTCTACTAAAAAAAATAGGCATTACTTTCGCTTCCACGTTTTGGAAAGTTTTTTTTTCGAATATGTCCGTCCCTTCCATTTTCTCTCCTCTCTTCTCTATCGCATCTCGGAATGCTTGCGGGAGTTTTTTTTTTTTTGGACAGCGTGACGGGTTTTTGGACTACATCCTCCCACTTTGGCAAGGGTTTTGGTGCTTCGACATTCACTCCGAACTTAGTCTCAATCCTCCCCGACGTTCACTTTTTTTCAGGATATTTAGAGCGCTAGCACGCGGGGGGCTGAGGCATATCCCCTCCTCCCCTGATGGGCGGGCGAGGGAATGGACCCGAAAACTGCCGAAACCAGACTCGCTGGGATTGGGAAATGGAATGCATTCTCGAGCGCCTGAAACCTATTGCAAAAGCTACTCCGGGGAACGAAGCGAGCTCAACGGCCGTCTCTCTCCACCTCTCCCACGTCTCGTTAATGCGGCCCACGGTTTCCACTTTGCGAAATGAGGTTAAATTTGCATGAGTTATCGTTTTTAATGCTACGGAAGCTCCGCCTTCCGGTATTATATATCATCCTATGTTCCGCATCCAATGTGTGGCTCCATTTAGTGAGAAATATTTAATTTCTGAAATTAAATAAGATACTGATTGATATTTGGGCTGGGGTCAGGTTAATGAATTTACTTTTATTTAGTTCTGTCTTGATGAAATATGGTTGGCAAAGAAGATACCTCCTAATGCCGCTAAATGGTTAAGTACACATAACTTCAACTACAAAATATTGGTGGTTCCTTTTTTAGAATCATCGATTGGTTGATAATCACCAATCATCACTGATATGTAGCCAAAATGCGCATCAGGTTTCTACAGCATTTTTGTGGCTATTGGATATACCTTCGTCATCGACTAGATTCCAGCCAGATATTTCATTTTCTGTGGGAATAAATTGCTGATTGATTCCAGCAGTATAACTTGCTTTCATCGAAAAGCTGCATTTTGTGAGGTCTTTATCAACATGAATCATTTTAGAAAACGGCTTTACCATGAGTTTTATGAAAATTATCCCATATAAGCTCGTGATGGGTTATATAAAAACTAACTACTGTTAACATTAGACAAGTATGACTGGATAATACCTTTTAAAAGCGCTCCGTATTAGCATTAGCCTTTTACGGACTTTATCTGGAAAATCTTCTCCATTGTATGTATAGCATTTCGAACTTGAAAATGGTAAACTTATTTATCGTGAGCCTAATAAGCACGGAAGATGCATTAAGGTTCTCGATGTCATTTATGACAAGGGAGTTTTTCAGTTCCCGAAAGTTATACTTAATTCGTTGAAAAAGATCATGACTTTGTTTTATTTTCGTATCGAGAGCTTTAACTTAAGAGTTTCATAATTGCTTGAGCGACTTCAAGAGCATTAACCCATAGTAAACGTACTTTAAACGGTAGAAGTTTCTTTAAATACGTAAACTCTCAGTGTATTAGCATGGCTATCGTTCAATATCGGCCGGTGTAAGGATCAAAGCAAAGTTCCTTTCACTTAGCCATCGCCTTTCACTGTTTTAATTATTCTCTTATCCATTTCCCTTAGTTCATTCTGGAACCTTTCTTTGTTCATCTCCAGTCCATTCTCCCGTTACCCTCTTTTGTTCGTTCCTATCCATTTCTCCGTTACATTCTGACCCTTTTCTCCATTCCTCTCCGATATGTTCTCATATTCGCCTCCGTTGCATTCATCGGTTCCTCTCCTCTCTTCCTCCACGTCTCTAATCTGTTCCTCACCATCCCTTTTATTCATTCCTCTCCAGTGGGTTCCTCCGTCCCTTCCCTCACCTAATTGTTTCTTCGTTTTCTCTCCATACGCTTCAATCTCTTTAGGTCCTATCCCTTTTATCAGTCAACCCCAGCATACGTACTCCGCCTTCCCCCATACCATTTTGCATTCTCTCTTGTCTGGACAGCCTACGCTTCGACACGGATTCTTATTTTATTCTGTTCTTCCTTATTCCCCCGCTGTTCCTTCTCCCGCCTCGACCCTCTTCACCGTCCTCTGCTTCCGCAGCAGACATTGGCTCTGGAATTGGAGGGCCGCTCTCGTTTCATAGCCTCCCCTTTTCATCCGATATTCATCGAACTTTCTTCACCCCTTCTCCTGCCCACTCAGCAGATCCGCAGTCAATTATTTCTTCGACGAAGGCGTTGTCCGAACTGAAAAGCGGTCTCGGACGTGACGTGATCGCACGATTCTTCTCGCGTTCGGTAACTCGCTGCGCCTCCCGTATCGTTCTCTACGTGGTGGAAGCTTGTCACTTGAATTGAAACGTGATACCTCACGTACTTGCAAACGTGGTTATGTTCCTAACTTTCCGTCGAACAACTGTTTCTTAAAGGAATCGGCTACCTTTTGAAATTTTCCCTCTTTTTTCAATTTTTTTGGTATTTTAATCTTACAGTTGTATAGATATTGGCAAGAGTTTCAGATATGTTTATATCCTTCAAAATATCAACAGAATGAGAATGTTTTCCTAGTTGAATTGCAGTTCTGAGTGTGAAATAATAGCATATATATATATAATAAAATCGTAATGGCCATCATGATGCATAACGCTCTAATTTTGTGAATACCTCGATTAGAAATAAACTTAGAAGCCTGAAATATCTCAGGATTTCAGTCTTAATGAATCTCTACGTTATGACTAAAACAATTTCGAAAAACATCACGGGTTCGACTCCAAAGGATGAATATCGTTTCCCATAAGATGACACGTAAAAATCACCTTTTTGGTTTGAAGGCTTTCACTCTTTAAATATCTTAAAATTAAGTTTGCGACACGAAATTTGCGCTAAAACTCGCCAAAATGAATGAGTATTCTTATTCTTACCGTCGAATACTCAATCTCTTTCGAATTCGCTCATATTTTGAATTTATACTCGAGTTTTGGTAAATTTTTTAACATTTCAATAATAAGATTCCATAGTTACCGGTATTGTTGTCCTCGGTAATTTCCGTGCATATGCACGTAAATAAAAGGCTTAAAGATCGAAAATAAGATTAAAACTTGCTTGAAATGACCGAAGATATGAATTTATTGCAAATAAATCGAACGCAGTATTCATGTTATTTATATTTTTTATCTATATTACTGAAGGCGTCTGTATCCAGTGGGTCGGCCTAATTAGAGTGATGGTGTCACGTTAAAAACACTGTTGAGGAAGGCAAAGGGAGACCACCTCAACTAATATCCCAAACATCATGGCACGACTTAATAATTAATTGATTCTAGACCTGTACGGTACCATGCCCATTAGGGCTGGTATCGCGTTCGGAAGTGACGGAAGTAAGGCAGAGATGTCATCCTACGAAATTCTTACAAAGCTCATGCCGACGGAACGAAGAAGAAAAAAAAGGCTTCGGAAATCAGGATAGGAACTTGGAATGTGAGGACGATGCTTAGGAAAGGTAAGATAGGAAATTTAAAGCTAGAAAAGAAAAGAGGTAAAATCAATTTCTTGGGTTTGTGCGAAGTCAGGTGGAAAGAGAATGGAGATTTTTGGAGCGATGATTTCAGGGTAATACACAGTGGGTGAAAGGAGAGCCAGAGAGGAGTAACGTTAATTTTAGATTAAAAAATGTGGGGCAGCGAGTAATCACGCACAGCAGCTAAGCGACCGATTAATGTTAGTGGAGGTCAAGGCAGAACCAGTGAACTTAGTGATTGTACAAGTATATATGCCCACGAGTGACCACAACGAGGAGGAATTGAATGAGTTGTACAATCGACTCGAGGAAGGTATGAGAGAAGTAGGGGCTAAAAAGAACTTAGTAGTCATGGAGGATTGGAATGCTGTAGGTGGGGCAAGGCAAAGACGGTAGCGAAGTTGGAGATTTTGGCCTAGGAAAGAGAAATGAAAGAGAGCAGAAAATGATAGATTTTTGTAAAAGAAACAAATTGGTGGTCACAAGTACGTGGTTTAAGCATTACAACAGGCGAAGGTATACTTGGAAGATGCCGGGAGACATACAGAGGTATCAGATCGACTATATTATGGTCAGACAAAGATATAGAAATAGTGTATTTAACTCAAATAGTTTTCCAGGGGCAGATGCAGAATCTGATCACAATTTGGTGGCCATGAGGTCTCGTTTGAATTTGAAACAAATCATAAACAAGAACAGGATACATAAATGAGACTTAGAAGGGCTGAAGGGGATAAACAGGAAAGATTATCAGGAAGCTGTTACGAAAGCCTTAGAAAATGCAGGTAGACAAACATCGGTAGAGGACAACTGGGAGACTATGAAAACGTGTATAATAGAAAGCGCACACAAAACAATAGGGAAAATAACGTCTAAGAAAATAAGGAAGCCCTTGGTGACAGAGGGGATGATTAAAAAAATGGAAGAGAGGAGGAGCTGGAAGCAGGTTAATACAGATTATGGAAGAAGAATGTATAGAGAGTTAAACAATAAGATTAGGAGGAAAACTACAAAAGCGAGGGAGTATTGGTGATAGGGAGAATATGAGGACATGGACAAGATGCAGAGAGAAGGCAGAGTAGACTTATTGTACGGAAAAGTGAAGGAGTTAACGGGAAACAAGAAAGGGAATACGGAGGCCACAATTAAAAATAAAAACGGTAAATTGTTATGCGAGACAGAGGATGTGAGTAATAGATGGAAAGAGTATACTGAAGAGTTATATGCTAAAGATTTGAAGTCAGAGCCAGAATCTAATGAGATGGAGAAGGAGGAAGATTTAGAGTGCGGCAATGTTGGGCCGGGAATATTGAATAGTGAGATTGAAAAGGTTCTCAGAGATATGAAGTCAAATAAAGCAGTAGGAGTTGACGACCTTCCGGTAGAAATGTTATAAGAGTTAATAAAAGAGGGAAAAGAGAGTTTTTATAAATTGGACCGTAAGATATTATGATGAGGGGAGATAGCCAAAGGATTTCACTAGATCTGTTTTGATACCGTTGAAGAAAAAGAATAAAACAAACGAATATCAGGATTATAGAACAATCAGCTTAATTTCCCATGCAGCTGAAACTATTCTCAGAATTTTGAAAGGAGGCTAGAAGCAAAAGCTAAAAGCTATATAGGTGTAGACCAGTTCGGATTTCGAAAAGGTCGTGGCATCAGGGATACAATAGGAATGATAAGGACATTGGTAGAAAGAAACATTGAATACAACCAAGATGTATTCACATACTTTCTAGATTTCGAAAAGGCCTTTGATAAAGTTTTATGGCCAAAGCTACGCTAAAAATATTATCTTTCATTGAGGTAAAATCAATGCTTCAGTTTTTTCATACTTTGCAACATTTCAATTAGGTCCTGGAATTGGGTTTCTATCGATTATAATTATTCCACCCTATCCATACGCAGTCATAAAAAAACTAATCGCGAGTTAGATCGGTTAAGGGTCGTATTCAATTCGAGGAAATGATAAAATGGGTTTCCGGGGGTTCCACCAAATGACGAGACAAGGCCCAATAAATTCCCTCCGACTTTTACGAGTCTCTCCCACTTATTGGCATATCTACGCCCCTGACTAAAACTCCGCCACTCCGAAAAACTTCTCCGTCTCGCATTTCCGATCTCCCCAAACCTCCCTCCAGCACAACCCTTCCTGTATATCTCTAAACTTCCTATTCCCCCCAATTCGTCCATCTTCCTCCCTCGTTATTCATTCCCGGGAACTTCGTTCCGCTCTCATCTCGCCCAATTTGCCCATCGGACGGACGTATTAGTCCTTCCGGAGGTGAAATCCTCCCCTTTGGTACTTTTTTTAATTTTTCCCTTCAAGCTAACTTTTCCCGACGACGATACGGTCGTAATATAAAATCCTTTCTTTGGCGAAAAACCTTCATCTTCGTAACCTCCCAACTTTTGTTACGATTTTCCCTCTCTTTCTCTCTCTCGCGTTCTCTCCGATCTCGGTCCTTGTCATGCCCTTTCAAGAACCTCCGTTGCGAAAAATGAGATACAGATCGAAGAACGAAACTTATTCGGGATTTTTCTTATTCTCCCGTCACTCATCTCACGAAATTCTGGGAATGGGTTCGTCCGATGGAGCAAAATAAATTATGAGGGGTTTTCGGGTTTTCCCCTAAGGGGTGGAAAGAGAACAAGGGATTGGCCAGCAAGCAGGATGAGAGGATTTAATCCCTTTAGGTTTAATTCAACCCGTCATCCCTACCGTATTGAGCTGTCGACGTGAGAATGTTTTATCCAAGTTCGCGAGTCTTAGGGGGTGGAAGTTGGATGCGAAACATGTTGCCGCCTGATGAAGAAGTTATGCTGACTTGTTTTCATTCATAACCAGATTCTGTTGCCGTGAAAGGGTTTTTTTAAGTATCAGTTTCCGTGTACAATACCAGGAAATGTTTTGACTATTTATTTTGGATGTCTTTAATATATACAAATATTTAGACTACTAGCGTCATAATTAATTTACGATTACCAAATCTTTTATAATATACAATTTCTTTCTTTCTCTTATATACGTTTTAAGATTTTGGAAATGTAAGACTCTTAAAATGTCACCATTGCGAAGGTATGAATTCAGAATATGTTTTTCAGTACATATTTACAATAGTTAAATGAATGAAAATATATACGAAATCGAATGAAAAGTGTGTTAAATAAAAGTGATGTTAAATAAATATGCGCAATCATACGTAGCTTTTTGTTTTGTCCACGAGTATACTTCGAGACCAGTTTTTACGATTTAATACGCAGTTGTCCACCTCATTGCCATAATTAATTCAAGGTAGTATATTATGAATTTGGTTAGAATCCCCTTTCATTCCACTGAATTGAAAGCGGACTTTAATTTAATTTTCTGGTTATAAACCCTACAGTAGATCTATAACACAACCCCACCAATAGCCAATCCAAAATCTTCCCTCTTTATCTTCCTCTGATTGTCTCGTTCCTTCCGACTCCTATCCCTTTGCCTCTTCCATCGCATTCTTCCTTAAAAAATATCCTTTCATATTCTATTTTTTATCAAAGTTAATGCCGAGAGCACTACCGGGAAAAGCAACATTTATCACCCATGCCAAATAAAATGCTTCTGTTCAAAAATAAAAAGTAATAAATAATAATAATACTCATGAGCCAGTGATTGATTTTCAAATTAATTTCACTGTCCAACTTTATTGCTTCTCGTACAAAATTTGTCTGATTGGATTCATTAGTAACTTTTCTCTATCACATATTAAAAATTAAAATTTACAACCGTGGATTATAATTTATCATCTGCTCAATTTTGTAGATTAACGATATGCGATTGAAGATAATAATAATAATAATAATCATTTATTTAACGCAAACAGGTTACCCCAATTACATGTGTTGTAATACATTTCTATGACAAGCACAAACGAACATGCCCTCGGCAGGATTCGAACCCGCGACTCTTGCAGTGGGAGTTAGACACGCTAACCACCCCTCTACCAAGGCCGGCATTGTAGCGTGCATACCACTACACTCGAACTGTAACTTGCAGAAGTTCATAAATTTTTTCTCTGTAAAATAGACATCGTGACCTACTCGAGTAAATAGGAACCCAGCAAGAACTCTCGCGAGTTCTCGAAAGGCTCGTGCCGTAACACTCCTTGGTCTCCCCAACAAAGGACCAGTCATTTATTCCTTCACTAACTCCACCTCGTCTCATTCAAGACATAACGTGATTCGTACGCTATGCTCCAAAGCAGACGACCCACTTGGGTGCCTGCCTAGACCAGGGAGGAGGGGGGGGAGATGAGCCTGACTCGGATGTGCCAAAGAAAGACCTTCAGCGCCTTTAAGTTATATATGGCCGTTGACCAGAAGGAAAATTCTTCTTCTCCGCGTTCAGCCAGCCATGTCGCGTCGCTTTACGCATCAGCTGTCCGATTGCGGGAATACGACACTCTTGAGGACTGCGGTTGACAAACGGATGCGCTTTTCCTAAAACTAGAGAAAGGCATTGGAGTTGGACCGGGCAAACTTCGTATCTACGGCAGTCGCTGCTCAACTAGCTCTTCCCCAGATTGACATAGGACGTGGACTCATCCTAAGAGAGGCTTCTCTGAATAACACAGGAAATGACGCGACCTAGGGCGTATATGATGTTTGAAATGCAGTAAGAATGTGTGCCTATAAATTGTTGCATAGCTTTAACCGCCCGTATCGATTACAATTTCTTATTAAATTAAAATTCACAAAATAACCTTATTTTTAGTCTTAATTACTAGTATAAAAGCCCTTCAGTATGACGGGCTATCTTTAGTTAAACTTATAATAGTTGCCTCTCTCTCCCTCCCTCCATCTCACACCAACCCACTCCCCCCCTCTCCCCTTCCCTCTCGCTCCCCCTCTATCTCCCTCCTCCCTCTCTCTCGTATTAAAAGCATTCAAAGCACGTTTATACCCATAAGGATTGAAATAATAATATGATATCGAGGTCTAACAATGGAATTGGTAGGCAACGCAATATCCCGTTAAAATGGCAATATTTAAAATCCATTGTTATAGGCGTTACTTTGTGGAAAATATCCATATTTGGAGAATAAATAACTGTAGCACTAGTACTTTTTCCACTAATTTATTTGCATTTAATAAAAAGAGACGACCATGGTTTCGCTACACAGCTACTGTGTAGTGAAACCATGGTCGTCTCTTTTATTAAATGCAAATAAATTAGTGGTAAGGGTATTAGTGCTACAGTTATTTATTCTCCAAATATGGAAAGATTTCCTCAAACTGTGTGAATTAAACGTTTAAACTGGGAGATTTCGAACTGTACGCGGAAAAAGATGAGCAGAATAATAAACTTTATGTTTTCTTCAAAACGGTTCATATCCGAATATTGTAAGTCAATTCTTTCTAATTTTAATATAAAAAAGAATGAAAGCTGCACGACGAAAAGTCCATTTTTACGTGTTGCCTTATGGGAAATGGAAATGTCTTCCTCGGAGGCGAACCCTGGACTTTTTTCGAGATTGTTTTTCACCATCACCTTAAAATATGTTAATCGAGCATTCCTGCAGAATTTATAGTTTCTTCCTCTTTTCTTCATCGAGTTATTCGCATTTTTATATTATCTCCAACCATCCAACGAACCAACACTTGTCTATTATTATAAGAGATTATGCAAGAAGGCGATAGCATATGATGGAGAAAAAAAACTCTGTTCAGGAGTTACAGAAGTTCCTTTAATACTTCCAAGGTGACTTTATAGTTTAAGGAGCCCTCGAAATCCAAAGCCTAGTTACTGAAATAGGTTTCTTGGCAAAGTATCGAAGCATATGGTTGAATACAATTAGAAATTATAAGAAAGGTTCATCGGTTAAAATAGAAAGGTTAGAGGCGCATTACTTCTACGGAAGAAATATTTTCTTTGTAAAGAAATTATCACCTGGGTGAAATGCCCATTAGTTAAATGGTCCATTTCTGTATCCCTCTATAAAAAAACTATTAGTTAAAACTTTTTTCAGCGGGTATTGCTGATAATTTCTCCTAACACATAAGGTTTATGGAATTCACCAATACCAATTTAATTTGGGTGTTAACTTTTTAATGTAAACAATGCATTATTTTAGAAAAATTTTCAATTTCCCACTTCATAAACGCTCATAAATCTCGTTACGTTTCCCTTAACCATTTTATGTACCCATCATTATGTATCTTTATGTTCCAAATTTTACCTTTTGACGTACTTTCATAAAAATCATCACAAAAAATATCCATATTTAGAATGTTAAATACAATATTTTCATTGGAGTTAATCGTCTTATGATATTCAAGTTGTTGTTTTCATTTCTTATAGAGCTCTAAAATTCGTATAGACAATACTATCACCTATGTACGTCATATTTATGAACATTAATGTGTTTCGCCTTGCACATTTTATATTCTGACAAAACAAAATTCAAAATTAACACTCTTGAGAGATCTTAAGCAGAAAATATCGAGTGGGCTTCTTTGGAACAGATCAATGATTGAAATAACTTTAACAAGGTGTAATTAAAATTATCGGCCAATTAAAATGCTCATGAACTAAAAAAAAGCTAGAGGTAGTGCACTAAATTAGTGAACGCACCCAGTGCATTCTAGTAACTGAAATTTAATATCAAGTCGCTAATTGTGAGAAACAGGTGATATAATGTATAGGATTATGGCTAGTTTTCATCTGCTTCCAAATGAGGTCAAATAAATTGCAACAAACGCGAATTTGGTAACAGAATTTTCATCAAAGTTTCTAGGTTAATATCTCATTTGTAATTTTTTAAACTGCAACTTAAGCGTAATGAAATTTTTTGCGTTTAATGAGAGTAATGTAACCGCCCTTGGAGATACATGAAAATGTTTCCACAGAAGTCGAACGTTAAATTAATTTTTCGCGTCTTTAGCCTCCCAGGCGATTCACTCCTCTCCATAACCCCCGCCACTCCGCAAACTGTATGTGCCTACTTCTCATATCCATCGGTGAGTGAGTGAGAGAGAGAGAGAGAGAAAGAGGGAGAGTGAGACGTCATCCGAAGAGATTCCGACGAAGTAGTCCATATAAACTACTTCAATTATCGGACCTTGGGAGTCGCTTGGGAGAGGTTTTGCGGGAGGAAGAAACGAGGTTTTTCTCCCCCAAGGGTTTTCTCCTGGCGATCCAACGGCCGCCAAACTAATTTGATTAAGTCTCCCTGTCCCACTCCATATCCCTCTCCCACACCCACTTCTGCTAGCTTGTATGTGAGCGGGGGTCTTTGTGTGGGGATTGGAGTGGAGGGGGAGAGTTAGGAGATAGGTAGAAGAGGGGAAAAGTAGGTGGGGGTGGTGCAGTGACCGGGGCGTGAGGTGGTATGGGGGTGTGAAGTCTAGGGGGAAAGGGTTTTGCGAGTCGATGCCTGAATATCCCCTGAAGGGAGAAGAGAGAGGGTTCGAAGAGTTTGAGGGAGGAATTTGGGAACGTCGTGCGTCACTTACCTTTCTCGCTTAAAAACGACGCAGGAGAGGGTTGATGGAATAATTTCACTGTTGAAATTTCTAGAGCACTCACGTTTAAAAATTATATAGTGAGGCAGGCCGTTATTGAATTCGTCGCTAATTTATTTTGATTGGGATGACTAATTAGGTATTACACTGTCGTTATTACAAAATCTCAGTTTTTTTGTTTACGTTTGTGTTGTATGCCTATGTTGTATATGTATATGTATGATGTATATGTATATTAATGTTCTTTGCTTATGTTCGTTTGTATGTGTATATTCCATTTGCATGCTTTTGTAATGTTCTATCATGCTTACTTGCATCAAGAGGCAGCACAAATTAATTAGCACTTTTTTAAATCCAGAGATGATTGTTGAGTTTGGAACAATTTGGCAAACTAAATCTTATAGCTATAAAAAGTTTGAAAACCCATAGATGTGCTATTTGTTGACAAAATAGCTGTTTTCAATGAAGATTATTTCTGAAAAAATCTATTTCACCCACCGATTTATTGTTGAATAATCATTGATGTCGGTTTCTTAGAAACCATAACGTGCATCTGGTTTTCCCAAGCATTTTTTGCTATTGACAAAACGTACTTTGCCAGTACTATATAAGGTAAATAGAAGAGAAAATTCGGGGAATTACACTTACTGCCTATTACATGCGTATTTAGATGCCCCCCAATCACTCTGCGTATGTTACGTTGATCGATAAAATAAGCTATCACATTTGACTCACGGCTGCATCTTTATCTATGAGTAAACAATTTGGCTCGGCAAAAGTGCTAATGCACTGTTATTTTTGGCGTCGCATATCCTTACAAGACTGCCCCTAATGAATTAATGGCGGTATTTTGGGGATCGCTGGTCATCAATTATAGATCTCTTTCCAAAGGAGAGGAAGATTTATTGTCTCTCTCGCCATATATACACACACACACAGTGAGTCAAAAGTATGTATAAACACTTTAAATAGCCATATTTTGTTGATATTATGAACAAATTTAATAAAATGTGCATTTTAAATATAAATGAACAATTAGTTTTAAAAGTATTCTCTATTTGTTTATGTTGATAAATTAACAAAATAACAATATCTAAACAATGTCTTGAAGATTAATTGACGACCCATTGATATGGAGTGTTTATACATTATATTCGCCTAGTGATTGATGCAATTCGGAGATATTATTCCTTAGTCTTCCTATTAAAACGGATATCAGCTTTCATCTCTGAACATGGTGGGTCGGAAAGGATTGGTTGTCAAGCTAAGAGGGACTTAAGTTATTTGGATGTAGTTGATGGACAGTTGAGACAAGAGATATGACTTTGAGCGTAGATACTCTTGAGGAGTATTTCAAATGACCATACTATTTATTAAACGGTTAAAACAGGAGGGAATATTAGTGTGGAAAAGAATACGCACCAACAGTACCTATTATAAACAACTTCTTAGATATCGATTATATATAGCTGCTTCTTAAATATACAGGGGAAGGAGGAGGATATAGAATGATATAAAACCTAAGGTACTGTTAGAGGGGTTACAGATATGAAATTTGGCATGATGATAGTTCTTCACAACGAACAGGAAAATTACAAAAATTCTCATTTTTAGGAAGATTTTTCCGACCAAATTGTTTCATTTATATTTACCATTCATAATGAAAGCATGTTAATTAATGCATAGCATAGTAAAGTTTCATTTTAAATTAGTTATAATTGGGATAGGAGCTCGAGGTAAGCAAGGCAAAATTTTCAACGTTAAAAACCTAATATTTTCGTTTTATATATATTATAACAATAATAAGTATACATAAAAATGTAGACAGATTCGATGGGTATACGAAAAATAATGATTGGAAAAAGAAAGTTAATTATTTTGGACGTTCTACGGGATAAATCCGGACTTTGCATGACGATTGTAAGTAACTTTAAAATGCAAACGGAACGCCTGCTGTGCCCAAATCTAGGTTATTCAAACGGATGAGTTAAACGGTCCTGAAATAAAAATCGGGCCGTTATTTTACGCGGTGAATATCCAATCGCTTCTTTAGGCGTCGGTATTTGTAAACATGAGAAGTTCGACCGTTCTCGAGTTATTTGACATTCTTTGGGATTTGAAAAATTGTTCTCAATAAGTGTCCGTTTAGGGAAATTAAATGAAAATTTGCTTTAATGAAGGAGATATTTTCAAGTTTTCATAAAGGAAAATATTTAGTTCAATTCCATCGATTCCAATTATTTTGCATTGGAATTGATACATCATATTATAATAGCATTGATTTAATGTTTTAATGGTAATTAATAGACTATATTATGATACAGTTTATTTAAACTAACGACATTAACATATGATGACATTATTATCCTATCACATAAAATATCCTATTTTTAAATAAAAGCACATTGCTTCTTATATTTATTGGTATAAATCTTGTGATGGAAATATGCTTCATATTAAAAAAAATTATTTAATTCATGTTGTATCAGTTAGAAATTAAAAGGCGAGTAATGCGAACGGTCAGACGAGGTTGAGCCTTGTAAATAGCTAGTGGCTGAGTTCCTAAATTCTTTACTTCTCTCTTGCTGTACACAATGTTGTTTTTTCTTTTTTGTATAACAACCAATAAGTAATTTCTTTTATTTTCAACCGTATTTTTGTTATGAGTTATTTGTCCAGTTTTTTTACGTTTTATATATTCATGTTACTTAAGCCGTTATATCATAAAACACATATAACAGAGTGTCACTTAGTCATGTAGTAATGCTTTTTGAAGCTTAATATCTCGCAAACGACTAAATCGAATTTGATGAAATTTTCAGGAAAGCATTATGATATAATAAAAAACGTTTTAATGTATCGGTAATATATAAAAGCCTTATTCTGTCCCTTTGTCCTTTTGTCACTCCCTCTGTCACGCTCTGACAGAAATATACCTGGCAAGAGTGAACTAAAGTAAACTTTTGAAGCACAATAGATACTCTCGACGAGGGTTTCGAACCTTCGCTCTGATCGAAGGCAACCCTCTCAGCAGGAAGTATGATTTCAGGTCAAAGAAGAAATTTTACTCGAGTTAAGTCAGTTGCTCAGAAAATCAAGAAATATCGAATTATTCTTCATACATAATAAGTAATGCACAATTTATAGCTTTAAATCATACTATGAATTCATAACTTTCAAAACCGCAGCTTATTTTTATATAAATAGAAGTATAGTCTACCTCTGCTCATATTTCAAAACTTTTGCTGACATTTCTGCGGACTCTTTAGGGCCAGTCATCCCTTTTACGCCAACAAATCATGTAGGAAAAAAATTCCAACTTACCTTTTCCGTTATAGCTTCGATATCCTGTACGTAAGTGGCGCCACATATCGAAATATTGCTCTTCTTCTGTTGTGGCGCCCCTCCAACCACCCTACAACCAGATGTCGCGCTGACATTTCAATTCGGATGACACGAAAGTCGCAACCTATTGACGTTCACATCCTTTTAGCCATCTCATGAAATCGTCCATCCAGCCCACGGTAAAAACCACATTGGGGGAAGGGGGAAGGAGTAGGATGACTATCTTTTCTGAAAGGGAGTGCCCATGCGTTACAATCTCACGTCGAACAAATGCGTCTGCAAGGAATTGAAGATCAAAACACATTTTTTCTCCTACTAAGATCGCAATAAGGGAACAGGCGTATAGGTTCTCTTTTATCTTACTTTCATTCGAAGGTCGAAACTTTCACCGTAAAAGAACAAAAGAGTGATATTAGATTAAATACAGACAGTTTGGGGGCAACTGTTATATTTAATACATTATACGTAATAATAAATAGGTTTCCGCGGTGTTTCTAACATACCTATATATGTTTAATGTTATTAATAAGATTGAAGTTCTTTGGTGGGCGCTTTCGAGGGTCATGTACTTATTTTTGAAAACGCTAAATATCTCATTGTATATTAAACGCTGTTAGCCACTGAATTATTCCAACACAATATTCATCTTAAGTAAACGCGCTTTCAGTTTATAAATTTTGTTGTATTCTCTAGATGGGCAGGTTAACATACTGTCCTCTCAATATTTTAACACTTATGTTAGAATTTTGAGCTAGTCAAGAGGCTGTCGATCGTTTTATTTTATAGTTCTGCTAAGAGTTTTAGCCACCTTTATAGAGGTCTAATTTTATAAATTACAATTGCGAAATTTTTCGCTCCAGGTGAATGTTTCGTAACTCTACTTCAAGTGGATGCGATAATTATACCGGTCGTGTATGATAAATTCATATTTATGCTACTACATAGATAACATAATTGCTATATCACTGATTGTTAATTCTTTCGAATGATTAACTAGCGCTGTCATGTATGACACGCGTTTAATTTTTCCTGTTCTCGTTTTCATTTTGACACGAGCGAATTAATTGGAACTGGGTCGAAAAAATTAAGAAATGGGAATTTTTACCTTCCAATTGTAATGTTTGAAATAAGCAAAGCGTAGCAAAACGGTTATCTTCATAGGACGATGAACATTACCAAAAATAAAAGGCCTGCGGCGACGCTGTGAACAACGAAAGGCGTATTCATTCATGCCTTCTCTTTCCCCTGTCTGGAACTTTTTCATTTCATTTTCCCCCTTCTCTCATAATGAAGGGAGCGAAAAATGGTCCAATTATACGAAATGGATAAATCCGAAAGGATATTTACGAGGGCGAGGTGAAAGTTGTGCGAGACCTGTCGTTTTCAAGCGTCCTTTGCAGACTAATAGAAAATTTCGAAATTGAAAACACGTGTTTATACGTCAAAATTGTTTCTATTTGCAGAAGTACTTATTATTTGTTAAAAAATTATTTGATTTTCCTCTAAACTTTAAACACATTTTTTGTGTTTGCTATCATCTACGGGTATTTGTTTAGCTTAGGGTTTTTATTTATTGGGATCTGCATTCGCTTTATCTTGGGTTACTCTGTGATATAAATGAAAAATGCATCTCAATGAATGGTAATTTATAAATGCACACCCTATATGTTCGCTTTTTTATTCTTTGTTTAAAATAGCGCAGTTTCTGCGTCATACCAACAATACCGCAAAATTAAAGCGCCTTTATAAATGCCGTAGGGAGTGATTCAGAAAACAATGGTTGGATTTTGTGTGAAAAAGGAAATGGAAATGAGAAGACTCTTAAAGTAAGCGACGCTGCGGTATTGGTGAATAGATAAGGGAAAAGGAGAACTGTACTCCAGAATAATGTTACAGTTGGAAATTTTTCAGTTATATTCCTCGGTTGTGTCCAATTGCGTCAATTGGTTGACTTTATTGAAGCCATCCACATGTATCGTGTTATGTTTTTATTCAAGTTTAAGTGATATAGCGACTAATAATAGTTTAAGATTGCTGATTGACATATCGTCAGTATACAAGAGAAAGTGACAAAGTCCAAAATTGGTTTTACGTGTTTAAGTAACGCTCACTGTTGTTGTCCTTAACCTGAGAAAGTGGCTAAGTTCTTAGATACTATCTACAATGAATTATTAAAGTAGAGTATATTGAATAAGTCCATTAGGACGTATGCATGACTGGAGAAACTGACCACGTGGACTTATACTACCATTTTGGACTTCTCTTTTCACTTTCTCTTCTATACCGGCGATATTAAGCATGAAAATTTTAAAATCTCATCAGAGTCTCCAATAATTTTCTTTCCGCGAGTTTTTAATTGTAGAGAAAAGTTAATTCTTTTCAAACTCGCTTATTGTTTTCCGGCAAAATACGTCCCCGCAGACATGGTAAAAAAAAGGGGTATCTACAATCTCGACGGGAAAGCTGAAAAATATTTTCATTTAACCTTGTCGTACGATATCGGCCTTATGGAAATCGGATTTTTTTCTAACCAGTCCTTTTTTCGTCGTCATCTATCCCTCTTTCCATGACTACCACTTGAATGAGTTCGGCGAAAAAGTTAAGGAGAAAAGGAGGAAGCCGGAGAAGATCGAAATAGAAAAAGAGGCGAAAATCTGTTTAGGACGGATTTTTTGTTTTTTTTTTCACGGAGGAAGGCGGAGAAGTGCTCGGAGGAGGAGTGGTTGGGGTTTTGTGGAAGATCGGAGGCTAGCGTCTGGTCAAGGGACGGAAATGACAGATAAGAAGGTGGAAATTCGTGGGGGCGGCGCTTTCTTTTGTCCAACCCTTTTTCGCTCCCCCGAGCCCTTAGCTCCCTCTCTTTGGTCCCTTTTTTTCCGTACCCTTTATTTTTCCCGTGTCTTAAACTCGCCCTTTTATCCCATTCATCGCCACGGGGGGGAAAAATCTCTCCGTATCTCCCACCGCCTCTCCAAAAACCCTCCCGCATCACACGGTTCGTTTCTCGGGAAGTCTTTTTGAGGTAGCTTTTCCTCCATTTGTATTCCGAGTTTTGTGTGTTTCATCTCGTGGGAATCGGTCCGCTGGTCTCTTTCTTTCCCTCCCTCGCTCCCTCTCTCTTTTTCTTTCTCCCATATCTGCCACCCCTCTCTCTTTCTCCATCTCACTCTCCGCTCTTTGTCTTTTTCTACGTCTGATTTTCTTTCTCTATCTCTCTCAATCCCATTCCTATCCGTCCTATTTCTCTATCACGCCCCATCTCTCTCTCCTTCACTTTCTCTGTCTCTATCCATAGCTCCGTCTCTCTTTTCCGCCCTCTCTTTGTTTCTCACTCTTCCTCTGTCTTCCCCACTTTCTGCAACTCTTTTTTTCTCGTTTTTTCATTCTGATTTCACCTCGCGATTTTATCTCCTCTCTCTCCTTGTCTCTTCGTCTTTTTCTCCATCTCTCCTATCATCCTCTTTTCTCTTATCTTTTTCATTTGCTATGCTCTCTCACTCTCTCCCTTTTTTACCCCTTTCCTTTGTACGTTTTAAGCGCTCTGAGTGTGCGTTCTCACTTTCTATCCCATCCACTTAATTCATTCTCTGCCTCTATTAAAATTTATTCTCCTTTTGAGATTAAGAGGTAGAATTTTGCTTTTTTATCTCGAAACTTGGTTAGTGAGGCGTTGACCATAGTCTTTCTGTTCTGAGTTCTTAATTTCTTTGCTTATCATAAAAGTAGTGCAGTTATTTAAGTTTCATATTTCCAAGCAATCACATTTTATAATCATTGAAATACCTCGAGAATCTTTTAGCTGTACCGTACACTCTTCTAAATTGGTCTATATAAATACACTAATATCAGTTTAACGGCGGAGTGATAATTGTCAAGCGACTACATAAATCTCTCGAAAACTATTATTACTATTTATTGAATGTAGCATTATTTGTATATTTTTAATGTTGAAAATAATGCTAAGATTTGTTAAATAATTATCTAGCTAACATCACGGCTGAAATCAAACTGAAAACTGTGTTATTCTTTATAATCTACTACTGTCGGTGAATACTTACTGATGGCAGCTGCCTTGTAGCAGAAATACAGACATTTCTCCAACTTTTCTCTGAATATAGGAGTAATGTGGTATTTTAATAATGTGGAGAATTAAACATTTACAATACTTCCACGAAACATTTATTTCTGCTGAAGAACATATGCTTCTTTCGAAGCTCTTTATTGGAGTTGAATTAAATCGATGACAACTTTAAGAAACTGCTACAGGGACCACGACTTTTATTAGCTCTGGTTTCGCTGAAGTAATTAACATTTTGTAACTTCTTCTACACGAAGACTGTCGATGTATTTATGTGATTTTAAAACTCGAGCAATAAACTCCGATGACAATCGAGCTAGTCGCACATGTCCCCACGGTGTGTGTGTGTCGGGAGACTTTCCAAAGGAAGGGAACACCTTGATGAAGATGTGTGTGGAATACGTCCAAACAAACTTTGTCACGCTTCTTGTAGGATATGTAATGGGAGAACACCATACCAGCCAAGTTCTCTTTGACCCTCTCTAGGCACGTATACTCCGGAAAGACAAACGAATTTTCTTCTGTCATTTTTAAAGCCCCTTCACGAAACCAGTTATTACCGTGTACTCGACGTATTTATCCTCTAAGAGGCGGCGAAGCCTGACGACCGGGATAATTGAAACACGCTTCACTTGGTTAACGGGTGAAATTCTAATTTCTTCGGTGACGAACGTAGCTTCTGTACGCCGAGATATGCTCATATATTTTTAAACTCTGCATTTCACACTTGTTTTCCTCCCAATAATTGGTTGTAAATCTTCCAGCCATATCGAATGTAATCGATGAATGCAGTACGCGGTTTACACCAAACGCTATAACCATATTATAAATAAACATGTTTACATACGTTTATATATTGTTATGATAAAACAACGTGCAAATTTCCCCAGTTTTATGATCTGGAAGGCAGCAGTTACATGGAAACGTTAAACGATCCTTTCGCTTTTTAGCTGCGCTTATTAATAGAAAGCCCCTATTTTTATCTAGGTTTTTCTGTATTTAGGTTTCTCTTTGTCTGTTTTTACGCACATGCTGGACGTTTTTCGGTGAAATTTGGTACTTTATGATTTTTATTTAAGTTAAAGATGAAAATAACATACTTAGGTATAGACATTCTGGCAGCACTGACACTACTCAATAAAAGAAGTCTGGTAGTTTTACTCAGTCAAGGCAACCATATTAAAATCTGGAATATAAGCTCCTTTACCCAATGATGAAACTTGTAGTTAAATTTTCTATTTACAGAATTTCAAGAACATGAGCCACTTGCGTGTTAGGATCATGTCGCTTAATCAGTACTGCCACCTTACTGGAAACAAAAATCGAAATTGCGAATCCTAAATCTTCCGAGAAGAGCGCGCCTAATTTATTATACGCTTTTAGCTTACATTACTCCGGCTCGTTTCTATTTTTAGCCCTTAGAGTACGAACGTTTCCAAGTGACAATAATCGCGTTGGAAACGTTCTGAAATTCTGAATTAAATTTTCACGCTGTCTTCCGACGTCTGGTAATATTTGGCTTATAACCCGCGACACGAAATGTAGGTCGCAATTTAATGACCTCTTTGACCCAAGAACAATAAAATTTTTACAGCAAGGCCAGGACTTTGCGGCTAGTGTACATGTAGGTTACTTTGTTTTTCAAAAGGATTGTGAAGTTAATACGATTGCCATGGCTAATATTTCTCTGTAGAGTTACGCAACGCATCCATATATGCATCTGTGGTATAAGGATTAGCCTTAAAGATTTTTATAGGAGAGCCCTTTAAATTTTTTAAAAAATATTCATCCTTGAATCAGGCCACAAACATCATAAAGTATCCTGGTAATTTACGGAATTTTTATCGGATGTTTTTATTAGACTTCACTTCCAAGTGATGTACTCAGTGAGCGTTTGCTAAAATAACGAACCGAAAATCATTTCTTTCCAAAAAGATAAGAATTTTGGAGATTTAAATTAGAATTCTAAATTTATGAAATGTTTATAATGTCATTCGCAATGACATTCTCTAGTAAACTGTTATCATAAGATGGTATTTTTGGATCGTTTAAAGAAATTGCAAGAAGATACAAACTTCTTTGCTTGTTATTTTGCCACAGTGGCCCCAACTGTTACTCATCATTTTTTTTATAAAAACACGCTAAAGCGGCCTTCATTTGTCCCTGTTCTTGCTTCCGTTGAAATCATTTACTTGAATTTTAAGGCTTTTGAGTTTGGGAAGTTATTTACGCTTAGGTCGGGAAAGCTTTCCTGGCTTACACAATTCATTTTTTGTTATACGTTTATTTTATTTTCGATTTTCTTGAAATATTCTGAATTTTCTTCGAAAATTTCGTTCGTTCTGCTTTTTATTGGCTTTTCAGGCAGTGGAAAACAAATTTATTCTAGAATTTGTTCTAAAACATTCATTGCTGTATATTTTTAGGTGAAATTCAATTTTTAGCGTAAATCATTCTAGAATATTCAAACTTGAAAAATCATTCTGATCTCCATATCATATCCTTAATTTTTACAATCAGTATAGGTATGAATAATCTTTTTGGATAACTTTTGACACATAATTAGAAAAGTATAGCATGGGTATTTTTTGCAAATTAAATATAAAATTTAAAAAAGAAAATGGCTACATTTGACCACTCCCGTACTTTAATTAGGTAGTTTTAATCATTTATTCCATGAAAGCGCGCGATTATCTTCATAACAAGGTTTTTCATGCTTCGAGAAATGTTCATATTGCTTTGGTGACGTGCTTATTAAAAATGAGAATTAGTAGTATACAAGTGAGTAAATGCAGTACAAATATCTAAAAATGAAAGATTTCCATTGGGAAGAATTATAGTCACGGAAAAACCTTCGCCACGCTCGGAGAAGAGGGAAATCAGGTTAAATGGGTTGAAACCTTAACGGAAACATTGCATATCTAGGCAGATGAGTGGTGCGAAGTTTCACTTAGTTATCCATTTAACGAAGAACTTTCGTGGATATCCGTCGCATTTGCACATAACATCTTTAAATCTTTATTGTATCATGCGCGTTGCAGAGAGTTAAATTGGCCCTTTTGCCTCCCCGTATTTTAATATGAACGAAGATGAACGAACAACTTACTATCTCGGAAAGCATTTCCACCCTTTGGCAAAGCTCTCTCTCTCCTATCGCATGACTAAAAGTGAAAGTTAGTCTCGATAAAATGGCTGGCAGGTGAACTCCATGGCACCCCATTTATTCTCGCAATTTTTTTTCAAATATTTTTTCATAAATGTCTATGAGCAATACACGATAGAATATTTTGAGGCATTATCTCATTTCACTGATACACACAGAACGTCGCACGAACTATATTAATTTCTTATGAAGAGAATTTCCTTCAACCAATATTATTTTTGGCCAGCTTGCCATTATGTTTAGCTTAGTTCGATAAAATGAAGATACAGTTTATTTTTATCAATCTAATCCCAAAAAGCTTTGAATACATGCACACGATTCTCATTTAACCTTTTTTCTAATCATGATTAATTACGGAGGAATTAATTTCAATATGTTCAATGGACTTCCTGATGAATTTCAGGAATAATTATGATTCTGTAATAGATTTTCCTTGGATATTTTATTTAGATACAATTTAATTTGGGCTCCATAAAACATCACTTTAACTGAAACATTTTGTTAAAGTACATTATTAGACCAGTGTCAATTGCCAATAATTTTGACACAAAGGGGCTAGCATCGAAACGCCAGATAGAACACACATCGATTACTATAATAATAATGCCATACAAAAACGTACTTCAGACAAATCCCACTCTCCTCAACATTTACTGAAGTAGCACTAAAATTCCATCAGAATGGAAAGTGTGTGACATTGGTTAGTGCCTCCGCTTACGATTAATTCGTTATTTCTTCAGCATAAACTTAATCACCAGGAAAAATATAGACTTCCTGTCAAGGGTAACACGTTCGAAAATGTTAGGACAAGCCGCGAAGGCAAGCCAATAAAATAACTATTCCCCTGCCGTAGTAAAAAAAAAACTTGGCAAGCCAAAATCTCCTGAAATTTCAATAGCTTCTGTCTAACCTTATAAATAGGACCCTCATAATAGTTAAGAATGTTATGGCTTTGAGGAAATTCATTTCGGCGAAAAAAATTTCGCCGTAAAGGACGTCTTGGATTAATAAACGGACCACACGGATAAGCCCCTCTTTTTTTTTGCGAACTAGTATGATCCTCTTCCGCCCTCCTCACCCTATTTCCCTGCCCCCTCCTATTCTTCTCATCTTCCCCTCAACACACACACGAACGCCCGTCCCACTCTCCAATCCTTCCACCCCCTTCCCATTCTAGCGGGCTCAAACCCAAGGATGCTCGTCCGTCGCGTGTTGGTTAGGAGCTGTGGGAAGGGGTTAAGAGACGTAAGTGGTAGGTTGAGAAGAGGGAGAGGGGGAAGGAAAGCGGCGAGGGGAATCGGAGGGGGAGGCGTATCGGAGGTAGAGGGGGAGTCCGTACTTCCGAGAGCATCGCGGCATCTCCTTCTCATTGCCAGACGACTAGTGGACATCATTCAGAGGTGCTAACGCTTCGGAGAAACCATACATTTATAGTCGCCCTTACCGAAGGCTGTTATCCACATTCCCGCCTTTTTCGTACCAGGAGTTGTTTTGCGAAGGTGTTCCGTTTCAGTGCTGAATGGTCAATTTTACTCGTATTAGGTGTTGCGTGAAAAATGTAGGCGTTTCCTACACGAGTGGTTCGAAGTGACGTGTTGTAATTTTTGTGTCGAAGTGTGAATTTTCTGTGTTAGTCTGAACACGTTCCCGAGATAGATTAGATTATTTCGTTTGGACCAAGTTTGCTCGAAATTAAATTTATTATTATTTCTTGCAATTCTTCTGTGCGTCGATTGTTAGTAATTATATGAACGTGGCTGTGTCTGTTAAGTGATCTCCATAAGTGGTTTTGGTGCACCTGAGTCTGTCGGTTTCTTCGTTGCGGATTTTATTTCGCATTAACTTATTGAGCTGCCCACATCCACTGTTATTTTTGGAAATCAAGATAGCTTCATCGATGCCAAGGGGCGCGCGCCAATCATCATGCATATCGTGAATTCTACATTCGGAGCAAAATGTAGGTTAAATTTCCAATCAATTCTCCGGTAAATTTTGTGAATGAGGCGTTACTCTTTTAAACTTTTCAAGAATTTGAGGGCAAGATTACCATCGTGTAGCTCTGCTAAAGAGTTTCTTGTCTTCGAATGCCAAGATCCCGACCTAATGGTAATTCGTTTTACCATTCATTTTATTTGTTTAAACATTTTTACATTTATATGTATGTCCTCGATTTTTGAGCATCCTTCCCGTTGCTTAGAGTTTTTCCAAATTTCCAATTTCGACGAGTATGCTTGCCAAATGTAATCTTTCAATATACCAACCAGTAGGCTTACGATTCAAATAATTTCTGGCGAAATCCAGTGAAAATAGGTTACTAATATGTCCTCTATATTTTAAAACTGACCTATGCATAATTTTATTCTATCTTGAATTGTTTGGAAATATTTCGAGTATTGCATTTCCATTGCCAGTTTATTTAAGTTATTAATGAAATTTTTCATTTGTGAAAATCCTATGTAATCACCTATAGTTTCTTTGATTTTCTTTAATTTAAATTTCTGTTCGTCCAATCAAATTTCAAGGTTTTTATATTGATATTGGTATTTTATCCAATTTTAATGATTTTATTTTTTATTTACTATTCGGTATTTTAGTAATTTGCTTATATTATGACTTTTTTGGTATTTTAGTTTTGTTTCATATTTGAAATTATTAGTTTTAATAAATATAGCTAAATAACCTAGGTGACTTAGGTCATTATTCTATGGTAAAGTGCTTTTACTTTCTATATTAATAAAAAGAAGAATGTATCTCACTACAGCAACTTCGCACTTACAGCAAGCCTTTTCGCCGATTTATTCTAACCTTCCTTCAATTCCAGAATAAAAAAGTCGACTTCTTTCAAAGTGTTTTTTCTTAGTTCCACATACCTCGGAAATTACCCCCGTCGGAAAAGGCTAATAACACGGCCGAAGAAACAGACGAGATTACACCGCCATAATCGAATAATAGAAAAGTTAAAAACGCTCAGTTCTTACTTTTTTGCAGTCCGAGAGGAAAAGAGAGAGAGAGAGAAAGGGAGAGAGAAGAAAGGATAAAGGATATCCGTCCATCTGGCCAATTCTTTTTTAAAACACACCCATCACAGAGACGGCATCCATCTATTTTTTGCCCCCTCCCCCTCCCCTCCATCATTCTTTCGCCTGCTTAATTGCCCCGCTCTTTCTAACCGTGCCGCTTTTTTTCGTCCATTGCCCAACGAATCGCCGTCATCCTTCCTCGAAAAAAATAAAACATCCTTTCCAACCTCCTCCCAACCAAAACCAACCATCAGTAGTACGATAACCATCCTCCACACGACAGAATAAAAGTCACTCTTCGTTATCTAATGCTTGACCATTCCTTGTCCTCCCGTTTACGCAGCTGCGGAAGCCCGTCTCTACGCTGTCAATTCCGGCGGCCATGAAGGGTGCCTCAGGCACCAAAGACACTGCCAGCGAGGAGGCCGGGATTGCCCTCGTGGGCGTCCACTCCGAGTACCCAAAGTACACGGAGGAGCGAGGAAAGGGTACTTCGGCGGCGGCCGCGGCGGCAGCGGCGGCCAAGCACAACAAACCTAACGTAGGCTACCGCTTAGGGAGGCGGAAGGCGCTTTTCGAGAAGAGGAAGAGGATAAGCGACTACGCTCTCGTGATGGGCATGTTCGGTATCATCGTTATGGTCATCGAGAACGAGCTGTCCAGTGCCGGGATCTACGACAAGGTAGGATTCCATTTTATTTTATCTTAATCCAGTATCATCTGCCTTATTTTGAAAGGCGTGTTAACAAAATTACAATGGTGTACTTCTTATGTTTATTTATTTCTAAGCATATTTTTATTGGCTAAATAAGAGGACACTTGGTATTTCTGTCTGAGGTGATATCATTATTTAAAAACTTAGAATTATATAAACGTCGAATCATCTGTATAACTAAGAAAATAAGCTAATATTAAAACTATCATTTGTGCAGACATTAATGTTGCCTTTTTAATTACACAATATGTGAAGTGTAAATCATGACTTCACGTCCTCGAAAGCATATGGCAAACTGAAAAATAAAAAATAATTTTACCGAAATTTGGATCGGGTCTTTGACTTCTTATAAAATTCATTTTGTAACATTTTTTGCACCTATTTAAGTCTACTATAATGCTTAGCACCGAAAATCTTGGCCGAGTTAAGCTTTTATGTGGCATCTTTTTAATGCGTTTCGCCCTTTTCATTAAGCGTTATGAATGTTGATTTTCTTGAAGTTATTCAGAGGTTTGTTGACTTAGGTCATAAAAATATTATTTTCTCGAATTATACCGCGCTATCTATAGTTCGGGTACTTAAAAGTTGCGGTAAATATCAATTCAGGTCACATACGTATTTACTTGCCCAATATTATTTCAGCTATTACTGCTGTATACACGAGTTTATTTTAACTCGCCGGCAGAAATTTATTCTAATATCTTCTGACGTAAAATATTCTTTCATAAGATACTGTTGTGTCATGAATGACTTGCTTATGACATAACAGTCACGAGAACAACGACCAGTGTTGTAGTAATCCTTAGTTTTATTTATTTTTAAAGTAGCTCCCTAAGTATTAGTGCTGAAATTTTCATACTCAAGTGCCGTCGATTTAAATTGCTCTTATCGAAATTTATCGCCGTAATTTGGGTGGAAACATTCCAGTTTTAGAAGTTCCGATTTATATAGGGGGTTTTACTATTTCTCAGTCAATGTATTCTGAAATTTATAAATATCTAATGAAGATGTTCTCTTCTTTGTATCATAGCAAGGATGATCAAACGTCAATGTTTTCACAACTGTCACAGTGTGCCAAAAATGTCTTTTGAGTTGGGTAATTGTTCTGAATTTGCTGTACTGAAACAAAATATCCCCGTTTTCTGTTTTGACTCTTTCGAATATAAAAGAACCAATTTTGTGTACATTTTTGTTGCACACAGTCATGGTTGCTTGAATGATAATAATTTACTTAACAAAACTGTAACAACGCATTGTCACGATTTTGATTTGTTAGAATATGTTAAGTCCGGGATTTTCTTTATAATGATTTGACGACCAAAATCTTATCACATATTCCTTTATGATAAGGTTAATATCCGTGTTTATGGGCAGAGATACTAATACTTCCTCTTTAGAGTTCGTCATAGTAATAACTGTAACAAATTTAAAGCGGGAGTACGGATTATGAAATCATAAAAATATAAAATTTTCTTGTGTTCGTTTTCCCTGTAATTAATTGTCTTCTGAAGATTGCAGTTTTGAATAATTTGCAGGAGACGGACATGCACAGTTTTTCTAACATTAAATTCAGGAGATGGGCAGAAGTTCAACGGTACAAAGTACAAGCAGTTATTTATAACAGAGTCAGCGAAACGGGAGTGCTATAAACCCTGGATTCATCCAGTTTCTACGCTTGCCAGAAGCTCCTTGCAATATAGAATTTCGTGCAAAATTAGGAGAGCCAACCGAACAATAGGACGAAAATAGGGAATCGATTGTAAAATTATATAAGGCAGCCGAAAAACCGACAAGATGTGTTTCAAAATGTTTTGAACGATTTAGTATAATATATATGTTTGATATTGGTGGAGATGATATATAATCGGAAAGAGTAGTTATTTTCAAATACGTATGGAGAGCCTTCGGAGTTTGGCTAGATTAGATCATTGTTAATTATTTTAAAAGCTTGGGAATTATTGTAACGAGAGCTGGATTTTTCATTTGTTGAATAAATGCACTCATATATCATAACATGTTTTTCCCTATTTATTACTATTAAGTTGCGCGATATATTTTCCGTATAAATCATATATTTTTACTTTAATTTGGCGCTTCTCGCCATAATGATCCTCCAATGCTAAAGCGAAAGCAAAGTTGTGTCGTTTTATCACTAGTTTCTCTTCAAGCAGCCCATTTTCCAACATACGTATTCTGAGAGCGATGGATCCTTAAAAATAGTGCTTTTAGAACCGATATTAGGCGCTTCTCTGATGTAAGAAATGTTAATTGTAATTTAATAAGTGGAGCTAAATTCCAAGATTTTTTCGAATTGGTCACGGGAAGAGAATTTAACCTTTCTTTTTATGAGTCGAGGTCATATCACTATTTTTTATGCGTGGAAAACTTTCTAGTGTCAAATATAAACATACGTTTTCATAAATTACTCAAATTAGTATAATAATAATCTCGAGCGGCGGATATTTGGAAGAAGGAAGAGCCGAAGAGAGGTATTTTTCGAATCACAGATATACCTCGCCCTTCGCTGGGATTACGCTCCGGAGTGGCCCTGCGAACCTCAAGTAAATTAAGTAAAGGGAAAAATAGGGTTCGGTGTCCAAATCTGCAAGAATGGACCGAAGCGCTTTATTTTACCGCGCTAAAGATCATAGGAATGACAGTGTATCATAGAGAAAGGCAGAAGAAAGCAAGCATAAGAGAAGCAAAAAGCAAGAAAATAGATACGAAAAATTATCCTCATGAATGGTATAGCACGCAAATATAAGTTGAATGAAGATGTTTGAGAAGGGTGTTGGAGGAACAGAGACCGGCTTAAGGAATGCTGTGATCTGATGCTTCCTTTTGTTGTTATTTTTGGTGTATTTCTACATTGGAGCTACCGGAGAGTCACTGCTTCTCTTGAAATTAATACCACTTTCTATTAATGGGTTATTCTCCATCACCTTATCTTTTAGTTCGATTGCCATGCGAACGATCTCCGTTAATTACCTGGTTTCTTTAACTCAATATCTTCACCTTCGTCGATATTGTCTTATTTGCGTCCAAACCCTGACTAACCGCGTAATGAAGACCGAAATATATGCATCTTTAATGTACTTCTATTTGTAGTCGTCTATTTACTATTGATAGGCCTACAGAGGCCTCGTTCGAATGCGAAATTGCAAAAAATGCCGTGAAAAGACAAAACTGATCACAGCTGGGGACACCATGAAAGGCGAGGTGTGCCTGCATTTAAATTTAAAACAGATGAGGAGGTAAGAAAAGAGATGACATGACACATTCATTAGGATCTTCTGAAGACGTAGGATAAAAACACTTGGTTTAGTTTCGGAAAAAATGCAACGCAACGGTATCTATTACATCAGGGAACAATATCAGACTGTAGCAGAAATCGTATATCGCGAGTTATCTAGCCAATAAACTCTCTAGGCCTCACGCCAGCGAAAAAGTCAGCAGGTTAATCGGTTAAAAACAGCTTCTATATTGCCACAGCTTAGTTAAACTAGTCGATGAGTTCCGTGTGGACTTAAGTTCGTTTAATCAACTCACTTCTTCTTTCCTTCTCTCCGCCTCCATTGTCTCACACTAATGCATTTCAGATGACTCACAAAGACTTATTTACTCTGTCCAGGTCAAGTGTGAGTTTATCTATTTACTCTTTTGACATTTAGAAAGACCTCTTAGTTGGCCGACACTCCGCTTTGTTGCGTAGACGTGATAGATAGATTCATATGCCAAGTTCTGTGGTAGGCGACGGACCTTAGTTGAATCCAATGCGTCTATCCATAAACTATGTGATGGATGAGAACCTTGGCTTGTTCTATTGGGACATAATGATTCAAAGGGCAAGATCATAATACAATACTAGGCGAAACTGACGCTTGGCGCGATCATCATTTTCTATTTATACTTAAAAATTAAAGATTAATACTAATCCATTTCATGCTTACGCGATTGAATTTTTGTTTACATTAAAATGTTTTTATTTATGACGGGATTGTTAGGTCTTACCTTTATATGTATAGCCTATTAAAAACCGCCTATAAAGTTTTAATTAAAACTTACAATAAGCTTTTCAACAAAGAGATAAACATCTTTTTCGAAGTAAGTGTAGAGAATATCTTAAACTAATGCATCTCTATACAGAAGAGTTCCAATTAAGCTGTGAAACATACATGACGACAGTTGTAAATAAAATGATTAGCCAAATGGATTTTTAAATAAATATATATATATAAAAGGTGGCAACAAGGTGTTGGAGGGAGCCCAGTGGTCACTTACCTAAATTGGAGAGCCGCTGGGAGTGCTGAAGACACAAAAAACCGAAACACACGAAAAACAACACAAATTTGAAGTTTTCGGACAGAGGTCCTTCCTCAGCAACGGAATATATATGTGTGTGTGTGTGTGTGCGCGCGCGCGTGTGTTTGTGTGTTTATTTATTTATCGCCACTAAAAAGGAGTTGGTTTTTATTTCATTACGACTGGATTGGTAGTTTTGTAATTTGAATTATTAAAATCGTTTTTACGATTTAATTTATGATTACTCCAAATGAACTGGTGAGTAACTTCGTTAAACTCGTATAATAATTAAGCAAATCGAATTACAAATATTGATATATGTGGAATGTTACGTTAAGTTAATTACGTTAATTTCTCCTGCGATATTGCTGGTTGCCTCAACGTATGTATCGTAATGGACACCAAAGATACGCAACAATTTTCGTAAGACTTCTTGCGGATTGTGGATTTCGTCTCCCTTATTAGGGAGGCGTTTTAAAAGGTTCGGGTACGAGTTGCAAGCAATTAAAAACGTTTTTTTTGATGGAGTGTTAATAACTATGGAAATGAGCACGAGGCATTAAAGTCGATGCAAATGTGGTGAATAAGGTTATGCCTAATTCATAGAGGCGAGGAGAATTAAATTCAGTATGTTAGAAGACAGCAATGTTTTTTTAGCACACTTGACAAGCCATCACGGAGTTCTTTATATGAACGAGTTTATTCGGAGTCATAATTACTTAAATAATTATCACACGAGTCTTCATTTGTGGACTGAAAGATCGCGATTTTTTCGTATTGACTGTTTAAGCGTTGAACAAATCGTTATGATGCCGTTGTTTAATTTATAGAGGTTTCTCCGATGCATGGTAGAATCGTTTTGTCATTTATTTAGTCATCTCAAAAATTATACCGAGCGGAAGTCTTGATTCCTTTCACTGTCATTTATTTTTTATTTGCGATTAGATGATAACCATAATCGTTTAGTGTAATTTCTGGAATTTCTGGAATGTGCTGCTATTAGGAAATTTATATTTTTAAATTTTACTGAAGAATCCGAAGCTTCGTGAAAATCCATAATTTTTTATTTTACTATATTTTATAAATTATTTCTCTAAATTGTTAATAATTCTACAAAAACCCAATGATGTTATTCTATTAATTGTTGTTAAATGGAGGGAACATTTGTCAGGGAAAACGTACCCGAAACTTGTTTACGGTAACATTCGGTGGTGATTTCTAATAGAAGAAAGTCGGTGATATTTATTTGTAATATTTCTCCTGTTGTTAATTAATTGATTTATTACATCAACTTTAATCATCTTGCGTTTTCTATTTGTGTACAAATTTAATCAATCCGTGGTATTGATTTTATGGTTTAACTTTTGCTAGGTATTTTCAATAACAGGTTATACTAAGGGAGTACTTTAAGCCCACTGATTAAATTTAGTTTTACCTATTTATTTATAAGTAATATATTTTGTTTAGAGGTTAAACTACAAAAGAGTTTCTAAAGTGTCATTTTTATACTTTTAATTCGTTGTCCAACGAGTTACGTTTATTGTTAGCTTATCCCTATAAATCGGGTCTCTGCCCTTGATCAGCCGCGCAGTTTTAACTGCGTCTGTTGATAACAGGTGCAAATGTTTGTCATCTTGTTTACCTTTCCATATATTTTTCTTTTTTGTCCGGGAGATGGGTGGACACTAGTTACCACAATACCTGCCAAGGGAGGGTAATTCTGCGCTCACCATCAAGTTTTTTTACTGTGTGTTTAAACTAATATATGTACATCTATATGGAAAAGACTTGATCAAATAATAGGATGTATGAATTCCGTATTAAAAAATACAAGATTCTGTTTGACTTATAACAAGACGAAAAATCTATAATTAATAAATGTTGGGCACAAATACCCCAGTTGGTATTGCGAGGATAAATTCAATTGATCTACATCTACATGATACCCTGCAAATCACCAAACTGGTGGGTGGCAGGGGGTGCAGCACACCAAAACCTACCTAATAACGTCCCTCGTGGGAACCACTCTCCTGTTATGATCCCGTATGGTCCTTGGGAAAAACGAGCTCTGATATCGCTCGGTCCTACAGTCGATCTCACGTATTTTATTCTCGTGATCGTGCCTTCCCATGTACGTAGGTGCCTCTAATATTCCTGAGACCTCCTCTAAGAGAACTTCCGACCTAAATTTCTCCAGAAGCCTTAACCTAGCGCTAATTCTGCGATCCTCTAGCGATATCCAATTCAACTCCTTCAAGAGTGATGTGACGCTTAATTTTTGCTCATATTTTTGCTTTACGAACCTGGCTGCTCTGCGTAGGGTTCTTTGTAACTCAAGTATCTGTCCCTTTTCGTACGGATCCCATATGCTGGAAGCGTATTCGACCTGAGATCTGACCAGTGATAAATAACACGTTTCTCGTACCTGTTCTGTGCTACTTCTTACTAATTGGCCTACGAAGCCCAATTTCTTATTATCTGCACCTACGATCGTTCGAATGTGCATATTCCACGATAGATCACGACAAATGGTGACTCCTAAATATTTAACGTACTCCGCAGATCGGATATTCAATCTACCAATTCTGTACTCCGCGTCTAATTCATTGTTCTTACTCTTCCATTCCATCCATTATAGTCTGAAGGAATTCTTCGGATCGAGTAGCTAACGCGTATGCGAGGCTTGCGTGGTCACAAGTTTTGGAGCAAGGATCGGTTGTCCAGGTGCATGAATGAATGGAAGAGGGAGTGGGTGTAGGAAGAGGGTCGACGAGATGAGATCCACGCGACACACGTTGGATTTGAGTCATGTTCCGCCAAATTGAGGCTAGGGTCCCGGATAGTTCGGATCAGCGGTTGAAGAAAGTTCTTCCTATCTGCCTCCCTTCCGACACTCCCTTGCCCCCTCTCCTTATCTCATTCCGAGTCGATGGGAAATCGCATTTCGGTGTAATAGGCCGATCTCCTCGCGGCGCGGTGCGGTCGAAGGGCCGAATAAGACGAGTTGGCTCGGCTGGAGTGGTTGCATAGAAACTTGTCGGACGCTTCATGTCCAATAGTACCTTTAGGTCAATCCGCGTTTGAGTTCACGGCACCTGTCTCTTGATACTTCACCAAACTCTGCGGAGGAAAGGGTGGGTTTCCTATGGAAGAAAAATCAATTTATATTGGAAGTCTTCCAAGATTTTTCCGCCTTCTTTAGTAGGAACTTAGATTTTTAGGACCTAGCTCCTTTGTTCGAGTGTATTTTCCCCGATAAACTGGATTGAAATAGGTTTATTATTTAATGGCCTGACAACTTCGCGCTTATTTGGTCTGTTTGGTGTTTTGATAGTCCCTGCATTCTAATAATTTCGTAGAGTGCAATTTCAAGGCGAGGTATCTATTTTAGGATTTTATATTTCGAAGAACATTTACGAAAGCTGCGGGAAAGTAATCTCGGAACCTTTTTATGAATAAATTAGTCGATTCGCAATCTTCCCGCCTCAGTGAACAGGTTTGCAATACAATTTGATGCGATGAAATCGCGATAACTTTTTATCGTCCTTTTGTTAATTTAACTTTAATCACTATCCCAATAAACTCGAAATCCCTGCCAATTAAAATTTCAGTTTAGTGTCTACCAAAATATATATCTAGGTTAATAACTTTTCGTAATTAATCTCATACTGCGTTGATGATGGCATTCAAAAATATCATTACCAGCATGATTCCAATTTTCGAAGGTAATTAAATTGTTTTCCTGGGTTTAAAGTAGTTTATAGTTCAAAGAGATATAAATCTTGCTTTATAAAACTAAACAGTGATCTATTTCGTTCTCGTCATTCTCCAATTAATTCTACATTTGAATTGTTCATGTGTCTAATATTTTTAAATTTCATATTATCCGAAAGTGTTTTATAGAATTATTAGAGAATTAAAATTCTTAAAGCAATCTGTCAAATTTCAAGGCACGAAAATGTTTTTACATTGATGGCCTATTGCACTAATATAGGCAAGTAACTCTGAACAGTTTATAAATCGAGTTGAAACTTTCAAATCAATTAAGTAGTGCATCCAAATAAGTATAACTTAACAAGAAAATCGTATAAAGATGGAAAAATATTTTAGCGATTAATCTATCTAAAATCGGTGTTCATTCAATCATTCGTATATCATTTAATTAATGTCATTGTCTGCACAAAGTTGCCATAAAATATTTTTCGTAACTTTTTCAGACTTGATTCAATTATTCAGATTCCAATGTTGGTTAATTTGACATGCGTTCACTATTATCCTATGTCAGCCTTCCATTGATAACTGTCATTCCGAGTTGTGTTCGTTTCCATAACAATATTAGGCGAAATAGTGAGTACCATCTGAATAAATTAAAATACTCGTTTAATTAAATTTAGAATGCGTTTTGGGTATACATGCTTACAGTATAATGTAATTCGTTAGTTTGTGCTCTTAGCTGAAGTGTCAATTTCAAGATATATAGTATACCCTCTTTTAAAATTTGTCTGTTTAAAAAGCAAAATGAAGCGCCAGATGAAGGAGATAATCTCGATTGTTCTAAATGAAATGAAATACAACCAACAAAATATCATTGCGGCTTAAATGAAACACTCATTTCAGCTATCGCATCAGAATGCTGACCTAAAAAAAGTAGCCATGAGACAGTTTATGATACCGTAATTCTAGTAAAACGGGCGTGGCTTTTTAATTACAAAAAGTGAGGTCACGCGTTCAAACCAGTTGTATCCATTGAGAACTTTTTACTGCTTGTTCGCGTTATGCTGCTCAGACTCCGTGAGTCATATGAAAAAAAACAATTACGCTTATCTAAAACGCGGTTTCATTAGAGTCATACTGTAGCTATTTTGGTCTTTTCAATAAAGGAGAAATTTTCCAACTTTTTTTCGCGACCTTATGAAAAAGTTTTCCTCGTTATTTTTATTACTGAACCCGGTAAATCAGGGTTTTTAAATTTTTTAACCCATTCTAAAGTTATTGTATTTTTTTAAAGCCTTTTCCTTTTGTTATTTCTGTATCTCATAAGCAACGACCTATTTTTAAGCATCTTCTCAGTTAGTGATTATTTATTTCAGTCTTTAAACAATATCTACTCTTAACGTTCTAAAATTTAAACCTACTATCGATGAATACCGCTGCAGCCAAAAGGCGCATATGGTTTTTTCATAACTTTTCCTGGATATTGGGGATAATTTGATGGGTAAATTACATTTTTAATTGCTTATTTTGTGAATTTTTACTGCTCTATTCAATAAATAACTTACAGACTAGCCTATCGAATATAATTTGATTCAGACTGTCATATAATTTTCTACTGCAATTAAGGTTATTAGCTGACTACAAAATTAAATTATCTACCTCACCGATAGAATAGAATTGATAGTCTTTATATATTCATAATATTCCAATGTCGGCTAAAAGGACTTCTTCAGTGGTAATTCGCCAGGCGTTAAAAGTACAATCTTTATAGTCAAGTATCGGCAAATTACCACTGAGATCAGCCAATCAGTTGCTAGGAAAAAATATATATATATAAACAGTTTTTGGGGCTATGTGAGTTCTCATTATTATTAATTTTATAAGTGAGATGAATAGTATATGCGCTTTTTTAAATTTATATCACACAGATTTGAGAAAAATATGTCCTATTTTTTTAGCGAAGTCTGTCGATTACAAGGGTAATACCCTGAATTTTACCATCCTGGGCTTTTGTTTGCAGACGCTAATCCTGTGTCATGAACCAACTGCAATTCCATGCATGCACGTTATATCTAATTTCGTTCGAATTTTCCTTTTCCCTCTTTTACCATATCGTTAGTCTGCCGAGGTAATTCGAGGCATTCGCATCGCATACGTCTACGTGTCAGCTCGGTCTCGGGATGTCACCGCAATACGGCGCATTTTCCGGGAATGGTGATCCCAATCTTCTTATTACCACATTTTATCATTTCCATTGTTCGGATTAACCACTTCCGTCCCTTTTCATTCTTCCGATATCTTTGCGAATTTCCCCCCCCCCTTTCCTTCCTTCCTTCCCCGTCTGTTTATCTCGACGTATTTTCTCGTTTCGTTCCTCCCGCTCCCGGCAATTATCGCCTCCCTTCGCGGGATTAGTTAGTTAACGCAAGACATCAAACCGATCCAGCGGTTATGTGTGTGCTCATTTTGTTCGTTTAACTGGCTAATTTTCTCTCGTTTAATCGGCCGCTGTTCTCCGGGGTTGGTTTTTTTTTTCTCGCCAGAGAGGATTCTCGGATAATTGAGCAAAACTGGGAAGGGGTATTTTATTTCTCGCGCGCGATCGCGGTATATTATAATTTTAACACAGTATGCGGTATATTATAATTTTGACACAGTATGCGGAATTCAGATTGGTGGAATAACTTGCGAAATTAATGCTCCCTTTTTTATAGCACGAAAACCATGTCCGTTCCTTAAAATTATCAGTCCTGTCGAGACGGATTCTAACTTAAATTTTGTATTTTATCGGTTTTACACCTAAAATATGAACAGAAAACGTCATTGGAAAGTGGGATTTCTTGTTCATGCATTTGTCACCCTTTTTTAACGTCATGGATGCGAGATTCACTGAATGACTCTGTAATAAAGAGCCATTTACGCGCCCGCATTGTGAATAGCTACCGGCGAAATTGATAACAACTGAATAATTGATAATGAAGTTATAATGGACCGTTATACGTGCCTTTAGCTTAGTAAGAACAAGTGGAATTGGCTAATGTCATGCATTTCAGATTGACTTTTCCGGTTTAAAGCAACTAGAAATGTATTTATCTCCCTAACCTGTAGCTACGAAAACAAGTAATCGATAACAATAAAGTATGATGAAAACGTATTAAACTAAATATGATATCATATTTCCTATTATCGATGTTGTAATACTGAAAATTTGCATCGTTTTATTTGCCAATGATGATAAAACCTTACTTAATGAATTAATTACATTGTTTTAAGTGATTAATCAAAATGATATTATAGAAATAATTCTCAAGCTGATCATCTGTGAAAATCTACCTGTTTAAGTCTCTCCTCTATTTACTCGATAAAATATAAAAGCCACTTTATAAAGAGCGGAATTCAACCGTAAAAGTAATAACGTCCATCTCTAAAGTACATTCGCATGACTTCTTATATAGCACCATAAGTTTAAATTTGATTTTGAGTAACTTGAAATCTATCCGAACCTGCGGCAGTTGAGGTCTGAATCCGATTAACCCTCCGAAACTTTTCCTCGCAGATTCCACGTAAAATATTTTACGTGCGTGATTATCTTACTAATGCCCACGCTTCTCTCGGCTGGAGCAGCAGCAGGCAACTAACTCTCAAGAGTAGGAAGAGGCGGTTGCCATGTTTGAATGCTTTTGAGAGAGAGAAGGGGGGATGAGGGGCTGGGCGGAGGGCAGGTGCGAGACGAATCAGTCTCTTGGCAAAATCTCAAGCATCTCCCTCTTTCTCTGTCTCTCCTTCTCTCTATCCGCCCCTCACCTCATTATAGGGCCGTTCTAGTTTAGCCACCTTCTTCTGGCATAATCTCCCTCTTTTTCTCCCTCTCTCGCTCCTTTCTTCCCTCCCGAACAGCCGTCTCTCTCCTATTCCATCCTCCTTAACTCCCTTCCGGTCTTATTACATACCTTCCCACGCCACCCACCTTCAGTCAACCTCCCCGAAAGATTTTTATTCCATTGATCATCTTTGTTTTATCCGATCAATTGGGCTGAGCGTCTAAAATTACCTCGAAACGTGGACTTTTTTCGACGCGTAGTAGGATTATTCCCGCGCTAGGCGATGGCCCGGCGAGCTTGTTTCCCCTAGAGCGACGGAGTTTTTTTTTTCCTCAGAGGCGTTTTAAAAATTCGATTGTAATTTCGGCATGCGAAGCGCGCGGGGTAAACCGTTCGGCTGAGATTGTCAGCTTAAAAGCGTCGTGACGAGGGTTGGTGGTTTATAAATGGCAATTTTCGTTGAGTTTGCCGGTGCAGCGACGTAATCTTGCTGCGAGATTAGTTTCTATAAATAGGAAAGGAAATTTTATCTTTTTTTCTGCGGAGGCCCGAAACAGTTGGTGACTCGAGAAGCGAATCTAGGATTCTCGGCTGTTTTTAATAACTCGGTGCCATGCTTATATTCGTTATTATTTATCGACGCATTAGCACAGTATCCTTTAATTAAATAATCACAATAATTTCGCCGAGAAATGGTGTTATGGCGGCACAATGCACCGAGACGAAAAAGAGGCAGACATTGTTATACCAAATTCCCGGCAAGTGTACTTGGATTCCATGAGTGCCCGCTCCTGCATTTAATGGAGTGAAATGACACGATTTTGGAGGAAGTAAGTCTCTTCGAAATATGACCTACATCCTGAATTGAATTTGTTTCAGTATTGCTCGCTTGATTATGATGTACATTTTTTCTTAATTTTATCCTTCGCGGCGTATCGTATATAATGCAATGCGCTGTCACGCTATGGCTCCTATATAAGCAAATTAATGAATTATAATATTTTTGCCCTCTCAGAGAGAGTCCAGAAGTTACATTACAGTTCATTAGTGGCATAAATACTATATATGCTAAATTTTATATTCTTTTTCTGTGCTTTAGCATAGTCGACTTTAACCAATCAGAGAAGGATATGTATAATACAGAGGTTTTTAACATGGATTAGATCGGATGGTAATTATATGACTTTTGTGAATAAATAATGAAGGTTATCTAAGTTAAGCGAGGTATTCTCTAGGGATACCTGTATTACATTAATTTTTACAGCTGTAAAATGCTAACGTCGATCGATGTGTTTATCGTTCTGCAAGAAGTAATCTAACAAATGTCTTGGTATGGCTCAATCGCCTACTACATTTACGATGCCTTAATATCCATTACCTTGATTTGCGGCGCTGGCCGGTTTCAACGCGGAAAACGAATATTCGCACACCGTATGAACCTCGACATTTATTGCAGTGATAAAGACAAATCGTTTATCCTTTTTATGTCATCCAAGATGACTGAACTCTGGAAAGAATAACTATAAAAAAATCTCCCATTTCCCCTTCAGCACGTAATAACGTTTTACAAACAAGTATAACTCGGAAAAACCTATCATTTCCCCGCCCCTCCTGCAAGGAAACCTTGGTACAATGAAAAGTAAAGCTGGAAGAAAAAAACGTGGAAGAAAGTCGCGAAGTTCGACTGCGAGTTGAGCAGTAAACAATAGGACCATCACGGCCACTTTGCGGGTTCTGATCCTTACGTCGGACGTGTAAACATCATCGTCCAACACTATTTCCTCTCAGAAACCTCTATCCACGTCTCCTCTTTCTCTCTCCTATCTATCCCTCCTCTTTCCCCCTCTTTTCATCTATCTCTCTTTCCCTTCAGTCTCTCTCTCTCTCTCCTCCCTTAATATTCCCTCCAGACAGCCTCGCTCAACTTTTTAGTTCACAGTCGCCCAACCCTTTGGCAAGGTGCCACCAGTGAGCGCCCGGAAGGGATCTTGGACGATATGGCAGCTGTTGGTGAAAGGAGAAGGGGAAAGGAGAGAGAGATAAAGGGAGTGGGAGAGAGAGAGAGAGGGGAAAAGAGAAAGAGAGAGAGCCAGGAGGAGAGATATAAAGGGAGCGAGGCATGATTTTTAAAAGGTGCCAGTTGGAGGCCACGAAGGTATTGAGATCTGTCTTAATTCTTTTATTCCTCGAGGTGTCCTTTTTTTATTCGAAAGAAGATATAAACCGATTCACGACGCTTATAGTAAACATCTCCTCTTTAAGCGGTTATTTGAAGACGTTGAAGATGGTGGATACTTCCACGAAAGATGTTGACCATTGATAGTTGCTAATAAAAGGTCCTCTTTGTAAGCAGCTTGCCTTACTAGTAGGCCTTTTTAAGTGAATTTCAAGCGGAATTATTATCAAGTTCGTAATTTCTGAACCCTTTATTTTTATTTAGAAGCTGCCAGTGTTAGATATACATAAAACATGATTATGAACTGTAAATTTATGTTAACTTGCTAGTTAATTTTGCTTCAATGCAGAATTTGTGGTTAATTACTGTATAAAAACGTGTAATGCTTAACTAGTTTCATTAGTAGACGTGCCTTAACTTGAAATGGACGGTGTCTCTAAGCATGCGTACGTACTTTATCGCCTATGAAAAACGTGGGAATAATGGCGAGTCGTTACAGCGCTTAATTTAAGAGTGCATATGTTCGAAATGCCCATTACCATTATTACTGCAATGATGACAACGGCGCACTAAAGAGTGACATCCTTATGAGCGTTTTTCTGTTGAAATAACAATATTTATAAGATAAGTGAACTTCAACTTATCCAGTGATGGCGGTTTATAGCCTCAAAATCGTCATGTAACATCGAAAGGTAAAAGTGTTTCTGTTTCAAATTCATTTTTCCAACGTCTTTGCTTCTCTTTCGCATTTTCCTTTTTCCAATAACACTTCAAAACCATTCTAACGTCAGTCAAATGTTGAATGAAGTTCTGCCATTTTTATCTGTACTGATGTTGAATAGTGCAATACATGCGATCGTTTGAAAGTACACCACATCCATCTAGCGAAATAACTGCATATTAATATAAATCGTCACCCGTCTACCAAAAGTTTCACATTTATCAACTTTCTAACTGTGTGTACATTTTTAAAGACACTATATTTAAAAATTGCCAATCCTTTAATTGATCATTCTTTGCAAAAAAAAAGCAAGGATCCCAAGCAGTTGATGATTGTAAGACTGATTCAGAAAAAGAAATAAGATCATTTATTAGCGTTTTCGTCAATGGATTTTTTACATTTTCTTTGTCAATTCCTGATCGAAATCTCTTAGTTTTTAATTGAAGGATGCTGTCAGCATTCGCGTATCTGGTCGTTGACTACCGTTCATTAAAGATCAAAGACACTCCATGCGGGTTTGCTTGATTTGTAATTTTAGTATGTCCTATTTTTAAAAGCGCGGTTTTTATTTTTTTTAAGTCACTCCGTCATTAACTCTGTCAGTAACTCCCATTCTATTTCAAGGATGGCTATATAACTATAGCTTTCACCCGTGTACGGGAATAAATAAAATTTTATGAATTGAATTTTAAACATAAAAAAGGGGACACTATTTATTCATCGTTTGAACCTTGCTTGATATCCAGTGTACATTTGTAAGAATTTTTTTTCGTAAGAAGTGGTGAGTTGTTGACAATTTTTCAGCATAATTTAAACTTTTTTGGTGATTACGTAACGGATGCCAGCGGTACAGAGCTTCGCCTTGGATCGCATAAGGAGATTCAATCTTATTTTAGCCATGCTCTACGTAACTAGAGAGGCTCATGCGGAAACTTTTGCCCTTAAGGCACGGATAATGAAGTACTCCCTACATTTGGGATGTGGTGTATACATAATGTTTTGAGGCTCGTGCAGAAAACGTTAGCACGCCGGAATCTAGCGATATAAGCCTTAGTAATTTCCCTTTTGGCCAACCAACTCCCAAGCCATCACACATCATTGAGTCTCCAATTTACTTCGACGTCACTTTCACCCACGCCCAGCCATCGTACGTCGCTAGGCTCAAACAGGTGTCTGGGGAGCTGAACTTTGCAACCATTGGAACACGCAGGGTTGTTCTCTCACCAGGTGATAAGGCCTTACTTCACTTCCCCACCTTCTCGCTCCAACTATCTCTCCTAGGAGACCGATTTCTATAAGAGTTTGGAAGCCCATTTTGGATGTTGCTTACACTCGAAGCGATGTCAACTACAAAAGTCATGCGTTCGTCCCCGTAACATGCCCAGCGGGCATCAGCGTACCGAAAGATCAAGTTTCGAAGTTATGGGCGAACGATACAATTTTCATGCTATTTTCCAAATGAAATTCTTCTGAGCAATAAATTTACAAAAATATCTCCAACAAATTCACTCTGATTAGAATGAATGTTATCAAATGTATTGGAAGGAATAACGGGTATTACATGAGTTGCACATTTTCCTTTCATTAATTCAAGAAGACATATGCATATTATTTGTAATTAATTCATCGATTACTGAAATATTCTGCAATTTAATCGCTATTTAACGTGATATAATGTAGTAATATAGGAGCTGATTTCGTTAGTAAATTTAGAGGAGTTTTTAAAGAATTAATTTTGTGACCTCTTTTTTAGTATATTACAAGAAATTATGAATACCGCATTTAATTTGAGAATCTAAAATCGGAAATGAATATTTATAATGAGGAAAAATAAATTGTGTGTATTTTACGTAGTTCGTTTAATAAGTAACATTTACTGTAGTAAAAATATTTTCAGAATTCAGCGTCTATTTATAGAGATATAGTTGTCATGTCACATATATCGCTAATAGTATAATGTGGAGTTTTAAGTGAAGATATCGTAATTTCCCTTCTATTTTTCTCTTGTCGTTAAAAATAGGATAATTAGATTGGACGAATAAAAAATAAAACTATTGTTAGGTGTGTGCAAATTTTATTTGATTGGACATTTGGTGGACATTTTATGCTTCAGAATGATTGCATAACTTTTAATGCACTAAAATGTTATACATTAAATTGTTGATGTTCACGATATCCCCATTAATTACTAAATATTTTTGTTATTTCTTAAAACTCGTTATCTTAACCCAAGGAAGAAAGATAAGAATAAAGACCTAATGTAATATCCCCCAGTGGTGGGCAGCAAAATTGACGTGGACCGATGAATCCCTTCGTTTATTATAGATTCATTATAAAGGGCCGTCCTTGAAAATGCGGACATAAAACACGAATCCGGTTCGCATAAAAACAAGGTAGTCAAACGCTTAGATTATGGTCCACTCCCGTGGAGCTAAAAAAAAGGCACGAGCCTTTAAAACATAAAAGGAACGCGAATTCTTTTACGAAATGCTTTATTTTTTCCCTACGGTCCCTACGTCAGCGCGGTCGATATTTTTTATGGGAAACACACTACGCGGTACGACCGAGACGAAAACTGGGACATTGTATCGAAAGATTGGAGTTGGTGGAAAGAGAGGGAATATAACACGGAACCTAGGAAATACCACGCACATACACACACGTCCCATGATGGAGTAAACCGCTAGAACAGAGTCGAGGCAAAAAACAAAAGAGAAAGAGGACGTAATGGCCATGTGGACGGGTGGCAGTTAACAATAGGAGTTTAGATAATGAAAGGTTTGGAGGGAGAAGAGGGAAGGGTGGAAAGCGCTGTTGTGGGAGAGGAATGGAGGGTGGGAGGGGGAGAAGGGAAGGAAGGGGTCATAGGTGGTAGAGCGGAGATACGTATGAACTGTCTCGTCTGCGCGCTTGACTCTCTTATTCCTCTTTGCCACTCCCTCCTCCCTCTCTCTCTTATTCCATCTCCCATAGTCCTCCCACGCATAATGAGAAGAGAGAGAGAGAAATAATGAACTCGGCCTGGGTTAGGAAGATTATGAAAGGATGGTAAAGGGAGGGAGAGAGAGAGGAGTGGGAGAGAGGAAGTGGAGTGACGGAAGGGAAGTCAGAGGATAAAGGGGGAGAGGACGGACATGACATGACTGGTCGCCCGCTCTCTCTCTTTCTCTCTCTCTCTCTGTCCCCCTCTCTTTCGGCTCAGGTTTTAATATAGCATTTAATCAATTCCCGTTGCGAGAGAAATGGAGGAGGAGGACCGCGAGGAGGCGCAAGATGGATAGGGACTCACTTCTTTTGTTTCTCCAGCGCGGTTTCGTTCGAAATTGTCGAAATTTTAATCACTTTCGCCGCTGTCCCGTAAAAAAAATAAATCCCGGGAACTCGCGAAAGGAGCGAATTGTCTCCAGGGCCGAAAGTATTATTTCGAGCAATTTACAATATTATTCCAGGGACAATGGTTGAAAAAATTCCGAATATATACAAATATGATTGTTTTATTGTTTGGTATAATATAATTAAAGATCTAACAGTAGCTTGCGGAAGGGGAGGATGTGCCGATTAGAACCTTTATCCATGAAGCATCCATAAGAAAAATGTTCCTTACAAAATATTCCCTAATAAAGTAATGCACACATTCTTTCTTACAATGGTGATTAATTGGAGGTGACGTTGTTGCTAACTCTCGTTATTGGAGGTCTCGGGGGTTAAGCAGAACAAAGCTTGTTCGACACTTGAACGGGGATAGGATACATGGAAAGTGATGTACTGCCGGATGTGATTCAGATTCCACGAAATGCCGTAGATCCAATCGCATAGAACATGTACTGTTGGATCTATAGTAAATAGTAACGTTATTTTGATATCTAGGTTTCAACTAATCCTCCTATTCCTTTATGAACCCATCTCCCCTTTATGATATTCTGCGTACGCCACTTTACTCTGTTATTTTTTAAATATAAAATCCAATACCCTAATTAATCTTTTGAAAAATCTGTAAGAGATTACATGATCCACTAATGCAATTAATTTGTGAGATGCCCAATCGCTCATATATATACGTATATTTATTTATTTATTTATGCCACAACCAAAACGTGAGAACTTTACATTACCTAATTAGGCATATATCGTAATGAATTTTTCAGACATATCCATTTTGGCACGCGAATAGCGCAGCGTAAAATACTTCCTATAAAAACCCCTTTCCATGATCAAAATACGTACTTCTATTTTTATTTTTATGCAGTAATAAAAACATCCAGCTAGACCAATTCCTACCAAATCCGGTTTTATTGGCACCCGTTTCATTTTTGAAATTACTCTCCAAACATTTATCGGCTAATCAACTCAAAAATGCCGGTGGTAGTTAAAAGGAAACAAAAGTATGCTGAGTGGCAACAGGGAAACAACATCATTTAAAGGACGTAATCAGTGATTGATTGGCGCTAAACAATTCAGTCAGTCCGTTAATTTTATTTTGGTATTTTTCGTGACTCTTCTTCGGCGCAATCATATGAGGTGTTTGAGGATCTAAACCTTTGTAGGTTGAAAATTAACTTTTATTCTACCTGTACATTCATTGTACATCATAACATTAATTTATTAAGATGAAACTATTAAAAACGAACATTTTTATATGTTTTAGCCTTTGATGTGTGACTGTTACCTAAAATGAATGGGAAAACATATATTAAACTTCGATACTCGAGGTCATGTTGCGTCGTGACTGAATATACGTGATTTAATCATCGCATTTATATCCGCTGTAACAATGGTCATGCATTTAAGCATTACTTCATTTCATTTATCTCTATTTCCTGAGGGACGGTTCTAAATAGTCTTTAACCTTTATCACACTAACACGTTACTCCCTTTCTCTGTATTGCTCGCCTCTCGAGAGAAGCACTCCACATACACGTTTTTGTGCCATCCATTACCCTTGCTTCTTGCCCTGCGATGCTCACCGTTTCCTCCGCCGCTCTCAGATCAACCAAATTGCTTTCACTCGGCGTCCTCAACCCTCGTGACGTTCACACTCACATCTCTTTCCTTAATTCCCATTTTCTGCCTCATGGAGAACCGTACTCATCATCGACAAATTAGGCAATTTTCTACTTAATTCTTGGCATGTTCATGTGGCCCTCACGAATTACGAAGTGCTGAAAAGTTCGTCGGGTCACCACCACCATAGAGGTTGATTCCGCATAACTTCTCCCCCAAAAACAACCGCGTAAACAAGGACCAAAAGAATTACATTCTTTGCTCGATGTTTTATTTTTTTTACGAAGAGGCATTTCCCGCACAAAGTGAGAAGAAAGAGAGCGAAAAGTATATATCGTATATGGTCGTAACTCCGGTGAAAAATGTTTTCGGTTAAGCGACGGGAGAAGGAAATGACCCGTAGCCACCGGCTCTTTCTCTTTCTCTCATTCTCTCGCTCTCTTTCTCCTCATCCAGGGCGACCCAGGGACCAGAAAAGGATGACGTCATCTCCCTTAAATGGGGTGTGACGCTTAACGCCTAGTTCTTTATTCCCTCTCCCTCCCTCCTTCTCCCTCTTCCCTCAACTCCTCTCATTTTCTCTCTCTCTCTCTCCAGCAGGAGAACACCCCCTTTTTCTCGCCGGGGCGAGCGGCGCACCAAAAGAAAATGACGCGCTCCTCAAAACCCATTATTTTGTTTCCTTTGTGACCGCTACGACGTGCTGAACCCCTTCCTCTTCTCCTCTCCTCATGACTCGACGTTTCATCTAACCACACGTCCTTCGCACGATTAAATCTCCATCTCGCTCGTCCTTTCCTCCGAAATCTTTACTCGTTCGTCAGGATCAAAGGAAGAAATTCCTTTCGATAGGGGTTTTGATGGAGAAGTATGGATCGCGATTTTTCAGTACCTAGTTAATAACTCGAGATTCACTTTCGAATCAACTCGCACGCCCTAAATCAGTGATGGCGAACCTTCTATTGCCCGCGTGCCAATATTACTGAAATTGACGATTTTTTCCGTGAGATCCACGAGTTCTACTTACTTCATGTCAACTGTGAACTCTAGTCCGTGGTTATTCAGCCAAGTTATAAGATCTGACTTCCTTTCTGCCATTGTTGGAGGCCTATCTATTTGTACTGAATGGTACGGAGCGTTATCCATAACTATTGTGGAAGATGTTTGCAGGTTCGGAATCAGCTGTTGCTCAAACCATAACTTGAAATTTTTATGGTTCAATTCCTTCGTGGTAATCCCCCGTTTTTTTAACGGAAAATCATCAGTCCATTTTCAATGAACCTCCTAGATGTACCAGCGTGACAAATTATGAGTCTTCCTCCCTTGCCTGTAGGTGTTGGTAATGTGCCTTTCGTTGCACCATCTGTTCAGCCTGTTTTGACAGTATGACCAGCGTTTACCCACGTTTCATCGACCAAAACAATATCTTCAAAAACGGTGTTTCGAACAGTTCTCAAGTACCGGCATCTCCATGAACATATGTCCGGTTGCTCCATCAAAAGTGCCCGTTTTGTATACACTTTCCACTCAAATCCCATCTCGTTTAAAACAGTCCTCAAAGAGAAGGAGCTCCATTTGAATAACCCTGCTTCTTTCAAAGATGATAGAATTTTTTTTCAAAGTGGACCGTTCTTTTCTAATGAAGTAATTATATATATATATGATGCCGTATAGCATGTTTCTGAAAATCGTCCATGTAGGTAAATGTTTTCTGCTTCTTCCTTGTTTTTCCGGGGGTTGAAAGAGGAAAAGAAGGTCCTGCTACATCTTGCAGAATTCCCTTTTCTGTAGAAATTTTTTTAACAAATCCTGTGAAATGTCCAAGGCTTTCGCGGTTGCTTCTACGACCCGGTCAAGTTACATGAGAGGTCCTCCATTCTTCTTTTCTGCCTCGAAGTGCGTCCTCAAACGATGCACAAGCTCCCTTGCTGCTCCTTTAAGAGCAATACCGCGACATAAACTCTTCTTTACAGAAGTGGATGGTTCTTATGCCATTGCTGTGGGCCACAGGGATGATTAACAATAACTAACAGCAGGAACAATAAAGATAATCAATAGCAATAAAAAAACAACAGATAATTAACAGAACTCAAAAGGAACACGTACTCGAACTGTTAACTCGCCGAGAGAGTAGAGAAAACTAAGAGAGAGAGAGTATAGAGAGCCGGCAACCGTGTACCGTTGCCATGCCTAGGGAGAGCATCCCATTGGCTCCCGACTCTTCTACTGCCTCCCTCCATTCGCCTTTCCAAATCGAGTCGGAGACATATCTCACAGACAATGGTGCCTGCCGTTCAATTTTATTGCTACTTACTCAAGTAATTTTGTGTTTTACTATAATTGTGAATTTTTCTAAATACCTCATTTAAGGCGATTCAGCAGTTAATTTCTACGGATAACTCCAATTCCTCTGAATGACGTATTAAGTAATAAAATCTTTTTCTTGACAGAACTTAGATGTTTAGAACTAAAATAAATTTTTTAAATAAATTTCATGAAAACTTACTTGACAATTTTGCTTGTTATCTTAATACTACCAACCCTTAACGAGACGTAATTCAGTACAGCTGCAATATAATATAAACAGTTTTCTACATTCATATTTATCGTCAAATTGGCGAAAATTAGTTCGAAGAAGGAGATATTACAATTTAAATTATATTTTCCGAGTAGATAAACTAAAACAAGGAAGGTAATTAGCGTTCGTTAATGAGTTGACCGGTGTTAATGCTAAAGTAATATCAAAAGACTACCGATATACCTTTCGTATGGAGACTAAAAAATGAAAAACGTGTACGGTTTCTGTAATCGTTGATACGTTGCAAAATTTCACGGATAATTGATCAGGTTCACTTTCAATTTCTCCCTCTTTATTATTCGCAGGATCTGCCAGACAAATCTGGAATCGACTTTATTCCTGAGTATCACATCTTTAATGTAGCGTCATAACGGGAGAATAAAACTTCTGCCTCGTTGTATCTCACGTATACTGTCCATATCATTAAAATTAAATTCAATTATCCGAGCCAACAAATCCGGTGACATGTGTTCCGGATTCTGTTCCAATCAGTCACAAACGCATGGACCCTCGATTTAAAAAAAATGTATCCAAGTGAAAAAAATATTTATCGGTAAATAATCGATTAAGCTCAGTTGAGCACAAACGCACTCGGAAGCTTTTGAAAAATTATTTGTACGCCTGTCACGAAGCGAAAAAAATAACAGAAGCCGTTCAAAATATAATCAATATGTACAAATAATGAACCACTATTTCTTCGGCCACAATGTTTGAGATTTCATATATCAGTAATTTGATTAGTATTTTATTAGTATTTATTTACGACTAGCTGAAAGTACCAGGCGATTCCCGGGTTATTCCAGACGTCTTTGGCGAATAAAATTATGTATTATATGGTAAAACAATCATTTCTCCCTTTGCGCACCTCAAAACGTGTATTTTCATGAAACAATATTTTCTCTATGCTAAGTATATTGGAGAAAGTGAAAACTAATTCTGAGATATCTCTGATACCTATGAATTGTGCGAACTTTTATGTTTTTCTTTTTATTCAAATATATGTCCTTTATTTTTTATATAACAATCAATGCAACCGTTTATGTAGAATATCAATGAAAAGAAGATAACTATGTAATGTGTTTAAAATAATAACGTGTGTCCCTATTCTCATTTAAATAAAACTTTATGCTTGAGCCTAATTGCGTTAATAAACATTATGGATGTATAATGTAAAGGTTCTACTTACAAAGAGATAAGATTCCTGCATTCAAACGATGATAGGAAGATTCAACTGCTTTGATTGAATCGTTAGAAACGCTTCCCATACGCAGTCAACAGAATAATTATCCTTAACTATGTACGTTGCTATACATCATTAATTTCGATGCTTAAACAACAGTTCGAAGCGAAAACGCTATTCTTTCACCTATTTGAAGGTTTAATTGGCGTTAATTGAATCGGAGGCAACAATTACGGTCGCCTTGACAACGTCGGAAAGAGTACGAAATATCCGCTAAATTTCGAAAACAATTGTGTATTTATGAATGATTCGACCGTGTAACACGTAAACATCGCAAGAATAAGATAGTATAGAGTTTTAGCCGTCGGATAAAGCAAAAACTAAGAAAATCGGTCCATATATACGTTCTAATGAATGAAGGAAAAACACCTTACACTCTGAAAAATGGAAAATCCCGTGTAAACTTATGGGAGAATAAAATTGTCTCCTGGATTCGAACCCGTGTCGATTTTGGAATTCCCGGCTACCGTATGTTACTCGTAGAGTCATATGAAGTCAGTTTTCAAAGTTTGGTCCTGATAGCTCAAAGGGCGTGGGAATGTATAAGGAACAGACGGACAGATGGACAGACATTCAATTTTATTATATAAGATTTATTACACGATACCGGATGTAATGGATAAAACCTATAGAGCAGAGGTCGGCAACCTTTTCTATAGGGCGGGCCACATTCGTTATTGTGAATGCTTCGGAGGGCCGCATTGGAAATCACGACAACTTCGGCGGGCCGGATGTGCTTTTATATTAGAATTTACTTAGAGAATTTGTGGTATCATGTTTAAAAATTTAATTTAATTCGTTTACTAGCCTTAAAACTCCACCAGAAAAGGTTTTTAAACCATAATTTTCACTGAAAAAATTTGGAATTGACCGAGTTAAATTACATCGATCAATTTTTCACCATGGCTTCGCGGGCCGCATAAAACGCACTCGGGGGCAGTTTGAGGCCCGTGGGCCGTATGTTGCCGACCCCTGCTATACAGGATAGCTATTATATCGAATTTGACCTGAATAGATATATCCTAACATTGTACTGAAAGCTATAACAGTAAATAGTTAATCGATAGCCAAAAATTACAATTAAAACCAAGGAAAAATAACATATTTGCATATAAAAAATAAAATTTCAATCTTTTGTTATCTCTAGAAACATATAATGATGATATTATCATAGAATATAACATTCTGAGTAAAGAAGAAGTACACGTTAAAGATGCAGAAAATCCATCAACACAAGGTGGTAAAGGACTGAAATGACTGATCGTATAAGACTTTAATCGTTCTCATTACCAATTGAAATTAAATTTAAACGTTCTATGCGAACTAGATAACGACTTGACTCGTGCATTTCAATTGACGTAAAATCTTGAACTAAATGATTTCCCCATTTATTCTGAGAGAGGTTAAGAGATTAATAGGTACTCATAACACGAGAAAGTTAATGTACTGATGAACTTCACCTAAAAATACCCTAAAAAGGTAACGACTCCTTGGGTTAATTTATCATAGCAGGAACTGGATGACTTTTAATGAGAAGCGAATTCTTTTAAAAGCTCAAAAATCATAAGTGACATACGCCAACGGAGCGAATACAATCCCTTTTTCCTTTGGTAAAACGATCTCGTGAAATCAAAACTCCACGACAGAGTAGCAATTAAAACCGGAAAAATGTACGTTGCGCTAAAAAAAAAAAGATCCGAGGTGGTTTTTTTATGCGTCTTCAAGGACATCCGCGAAGAGCAAAGTGACTCCGTGCAAAGCACTCCTCTTAATTTCCTTCTCGATCAAGGGAAAGGGGGAGAGAGTGTTCGATAAGCAGGTCTGAACTGTGTATAAGGAGCCTTGAGGAGGAAGCTGAAACGGAGAGAGGAAGAGAGGTGAAAGGGAGGAGGAAGAGAAGTGAATGAACAGGATAGGAACGAGGAGCGGAGAGAATGAAGGTCGGGAGGTATAAGAAGGGCGAAGCAGTTTGTTTCCCCCTTTAGAGATCGGAGTGAGAGACAGCGAGATGGAGAGAGAGAGAGAGAGATGGTCCACGGAGGGGGGAAGGAGGGATGTAGGGGCGGGATTTATAAGGAGGGCATGGCTGAAGTGAAATGGGTACGTTGGGGTAGAGGAGGAGGGGATGAGGAGGGAAGGAAATGGCGAAAAAAGATAGGGGAAAGGAAGTGGGACGGCTGGTAGGGAGGGAATTTTTGGGTGGGAGGGGGGGGAGTGGGTAGGAGGGGAATTGGCATGTTGAGAGATAGAGGTAGGGTAAGGGAGATTGTTAGGAGCACGGAGTGGCGAGGGAAGATTCGGAGGTGGGTTTTATGGGGATAGGGAAGGGAGCGTGAAAGGGGGAGGAGTGGGGATAGGACGCGGATGGGAGGGAAGGAGAGGGAAAGAGAGGGATAGGGAAAGGCGGCCTAAGGAGGGCGGGGAGGGAGGAGGGGAGCGAGAGAGAGAGAGGGGGGTGAGGAGGGACGGAGGGAGTCGGAGAAGCAGGCATTGATCAGGAGCCGACGTGCCGCAGAGGCCTTTTCCGTGGAACTCTGGGAAGAGGGTGAGATGATGGGAGTGGCAAGTCGACAAAGACGTGGCGGAGATTGGGAAGGGTCGAGTTTTGGGGACAAAAGGGAAATATTGGGCGGGGAAGTTTTTGAGCTGCTTGTTTGAGTAGAAACAAGGTTGGCCACGAGTCTGTGGGCGTCTCGACTAAGGACAAACCTGGGTCACAAGGGTACATGTATATATGGATGGGAAAGAATCGAAAGGAAATCGTAAATTTTAATCAGTTGGGGGTATCTTTCGAAGCGTAAGAGCTTTTAGGAGGCGTTCTATAAGTTTAGGAGATTCGACGAGGTTTTTTTATGGCTACACGTTTTATTTTTCTCACGGGAAAAATGTCTCATCTTAGGTGAAGGATTCTCCATCGCGAAAAAAGACGGAATGTTTTTCTAAAGATTTTAACGAGATGGTTCGAAAATTTATTGGTTTTCAACTTGTTCCAAAATACGTTTTCGCATAAAATCAGGAAACTCGAAGTTATTTTTTATGGTCAGTGTAAATAAGTTTGATAACTCATAAATAATGAGTTTTATATTGCTACCATCGACTTTCGATATTAATTATACGCATACTTAAATATTTTAATTTAAAAGATGCATTGATTTTTTGTGATGAGCTTATTGATTCAGTGAAATTATAGCGCTCGATGCTTTTCTAACGAGAAGTGATTGATAATTTGGGTTCCATATTTAACTTTATAAATATTTATCCCCTTCCCATTGTAAATTGCGTTCAATTATTCATGAATTGAAAATGTTAAGCCTTTTCATTCCGAAATTCACGGTTTTCTCGTATATATTAATATAAAAAATCCGTAGTTTTCATAGCTGTTCTGACAAATGCCACCTAATGAGACTAAAATATCCTTTTTTTCTACATTTTAGAACATTTAGAAAATCGGTATTAACAGGATGTATCTAGATTTTTTTTTAAAGCCCACGTGCGTCAATAATTCTTATCGACATTCACGCCGATAAAGAAACATTCAGAGGAGTATTTAGTAGTTATAATAAAGTTAAACATCGATTCGGATGCTAACAAGAGTTGGATTAGCATACTTTGAAAATTGAGCGTACTACATAGAAATATATTGTAGCTAAGAATTATCTAACAATTTAGCTTCGACGAAGCAAAAGCCACAATTAGTTAAGGCCTTTCCCTTTCACTCTCCTCCCCCCCCCTTAAATTCCGAATCGTAACGTATTTTAAAATTCATGAATAATTGATTTGGATGGAGCGCAGCACTCGTATTGGGCGACGAGGAAGTTAGTTGACAAGGTGAAGCATGTTAAATTACGCATTATGTAAATTTTCTCGGAACCCGCCCAGATAAGACTCGACGTAGGTACGGAATTGGACTAGACTGTCGGCGAAGGAATTCGAATGTTGACCACTTTTCCTATTTCGTTATAAAACTTTTCGAAATCCTCTCGGAATGACAGAGAAATAAGAGAGTGGGAGAAAGAGAGAGAGCTTTTAAAACTCTCCTAAGTGAAAAGTTGCTTGTTTTACCCAGAAGTTCGAAACACTGAAGAGCTTTATGAAAAATGGATCTTTTTAGACGTTTCCGGTATTATTCCGCTGTTGCCGCAGTCGACTTCTCTTTTAATCAACCAATTACGTGGAGAATTAATTATTTTTGTCTCGATATCATTTTTAAAAAACCTTACGCTATGCCAGTCTATTCTTTACAGTTTGAAGTGTCAGGATTCCATGTACATATATATTTTTAACAAATTCATTTTTAAATTTGCCATAGATCTCAAGCATATATGTAGTACCGTTATATTTCGTTTAATAAACAATTTAAATTTTAGGTTGAATTTTCAGTTATAATAGTTAAACGAAATTGCGTCGACGACTGTTTCTAACACCAAGTTGATCTTAACAAACACAAAAAGAAAATGATTAATAAAAATAACTACCGTTTTACACACTCTTAAATACGCTAAACTCACGTAAAGACAATCTAGCTTTGCTTTAAAAAAATAATATAAGTTGGGTCGTTGTGATAATTTTTTCCATATTGCTTTCGGGAACTTAAGGTTCATTTGTATGAATGATGAGACTTCTGCTTACCTACATGCAAAACTGATTTATATTAACATCTTTATAAATTCATTTAATTCAACGAAACAATAAATTCATCTAAATATTTGTTTGATATTATCCTCGAATGTACTTTTGTACAACATTTAAAATAACAAAACTCCCTTCATAAAGGAATGTCTTCACTAATTTTAAACACTTGAAAATGAATTCGCGGCATGAATAAGAGTATATAAGATTCGGCTAGTGAACTCTTAAGCGCGAGTATTTCATTCCATAACGAAATACTTCGAAATGGAAATAAGTGAAGAGGGGCAATAAAGAGAAAGGGACGTGCCTGAGGAAATGGCGGGCTTTGTAGCAGAACCGGGGGCGGGTTACGGAGGCGGATACCCTCCCTGAGCGGTATCCATGACAACGCCTTTGAAGCTGCGGGACGCAGTAACGTGTATTTGAACCTGAAATTGATGTCTGAGGCGTTTTATAGGAGGAAAAATTTCCCTTTTGGATCGATTTGCAAATAGGGTCACCAGGTTAGGGTGATTAGGGATATTTATCCGTGGTAGACAATTATAGAGGAAGAATAAAGGTTAATAGGTCTTGTAACGGTGGGTACGGATTCAAGAGAAACTCCCAGCAACAGAAGGGATAGCTGATGGTGGAATATCTGTATCTCCTGGGTATTTTATTTATTTGTTTTGATCATAGATTTCCTTTACTAGGTTACTGAGTGTTTTTACTTGTTTTTACACCCTCGGGGGATAAATTACATTAAAAATTTCCTACGTTTTTGGAGCACTTCAATTAGGTTTGTTATGATATGGATCTTGCGAGCAGTAAATTATGAGGTCGAAGTCTAACTTTAGTATATCCATAACATTGAGTGTTATCCTTGAATCTTTAAAGGCGTATAAAGGATTAAGTTGGTGGCATGCTTCAGCTATAAAATAAAAGTGTATTTAGATTATTAAACGTATATAATTGTGGTTATCTTCAGCATTTACGGAAATTTAACGCCAGTGCAGCACTAAAATTTAATATCAGATAATCCATATGTTACAGATCAATTAAAGGGAAGGTTTAAAATATTGTTATTTGTGAAGCCTAATCCGTGCATCCATTCGCGAGTCCGCACCAGCAGTTCCCGCTCTGTATTTTTAGCTGTATCGAATTGCTTTAATAGGAGAGACACACTATATAACAACAGACCATTATCAGTCGAGTCATTTTCGCGAACCAATCTGAGATGCCAAGATCTGAAAACTTCACCATTCTGCACTTAAAGGGAGAACGGTAAAATGTCGTTTTATGACCATTTCGATGCTGCGGGATATCCGAAAAGGTCAAACGGTATTTCGCCGACCTTGAAGTAGATGGCGTCGACAGTGTTGTGGGTGGAGCGGCAACATAGGGAGAGAGAGAGGTGGGGAGGAAGAGGGGGAAGGGATTTGATCCAAGGGACCGTAACACGCAGCCACTGATCGATGAACCGTCATTCCCGGAAGATTGAATCAAAGCGTCGTTTGTGGCAAACGAATGCTGATAGAAGGTCCGAAATGAGATTGTTGCGACCACGTTTCGAATAATCTCCTACTTCGTTGCGCTCCAGGTACAAAAAATAACAAAAGACTGCGGCTGTACAATGGATGGCGCCCATTATTATCACGCCTGGAGTTTCCTAAGAATCGGAATGACCAGCGGGACCGAGCGAGGGAGTTTATATGGCTATTAGAGTATAACAATTCGATTGCGGTCGCTTTCCGGTTGCTAATAACCTTTTTCCGAATTTTTTTATCACTTTTAAGTTATCACAAAACTTTCGTATTTGGTATCTGTATGCGTAACGTCCAATTGGATGAAATGCTGCCGAAGTTGCATAGTGACCAAAGGAGTTGAGTTTTTGGTTGCTTGATAAGTAGGATAAAATAACAATAAACGCGCCTGTGCTTTAAGTTTGTTGATTAGATGTCAAGGAACTTTCACTCGATGAACTAATTCGTTAAATTTTACCCTCTCGTTATTTAAATGGAGGAAAAGAAAAAAGGAAATATTTCTTTCAATAAAGTCGGTTTAAAAACCTTATCATCCCACAGTACACTTCATTATGGTAAAATGACACTTTCCTCTTGTTTATAAGTTTTGTAATTGTTGATTTATAGAATCTCACACATACATGCACGCAAACACTATATAGATAGACATATACGAGTCAATTGTACTATTTCGTATTTGAATAATAACAATCTGATATTTCAACATATGATAGTAGTTCATGATGTCTTTTTAAATTACAGTTCATTTAAATGCTATAAATATAATTGGATTAGAGCCATTATAATTTGTCTCCTTCTTTGGAATCGTGATTTTAACTTCAGGAGATTTGGATTTTCTGCACTACAAAGAATACCACAGGGTAACTTTTAGAATTCCCCTATGTAGTGGACGCTTTATTTTTCAAATCGATTTTGTTTATTTATTCGATTATTTTCTGCAAAAATATAAAAGGGTGTCATCCTGCGTTGCCTATCAATCAGGCTTAGGTCATGGACTCAAATTCGGCAGGAAATTCATCATACCATCGGTTGACAAGAGCTTTAAAATTCCGGCTGGCCTTGTTTCGCTCCACCATACGTGTAGAGCCTCAAAATAGCTGTAGAAACCTCATAAAAACTCGGTCATCGAGTCCGTCATCCATGGGCTCGTGACGTCATCTATAGCCTTAAATTTGGAGTCGAGCAATTTTCAGACATTTGCTTCGATCGCATTTTCTCTGATAAAGTAAACTTCGCCCCTTTCTCCATTCTCTGTTGTAATTTTCTCGCTTATTTTGTTAGCGTTTCATTCTTATAAATTTTTTTGTCAATCATTTTATTCTAAAATGTAGTCTTCGTTTTCATTTACGTTTGCAGTTCAAATGAATTTATATATATGTGTGTGTGTGTGTGTATGTATATATAAAGTATTGTAATTTTTATAGAACTACCAGGCGAATGAGCCCGTTCAAAACGGCCTTTGAAAACAAACAATATAAAAATAAAACCAACAAAACAATGATAAAATTATAAAGATGAATAAGATTGGAAAGGGCTACAAATGAAAACGATGGGATAGTTTTAAAAAATTAAGAGGAAAACAGTCGTATACCTCAATAATATTATTTTAGCTATTCTATAGCTCTCTTATAACGACGTTCCTTGTAAATACTCTTTCGTTTAACAGCAATTGCCCTTGATTATCTTTATCCTTAACCCAAAATTTCAAATTATGTTTGTCACGTGTTCTAGTTATGACTGCATACAGCTGTCCATGTGAAAAGCAATATTTAGTACGTAATCACTATCAATCGTTCAATTCCACTAAACAGCAGTTAAGAACAATCTCAATAGATATCTCAATACACACGCAATCAGCGCATATACCTTATTTATTTAGATAACAATGTAATCGTTGTTTGGTTGGTTACCTTACAATTGGATTGACGCGAATTAAAAATAAACAGCACGAAAAAATTATTTTCATAATATCTGTTCTATTCAGATAATACGAAGGCACAGCGCAAGCAGCTGCCTTTAATATGCAGAAAGACTTCAATAAGACAACGAAGGCACGTTAAAACATCGTCGAATTATTTCAAACATTAGCATGTTTTAAATACGTAATTTACCGCATTTATCCATCCGGTACTTACGTATTAACGGGGAGCCCAACTTAATACGTAAGTATATACCAAATTCGTCTTCTGCGCATGGGCCGTAAGTTTTCAATACTACTATACCGATTGATTTCTACCAAGATATCTGTAGTCTACAAAGGAATTATATCTCGCTTGACTGTTGCGCCGCAAATGGAGAGGATATTGGCAAGCCTTCTGCTTGCTTTGTTTATATTTTAGTTGCCACCAGAAATTAAAATGTGATTGTTTTTTCAATTGTTATCTACAACAAATCATTTAAATGTTAATTGGTTTCTTTTAATGTTCTTAAAAATTAAAACATGATTTAAATGGTATTTGTTCCTTATTTATATTTTTAAGTTGGGATCCCCGTTAATACGTAAGTACCATCCATCCAATTTACGTAAATGAATATAGGTGCGGCCGCAATTAGTTATAGAAAGTGGCAGGAGGGGCAGCACTAATTGTCTAGCAAGTGCTGCCCTCTCCTGCCAGCTTGTGTAACTAACTGATGAGACCGTCCGGGGACACACCGACAAAGACATTAACACAAGAACGTCTGAACATGGCGTACCCTCTAGAACGGCGGACGGGACAAAAATGTCCCATACGACAAAGTCGTACAGTCGCAGTACTAGGTTCAGTTTTTATGAACGTTGTAGTCTCTACATTACTAACTGCATACTTTAGCATGCTGTAGAATGTAGCGTTGCACCGTACTCAACTGAAACGCTCTAGTAAATTAGCCCGCAAACTGCGCTGCAGGAACAAGTTCTAACCTGCATCACACTGCGCAAGCAAGTGGAAGGTGGGAGGGGGGAAGGGTGGGCCTAGAAGTTGGACTGGCGAAAGATGAGAGGGGAGGAGGGGAAGGGCATGCCATAGTCTACAACAATGTTACAAAGCCGCCTGCATAAGAATAATATCACAGAGAATGTGGAACAAAGTAGTAACTCATTTTGGGACAAAATTGTCCCATCCGCCGTTCTAGGGTAAAATGGTTTTATAATCCTTAATATTGAGGAGGGGATGTTCAAAAGTGTAGAGTGGAACGCAACCCTCAAATGATTAAAAGTCACGAAATCTCGACTAAATTAAACCGGAATCACAGAAACTGTAGGGGACGTAACATCAGAATGGGACAAAATTGTCCCGTCCGACGTTCTAGTGTTAAGCGTTTTTTATAGGAGATTTTTGCAGCGCAATTTTAATTTCTTTCCTTTGTCATTATAATCATTTTCACTACCCAAGTACGGCTACACTACTCAATACCCTAATTATTGTAATAAAATTTTATTGTTATCTTTGGATTATTTTTTAAAGTTATGTTTACATTTACATGTTCATGTTCACTATAGTTTATGTCAGTTACTCTTATTGCGCAGTTAATAATTAAAATTTAACATTTATTGCAATTTAAATGTAAATGAAGCTTGAAGACTATATAAAGATATACTCAACGCATATAGTGCCGTTTTTTATTTATATTAACATAAAATAATAATAATAAACATAATTCGGTTAACTTCTTAAGAAATTTTATACTATGATTTTTTTAGAAAAATATGCGTTTTAAATATTTATTGGGTAGAAAATTTAATTTTAACGACAAAAAAGAGGCCATTTTCAGCAGAAAATGTGAATTCATTATATATTCTTTTGATGAAGAAAACTCGTTTTTTTAACCTGAAAGATATTAATATTTAGTGGCACTCTTACCTCACCAAGGAATTCCAAATACAGTTGATAAAGCATTCGTAGCCTCAACCTATACCCAAGTGCTCGAATACCTTCTCTCCTACCAATTCACGTGACGAAGGTGAAAGTACTCGCTGGCGAGAGAAATAAAGAAGGCAGCGAAGAGAAAGACAAAAGAAGAAAGGGTCGGATGGGGCAGGGGATGGAAAGTGAAGGGGAAATTGGGAAGATTTAAGGACCGGGTTAAATCGGGTGGTACTGAAGGGTCTTGGCAAGGTGGTTTAGCATTCCGTGGAGGAGATTCCAAGCGATCTAGGGGGTGGTTTCCGGGGGAGAAGATACGAGGGAGGACACTTCTAAAAATCTGGCAGCAGTTAAGAACTTTCCGATCGAAATTGTGTATCGAGGAATAGAGGGACAGGTCGCGGTTCTTAATAATGCGTTATATATATATATATATATATATATAAATCCAAACTTTCACAAGCTTTATATTCTGAATTACACACACACACACATATATTCCTGTGTGTAATTACGGAGACGGATGCATATATGACTGTACGTGCATGTGTTTGTGTGTGTGCGGGCATGTTTGTGCGTATGTTAGCAGAATGTTTCAGGAAAGAGTTCCATATTTCTGGACGTGTGAGGGAGGGGAGGGGGGGATATACGAGGGTAAATCAGAAAGTAAGGTTCACTATTTTTTTATATTTTGAATGTAAACAATTTACATTGCGGAACACATGGAACAGATATAGGCACATATTCAGTATATTTTTCAACATAGTCGACTTGTCTGTTGAGACACTTATCATAGCGGTAGATAAAGGAATCGAAGCGTTGGTGGTAGAAATATGCGTCCTGCAGACAATCAATGCAGCTGGTTATCAGGCCTCCCTACGATAATGTTGCGCGATAATGCCCGGCCGCACACTGCTCATGCCACAGTGAATCTCTTGAACACTTGGCACTGGGAAATTCTGCCCCATCCTACCTATAGTCCTGATTTGGCACCATCGGACCTACGCTTCCAGTCTGATGAAGGCTTCCAAGAAGAGGTCAGACGTTGGCTACGTCTGCAGGACGCATCTTTCTACCACCAAGGTTTCGATTCCTTGATCTACCGCTATGATAAGTGCCTCAACACACAAGGCGACTATGTCGAAAAATATACTGAATATGTGCCTATATCTGTTCCATGTGTTCCGCATTGTAACTTGTTTACATTCAAAATAAAAAAATAGGGAACCTTACTTTCTGGCCTTCCCTCGTGTATATATATATACACACACACACAGGGCCTGAGAGAGGTGATATGGGGCCCGGACCAGTCACAAATGTGGGGCTCCACCCCACTCCGAAAGCCATACATATATATGAATAAAATCAATAAAATATTTAAGAAACAGATTTTTTACCTTTTATCGAAAGAAACTTTAATGTATATAACAGAACCTATTTACATTACCGATTACAATGCTTCACAATTTAAATATAATTCACATTTACTTGAGATATAATTTGACGACCTGTATAACATTACCCGAATTGAAAATTGGAACGAATTAAAATTATTTTTAAAATGCTTTTCGAGTTTTATTTTTTGCAAATTTCATTATTATCGTTGAAAAATCTATTGTCCGCGCAACGTCGGAATTTATGTGAAGAATTGATAGCCCATTTAATCTTTCTTGAGACGTTGTAGATCTCTTAAAATTCTTCACTCTCTTCATAACGCTAAAACTTCTTTCCGCAGAAGCAACAGAAGCGGGTGGGCTCAAAAAAATTCTAAGTGCTACAGACAAATTTGGAAACAACTCAATTAAATTAGTTTCCAATATGTTCTGTAGCAAATTCGCTGGAGTTGATTATGAATTAAAGTTTGTTCTGTAAATTTTCTTCATATAAACAAGTTCATCGCATATTTCGTGTGAAATTTCCTAGGCATATTTCTGTTGTAATATTTGTGCTCAGGCTTTTATTTGTTAGCCAGTTAAATCCTCAAAAGTCCATAGGCTTCCAAATAAGTTGCAGATTTCGCGCAAGGATTAAAACGCCGTGTCAATCCAGATATAACCGAATCATTAATATATCTCTTTTCTATCTTCTTCTCTATCTCTACATAGTCCAACCATCCCTTCCCCTTAACTGTTGATCGGTGCTTATTTGCGCCAGGGTTATTTGTTCAATATATCAGAATAAATATATTGAACACATAATCTTTAGAATAAATTTTGGGGGCCCGGGCCAAATGGCCCTACTGTCCCCCCTCTATCTGGCTCTGTATATATATATATATATATATATTTATATATATATATATTTAGGGCAACTAGGTGTTGGAGAGACACATTTGTAGAGGTTAGAGCTTTCGGGATGATCCCTTCGTCAGCACAAGAGAGACACAACTTTTCCTTCAACACCTAGTTGCCCTAAATATCCTTACTTACCTTTCCTCTTCCGTAGTATTTATATATATATATATATATATATATATATACACACACATATATATATATACATACATATACACACACACACATACACAAATATGTATTTTTGTGTGTACACATATAAAGTTTGAGGATGTAAAAAGAAAAGAAATGCGACGCCTACCCTCACAATTGGAACAGAGGAACTTGAGTGAGGAAGGGAAGCTGCCTGCGCAAGATAGGAGCAAGTTTGTGTTTTGGTTAAAGGAAACGAAAATAAAACAGGAATTCTTTCCGTCTTTCTGAAAGTACATATCATGAATGCATGGCTCGTGGCAGCAGAAAATAACTTCTTCACTCCTGTAAGAGGGAGGGTGCTGCGAGATAGTTAATCTTGAAAAAGGCATTTATGTGTATGAATGGCTGGAACATATGCGGTGAAAGGTTTTTCTCGGTGTGCTGTATCTCATAATTTTCTTTTTTTTTCGGTCTTGTGGTCGTATGTTGGCCGAAGGCTATCTTCATCGTGATCATGCATTGTTTCATACCAGACAAGGTTATATTTGGAGACCTAGAATGATGAATAATTCATCCTTTTGATTAATTTATTGTTGTAAAAAATGTACATATATTTTATACGTATTGATGATCTTATCAATTTCATTAGTTTTTCGTATAGTACACGTACGTCGGGGTATCGACTATTTATAAATTGTGTGGATGGTCAAACGTATGTATATTGAGAATCAAACGCGGTTCTTATTCACTTGTTTTTTACCAACGAAGTTATTCGTGATAAAATATTTTGGCGAAATAATATTTTTTTAGGTAAACGCATTCTCATGTCATAAATATCGCTGGTTCATAAAGTTATATAATTATGATTCGTTCTTATAAGTTCGTATTCCGAATCGGATCGAGAAAACTCCGGTTGTATACTTCCTATTAATGAGAAATTTCCTTCACAGTTTGCGACTTGTATAATAAATTTTACATAAAATTTTATTTCATTATCACTAAGCTAAGTTTCGAAAAATATCTTATATTTTCTATTCGTAGCCATTCAGTGGTGAAAACTCAGCGCGAAATAATGAAAATTAGGTACTGTCCTGTTATACCCCCACAAATAAACTGTCCTATAAAAACATTATCACGTTGCTAGGGTCACGATTAACAATTGAGGGAACTACGTTTTATTTGTAGATCGAGTTAATATCAGACCTGATTGGCCGGTCTGGACATTTACAAACCCAATCACCGGACAACGGGGAGGGATACTTTGGTCCCGGGCGAGGCGAAGGGCGCGGTAGCGCCCGGAGACGACTACCCATTAAAACAAAGCGAGCCGAAGGCTCGTCAATATATCCTTTCAATGTTATATCCTCTTGACTGTTGCGCCGCAAATGGAAGGATATATTGACGAGCCTTCGGCTCGCTTTGTTTTAATGGGCAGTCGTCTCCGGACTCTACCGCGCCCTTCGCCTCGCCCGAAACCAAAGTATCCCTCCCCCTGTGTCCGGTGATTGGGTTTGTAAATGTCGAGACCGGCCAATCAGGTCTGATATTTAAGTATCAATGCTTGTAAGTTCATCTCCACGTTACTATGTTTCTTATTTATTTAACGTTTCCTTAGCGATAATGTTTTTATGGGACAGTTTATTTGTGGGGTATAACAGGACAGTACCGAAAATTATTTCACCGGGACAATCATATTCTCTATAATAAAAACGTTGTTCTGTAAGGAACGCAAGATGGCCGACGGCGAAATGTAGTTCTCATTCTGCCACATGTACGTCAGCAACTCACCTTTCTTTCGGCGAAAACGACGGGAATATATAATAAACACTTTGTTTGTTTATGTAACGGTTTATACGATAAACATTTAGTTTATTTTTTTGTCAATAAGGATCTCCAACGCAATGATCCATTCAATCGTCAAGAGAACAGTTTACAATGTTGAAATAAATTGGTGATTTGTTTTTGTTCAGATAGTATTCAAAGAAATTATTCCGCTGATTGATTAATTAGTTAATTTTTAATTTAAATCTTTTAAAGAGTTTTATTTACATAACGACGAAGAACATTATTGAGGATTCGAATAAGCTTTCTTTCTTCATATGTATGTACAGAGTACAATTTTAAAACAATCATAACGTTAAGTGCACGAAATTTAATTATTTTCGCTACGTTATGTATGTATATATATATATATAATTATTTCCCTGTCTTTGCACACCGACAATTATATGTAGCATTGACGAGAACAAGGTGGGAGAAGAATATCAGAATTTTATAGCCGAAAATAAAAAACAAAGGCATTTACTAAACAACAGAATATTCACCAGAAATGTAATATATGACGAAATATTTCATATGTAATAGTGTGCTATTAATTATTTTAAATGCAAATATTAATAATCAATCTATCTGTAATTCTTCCGTTGATATTTCAACGGGAAATTATCTAGTTCTGAATAATGTATCTTGAGATTTGCCCTCGGAAATCCAGTACGTTTCCCTCCCTGTTATATAGACGGCAACGACTTATCCCCGATGATCTTTGTTTCAGACCTCCTCTGTCCAGAATAAAAGGCCAGCCAAAAAAATTGGTTTCTGAGGACCCTACGTTTCCGATAAGGTCATAAGTAATGGCCTATTCCCCATGTATGGTCCTTTTGGCACCCGATATAGGACCTATAAGTTGTAACGGCGCCAGACGATTGAAGCACATAGTTTGGAGTTGATGAAATTGATGGAGGTCCACCGAGAGCCCTCGAGGCGTTAGGACCTTAGCCGACCATAGAAATCTCCTGAGGGCAGGAGAGATAGGTCAGTGCTTGGTAGGGGAATGGAAGGGAAGGGATTTTAGACCGCGAGATAAATAGCCAGAACGTTGCTAGCTGCCTGAGTACACTCTTGGAGTGGGAATGAAGCGCGATCTCCAGACACTTCTGATTTCAACGATTCCGGTCAGGAAATAAGAGAAATAGGATTCCCCGCCGGTTATTTATACCGGTTTACCTATCGGGAAAGGTGGTAAGAGGATGTAAGTTAGTGGAGGTTAGGCAGAGGTGGGCGGGGGACTTGTGTTTCGGGGGGTGTATAACAGTAGGCGTTTAGACTGGCAGCGTAGATTAGGCGTAATGGGAGGGGGAGTGTAGGGGGTAGCCTGTAGGGAAACATGGTGTGGTGAGGGGTGGGAGTGTTGTAGAATGTAAGGGGAAGCGTAAAAGGCGTATGGGAAGCGTTGGGAGGCGTATTCGACGGGGGACGTGGATTCGTAAGTGGGTCAATCGAACGCTGTCGAAGAAAGGTTTCATTTTCTGATTTAAAATTTAGGTTTCCTCGTTTTAATCGAAAAAGTTCTGCGCGGGAAGTGGCGAACTTATTTCCGCCGGAATTGCTTTTTGGGTCTTTTTATCTTCGCGCTGTGTGGGTGTTTATGATTGGGAATTCGACCCGACTGTATTTCAGTGAGATGAAAGTTGGATTTTAATACGCATTTCCCCTCCCGATACGGTAGGTCATGAAATTTCCGCTTTCTCTTAGTTATAATTTTTAATGTGGTTCGATTTTACGTTAACAATATTAAATAGCAAATCTAATATAAGAATTCCGATAAATTATGGATTACGCACATATACATATTGCAAATTAAATTTTTATTTGCATATTATTCATATTTAACTCAATACGTTTTCATAAAGGACCTCAGCATTAAAAAAAACAGAGATCATAGATAGCTTCTTGTAAGTTAGAAGGTTATATGACAAATTTATGGAAAATTTTGTCGTCTAATATAGGAAATATCACATACTCTGGTCGTATGCGTTATTATATGCGTCAGTGCGAAATAGGTAAATAGAAACATAGGATGCTAAGAAAATCCGTAAGTATAACTCGAGTTTTGATTTCTAATTGATTTGTACTATGGAGCAAATTATTAATCATAATGATAGTCTAATTTTAGCTGAAAGTATTCAAGTTGCGATTTCCCGAATCTTAGCACTAATGAAAAGATTTATTATACGACGCGTTTCTGTTGGATCTGGTGTCTATAGCGTGAAATGAGTTTAGAAATTTGATGAGGTGCGACGGAGGATACGGGTAGGTTAGGATTCTGCACGCCGGAAAGGGAGCAGGGAGTTTATAACGTGGGAAGTTCCAAGTTCCCCCCGCAGATGGATCTCTTACCAAATTAAGGATACGGTTAATTAACCTATCGTCAAGGGTTAGGGAAGGGTTTAATCGAGTTATGCAACTGTTTATTAATTGAATTTCACGTTCTTACCGGAGTCGAGGATAGCAACGCAATAAGGATTTTTACTATAATTACTGATAATTTTCTAGTAGATTCAGGATCGGTTAATCGCGTGGGCATTTTATTAAATGCTCGAAATCTATTTGATACTGTAAGAAAATTATATGCAGCAACATTTTATTGGGCTCATTGAAAATTGTATTTATTTATATTTGAATTAAACACATACGTAACCGAGAATCAATAGATTTCTGACCAATTGAGTTAAATTTCATATAGTGTATAGTTTATATAGTATAGCTGTTCGGAAAAATTCAAATAATCGAACTCGATATGCCATGTTGTTCCAGCATTCCAAGTTGCATAACTCCCTTTTGCTCCTTTTGCAAAACAGTATCTATAAAATGCAATTATTGTTACTCCTAATCTGTCAATAGAAACTTATATTGGAATCAATTTTTTATCGATGCCGCAGTGAACCCAATTCGAAATTAAATATGAAATATATTGAATTATATCTATAGTATGTGACCTTCTTGCTTTGAAATAATCGCAGAGAAAAAGAAATAAATGCCAGTAATTTTTGGTAAAGCAGATTTTAGAAATATTTTTAACGTCACGGAATTTTTATTTTTTCCATAAAAATGATTTTTAAATCTCCCATTTCCAAATAATTTTATAAAATATCGAGATAAAAGAACTGAGTGAATGTATTTTCGCCTGCATTCGCAGGTATCTTATTGTATCGAATTGGCGTTTCATCTGTTTACCAGGATCTCTCCGTTTAAAGCCTGTATAAATATTATATGAAGTCTGTGAATGCAAGTATTGTAATTAGTAAATGGAAATCTATGAGAAATTTAGCGCCCTCTGCTACGAAAAACTGGGTCGACTGCTAGGGTTTAAATTAAATAGGGTATTAGCGAAGGGAGCGACTGTGTTGACTAAAACATAATCTAAGTAAGACCGGAGGACCCTTCTCGGCATGGAACATTTAGGCCACTGGGCATTTTAACCTTCATTGTTAAACATTACACTGAACTCGACGTACACGCTTGCCATTTCAAGCAGCAAAATTATACAGGGCGTCCTTTACTATCAGTATTGGAATTCACGACGTACTTTATCCACATCTTCGAAAAACAAAAGAAAAACGGTGTGCACGCTTGGTTTCTACTCCGCGGAACGAAGAAATCTTGGGAGGATTTTCCGTGCGACGGTATTTCCTCATCAATCACTCCGCCCCCGCCTACCGACGCCCGCAAACACGCACAGACACACTCACAAACGCCTCTCCTTTTTTTACTCCGGTCCGCTTCGCTTTCTTTATTCCTAGTCGGGTCTGTTGCGATGTTTAGAAGATAAATGTATCTTCGATTGAGGTATCGCCGCTTCCCCTTCGTGGAATATCGGATGGGTGGTACCAAACGCGTAGAGTTACAGTACGCGCGTTGAAAAAGGTGGAGAGATAGATTTGTGAGACGATTCTGCGTGTGTCAATAACTTATCGATTGATGTTCTTTTTTTTTTGGATCGCTTCAATCTCTGAATCTCTGAATCTCGGCGCCGTATCCTACTAAAATATGGCGAAGCGTTTATTTTTCGATTTCTCGCAAACAATTGATCGGAATATTTATGCGTTCACATAACCTTATGAACTAAAGTGTCCGTTTAAATCTTCGTAAGCAACATGGTGGCAAGGAGATACTTGAAATTTACCACTGAGGCATTCTCCCAACGCTGAAACCGATCGATCTTATTCGGAAATAATTTTTTATCTCAGGATTAAGTAGAAGGTCATTATTTATTATATAAAATTAGTATTTTAGTGGAAAGTTCAGAAATTTGTATTCGTATTTATGGATTACATTTATCGATATTGCGGAGCGAAGAAATATTTATGATTTCGATTCGTCATCGACGTACTCGTTCACGAAAAATTAAATTTACATGATTTCTTTCGGAATAGCTTTATTTGTTTACCATAAAATCATAAAGGTAATAGTGAAATAGATTAGTAGGTTTGAAGTCATAAGTTAAATTCAGTCATTCATTTACTAATTAAGAATTGGCTTCAATGAACCATATGTTTTTAACAACTTTAATAAGAATTTGATGATTTAATGCAATCAATGATTGCTAAAGGTATCCCATTTAAACTACACCAATAGGACTTCTGGGCATCGCCCAAGACTCCCATTTTGAACCGTCACAAATCGAGGACACTACTCTAATGGCGGATAGTTCCCTGAAATATTCATTTCTGCTTCATTTGGAATCCCAAGCTCTTCGTTCCAATCCTTCCGTAACGCACCATTCGCCTCTTTTAAAGCCGAACTGTCGTCTCTTTCTGCGCTGGAGATCCCGTCGCCTGAGCCAAATCTCCCACTCCTACCCTTTATGAAAGCCTCCCTGATTGTGTCGCCTCAACGGCCCTCCTCAGTTTCATTTTCAGCTATCTAAATCCCTCCGTCATTTCACGGGAATGAGATTTGGATGGCTTTACGTTAAAAAAAAATCTCTATGTAAATTGGAAACGTTCGGGAAATGGCCGTCCGAAAAAAAAACTCACGCGCCTGAACCGGGCGTGGTTCATCTATGGCGACCAATTGGATCGTGATTACGGGACTAGGCAGAACGGTTTTTTTACCGTCGGATTCTGCGTGAATCTTTAAATGAGATATATTTTAGAGGTATCGGAAAGCATTTCATAGTACGGTCATGTGAATTAAAGTGTTAAATTAAAGTTGCAATCGTTTAGTCCTGAACGTTTTGTAAGTTTCGTATTAGACATTTAAAAGATTCAACGTTAGAAATTGTAATAGCTTTACTTTACCCTTGCCTTAACCTTTGTTTTATTAGCCTATACCTACAGTGCAATTTACAAGTTTATTTCGTGGGAACTTTGTTTTTGCAGCAAATGTTGATTAAAGCAACTGGAATGTTTTTCTCAGATATGGATTAAATTTAAGGCATTTTGAATTACAGTAGGAAAATTTATGAATTATCCTTCAGAAAGGGAAATGTTTTACCTCTTAGGATGGCCATCCAATTTTTATTCTTAATCAATCATTGAATCGCTGTCAGCAGAGATTATGGCCCTCCATTGAAAGTCGACAAATTATCCTCTGAATAGCGAAATGCATTTCTGATCATTTATTTCAATCTAAGAATTTTCGTCTCAGTGTGCCGAAAAGTTTATATTTGATTATTTAAAACATTAAAACAGAAAGCAATTGCGTCTATGAGGTTCTTAAAAATTTAAATAAGAAATGAGGAAAATAATGAATTCGAAGTTTTATTGTTGTAATTCTGCATATTGTTTTAGAAAAGAATCTCGATTATATGGATAAAATTCGAAGAGAAAACTCTTAAAATTGATAGCTGAAATCCGATGCTTCATCGATTTTGATGGAATAAAACAAAAAGTTCATCAGAAACGTCATCCGGTTAATATGTGAGTCCATCTTTGTTGCTTTGTTCAAATGCAGAGTGCATTCTTTAATGATCAAAGTCAAAACTCGAATATGTATGTATAATTTAAGATAATTCCATAAAAAATAGGACGAAATTATACGATAAATTGAAAGAAATTACTATAAATACTATTTATCCATCAACTGAAACTATACGTATTTCCCCTTGTTAGATATTATTTCAAATTAATGTATATGGGGTGGATTTTCAGAAAGTGTAATATGCTCGATCGTTAAATCTGTTTGTAGCAAAGGTCATGGAGTTAAGTAAAACGCACTATTGAAACAGTAAGATGCAAAAATCCAATAAAAAATAGTCTTTTCTGTTTTATCGTCCTGCGGAGACAGAAGGTGGTTTTAAGTGTCACAGGTCTCTATCCGCGTTATCCGAAACGAATCAAATCAAGTATTTTACGAAAACTGTTAAGTTGACTTGTGTCCGTCTGTCGACGTAGCCCCCGAGACTCTGAGACGACGAATACGTGACTTGAGATAAAAGCGAAGAGATTTGGGCCTTAACGTCCCTCTCTCTCTCTCTTCTCTGTATTCGCTAATGATGAGATTCGCCGTCGGATGGCCGTTTGCATTAATACAAGAGCGAATTGCACTCTTTTTGGCGAGAGGAGGCGGATCTAGGAAAAGGAAGCGACTCGGCAAAAGTAGTTATTCGCTACATTTTTCATCAAAACCAAGCTTCTATCTGTTTCAACTTTTGGTTTTTACGCAACAAAATACCTATCTTATTTGTGTTATAATATTTACTTTCACCAAATACGAAATTAATCATAAAAATTTCCTAAGATTCAACCAAATTTAAGGAATCGAGGGTATGTATAATAATCCGTCAGTGCTTTTGTTTTTTAAATGTCGAAAATGATTTATGTATTTTTTGAGTAATAGAATAAACGCAGAAGAAATTTTTTTAGTATATTAATAGTAGACGATTCCCAGGTGTTTCCATACTCTAAAATACATAATATTTTGAAAAAATTTCAAGCACTTCACTAAGTTTTCGTGACTATTTTGCATGGTATCTCATCCTGTCAACAACCGCGGAAAATTCTATTCCCGGTCATTTTTTCCTCTATACTCAGCCGTGCGTATCGTTATTTCCATTGCCAAATATTCCTCATTTCATTATTTTTCTTCAACTTCTCTATACGGCCGTAGAAAGAAACAAGTTTTTAAAAACACTACCAAAATTTTGAGACCACCGTTAAGTTGGCGTCGATGTCATAAAACTGATAATTTTCCAAAATTATGAGCTCCCTAACGAAACGAGCAAAAAAAATTAGAAGGCGAACATTTCACATATATAGGGGAGTGAGTTATGTAGTCGTTCGTCGTCGGGAAAACGGTTCGCGGTGATTGTTCAGCGAATCTCGCTGGGATTGAAAACTTATCCTTGGTCTGAATTCTTCCTCTCCTTTCTCTTCCGTTCTCACCTCGTCACCCACTCTCGGGTTCCTCATTTACCGCCCATTCTTTATCCGTTCGCGGTGCTATATACGCCTCTCTCTCTCTGCCTCTCACCCCGCCTTCCTCTCTCGTCTTCTTCCCCGTTCCTTTCAGTTTCCTTCCTCGTCGATTTCTCGTTCCTTTCCCCGCCCATTTCCCGTTCCTTTCCCGTCATCCCCCCCCCCCCCCCTCCCCCCCTCCGTTACTTACCCACGCTTTTCCCGTTCCTTAACCCCAACTCTCCCCCACGTTCCTTCCCGCTCATCCCATTTCCTCACCCGGCTATTCCTCCCAACCCCTCTCCACGTCTCCCGTTTCTTCTCGCATTCCCTATCTCGCTCCTCCTCTCAAAATCCCGGAACCGTCTTCTTTATCTTCTTCCGCTCTCTTCGACGCTCACCCCTTATCTTTTCCTCCCCCCCCCCCCCCCCCCTTCATTTTCCCTCCCGTCTCTTTCTCCGAGGCATCCTCTGGCCCCTCTGCGCACCAGCTCGCTTTAGTTTTTTTTTTTTTACGGCCCCCTACGGGCAATGGTGTGAGTTTTAAGGCCGTAGGCGTGATGAATCGTACTAGGGATGGATGGTTTGGGGGAAAGAGAGAAGGGACGGGGGAGTTGAGCATAACAAGACGAGGGACATAAAAAAAGAAACGAAGGCTTGAACAGAGATTTTGTTTTGTATTTCACTTGTGTTTTTCTCTTTTTATACGTGCATATCATGTTGTTATTGTAGGAGGGGGTGATTGAAATGAATGATAAACATTACTTTAAATTCTGTCTTTGCTTTAGTTCATATCGGGGAAAGGTGTTTTTTTTACTTTTCTTCCTTCGATATAACGTAATTTTCGTGTGAAACATTGGGTCCCTTACTCTTATCTCACCATGAAAACATTTTTTAAAGGCGTCGCTTGCCGACTCCTTATCACAAAATTATCGCGTGTTTTGAGGTCAATCATTTATTAAATACAAACAAAAACAAATAAGTCTGCGAAGATATCTTGGTTCTGGCTTCGATAGGTTCTATAACTTTCAACGTCATTTTTATAAAATGACACATAATATTTCGAGGAGAACAAGAACGAATACCGAATACTCGATAAAAATTCAATCTTTGAGGTTGAAATAGTTGTCTATGGAGTGACAGAATAAAAAGGGGATTTCTTTCTGGTAATATTATTCAAAGTAAATATCTCAGTAGACTTTTAATCAGACCAGTAGAAATGGTCACGCTAAGGAGAAGTTCAGCTTATTAGATAGTAAAAATATCCGCGAGCATGGATAACAAACAAGGAAAGGAAATTTTAAGTTTTATAAACAAATAGATTTGATAATGGTAACATATTTAGGATCTAGCATCATAATCAATATGATAACAAACACTAATGGTACATAGGAAGGGGTTTATTATTGCTAAATTCCGAACGATTGTGTTGCATTTTTAATTAAAGAAAAATGCTTTAGGGAATAGATACCGTGCAATATAAAAAATGCAATGGAATGTTTTTAAATGCATTTTACGTATTTATTTTGTGACTGGGTGACACAGGTGATTTTAGAGTTGCCGCGAAAAACTTTGTAATTGAATAAAAAATATGGGTATTGTGGCAGGGCAATACTCTTTCTTCTGATACAGGGGTTCCCAAATTTTGTGAAGCCACGTAACCTTTATATTCAAATGTTTTTTTCTTGCGGAGCCCTAAGTAAGAGATGGAATGCCTAATCGTAATAAATTAACTTTAAAATGATTATTTATATAGCTTATGTCTCTTACAGTATACAGTTTACAAGTGAGGCTCATGTTTTCTGCTGTAAATAAGACAAATAAGAACGTATCGGCTCTCTATTACGGAACCCCATTTAGCTTCTGCGGAACTCTTGGGTTCCGCGGAACACAGTTTGGGAAACCCTGTTCTAATTTCTTATGGTGTAGTACCAACAAATGGATGCATCCAGGTGTTGCGATGCCCATATGTATAAAATAAAACGGTTTCAAAGCTGCGGAATTCTGTTTAAAGTTCAGGAACCACTAGGTTAGATAAATTTCTTTTTAGCTAGAAATAGCCATTTGTGAGGAAATTTTCCAGTAGACAATTTATTCTCCATTTTATATATTCTAAGTGATAATCGCTTAAACGTCTAAGAGGAAAAGTATTATATTTTCTTCCTAGGAAATTCTGCTCTAAAATGTTGCATAATGATTTTTAAATTAAAAGTTGTTTCAATTTAATTATTATTGGTTGAAGTACCGTTTCATCAAAGTTGTAGCAATCGACGTAAATTGACAAGAAGAAAACTGGTGTATTGAATGTTACCTCGAATTTACAGCGAAACGTAGAGGTTTGTGCGGATTTTTAGATATCGTAGATCTTGGTTCATTATATTCTCTACAGTACGATCTCAGAATACAGAATTATGTACATATTTGTAAACCTGAAAAGGAATTGATTAATTTGTTCAAGTGAGAATAAGGAAAGGGCATTAGCGAAGTAGGTCTTCCTGGAAACTACGTCATTGTATCATCTGAAAGATAAATACAGCGAGAGATGCACAAGAACAACGTGGGCCGCAAAGATAAACAAATGAAGGGTCATAAGGGTGGATAAATGTAGACGCATCAAGTAACGAACGCGAAACGTAGGATAGAAAGATCTTACTCTTTTTACTTTCCAACCCGTACAGCAAGTGCTTCGTTCTCGAGATGAAAGACGCTTTTCGGCGAAGAACCCAGTAGACGGTGTAAAAATAAAACGGCGAAGATTGTTAGGGAAGGCGGCGAGATGACTCGTATCGGGTAAATAAACAAAAAGAGAGTAAAGAATATTGGGTCGAGGTCGATATTTCCTCCTTGAGTTAAGGATGGCAAGAATATTCTCGAAGGTGTTTTTTTTTACGTTTCTCCCTCTCTCCTCTGCCTTTATGGTTGTTGCGGTTTACTCCTTATCGCGTTGGCGGGCAGCGGCAAAGTCACTTTCGTAGGAAATGCGGCCTAAATCACCGTATTTTTCGATTTTCTTTTATTTTGGGTGGATTTCCCATGACTTAATGGTTAACAGCTCCCTTGAGGGCGAAAATGGCAGATTGCCATGTATATTTTTCGTATGAGTGCCAAGGTCTTTTTTTTTGCCATTTTGGTGTTCATCTCGAATGATGTACCGAAGGTAGTTTGAGGACAATGTAATTTACGAGTTTTATTCATAGGTTAGTCCCACTTGAATGTTCAGATGTGTAGAATATGATTAACAGTTCAGTTTAAATTTGATTGTTTATTTTATTAAAATGCATTTCAGTATCGCCGTTGGTAATGATAATATTGATTAAAATAATTTAATAATTGAATCGGAATTTTTATGGACCTTAAATCATTCTCTCGCTGCCACGTTGATAACCACAACTGATTTACTTAAATAACAGGAACACCACGCTACATTTGAACCAATACTAAGGAAATATAAAAATAAAATTCTCATAAGAGATTGCACTATAGATTTTATGCATACATTAAATAATCCATCTAGCGTCAAAACTCAATTTAAAATAATTGAAGGCATAACAACGTAAAAAAATGGAAAATGCTTCCACTAAGCACCAATCTGATTTATTTTTAGAGAAAGGAAGCGATGCTGTAGAAATTCAGCGAAATGAAAATAGTATATGCACTCCTCTCCTGGAGAATGTAAAATCAATAGGTTCATAAAGCGAGGCCCTGTATTATATATTTTTACAAATTTGCTTTCTAGGGATCCAGCCTTTTGGTCTATTATTGATTACAAAATTTAGCGTTGTATGAAAAAACGACACAAAGATGTTGATGTTTAATCAATAAAATTTTGATTAATTGAAATAAAGACATGTATTTGTAAATTCACTTAATGCAACATTTGGAACCAAACTTCAGCTCTGGTTTATATTTTTTATGAAGGAAACACTTGAAACCGATTGAAATATCCATGCTATTTCCTTGGAAAATTCATTTAATAACGGTAAATATTTTTATATTTTTACGCATGACTACAGAGAATAAACGAGATATTATACAAGAAAACAGCCGAAATCAAGCGCGTTAGAAAAAAAGCGAGTGAAAGTATAGCATCCATCCGTGAAAATGATAGGAAAATCAGCATCGAAGGGAAGGGAAATCGATCGAGTCAAATCGAAAGTTGTAAAGAGAAAGGTAGGAAGAGGAAAGAATGCGAATAAAAAAGAGAAAGAATAAATATTCAGAAGAGAAAGGTCGGAGAGCTGCGCCTCTTTGACGATGCCACACCCTGCGTATCGTTTCACCCTTCCCCTCTCTTTCTTTCGCCCTTACTCCCTCTTCCTCACTCCATCTCTCTCTCTCTATCTCACTCTCGTTCCCTCACTCTCTTACTCTCACTCTCTCTATATCCTCAAATTCTCTATCTCACTCATTCTCCCTCGTTCCATCTCCTACTCGCTCCCTCTCACTCGCTCCCTTCCCCTCCCTCCCTCCCTCTCTCTACCTATCTAACTCTCTCTATATCTCATTCCCTTCCTAGGTTTTTACCACAGATACTTAGTGTTCTTTTTTTTAGAAGTTTCCAAATTTGTAACTCAATCCCTTAATTGTTTTTTTTTCTATTATTCTTTTTTCATTTGTTTAGTTTCATGTATTTGTCTTCTGTTTGTATGTTTATGTTATTATTTTTATTGACATTTGTAATTCATAACGTAGGGTTAAATGTAAGAAGGGACTATGTAGTCTCAATTTCGCCCGAAATAAAGTCGTTTGTCTGTCTGTCTGTCCCTCTCCTTCACACTCTTACTCTCATTCTCTCTGTATCCTCGATTTCTCTCTCTCTCTATCTCACTCACTCCCCCTCACCCCATCATCTCACTCCCTCTATATCTCATTCCTTCTCCCTCATTCTCTCTATATCCTCAGTTTCTCTCTAGCTCACTACCTCTCCCTCGCTCCCTCTCCCTCACACCATTTCCTCCCTTTATACATATATCTCCTTCTCTCTTATCTATTTCTCTGCCTTTTCCTCACTTTCCCTCAATTCCTTCCTGCTTTCTTTGGTCTCCTCTCCCTGCATCTTTTTCCTCTTCTTCTATCACTCTCCCTTTTACCCCCACCCTTCCTCGCCCCATCTCAAACCTACTCCTCCACAAAAACACTTTCATCCACACACATTCTCCTTTCTCCGTGCGACACGGATGGAAAAGTGGATGAGTTTGTCCCCATCCAACGAGATCCAAGAGAGCGATGTTTTCCAAATCCCCCCCCTCTCGCTGGCTAAACATCCCAGTAGAATAAGTAAGGGAAGGTGCCGGACCGGACCTCCCTTCCCCTTCGACCCTGCCGCCTACTTCATACCACACGGTAAGGACGAGAAAGAAGCCAGATCGGTACTACAGGAGAGAACTAGGACGAAGGAGTCATTCTAGTGCGGGGGAGAAGGTTGGCAGGAAGGGAATTCTACGTTGCGGGATTGGCCTTCTGGATAAGGTCTTCCTCCTCCGTTTCCCTTTCCCTTCCGCCTATTTCGCTTCCTAGGGGATAAATTCTGTAGCGAAGAAAGTCTCCGTCGGCTGCGACCGAAGACGAAGGGGAAGCCGTGTCCGAGGTTAAATGAAGATCTGGGAGGGTGATCTCCCCTTGCACCGCTCTTTCTGCGCTATAAGAAGCTGGCTGAAAAGGGTAAAGGGCTTTAGGGTTTTCGAGAGGGAGGATGGCGATGACTCTTTTGTTTTTGCCACGTGCTCATATAAAGGGGAGCGTTAGGAGGAATCTTACGGGTGAGGGTAAAAAAAAGTGATCGGTGTCTGGTGAAATATGTTAGGGAGAAGCTCTCGTAGGGAGCAAATTAGCGCAGGTTTAACTTTTTTTCTGATACAAGACACGATTTTTAAGATACTAGGATAATTTTAACAAAATGTTTTAGAGGAGCAATTGTTAAGCTTAATATTTTAATTTATCTGTCGAGGACATTTTTGTGTTAACTACGTCGTGTTCTTTTTTTCAAACTTAACTAATATGCCAAGTATGTACGTATGCATTGATTTTCGAATGAATGCATTAATCATCTTTTACGGTATTTATATAGAGACGCATAAGATATAGATCGTATATATGTATAATTAAAAACAAAATAATGTTATCAGCATTGTGGTAAGCTGGCAGATGGCGATATTAAAGTAGCACATTCTGTCAGAAATCGTCATCGGTTTATGAATATTAGACCTATTGTTTTAACTCGACCCCACCTTCTCCTTTAGTTGTATTTTCTTTCTCTGAATTGCTTAGACTGTGATCTCAGATTGCGATAACAAATTTCCGTGGTTGTCCATTTTTCCTATTCCTTTTACCACCCACTTTTGCAAAGTCGAATTACTACGGTTGGGAATTCAATACAAGATTCTCAATTTACAGGATTTTTTTTTCCAAACAACCCTATACGGAAATACCAAGCACGGACTGAAATAGTATCTCTTAATCGCTTTGCCTAGCTGAAAGGGAGTCGTCATAAATAATGGTGGTAAGATACGAAACATTTTGCTCTAATCACATACCTTTCGCGCGTAACCTGTTCGCCGTTGCTTGTGATATTATCAGTAAGAAGTGAACTGACCTCAAAAGGCTCATGACTCTCAACTAAACCATTGTGAAGGTTCCTTGACCCTTTCCCATTCTCAGCGGATTAAGTTGCCCGTCCCTTTCCCAGAGCGGGAGAATTCCGTGCACTCAAACAGAGTGTAGGGTTAACCCTTCGTGGCATATTAGCGCTCAGTTGTTGCTTGTTTTAGCCGCTTTATATGTTGTCACTGATGCTTAACTTAAAAGAATTTGGGTAATATATTCAAGATAACAGTGTGGAAACATTCGTTTAAAAATTAGAAGCGAATCGAATAACAATACAGATACGGTAATTCACTCATCCCTCGAATTGTACCGTTTCATTTAACACATACCGTGTTTAGCACGGTATTCTTTTTGCTAGAAATTTTAATATTTTGTTAATAGATGATCTACAGGAAGAGCTTGACCAGTCATTAAATAACCTTGGAAAAGGAAAATTTCAGAATGTGATGCTTTCAATAAATAACATTCAAAACAGGAAATGAATTATAGATTCGTTGTGACGATTGAAATGCATTTGATTACATATACGAACTACGGTATTGAAGGAAATTTTCTAAAAACAGATGCGCGTATCAGCTGTCACCAATATGGACTCACCGTTGTAGGAATGAAGTTCCAAAAGCAATTTGCGTTAGTTTCTCTTTCCGGGGAACGTTCCAGTTCTACGATCTCGAAAATTGGTGATAGGAAAATCTTCTCAAAAGAACGCTAATATGTTTTGAACCTCTTGTAAATGTTTTCATTTAATACGAATAATGCATTTCTTATTTGACTCCTTTAAAACTATTCCAACTTCTGCGGCATTGGGCATGAATTTTTAATTTTAATATCACGGATAGTGCCATCCTCCTTATGGCAATTTCATACGTGCCAAAGCAATTTCATTAATCTATACCAGTGGTTCTCAGGTTTCAAATCTCTAGCTCATCTGAAAGTGCCTCAATTTTTATTCTCGTACGGGGCAAAAATGGGGCAAAGTAGCTCCGGAAAATTGGAATTCATACATTATCAGATGTTATACATCGGTTTTAACCGAAAACCTGTAATCGTGCCACTTTTCAAATATGTGGCTCATATGGAATTGCCTTGTAAGTTTTCTCCTCCTATGTGGCAATATTAGGACAAAACCACCCCAAAAAAGGGGATAATATCATTATCGGATTTCTTTCATTGGTCGTAGTTTAATATTAATGGCATTTACAAAATAATAAAAGACAGTGTCACAATATCACTTTGTCATGCAATGCTTTTTGAAGCTTAATATCTCGCAAACGACTTAACCGAATTTTATGAAATTTTCAGGATAGCATTATGATATAACAACAAAATGTTTTAATGTATCGAACTCGAGATCAAAGGCCCAGGTTCGACTCCAGAAGATAATTTCCATTTCCCATAAGGTAACACGTAAAAAGGGACATTTTGACGTGCAGGCTTCCATTCTTTTTTAAATTAACATTAGAAAGAATTGACCTACAATCTTCGGATATAAACCATTTTTAAGAAAACATTATAAGGTTTCTTATTCTGTTCATCTTTTTCCGCCTACAGTTCGAAATTTCTCAATGTAAACGTTTCAGTCACACAGTTTGAGGAAATCTTGCCATTTTAACGGGATGTTGCCTTGCCTACCAATTCCATTGTTAGACCTCTATATCATGTTGTTAATTCAATCCTTATGGGTACAAATGTGCTTTGAATGCTTTTAATACGAGAGAGAGGGGGAGGAGAGAGAGGTAGAGGGGGGAGCTAGAGAGGAAGGGGGAGAAAGGGAAGTAGAAGGGGGAGGGGGAGAGAGGGTGGGAGGGAGAGAGTGGTTGTGAGAGGGAGAGAGGGGGGGAGGGAGGGAAAGAGAGGCAACTATTTTAAGTGTAACTAATTAACACGTAAAATCGGCTTTACGACGTGCTTGCTTTCATTCTTTTTTCTATTAAAATTAGAAATATTTGGCCTCCATTCTTCGCATATGAACCATTTTTTATAAAATATTATAAAGTTTCTTATTCTGTTCATCTTTTTCCGTCTACAGTTCGAAATCGCTCAATTTAAAAGTTTAACTCACATAGTCTAGTCATTTTAAGGGGATGTTGCCTTGCCTACCAATTCCATTGTTAGACCTCGATATCATATTGTTATTTCAATCCTTATGGGTGTAAACGTGCTTTGATTGCTTTTAATACGAGAGAGGGGAGGGAGAGAGAGAGCGAGAGGGGTCAAAGGGAGGGGGAGGGAGGAGGGTGAGAGAGGGAGGTAGATGAAAGGGGAGGGGAAGAGAGTGGGAGAGGGGGAATGAAGGAAAGGGAAATGAATTTCAATACAATTTATGTTTCTCATGCCAATTTGATCTTCATAAATAGCTTGAACGATCGAATCTTTACTCCCGTTGATATTTCAACGGGCGTTACACTAGTTATAATATGTCTCTGATTCCCATTAAAAGCTTACACATATAAGAGCATTGAGCTCGTTGCCATGACAGTCAATTATTGGAACCCAGAAATATTACCACTTTTTTCCTATGAAAACTATATATTTACGCTAATTCTATATGGATTTGAATTCTGCCTTCAAAAATAAGAAACTACGTTGTCTATTTCTTCAGATAGTTCAAGTCCCGAGTTCGAAACGTGAAGAGAAATAATTTAAAAAACAAATATATAAACCACTATACCGATTTACGTGTTTTCCTATGGAGCATAAAAGGGGCCAAACTAGCTCCTCAGAATTGGAATTTCGACAGTTTTGGATTATTTCCTTCGGTTATGACCAAAAACCTGTAATCCTACCAAATTTGAAGTTTCTAGTACATCTGCAAGTACCTCATAATTTTGTATCCTCCTCCTATATCATATGTCAGAAGCATCTATATATGTATTATAGATATATTGTATAAGTCACTGTAGTAATAAAAATTTTATTATAAAATTATATTTCTTATATTAAATATAAATATATTAAAATTAACAAATTCTTAATTTTGAAGATTCCAACCCTCAATCATACATAAAAATTTGACTTATAACCTCTCCCTAACCTAGAGAAACCAATTTTTCAGGATAAGTTATTACATATGATAGCTATATGTGACAAGAGTTTGACTGACCGGAATCAGCTGTTGGGGGCTAAATTTGCCCCATTATTGCCCCCATAAGAAAAGCACGTATATCGGTGATGAGGTTTATATATTTGTTGTTTTTAATTGTTTCCCGTCAAGTTTCAAACTCAGGACTTGAACTTTGGAAAGTTTAGAAATTTTAGTTTCTTATTTTTTAAGACGGAATTCAAATCCCTGTAGGTTTAGCGTACATTTTTAGTTTTTATCGGGAAAAAGTGGGAGTTTTTCTGGGTCTCAATAATTGACTACCATGGCAACGAGCTCAATGCTTTTATATGGGTAAGCTTTTAATGGGAATCAGAGGACTATATTTTAATGTCATTAATATACAACGACCATTGGAAAACATGTATTTAAAAATCGCCTTATAATATCAGCTTTCGCAGTACTTTCCTACAATGTTTTATTTGTTGTTCATTTTGTTTTATTTCTATTTATGTTAATTTTTATATTTAGATTAAATGGTTTTAATTATGCACAGTTTTTAATAAAAATACCAATCGGTTAGTTGCCTTTGAACATATGAAATTTTTTAGCGAAACTTGAGTTTAAAATCTGTGTAATAAAGTTGATTTAAGCATCTACTGTTTCGCTAATAAAAGAAAGTTATCCCCCTACGTATGTACTCTGTATGTAACGGTCGAATGACCTCTCTATTGTTTTATACATATTGTATCGTAAAAAAATAAATCATTGCATTCAGCTTCACTTTCAAACTGCGTTACGAGATTGCCGTGTATTTCTCCATTGATTCGTAACTAGTTTCTCGATGGAATCTACTCGCCTTTAAATTGGACAACTTTGTTATGTTACGATTGCAAGCGGAGTAGCATGTGACATATATATCTACTATAATATATTTTGAACCGTGTGTTTGTGTGTCTGTGTGTTTGTTGGTTTGTTCATGGAACTCCTCCTAAACGATAAAAACTAGAATAACCAAATTTGGTACGATTCTTACAAAAATCTTAACTTAGTGAATGGTCAAGGTTTGGTCAACCGGGATTAATCAGTGCTGCCAATACAGGGGATTAACTTTTTCCATAAGATAACACGTATGAATCCATTTCTTGACATGCAAGGTATTCTTCCTTCGAGCATTAAAATACGTAAATATGGACCGATTTTTTTCGTTTTTGCGTTATTCGACGAATGAAACTCTATACTATACTATTCCTGCAAAGTTTAAATGTTACACGGTCGAAGTTCTTAGAAAGACGCTATTTGTTTCGAAATTTTGAGGATTTTTCGTACCCTTTCCGGGCGTTGCCAAGGCAGCCGTCATTGTTACCTCCAATTCAATTAGTTTCAATAAAGCTTATAAATAGACGAAAGTTTAGCGTTATTCGATTCGGACTTTTGTTTGAGCAACGAAACGATCGATGTTTATGGATAGCAACGTCAATATATACTGATTATTATTCAGGAAGCATTTATTGGTGAAAGTACTAGTAATTGAACTTTCTTTCGTCTATTGAATACTGGAATCTTACATTTTTTGTAAGTAAAATCATTATATTCTACATTATAATGTTTATTAATGTAAATAAGCTCACGTATCTGGTGTACATTTACCGGAGTCAGTGTTCAATCATGGACAACTGTACGTTGCTTTTTCAAGGCGTAAAAGTAAATATTTCAGTGAGGCATAATTACACAAGAAATGATTCTGGATTTGGCGAAAGTAATATGATAGGCAATAAAATTATCGTTATATTTAAATGCAATAGGCTCGGAAACGGATTCTTACAAGTAAATGTGGTTAATTGTTAAGAAAAGCTAATTGTAATTTAAAAATTATCTACTATATAGGTATTTTAAAGAGTTTGTATGTTGTGCTGTAGTAGTTTCAAATCCGTTGAAATTCAACGGGAAATTCTGCTAGTGTGTGTGTGCGTGTGTGTGTATGTGTGTGTATAATTAGTGCAGATGTTAAAGCTGAAAAAATACAGGCAACGTCTAAGACAGGATAAAGGGACAAATGTTTCTCGAGAAGACAGTAAGAAAGATGTGTCCTGAATTGTTTGCAAAGCGTTCACAAGAGAAAATAAATGTATGCGGGTGACATCCAATCGGAATAAACGTATGCGTAACTCCGTAGACGTGGGAAAATAGCATGACAAATTAATGGTTCACCCAATGAAACCTCGGATAAACACGACGAATGTTTAAGATCTCAATGAATGGTGGAAGTAATCGTGGAGACGTTTTAAAAGATTAATGTTTACAGGTTGCAATGACAAATTTAATTTAAATCTCTGTAAAACTAATAATGTTTTAAAATGAGTAACAATTTTGGTTATATTAAATCCATACTTAAGTGATGTAGCGTATATTATAAACTTATGCTAATAAGTTTATAATATACGCTACATCACTTAAATTAAAACAGTGGTTATCAAATAAATATCGAAATAAAAACATGCTAATGTTTTTATTTCGATATTTTTTGATAATCACTGTTTTAATTTGTTTTTTTTTTAGGTAAGTCCCGTTTGTGATATTATTCGAAAATGGAAATGGCGAGAAATCCTTAAAGGACAAATGAGATTCTTATCGAATTTCGTAACATATCATTTTCTTCGTTTTTATCTTTGTCATTCTGTTTGTCCTGCTATACGAACGAGAACAACTCGAGAACGGTTGGCTCGATTTTAACAACTCTTTCAGTGTTTCGTCGAAGTGACACCTAAAAGGGATTTGGGTAATCACTGTTTATAATAACGGCTCATTATCAACTAGCTTTCTTCGTTTAGTAATACATTAGTTATCGAAGAATCCTTTCTCTTATATCTAAGTTCGCAATTTTTACGTTTTATATAATTTTGGTATTTTAAAAAATTAATTCAAGTTTACTTTTTTATCGATTTGTAATTTGAATTTTTTTTTATTTCCAGTTTTTGTAATCCTTTCCTTTTTCGATAGTATGGTATATATAATCTGTGAGATTCGTCAAAGTACGTCGTGTAGAAAGCGAAACGCTCACGCACGCGCACACACACCGCTCACTTTCTGTTGTCAGAATAAATCCTCTACGATTATTGCAACAACCAGGGCCTGAGAGAGGTGAGATGGGGCTCGGGCCAATCACAAATGTGGGACCCCACCCCACTCCGAAAGCCATACAAATATATGAATAAAAAACCTTTAGAATAAATTTTGTGGGGCCTGGGCCAAATGGCCCTGCTGTCTCCCCCCCCCCCCCCCCCCCCTCTATCTGCCTCTGGCAACATCACTTTACGCGTGACCATTTAACTACATAGATTTTTATCGGCCAAGGTATCTTATCAGGATTTTGACCCGGTCCTGAAAACATTGTCGCTATCACACTCCAATTTCCGCTTCCCAATTAACCCCGTCCTTCCATTTTGCGCGACCTCTATAATAAGGAGCGGAATAGGGGGATGTTTTCCAGAATAGGGAAAGGGGGGGGGGGGGGTAGTTTGGCGGGAGGTATATGGTGTGTAGCGGAAACGACTCTCGCCCCCCACCCCACCCCACTCCCCCGTCCGCATGAATAACTTCCGGGGCGTAGGGCATGACGTACAAGAACGCAAAGAGAGAGAGAGAGAATCGCATGAATAAACGACTCCCTCCCATACCCTTTCTTTTCCTCCCGCAAAACCCCCTTTTCATGCTCACCACACCCCTGCCCACGCCATCCTCTCTCTCTCCCTTCCTCCACCAAACAGTCCTCGTAGTGGACACCGTAAACACGAATGCCTCCCTCCCATTGTTCAAGAGAGAGAGGATGCTAGCATGGACAGCCATTCCGACGGGAAGGAAGAGTTTTGGAAGGGGTTGTCTGGGGAGGAAGGGGTGTGTGGAACACAAAAGGGTTTATTGTGACTATGCACGCGATGGGAAACCGGAGCCATAAGGTCGAGAAAAAAGAAGTGGAGGGCGCGGTAGGGAAGGAACAAGTGGGGGAAGGTTAAGAGAAGAGAGGAAAGGACTCGGGAATAGGCGAGTATGATGGCGTGGAGGCGAGGGAGTTTAAAGGGGGTGGTGGAGGACGAGGGGAAAAAAGTCTCTCACAGCCTTTCACTCGCGTAGTTTTCTACTGTTTTCTCTCCCTCTTTCTGTTCGAGTTTGCAGTGTTTCTGAGGATGTGGAGGAGGAAAGGAAGGACGCCAGAACATTTACCCTTTTCCTTTCCAAGAGCCGAAGAAGAGAGGTTGAGGAGAATGTAGATGCCTTCCTCCTCCTCTCCCCTCCCCCACGCCCATTCCCTCCTTTTCCTGCTCGTAGTGCCACTGCGTGCTCTTTCGCCGGAGTTGTTAGTTGCAGATCTCTGGGATCGTTGCGCTCCTCCTCTTCCTGACTTGGTTTCTTTCTCGCGCACACTCTCTCGCTACCTCCCCGTCCTCTCTCCCTACCTCCCCGTCCTCTCTCCCTCTTTCTATCTATTTCCTATCATCTCTACCTATCTCCAGTTCCATAGTGAGAGGAGAGTTGAGATAGGTTTGGGCGGTCAAATGGGACGACGGGGAATGGGCGGTGGAAGAGGGCGGCACTTATCCCCTTTACTTCTCAAGGAGACGCCCTTTTTTCGTCGTATTCCCTGCTGCGTTGAATATTCACGTGATCCCGCTCATGTAGACGCGCATTAGTGTTGGTGTATACGTATGCGGGGGTGTATTTGTTTATGCGTGTGCATATGCGTATGTTCGTGCGTATGTGAAATGTATATTAATACGGACTAATTTTTTTTCCGATTCGGTCATTCAAAAATGCGTTTATCGAATATCGCGATATCAGGTTTGGACAGAATATTCAGTTTAAATTGGTAGTGCAGAAAATCTCGTTATCCGTCTTGTGACTGATTTATTTCAATGATCAGTAACTACATTGACTAGTCGCGGATTCATTACATGCTTAAAATTTACAATACAATTAAACATCCTAAATATTTATATCTAAAATTTCGTTAACGATCGGGCTATTTAAAGATACAAACTATAGTGCTGAAAAACAAACGATATTATTCTGAAATCTACCAACTCTCAATTTAAATTTGATTGCCAATTGTCAAGTACCATGTTTATAAGGACTAAATATTTACATTTTAACTTTTTTTAAACGCAGCATTCCATTTTGTGCATTATTTAATACAGTTTAGAGAAAAATGTGATAACACAAGTTGGATTCCCATGTAACAAAATGATCAGCCATTTTATTCGACGTTTTTATTCGAATTTTAAAATTTCCTTAATTTATTATTGGTTCTTGAATGGTATAATCAGAACACCAGTAGTTATTTGTGGAACCACACAATAAAGTAGAACGACTCAGCATAGTTATATGCAACGCTATAAAAATAAGTAGCAAATGAAAGGAAAAGGCTGTAGGGAATAGTTAACCATTTTATTGGAAGATAATTTTTTCCATAATTTTATATATATTTTTGTGTTGGAAAAGCTTTATTTTTAAATTTAACAAAACGCCGTTTTCAGATTCACTCAACTTTATTTGCATAATAACCTTAATAAATGCATCATCTTCATTGACGAGGTAACGGACCTGACACGAAGAAAATGGAATCTTTCGCGTAGTCCCTGCTAAATAAATAGCTCGCTGCAATTCATTGGGATCTCTGGTGGCCCTAAATAGACTAAGAAACGGGAACGCCGTCTGATTTTTTTAGTCAGTTAAAAACGAACAACGGACGAGTTTCTTCAATGATAGATCGTGTTACGTAACCATCACTCAAAAGATAATATCCGACTCTCCGTTGGCAGGAGAAGGAGGATGTTTTTTTAAAGAATCGACAACCTCGTATTTTGTCCAATAGGGTTGTTGGTTTTGTTACAGCTATCTCTTCCTACTAAGGATAACGTAGAAATACGGGCGCCATATTTATTTCTCCTCTATATAAATTACTCGTGCCAGGAACAAACGTTTTGGATGTGCCGTTTATGAATCCCATAGTTGTCATTCGTTGTTTACAACTTAGTTTTGACTGTGGGTAATATTCCTGGGAAAGGGGTCGCCTACCTGCGTTTCAAGAGATGCATTCGTCCATCAGCCCTTTTAATTTACGTTACTGAGTTCTTTCGAAACGTCGTTGTGGTAACATTATACGCATGTGAAAAATAATAAATGCCCGAAGATTTAACATCTTTAAATTATAAACGTAAGATTTAACGGACAATTAATATCTCATTCGCTATTTTCAGTTGACGTTTAGCTAAGATATATATCTCAAACTACTTTAATGTTCATTCAATATTTCATTCACGCCAACACGTTGTTTCTGGCAGAAAATTGCACTAGTTAAAAATTTTTAATTTGGCTCAACCTAGGACAGAAAATTTTCAATATCCGTAAGTGTGTGGACCCTAAGATTTATGGATCGCTCAACTGCATGTTCACTTATACGAAAACACTTACGATGCTTCTATACCTCCTATTATAGTTTGTTTAAAAAAAAGAATTGCGCAGATTTGATTCAAGAAGCGTTCAGTGGTGTTTACATTGAGATTTTCAAAACCGTCGGTGCTTCTATATACAATAATTGACGGACTAAGTTTTCTGAATCTATATAAGTGTATACCGTGCCTGATGATCCACTTTGCACATACTTCGTGTGAAATGGGATTGTTTAAAAAAAAGGTGTGAACGTCTTTACACCTTAACTCCTATAATATCGATCTCTTTTGGGCGAAATACCGATGTGCCGGTATTTTTTTTGAGTCTCTATCGAACTCTATGAACTCAACCGCATTATTCTGGAATGTAATAGGGAATAGTCGGCTACAGGGGCGGATTGGGCCGCCGGGACACCGGGCAAAGTCCCGGTGGGCCGGTGTTGCTCCTGGGCCGGGGCCGCCTGAGTGGTTGCTGCCTCGGCCAGGAGCTGTTGCTTTTCCGTATTCTATTGTTTCTCAAACTATGGGCCGCGGCCTCCTAGGGGGCCGCATCATTATTTTAGTTGTTAGGTGGGCCGATATCCGAGTATTTGTCCGGGCCGATTTTTACTCCCAATCCGCCCTTGGTCGGCTACTATGTATATGTTCATTAATTCTCGTAAATATTAGTTTGCTGTAAATATTTTTTTAAAAGTAGTTATTTATTCTTTTTCTCAGTCGTTCTCCGGGTGCGTTTACAGCGCTGCTACTTTTGTACCATACACTTGTTTTGTTATCGAGAGGAAATCACGCTGCGTGTCACGGTCTTTAGTGAACGTTTATTGTGAGTAGTGAAGTTGGCGGACGCGAGTAAGTGAAATTTACCTTCCGCAGTCGTTGAGAATTGCTTCACTAATTTCCGCGCTGTTACGTGAAACCGCGAACATTAAGTTCTCAAAAATTGAGAATCTGCTGTGCTGAACATTCGTTATTAATTCGTTTTCACGATGAATATTTTCCCTCAAATATATTTACGAACGTTTTAGAGTGCTTCAATATAGATTAATATGCTAAAATATAGTTTGTATAGTTTATTATAATTTGCTAGTATTGAAATTCGTGAGCAAAAACACCTTCTATGTAATCGAAATTACTTTGTTTATTATATTGCAGTGGCCATGATTTTTGTCTTGCTATCAATTTTGATTTGCTTAGTACATCTATATGCTATATTACCTCAATAAAAATAATTTCATTTTAATACTGTATTTGATCCTAATTAGTGTTTTCAACACTTAATCTAGTTATTATATAATCTTTTCTGACATCATTGCGTTCAAGAATTAAAATCTGTATTTCTTTGAAAAATCATATATATATATATATTATATATATATATATATATAAATGAATATGTGTGTGTGTGTATCATAATTTTAAAACTCGAAAACTACAGATCGTAGAAGCAAGAGAAAGGTATCATTTTAACCGAAATAATGAGTACGGTGGTATAGTAAAGTTTTTATATCGATTTAATTGGCCTGTCTAATTTTAAAAAATATTTTCTTTTTTTATTTTCTCCATTTGAATAACATAGGGACGAGCGCAACTTATTTTTCATTTGAATTTTAAAATTACTTAGGAACACGGTACGAAGTTGAGACTTGAATGGTTCTACGAATAAAAGAACAAAGTATATTTTTATTGAAGCAGAATCCGAATCCTGATCGAATTAGCATAAAAATGCATTTAGAATCAATAAAATACGTGATTTTATCAGTTTTATTACAATAGCCGTTATAAGCTACCATGACAACTCCCATTGTCGCCAAAATTGAGAGTTCAATGCATTTATATGGGAGAGAGGGGAGGGAGGGGGAGAAGGGAAGGAGAGGGTGGAAGGGAGGGGGAGGGAGTTCATACGTTATTTTCTTAAGATTTTCTTCCTTCATTCATCTAAATAGGAAAATGCGGAGCGGTTTTCTTCATTTTTGCTTTATTCGACGGGTATAACTGTGTACTATCTTATTCTTGCGATGCTTACATGTGTATATATATATATATATATATATATATATATATATATATATATATATATATATATTTTAGATTCACTAAATCCGTTGAAATTCAACGGGCACATATATATACACACACACACACTAGCAGGAGTGCCCGTTGAATTTCAACGGATTTAGTGAATCTAAAATATATATACCTATATATGAAGAGAAACCTGTGATCAATTTCCATAATAAATCTCATTGTTTCCATGAGGAGGCGGAAGCTTAAGGACATTTATTAAACTCTCATTGTCCTCAATCAATACCTAATAATATGTAAAAAGCCGTTGTTCCCGGGTACATTAACAGAAAAAAAGTAAATGTTATTGCACTTGAAATGCGCTAGTCCTAATTATTTTTCAATACGAATGTTTTTCTCAAGATCGCGAAGAAATTGTGCATATATTGAGAATAACAGTGTTGCTAAACTTCGTACATAAATCTAATCTCCTCAGGGACTTTACATTTGTGCATAGTAACTATAAAAGCAGTGATATTAAGCCATTTAACGGTGCTATAAATTCAATTTTCGGAGTCCTAATCTTGGGAAGTAAGAAACTGTTGGCTTCCCATAGAAAGGTCACTATATAATTTACGAGTCGTTAACTCTTAAAGCATGCATTAAACTCGCAGCTGCCCTCCATTTAAACTACCAATAACGATAAGTAACTGCTCCATAACTAAGTTGTACGTTATCCGCGGTATTTTCCCATGAAGGATTACGTTCCACTTTTTCACAATTTTCAGCCGAGTGTTGTACTCCCCTCCTCTTTCCACCGTCTGCCTCCTCTGATTCCGCGCCTTCTTGATTTTAAGACGAGAGATGAAGATGAAGTTGAAGGGATACAAGATTCGCAGAGAGAGAGAGGGGGAAAGAGAAATTTAGGAGGAGAGAGGGGATATAAGTGAGCCTGAGTGTCGAAATGTATACAATCTTGTAGAAAATAACAAATTAAGAAAGGAAAATGGCGGGAGAGATGTGCCGCGTAAGAGTAAAATGGAACGGAAGGAAAAATATAACGGGCGGAGAGGAAAAGAAGGGTGTAAATAGAGAGAGTGAGGAAGGGAGTGGGAGGCGGAGTGTGTGGGGCCTCGGCGTAAATGGGAACAGTGAAAATGAGATTGGATGATGAGAGTTTCCGAGCGAGGGGCATGGGAGGGAGGGAGTAGGCGTAGCGGAGAGGTGACTAGGATTGAGACGGGAGAGTAGGACCCTGGAGAGCGAGAGGAGGGGAAGTTAGGAGGGGAAGGGGGGGAGGGAAACGAGTTGAGAAGGATGGAGGGAGAGGAGATGGGCGACTGGGAGGGAGGAAGAGTGGGATAGAGAGGTGGAGGGAGATGGGTGGTATAAAGAGGGAAGGAAGGAGGGAGAGATGTAGGGAAAATAAGAGGAATAGAAGAGGGAGGTTCTAGAGAGAAGTTAAAAGGAATAAATAATAACTTGCCGATAGATGATAGGCGGTGTCAGCTTACCTTTTAGTGTAGTATCGTATACTAAGAATTATATCACGGTGTCATTATTTTTTGGAAGATATAAGCGGAAAAATGAGTTACTTTTATCTAACGCCTTGTAGATGGGGGTAAGAATAGGCAAAGGCTGGGTAAATGGGTAACACATACGGAGATAGACAGAGAAGATACGGAAAAAATTATTGACATCATTATTTTTGGAAGTTATTAGCAAAATAAATGAGGGAGTTACTTAAAATCCTTTTTGGTAGGTGGTAAGAATGGGCAAAAGGCTGCGTGTTAGAGAAGATACAGAAAGTGACGAAGACGTGGTTAAAGAATATTAGGTTTTGAAATAAATAAATGAGGAAATGGAGGGGGAGAGATGAAGAACGCCAGAAAGGACTCAAAGTATTAGAAATACTATTTGTTGGGTTAGATGGGTGTTAGAAAGGTTGCTTATGGGAAAGAGATGTGACAGACTGGGAGCGAGTGAAGGCATAAAATGAGAATAGTGAGTATAGGAATGCAACAGAAGAGAGGATATAGGCGATGATGATAAAGAAGAAATGGTGATAAATAAGAAGTATAGGGGAAGAAGAGTCGGGAGTAAGGGGGAGAGATGGGATTATGGGATGCAGGAGGAGAGAGAAGAAAATTGCAATGGGAAGGGATGGAGATGAGTATAGGATGGGGGAGTGGGATACAGGAGGGGAGGGGAAATTGGCGAGCTAGGGAGGAGAGGAGGGGGGTGGGGAAGTGTTACGTACGCGTCCTGGGCGTGGCGTCACGGCTCTAAGAACTTCTTCCATTCGACCTCTCTTAGAGGTCAATACTCGTGCGCGGAGCTTCCTCCCTCCCTCTCTCTCTATCTCTCTTCTCTTCCGATCTTTCTGCGGTTTCTGTTTTTTCCTTCGTCTTCAATCCTCTCTCCCCACGTTACTTTCTCGGATTTGGGTCCTTCGTGATCCAGCTTCTTATACGAACGTGCGTTTAGATGTGGCTATGTTTATGCATACGAGACCTTCATAGGCTCACATCTGTTCATCTATTTTTCTGCGTTGATGTGCGTGATTGCATGCGTGTATATTTGCCCTCACAGACATACCGTCGAACATCTATAAATAAAATTAGTATATAGAAAAATACATATTCCACGCAGTCTTCCTATGCTCTTTATTAAGGGTGCCCAACATGCGGCCCGCGAAGCCATGATGAAAAAGCAATTCGAAAAATTTAATACAGACATTCATACATTTTTATAAAAAATGATAAAACTTGAAATAGTGGAATTTTTACCATAAAAACCCCATTTAGACTTGATTTTCACTTAAATGGCGCCTCGGAATATATATATAATTTCCGATTTAAGCTGTAATCCGGCCCGCAGAAGAATTTGAAACTTCCAATGCGGTTCTCCATGTGGACAAGGTTGGGCACCACTGCTCTAAATCGATATCTCATCACTTTATTCATTCTTTCCTCAACTTTTCGCAATTTAAATTTGACCTCATACATACATACATACATACATACATACATACATATATGGAACACTAACTATCACCAGTGGAGAAACGAGTTTAAAAAGGCGATACATGAAACCATAACCCACCCAAAAAAAGACTCGGGCCTAATCTTGGCCACGAAAGCAGGAGACTAAGAGGCAAGAGATGGAGAATAAAGATGAATGAGGAGAGATAAGAAAGAGAGGGGAACTGAGATAAGAATAGAAAGCGAGAGTTCTGAAGGGTTCGGAAGGGCTGGAGGGATGGGAAATCTCGGATGCAGATCGGTAAAAAAGAGACGTGGCTTTGTGGAGGAAAACAAACTTTTAAACTTTCGATTTCTCCCATTTATTGCGTCCTCTTGTTAAACCTCTCCCCTGTGCTGTTCTAACGGCTTGTCTGGAAAGTTTCGGCATTCTTCGCGCCAACACTCTCCCAAAAATTATGAATTGATATGTCTCTAAAGACTTTCGTTAATTAGAGCAATGAAATATTTAAAGAAGCCATTAAAATGGTGACATCGTTAAAGCGAATGACATAAAAAAACAAACGGCTGTAGTATGCGCCATTATAACTGCGGTTTCGGCTCTGACTTGCTTTTCTTTCGCTGTATATGTATGACTTGCATATCAAATCAAAATTTGGAATCATTTAAACTTATCCGCAATCAATATTTTTTATTATCAAATGGAGATAATACACGATTCGTCGTGAATCACGGGAAATATTGTGCTTTAATAATACGTATATGTTTAGAATGAAAACATCGATCAGTGGGTGTTCTTTTAATTGAATACTCAATAATGTATCTTTTTCATTGTTTAATACAATTCATTGCTTAATATATTTCATACGTACTTTAAAATAACTACGGTATAAATTTGTAAGATTAATAATTTATCGTCTATTTGTAATGTACAAGACTACAATAACAGCAAAGCTTGGGATGCTAATTCAGTAACTTGAAGAGAATTTTTCAAGTTCCTCTTTTGCTACTTATTGGTAAATGCGTTACTATTACGTTATTGTTGCTTTGGATACACATTTTTAAATCTCATCTTGCATCAGACATCATTATTTCTCCTTTAAATTTCTTGACTCAAACGTCCCAGAAGTTTTTGTCCCCTTATGCTGGTGTAGCTTTTCATGTAATTGTCTCGCTATAGGAACTGTTTGACATCCGCCAAACTAGCTGACGACTATATAAATAAATTCATTGACCGATTAATAGTCGTATCAGAATCCAACTCATATTGTTACGATTTTGCCTGGAGTACATTGTGGAGTCTAGTTCTATTTACGATTTTTACGCTGATTTCATTCCATTGCCTTCTTCTTCTTTTTGAACGCAACTGCGAAAGATTAAAACACTAATTATTCATTAACTCAAGCACGATTGGTATGAGCGATATGCGGTCAATGTTTTATAATTTATATCATCAATCTAAATTGTATTTAATACCACGAAACGAAAAATTGATGGGTTTGTACATGTATAGTGGCTGGTTAACAGGCCTTTTATTTGTGAATCATTGATAATTCATACTCACTGGGTATTATTCTGTAAGCTCGCTAATTATTCCAAATCAGTTAATATCACTTTAATAAGCATTTAGAACATAGCTGAGAGCATGTATATTTTAAGGTTCTGTCAAAATATTTAAACAATTTAATGGGTTTCATTATTTTTTAATCTGCTTTAATGGCCTCAAATGAACACTTTCATGAAATATGACCACTTAAAAATACATGAAAATAATTAGTTATAAAATTTAAAATGGCGAGGTACTGAATTTATGCTTTTCAAAATTCGCTCCAAATGTCCAGGGCTAATATTTTCGCTTTTACTCTAAATGCGGTAAAATACGCTTCGCTTAACACGCTATCCAACTAATTAAAACCAGAGCTCGTACGCTTTGTAGAAAATACGCATGATAGAGTCACAGTTTTAAATTTAATTTGTTAATTTCTTTATTTATTTTCCGTTTAACCACTCCGTAATAATTGAACCGCTACTTTTCACAGTTTATCGTTTGTGGAACTTAATAAAATAGAAAATGACAAATGTTTCCGTAGAAACAAGGTAGTGTAAATACATATTTTTTGTATCCTCCTAAAGTTTTCGCGCTAATTCATTAGGTCATCGTGAACCAAAACAAACGCCTCTCATATTTTCCTCGCTCGCGGAATGGATATAGATGTTACAGTGTTTTTCAGTTTGGAAAGCGTAAAATATTTTTCACCGTGGCTTTTATGCCCGATTGTGGATGATGGAGAAAGAGAGGAAGTTTGGGAAGACTACGGGTCAATTCAATCGCCATTTTCGAAGTTAATGGAGAAGTGAAAGTGAGAGAAAGAGAGTGTGCCGGGAGATGGGAAGGTCGGAGGTTTCGAGCGAGAAAAAGAGCGGTAAGGGGTGAGAGCGGGGGCGAGAGGAAGGCAAAAAAGATGGATGTATGATGTGTGCCGGCCTTACAAGGCGGCGGTCGCTGTTTGGGTGGGTCATGGCGAACTTCCGGAAAGTTTTCGGTGGAGTCATTCTTTACCTCGGGGGTCCTTTTTATCCCTGCCAACCCCTCCTCCACGCTCGGCCATCCCTCTTAAGATTTTTTCCCGAGAGGCTTCGTTTTTCTCCAAGTTCACGCTACTTTCAGTGTCGCGAAAAAAGATCCGGCTGCATAATCTTCTGAGAAATAAAATATTAAGTAGGTTTTTTTAGGATTGGGTTAGGAAATTTTTCTTTCTTACATTTTTAAATTTTCAGACGGATTGAGAAGTAAGAAATGTGGATAAAATGACGTTTTCATTGCCATTACTACATCTATTGAAACTCTCCCTTATAAACTCTCGTCTCCTCGTAAACGTCGAATTTTCTCTTTCTATCAGTTAGTAAAGTGGTCAAGATTATTTCCCTAAATTTTTTTCGACAAATTAGAGGAAACTATATATTTTTGTTGGGTTTTGTTCCCCATAAATTGCTCTTTGATAAAAAATAAGCACTTAAAATTCAAAATTGAAAAAGTGCTTATCTAAGGTGTCTCCAGGAGCAGCTAGAATCTTACGGCGATGTACTCCCACTGAAGACGGCTGCCTAAATGCTTATGTGGTTTTTTTTGGGGGGGGCTATTGGAGATACCCGAAGGAATTTCAGTTTTCACTTTTAGGTGCTTATTTTTTTTGTTTTCTTTAGCCACAAGACGAGTTCAATAATTCTCTATTGAGGTCTCATAATTTGTATGCCTTTTGCTATTTTCCGCAGAAATATATGTATATTAACTTTCCTTTAAAATTTTGAGTGATAAGATGTTATGTTAATAGAATCATTTTCTGTTACTCATCAATGTCTGAGTACATCGATTCAGATTCATGTGTCAGTTATGACCGCTTTCGTCATCATTAATTGGTTGGCGGAAAAGTTGATGACATTTGATAAAAATATGATGATGCATATATTGACTCTTCTTACCTAGCGGAAAAAAAACGCTATCCATTTGATGTTTTTTTTCTTCCGCGCTTTCAATTTATAGGCACAGTGTATATTTTTAGTACACATTTTGATAAAGTTATGACAAATAACGTAAATATTTCACCTTGGTATTAATTCCCTCAAAAATATGTACTTACTTGTAATTAGCACTCGTTAGGTCAATAGCGTGAATACTCACATCTTTGGTAAATAACTTTATGGTTTGCAGTATAAATAGTACTTTAGATAGTAATAGGGAAGAACCGTTTTATAAATGGACGAACTTGCTGCTAAATAGCATTAGATATATTAGTTGAAAGCTTACTATTGACGGTATAGTTTACCGAAAAAATTGAATGATGTTCGAAGCTGTTAATTATATTAGACGCATTATTTTCTGGAATATTTTATCATTAGTATACAAAAGAGGAAAATAAAAACTTTACGTCATTCGTATTGGTATTAATAATATTGTTTGGTATAATAATGAATTCAATCAATTTCCGTTGTGTATCTCATGTATTTGTATTAATGATTTGTCTTATCGAATTATCATATCGGTTTATCTTATTGAATAATCTTATTGCCTTATTGCTTTATCTTATTGATTCCTGTGGATGAAAAAAATATTTCCTACTGAGAATTTTCCCTTCTACCAAATATAAAAACGTGGCCGGAGGTTTCTTTTCCTGTTTGCTCTTAAAACAGGAATTTCCTACCTATATGTACCATCTAATCTACACGAGCGCATCACAACAGAGCAATGTGAAACGGTCAACTTAAATATCTCAGTAATATTTTAGCTTCCGTAAGTTAAAATTTTATGATAGTAAATTTATATATTTGTTTCGATGCATTACTAGCGAATTGCCAATTAATAAGTCTCATAAATTATTCCTCAGCAAAACAATTATCGACCTGATTTGAGAAACTATAACAACAGCCAACGGGCGGTTTGTAGCGGATTCTTACTGGATAAATAGCACTTTGTATGGATAAGTTATTCTCAGTCGCTGTGACTTATTTTCCTGTAACTTTGGTTATCGAAGGGTGATGTTATATTGCCTTTAGGAATCCAAAAACCGCCATGTCCTCACACTATCGACCCTGTGGCTTTTCGGGGTGTGGAATCGAGAAAGGGGAGGAGAATTGGTGGTAGTGTGGAAGGAGAGGGCAAGAGAAAGGGAGGGAGTGAGGGTAGGCTCTCCTCCCATTCCTTCGAAGGTTTGAAAGGAATAAAGGGAAAGGTTCCTCGTGGCGGGAAGACTGCCGGAGTTGAGTGGTGATTGATTAGATCCATTATCAGCCCTTGTTTGGCTAAAGGAAGGAATTCTTAACGTCAAAAAACCCTAGGTGGTGATGCAGATGTGCGTGAATCGGTGATTATGAACATTCTGAATATTAGAAATATATCGCTCGTAAGTACAAGAATGATCAATGTAATCGACTGAGTGAAATTTTGGTGGTGATATAAGATAATGCATAAATCTAAACCGATGAAACTTACTAAACATTTAATTTTATGCATTGCTAGGATAATTAGGATTTTAATTATAAATACAGTGTCCTTCATAATGCCTTTAACTCGTACACCGAACGTCATGTATGATATTTTGTTCTTGGTCTTCCGTTTCTCTTAAACTTTTGGTGTGTTTACACACAAACCCAGTTACATATTTAGGTGATATTTGTTAATTGTTTGCTAAAGAATATTCTAATCCAAAGGATATTTAATAACTTCGTTGCATTTTATTGATAATAATGTTTTCCACAGCCCAGTATGCCTACAAACCAATAATTTTTTGTTTACAATTTTGTTAAAAATTTTAAAATTACCTAGGTCCCCATAACTGTTTTGTAGAGGTTGATTATATACGTACTTAAGGTTATTTAGCCCAGGCAATGACTTAACAAAATAATTCAAATCTACATAAATAGAGATCATAAAATATGGTTTCTATATAGATTTTTTCTGCACTAGGTAATAAAACTGTAAACTTACATTCTAAAACATGTAAAAGACGATGCCAATCCTGCCCAAACTTTAGGGATTGTTAAAAAATACGAAAATATAATTCGTTTAGTACAATGAACCTAGGAGTAAATTATAATCCTGCCATCTGGTGGAGAATTGGATGAAGCACATAGGGCTTCGAGGATATTCTCTCATTCACACTTTGTCTGGATGAGAAACAGCGACAATCGCGACAAAATTCGTTTATATCGTCGCCGTAAAATAAACACGATTCCTACGGCAACAATGTTTAAAAAAAAATATACTCGATACTCTCGGATAAGTTGGTGACGTTGAAACGAACGACCGACACGAAAACGAGGAAGAAGTTTTTCTTATTTTTTTTCCCCAGGAAAAATCTCGAGACGACCACTTCGAAATAAAAAAAAACTAGTTACACGGAATGGAGTGGGGTAGCGCTCAGGAGTTATTCCGCGGGTTATGAATGGAAGGGGAGAGGGAGAAAGGGTGATGAAGTAGGTGAGAGGGATGAAATAAGACAGGCCCCAGTAAAGGATGCGTTGCGGAAGGGTGTCAAGAGAAGTGCTGCCGGGAACCGTAGAGTAATTTATGCAAAGGGCGGAGAGGGAAAGGAGAAATGGAGGGATGCGGAGAAAGGGAAAGAAATGGTGTATTGGAACGATAGTTTAGAGGTTTGAGCGAAGGGAAAAGGGACAGGGGAAGTGGAATGGGTGGAGAGAGATGAGCCAAGATGCGAGGGAAGGGATTGAGAGTTTGAGATGCTGAAGGTTGTATGTGGGGAAAGGGGAGGTTGGGCGGGAGGGCGTGGGTGGGCAGGCACGATGGGTTGGCGTAGACGTAAAATGTGGAAAAATAAATAGAAAGAGACAGAGAGAGAATTGGGGAGGAGAAAATGAGGTGAGGGGAAGGGAAAAAGTAAGTGTGGGGAGGGAGGTAGGGGAGGATATATGAAGTCAGGAATGAGAGAGAGGGCAGAGAGGAGATTAGAGAGGAGGAGAGGGAAAGAGGGAGGGTGATAGTGAAATAGAGAGGGCGATAGTGAGAGAGAGAGAGTGGGTGTAGGTGGGAGAGAAAATGGAAAACGAGTTTCCAGGGGGTAGGACGAGTGGGAGGAGTCGGTTAGATCTTGGGAAGATGTATTTGGGTTGTGTGTGTGTGTGGTCATGATGAGGGTAGAGATGTGTACAGAATGGGGGTGTGTTTCGAGTATATTTGTATGCGAAAAAGTTGGGGTGCGATAAGAGATGAGCGCAGTCGGAGGAAAAAAGAAAAAGAAAATAAATCGAACGCTAAGTACTTTTCCGGTTAGCGGTTAAGTTGAAACTTGGTCGATTTTGTGAAAGTTTACGGGAATTCGTATGTTTAAAAAATAAAATAAATACACTTTTATACTATGTTCAAACTTTATATATATATAATTACATTCCGATTATTTGAATTACGATTGTCCGAATTTTCAGTTATCCTAGCTCATTTTGATAATTTGCAATATTTTCTAATTCAAAATTTAATTATTTCCTTTTGCAACTTATACTAATGCGGTAACAATGTAATTTGAATAAGCATATCATATATATTTACATCAATATTGAAACTGCGATATTATAGGCCAGACGTCTGTTCTCGTTAGTTTTGCATCATCACCAACACGCTTAGCTTTAGTCTGTGGTGCTTTATTAAAGCAGCTATCAGTAATTAAAGTTCTTCTGTATGTAACATGATGTTTTACATATTACATTTTACCGAAATCATGTGTTCTTTAGCAATATTTAAAAATCTAAATTCAAATTACATTTATATACATACAAACTTAATGTTATAAAAAACACTTGTAATAAGGCCCACTTGTCCGGAGTTTCGTTTACCCTAAATACTTTTTCTTCCATATAATTCAATTAATCGGAATTATTCTTTGCCTAAATGACGTTTATTGTTTATCCTTTGTTTTGTGCCATCCCCTCAAAAGTATCTATATATTTCGTGCGAAGTTAAATTAATTAAACTTATGACAAAAATATTACAACTCTATTCCCAATAACATATCTGCAATAGGATCACCTATCAACAAATTAATTTTATAGGATATGATAGGGAATTTCAACCAGTCGATCGCGATCGACCGGTCGATCTTTTGCCATTTTAAAGTCGATCTCTGAATCTTGCCTCAGCGTTATTACTTTTTATTGAATCAAGTGAGAAATGTTTAGCAGATATAGATTTTGAACTTAAAGTGTGAACATTTTTATCAAGCTTTCTAGGTGATTTTATAATCGTTCAAAAATCAAGAGCAAGTGGAATGCATAAATAATACAGATATCATTTCTCACAGCGAGACACGGGCGTATCATTGTTTATAGACCCTGAGTATGCTTAAGTATAGCTCGATAGGTGGTATTCCAATCGCGAATTATTGCAAAAGGCAAAATTTTAGGCTAACTGCGACTTTATGTGTAACTTGATTAACTAATTTAAGTTATGTTTTGGTTGATATCTTCCGTCTATATATTTATTTAATAGTCTTTTACTTCAAATTCTAATTTTTTCAGCTTCAACATTCTATATTTAAATTGATAATCCACACATACACACACACACACACATTAGCATTAAAATATTTTAATCGATATACGCAATATAAATTAATTATGCGTTTCCATTTTTTGGATAATATTCCATTGGTGACTAAATGTATAACATTCAGATTAAAATACCTCTATTATTAAGTTATACTTATGATGCCTTAATGCCATTCATTTTTGCATTCAGTTTCATATCAAATGTTTTGCGCACTCATTTTAGTAGCTGAAATACTACCTTTATTGCAACGACTCCTCCTTGAAACCTTGTTCTTTACACATTAAAACGGCAAAATTTAAAGATATTTTAACATGCATTTTCTTAAGTAACAGACTTTGCCGACCCCGTATCATGCCATTCTATAAAATTTTCCCTGCAATCTTCAAAATCCACTTTGAAATACAGAATGGGGCGCGCAATATTGTCAATGATCATCATCTTCTCCGAAAATTGACATTTTTACGTTTCATTGATTGTGATGGATGATTATGACGTCCTAGATCGGAAAAACGTTTTCTGGAACCTAAAAGAAAATTACTCTAAACGTCGCCCGAAACATCACAATCAATTTGAATTCCTCTTGAAACGATCTCGTCTTCTCAAAATGTTTCGTTATTTATGTGTTTTGGTGCAATTGGAGCTTAAACAAAATCATTGCCTTTCATTTGAATTGCGTTATGGCATGCGATAAAAATCATCACGTGGTATAATTATGAAATAATTTATTATATTGTAATTTAGGGTTTATTTCTCTCATATGTAGTTTATTGCAACCATTAAGTGTACTCGGAAATTTAATAAGTCGTAACTTTGTTAAAAATTTTAGCTTTATTAGTTTGTATTTGATAGATGAAAAATATTCTTTAAGTGGTACATAAAACGCTTTATTAAGCCTTCTCAATCATACTTTAAAATAACCTTTCGGTGTCATAATAATTAGTATCAGATTTTCATTCCAAAGGTATAGTAAACATTCCTGTGAAAATATTTCTTTTTAGTCATTTAGGTAGTCATTTATGTGATTATATTACAATTTTAAACATAGACATAAACATTAAGAAAAATATCTAACCCTGAAATTCAAATTTGCTTCATCTACAAAAACAAAAACATTTTTATTTAAAATTACAAGCACCTCCTTATCTTTTAATCCTATTAAATCTACTTCTACTATAATATATTTTGAAGGGTGTGTTTGTTTGTTGGTTTGTTCATGGAACTCCTCCTAAACGACAAAAGCTAGAATAACCAAATTTGGTACGATTCTTCCTTACATCCTAACTTAGTGAATGGTCAAGCTTTGTCAACCGGGGTTAATCAGTGCTGCCAATATAGGGGATTAACTTTTTCCATAAGATAACACGTATGAATCCATTTCTTGACATGCAAGGTATTCTTCCTTCGAGCATTAAAATACGTAAATATGGACCGATTTTTTTCGTTTTTGCGTTATTCGACGAATGAAACTCTATACTATACTATACCTCCAAAGTTTAAATGTTACACGGTCGAAGTTCTTAGAAAGACGCTATTTGTTTCGAAATTTTGAGGATTTTTCGTACTCTTTCCGGGCGTTGCCAAGGCAGCCGTCATTGTTACCTCCAATTCAATTAGTTTCAATAAAGCTTATAAATAGACGAAAGTTTAGCGTTATTCGATTCGCACTTTTGTTTATGCAACGAAACGATCGATGTTTATGGATAGCAACGTAAATAGATACTGATTATTATTCAGGAAGCGTTTATAACGATTGATGAAAGTAATTGAACCTTCTTTCGTCTATTGGATACTGGAATCTTAAATTTTTATAAGTAAAATCATTATATTTTACATTATAATGTTTATTAACGTAAATAAGCTCACGTATCTGGTGTACATTTACCGGAGTCAGTGTTCAATCATGGACAACTGTACGTTACCTTTTTCACGGGTTTCTTGCTTACAAGACATAAAAGTAAGTATTTCATAGGCATAATTACACAAGAAATGAAGCTGGATTTGGCGAAAGTAATATGATAGGAAATAAAATTATCGTTATATTTGAATGCAATAGGCTCGGAAACGGATTGTTACAAGCAAATATGATTAATTGTTAATAAAAGCTAATTGTAATTTAAAAAGTATCTACTATATATTTTAAAGAGTTTGTATGTTGTACTGTAGTAGCTTCACTAAATCCGTTGAAATTCAACGGGAAATTCTGCTAGTATTAAATATTTTTCATATTTCGTTATGTCATCGTTGGATTAATTAAAATGAAAATCAATCATTGAATGTTTCAAATGTAGAATCCTTAACCGTATAAGGCAAATATTTAGAGACAACACAAGCAGAGAAGGTTAAAAAGTGGGCAAAAGGAACAAAAATTGTCTATTTTTATTCTTTTTACCCACTTTTTAAACTTCTCTGTTTGTAATTAACAAATTGTTGGAGAGTACGGCGAGAGGGATATTTAAAAAATTAAGAACTCCTCTGTTTTTGCTGTCTCTACATATTTGCCTTATATGGTTAAGGAGTGTATTCTACAGTTGAAACATTCAGTTCGCGGTTGTCTCCATCCTCTTTTTAATTACAGTCATTGAATGCTATGTAGCGACATTCTTCATCATCATAGGTAGTCTGTCCGTAGGCAGGTCCGTGATTATTCATGGTTAAACTTGGTTCTCCATATACTCCTATTTTCTGCAGTTTTCTTCATGTATTGATAGCTTTCTTTCCCTTTCAAGTCGTCTATCAGCTGAAACCTTTCCCTACTCTTTTTCCATCCAGTTTTCCTTCTAGCACTTCTTTAAACATGCACTCTCTCCTCAGGTATCGTCCAATCAAGTTCGCCTTCCTCTTTCTGATAGTCTGTATAATCGTTCGCTTCTCTGCTATTCTTCGTAGTACTTCCTCATTTTTCACCCTATCTATCCATTTTATCTTCAACATTCTTCTCCACGTCCACATTTCGAAGATTTCCAAGTATTTCATAACATTTTCCTTAGCGTCCATGTTTCTGCCCCATACAAAGCTATACTCCATACATAACATTTTATCAACCTCTTGCGGATTTCCTGCTTTATATTTCCCGTTAATAGGAGTTCGTTTCTTCTGAAAGCGGCTTTTGCTTTTGTTATTCTAGTCCTGATTTCATCGGTACATTTTGCTTCTCTCGTTAAGATGCTTCCAATCTGAAACTTGTTTTAGTGTCTTTCCTTCAATACTAATGTTCAAATTTTCTTCTTCTTTACTTGATATTCGCATGACCTTGGATTTTTCTGTATTAATTTCCATACCGTATTTTCTACCTGTTATTACTAGTCTATTTATCATTTTCTGGAGTTCCTTTTCCTTTCTTGCTAGAAGTACGTACTTGATCATCCGCGTATTTCACTGTTCTTATAATCCTTCCTCCAATTCTGAAATCACCCGTGCCTTCCAACGCTACTTGCATTATTCTTTCCCCATATATTCTTATCTTCCTAAAATTCGTCATCGACATCAAGGAGAAAACTTCTTAAATATAGAAACTTTACACATGTAACGTGGATAACAATAGGACAGAATTTTACTCGAACAATATTCTCTTTAATCCCGATTTTTTCGCGTTTTTAGAAATGAAAAAAAAAATCATTTAAATATGTGAAGTCGCTTTCCTTAAGTGGGGAATTTGGAAGCATCTGCGACTCCCTAAATAACGGAACTCGACAGACAGCTCATCCATTTGTGCAAAATAACCGCTCTACTTGGGTGGTCATTACCTGTGATCTACTGCTATGGAAAATGGCTATTAAAACTGTCATTGCGACCGTTATTCTAGTCAGATATAATTAGCCTTTGTCCGGCAATGGACATATTCTGGTCATGTCATAATGTTCTGAGCACGTGCCAGACAATCAAGTTTGGCCAAAATTAGAAATTTAAAAAACCGTTCAAATTCAGTTTTTATTTTAAATAACATGTATCCGCTTTAAAATTATTTGTATGCAACACTTTTATTGATTTTATTTCGCATTCAACGAATTTATATTCTGTATATATTTTTTTACTTTTAAGTTTTTATTGAAAATACTTTTAATGTGAACATTTAAATTTGCGTTGATTTTTATTTTTATCGTTGCTTTTTAGTAACTTGTTGTACATTTTCATACGAGACGTTATTTTAAAATTCCACAATAACCTTCCAAGAGACATTTAATACGCTATAAGATCAGCTTTAACCCAAGAATGTGATAACCTTCTTTAGCAATGTGACGTTTAATTCTCTCTGCGCGAATCGATATACCTGAACAAACAGTTTTTATTCATTCTCCCCTAGTGGGATATTATCTAATCGATTGTCGCTTAAATATTAGCGGATTTGTCTTTGTTACTTTTTCTAAAATTAAGAAAACTTTAATGCTCATTTTACGATACTACCAGAAATTAAATGACCAATGAATCAAGTCCGTGATTTGAGGCGTTATTTTGTGGAGTTTTTTAATCTTGGAGAAAAAACAAATTAGAAATAACCTGGTACTTTTTCCACAATTTATTAGTAGTAGCATCATCATGATAATTCTACTACTAATAAATTGTGGAAAAAGTACCAAGTTCTTTCTAATTTGTTTTTTCTTCAAGACCAATGAATATACATATTCGGTTGTCAGGCCTTCCGCTAATTGAACACTTACGAATATAAATATGACATAATGAACTTAAATCATGTAGATAGGTATATAGTAGTTAAAATGCATTTTCATTTATCCTGAAATGATGTCCCAAGAGCAGAAATCGTAGCAATAAGCGAAGATACATAGATAATATAGTGAAGCAGCAACTTTTCTAGTAAAGTTCCCGTAATTTGCACTTACGCCAGTGATACTACCGCGTATTTGTCTTTTTTCAATCTAAATCGTTTTCAAATACAGGCAACGCTCGATTTACGCCATAGATACGTTGTGAGTATTATGGCGTAAATCGAAAGTAATTTTCCAGCAGTATTTGATCATGTACAGTGGCGGCTCCTTACGTGGGGATAGTGGGATTCATCCCTCCCAGAACTTTTTAAATCTCCGTGAAATCTTTCTTTGTGGTGATGTAATGTCAGTAGTTAATTTATTCCTGTATTTAATATTATTCCTTGTATATGTTTAATGCAAATGACGCGTCATAAATTTCTCATGCAAGCGACCTTTTAAAGCTTTTTTTAGGTTGCACTCTTCTGTGAAAAAATTCCTATTAGTAATCTGGAGGTTACAAAATTACGACAAAATTTTGTGGCCATTCCCACCAGTTAAAAGTCATAGGAGCCGCCACTGATCACACAAACTTAGAGATTATCAAATACGCAGTAAAAATAAAGGAAAAGTGCTTAATTAAACAACAAAGTAAATCTAGGCATTATATTTATTAAAATACATGCAGATATTAAAAATTTTCGTATTTATGCAACATATAAATAAAGCTTGGGACGACTACATTTGAAGATTTACCGTGAAACTTCACATTGTAACATTGTAAGGTAGCGAAGGCGTATAAACGAACACGGTGGCGCAAATAGGATGTTATTTGTACGTTCATTATAAATGGCGTTAAAATGAAAGCGCGTAAATCGAGCGTTACCTGTAAGTCATTTTCCAATCTACAGCACATATGATGAAGAAAAAGGTTGATTTGACTGCCTCACAGGTGTCGCATAACCATTGCGACATGCACTTGCACTTAATATGAATGCACCTTATTGAATAACAATCCTAAAGGGCAAAGGTACTTTTTGGTGTAAAATCTTATTAGCGAAAGAGAAACTTGAGCGGAATTACTCCGTATGTCTATTTCAACTGAAAAAAATCTGCACTTTAATTTACGGTTTAAATCTTTATCAAATATTTATCGATAACAATATATCACCCTCATAGCTGTTTATATTAATAATCGACTCATATTATAAAAGACGTGTGAATTTGGGGAAAACCTTTTGATATAAACATCTATAACATATCAACGCGTAGCATCTTTTTCGTTTTGCACCTTTTAAGATTTAATTTAGGTTGGACTACGCCGGTTTCTCAATATAACGTCCATCGTGGAAGTCGTAATACCCACTTGAACCGGATTACGATCTTTGTAGAAAATTCGTAGCATCCCAGTGATTTAACTTCGTCCAAAACCAATCTAACCTTAGGATTCCGTGACCAAATCACCCGCGTAGTTTTCCCTGTGTTGGTGCTGCTGTGAGCGCCGGGCGTGTGCATAGCGGCGTCGTCTACTGGGCACGCCTCGAATATCCAAGGCGACGGAACTTATCGATCCGTGCGTTTTCCCTTTGCCGGAAAGGGGTTTCGCGGAGAAATTAGAGCCAACAAGCGGATATACAGGCGCCCTCTGAACTCTCTTTCACGGGCGTGCGTCGTTGGAGCGTAGCTTCCTCCATCCTGCATCCGTCCTTAAAACCCTTTCCACAGTCTTAAAAACTTCTGTTCAAACTATAATCCGTATATTCCCCTTTACAGACACCTGTACTTCTTGCACCGCCCTTTCCAACGCTTCCATTTCTAACGCATCTCCTACAAATGTCCTGTTCAAACTATTTTTCCTTCTAAAGATTCTAATTCAAACATCTCTTCCATTTTAACGATCTTACATTCCACCCCATTCCATCTAATTCAGCTACTTTTCTAACGCTGTCAATAATGTGCTTATGTAGTACCTTTATATTCATCGTATTGGCAGATGGCAGGGAGTGCTACATTTGTTTTTTTTCTAATAGTTCTCACTCCTATGAGCTACTTACATTACTATCGGTGGTTTTACTTGAAAAAAATTACGTTGATGTCGTTGTCCTATCATTGACGTCCTGTACTTTATTATCGTAGTGTGCAATTATGTAGAAGAGGATTTTAGTTTTTATAAAACCACCTCATGAAGGAATACATGCTCGTGCAAATTTCATTTCATAAAATGTTCTATTTCTAATGATGATTCTTCGAGTCGAAACCGTAGTCGCTTAGTCATATAGTGGAATTTGTGCCAAGTTGCGTAAATTTATTATCTGCATTAAAGATCTTTAAAAATATCATCCGACAAAGATTCCTCAGTCCAGTTCACACCTATTACTGCTCCTGTAGAGTACATCGTTAAGTACTATTGCCTTATCTATGGCTTTCCTTCATGTATTATAGTACCTTATCATAGCCGGTTCTAACGCCTCTGCCATTTATCTCCTTAATCTAACACTCACCCTTCCGCTTCCGATCTTCTCTCTCTCTTTCTCTCTCTCTCTCTCTCTCTCTCCTCCTTCCTCCTCAGAGCTCTCCACCTTGAATAATTGAAGTTGTTCGCGAGGCCTTTCGCGGGCAGTCGCCGAAGGATATTCCCTTATACTGCCGGGTAGCTTTGTGAATGCGCGGAAAAAAAATCAACACTAACGCTATACCTCGTACGATTCTTGGCAAACCTTCTCACCTGCTTCCCTTATTTCGTTCCGTATTTTTCAAAGCCTTCTTTGGCCATAGAGAAAGAAAATCCTCCTCCATTATTTCTTCCCTCTTCTACAGTTCTTCTTCCTCTTCCCCAACGGGACGAAAGGTTGTTAAATATTTCAGGTCGGACGCTGAAACAACCTTTTTTGGGTGTGTTTTTCAAAGAAAAATGGAAGTGTTTTTTTTTTATTTCTCGCCGAAAACTGAGAGGGGATTCGAGTCTTAGCGCGGGATTGAAGGGGAGGGAATGGAGGAGTGCGTATCGCGTAAGGAGGAGCTTTGGATTTTAAAATGGGAGAAAACTATTGGCCGAGCTAGAATAGGAGGAGACGGTGAAAAGATCGCCCCGGTCCCCTTTTTTGATGGCGGGGGATGCTGCGTTTTTATCCATTTTTTACTGCTTTGATTCAATGATTTCCTGAATTTACGGGTATTTATTTCAGCCGCATGCAAGAATTGAAAGTTTTATAAAGTGAATAGAAATATCGGTATTTTTTACCACGTGATTACTCCGATATTCCTTCCTTTCATCAGCCTTTACATTTACACCGCTGCGCTTTCATTTCAACATTTTCATATTTTTATTCACACTTTTCTTCCCGTAAAATGTAAGGTTTACGTCGTTCATAGCTGTTATTAATTTTGGGAACACAATAGTTGTCGATTCGGTATCTACGCTAAGCCAATCGGTATGTCATTAAAAGTATAACGCGTTTATGAACTTACACTTAAGATCTCAAATTTTACATTCCAGAATAAGAAGTTCTTTCGAAAATTGAGCGGTACTTGTTGTAAATAAATCTATTAGACATAACAAGGCTTTAAAAGAACAGGTGCGAAAGACTCATAAGTGTAATAGGCTTGTTATGGCTATTTGAGATACCCAAGGTAAGTGCAGGTATACCTCGGTTAACGAAGTAGATGCGTTCCACGGCGGCACTTCGTTGTCGGAAACTTCGTTACCAGAGGTATAAATTACATAAGGAAGGTAGGGATGCGTTTTAAGACTTCAGAAAATGGGGTTTTAGTACCAAAATTTCAGTAAATAATAAAAGAAACGGACAAAAATGTTGGTAAGCACGGAACGAATATTTTATTTTATATTTTCGAAAGCGACAATGAGTATTTAAAAACACGATGCAAAATGAGGCTAAAAATGGGAAAACAGTATATTTTTTGCGGCACCCTTCAGAACACTTCACGGCACCCAGGTTGGGAAACACTGCTATAAAGAGAGGTTTCATAAGATCTAAGAATTGGTTACTTCGAGCTAAAGAGTTAGACCAATTCATTCTCATGCTCCTTAAAAGATCCAGGTCGAGAATATAGAAACATTCTAATTTACTAGCTGATATTTTGTGAACATATGATACTATGTTAGCGAAGCTTCGAAATGTAAGTAGCGCCAGTATTAATTCTGTCTCGTCCACCTGAGCTGTATAACACTTGAACACTACTTCGCAACATTTTCGAATTTTTTGTATTTTCACTGCCAAATTTCCGAGTTCGTCATAAAGGAGCTTTGTTCCCAGAGGCTTCGTTAAGCGAGGTACGTATACCTGTATGTAATTTTTCAATTTTAGATACTTGTGTGTTTATTCCGAAACTAGTTTTCAGCCATAAAACGAGCACGATAATTCTATTGTGAAATAATTTCACGTGTTTTTTGTATAACGGTACCCTTTAAGTCACTTTTTAGGTATTGGTCAATAATTTCAATAAAATTGGTTATTTTTAATGCAGTTCTCTATCTAAGAGGGTTTTGTGCGAAAGTTCAGAATTTGAAAGGGTATAGGATTCAGCAACACGGAAATATCGGTCAAATTGCAAATACACGTAACAATAGTGACTTAACCACTATTTTATAATAAAAACACTAACGAAAGTGACCGGCAAAGGTTACATCCTAATAAATCAAAAAAGGAGTGTACATTTCCATCGGAAGAAAGCTGGGTTCATTGCTCTAATTAATGTATAATTTCCCATGGAATTTTATTTTGATTTTTTCTCATATCAGCGCGACTCGAGCCTAGAGCCCGGAAAAGGGATTTCTTAATGGATCAAAAAGAGAACCACCACTCACACTACTCTCTCATTCTGTAAAATTCAATTAATGAACCTCGACTCCATTATTTTTTCCTTCTACTCGCGAGCGGCGCAACAGCCGACCCCATCCTGTCACGCTTGAAGACCCCACCCCTCCTTTCCCCCTCCATTTCCTCTTCCCCCCTCCCCTCCTCTTCCTCTCTCTCTCTCTTCCTCTTCTTCCTACTTACTCCCTCTCTCCCCTACTCACTCTCTTCCTCTTCCGTCATTTACCGACTTACTGCGCCCCTTAATCTCCCTGCTAGGGGTCTTGGGAAAGAATGAGGAGCGGTATATGGTGAAAAAAGGATTTGTCAAACTCCCCCTTACGGCTTCGTCTTGTGACTCTCATGGCTTGCGGTAGGGTATCTGGTTCGTTATACCCTTCCCCTTCACCCCAACCCTTTCTCGCACACTCCCTGCCGTCTTCTGTCCACACCTTTTACTGTCTTCCTACCTCTGAAGACTTTGTAGTCAATTATAAATAGAGAGAGGAGTGAGGAACTCTCCCGGGTGGTTAGGGGACTTGCCCAGCCATGTATGGGTAGTCCTTGCGTATATCGTCCTCCCTACGATGGAGCTATTATACATTTTTATTGCTCTTCAATGCGCTTCGTAATATTTTTCCCTTTTATGATTAAGTAACCTCATATGTCGAGTTTGTGAATATTACTTTTTTCATGTTTAACTGTATCCATAACGTGCATTTCTTGTTTTAGTTTCTTTAAAATTGGGGTGAAGTTTCCACTTCATTGAAGGCAACGCGTTATGCTTATAGACTAGAGGCTGAATAACATTCAAAGAATGCCCTGTAAGAAGCGCTCATTTAATTATTTAGTATAATTTAATTTAACTCTGCAGCGATTCTAACATGTTATGCAATATTTTTAATGTCTTATGTTCTTCTCCAGAGAATTATCAAGCTCACCTAATGGCTGAAAGTAAATTCCAAAATAATCACTTTAGAATCAAAATATTAAAAATTGAGGACTTGTGTTTTTAAATTTTATCACAAAATCTTTAACTTACTGGGTCTTTCAAGCTATTAAATAATACTACGTAGAATTAAATCGACTCATAATACTTTCTTTCCAATATAAAACTGAATCTATATTATTTGACCGTCAGTATCTCAATAAAACTATTTTTACTCTTTAGTTTAGCTCTCGTTTGACTCGAATCTCGGAAAATTCAATTATTTTACTTTTTCCTTGATGTTCGAGTCATAGAGATTCGAATATGTTTAGCATTGCCATATAATATAATTAATCGAATCAGGCATGACTTCGTGGAAGTAGGCAATATTATTCATATTAAATAATACACTTCGTACTTTTCCAAAGATTTTAATTATTTGTGGAAAAGTACGAAGTATATTGTAATATTATCATGCAATACTAAAGTTATCTTCCGTAACCAGTGTAATTATCTCTAAAATTTATTAAATATGTGAATAAACGTATCAAATATATATAGGAACAAATCTGAAATTTTTAGCCCCTGAAATTCCAAGCTTTCGGACCAAAATGAGTTATAACTCGGAAAACTTCAAATTCGAATGGAACAATTTTTCAGCCTCTCCAATCAGTTTATCCAATTCAGCCCCTAAACGGATCGGAACAGGAAACTGTGTTCGTGAAGCAAACGCACTTGTTACCTGCGTAGTATTAGATGGCTCTATCCGTTTCATTTCGAGTCTTATTATTTTTTGTCGCGTGACATTCTTCATCTCTCTCTCTCTCTCTCAAGCCTTTCGCGAGGGAGAATGATAAAATGGAGAGCTGCCTGGAGAGAGAGTTGGAGAAGAAGTCGGAGAAAGGAGATAAGAGACACGTCTTAAGAAAGGAACGAATCGGATGAAAAATTGCCGGAATAAATTAAGTCTTTCTTCCTCGGTCGCATCCGATCGAGCAAGAAAAGTTCTCCAGTCGTTTAATGCGAGTCCGCCTTTCCGACCGAGGCCGATGCTTGGGTTCGCCAAATCGACACGATTTGTCATCCAATTCTTATGCTACCCTTCGCAATCGCACGCCTAAAAAAAAGAGCGCTGGGGCGTGTCCTAGAATCCTTTTATGCAATCCTACTTACAATGTCTCATTCTTCCATTCGTTGCGAATAGTGTCGCAGTGCCTCTTTCTGTTGTAGATGACATGGGCTACGGGGTCATAAACTATATTCTACGGTGGTATCTTTATTGTTGTATTTACTTTAAGTTTCTTTAGGTCCTTTTTCACCGATTTCCCATGCGTAAAGGCCTTTAGGAAGATGGAGAGGCTGTAGTCTTTTGTGACCTGATGAATTATCGTTGTATCACGGGAGGGAAGAACCCGAACTGGTGTGTTAATAACCGCCTTTCTTACTGATATCTTCATTATCTATTTGTATATATAAAATTCCTGCTGTAATAATTATTTTCTGCCAACTTCTAAGTTTTTGTTAATAGCTTAAAGTTTTCTCTAATTAACGATATTTGTCGTTCAGGCGTGGAATTAAAAGTTATTACTTTATAGGAGTGAATGACTAAGTTGTATAGCATCGCGAGATACAGATCTTCCTATCTGGACCTAATTTTGCAATACATGTACATAGAAATTGATGAAATATTTTTAATCGACATACAAATGGAATGAATAGAGGACTATTGTGAAGTGAAGCATACCATTTATATATATATATATATATATATATATATATATATATATATATATATATATATATATATATATATATGCATGTATGTATATATATGTATGTGTGTGTGTATATATATATGTATATATATGTATGTATGTATATGTATGTATGTATATGTATGTATATATATGTGTATGTATGTGTATATATATATATGTATGTATGTGTGTGTGTGTATATATATAATTTGAAATACATTGGCTTTCTCCTTATTAAATACCACATGTGTAGAAAGTCGACTTTACATTGCGAAAAATAATGGAGTAAAGAAGGTGGGGGTTGATTACAAAAAGGTTATAGTAAAAATTTCTCTGATTTTATGATTATAAATGTAGGGAACGTTAATAATGAAAGCAGCCCCTCAAAAGCTTAATATAACTTTCCGAAGTTGTGCTACAAGACTAAAATAGCGTATGTGAGAAGAGGAAGTTAATATGCAAAAGTCTGCTTTTCATTTAGATATTTTTATAATATCCCTAATTTACATAGCGCTTCATCCAGCGGACAAGCATGAGTTGGTTTGGTAGGAAAACGCGACAGATACGTCAAAACAATTTTTTTCCCTTCGCTTCAAGGTTATCATATCGATACCGATTAGAGCTAACCGTGTCCGCTCTAGTCATCTTTATTCGTTCAAAGACGCTAGAATATAAATTTCTGGAGGTATGCATTGTCCTTGATATGATTTCTTTTTATTCATTTTCTAGAAATTATTCACAATGGTTATTATTGTTTTTCTTATTTTATTTTATCTTCGAGTATCCAATATTTGCTTCGTGCTGGCACATGCAGGCGTTTACTCTTGTCTCGTATTTCGCAATAAATTTCTCTCAATTAATTTGCAACTACGTAAAGTGAATCCTCGCCTGTCTTCATCGTCCACAATTCACTTTGTTTCTTATTTTCTCTTCATTTTATAAAAATTTCTCTCCAAGAACGTATTTTTGACTCTCTACGATTTTAATTCATTTATGAAAAAGGCATTCGTATGGGAACATATTTGGAATAATCATCACAAAAATAATTCTGTTGAGCCCACATCACCTAAACTTGATGAGCGGTCGGGTGAAATGTTTGAAGTTGACAAAAATATTGATAAATTTCCGTCAAAAATAAAACTGAAGCACTAGGCGCGTTATTTAAATCTAAATTTAATATGGCACTCGTCTATTGAACAAAAGATTCTTTTGTTTCAATTTACTCCTTTAAAGAGTTATATATTGCAGGTGCTATTTCATTCAGTCCTTGTCCAGGCACAATTCCAATTTGTATTTAGCTTCATATTATGTTTTCATTGAGTCAAAGTAGTATTTGTAAAAACAACACCTCGATTTTGTTAAATTTTAAATATAGCATTATATTGTAAATGTATGATAAACTCGGTAGTAAGTCTTGGATTAAAATAGTCTCCGATATGTTTAAAATTAAAATAAAACTTTTGTCGGGTTGTTAGAATGGTTTTGTGATGTTTACAAGAGTATTTCATTGCTTATGTGATGGAACAAGGATAAATGTTGAAAACGGTCCCTTACTGATCATTACCATCAGATAAACGTATTTCCCGCTGTAAATTCGTTTTTATTTTTCAATTCTCCGGCAGCTCTATCTCCTTATCTCTAGAAAAAAATTGCCTTCCGATATCTTTCCACCCCCTTTCCTTAAAACTCCTTCCGTCCCATCCCTCAATGTTAACAACTCGGCCGTTTAGCCTTATTCTTCCAGCAGATGGAAGAAGGAATCTCCCGCAAAAGTGGCCCTTACTCTCTCACGTCCACAATCCATCATTGTCGAGACCAACAGACGCCATTAGTCGCCCGCGGAGCAAGTCGGCGGAGGAAGAAAGAATGGGGGGAAAAGATTTCTCTAATGGTGCTTTTGCATGCTCCTCCTCTCTCCTCCCCGACATCTTCTTTTTTCGCCCCGAACCCCCGTCTTACTAGCGCGACATCCGACCATATTCTTTCTCTCCTACGTTCGGAAAAACTCGCAAATCCTGCGACATTTATTGTTTTTGTTCGAAGCCAGCAGCGAGCGCTTTAAAGAAAAGGACGTTTTTGTGCATCTTCCGCGTGTTTTCTTTTTTCTGCCTTTTTCTTTTTTAATCTCGCCGGACGCGTTATAAGTTCCGCAGTAATCACGAGTGCCTCCGGGATGAACTGTATGCGAAGAAAAACGGGGTTGCGCAGGATATCGTTTGATGCGGCGCGCGATTTTCATTTTTTTTTTTAGTCGGACGGGTATGTTATGACGTGTTGTAGTAGCGCTGATCCCGAGGATAAATAATGTGGTGTGTGTGATTCTGTTTTTAATCCTACTGGATGATTCGTCGGTGCGTTTTTCAAGCATAGATTTCTAATGTAGGTCTGTTTTGTTTTCATACGCTGACTTTGAACTTCTTCCGTGTGGGAGAGCCCTCTAGGAAGTTTGGTAAAGTAAAGCACTACTAGTTTTGCTATTATTCCTAGGATTCAAAATTCACCATTATTCTGTGCCGTTTGTGCTAGAGGTGTGTTTTCACGCGTTGAACCTAAATAACGAGAAAAGACGCGAGAGTTTATATTCGATTCAAATTATACAGCCATCATAGATCCTAACGAAACATTGTTGTCTGTTTGTAAGTGATTTTGTTTTTTTAATACTTTCGTTAGCTTAACAATCGTCTGTATTAATGCATATAAATAAAAATTCTACAAATAATGTAGGGAACCAACAGAGTTCGTATTTTCGATTCTATAACATAAGAATGTCTGCCACCTCATTAATGTATTAATTTCACAAAAATACGAATTAATAAACATGCAAGATATCGGTGGAAATTGTGCAAAGTTGTGTTATTTCTTATTTGTATATGGAACTCTATTTTTTAAACACAATTCCAAAGAGATTCACCCTCAGCAATGATTTATGATGGATATATATACAGGAAATATGAACATGGATAGATAAATTGCTTATAATTCCGTATCTAGAACACAGGTTCTAACCCGACGTGTGAATCCATGTTCAACATAAATATTTTTAATATTCTAATCGCTATAGGCCTTGGATGAAGAACGTGAGGTTATGATTGGTGAAAAAATATATTAAGTTAAAGGAAGAGAAAGTATTTTTCTCACTATGGCATAGAAACAGCGCGTGTAATGGTGGACTCAGTCGATTACACCAACAGATGAAATGACGAATGAAAATTTTTCTTAGTGATCCTTTTTTCCGTTTCTTAATCACTGTAAACGTATTGATTAACGGCACCTGCTCTTGTCACTGAAGAATCCTTCTAGCCCACTTACAGACACGCTTGCACCCAGCAACCCCCTCGGCTGCTCCATTACGTTAATGGTGACCTGTTCTCTTGGTGACCTCACGCTGTTTCTCATTTAGAAGATTTTGTGCACCGCTTGCGTTGTCAGGCTTGCCCGATTCGCCACGTTGCACTGCAGGCGGAGGAGAAACGATGTATGGCAGCCATGTCGAACTCGGTGATGCATCAGAGGCGCTTGGTTGTGATAGATGTTCTAGTAGGGCCACATTAGCATTATGAGCGCTTAAGGGGATTAGCAGTGAAAGAACAGTAGACATTTGTAGCATGATTATTTCAGTGTTAATCCCAGTTATGAAGAAAAATCTCGCATTTTGACTTAACGAGTAGACGCATATAATATGTAGGTTTAGCTAAGCTTTTAATACTTTTTATGTAAAAGTAGCAGGTTTCCAGTTTGAGAAGCCTGATGTATAGTGTATTATTATGATTGTTAAAAGTTCTTAAAATGGCATTTAAGCACTCTGCAAGTTATTATTACATACCATTAGAGATATTGGAAAAAAATTTGGACCATAAAAACGAGTTCGTTTTCATTTTAGCAATTATTAAATATATCACTGAGGTAGAAAAAGTTTTCTATTTGAATCGTGTTATTCAAATATAAATCGTTGAACTTGTTTTTTTCAGAATATCTAGTGAAATGTCTTAATAAATCAAAAGTCGTCATCCTATGGCCCGCAGTTGGGAGTTCTCATATACAATACGCTTTAAACGTACCTATGCGAAGACATATAATCGACGTATTATCTTATATGAAAATCTAATGTTGATTTTACTTATCATTAAAAAAATTATAGTTGTTCCACCATTTCAAAAAGTATATATCGTCCACGATAATGAAATTCCCTTTTATATAGTTTTTTTTATGGAGAATCTAGGATGATTAACAATAAGAATTAAGCACTTGTTTCGATGATTGATTTATGTAAAAGTATGTATTAATATTGAGCTATTTATTTTTTTTAGCAATTTTAGAGGTGAAGATTTAGTTAGATAAAAATATGGTATGGAACTGCGTTTTCAGTTGTTTATCAGGGCTAAGAAAAAAATACCTTCAACTCAATTAATAATTCTCATATATTTTATCTCAATAGAATTTTCGGAACCCCTAAAGATAAATAAGAACAACATTTATGTCATTCTTGATAATAATTGTTAAAATAGAATAAATCATGATAAAAATCATTTAGAACTGTCCGATAGTTTATCGTGATGTATATTTCACCGTCACTTATCTTATTAAGATAAACAAATTCATAGAATATTCCAGAGGTACTTAAATGAAAGAAAAGTCCAATTGGAAAAAGATATTTATTCTGAATCATACAGAAACTATAGTTAGGATATGCCATGTATTACAACGCCTAAATAAACCATAGAACTGGTTTATATTTCACTTTTGATTGGGTAGGTCGTGAATTAAAATAAATATAAAGCTTGTTACAGATATTAATTTTCATTGTGTAAAACTAAGGCGAAAAGATAGAGGTCAGAACAACAGGGGAACACGTTTTTAGCACCCTGTTTTAAGCGCATTCTTCATCCCCCTCCTCCAAAACATCCCTCGTAACATAACACCGATGAAAAAACGTGGAATCGCTTTGCTGGCATGGATCCCACCGAGGTCACGACCGTGTTTCGGTTCCGATTGCGCGTGTTGGAAAACTCGTATGCCGCAGCAATGACCCTCTCCATCCGTCTCTACTTCACTCTGACCGTGTTTCACTCTCCGTCTATGACACCACGGCCCTCCAGTCATTCCGTCCTGCCGCTCACCGTGATTGGTCGCTCGCAACGGCCGACGGTGTCTCTCGTCTATTATGGAAGAACACGTGCGAAGATCACAGAGGAACAGGAAGACGGAGAGAGGAGAGGGAACACTGTCGAGATGGACCTATAAGTTAACCCGTTCTTTTTGCTTTGCCCCGAAGTACCGATTTAAATGCCCACAGAGTTCTTTCATCGCTTTAAATTTTTCGTCTTAAAAAATTCAGTACATGGTTCTATTATGAGACTTGACTGCCTGAGATGGGCAGAGTTATTACTTTTAGGAAAGTTATTTCTCTTGCGGATAAAATTCCTTTCAAGAACATTATTGCTTTCGTGGAAAAAAATTTCTCGTACTAAAGTTGATACTCTTGCAAGGGTTGCTGCCGTTGGCTAAATTGAATTCATTTACTCGGGAAAGTATACGAGAATAAGAATTTCAACGGCTTGAACAGCCGTTTTCGACGAATTGTCCTTATTATTCCTCTATCTCAGTCTTAAAATTCAATTCAATGTTTAGGAAGATTTTTTTTCTTTTCTTTTCATATTTTATCTTCCTGCTGATTATGCTGTCATGAGAAACTTCGAGTTTGAAGATACATATTTTTATTTTTACTATTTCTACTTATTTGTGAAAGATTACTAAAAGATCATTTTATTTCTATTTTAATACTATTGATTGGTTCAGTATATTGATAAAAATCTTCAGATACGTAATTTCCTAAATTTAGTCACTGCGTAAATACTTTTAATTGCGTTGACGCATCTTAAAATTTGCCTCGGTAAGAATATTTTGTTTTGTCCGTAATTAATCCCTCCCCATTTTCAAATAAAATATTATTGCCTGAATCGAAATTTTAACACTCATAAAGTTCCTTCGCTAAAATATTTTTGTTCGCATCCTTGACTAATTTTGTCACCTGCCAAAAACGATTTAATCCCTTGAGCCACCCACATTCATTCCAATCGTTCCGGCATCCCCTTTTCTGGGTTTTACGTCACCTAATCCCCATCCCTAATGTCATATACCCCTTTCCCCTACCTGTTCCTCCCCCATCTGCATTTAATTCGTTAAGCTCCCTTCCCTCACTTTTCATATTGTCAGAGACGCGCATCCGTGGCAACCACGTGGATGGGAGGGATCAAACGAACCGTAAATGTAAAATATTGAACTCCTCTCCCCCCTCCCCCCCACACCTTCTCCCTCTCTCTTCTCCCTCCCTCCAACATTTCCCTTCATTTCTATGTATCTAAGCTTCTGCGTCCAATTCTCATACGCCGTACATGATTCTTCCACTTCCTGCTTACGTATTAACCAATAAGGTTTCGATCCCCAAACCATCTCCACGATAAACTATAATCCTATGCATGTTTCTGCTTTGCATACCACCTGAATGCCTGTTTCTGCTTTGCATACCACCTGAATGCCTGTTTCATGATATACGCCATGACGATATGGTCAATCCGTTGTGTTTGTACTCCTCAATGCTGCTCGTTCGTGTCTGCTTAGTGCACACTATATTCTCTTCCTCGATTATTATGATAGATTGCTCTCTAATAGTTTTTGTATTTTTTGTCACTCCACTCAATTGTCTTAGGTACAGAGGTATGAGTAAAACAAAAAACGCTTGAGATTTGATATACTAGAATGAATCTACTCTAGTTATTTGTTAATTCACGCGGAAAAAGCTAAAAGTACGTTCTCATAATGATAGCTCTGAAATTCGTAGAACATGCTAGTTTATGCAAAGTTAAATTATGCACGCAGTCGTATTATAATTTATTCTGAAACACACCTGTGTATCTATGAAGCACATATAACTGTTGAAAATTATAAACGAGATTCAAATTTGACGTTAATATTTTAATACGCTATTTTTCTGTTTTACACGTTGAATTGGAATATAATCGTATTTACAACCATGTTTTGCTGAAGTGTACACATGTCACTTCCGTTGAGTGGTACCGTGATCAGTATCGCGTAAAATTTGTAAAACATTAGCAGTTACACATTGCCACAAAAGAGGAGAGTTAATTTTTCATATAAGTGAACACAAAATCTGATTAACTTACCGGTACAATAACCTTTTCTATGTTATCTGAGAATAAGAGCTGTTTTCATTTAAAGCAAGCATTAGTTTTTTTAGCAGATACCATTTTGACCGCAAGTAATGCTTATAGGTGTCAGCGCTGCTGTTAATTAAATGGGTTTGCTATTTTATAAGATGTTTTTCGGTTTAAGAAGCGGTAGTGAAAAAAATCTCATATTTCGTAGTTTTTGGTTGACTTGATGAATAAAGTAGAATAGTGGATTACAAGTGGAAACTCATAAAAAATGTCGTAGTCGCAAGTTCATTGTAGATGCTCCTGATGCAGTTTTACCTACTGATGCTACTAAGTTAGATTATAGTGTTAAATAGTCGATATAATAGATGATTTTTCGTGGGTGATTTAAGTCAGGGTAAGAGATATTACCAGCAGAGTGTACATTAACATTCCTTGCTATTCACTTTTGGCTTTAAGGCTAATAATAGTGTTAGTAATATTGGAATCGGTATCGATTCAGTGCTCTGTAACTATTCATCCTCCTTTTCATACTGTCCCGCTATCCAAAGTTACCCAACTCCGCGTAAAATAACCTCCGCATAGCTATAACTTCCTTACGGTAATAATTCACGTAAACTCTCTCCCCTCTTCCTAAACCTCTGCTTCCTCTCAACTTCGTAATACTCGTGAAGCGACTATGCCACTAATTATTCCTCGCTGTATTCACATCATACTCGAACCTCTTTCTCATTTTCGCCTCTTCCCTTCATCAATCACTACGATCATTCCATCGCATTTTTAGTTTTAAAAGTATTCCAATTCATATTACCCGCATTCTACTCCTTCCCGTTAGGATAAACTGAAAATTACCGATAACTTTTTTTTCCCGTCATACCCACTATATTCCATTTTTTTATATTCCGCGAGTTTTTTTTTTTGCCTAACACGGCCATTTTTTCCGTCGGGTTGGAAATTTCGATCGATGCTGACCCTTAAAAAAATTTTCGCGCACCGCGGCCTCCTCCCGAAGGAGTATTTGGCTCTCTCATCTGTATCCCTCCCTCCCTCTCCGATTCTCTCCACTCCGCCTCTCTCATCTCTCGCGATCATGCTCATTTCCCCATTTTATGCCTCTGATCTACTCCAATCTCATTTTCCCCCCCAATCCCGTAAAGGTTTGGGGAAATGGTGGGAGGGGTCGGAAAAGTTTTTCATTTTCCGCTTCGCCTTGTGACGTTTTATCCTTGGCTAAGCGCGGGTTTGATGGGAAAAAAAATCGCGCCGTTATATATCCCGATGGAGATTTCGGTGGGAGGGTGCGTGAGAAAACTAGAAGTTTGCAGATATTTTATCTTATTTGAGGGTGTTACTGCGGTTTTTTTTAACCTACGATAAAGAGGATTTTATAATCAACATTCTATTTTTCAGTACCGCCAACGTATTTGCACGTTCAGCTGTTTTTTTAATGGTTTCGCCTTTCGAAGAAGATAGCAATTCGTTTCCGATTATGATGTAAGTGACTTTATCGAGCGAGAAATGATATCCGTCTGTCTCTACAGAAAAACTTTTAAACGATACTGATAAAATTCAATAGAAGAAGATATAGTTTCGTGTAACTGCATTTTACTAAAATACGAAACAACGCAATTTTCTACAATCTGCACTATTTAATACACTATTAAAAGTTGGTAAAGGAAATTAAACCAGCGATCGTAATGGTGCAATTTTAGTCGAACTTATACGCTGAGAAGTTATTAGGATTTCACTATGTGTATACACCTCCCACATTATTGCAGGTTCCAAGTCAGGGGTTTTCGATTTTACAACAGCGGTATCCCCTCTGCAAATAACTTATGACTTTTTTTACACTCACTAATATTAGCAAACGTTTATTTAAAAGAATTATCTAGCTCCTCTTATGGCTAAGATTGTTCAAAAAGATCACAAAATTTTATGGCTTTTGGAGATTTCTGATGTATCAATTTAATGTTTATTTGTACTGAAATTACTATTACGTTCAAACCAGTAATTTAAGTTGGGATAATTAACGCGTTTTTTTCTTCTTTCCAGGTATGTACGGAGACAGAAGGTTGTCATAAGAGTCAAAAGTTTCCCAAAAATACCTCATATCGATATTGGTGAGTTTTTACATTTAGTTGCACAATAAGCGTAAAATCGCGCTTTCCATTGAATATTTTACTTTTTATGTAATAAAGAAATGAAATCGCGAAAAATCTTCAGGCGAATTTAATTCTTGTATTTAAATATATGTATCAGGTAAAAGTTATATTTTCGAGAAGAGAAAACTATTATGTTTTCTTCCAAATAAATGCAGAATACGGTAAAGGTACACATATTGTAATGCTGATACATCTAGTTTCTCTGTAGACAACAGCACATTTCGAGGTCATACAATCTTTTAGTAATGTATTCTAGGAACTAAAATCGCGCGACCTGTTGTTTTTCATCTCTTTATTCTGAATGATTTTCCATTAACCATTCCATATAGGGCATAGTCTCTTACATTACATGGTTTGGGTGCTGACGTGTGTGTATGTGTATGTCTTTCCATTTCACATTTTGTGGTTGGCGCCTCTTTCAACCAAAGGCAATACCTTCAGTTTTGTCTTTTAAGCTCTTCTCTACTGGAGCCTGTTAACGGTTTGTGCCTTTTATTGCTCATAATTGATTGCCCATTATGTCGTAGAAAAATTTACACCACAAATGATTTATAGAATCTTTTTGAAAAGGAAAATTTTAATGCATTATTTATGCTTTACTCCGTAATTTATTATTTTTACGCTCACGAAGTAGGACGAAGTTAACGATGATGAAGAAAAGTGCTTTAATACCGAAAAACGTTCACACATCAGGTGCCTATGTTTGTTTAATAGCATCGTAAATTTTATTTAAATGTGACTTTCAGCGGCCTCGCATATTTGCAAAAAATACGCTCACGCGTCAGAAAATACAGAATTTTGTTTTTTCGTTATCTATGCATTGCAAAGGCATTCATTCAAAATTTTAAAATGCGGTTCCAAAATTATCTTTACTGTTTCTATATCAGAACTATACGATACTATGAATTTCTACAGAGGAAAATAAATTTTAAATGCTATTTTATTCTTTCATATTTCTTCTGATTTTTTCCATTATTTCCATACAAATGGTTAATATGGTTGAAGATTTATGGTATCAAAAATGTGAAGTTTCTTTCTCCAATACTTATTAGTAATTATAGTAATTTTATTTCGTGCAGGAATTATTTAAATTTTTACAGATTTTCATATTTTTTTGTTCTGTTTGTTTAAGGATTTTATATACGTTCACTTCCCTAGGGAACAAAATTTAAATAACATTTGCACTCCTTGTTTTTGATGACACATCCTCTTTCCTTCCTCTAAATCATGAAAACGTTTTAACGCCATACACACACCTCGTTATCTCACGTGTTGGCGAAAAAAACACCTTATCTGGCTAATGTATCAGTTACTAGATAAGAATGGCCCGAACCCTTTAAGGAGCCACTGCAAGGGAGTATGAGAGGGTTTTTAAGATGGGCAGTAAAGGTTAGGTGGTCTTTACCAAAGGCGTAATGGCTCGAGCAATATGACCCCGAGGCGCAGCATCCGAGCGAGCAATAACCGCAAGTCATTCGGTCTCTCCTCCGTGGGAAGTTCTCTTTTGTGGGTCGCAGGAGAAATTCCTGCGGCGGATGCGAGAGGGAGAGAGAAGAGAGCAGGGGAGGTGGAGGGGGAAAATGGCTGTTAAAGATGGCGGGTTTGATGAGACGAGGGGAGGGGGGGAAAGACGACGTCGTACGGAAGAGTAATGGGATGAGTTCTGAGGATCAGGGGTTGGAGGGGGATCGTGAGGAAGAGGCTTGCGTGAAGACTTGTTTTTTTTTTACAGTAGACGAGGATCTATGCGGATTATAACGTCTGGTGTGTTTTTACGTGATTGGTGTTATTTTTTCAACAAAATCCATTGCATGACCCTCAGTAATCTCAAAGGGTGATATCATGAATGGAAAAAAGCTTATTAAATGTTGGGAAATTGTATAGTAGAATGTTATCTAATCGCTGATTGAAACATAATAAAAGTAATGTGGACCTATTATCGGTAATGTTTATTAGAAAATGGAATTGCCTGGCGATTATGTTGGATTATAGATTCCAAATGGTATCAGATTTTCGTAATTTAGCACTTCTGTATTGCCAATGACCGTTGTAAGTTGTATTTCCTCTGCGTATATCGACACGAAAATGAAAAATCGGTACAACATACATTGTACATACTTTCTCATATAATAATACGTCGTTTAGTTATCTTTAGAAAATGAAAATCGTATCAGCCGGTTTTTAGAAAATCCATTTTTTGTTCAAGTTACCCAAGAATAAATTACCCTTATACTCATTCATTGAGAAAAATGAAATATATAGTAATATTTCAGACGTATACTCATGTAACTGTACGAAATATGATCAAAATCGTTTGAGCCGTTTTTGAGAAAATCATATTATTGCTAAAGTTTCCTAGAATAAACAAGCCTCATATTCATTTTATGAGAAATATGAACTATTTGGTATTATTGAAGACGTAAACTCAAGCAATTGTACGAAATTTGATCAAAATCGTTGTAGCCGTTTTTGAGAAAATCGAGTTGCTGTTAAAAACGTGTAGAATAAACTTCCCTTAATTATTGATCAATGTCAACCATTTCTATATATCCTCTGCTCGGTATGATATAATACTTAAGTACGAGATTTCATTCATTTTCGCTCTACCGTTTAGGCTCCAGAGCCAGTGACAGACAGACGGCATTGCAAAAACCACTTCTCCGGATTCAGCGACACCTAAAACGTATATTTCCGTAAAAATCTCGAGGTCGAATTTTTTCGCGATAACAATACCTACCTTCTCAATACTTCGCATGAGAAAGTAAAAACGTAAGTTATTGTCTTCATATTTTAATTCCCTCGCGGTATTTAATTAGTGGGACAAATTCAAAATAATAAAAAACACACGTCAATTATCGAAAAGGATCTTTAAAATATATTAGCAACGCTTTCATTAATAATATTGATGCCATCATTATTCAAAATTTCGATAAAGCATCTTTAATCTATTTCAGAAATTCTTTTTAGATTCACTTCTATTTGTAAGTAATTGTTGCGTGTTAATTACGAGCTCATTGAATCCCTCTTTCTTTATATATTATTCTAATTTTAGCATACGCTGCAAAGGAATGTGCCCTGACGCTGCTTGTCTTTTGTCTGACCACTTAGGTAAATTACGGAAATGTGTGTTTTGCATCAGTGCCTAGAGACCCTAAGAATTTAATATCGACATGGTCAACTGTGCATCAAACTTCCACAGAGGAAGCGTGATTTGTTATGCACGATGCCCTAAATACAGAGCTTCATGTCTTTGGGGGTATTTGTCCAGTGTTACACATTGATTTTCCGTAGACGTTGACAACTATTAGGACACTTTATGCATCCAGAGTACGAAATAAAGCCATGAAATATTCATGCGGTAATGAACTTCATTTTTATGTGATGCATTTCGTGTCAATAAAAAATTGTCCCTAAAGATTTATTTCACTTTTTACTTTCTCATACGAAGTATTGAGAAAGTTTTGTTATCGCGAAAAAATTCGACCTCGAGATTTTTACGGAAATATACGTTTTAGGTGTCGCTGAATCCGGAAGTGGTTTTTGCAATGCCGTCTGTCTGTCACTGGCTCTGGAGCCTAAACGGTAGACCGAAAATGAATGAAAACTCGTACTTAGGCATTATATCATACCGAGCAGAGTATATATAGAAATGGTTGACATTGATCAATAATTAAGGGAAGTTTATTCTACGCATTTTTAACAGCAATTCGATTTTCTCAAAAACGGCTACAACGATTTTGATCAAATTTCGTACAGTTGCTTGAGTTTACGTCTTCAATAATACCAAATAGTTCATATTTCTCATAAAATGAATATAAGGCTTGTTTATTCTAGGAAACTTTAAACAATAATTTGATTTTCTCAAAAACGGCACGAACGATTTTGATCAAATTTCGTACAGTTGCTTGAGTATGCATCTGCAATATTACTATCTATTTCATTTTTCTCAATGAATGAGTATAAGGGTAATTTATTCTTGGGCAACTTGAACAAAAAATGGATTTTCTAAAAACAGGCTGATACGATTTTCATTTTCTAAAGATAACTAAACGACGCATTATTATATGAGAAAGTATGTACAATGTATGTTGTACCGATTTTTACACTTTGATTTCACCTGCCAATGAATTTATCAATTTATCCTCTACAGAATTTGACAACTGCTGCAGTGTAACCAGCCTGCGTATCGCTTTTATTTCGCATAGTTCTCTGAAACCGATAATTTATTTTCACTTAAAATTATTTTTATTATAATTTATATTACACAATTATTGAGAAATAAAAATATTCTGAAAATCTCTGCTTTTATAAAGAAGGCAGGAAATAAATAAAGCCCTTTTACCGTGGGAATTAACGAAAAATAACAAAATATTCGATTCGAAACTAGATGCCTAATGAACTATTTTCAGACTTTTTTCAGTGGTACAGATTTATAGGTATTCTTATATTAACAACGCAAATATATCTGTAATGTTTTAATCCTTACGAATTTATTCATTAGTGCATCGCCGTTTACGAACCCATCGATAATGTCTACTTGTGATAATTTAATTCATAAATACAGCGAGCGTTTTATCTTAATACGTCTACAGTAAGAATTGCCTTTGGAAATGGAAATTATATCCTTACATCCCAATTCTAGAAGAAATATCGAACAATATTAGGAGATAACGATCCAGCAAAACGAACCTCTTATTTAGCTGCCACGGTTATTTCGGCTTATATCGCACCGATTATCGATCTACACTTCGTTATATGTCGCCGACTGAGTAGTTTCAACTGCTCCTTAGAGAATTCTTTAAAAATTTACGGACATTTTATTTGATACATAAACGGATAGAAATAGTTCAAACTGAACGGGTGAAAAACTACAGGCGGCCGACCTTGATCTTTACGTTTTATAGCCCATAGCTGTGCGGAACATTAGCTCCCATCTTCCCTCCCACCTCCCCTACTCTCAAAAACCCTCACTCAGCATAGCGACGCCATGGTCTCGACCAATAAAGAGTTATTCCCTTTGATCACAACTAGCGTCCTCCTTAATCTCCCACGAATGTGGTAGGGTTGGTATAAGTAAAGATCCGTAAAGCTACATTGGACGACTTTCTCCACCCCGACCCCACCCCTGAGAAATTACCCCTCCACCCAAAATGCTTCACGTGACGTTCACACTTCCCTTCCTCCGAATTTTCTGCGGCAGTCAGCACGACGGGTATTCTTGGGTGTCTGAAGTTTTTTTCCGTAGGATGGAGGCCATCCCAAACTTCTCCATATACTGGATAAAGGCCCAACTGGGTATGCGGTTTAGATAAACCCTCTTCTTCCCTTCCTTCCTTAACGGGTCGTGCGAGGAGAAAGGTTTTGAAGGTTAACGGAAGAAGGGACGTCTTCGGGTCTGCAAGAATAATAGCTAAGACGTTAAAGTCATTGGTAGATACAGGCTAGTCGTCTTGCGAGCTCGGAGGTTTTAACAGCCGTGTGGTTTAGGTTCAGGACGAGGGAGGAGAAGAGGTAGCGGATGAGTAAAGCTTAAGGTGAAAGGAGGATTAGTCAAGTCAGCGGTGCCTGTGTGTTTTTGAGGGATCATTTTCGCTTAAGTTAAAATCCTTCCCATACACTTCATCCTTACCGGCAAGCAGGAGACGTCGGGTTTGTAGGGGAGAGGAGAGTAAAGAGGGGAAAAGCGATAGAGGGATAAGGGAGAGAGAGGTTGCAGGAAAAAGGGAGAGAGAGACAGACAGAGGAGTGGAGAGGGAACGGGAGGAATGAGGGACAAAGTGAGAGGTAGAGGAGACAGGTAGAGAGAAGAGAGACCGATGAAGATGAGCGGACTAAGAGAGGTAGAGGAGGAGAGAGGGAGAGAGAGAGAGAACAGTAGATAAGAGAGAAACGGTTGAAAAAGGGGAGAGGAGGTAGAGGGAGGAAGAGAGATATTTAGAGATGATGAAAGCGCGATAAAGGTGGAGGTGAGAGGAGGGAGGCCATTGAAGTAAGGAGAGAGAGAGAAGAGGTGTAGAGAAATGAGATGGTGGGAAAAGAGAGGAAGAGGAGAGAACGGAAGAGGTTATGAGACATGGGGCGGAAGGGAAAAGAGAGAGGAGATGGAAATGAGAAGATGAAGCTAGATTGAAAATAAAAAATCTGTTTTGGCCAACACATGACTTTCTTCATACAGAGCAGTAAATATGATTGCTCTCGAAATCAGCGTCTTCAGGAATAATTATCAGCAATTACACTCGTGAATAATTTTAAAACATTTCCAATAGTCTTTATTAAAAAAAACAATAAGTAAACAAAATTGTTAGCTGTTTCTGTGGATAACGAAATATCGATGCGCAACTAAAATTATCCTTGGTAACGTAAGCAACACTAACAACAAATATATAACATAGCAACTGAAACAGTGCTATCACTTAGCGACGTACTTAACGTAAAATCAGACGAATTGTCATAATATCTCCAAAACTATCGGTTTTATGACAAAATGTTTCAAACATAACTTGTAGAAAATTACATTTTCCACAACTTTAGTAATAACAAATATTTACGTAAATTGAATTTTAAAGGAGATGTTTGAAAAAAATCTAATGTGACCAACATGACTTTTCTATATAGAGCAATGATTATGATTACTCTCGACGTCAGCGTTCTCAGAAATCATTATCAGCGATTACACTCGAGAATAATTTTAAAATATTTTCAATGGCCTATTTAAAAAAAAGTAAATTAAATTGTTAGCTGTTTCTATGGATAACAAAATATCTATGAGTAATTAATAGCACCTTTGGAGGCGTGCGCACCGCTATCCACAATTATAAAGTTTTATCAAGCCGCATAAACAATCGTATCACTTTGTGTTATTAGGAAATAATCATTTCAAACGAGGAAAGTAATATGTGGGGAAAAAAAGAAGGAAGTTTATTAGAAGAATGCCGTCTCGAATACAGGACTTCGACATTTACAGCCGAACGCTCTGCCCACTCTGCCACCGCCTCTTGATTGCGTATGGTATACTCAAGCAGTGGCTCGGGAAATATTAACTTATTTTTATTAATAAAATAAAAACAGTTGGGTATTGGCCCTGATATATATCTATGTACATTCATCGGACATAATGAACATTATATCTACGAGATTTCAGCCAATTCGGTTGAAGGTTAATAGTGCCTTCCCCGTGTTAGCGACGTATTTAACGTAAATTTCGAAGAAACATAAAAATATCTCATAAACTATCGGCTTTCTGAAAAAATGTTTCGAATAAAACTTCTAGCAAATTTTATTCTGTACAACTTTTGTAATGACAATAATTTACGACAACTGAACTTTAAAGGAGATATTTGGAAAAAACGAAGAAAAATCAAAATATCTATTAAACTATCGGTTTTACGAAAAATTGTTTCAAACAAACCTTGTAACAAATGTTACTATCTACAATATTTGTGACATCCACTATTTATGAAAATTGATTTTTAAAGGAGATATTCGAAATAAACGGAAAAACGACAAGAATAAACTTCCGGTTGACCTAAAATGTCCAAAAACTAATCCACTTTTGCTTATGTTAATATTATATTTAAAATTTGGTACCGAAATGACAGATACTTTTTGCGTTAGAGCGTCCACAAAATTCCTATCACATACACACAGACATAATCGAGAAAATAGTCAAAACGTGTTTTAGGGACCTTAAAACGTGCATTTCCGTTGAAATCTCGAAATAGATAATTTTTCATGAAAACAAAGCTTTCTCTATACTACGTATATGGAGAAATTAAAAATGAAAGGGATGGGAATTACGTAGGAGGTGATTTCGAAAAGCCACTAGACTAGCTGATAGGAAGAGAATGGGTAAGGTAGGCGTGGGAAATCGTCAATTTGGAAAGGAGGGAAAGAGAGGGAGGGGATGTAGAGAAAGAGTATGTCGATGCATCGGGGAGAGGCTCGCCAAAAAAGAAGTTTGTAAAACATTTTTCAGGCGAGGTAATGCTTACGAGTTAGAGAGAAACGAGATTTTCTCAGATAAGAGCGGTTTTTTGATCGACTTTTTACCCCTCTTGATAGAAGTGCATCATTGGTAGGAAGTGATAAAAAAATCCACTATCGGGTTTTGGTTCCGTTAAAGGTTTTTTTTATTTTTTTGGATTCGTGGAAAACAACTTACGCTAATTTCCTACTATTCTATGGTTGTAGAAAATTATTACGACACGATAGTTAATTCTTCTTCCATTTCGGAAACTTTCCTTTACTCATTAAATATCCTTATTTTTATTTGTCACAAACTACTCGGGGTTTAGCTAATGATCGACATAAATGGATATGAGCTGTTGAAGATGGTGGATTTTACCAACACTGATGAAAACTCTCTCATATCTTGCATATATTTTAAGTCTAATTTTAGTTGAAAAATGCATAAATTATTTGCAAAAATATAATTAGATGACTGTTTTATATGGCTGTTAGTAACGCACGTGTATTATATCATTCCATACTAACTAAAATTATTTTGAAAAATGTAAAACTAAATTTCACTTCTCATGCAATTAAGGAGTATATAAATTATCATGAATGAAGCTTCATTTTTCTGGAGTAAAAATTAAAAAGCGAACATAAGAAACGAACATGTATCCGTTTACATGAATAACGAAGATAAAGAGTCGCAAATTGTTAACACATTTTATCTCACTTCCAGCTAAATAGGTAAACTCCGATCAAATTAACAAGAATATTCGGCAACACAAAAAGAAAGAATTTCGATACCGAAAAACATCCTGAGTCGAAGGAATTATGAGAAAAATTTCCTGAAGTTAAATGAAAAATTTTTCACTGGTATTATGTCAGTTTTCCTAAAACTTCGTCTTTCGTTAAATTTCCTATAGAAAGCGATGATTATTTCTTCACGTGGAGCAAAATTTTCTAAAAAATATATCGCGCCGGTTTTTGTAAGATTTTCTCGCAGACAACATGTACTTCAACATGTATTCACTAATAACAAATGGAATCATAAATCTTATTATTCGTTTTTGCAGATACTAACTTAACTGAAATTTGCCCGCACATTTAACCCCATATTTACATAAGTGCACTGCTGCATAAAAATATTCAACTCAACGACCACCTAGAACCCTAAGTTAGGACAAGCGAGTTGCTTAAAAAAAAAAGAACTTTGTTACGTGGCATTTATAACAAGAAGTACAATTTCCGTGAATTAATATGACATCCAGTCCTCTGTCTATAGAAAAACGCTCGAAAAACTAACGCCTGCATGATTCATCTGTTAGAATACAAGTGAGCGAGATAACTTGGACGTCGGGGCGACCGGAGGGGCGCGAACATCCGCCGGAATGGGAGCGTGTGCTAAGGAATTAAATATAAGCTACCCTTCCTCTGTGTGGCTGTTTATGGTGCAGTTCATGTTAAAGAAAAGTGCGTAAGATTTATCCCGATTCGACTCATTGCTTATTAATCTTTTAGAAGTATTAAAAAAACTTTCTTAGATGTAATCTAACATGAACTCTACTCATAATGTCCACTTATGTCTACACACGCACAGTATACCATAAGAACGCTTTCAACGTTAATGAAATTGTGGAGTTATTGATTATAGCTCAAATGACGAAATGGAAACATTTATAAAGGGTCATTGAACAATAAATATTTGTATGTGTTCTTCGCACTTATAGAAGATGTCGTGTCCTTCCTCATAACTTAATGTCACAGTTCTTCGCATCAATTTTTTTAATTTCTCAGTTTGAATTTTTTTCGACGGAAAAAGAAATTTTTGTCTCTTGGAGTAAATAATAATTGAAAAGTGCTTTACAAAACGACTCTTACTATAAAATGTCTACATTAATAAACAGTAGGAATGTGACTTATGTGATTTTCGAAAATGTAATGAAAATGTCGTACTAAACTTTATTATAAACACTCGAGGCGGTAACAGAAAGGTTTTAATGAAAAAAGTTCACCGATAAGAGTTTTCATTCGTCATAAGAAGGCAAGATCAATTCTATATGCACTAGTAGTGATAAACATCCATTTTTATTCTGTCGTTGTGTCACTGTGATTGCTTTTTCTTAATTTGTTTTTAAAAACCAAACATACATCCCTTATAAAATATATTCATTAAACTCATATTCAAAACATATTCCCGTCAAACTAATCTAGATCCAATAGGTACATGGTAAGAACGAAGGATCAGCGAGCAAAGAGCGGGGGGCTTGGCGAGCGTCAGTGAGCAGGAGGCTTGCCCCTTAGTACATATATACTAGCAATTTGTGTGTGTGTGTATATATAGTATCTCCTCGTCAGCCTTTTTCAATTCACGAACTGATGAAGGCCTCCCCCAGACTTTTCCAGTTTTCCCTGTCAACTGCCTCCCTCCTCCATGTTTTCCCCAAGAACTTAAAAATCTCTCTGTCCAATCTGTCTTTCGGTCTTCTTTTCTGTCTCTTGATGTTTCTTGGGATCCATTCGATGACACTGGACGTGCAGCGCCGGTCATTTCTTCTAGCATATATATAACCGCTCCGAATCGGACCATTGTTCATATGACTTTTTTTTTCCTCAAAATCACTTGATTAACACGCTCCCGAAGTTTGGCAGATTCCTCATGAATCACCCTGTGTGTGTGTGTGTGTGTATCTTATTGTTAGCAGTAAAGCAGGAAAGTGCATTAGGTAACTCTCGGGACGGGACGCGGGAAGAGTATCCGCTGATCGAATTCTTGTAGTGAGGTTGCTTGACAACGGAAGTTCATGGAGAGAGAGAGAAGGAGCTCGGATGGAATCAAATTGAAACGGAATTAGTAATAAGTTCTAGACGAGGCAACAGTTGAGTCTTGTCTGCAATTTATAGAAGAGGGCCGTGGAATGTACGTGCCGCAAACCTTGATTCGATCAACCAATAACCTCACTGCTAAATAAATAACTTGAAACTCCGAGATGAGCTTTATCTAAAGAAAACTTTTAAAAACCGCCAGCTACAAAACTCAACACGTGTTGCTCTATGGTCAAGTAAAGTTTGTCACGGAAACTCTCGATGACGTCACCGGCCCCCTTTACGACCTCTTGGACGTATAGCGTGCTCGCCAATCTTTCTCTTTTTCCCTCCCTACCTTCTCTGCCCTCAACAAATCTCACCTCCTCCCAAGACATAATGCTTCAGCTTATTCCATCCTTAAACCCGATTCCTGTTTCCTCCTTTATGTATTTGTGCGTGCGCGGGCGTGCGTAAGTTCGCGTATTCACGTTCCTTACTTTTTTCTCCCTCTTTGCCATTTCTCAGAGAGGTAAAGGGAGTCTATAATAGCTAGACAGAATAGAGAGGGGGGGGGGGGGGCAGCAAACCTCATGAATGACTCAGGTAATCCAATTTTCTCCGCTGTTTTTTATGCTTTTTTTTCTCTCCAGTTTCCTCTCTCTCTCTCCTCTACCCCTTTCCCATAAAAGGTTCGCCATAACTCCTTTTTCAAGGTGCTCGTGTGAGGTAGAGAGTAGACAGGGAGTGAACCGGTTTCCGTGCACGAGAGGAAGTCTTAATGGCGGCCCTTCGTCAGAGAGGTTCGTCTCGCGCCGTTTTCTCGAGGATACCTCCTTTTTTAGCTCTCTCTCTCACACACACACGCATGTATCTTAGGATTCTCTTTCTCCCTCTTTACCTACTTTTTTTCGGATGCTCCTGTATAATCAGGAAATAATGAAAATTTTGTCTCCAAGAGATATTTTTATTTAGCGTTGCATCTCGCCTTTTTTTTAGTCTCGTCCTTTTCAAAGTGTTTTGAAACATACAAGTTATAATTTTCCATTTCGAGAAAAGTTTTAGAATCCAGTTGCATACGTCGGAACCTCTTCGTTATACAACGCCACTGGTTGTTAGCTTATATAAAGGAAAGGAACATTGTTGAAATGTCGTGAATTAATCTCGATAAAAGTTATCATTGGAATTTTTCCCTACAACTACTGTCCGTGATTCTGTAAATATTTATTTTTCTATTGCTTTTGACAGGAAACATTATTTTGAAGGAATAATGAGGTTATTTATTTATGCCCTAGAAGCACGCATTGATTGCATTAAACTATTGACGTTTATCATATTATTTTATTTCGAAATGTCTACAGCCAATGAAAATAGACGGTGGTGATATGTTTTATTTTTGTAAAACATTTAGGTAAATGTTTGATGTGCATATTTTAAAATGTTTTCTTTTAATATTACATAATAAACCCGATTTGAACAGCAATTTTAACATGGTTGACCTGCGCCAAATACTAAGAGATATGTGTAAAATTCATTTTACCCAAGCAACTAAATTGCGTGTTATTATTTATTATTATTTTTATTTTCCGAAATCCCTCGGAATAAACTTTTGCTCGTATTATGACAACTAACTTTTTAAATTAACTTTTATCCTCCTCGTAGCCGAGGAAATAATCTAACCACCACCGCAGAAGTAGCCACAATCGCTATCCGAGAGGATATTATTTTCCAGAGAGCTCTCTCACGGTAAGCCTGAAAAATCAAACCTGGAGGTGAAAAGGATTCCTGTCGCAAGGTGACTTTAAATATCCTCCTTCAAATTATATGGAGAGGAGATATAAGCGGAATTGTTTGTGTAGCACTAGAGTTCGAGAAATCTTCCGCGCGGTCCGAATAACCCGATTTTTTCACTAAACGTCACCTTTCATTTATTATTTTTCACCACTTCACTTTTCAATTTCATCTCGAAGGCGGTCTCGGGAGCGTTTCCAATATATTTCATCCTTAGGAGGAGGGAGAGCCACGTCGAGAAGATTTCTCGCCGTAATAAACGATAGGAAGTCGGCAACGAACTTCTTTTTGTAAGGACAGTCTATGGAAGTTCCCTTTCCAGGCGATATTTACTTTGATCCCGCAAGAAACTATTAAATTTCATGCGAAACTTATAAACGATTACATAATAAGGAAATATTATGCATATCTCTTAAAATAAGTTTAATAACTTTGTATATATAGATATACATTAAATTCAATTATGTAAATACACATGCCTACATAGGTTGCATTTTCTTAAAATGCTTTTGTTTCATACAGTATTGTAGTTCCATTAGTTTGCCTTTTTCCTGTTTAGCCTATTATTTTATTTCAGCAAATTTTATTACGAGTATAAAACCCGCTAAATATTTAATTAAATATTAATAAATATTTTATCCCAGTTTCATTATAGGATACAATTTCATTCAGAAGCATACTAGATTAATACACATGAAAATCCGACTTGCAGCATATATTTAAACAATATGTTTCATTGTTTGCATTCTCGGCGTCATTGAACAATCTCCAGTGTCACTCGAACTCTATTTTTTTGAGTTTCCAAGTATTTAGAATGTTGCGCCAATGTTTTTTTTACGGCTTTTATTGCTTGCATTTCTCAAAAGCGACACTGTATCTTCTCTAATAAATAAAGGACAGCGGACTCATCTGATGCTATGACTCGCGTCATCGTTCATCATCTGAGCTTCCTTTGTTGTTCTTTCTGACCTAGGATAGTTCCCCTTTGAAATGCATTATACCCGTGATGCATGGAGGCAATTATGCGGCGATGTTCTCTTTTTTCTTATTTTCCTCCGCAAATGGTCCATCGCGATGACGTGACTGGCGTCTATTTTTGTGCATGTGCCTTGCGCCATGTTGCCGCAAAGTGCATTCCGCTGACATTTTACTGAACTTAAACACATTTGAGACATGAGGCTGGGATGAAAAAATCGTTATTATAGTCATGAGCTTTATGCTTAAGCTTTTGCCTACTGACCAAATTGGCTTTGATTGGAATACCGTAGGTTAATATTGTCTTATAATTTTACACCAGGAAATATCAAATCAAATCGTAACAATTTATCTGAAATTAACAATAAGTAAGAAATGGTTTTGGTTAAATTAGTTCATTTTTACTTGCAAAATCACTCGTAATTAAAAATATGTAATGCGATATGTAGGCAGGTACAAAATTACAAAATTATCGAACTCGTCTTATGGCTGAAATGAATCAGGAATAAGCACTTGAAAATACGCATCATATATCTCCAATAGCCACAAGAAGATTATAAACGTTCTTTTAGAGTCTATAACCTTGTTGTGGCTATTAAAGATACCCGAGACAACTATTTTGAAGGTAGAACAGTATTTACAGCGAAATAAGATCCAATTTTTTGTTATACCTAACATAGTCTTTATTTAATGAAGTGCTTTAGTATCGTATTTTATCTATCCCTCTGGTATCGAATTTATTTTTTTCAGCGGTAGTAATTTTTAATTGGAGCGTCTCACCAAACAAGGTGAATGAAAAATAACTCAAACGGCACATTTTACATATCTCGCGGGAAATCATAGCACATATTAAAATTGACAGAAAGGATGGATTGGATAAGGTGAATGGCATGGGATGAGAGAGAGGAGTAAAAGAGGGAGGGGTCATTAATTTACATCTAGGACTTGTCTACCGCAGACACAATTAAACAAAGTTTGCTTCCCCTGAACAGCGGCCGCTCATCAATTACACAGCCCTCTACCCCTTTCCCTCCTTCTCCTATTTCCTTCTTTACCTTAATGCCAACGACCACCTCCGTCTTGACACTCTTTCCATTAATGATGCAGTCCTCGGAGACGGGAATAGATAATTGAATACAATGTTCAGTTATATTTTGTTTTTCACCCGGTAAATGACCCTATGTCTGCCGTTTCAGAAATTACGGTATCCCTAATCGGTTTCGGATGCGTGTCTAAGAGGTTCAAGTTTTTTTATATATTTTTTATTTATTTCGATGCACAACAAAATTTGTCTTGTAATTATATGTTTGATTCTAGAATGTATGGTGTGCCATTAGTTGTTACATTTATGTGTTTACTATGCGGCTCCTTGATTTGTTAACGACAAACATTTTGTCCACCAGAACTTTCGAAAAAACTCCCTTTAAACAATGAATTTTCCTTGCAGTTGGTACATACACTGCGCACTTTTCCCTGGTCTTTGCTATTTTTCCTCAAATAAATTTACTCAGTTTTACTGTCTCGTATCGTTAAAATAAGGATCCTGTTTTAAAATGGGCTACCCGAAGCATTAGTGTAAAACGAATATACGTGCGTCTCATAAACGTGAAACGACGAGTAAAAACAAAAGGATGTGCCCGCAGATAAGACCGTGCCTGCATTGGCGTAAAACGATAAATAATTTGGAAAAAAGAGCAAATGAAATGGAACGTTTTTTTTATAGTGATTTAAGGATGAGCCTAAGTCCAGTAGATTTTAAACTGATTAAATTGGATATAAATATCTACAAAAATATTTTAACAAGTGAGTGAGGTTAATTCGTTACACTTTGAGCGATAAAAATATGATAAGATGATATGGAAAAGGATTTTAAATAGCCATGATAAATAAATTTAAAATGTAAATATTATAACTCAAAAAAAGTTTGCGGAAATAAGAATAAACTTTAATAAAAATTCTTGCAACATTTCATCAACATCGAATACTAAGCCATACGTTTATTTTTTATTCTGATACATCTCCATCGTCGTAACGCTGTGATAAAAAACATAAAGATTGTGATGCATGCAATATGTTTTAATTAATTACTGTACTCACGAGAGAAGGTGGATTGAATGAAATACATGGCAGAAGGTGGAATATCAACACCGTATACGTATAAATATTAACCTTGAACTCTTTGTCTGGCAGCAAAGACCGGTTTTTATTTTTTCTCATTTTATATTACATCATCATTTTCAAAATTAATCATACGGATTATCTTTCTTACTGATTCTTTCCCTGATTGTGTGAATGCTGATGAGGTAAAATGTTTTGCTAAAATAAATTCTAAATAATGATTGGTTTGGGCTATTTTTATTGGTGTCTAAGGCATTCAACGCCTTAACTGATTTTCATAATGATAAAAATCCGATGACTATTGATAGACCACATCAGGATAAGATCAAATTAATTCATCGAATATCTGTATGCATAACACAGAAATAGGTACTTTATATTCAAACAAATGTTTTAAAATTCAGCATTTCTTAAAGAACATAAATTCTAATTGTCGCAAGGGTAATATATTTCCCCGCAGTTCGAAACGTAATCTCGGGTGAAATAATTTAAAAGTGCTTTCAATGCAGGAGCACGCACAAGTCAGTTAGCAAGCTAACTTAACAATCTTGCTTAGATACTTTGATCTCACTTGGATTGAGTATAACATCCGAAAATATCGTAAAACTATCTCCAAATCCGTTTTCATAAGGCGAGTCCATATTCCTATACATTGTGTCTCTGTGTATCAGATGCATTTGCCGTCATAACTAAAATTCCTTTGAAAGTCAAGATGGAAAAATTATTTTGCTGTATCGTGGTTGATAAGATTTACTTCGGTTCAAATCTGGAAACATTTTTACTTTCTCCATACGTAGTAATGGGAAAGTATTGTATTCATGAAAAAAATCGACTTCCAGATTTCAACGGAAATACATGTTTTGAGGTCCCTAGAACACGTTTAGACTATTTTCGGAATGATGTCTGTGTGTGTGTGCGTGCGTGTGTTAGTGTGGGCGCTCTAACTCAAAAAGTACATACCATATCGTTACCAAACTTCATATATAACACTTTAACATGAGCACAAAGAACTGATTAGTTTTTGGACAATAACGGATAACCGGAAGTCGCGGTTTATTCGAAACCCGATTCGGTTTTTGCGATATTTCTTTGTTAAAACATCATTATTGTATATACAATTCTAAACAAAAGTTATAGAGAATGTAATTTCCTACAGTTTTCATTTGAAACAATTTTCTATAGGAGTTATTGTTTAGGAGTTATTTATAAATAACCGGTTTTTCGGTTTCCGTTAAATATCTCCTTAACAACATCGTTATTGGTAATCTTCGTAAGGACCAAAGTTGTAGAGAATAATATTTCTTCCAACTTTTGTTTGAAACAAATTTTCGTACAACCATCCATTTCGGATATATTTCGCTTTTTCTTAATACCAGCCTACAGCGCCAACACCATGTAGCGGTGAATTCTGTAAACATTCAAAATATACGTAATATACGGCAACGACGTGTCTTCTTTTACTATACGAAATAATAATTTTGCCTTATAATGCTACTCATAATAATTTAAATATCAATACCCCAAATATGGAGAAAGTCATGTGTTGGCCACATCAGATTTTTTTAAAAATAGCAGCATATTATTTTAAACGGATGGGAAAAATACAGTCGAATTGTTGGCTGGATATGTTGCTGTCATCAATTATCAGCTATTGATAACCAACGAAACTATTTCCAGACTTTTTCTCATATAAATGCATTAATTTATAGGACGGAGAGAATATTTATCTTCCTCAATTTAAATTTACGATTTTTTGTTAATTTTTGATTGAATGTAAACCTATGTTTTAATAAATAGTGCATTAGAACACTATCGCTCGAATAAGCTTTAATTAAAGTAAGATTTTCTTCACTATAAAAGAGTTGTGCTGTGTTTTATTAATTATTTCACTACAAAATAACGGACTGAGGAGTGTAAATCTTCCACTTAATTAATATAACGCTTTAATATTCCTCAATAAGGGCACAAATAAAATAAAAAACTGAAAAATCTTTCGCCTCTACATTATGCACTGTAGGTTTCTCGGCATATCACGGGTTACGCAGATAAGCCAGGCTTCCATCGTTTGTACATCTAAGGATTAAGTGAATTTATTTTTTATCAGCTTTTGATCGTATCGCCTCTTCTCTTGCAAACAAATTTTATTCTCTATCGTAAAATATCATCGGCGGAGAGACTCTTGTAATCCTTTGTAAACGACGGGACCACAAATACCGCATAAGAAATTTTCTGTTGCAAATTACCAGGCTGACCTAGAAGTCCAAAAATTCTCAAATAATATTTTAATTTTGTATTTCACCAAGTCTTCCATTTTTAGGATGAATAATGTTGTAGTGATAATGTGTATAAAGACTTAAACCTATTTGTGTTCAATCAAACAAGTACTCGTAGAACATAATAAAATTCAGCAATTCTATTTATTTAAATGGTTACGTGACCTATTTGTCACCTTATGAAGGAATTCATTTATATAGAAATTTGAAAAAATAGTGATTTTAGCATCTTCTTCCTATGTTGCATTATGTTAGGAAAAGTTGCATTCCAGCAATTTCAGAACTTTATGTGATATTTTATGATATCATAGTATTGGAATAAATGTACAATTATCTTCTTTTTTGTGCTCATTTTATCGTCCTACCCTTTGGAAAATTGGCAAATTTTGCGAATAGGTCAAAGGAAAATTCATGTGCTTTACCAGTTTTATTTTAAAACTATTTTCTAAATGAATATTTCTGTTTGCACTTTTAATCTGGTCCCGTAATAAATGATGTGGCTTATAATATCGATTATACTCTTATTAACCTTGATTTTTTCATCAATATATTCTCATGATGTGGCATATTTGGTGAGGTTATCGATACACGTTTCAAAGGTATCAATATCTTATTGAACACCGAGAAGTTATTTTTTTTATTTCGGTTATATTCAGGAAAATTTGAGATTATTTCAATGAAATGTGTAATCCAGGATGAATATATTACTAATATTACTATACCAGAAAATACATTTATTAGAAAACTAATAGCTCGAAGCAGCGACAAAAGCGACCCCAAGCGTACTGAGACAAATTTAATTCAACAGGAGATAAATTCAATTGAACCTTTCCGTTTCTACATAGTCCAGAGCGATTTATTCGGAGAATATGACTCACGTTTTTCTTTATCCGTTTTATCTCGTTTTAAAACGCTATTCATTTAGGGAAAAGGACAGTGAAGTTCAATCCGTAAATTAATCGGTCAATGTCGAAATCCGATACAGTTGGCTTGCTGACCGATTCATTGTGGGTTTGGAGATTAAAATCGAGCAATCAATTACTTCGATGTTAATCCGTTATCTGTTTCTCGTTTTAAAGTCTGTACAATCAGACTCGAACGATCAACATCGCGTTAATCAGTTCCGATGGAATGTGATAATTTCTATTGAGTATTAGTTCGATTGTCAATAGAAAAGCTAAAAATATAAATATTTCGGATAAGGGGTCCTTAATTTATGGAGAAATACAATCTTTTAAGGTAATCTTTGATTTAACTTTACTGTGAAATTTTCTTGATTCCAGAGTTTCACACCTATTAACAATGTTTCGGTTTTAAAAGTGAAAGATATTAGTTTTATAAGGTGAATTATCACTTGACCCTATTATTGAAAGATTGAGATTGGTTATTTACGAATGTCTACCTAAGATGTAATGTCAAGGATGCGACAATTTTTTTTTTGGTATTTCAAAGCAAGACATTGGCCGACCTATGTTTCTCATACAATACCAGTACCTACTTTAAAATTCCTTTTTCGACGATAAAATATCGCATGGATGAAAAATAACTCTGCACAACCTTTCTTCGTTGCTAAGGAAACGTGTTTCTTCCCTCGCTCCGTTCTTAAAATATCTCGATCCCGTGAAATTCAAAATCAGCACGAGTTGGACCATTTTTTTTTTAAAAGAAGACGCAATGGAGTACAGGATTGACGACCTCGATATTTTCTCTACGCGCGTAAATTCCCGAATAGAATGCCTCGACCTAGCGGTACTCTTCGTCGTTTCCTCGAGGGAAGCAGGAGAAAGAGGAGTGAGGAAATATTTGGATGGCTTCCAGTATCCAAGAATTCAAAAAAAAACACCCTAGGTCGCACGCAGTCCCAGACGCTCGCTCACGCTCCTGAAATTCACGTAACTGTTTCCTTTCGTCCTCTTCTTCACTCACTCAACACTCCTCTCTTATTTTCGTTCGTCAATTCGGAATATCGCAGAACCTAAGGAGAACTCCGAAGGGGAGAGAATGAGAGAGCGGATTCGTCTCGAACGCGAAAGGAAAGTTGAGGGAGCTTTGTACCCGCAGGTGAGAGGGCGTGTGCGCCGCGGGATTGTAAGGACTGGTGAGTCGTAAGGCTTGGCTGGAGGAGGTAGGAGTAAGAGGTAGAAAGGTGGATTTCAGACCTGACCAGTAGGCGGAAAATCCCCTCCTCCTCATCCCACGAGTAAAGAGAGCTAATTGGCCGGCGTTTACTTTGGAAAGTAGCTTAATTGGTGCAGTTCTGGGAGGAGTTTAACCCTTTTTATGCGACAGGATTGTAGAGTGAGAATAAGGGCTTTAATTCTTCTGGGAGGCCGTGACGTTGAATGACTTAAGTGGATGTGGAATGGATTATACTGAGCCGTAGGATCGTGGGTCTTCATAAAGATGGCGAGGGAGAGGATCAAAATTCTTAAGTCGGAATCCGAAATTTCGGGGAAATTGTACAGTCGTGTAGGGATTGTGAGATTTTATGAGCACCCGTGAGGAAATCAATTTTCGCGGGATTCATTGGAGAAAAACGATGTTTTTCGTGAGAGAACGGGAAGTTAAGAACGGAGGAATTATGAGTTCCTAAACGCTCTTAAATCGAATCCGTTGTCTTCAATTTTGGGAAAGTATTAAGTACATTAATAACAAATGACAGCGTGATGTTTGCTGAAACGCTTTATCCAGGATTACCGTCCCAATTTATATAAATGTATGCTAATAGCGGTATATATTTTTGATTGGTCGATACACAAATAGAATTCTTCAGAACTGAATGCTTTTTCTTTAATTTTACCACTTTTACCGTTTTATTGAAAAGGAAAAATCTTTAGGAGTTGTATATTAAATCTGATTAGTTATATTGTTTTTAATTTAAAAAAGAAGAAATAGAAATTACCTATTTGCATTTAAGTGATTGATTGAACCCGTTTTTGTGTCATAAGACACGTGACTATTAACACTTCGTATTATTCCTGAATACACACAAATGTAATAAAATGACCAGAATAGGTCTTGAAGAATCGACTTAAGAATGTATATGTGGAGTAATATGAAGTAAACCATGAACGTTCGCGGTTTTGATAATTCGCTGGACTTTCTGATTCGCGACATATAAACGTCACTATTTGCAAATTTATCATGCGCTGTCAATACGTAACTGGAGACGTAGAATTCGCGAATTATCATTAGCGGTTATTTCCACGAACGCACCCTCCTTGCTAAGGACCTACTGTAAAGGGTTTCTACAAAGTCTCTCTGGGATTCAAAAATTCATATTTCCTGAACTTCTAAAGATATAGCATTGAACTTAGACTAAATTTATTATTTAATTAGATTTTACTCTTAGGTTACCGGAATAAAAAAACTTGACGAAATGGGTTTTATTTTAAACCAAAGCTTATGGAGATATCCTAAAAATAGCGCAGGAATTATGAGTTTTCAACCCTTGAGTGACCTTGTTGAAACCCTGCATACCTACGAATCTTCACGAATGTTTTACTTCTCTCCACTGGTAGGCACAGCATGTTACTTTTTATAACAAGAGGAGGTGTTTAGAATTCGGTTATCCCGCACGAAACGTTTCGGTCGGTGAATCAATCAGCGGCGTCAGAAATAATGACAATGCTGAAATCGTTTCCTTGTCGACCCAAGGATAAATCGTCTTTTGTTCCAAAAGTCTTTTTGATACGACTCGCATTTACAGCTCCACACGCTTCTCACCACTGCCCTTTATCACTTATCGCCTTAACCTTCTCTTTATTCTTCCTTCTCCCCATCCCTCCCTTACTCCTTTCTCTCTTCCTCCTTCCCTATACATCTCTTCGTATATCTCTCGCTCCCTCTTTATTCATATTTGGCTTTTCTCGTCCATCTTAATTCCTTTATTTTGTTCTGCGTATTTAGTTATTCATCGTTAATGCTATAATTGTTATCATCTATTAATTGCAAAACAGTATGTTATGGAATTTCATGTTGTCATTGCTTATTTTAAATTACCATAGTCTGTTCGATTGAAGAATGGATTTAGGTGTAATAGGAGGCTTACCAACCTCAACCTCGCTCAAAAAAGTGAAATATTTCATTGTTTACTCATTTCTCACGCTTACCCTTTATCGCTTTATATGGCACTCTCTCTTGTAATTTGTAATTCCACAATTGTTCTTTCATGTATGTAGGATTTTCGCAGGTTTTTTCCACCCCCCTTCCCTTCGTGGGTGTTTTTCCTGCTTGGTTTTTTACTAGGATGGCCATGTCGGGTCCTTCCTAGGTTTTTACCACAAATAGTTAGTCTTCTCTTTTTAGAAGTTTCCGAATTTGTAATTCAATATCTTAATTGTGTTTTTTTGTATTATTCTTTTTTCATTTGTTTAGTTTCAGGTATTTGTCTTCTGTTTGTATGTTTATGTGTTATTATTTTTATTGTCATTTGTAATTCATAACGTAGGGTTAAATGTAAGAAGGGACTATGTAGTCTCAATTTCGCCCTAAATAATGTCGTTTGTCTGTCTGTCTGTTCTTTCCTAGCCTCTTTTTTTTACTTACTCTCAGTTACACTTATCTTCCGCCTTTCTTAATCTTTTACCTTCATATTCCTCTTTCTTCCTATGTCCCTTCCTCTCCATTTCCAACTTCTTTTCTCTCTCTCTCTGTCCTTCTCCCTATGTTTCTGTCCCCACATCTACTACTTCTCTTTCCATAATCACTTCCTACCCCCCGCTACCCCTTCGTCGCTGCCCCTTCTCTATCCTTTTCATTTCGATCCACTGTTCTGCAACTCTCTCCTACCTTACTTCCGCTCTATTCGTCCTCCCTCTTTCGCCCTTTAACCTCTTCTCTCCATTGCCCTCTCTATTCAATCCCATTCTTACACTTCCATCTTTATTTTTTTTAACGTAAAATAAGCTGTTGTTATCATTTTGTCGACCGTACGTCTGTCTGCCTGTAGGCATTCGACTTTTTCTGTTTTAAGAGATATTCAGTAAATTATTTTTGAGTAAGATAACTCTCAACAATTTATGGGTTTTCCATTGGTTGGATTTTCCCAGTAGTTCATAGATTTTCCACTAGGTGGCTTCGCGGATGGGAAGATGTAGTGAGTAAGAATGGGAAGATGTGTATAAGAATCTCCGCATTTCAAAGGTAAATTTTTAAGAAAACGTACTTCTACCTCTTGCTGAAGCTGAAGTACTTGTATTCTCTTCCTCCTCCTGTCCCATTTGTATCTTCACATCTTTCCAATATTTCCTTCTCTGTCTCTCGCCTCTTTTTCTCTCTCTATTTCTCCTCTCACTCTTCTTCCCTTTACCGTATCCTTCATCCTACTCCATCTTTATCTCTTTCTATTCATCTCACAACTTATATTACGCACATTTATCTTACACTCTCGCCTCTCTCCTCATACGCCTCTTTTCTAACTGTCACTCTTAGCAATAACTGCGGTCTCTCAAAATGATTTATCATTCACCTTAAACCCTTCACTTACCAGCCTATTAACGCTCTGCCAAATACTTTTTTTATAGAGAATTCAAACTCTTCTGCGTCGACTTTTTACTAGAATTTCTTTCGCTTCATGCCATGTGGACGCTTCAAAAATACTCCCACGCGTAAATCGATTTCGGCACATTATCATCCCTTGCTCGTGTAGCCAGCCAGACACATCGTCAGCCGTTTTTCGCTTTCTAGCATCCTTTTCTTCCTCTCTCTCCTCTCTCCCTCCCTCCTCTCCTCTCTACTTCCCTCCTCTCTCCTCTACCGTCCTTCACTCAACGTCTCTCTCTCGTCTTCACCCATCTCTCTCCCGTCGACTTCACCGGCATTAATTGATCATTAATGAGACCTTGGCTAAGGAGGCTAAAGAGAGACGAAGGCTGTTAAACTTTAGTCAACAGAGCAGTTGGTAGGTGTATATTGGATGGCGGCTATAAAAGAAGTACGTGGAGGTGATAGGGGACGAGGGTTGAATTGGTGTGTGGGATAGATCTCCCGATAGTAACAGGAGAAGGACTAGGGCAAGAATATAGGGCATCGGAGAACCTCTTTCCCCCCTCTATCGAATCCCTCAGGAGAGCCAACTCTTGAAATACTTCCTTGGGGATTCATTCTCTCTAGTGGGATGAAGAGTTCGGTAGACGAAGTTGGAGTGTGTGTTTGTGCGCTCCTGTTTGTTTGTGTGTTACAGCAGCCTACTCGCTCTGGCGAGCTTAGCGTATTCTCTTTTTGGGGGGGGAGGGGGGGGGGGAAATGGTGCAGAAAAATGTTCGGGGGATGGATGGAGAGATACGGAAAAACGGCCTCTCCGAGGTATTTCCCCAAGAGGTGCACGCGCGCAGGGTTGCATGTGTGCACGAATTTCTTTTTGTCCGCCGAGCTGAGTCGTGCACGGCGATGGAAAAGGGCGGTGACTGTCTTTTTTCGGAGTTTTCCCGCGGCGTAATTATTTATTTATTTTTTTAAGCTCGTTGCGTGTTTCAGATCTCGCTTCGCGGTCTAAAATGCAGCTAAAGGTATGGGAACGAGATTTAAAAAGCTGCGGCGGTGAGGATGATGGAATCGGGAACGAAATTTTAATTTGTAGGTCACAAAATGGAAAAGAGAACGAAATTTAAAGTTCGGCGGAGGGAGCGAGGGAAAAATTCAGTCTATCGATTTGGTCGCCGTCTAACCTTTGTTCATTTTATTCAACGAGAAGAATTCAGTTTCCATGTACTTAGTTGATATACTTCGGATGCGTCGCTAGGATGCATTAAAATGCAAGAGAGCGATTGCGTGCCGAATTTACATTTACGCTGCAACTGCAAAATTGGCCGAAAAATAAAATATCGATTCGTACGAAAAAGCGATATTTTCTTATTTTTTTACCGGAAGGAGTAATACGCGAACTTGATACTCAAATTGCAACTGCAAAATTGGCCAAAAAATAAAATATCGATTCGTACGAAAAAGCGATATTTTCTTATTTTTTTTTTACCGGAAGGAGTCATATGTGAACTTGATACTCAAATTGCAGCTGCAAAATTGGCCGAAAAATAAAATATCGATTCGTAAGAAAAAGCGACATTTTCTTATTTTTTTACCGGAAGGAGTCACATGTGAACTTAATACTCAAAATGTGTCATTTTTAATATTTCGAACTTAGAATCTTGGATTAATTTGCATACGTGCTAAAATTATCGAGTAAAGTATACCTCTTTATTTTTAAAGTTAATTCGACAAGGCGTACAGAACATATCGAAAAATATCAATATAATTTACAGAAAGGAGGTATGCTGTTGTTTAAAACACGCTCGATCATAATTTATAAAATATAGGTATTGGTACTTCAAATGTTAATTTAATTTAATTAGATTATATTCATAGTAAGCTATTCGAAAATGGTTAAAATGTTAAAATTCTCGTTAATCGCATAATTTAAGCGCGTTTCATATTTTTTTTATAGCAAGATGACGAAATAGATCTAGTTTTTTTATTATAACGGTCTATTTATAGACAATTGCAATTTATAGGTAATTCTAACGCTGAATTAGCTATCGTTAATTCAGGGTTAACATCTAAATAGGTTATATCACAAGAAGAAACTAAAAGAGACCGATGATGCAATTTGATAAAGATAACGATCTTGAATTAAAAGCAAATCAGTTCTGCAACATCTATCACTTATTTTTCAAGAAAATGTTCTTTTTTTAACATAGAGTGCCTTAATGACTATTCGGGTAAATTATCCTTGCCAATTTTTCAAAATGACTCATCACCTTGTGGTACCAGTGGGCGAGATTGGAAAATCTTCTTTGGTCGTTTCCCTTCCACGGAGCCCTATGCAAAGTCTTGGTCTGTGGCTTGAAAATTAAAAAATAAACCAAATTATGGAGGGAAAAAATCGCTCAAGGTCATTGGGGATGCCGGTGCAATTTAGAACCGTAGCGAGGAGGCCACGTTCATTCACAATCCAATTAGGTGGTTTGCGAAAAAAGAGAGAGGGAGAGAAAAGGAGAGAGAAACGAGCAGTAAAAGAAAATCCAATGAAACCTCGACGAAAGACTTTCTGCTTCACTCGGATTATTTTTTTTATTTCCATTGCTTTTTTTACTATCATCCCTGTGAGGCAATAATTCTGGGTGAGGCAGAGGGGCACCGTCGCCTTTTTTCAAATCACATTGAATCGAGAAAGTAAAGTGAAATACATGAGGGTGAGTGAGAGAAAGGGAGAGGGAAATAAAAAGGAAGAAGGATAAAATAAGAGATGAAGAAAGAACAAAATGAAGAGGTAGAGAGAAGAGAGAGAGGAAGAAATGGAAAAAGAAAATAAGAATATTGGAGTAAGCCGAAACAAAGGGAATAGAGGAAACGTGTGATAAATGAGACTTCATAAGGAGGAGGAAATGGAGGTAAAAGAGATGAAAGAAAGGATATAAGTTAGGAAATTAAGTAGCGTAGAGTGAAATAGGGCGATAAAACGAGAAATAGGGTAAGGCAAATGGAGAAATAGTAAGATAGAGGCTAATAAAAAGAAGGATAATGATATAAAAGGAAGACTGATATAAATTGCGTATCCAGAAAAAGTGAAGGGGATATCAGAATGAGATAGATAAATGCGTATATTTGTGTGGATTTGTGACTTGTACCTAAACCCATTCGTCACACGTTTTATAAGGCACGACAGTATGTTTATAATTTTTACACGCATAAAGTAAAAGGTAAAAAGGTAAAATTAAAAGGAACAAAAATGCAAAACCATACATATAGTTTCCGCGATATTTAAGTACGTACTTTTTCCAATGTAACGCTACAAAAACGTTATAAAAATACAAATAACTCAATAAAGGATCGAGATACATGTTCGAAATTTGGTAGGAATGCTCGATTAACATATTGTAAGGTGAAGAGGAAAACAAATCTTGAAAAAAGTCCCGGGTTGGACTCCAAGGAAGACATTTCAATTTTTCATAAAATAACAGGTATAAATCGACTTTTTGACGTGCAGGCTTTTATTGTTTTTAGATTAAAATTATAAATAATTAACCTACGATCTTCTGATCTAAACAATTTTGAAGAAAACATTATCAAGTTTCTTCTACTCTTCATCTTCTTACGTATACAGTTCGAAATTGCTCATGTTAAACGTTTAATTCACATATTTTTTGGGGAAATCTTATCATTTTAACGGGATGTTGCCTTTCCTACCAATTAAAATGTTATACCTTGATTTCTTATTGTTATTACAATCTTTATGGGTATAAGCGTGCTCTGAATGGCTTTAATACGAAAGAGAGAAGGAAGGAGAGGAAAATGATTTTCATAGCAAGCAAAGTTAACAACATTCGTAAATTATTATATACAATGTTGATTCATTCTCTTTCGTGGAAGAATATACGCAACTATTTTTAGTTTAACTAAAGATATCCCGTCATAAAGACGGGATTTTATACTAGTTTGAATATACAAATGGAATCGTTTAGTTAATTTGAGTGGGGAGAGTTAAATGCAGGTATATTTTCATATTTGGGAAAACATCTGCGGATAGGGATTTGTAAAAACACTCCGCGAACCTTTTACAGTAAAGCTGAGGAAACATTGGACGTAATTACATTCACATTACAGTGCATGTGGTCACGACGTGCATCAGAGATACAAGAGGGGAAAAACACAGACGGAGATTTAGACAGAAAGTGAAAGATAAATGGAGATAAGGTGTACGGATCATTGAAAAAAGAGAGCAATAGTGAGTGAGGGAGAGACAGGGAGATGCGGGTGCCCGGCGGAGAGAGAGATAGAGAGAGAGAAGAAAAGAAATAATCGGTCCTCCGACTCCGCGAAGAAGAAGAATAGGTGTGCACACTGTCGGAACGGTCCGACATCTCGCTTGCATGCGGGAATGGTGGGAGGAAGCAGCGTCGCCGCGTCTCACCCCTCTCTTAGGGAGCACAAAAGGCGGTTTGAGGGAAACAGGTACGGGTGCCGAGTGAAAGGAAATAATGGAAAAAAGAAAGGATCGGTTTTTGGGGCGCATCTGGCGTATCCCAAACAGACGGGGGCGTATCCATCCACTTCCCGCCGTAATCTCGGCATTCCCATTCTCCCTTCCTTTGTTTTTTTTTATTTTTCAGAAAGAAAGGGGGGGGGAGGTACTGGAGAGATGAGGGATCCCATATAACTCTTTTCTATCCTGAGAATTCTAGCACATCTCTTCCGTTTCTAGTGGAAGTAGGGTAGCGGATGGAGCATTAATCATTTCGTCTCCCACTATATTCCGGAGAGATGCGATATTCCACGAATCTGAGGTAACGTTGTTGGTGGCGTTGTTGCCCATACTTCCTCGGTGCAATCCGTTGTGGGGCGCTTAGCGATCCGGAACTTTGAAAAATGAATGAGAGAGGCATCCAATGGCGAACTGTTTGCTCATCGTCTGCACGGTCCGCGTTAAGAGCTCTTCTCCTCCTCCTGGATGGGTCGTATTCTTAAATCTCTTCTCGTCATGTGAGGGGTTCTTTTTAGATCGAGTATCTCGCGTCCAGTTCGCTTTTGGAATGGATCATTTGCTACGTAGCTTTAAAACTCAGTAAATATTCATCGATACGGCTACAGGCTAGAGGATGCAATAACTGTAGCAATTTTCATTTATTTGCTTTATCATATCTACTTTTACAACTCGTTTTGTAATATCCATAACTCAAACCTCAAGGAAGTGTCATCGACCCCCTACTATTCCTTTTATATAGTATAACCGAGTTATATAAGGTTATAAAAAGTAAAATCAAGTTATTCGCAGATTATACAGTAGTTTACAGAGAGATTAACAGTCCTAATGATCAAAGATTACTTTCTAATGACTTAAATGCAATTCTCGAGTGGTGTAAAGAGTGGCAGTTAGAATTGAACTTAGGAAAGTGTTCCTTTACGAGATTCTGTAGAAACAAAAACATTGACGCGGCGAATTACATTGTTGAAGGAGTTCAGCTTAAACTAGCCGATTTCGTCAAATACTTGGGCGTTACTTTAACAAGTAACTTCTCGTGGGATATGCACATACGAAATATATGTTGGAAGGCTAAACAGAAACTAGGATCATCAAACGCATAGTAGGTAAAAGTGAGGAAAAAGTCAAAGAGGCATGTTACTTCTCTTTAGTAAGACGGCTGTTAGAGTGTGTCGAGCATATGGGATCCATACGAGAAAGGATCAATCTCAGAGTTAGAAAGAATGCAGCGAAAAGCCGCTAGATTCGTCAAAAATTGTTACGATAGAAATGAAAGTGTTACAGGCTTGATACAGGACTTAGGATGGGAATCACAAGCTGAGCGCCGATCACGTTCTAGGCTCTTTAAAGATTTAGAACGCATGCATCATTCTCCAGCGGCGTCGAAGAAATAATATGAGCGCCAAATTATATTAGTAGAATGGACCATCCTCGTAAAATAAGAGAGATAGCCTGTTGGACTGAGAGGTACAAAGACTTGTTTTTTTCCTAGAACGATAGCTGAGCAGAACGGAAGTTACGATCAAAATTTTTCCAAATATCTCTTGAGATAAAAAAGTCGACAGTCTACAGAGTGAAAGACGGACGGACAGATATCACATACGCACTTTTTTCTTATAAAAACGCTTTAAATGTTAAACAAACTTTAATCGGAAGATTTCAGATCAGTCTCCTTGCGTTTTTATTATTTTTGTGAGTTTCTGTGCCCAAACAATATAGAACAATTCTTTCTGAATTTTTCGCATTATAACCTTCCGTGAAACTTTTCTAATGTTCTCTTCCCTAGGCTTTAGATGCGCCTGAAGTAATCGGCGTTTCTTCTGTTCTTCTGTCTTCCTCCCTTTATGGCGAGGCGTAGGATTGCCGTCCCTTAGAGAATGACCCTTCCGCGTGTTTCTCCTTTTCTTTCAATGTCAAACTTATCAGATGACTCTTCTCCACTGGATATCCTCTTAATTGCCATCCTTTTATCAGCAACTGGGTTTCAGAGCTCTTCAACGAAAAAATCTAATGCCCTTCCGATCCTTTTGCCATCCACTTTCATGATAGTTTTTATCTAGCGTCTTGAAAAAAGACAATTAATAATATGACATTATAGTAAACCTTTTGTTAAGTACCAATGATGATGTACATTTTATAATTACTTATTTTTAACGTGACTGTTTCAATTGGTCGTGATATATTATCTATTCAGAAGAAATCTTCCAAAATTTCCTGTAAATTAGCTTAATTAGTATTTTTCCTTTTCTAGAGAGCTTTTTTCCGCAATAACTTGTCTAATCCTAAAGTTGGAGTTTTGATATAATCACAATTTTTCCCGACTTTTCTTTTGCAATTTACGGAATTATTGATTCTTTTCAGCAAGACAAAATTTAGGCCAGCGTGTCTTCTTTCTTAAATCTGCATCATATACCTTCTTGGTCGTCTTTGTTCGATTTATCTCATGTGGGTACCAAACAGTTGATTTGTAATTTATCCCGTATGATCTCCGACTATTTCTTTTTAAGATTTTTGCTGAATATAGCACGTAAAAAGTTCCCCGTAGTATGTTTGTCTAGAATTTATAGCATCTGATTGCAGTAAGTTAGGTCTGCCGTAGCTTATAATATTTTAAATAGAATCTTGAAATGTAAAATATTAATTCAGAGAAAATATTTTTCTTGAAAAGTATAAGTAGTTTGGCATGCAATCGAGCGCAAAGCCTTCATTTGCAATATCGAACAAAATATATTCATTAAATACAAACAAACAACAAAAATTCTCATAATACCGTTTGTGATTCTACGTAGTTTTTCCGTTATCTGTTCTTTGAATTTCTGTCTCTGTTGTATTTCTGTATTAAAATTGGAGCATCACGAACATTTAAACTAACAGTCATTCTGCCCTCAAGGTTGAAAATACCGCGAAAAACAGCATTAAATAGGTACACTATGAACATAAGTTGCGAGGTTCGGTTCCAAAAATATAGTGATAACCTTTTCATTTAATATTTTAAACACAAAAATCAGTTAAGAGTGTATATTTTCATTTTTCTATTTGCGGACAAAAACGAATATAAAATACTTTTATGGTTCAAGAATATTTATTTCGTGTAATATTAAGTATGAGTTGAAAAATAGTTATGTGGTACAAAAAATAGTTTTCCTTGTAAAACGAAGCCATTAATTATATTCAATGCTGAGTGATGGCAGTGGAATTTTATTGTTATTTGAGCGCCAAATTTTCATTAAAATATTCTTCAATGAGTCCTGTAATGATATTTCTGCTATCGTGCGATGGCCGACAGTATGTAAATTCTTAGTCAAGCGTACATTTATTTTCTATCTTCCTACTAGTTTCATTATTTTGCCCAGTATATTTTTCATTCTTATTGTCCACTTTACAGAAATAATTTAGTTTTTACCTTTCATTCTTGACTCCTCTTTCATTCCTAAAAAAAATAATTTGAAATCGAATATCATCCCTCGTCCATTTTTACGGCCATTTTCTCAGAACCTAGAGTAGAACGATGGCATAATAATGAAAAAGAATCCTCCATTCTCCTCGAATTTCACTCCCCCAACCGTCCTCTTTCTCTCAACTTCCGCAGTCTCGATTGAGGGTGCGTGTGCGCAAGCGGATGGGTAGAGTTTAGGAAGGAGGAGGATTGGAGAAGAGACGCAAAATCTACTCTTATAGTATACGTAAAACTCTCACTCGTTCTCCAGTAAAAAAAAAAGTAAGCGAAAAAATCACGGGCAGTGTTCCTCGTTCCCTGTTTTATATAGTATACTTTCAGCGGCCGTTTCCTCTTTTCCTCTCAAACTTCTCTTTCAACCGTTTCCGTCTCTCTTTTTCACAATCTCATCATCTCTCTATTTCCTCCCGTATTCCCGCTCCCGATCGAAATTTCGGATTCTTCCTCATTTGCCTCTCTTCTCTTGACTTTTCCATTCATAGTTTTCCTATTCTGCCTCTTCTCCTCTTTACTTTCTCACGCAACTATTCTCCTTTCTCTTTTCCTCTCTCTTCCTACAATCTTTATTTCTTCGTTTGTCTTCCACTTTCACTTCTCTCTCCTCTGCCTCTCCACTTTTTTCTGTGCCTCCTTTATTCTTCACTGTTTTTCCCACCATTCTTTACTTTCTCTGCTATTTCTCTCTTTCCTCTTTCTCCCTCTAAACCCCAACAGTAAAAGCAAGAAAAGTTTTATTTTACAAATCTTTATGCGTTCCCGATAATTTTCACAAGTCGTGAGCGGATATTTTCTAACTAGAATAATTACCTGATTCTTCACGCTCTTATTACTACAAATATTAAAATTGACGCGTTAAAAAAATATATTTAATTTCTCCGGCTGATTTAAAATTTACTGACTGCGAAGAAAACTTGGAAATCCCTCGATTCTTTCCCCTCATTTCCTCTTGTTTTATCCTCCCCTTCTTCTTTGCTAGCCCTTTTCTCCATTCCTCCTTTCTGCGTCATTACAGTGCAAAGGGGCCTTTCTCCGCTTGCTTTTTTTTTACTCTTCTAGTCTTTTGCACTGCTCGGGTTTTGCAGAGCGTTCTCTGACCCAAGCCGTAACACCCTTTCCAAACACGCTCATCGTTTCAATCCTTCGATCGCTCTCCGAACGCCTAAATTTCCACTCCGGTTCCCCTCAACCGCCTTACCCCGCCAAATCCTCTCCGCTTCTTACCCCACGCTACAACTCAAACCTCAGCTAACCTCCTACTACCCCACACCCACCCCGTTCCCATCTCCGAACGTAAATCCCCTTCTCCTCCCCTATCATCGTCGAACACCCTTCCGTGGTCTCTCTCTCTCTCTCTCTCTCTCTCTCCTCCTCCTCTGGGCTTCTCCACCTCAGTCACATCCTGTTCCACGATCTCTCAATGCCATGTTCTTCGTTCCTCTTTCTCGGTAAAACTTCCTGTTTAATAGTCTTCTTTTAATTCTTCCTCCTATCTTTCTCAGTCATCCATCTCCTTCTCTCATTCCCATCTTTCGTTTCTAAAGTCTTCTTCTTTTAAAATCCGAAATTATACATCTCTCCCCTGTCTCTCTCGTTCCTTTTCTTTATCATTTTATTTATTCATTATAACGAATCTTAACTTCTGATGCGTTTCTATGTATCTTTCTTTTCTCCTAAATTTATCATTACAAGCAGAAAATGTCTTTTTATTTTACCTTGTTTTTTGTATTTTCCCCGTCTATATCGATCCCAAACTCCGCATTGTTTTCTCTTTCTCCTTCACTCGCACGTTTTTCTTCTTTTTTTAGTTTTTCCCCTATTCATGTTATTTTTTAACCGATGTTATTATCTTTGATTTTGTAAGGGCCTCCGGATCGCATCCTTTTCATTATTTAAGAGCCCTCTCCGTATACTGTATTTCTGGAAGTCTTATGTTCGGATCTTCTTCGGCTACTCAAGCTCGTCCACGTACGAAAATAAACAGATTTTATATACTTTAAAGTTTACGTAAACTTGACCATCCAAGATCGCTGGTTTTCATAAAGTTATCGAAGTGAGTGTGATTGTTTTTCTGTAGATATTTTTGCCATACATGGAAGGGAAATGAGGCGGATAAGTATCGCGTTTGAAGTGGTTGGGACATAACGAGATTTTCCAACTAGAAGAATGCACTGATTTTATTATTTACAATCTGGTATAAATATTTGATTTATTGTCGTAAGATTACCTATATGTCATGCTAAGGTAAATGTGAATAATTTATATGAAGGAAAAAATCGTTGATATACTTCTAAAAGGTTAGGGAGGTAAAATATCCTATAAAAATAGCTGTATATTATTTTCAACTCTATCATATTTATTAATATAGTTTTTTTATTAATTAACGTACTTTCATCTTTCTATTCTAGTCCTTAACGAACCATCCGTCCATATAGCTTTTCTTAAAGATCGGAAACAAATATATATACATTACTATTTACAAAATATTGATTTATCACCTTGAAGAAGCAGTAACTGCAGCTGTTTATAATTTGCCTCAGATGTAAGTTTTACTTAAATATCATCTTTAAACACAACGCTTCAAATTCCAGCCACATCATAGCTAAAACTTGAAATATACCGCGTTAAACTGTTCATATTTTAAATAAAATTTGTTAGTAGTCGATTTTTCAATTATGTATGCTTCATCATTTGGTTCTTAAACTACAATTTTAAAATCTAAAAGCAAAGAGACCGGTCGCGTGAATCACATTTTGATAGCTGTACACATAATGACTATGCTACCATCGTTACTACTCGTATGTAAACTCAACATACCTTAGTGTGACGCATATAACTCTACCATCAATCATATTTTCCAAGGACCAACCGAAAAGTGATACGTGTTTGGAGATTCATCGTTATACCTTTATCATCCCTTCATCCTTTTTTCTGCTTCACTCTTCTTCCTCTATCACTCCCACGACCTTCCTCATTATTTTCTGATTCATACGTCATCCTTCTCTATCAATTTTACTCTCCCATCTGCCTTTCTCTTCTCTTGATTTTTCGTCGTCTTCTTGTCTTCGTTCCTTTCTTCCTCTACGAGGAAACATTTACCTCTTCACCCTTTGATATTTATTATAACTTCTCTATATCTCTCATTTCCTAGCTTTAGACATTCTTCTCGCTGTTTATGTCTAGTTTTGGAAGTTTTTAATGAAAGAAGAATGCTCCGTTGTATACGCCTTCTCTTTATTTACGTTCTGTCAGTTGTTTGGTTTTGAATATGGCAAGATTGAATAAGTAGGATAAATTAAAAAAAGAGGCCCTCACATATACGTATATACACACACCTGTAAATTAACACACATACATATCACGGTGGATGACAGACAAGTAGATATACATAATCGTAAGTTTTTTGAGTTTCCTTTAACAATAATTATTACTGATCAATTTTGATGATGACTAAAATACCATTTCTATTACCTAATTTTTGCGAATATATTTTCCGTCTAGTACAGCGAAAGGATTTCTCGTATATACCATAAAACGAATAAAAATCATTTCTGAAACCGACAAATCTATAGTTTTTCCCCTGAAACTCATATCACAACAAAGGCATAAAATTTCCTCATAATTTTACGCCACCCATACTAGACTAGTTTACTCCCAAAACGTATTCTACAAAACACAACCGATGTCCTCTAATTTTTTGGAAATTGTTTTGCCCTAACACGACCCATAAACGGATACCAATATCACAATGAATTCCTCCTTTATTTGTGTAACCCACTGTACTACAGTGCGCCTGAAACTTATACCACCAAGCGCACACTAAATGCACCCTGAGCGTGAGAAAATCATCTTGCACCGGCTGCCCCTAAAAAGTATGCCACCCAACTAATAACTTGCGCCCCTAGATTCTATACTACCAGTCTTACCTGTCGCCTGAAACTTATACCAGCAGGCTGACATCACGTGCCCCTGGAAAACATGTCACCAAACGTACACCAGGTTACCCCTTGGTTTTATGCGAGCCCACCTCACATTGTTGTCCCTGAAATATTCACCACCCAACTTAAACCAACCCATCCTTGATAGTATGCATTCTATCTTACACTAGGTTTCCCCTAAGTTATATACCACCAATACGCCAATTTTCTTTTAATTTTATACCATTTTTCTTATTCCAATTTTTCCCTTTAACGTATATGCACCACATTTCCCTTCGGTATTTTATCAATTCATACGCTCTCTTCGATTTCCTTATCCTCGTTTTCCCTATTTTACTTTTCGAGTTTCTATTTTTCTCGTCTTGTTATTCTATATTTCCTGTCACGGACTCTCTTTATCTATATCAGTGGTCTTCAAGGTGGGCGATAGCGCCCACCAGTGGGCGTTTTTGGATTTTGGTGGGCGCTAAAGAACTCATCAAATGCTATTCTAATTTTTACACTGAAAAATAATTTTCTATAAAAAAGCTTAATGATATGCACACACAACTATTACAGTTCGTTTGTCGTTAACTATAGTATCATATCATACTATACTAGCGACAATGTGTCCATGCTGCGGTAAAATCGAAAGGCCCATGAGGGTGGTCGGAGTCTCTCGCAGAAGCAGCGAAGCGTTTAAGTTTAATTTCATCAAATATATAAAATCATAAATTTTTAAACACTGTTATTACCGTATTCGGTAATCTCATCTAACGACAATCCCACTAGTATAAGGGTTACCATACCTCCGTAAATCGCTTTGCTACAGGGGGCGCAAAATTATTCTTTCCCCCGGGCGCCAGAAACCCTCACTACGCCACTGGGTGGGCGGTGAACTTATTTCAAAGGACAACATATGGTAAAAGTGGGCGGTGACTCAAAAAAGGTTGAAGACCACTGATCTATATCAATCCCTTTTCTAAATTTCAGATTTTATTATCCTCCCTCAAACTGTTTCCTAAAAATTTCCCCGGTAATCGTTCATTTTTATTCGCAAATTCGCCTTTTTTCGTTTCTCTAATTCTGTCGCCTCTTTAAGTATTTTTTATTTTTTCTCTCTTTATTTTTCTCAGGCGACAAAACCATTTCCTCTTTTATCTTTCTGCTCGGTACATCTTTCTTTTCACTCTTTTATCACCAACGCTTTTCCCACCAATTAGACCAGCGGTGGGCAAACTTTTCTGCATGGCGGGCCGCATCAGTGTTTGCGAATTCTTCAGCGGGCCGCATTGAAAGATGCCAATGCTTAGGCGGGCCAGATTAGAGTTTAAATCGGAAATCGCTTAGATTCTTAGGCATCATACATAAGTGAAAAACAAACAAGGATTGTAGGGCTAAATTTTCAAAACTAAAGGTGTTATTGTCATAATTTTACCAAAAGTAATATAAAATTGTGTTAAATTTTATAGATTGATTTTTCACCAAAGTTTCGCGGGCCACGTTAAATGCTCTTGAGGACCACATATGGCCCGCGGGCCACTGTTTTCCCACCCCTGAACTAGACCCTTTCTTCTTCCATTTTCTTCAGTATCTCTTCCCTGTATATTTTCCTCAAACGTTCCAGGTTTATTTTGTAAATCCCACGCTTTGTCTCACGGACTTTCTCTTTCCCCTATTCTTTCATTATCCTTTCGTCTCTCTTCCTTCTTCCCTTATCCACATCCCTTCTCCTCTCTGTTTTCCCAGCTTCTCACCCGCACGCTGTTTATGGTCCTATTGGCTTAGCGGACCACTCCCCAGAAAGAATATAAGAGTAAAGAGGTTTGTAAAGTGGGAGGGGGATTCGAAGGAAAGAGGGGGAGGAGTCGGAAGGGGTTGATGGAGGAAAGGGGGCGGGGCAAGTTAAGGAATTGGAAAAGGGTGGAATGGGAGACGGGGGATTGCATAAAGGAGTGAGGGAACCTCAGTGGTCAGGGAAAGGAGGAGGGAAGGAGGAAGAGTGTGAGGAAGAAGTAAAAGTTGGGTAAGGCCGTGAGGTTGGGGTGGAATGAGTGTTGTGAAGGGGAGAAAGAGAGAGAGAGAGATTCCTTACGATGGAAGTGCTCCTCGTGGAATTGCGAAGAAGCCTTCTAGGCAAAATTCGAAGCGGAGGTCCTAATGCTGACGGGTGTGGGTGGTTGCTGGAAGAGGAGGAAGGGGAGGGCAGGGTAGGCAGAGGAACGATATGAATCCCCTTCGGCGCAAAACTCTGTGTGGATTGAAGAGGGAAAGGTCCCTGACGGAAGTGCTCCGTTTGCCGCGAGATGGGAGTGGATAAAAATGAAAAAAGATCCGAGGGATGAATAAGTTTGCGGAAGGAGAATAATGGCGGAGTTTTTGTTATTTTTTTAATGCGAAATAAAATTCCCTGCCTCTTTGGTCAATTTGGTTGTTGCATAAAGACCTACTTCATATTTTTTGCCACGGTAACATTCCCTTACATTCTCTGAACGGTTAGTGCCGTGGCTGTTTTAAATAAGTAAGATGATCTACTAAAATAAATTCCATCTATGCAACTTCTATGTGTCACGATGAAGGCCAAAAAAAACTATACAAAATTTTACATTGTCGTAAGCCGTGTGTTGCTTGTTTAATTTGTAATTTAAAGTTTTTCTAGTTGCCACGCAGCTTATATGGCATTTTGTAGCATTTTTCATTTAAAAATTCTATTTTTATTTTCTTTCGCGAAACAAAATTTGCATTGAGATTAAAAACCTCGTTTCTATTTTTTCATAACATCCACTATGAAGGAAACTTTTTACTTCTTTAAAAATTACGGAGCCTTCTAGGACAGCTTTATAGAAATATGAAATGGCTCTCTAGAAAATGGGAGTAACACATAGTTCCCAAATAATCCACACGACCTCCGCTAAATTTTTGTAGTGTTATTTGTTTGATAAATGTATGAACAGCTATGTATAGCAATATACTTAATATAAAAGTGTATTTATATATGTGGAAGATGAATTAAATTTTTCTCTATCGTATATGTTATTTTTCCACCCATACATTCTTCAGAAAATGTCCAATATTTTTTAGACATTTTTGTTTTGGGTGAGCACCGATTTAAAAAAATTCAGCAATTCATGCTATTTATCGAAAATTAATTTTTTCCATTTCCTTTGTACTTTTAAAGTGCTTATGGCGATTCCATTAACGAACAAAGGCAAACTTAATTATTTAAATTTATAACGCGTATATTAACTAAAATAGGCACGAAAATGGGAAAATAAATGCGAAGACACGCTTGCTCGAATTCTATGTAAAAATGCATATTTCGCGAGGTACTTACATGTTTCTAGCATTTATATGTATAGACGTTTACAGAGAATACACGCTCCTACTTTCAACTCTTATGCACATACATATCGTAACATTTTTACTATGCACTTTATATTCTGAAATCGTGAAACTAATGACATTTTGCTCATTAATTCACGATCCAATTCCAAATTATAGAAGAAAAGTTTAGCATGTTGCTATTACGCGAAAGAACCGTTGTCCTTCCGCAAAGTTTGTTCCCCAAAGGTTTCTATCTACTTTCATACGGGAGCGAGGATCGTATATTCAGTCGGTTAAGTGGCCTTCTGACGCGTTAAAAGCTGAGGATCGTCTAAATTGACCTCGTGGTCTCATGGCTTTTGGGTCCTGTTAACCCTTCTTGTAGGTGACCAAATGCCCCAGAAGAGATTTTCATGTCGCCTAAAGCGGTCTTTTAAAAAACTCGGTTTCTGGAGAAGAAACCCGCATTTATGAGCCATAACTTCTAAAAGGTAATTCATCTCCTAATTTGATCACAACTCGAAGTTGTTCGAAATGAATTGGGGCTCATTCGTTTTACCTGCAGCATTTTAAGAACCCTTCTTGTTGGCTTAAGGTTTTATTTACTGTTAGAAAAATTCCAGTTACGACAAATTCTAATACTTTTAGACTAATAAGTTTCTAATTAAAAATTTACGGTTAATATTTAACTGTAACATAATTCAATTTGTTGTTATTCAATTGCTTAATAGTTATGAAACAAAATAAAATTCACTTTCTATAGGCTTGTTCTATTTCATAGTTAAAGCTTACAAGATGTGGCATACGGTATAATGGTCCCATGTTTATACTAATCATATAAGCCTGCAGACTATCAAAAAGAGCAAAGCGAATTGGATTGGACATTACCTGAGAAGAGAGAGCATGATTAAATAAGTGCTAGAAGAAAAATTGGGTGGAAAAAGAGAAAGAGGTAGGAAAAGGTTTCAGCTGATAGACGGCTTAATAGGGAAAGAGATATCAAAACATGAAGGACTGCAGAAAATAGGAGTAGGTATATGGAGAACCAAGTTTAACCTTGAATAATCACGGACCTGCCTACGGACAGACTACCTATGATGATGATGATAAACCTGCATACATTATGGCAGCAGTATCAGTGTATAGATTCTTATGTTGAATACTGAAGTCATTTAAGACATAAATTAATTTCTTGTTCCTTTATGAATTTCAATACTTAGTTGGAAAAATAAGAGTAAATAATTATCTTTCGCAGTGTTTTTCGTACCATTATATCAATTGTCAATACTATAATAAGATGGTAATCAATCCTTTTTACGGAACTTTAGGGAATTCATCCATGATTCAAAAAACCGATAGAAAGACAACACAATAGATTCCACCAATTAATTTTATATTCTGTCCTTCATAGCAAATATAATTATAAACGTTATAATTGATTATTTTTTAAAACTATATTTTCACAAGCAAATGCGGTAGTTCAAGTTTTGTCTAGTGCCTATTATTTACGTCTGAATTCTTTCTTACAAGAAAACGATTTTCTCGGTAATATTTTGACTGAGTAATGTGAATCTGTCAATAAGGCGCATCGAAGCCGCAATAATTTTCGTGTGATCGGTTCATCTGGAATTTATGAAATTGAAAATTTCACAAGTGTAGAGTCCCTTCTACCTGATATACCTACCAATCACAGCAGTCACGAGGTATTCCGCTTTACGCACCGTCGCGTGATAAAAACATTTATAGCCAGAAACTTTTTTAAACCGCTCTTTCATTAAGGGACAAGTCGTCGAAGGCATTACTCCAAAAAAAAAAAAACGCTCCAGATCCGTTCCTTCCATCCGCTGGTAAGGTTCACGAAGGAGGACCATAATATACATCACTCGAGAATACTTCCGCTTCAACGCCCAAACCGTACATATATCTCGCAGGAACTAAGTCAATAGCGCGTAAGGAGAGAGGATAATAGCCGGCTGGGTGTTAGAGGAATGAATGGAGAAAGGGACGGAAAGATGTGGAGTGGACGGAAAGAAAATGGGAGAGAAAGAGAAGCGAGATAGGAACGGGGATGGACGATATAACCCTTATTAAAGTGTGAGGAATGTGTCGGGATGGAAGTTTTTTTTTTTTAACTCCTCAGAGGCGAGAAGGAAGAACGATAATGGGGTGGTTTTATACGCTGCAGGGGATATAGAGAGAGAATGAGGGATGATTATAATTCTCTTTCTCCCATTCACTCTATTATTTCCGTTTAAATGGATCGGTCTGAGAGACTTTCTTGCTTTCGGGTCGTGGATGTGTTTTTTTGGCGGTGCCTCGAAGGTTTTATTGCCCTTCCGCTGTTTTTCGCGAAGTGTTTAAGGTTGTTTATGTTTTCCCTTAGGGCTCGTTATATTTAGACGAAATTAATCGAAACGTATAAATTCCGGTGTTTATTTTTTTGTGGGGATTCAATTGTTGATTACGTGCTAATTATTCGTTGAAGTTTGCTACAATTCAGTCGATTTTGTCTTTAATGATATCTTCTGTTATTCTAAAGAGTGCAATTGCTTGATCTTTTGTCCTACTGACGCACACTGCAGTTAAAATCATCCTCAGCTATGCAGGAATCTCAAAAAAAAAAAATTTTACGTGTTCACTTAAATCGTTTAATTAAGTAATATTTTTACGTCGTTTCTAACTACATCTTGTCCAACCCAAAAAATTCCTTGACAAAAATCACCCTTAAATTTTGATCAAATCATACATTTTGGTTGGAAATAGTCTTATTCCGTTTATAGCTTCAGCATCTCAGTAATTTGCATATGCCCATGTGATAGTTTTTGGCTGCCTTTTGTTAAGCTAATTTTCCTTTGAACAATAAAATGTAAAATTTCTTCCTTCATTCGTCTTTCTCGAAGGACATTTCAGGTGAAAGACCATATTCCTTGCTATGGTGTAAATATTTTATCTTTCACTTTGTAACACCGTGCATAGTATTAATATTAGGATAGCTGTGTTGCCTTCCCAAGTAAGAGAGTAGCACGGAGATATCATCCTAAAATTATACACTAGCGTCCTTTCTAACTCATTATGCTAATGAATAAAATGATCAAATATGCGCGTTTTTTATTTCAAGCCCTCTCTTCGACAAAATATTGTATAATTGTATTATTTTACTAATAATAAGGTAGCGCTAACGATTTTTAGGCATTTTCAATTATCTTTCGGAAAAAAATTCCTTTAAAGACCCTTATATCGTTCTGGCTGAAACCGTTTTTTATTGAGTTCTGTTAAGAGATCTAATTAAGGGCTAGTGATTGTTATCAAATATTCCGTTTTATAATACTTCTGTTGAAATTAAAAAAATAAAGTACGACGTAAGTTGGAAAAATAAGGTATTGATTTGCTATTGTTTATATCACTTAACACTCTTCTCATAAATAAACAATTTTAATATTAAATCCGAGGACTTATTGGGTAGGGCAGAAGTCAAGAACGATGGGATTCAAATGTTAATTTATCTCGCCATATTGAACAGGAGGAGAATCTGACTTCCAAATCACAAAATATAGTGTCTTCGCATCCCATCCTAATCGAATACGAGATGAGATGTTTAAACAAACCTTTAAATAAAACCGATTCTTAGAAGACATAAATGAACACGATCGATTGCATTCAATAATTACAATAAACTTTGTATATGTATAAAAAGTTTTTCAAAATCTGCCGTAATTTTGTTATGCACCACAGTCATTATGGAATTCTATATTAATAACACATGTATTCGTATCATTATAGAAACGCAAGCTAATATCGCTTAAGAATAATGTTGGTTAGTGCCAATAATTATACGATACCTGTTAAATACAATTTACTTTTTAAATTTTTAATATTTCATAGCATGTTTAAAAACATGAAAACTTCTTCAAGCGCAGGGCTAGAGCCTATCTGTCAACCAGGAGAAAACTTTAAAATATTTTCATTTTTTTTTCGTTTCACTTAAAAATTAAGAACGGCCTTAACTAACTTTGGTTATAAACTTTTCATGTAATAGCTTCTTCTATTTTGCATCATATCGAATGATTGTTGTCTCCACTATCCGTAACTAATGTTTAATCACTTTTTTCGACTCGCGTGACTTATTTCAACAATAAGTCCTCCAACAAACGAACCCATGCTCCGTCCCGTTAGAAAGCATTCGGTAATCCTCTACTCTTGCACAAGGGTAAGGAAACGATAACCCCCTGCGGGTAGGGGAGTAGAATACTCCCGCAGCCCCTCTGCTGGTCGTAAGAGGCGACCAATGGGCGAGGAGACAACCTCGAAAAAAACCCACGGTCAACTCGAGGTAATTTCCAAACAGCATGTGGGTCTGCTGTTTGTGTTTTAGCCACAGCATACGGCTATTGGCCCGCCCGCGCGTTTGCCGTGCGTGGAGACGCGTAAGGTGGAGAAGAGATGCCTGGTTCTATCTATCTATCTACATGATACCCTGCAAATCACCAGACTGGTGGGTGGCAGGGGGTGCAGCACACCAAGCCCTACCTAATAACGTCCCTCGTGGGAATCACTCTCCTGTTATGATCCCGTATGGTCCTTGGAAAAAACGAGCTCTGGTATCGCTCGGTCCTACAGTCGATCTCTCGTATTTTATTCTCGTGATCGTGCCTGCCCATGTACGTAGGTGCCTCTAATATTCCTGAGACCTCCTCTAAGAGAACTTCCGACCTAAATTTCTCCAGAAGCCTTAACCTAGCGCTAATTCTGCGATTCTCTAGCGATATCCAATTCAACTCCTTCAAGAGTGATGTGACGCTTAATTTTTGCTCATATTTTTGCTTAACGAATCTGGCTGCTCTGCGTTGGATTCTTTCTAACTCAAGTGTCTGTCCCTTTTCGTACGGATCCCATATGCTGGAAGCGTATTCGACCTGAGATCTGACCAATGATAAATAACACGTTTCTCGTACCTGTTCTGTGCTACTTCTTACTATTCTGCCTACGAAGGCCAATTTCTTATTAGCTGCGCCTACGATCCTTCGAATATGCATATTCCACGATAGATCAGGACAAATGGTGACTCCTAAATATTTAACGTACTCTGCAGATTGGATATTCAATCTATCAATTCTGTACTCCGAGTTTAAGTCATTGTTCTTACTCTTCCAGAAACTCAATAGGGAACATTTGCTCTGATTAACTTCGATTTTCCAATGTTGACACCATGCTGAAAGGGCGTTTAAATCTTCCTGAAGCGATTTTTGGTCATCCTGACTCGTTATCTCCTTATATAAAACGGTATCATCTGCGAAAAGTCTTATTTTGCAGCGAACTACCGAGCAGATATCGTTTATATATATCAGGAATAGCAGTGGGCCAATAACACTTCCCTGTGGAACACCTGATGCGACTTTTACCGGGTATGAAGATTTCCCATCAATAACTACTATCTGTTTTCTGTTGGAGAGGAAGTCTTTTACCCAACTCTCGATATTAGGGTTTATGCCGTACTTTCCTAGTTTTCCTATTAATTTATTATGGGGTACTTTGTCAAACGCTTTTTTAAAATCAATAAAAATTGCATCAACCTGACTGTTTTTCTCTCCGCATTGCAACAAATCGTTTACGAACAGGGCGAGCTGCGTTTCGCATGACCTACCTTTCCGAAACCCGTGTTGGTTTTTGCTTAGCGAGGAACGACCATCTAAATAACGCAGAACAGAGCTAACGATTATATGTTCTAGAATCTTACACGATAATGACGTCAAGGAAATCGGTCTATAATTTTCGGGGTTCTCTTTATCACCGCCTTTGTGGATGGGCGTTACGTATGCTAGCTTCCAGTCTTTTGGAACGGTACCATGTGCAACGGATTTTTCGAATATTATTTTCAAGTAAGGTGCGATTACCGAGGCTAGCTCTTTCAACACACGCGCGGGTATGCCCTCCGGCCCGGGAGTCTTATGTTGCTTAATCGACTCTAGCTGGTGCGCGATACCTGTTTCGGAGAATATCAAATCTTCCATCGAATTTCCCTTATCATTCGAATCTGGTTCCTCAAACTCGTTGTTGTTGAGCTTTCTTAACCTCATCTGGGTTTCGGATGTCCAAGATGCAGTCCGTGAGCAACACACCACTTAGGCCTCGAATTCGCTGTAAACGTGGCGTCGGGTGCTAGCCACACCCGATGAATCGGCTTTCCGTCGCGTGTCGACGTTCCGGTTCAATCTCTCTGAAATTTTAGCTGACGATCCTCGTAAAATTAACACTATCTTAACATTCCTAAGGGCAACGAAACTTTTAAGTGCTCTATGAATATTTTCATTTTTACATGATTGTTTTTATTACTTTTATTATTTTTACTTAACTTATGCACTTATTTATTTTAATCTATTTATTTTAACTTGTTCCTTTTAACTCTAACAGAATTTTACGGTGCAAAATGACCTTAGCTGTCGACGTACCTAATAAAACTTAATTACTACTACAAGGCACCGGCAAAAACGCGACAGTTCATCATCATTCGCCTCCATTTTGTTTAACACCTCGTAACATTTTCGCCAGTCATTTGTTCATGTGCGCAATTCTCCCACGCGCCTACGCATCCAACTTAAGCGTCCTAAAAGTTCTATTACATCCGCCATCAAAGTGTCGTGCAGACTAGCTCCCCCTCCTTTCCCTGTCCCATACATCGCCTTTAAAAAGCGTTATCGCCGTTAGGCGAGGAAAGGGACTTATTGGCAGGGAGAGGAGACGGGGAGGACACAGCTCATGAATACGAAATGAACGTCGTCTTCACGGTGAGGGTGAAAGAGTGAAATAGAAAGGATGGGAGGAGGAATGGAGAAAAAGAGTCCGCAGGGGAAAGTAGAGGGAAGGGGGGTGGGCGAAAGGACGAGGGGGATGGGGGAGAAATACGTGAATTCTCATCGCCCTGACGAAACGGTCCGAGGAAAATTTTTTTTTTATAAAAATGTAAAGACGGGGTTGGTTTTTTCTGTTTCAAGTTACTATCCCTCTTTCTCTCTCACTCCGTGGACGAATCGCGCTTGAAGAACTCAGTCCCATTTGCGGAGTCAGATAATGTTCCGAAAATGAGACTGTCCGTCGACGATTTTTTTTTCTTTGCTCCGCGAGATGAGTCGGAAAGATGATTTGAGATTTTTCGGATCCACGAAATTGCACCTCTCCGAACGAAGTAAAAATGAAAAGGCTCAATTTCGTCACCAGTTCGGATGGTATTTTTTACGCCCTCGGGAAAAGATTAATTTGTGTCGGGAGAGGAGATTCTGATTTTTTTTTAGGGTTTCGCGTCTCGCGTAGGAATGCATTTTTTAAATTTTTTGCGAGATAACGATTGATTCTTTCTGATGAAAATTTAATAAATGAGTATAAATCTTCATAAATAGAGGTTAGGAGGTTTATTATGAGAGAGTCACAAAACCGGTTTAAGAAAATAATATAGCTCTTTTTATATTTTAAATTTTATTTTACTCTGGTCACCTTTACTAAAAATATGTTTGATGACAATATATGTCCTAATTATTAATCAAAATGAAAAAAAATACATTCAGTCGATGTATTTGAGGGCATTTAAATACCTGGAGACTATCCATAGATATTATTATAGAAACACGTTTGGTTTAAGTCTATGAATGAGAATGTAGTCTTCGTGTATTTCATTATGAAATTCACACACTGAAAACAATAAACTGGTACTATCCGCATAATGTTGGTGTTTCATCAGTTTTTTTAAGAATGCGCTTGTAAGTTCAAATTGGATTCTGCCTGTCCGTCCGTCTTGCTTAAATTGAAATTGTGACGATACCGTAAATGATAAACAACTGAAACTTGGAGTGTATATTCCAGTACTGTTGTCATTTGTTTTTCTTTAGATTTGAGTTTTGAAAAATGCGCGGGATCGGATAGTGGACTTTTATTTATTTTTTAAATATCTCTGAAGGCATAAAAGACGGAAACCTAAAATTTTGAACGCACATTTCCATATTGATGCCACTTACAAACTATGCTCAAGTGATCGAACATGTGGCGGTATAACTATATAAAAAATAAGATAAACTAAATTAACGCATATAAAAAGCAATAGAATTCCAAATTCTCTTCAGTTTGTCGATTAGGTTAATGGGAAAAATCTTCATATGGAAATAAAACGCAAGATATCGCCCAATTTAACAATAGAAGAAAAACGTGATAATTTTATCTATTTTCGTCGTTTCTATTATTCTCATTGTGTATTTCAATTTCATAAACGATGCAGAAAGAACGGATTTATCGGTTAGAAGAGAAAGTGGAAGATGAATATGGACGCTGAAAGTTCTGCGATCCTGATGCAAGAGTATAAAATCTAAGTAGCTAAAATCTAACGAAATTAATCTTTTCAGCGTATATTTCTCTTTGCGTTTTATGATGATTTCCATTATCCTGACACTTGATGAGACTGCTTGACCTCTCACGTACAACCTATTAAAATGGTGAAAATAATATTTGTAGTAGTTGCACTAGGGAAATTGATATGAAAGCATCAGGTAGTATACCCATAGTATTTACTGGACAATTTCTTTTTAGAGCACAAACAGAGTCATATAAACTTGGTTGCTAGGTTCAAAAATATACTTTGGAATTCGTACGGTCCACCTGTGTAAAGGATACGTATAGAGTAAATGTATGGTAGATATATGTATAGATTTTTAGGCTGGTTTCCGAAGGAAACAGCCTTATGAAATGGTCGTGTCCGTGTGTCCTTCTTCCACTAACAACTTCTGCATCAACGGTCGATTTTCATGAGGCTCTTCCTACCAGAGCCGATCACAGGGCCGTATTTTATTTGTAGTGGATTGAAGTCCCGAGTTCGATTCCAGGAATATCAAAGATGTGTAGTGAGATTGAAAGTGGTCTTATGGATGGGAAGTATATGAAGTCGATAGAAGTTCATGATCTCTCTATAAAGTTAAAGAGATAAGGAAAATAGGGTGACTTTTTAAATAGAATGTACCGAACAGTATATGAAAAGGGGAAGCGACCTAAGAGCATCATCAATGGATCAATTTTGATTCATTGGAATAAGAAGAATAAAAATGAATATCTTCATTATAGAACAATCAGCTTAATATGCAGGTAAATTTATTTTTGGAAACGCTATAGCGATTATGAAGACTTTGGTTGTAAGAAACATTGAAAGGTAGAATAACTAAGATGCTGATAACTTGGTTAACAGAAAAGTATAATTTTCTTGGGAATTAATTGAAAATGATACACCAAATACAACATTTCACTTAACCGCCTTATGGGCAATTCAGTAGTTTTACATCTCGCATTTCGTTTTAATAAAATAATAAACAATATCTGAATTTGCTTGAATGGATAGTGCAATGCCACTGACCGTACGAGCGGAAGGATTTGGATTATTTTATAGTATGTCTGGTCTAGGCGGATGCAAGGTATTATCTGCTGTTACATAATAAATAGTTACAATCGAAGCTTTAATCATTTCGAAGACGTACTTTGTAATTGCGAGATATGTTCTAAAACGAACAATTTATAAATCAGCCTAACCTCTACCTCTCCACTACCTTCCGATGTTTACACTTCGCAGACTCAATGGTCCAACTTTTATTTCGAAAACCGTCTAACTGCCGGTTTTTTCTCACTAAGCTTCCTTTGTGCCGACTACTATGCGTTTGTTGAGTCATGGATAGAAAATCGTGAATCACATAAGCGAAAACGCTGTACTTTTGGTTCTACTGCTGGGAATTGTGTCGCTTTAGCGTTCGTAGCAATGATAATGCAGCTCACTGGAGCGTCATCCTTATTCATAAAAATCTGCAGGCCCCGCTTTTAATTTTGACCTCCATTCAGTCGCTTTACGTTTATTTTTGTCTCTTTCATTTTTTGTATCCTTATTTTTGTTTTACTTCACAATGTAGAGCTCTGTTGATTAAAGAGTAGACATGTAATAAATATAAAACGGGTGCCACCTAAAATAACGCGAATATTTGGGAGATGTGAAATCATGACGACAAAAATGTTGAAAAACATTTCGCTGTATATGTTTGATCTAAATCTAAACGTTATTTATATCGTACCTTCAGTAACTTATGAAGTACTGTAATCGTATCCTGTTTTAGAGGTTTAAAGTATTTTAAAAGTCATAATAATAAGGTTTCATGCGTGACAATAAATACATTGAAAAGAGTATATTCATAATTAGGTTACGTGCGATATTGTACCTTGTCCTTAAATAGGATTCGAAAATTTAAAAAAACCAGTAACATTTTATTTTAAAGAATACAGGCTAGGTTGATTAATAGCCGCCATGTTAGCTAGACTAAAAATAAATTAATATTGTAGGTAAAGTCCTCAATAAAGATTTAAATTTTGTCAATAAATATTGAACAATCGACTCTGCAGGAATACGAAAGATTAAAAACGCTTTCCTATTCCGTTTGTTTTCTATTTAGACTCATTTGGAGTCGCGGTAACTTTTATGCATAAACCCTAAATTGTTTCACTCTAGTTGATGCATTAATTTTTTTTTTAATTATAACGGAACTATCTTTAATGAATGGCCACGATTAACATGGAATTTCACGAAATACCATGTACTTCTTTTTAGTTTTTGCTGTTACTTGGCTTTCAATGTACGGAAGAAATTGTTCCTTAAAAATTATTCACTAAATTAATTATTATTGTCAGTTCACTGATGCCTTAGTGCTATTTCCGCTTGATTTTGAAAACGTATCAATCATTAGTTGAGCACACATAAAGAAAAACAGGAATTCGCCAGTGCTGACGGAAAAGGTTTATCTGATAATTATACTTTTCCATCGGAAAAGACTTTCGAGTTCATAAATTGAGTTATTCGTCTTGAATTCAAAGTCAAAATTCCAAAAAATGTGGTTGTATTTTACGCGGCGCTGGAAGTTGCAGATGTTATAATTAAAAAATTAGTGTTTGTAAACTTTCGGTCGGAACTCAAACGAAAATTATCAAGATCTTCTACGGAGTTAATTCTTTGTATTTTCATTTCACCCTTGGTTCGGATAATTCAGCTTACAAGGAAAATAACTTTGAACTCAGTCTTGAGAACTAAATCAATGACATTATTATTTTGAAAATATCTCATAATCGACTAATGCAAAAAATAAACCTGCCCTGCAAATGCATGCGTTTCATCCGAGTAATTACACGATATGATTCCAAAATGAGAAGGATTTGAAAAGATAAATTAATGTATTTTTCCTATTTACTTTTAATTTTAAGGAAATCGATTGTGACACACCACTTCATCGTCGCCTTATTGATGTTTCTTTGCAAAGATATAGTGTATATAAAACCGTTAATATTCTCTATGTATATTATATGTAAAATTAGGTAAAAAGTTATTAAAACGAGACCAGAATTTTATTATGATTAAATGCTCCATACCAAGTTCAAGACCTTACTTCATCAAATGAAGCGTTCCCTTTAGGATTTTCTCCTTGCTATAACCCCACCGTTATTGATCAGCTCTCTAAACATCCAGGTTAATCGATTAACTCGTCTAAATATTTAAACGTTATTTTCAACCTCTCTTGATTGTTCCCAGAGCTAATAAAGGATAATAAAACGTACATCTCCTTAATCTTGAGAAAGGAATCACCTGGTCATGAACAAACACCACGAATTTTAAAGCCCTCTTGCTCCATCTTTCGTCCTTATAAATTCGAGGCAAAATAAACTTCGAAACGGCTGGAGAAAGATGAGAAACTTGCCTAAGTTTTTTTAAATTTTAAAATCTTCTTTGTTGCCGTTTGTCTGCACTTCTTCCAGAAATCTTTCAATTTGTTTACCCTATCTAGAGATATTACTATACCTATCACCTTTAAATGAATTTCGTAACGCTCTGCTCTCCTCATTTTTTGAAACCTTTTTTTAATCACTTTTACTATAAGGGGGTAACTTAATCGTTGCCTCAGATGTATTTTTGTCCTTCATTCACAATCTTAAATGATCTCTCTCCGCTTTTCTCAAAGTTTTCCGGCCTAAGAATTGCAGTTACCCAGCTTTAATTTTATATCTACTAAACTCAGCGCCTCATTTTACTTACAATTCCACTTTTTCAAAACTTATTAAAATTGTCTTTAAGAAACTCGCTACTTTAATTATCCGAGCAGCTTTTGATGAGTATTTTAAGGCGGTTGAAAAATAAAAAAAGTAAGAGACAATCAAAATATTCCAGTCGCAAAGGAAAATATTTTATGACACGCTAAGGAGATTTTTTTCAATGGTTTATTTGTTTAGTAAGAGACTGTATCGCCGTCTTTAGATTCGTTATTTTCGTTTTTCTTCCTTCCATCTTAATGAAAGGTACCATGCACATGCGTTAGGAATGAAATTGTCTAGTGAAAATAATACGGCGAGGTCTGTTTCATGACCTATTTAGGGTATTCAAATTCAAGGGCGGGAAGCGGTATGAGAACATCGTCTCGAAAGATAATAAACTGTAAAAGACAAGAATTGAGAAATAATGTGCTCCCAGTTTAATAATGAAAGGTCTCTTCGAAACTCATTTCCGCCAAAAAATCGAGTAATTCTGTAATTTTCCAATTATTTTTATAAACTACAATGGTTTTAGAATCATTTTTTACGTTTCAAAAACTATTTTGTTCCCTATTATTGTCCTCTTTTGATGGATTGAAGATATCGTTGAATTCTTTCAGACGTGTGAATTATTTATTCCAGCTGCAGTGGCGCTGAAAAGTAGATATATTGCTAATTGTAAGCGCTTTTTGATTCAAGTCTATTGAATAGTTAGTATTAGATTTGTAACATTACAGTGATGTGCTTTTTGAATTGGATTCAATGACACGTGAGACTCCGACTTTCTATCATCATTTAAATATAATTTACTCTCTAATTTCATTAATAAATATATTGAACACTTTTCGTAGGAGTGTTTTTCCTCACAGAGAATTAATTTTTAAATTTCCTCTCACCGCACAGGCAACCTATCTTTCGTATTTTTACTTTCTAAAAATAAAATGCAAGAAATAAACGTTAAAGCAATATAGGAATTGTTATTTTTAATTTAGCCGTTTTAAATATCATATCCACTCCGTTCACTGCAATACATCAGCAATATGAAGCTTGCGGTTCTCACGAATGGCTTTTTATATCCCATCCGTTCGAATGAACTCGAGGTAAGAAATTGAAAGATCTCTTCGGGGGAGAGGGGGGGGACCAAGAAGCGTACAAAATAACCAAAGGTTTTTATTTCGGTTTTCAACCAATTTCTTTCGAAGAATAAGATGTATTTCGAACCACGAAATGATCACGTTCTTCTCTTCCGCGTAGTAGTCGTACTTGGGCTCTTTTATTTCGCGGACCGAAAACATTATCCGGAAAAAACATCGAAAGGATCTTTCTCCGGCGATCCCTCAAACACCCGCGTTTCCATCGCGACCGCAAAAATATCCGGACAAATGCTCATGGAAGGCACTTTCCACATAAGCGTTCGGAACGTATTCTCTCTCTCTCGTAAACCCCACATTCTCTTCACCGCATGCTTTCTCCCATAAAAGGAAAATGTATACCATATACAACTGCCCCTCCCCCCCCCCCCCTCCCCCCCCAAAAAAAATCCCCCGACTCGCCCACCGCGCGACCTTTAGGGGGGTATATTGGGTGTGGGACGTACGGAAAACCGACGCAGTATATTTGATGGCATTTTTCTACCTATCATAGCATTTCTCATCACAACCAAACCGCTTTCCAAAACCATGTCCCGAGATGGACTCTCTTCCCTCTCTCTCTCTCTCTCTCTCTACGAATAGAATCCTTCGATTCTTGAGCGGGAGGAGACAAAAAAAAAACACCGAACGCGAATTTCTGCGGAGCGTTCATTTTTTTCGCGTCGTCTCTCCTAAAGCCCGATTTTCTTTGGCTCCGAGCAGTGCATTCTCTCGATGTAGAAAGCGTAGAAATAGTTCACTCTCTTTCGCGGGAGGAGAGCGAGAGAGAGAGAGAGGTTCGGGATAAATATGACTGGCATAACGAGAACACTCTGAATTGATGGACCGGAATGCAATGGCATCGAGAAGGACCCATATGGAGAGCCTTGTGCGCTCGTATTATCTGAATATTATCTGATGGCTCTTGACTAGATAGGCATTCCTTGATATCGAAAAAAGGGAAAAGGACGATTTAGAATGAAGGATATAGCGGGAAAAATATATGAAATTTCCATTTCATAGGGTTTCTTGTGCACACACACATATCGTCATAGATAATCTAACCGCAGACAGATCCGTGGTTATTATTGGTTAAATCTGATTCTCCATATACTCCGGCTTTCCTCAGTTTTCTTCATTTCTTGCTAGCTCTCTCTCTCTTACTTTCAAGTCATCGATCAAATGAAACCTTTTCCTTCCTCTTTATTCTCCGGTTTTTTCTTCAAACACGTCTCTAATCGTGCTCTCTCCTAGGGTAATGTCCGATCCAGTTCGCCTTCCTCTTTCTTAATTGTCTATATAAACATTCGCTTTTATCTTATTCATCTTCATATTTCCTCATTTTTCGTAAACATACAAACAGAAATTAATAGCTTCACACGTATAGATGCACATTAAAATTTAAATCAGAGATGAATTAGTTTAAATACAATTAATCCTGGCGTTGAATAATGCCAAAGATATGTATTTCAGTGCATTATTGGAGCCTCCTTTATTTAAATATGTTCATATTTTTCGTTAGTTTTTCATGTTTTTCTGCGACGTAGTTTCAAACGAAATATTTACGTAATTGAAATGCGTAATATAAAAATCACAAGTTAAATTGAAATTCCGGCATTCTTATCTTTTTTCGTGAATCGATTTTTTCATCGAATCCAAAATCACGCATAATTTACCCTGCTCTGAATATTTTATTCCGGCCGGGCGGTAGGAAAGTTTCCTTTTTTATTAGGCTCAACATATTGAAATTCGGTCGACCCGCAAAATTGCCTTCCAAACGGAATTCGGGTCCATAGCCAAGGGAAAAACATATTCGCGTCCCATAAACAACATGCAGGATACGGAATCGCTTGCTTTCAGAATTCCTCCTCTCTTTAAGCTCCTGTATATATCCACGGTTTTATAAATAAAATGATCTCGAGGCTTTAAAAAAAACACCATCTAACCCTTTCAATTTAGGGAAAAATGCACAAATACTAACAAGGTCGAGTCTACAGGTTGTCCTCCATTTTCATATCGTTTCGAAAATAAAAAAGTAGGTGTAAACACACATAAACAGTGGAGGGTTACATCCAACGCCACCGCCGACGCCAGAGCCATCGCGTGCTGCACTCCTCGGCCTTTTTCACCGGTAACAAATGACTCCCGCGGAGCTTTGCGGGAAAGCAACAGATCTCTGCCATAACGAGGCACGCTTTCATGGGCGGCGCTCGTCTAAATGGTCACATGGAAGCGGAGAGATTGAATAGATAAAGGTTCGAAGGGGTGAAGGGGGAGAGAGAGTTAGACGGGATAGGGAAGCGTTAAAGAGGAAGAGGATGAATTAGAGAGGGAGGAAGATGCGATGAAAGATATAGCTAAACGCACGGTTATCTATAGAAAGAGTGAAAGGGGAAAAGATTATATCCATGTAATAAACTTTCATTAATACCGGGCATCAAATGGCTGGGATTTCGATTAACCAGGATTTTAAAACTTGAAGGTTTTTATGCTAAATAACGTATGTCTGGTATTTACTTGTCCTATATTCAGTAAAAGTGTTGACACGTAATACAGCCACCTAACTGCTTGATTACTTTAAAGCGTTTCATTCACTAACATGTCTACCCCATTTAAGTGATTTTTTTAATTTGTATGTACCATGGCTATCTATCGATTAATCTGAATGGAAATCTTTCCAGAGACATCCAGTAAATTGGGAGTTTACTGTACATATTAGCAAGTAAAATAAGCGGAGAGCTACGGAAAAAAACCTAGTGGAACACCACGAGCGGAATATCTTGTATGGAACTGAAACCTGGACGCTTAGAAAAAATAAAAAACAATGCTTGAAAAGTTTTGAGATAAGAATATGGAGAGGAATTCTTAATATAAAATAAATGAATCGAGTTAAATATTAGGAGATAAGAGATCTATATAATAAATTAGTAGATATTGGACGTCTTAACTGGATTGGGTGTTTTCTGAGGAAATATTCAATGATTAAAGATGTCGTTTATGGAAGAATTGAAGGCAAAAGTGCAAGAGGAAAGAGAATAATTCTGTGTATAGACTACGTGAGAGGGAAAGAGAACAAATTGATAGGGCACGGGTGGAGTCGAAAAGAGAAAAATATCTTTGGGGAATGATTACAGATGTTTAGTTTAGTACAACCTTGGAGGAAAAAACAGAGCATAAAAAGGCAGTAAGTGGCGCGTGTGAAACCTGAGAAACCTACCGATAATAGCAGTGAAGGTGGGGGCGAAAAAGAAGGAAGGGGGGGAGAGAGAGAGAGGAGAAACGAAAAAGGGAAAGAGGGCGGGAGAGACAGGACTGGCGAATAAGGGAAGGAGAGAGAAAGGAGGGTGGGATAGTGTAAAGCTTTCATTGCGAGCACCACGTGGTTATGACCGCAAATATCGACCCGTGCACCACGCCCCGTTGCCTCCCCTTGCCCCTCGTCTCCCTCGCATATCCCTCGCGTACCCCTCCACCTCTCTCTCTCTCCCTCTCCTTCCCGCACTCTCTCCCTTTCTCAGTAATCTCATTCTCCTCCGCACGTATCTCACAATCAGTCTCTTCATCAATCGCATCGACTAACCTGTCCATTGTAGTAAGGGTAAGGGGGATGAGGGAAATTTTTGTACCATCTTCAAGGTCGGAAGCGTGCTTAAGGATAGGGATGCGAAACGTGCGAAGTTACCGGTCACTTTTTTTTCATAATTTTGCGCGAATATGTGGTTAACATTACCTTAAAAGTTTCTCGCTTATATCATGGACAATAAGCTCCCGGGCGAAAAGACCCACGCGAGGAAAATGTATGATATGTTTGTCTCGAAGCTTACGGCACTAGTGTGTGTGTGTGTGTGTGTGTGTGCGAGTAAGTCGGTCCACGCGTATGCACGCACGCTAACGTTATTATTTTAAAAAGAATATTTTAGGTCAAAATTGTCACTCCACTATGTTTTTCGCTCTTATATGCCGACATTTTAAACGAAGCGTACGAATTCTCTCTTGCAAAACAGTCGGTGAGCTAATTATTGTTTAAATTAATGAATGTCTTTTTTTAAATGCTACTTCAGTGATGATAATGATAACTGAATTATATCTCCATAGAATTTGTGACATTTTTGGAAATAATGGCGTTGAAATTAATTTCTTATTATGCTTTCATTAAAGTTACATCCTTCTAAACATAGATATTGAACTATCTAAACCAACGAATAGTGCAGTCCTCCGTACCATTTCTAACTTTTTCACTTGTCCTACATGGTGATTTGTATGCTACTTCCCTAGGTGTGCTTTTTCCTAGCACTCTCATTATGAAATGTAGAGCTCTATAAACTTTCGCAGCCGTTCTGTCGATCCGAGCCCCCCATTGCACTCTACTTTTACCCCGACTGAAATGTAGAAAATTGGTTTTGTCTGCGTTTATTTACATCACTCCTAGAAGATCAATCTGCAAGCTCGTTTATATCAGCTTGCGGAGTTTTGCGGTTGTCTCCGTTTTCGATAAGTCTACATAATATGCAGTCAGCAGTGAATAATCTAATGTTAGATTTGAGGGTTTTCGGCAAATCGTTGACGATGATTAGAAAAAGCAGGGTCCCAAACACGCTTCCTTGCGGAACGCCAATGTTAAAAGCTGATTCCTTCTTTATCTCCTATTCTCACCGTTTGCGTGCGTCCTATAAGAAAATACCTGATCCACTGCACAACTCTTCTATCCAGTCCCATTTCTGAAACCTTTCGTAATAACAAATTATGGTTTACTCTATCGAAGGCTTTAGAAAAATCAGCCTATCGAAGGCTTTAAAAAAATCAACTACGATAGCATCTATCTGTTTTCCTGTATCCAGTGCCTCGGCAGCATCTTGAGCCATTGCTGTTAACTGGCTTCCGCACGAGTAACCACTACAAAAACCGTGCGTTCCATCAATAACTAATATCAATCTAACACACGCTCATTTTACAGTAGCTATAGGGTTGGATAACATAGCATAATTGATGTGACACTTAGTGACAAGTTCTGCAATTAATAAAGTAATTTCAGTTTGATTAACCTTCAATAAAACTTTCAACTCTTCGGAAGTTATTTTCTTTTGAGTTTTGCTGTTTTCTCAAATAATATAAGAAACTATTATACTTTGTATTTAAAATATTCATTTTGATGCATCCTGTGTAACATTTTTAATGTTATACTAGAAAGTTTACGTGAATATAATAAACTGGAATCATTCATGGTCTTAACGCATTTTTAGTTATGATTTCCTCAGTTCGAAAGGATATGAATAAATGTTTGTGCTTACCTGATTGTAAACTGTCATAAACATTGACCATTTGAAATTATCACCTGCTCAATACGCATTGTTTGCATTGTCATGATAATTGTGCCCGCCGCAAGATTGTATCACGCAATTTCTCCGAGTTACATAAATTGGTGAATGGCTTTTTTTCACGTGAATCGTGTTTCTGCCTCATGTAATTGATATGTTACGTAATTCGAGTCAAAAGCAATGCGAAATCACAAAATCAATTATTGCGCGATGGTAATATTTTTCTGTTCGTTTCGATAAAATTTGAGAACCATAAATTATTTTTCAGTACGTAGAAAACATTCCTCCTGTTTCGTCGGACAGCATTCCTCTTCCGTTCCTGTACAATGCTTTCAATCTCATACATTTATGTATTTCATCCATTTTCTCCCTTTTGCTCGTTCTTCATCGGTTCCATTGCTTTTTACCCCAACCGACTTCTTTATTTTTCTCCCTGGTACTGTCCGCTGCTTTCGCATTTCACTGAAAACAAATCCATTTCCCCATAGAAAGATCATAAAAACCTCCCAGTGTTTTTCATTTGACCTACTATCCTCAACTGAAAAATAAATTGGCTGTTCACTTATTTTCTCGGCTTCTCATTTTTCTCTGTCTTTTTTCTCGTTTTTCGCAGTCCATTGGGACTCAAAATTTTCCCATTCATTCATTCAGAACGATAAATTCCGGGATTTTATAGAAATTCGTGATTTGTTTATTCCGATCACTACCAATATTTGTAACGTTCAATTAATGTAATTCTCTTCTATTCAAGGAGTATTTTTGTTCTAAAATTGACACAATAACATTTTCGGAAACCTTTCTCAGATGTTCTCTCGAGATTGATTGTTTATCAGCAACTTCTGCGAAATTTACTATTAAAAAATTCTTACTGACCACCTCATTTTCGTTCAAAAAATTTCTAATTTGAAAAAGTAAAATATCAGTTATTTAATTGAATATGCTTACAAGCAACTAATTACGGCATTTCATCAAAATTTTATTTCGAATACTAAAATCAAATTTTGAAATGAGCGAAGTCGATTAATTCATATGTATTTGTTTTGCTTTCAGACTATACTATATTTGTATTGACTTTGAAACAGTAGACTTTTGGGATTTTAACCGTTTTTCCCATCATGGTGAATAGTTAGTGGTTCGTTTTGTGTCGCATCGTTTCTCAGGAGATATACATAATCTTTTTCAGTCTTCCGATTGGTTCTTGATTCGTCCCTCCAAAACTCTTCCATTCATATTACCAGGATTCGTCATTCTTTCATATATCAATAAACGCAATTCTGTTCCTTGTTTTATCTCTAGCATGGCTTTATTTATTTTTCAGCGCACAAAATAGTTTTTTCTCCATTATATCAATTTTCGTTCTACTCAAGTGAAAGTTACTTTCGTAAAATAGAATGTTCATGTAAAAGTATTTCCAAGGATAAATAATATAGAATTATTCCAAATAATAAATAATCATGCATAAAGTTGAAATTTATTTTAATGCAATGTTTACCTTAAGTCACTATCTTTTCTTATAATAAAGGAAGAGCATAGGGTATTCTACCGACTAATTTATAAATTTATTGCATTCATAATCAAAATTTTCCTATTGACAATCTGTTTAAAATAATCAACATCAAATGCCAAAAACTACGTACTAAGCAATAAAAGTTTCCGGAAATTAATACCTTTCACTTTCTAATCCCAACAGGAATTACCTTGTTACTGACGATTAACGTAATTATGGAAAAATGTTTTCAAATGAGGCAAAATTATTTCAAATAAGATTGCTAGATTTGTCGAAAAAGATATTCTTCTGGCCTTGTCTCGCTTGGCAATTTTCTGCCTTCGTTACAATTTTTCATATTTGTTTTATTACCCGCAGGGAATGCTCAAAACTTTCGCTATGAGTTTTTGGGCTTCATCAATCACTTTCACTTTTAGACATTTACAAGTTACAGGTTATCAGTCTTATAAATTACAGCGAAACCCTCACTAAGATTCTCACTCTTTATTCCTTCAGTTCGTGCCCTATTTTCTTATATCAGAGGATTTTTTTAGAAGTACCATTAGAGAATTCAACGAATGGCTCAAAATTGTTAGACGTCTCTCAAATATATAGCACAAGGTTTTTCAAAATTTAGCGAAGAGATTTTATGTATTTTTATCCAAGGAATAAATTTCGCATCGTACATAAAGTATGTTAATTAAACTAATTCTCCTATGGGACCAACGTTAATAATTACCTTACAGTTTTTATAAGACCGGTTGATATTCTACTTCTAGTGTAATGCTCTTGATGTATATTATACCTAAGCAATTAATGAAAATCTCTTAATAACTGAAATGCCTCGTTCGCTTAGAACAGGGGTCTACAACATTTTTCCTAAGAAGAGCCACTTTTTCAAATTATGTATAACACGCAACAATGATGCACGGTCAGCTAGAGAATTTATTGTTACTGTACTTCGTCGAAGCTCTTAAGACCCAATCGCTTATTTCCGCTTGGTTCAATAAAATACAGTCACCTCAATATGGGATCTAAGAGGAAGTGCTTCAAAGTTTTATTCTCTCTCACTCAAACTACCTACTCTCGTTATTCTAGCTTGCATGATCTATAATCATCAAAATATGTAATCTATTCGTTATTGACCATATTTTAAAATACATCAAAAGCTATTTTATTTTTATATACATTTATATATTTTTATTATACATTTTTATGCCTTCATTGAATTTCATCGTTTGTCTCTTGAAATGATCTAAAAGTCATTTAATTACTGTATCTTTCTCTGTATCTTCCCCTTGAACTAATTAAATTATGTACTTGAAATCGGCAAGAGCTGTTTTGCTTCACAACGAACGATCACTGACTAAAATATGCAACATAACATCAATTTCATATCTTGCTTGAAATTAGGAGAGGCTTTTATATGTTATCATGCTCCTTTCTAAGTAATTGGGTTTCAAATTTGATTGATTAAATATATGTAGCTGCATTTCTCTTCGTAGCGCTTTCCATTTATAGATTAGTATTAGCCATGTGAGACCTCACACTGATGGGAAAGTCTTGATCTTAAAGCCTAACATAAGAGAAATTCCCGTCCTCTTCAGTCTTTAGAAGAGGACTAATTTACTTTAAGTTAGATGAAGTTTATTCTCACTGTTTCCAAGAAAATTATTCAATAACTGTCTCGATTGATGCAGGTATATGCCTTGAAACAGTTATTTTGAGTTCACCCTTATAAAAAGACATTAAATGTTCATTCCTAAAACAGGATGTAACAAATGTATTCAAAATAATCGTGATTGGCATATTAACGTTATCCATCCGCTACATCGATCAATATATATATAATATCATGCACTGGACATCAATGTCAATTTTTAATCCTAGTTTTGCATAAAGATATGGCCATAATAGATACCACATGGTGAATACTTTTTAAAAATACACCGAAAAGAAAAAACATTACATGTTCAGTATACTATTGCTATTAAATTGAGAAAATCTCTTTAATTTCTCGGCTTAAAAACGCAATAATGTCTAAAAATACAGGAATTAAATTTTTGTTACAAAAATGTTTTTCACGAACAGAATTTCTGAGTGATATTGTATCGCGTGAGCAATTTGAATCGGCAGTAATGAATATAAGACTATTTCTTTGTTTTGAATTTTCAAGGAAGGATCAAGTATTAAATTTTGATTCACTCAATGCGGAGTCAGATGAAGGGTAGTTTTTTCCATTTCATGCAGAGCGGGTTATTTTAAGATGAGGTGTTCTCATTGATTCCGTTCCATCGAAATATCGCCATTTGCAATTCAGCTCCTTTACGAGAGCCCTCAATTGACCCCTGCCCACTTCCTTTTCTTCATCCACTCCTTGTTCCTGTTTTCCTTTCTATCTGGCTCCTCTTTTTAAACTCAACCATAAAAAATGAAGATATTGAAAAAATTGTTTTCGTGAAATCATTTTAGTAGCCTCTCCCATTTCTATTGCTGAGTTGGCGTTCTCCAGAACATGGGCTCTTGCGACGTTTTCTCCATTTGACTAGATGTGCCCTGCTTGAGTACGAGGACATAACGGTTTCAAGGTTCCTAGGAATAAGAGTTTAATAAAATGCATTTTTCTATGGTCGCATTTCATTTTTTGCAGCAGCAAAATTTTTGTGACAAAATTTTCATATATTTTTGTTCCGATTTTGCATCTTTTGCATTCTTTTTAATATGATATAACATTTCTGACCCAGTAGTTTTTAAGGATTGTTTTATTTTAAGTTTAATGTTATCGAGTATAATATGACTCTTTCGTACTGTTTCCTCTTAGTAAAATATGTTTGCTATTTTGGTGGCGGAGTAAATAACTTCCGCCAACGTGGATGATGACGATGACATACGCTCATGGCGATAACTGAAGTCCATTGCCCCTAGAGTTTTCTAAGATAAAATATCCAACTTTTTAGGAGATGCATTTGTGTTCATCTCACTTATGGAAACTTATTCTTTACACTTCCATTGACTATTAGCCAGCTGCACCACCAGAAGTATTATTTCATGAGTGATAAAATTTTCTTTGGAAATTCCGTTTAATCCTCAAATATTAAAACATTAATGAGTTTTACATAATTTTCTGCATGCAAACACTCCCACTGAATAAAAAGGTTCTTTTGCATAAAATTCGTATTGAAATAAACTGCTGCTTAAAAAAGCAGTACTCAAAATCTAATCGTCAAAATTATCTTAATCCAAAAGTTTAAGCAAGAGTGAATGTTTAGAAATAAACAGCCAACGGAATTATACTAAACCAATATAAAGATCAGCTGAGGATGGAAATAGTATCGCAGATATGGCTGTTGAAAATATATTAAAGAGAAAAAACAACCCATAGCGCCTGTTCCGCCACACCTAGATGTGGTTTAAGCACCTTACCTAATATTTGAACAAAACGAAAGATATTCAGTCAGGGAGCGATATCGCAAATATTACTCTTTGACTGTCTTGTAACACAGGAACAAACCTCGCGTTTTTGTAAGGTCATTGTCGATCTACAGAAGGAAAGGAAAAGGAAATTCTCAGCGCCGCAATATCCAAACGTCGGCCATACGAACAAGGGACGAAACCCAAACCTTTGATTGGATATCCACAAATATAGTCTCCACGAAAAAAATAAATTCTCCATTAGCTCATAAGAGACATTCTCCCATGTGACGTCCCCATTTGACGGCGGTACGTTCCGGTACCCACTGAGCAGAGAAACCCTATTTGATCCCACCCCCACCTTCTCTCCTCGCTGCCATTTCCAGGCGTGGTTGCGTCAACATAACGTCACATCTCCCGGTTCTCTTCAATTTGGAATCCTCCCCTTCTCTTCGATCCCTTTCTCCCCTTCCCTCTCCCAAAATCCTTTTTCCGCTCAGTTTGTGTGTGGACAAACTCTCAGCCAGACGAGCTTCTCCCCCACCACTCCGTTCTGCTCTTCCAAACACAGGACAACGCATCCTGCCCACATTCCCACGCATTTACTTCTCCCCACTTCCCTCTTCGCCTGCATTTCTTGATGTCATCCCTTTTCCTTAAATACGTAATTAGAGAATTGAATGGGAGAGCGAAATATCGTTCATGTTTGTCTCAAATTGAGCATGTAGAGGGGATGGTTTTCGGGGTGTTATAAGAAAGGTGGAGTGCGGGGCCATTTTTATTGTAGGAGACGCATTGATGTGCCTGTCTTCTTCACCTGTTCTCTTTATTAAAGTACCAAATTGCCTCCTTGGTCCAATGTCTCATAAATTTTTATTGTGAAAATGGTCAAGACCCATACAACAGAGATTAAGTGTATCGCGTAATTATGTTTTAGCATTCTCTCTTTACATGTTGCAAGATGTAATTATTGTTGAAATGAAACTCCATTAAATATTTCTACTTGATATTTAGGGGCATAAATAAATGTTTAAATGGAAGATTTCCAATTATAGGTGCCTTCGTTGTTTTTCACAAAAAGGTACGCTCCTTAGATAAACAGCCATATTATTTATTATTGTAAAATGTTAACTTCCATAATTTTTGTTTTATTTCCGGCGTTTGTTAGTAACATTTCAATGAAACCTCAAAAATGGAATATATTAAATAATGAAAATTACCTATATGTACAACCCATCTGAAAATAAATTTGAGAGAATGTAGTTCTTGTTGAAAATAATCCAGGAATATATTAAAGTAGTAGGGTGCAAGATTTATTTCCCATATGCCACATTTGTTACCGTCGTTAATAAAAGGTTATTTTTCTCTTTACAGGTATGTTCATACGAAGTTAACTGAAACTAGAAACGGTAACATATTGACTACGCTACCGTGAGTACAAAAACTTTCTTATTCTTATGTGCAACTTAATTTACTCGTTAAATCCGGGGTTGAATTTTTATATCGTTCTTCCTACTGCAGTGCAGCGAACCTCCTGCTGAAAATGGATGATTTGAAGCAACTTTTTTTATATACCGCCTATAGACTGTTAGCAATGAATGCGATGAATTCAAGCAAAAAACCATTTTATTGTACTATTTAAAGCACTCCGTAATCTCTGTAACTTCTAAGAGAAGCTTAAACCAAACGTTTTGTTCCTGTACATTCCGGTCATAGTTTTGCAGTAACACTTCGATTTTTCATACGTGTTAAGCTCATTCTTTCGCATTCTTTCGTGAAAATTCGCTCAGTCACTTCAATTTTAAATCTCATTTCTTTATTGAAAAATGAAGTGATTGCCCTACGAAACTCTCCTCTATGATTGGCACGGAATGTAATTGCCTCGTGCATTCTCAAGCAGACGTGTTTTCTACTTTTATGTTAGAGAAACAGATCTTGCGCCATTGCACCTCCCACGCTACCAATCTTTCGCGATTTATTTCTCTCCACCGAGGCTAATACCACTAACAAAAACTGGTTTAATTTCATACTTTCAACCATTCCCAATAAGCCCTTTACCTCATCGACCCGTCCCTATACACCGTTACCCTAGCACCCTCATGCGGGACAACTCGAGACTAAAAAATGAAATCCTTTTACCTTCTACGCAGTCTCATCCAATAAATCCCAACTCCTTTTTCCCCTCCACAATTGGATTACGACTGGGCAATCGTCGCAATATAGCTCTCGAAATGATTTACTTCCTTCCTTTTCTTCCTCGCCTCTCAAAAACCCCTCGCAAAAGATACGACCCCCTTCCCAATCACTCTTTTATTATGTTCTCTTCCTTTTTTTCCACGTGGTTTCTTTCTCGTTCCTCAGCCTCTGTGCGCGTTGGTTGTCTGCTCACGATTTTTTGACCTAAATCACCGAAAAGGGATGAGGAACGGAGGGGGGAAAATAAGACGGCAATTTCGAAGAACGAGTGAGATCGAGGAATGTTTTCGAAAGACGTTCCATATCGCTTATATGACTCCGACTTTGGAGACTTCCAACTTCTAATTTTTTTCGTCCTTTTTCTCCGTATCTACTATCCGATCCGGAAAGTGCCTTTCATCGAAGAAGTCCCGAAAAAAAAACGGCTGATCGAAGTCTTGATGGTAATTATGTTGAGGCTATATTATCCACTTTTCCGACGTAATAGTTCATCGGATCTCATCTCATTGTATTATTGATTTAAGTTTCCGCGTTAGCTTTATAGACTGAAAACGGTTTCGGTATTCCTTTCCTTTTTTCGTCGTTTATTGCCTGCGTAGGGTTTAATGTTTACATAAATAGAGGGTTCGGCGTAATTTATGGTGGTCATTAAAAATATACTTTTTCCCTCGCATAAATCTTGTTACGCGGGTCAAACAAAAAAAATCTTTTAATCTGCATTTTTTCAGTTTATTATTATATCGGTATATTTAAATGAATTTCAACGGATACTAAAGGTTTCAGGAAGTCCTTTACGCTAAATCAATAATTTCATTTTAGCTGTAGAATCGAATAATTATCTAAATAAAAAAGGTCGTAGATTATAATCTATATTTTCTCTCTGCCTGTGAAAGCATTTTTATTTAAAATTATTTTTGGATATTGTTTTATTACTTTTCTAATCATTTCCCTTTGCCTTCCTGTCTCTTTAATTAATATATGAAAGGATCTTCAACTTTCAATGAATTTTCAAAAAGTAGCTTTAATTGCCTTTTGAAATGAAGATACTAATTTGTTGAAAGAAAAGAGTTATCATTAGCTTTTTATTGAAAACCTAAGCATTGGTTGAAATAAACTAAAAATATGTCCCAAAGTAGCTGCTAATAAAACTTTAGTCTATGCAGGCAACTCTATACATGTAATAAAAACACCACGACTGCAATAATTTAGTTAATAGTTATGAAAAAATTGATGGAACGGGTTTTATCACTGCATACCTAACTAAAAGGTATAGATGTCATCGATTCATGGGGCGTTTGCTGAGAAACACTAAATAATCCTTATTTACATATTCTTACATAATTTAAAATAGCTTCTGAAGAATTTAATCAATTGTTCTAATCTTAACAACTTCATGTGGCCTATGTATTCGAATAACCGCTTTTATAAGTTTGTAAATATTCTTGTATGGCGCCATACGATGTTTTTATATTTTCGTGAACGGAAATAATCTTACCTTATAATTTGCTTGAGTCACTCTGTCAGTAACGCTCTTTGAAGCTTAATATCTCGCAAACGACTGAACCGAATTTGATGAAATTTTCAGGATAGCATTATGATATAATAACAAAGCGTTTTAATGGATTGAACTCGAGATCAAAGATCCGGGTTCGACTCCAGAGGATAATTTCCATTTCCAATAAGATAGCACGTAATTACACGTAAAAATTAACTTTTCGGCGCGCAGGCTTTTATTCTTTTTTAGATTAAAATTAGAAAGAATTGACCTACAATCTTCGGATATAAACCATTTTGAAAAAAACATTATAAAGGTTCTTATTCCGTTCGTCTTTTTCCGCCTACAGTTCGAAATCGCTCAATTTAAACGTTTAATTCACACAGTTTGAGGAAATATAGCCATTGTAAGAGGATGTTGCCTTGCCTACCAATTCCATTGTTAGACCTCTGTATAATATTGTTATTTCAATCCTTCTGGATATAAACTTGCTTTGAATGCTTTTAATACCAGAGAGAGAGAGGGGAGAGGGAGGGTGTGAGAGGGAAGGAGGTAGAGGGAGAGGGAAATGACTTTCAATACAATTTATGTTTCTGATGCCAATTTGATCTCCATAAATAGCTTGAACGATCGAATATTTACTCCAGTCATTTTTGACGGGCTATACACTAGTTTTAATTAATAATGTAGGTGACTATTACTGGAATTGCCGACGCTGTGAAAACATGCAAGCAGCATATTCCTCAAACTCGTGAATTTTTTTTAAAACCATTGGTATTCTTATGCATCTTTCTTGACTCAATTCCCACACAGCTCATAGTTGCCTCGAATGTTGGTAAATGCATATTATTTCTAAGTATCACGTAAAAGTCAGGATTCTATATTTTTTAAATTTTTTGTTTGGATATAACTCTGGGATTGTCATTAATGAGCTGCCTTCCGGATAAAAGAATACAATCAAAAATCCATAAATTATTCCACTCTGGACGTGAAGCTTCTAATAAAATTCCCTCGTAATGTCTCGAGAGATAAATCTGCGTTGTCTCCGTGACGCGTGGCGAAAAAAAACTATCGTTTGTCTGTTCCATTTGCTGATCCGAAACTTTTTTTATTGTTCAACTCCCCCTTCGTTAAAATGAAAGCTTTTAAAGCGCCGCCGGAATTTTTGGAGATGCATCGTTAATTCCCTTTTTCACGACCGTTCCATTGTTTCGGCCGATGGACGTAGGAAAGCGGGCCTTAACGCTTAACGAAAGCGGCGATGATGGGGAAAGCGAGGAGAAAAATTGAAAGCCGACACGTATTCTCGATGAAGGAATGATCTAGAGAAGATTCCGAGTTTTAAATACCTCGGTTTTTATTTCAGGCAAATTACCCATTGTAAAATGGACTCTCGGAAACCTAAGGGAATCCTCTTTTTTCGCTCTAGTCAGTTAGGGTAATGTGTTTTTTTTATGGAGTTAATCCTCTCATCTCGTCGTAGAGCTTCTTTAGCGAATAGGGGATGAAGACATGCAAGCTGATGGGCACTTTATAATAATTAGAAGTTCGCAGTTGGGGTAATTAGGAACAAAACGCGAGCCAACAAATATTTATGTGGATTTAAATGAAGCAAAATTAAAGCATGTCTTTCACTTTTATTCGTGAAAGTTAGGCTGTCATATGGTTTGCGTTATATCAATCATTGAAATTAGTGTTAAACCCAAGACATAATCAGCAAGTATTCAAATTTCTTCTTAAAGATACGAACATTCTTCTTTAACCATCAACATCACTGTTGTAAAAAATGTGTTTCTCGGTCCTTATTGATTTCCTGTTCAACAATAAATCTATCTTTATTAGCTGTTGGTTTACGAGAGAAAATCAGTGGATACAATGAGAATCGTCAAAAGGATTAACAATACTAACATGTCGGAAATTACAGAAAACCAACAAAAATTTAATTTAAAAATTGAATTGGAAAAAATAATCACAAATTTAGTGTTTGACATGTCTTTTACGCTATGAGTGCGTGAACTTTAAATTGTGACCACCACGATGTATGTGCGAAACATTTTCAAATATTTTTATTTATTTTATAATTTAAATCCATTCTAAAACCCAATTACCAGATTGGAAACATTCAATTTCTCTACTGGAATTTTGATTGCTTATTAGGTCAGATTAGTTGTATTATTAGTACGTTATTGATCATTTGAATAGATCCAATAGCTATTTTTTAAAATCTTTTTATTACTATTATAGCTATACAAATAATTAATCGAGATACATCACTAAGAGGACTTCGATATTCTATTTTTTTACAGGAGCGCCATCGGGTGTATGTGACAGAATATAAACAGGCAGATTAATCTATAAGCAGGAGATATATTAATCGCATTGTACAGCAACGATATACATGAGCTTTATTTATATACTACTGGGGATACTAAATAAAAGAACATATTTTGTTTGGTATTCTGAGAAAATTATTGCGATGGCACTTAATGAAGTTGTAAAAAATTAACGCAACTTTTTTCTTTCGCGGCCGCAGAGTTAGCGACCGTTTGTTTTATTATAACATGATTTTTACCTCACGTAACCTTTCTAAATGCAGATCCAATTGTTAATTATTTTAGCTTTTGTGTATTCGGATGAGATTCGCTACCAGTTCCCTTTCAGTGAATTCAGGTACGCATTAAAGTAAATTACAATGCTCTGCGGCAGCGTTTTTTTTTAAATTTCGAGGCTGAATTAGCCATGGCCACGATAAATTACGTTATTCTGTCGGACTGAATGCACGCTGCATGATTGTTAATGATTAAAACGGGGCATTTATAAAGATTCAGCATAATACCCCCATTTTATATTCTTTCTTTCCTAAACATTTCACCATATTTATTTAGATTATAATTAATTAATTTACTTATTAATATATTAATACTGTTCATGTTTATAGCAAATATTAAAAACTTTACTTATTTACTACCCATAACAATTTTGAAAACATCAGATAGCGTCAAAAGGCGACGGCTGCTTTGTAACTGAAATAAACATTTGTTTTGTTTTAGTGTTTTGAAGGTTTTTGTAGGCACAAAATTTTTCAATTTGTATTCAGCCATTAAGTATGCTCTATATTTCTCTCTTGGATTTAAGCATCGTAATTCGTTCATCAGTGCACTTATGTAATTGAGTCAAAATGCATTCCTCTTTTTCCTACTACATATTTTGATAATTATACTTCCATATCACAACAAAAAATCACTTAAGAGTAAGGAATTGGGGGAGGGGGGGGGGTCGAGCCAGAAAAGTAATAGTTCTAATACTTGAGACCTCTAGCTTCGACCCCGAATTAAATCTCGCTGTTCTCTCTGAGTACTTTAAATAATCAGTCGTCTTAAGCCGTATTCCACTTAAATCTCATTTCGTAAAACTTTTTCCGGCCCTCTTATTGTATATTCCATCGTTTGCCTCTTAGTTCAAGTAGATTTATGGTGTATCTATCATCAAATAGATGTTTAAGATCGAATACAATTTTAAGAGATAAAAAAAGAGAACCACTCTTGAGTAAAATGGTGTAATCTTTGCCAACACCCTTGTCATTCCCACATCATTAAATTTCATTAATTACGTCCAGATATTCAGCTTCCGTGGCGTTCGTGCAAGCGAGCACAACAGCATTTGATAACCGCCGCCCTTTCGCCCTTTTCCCTCCCATTGTCAGCTCGAGAGGAAGATAAATTTCGGGAGAAGAAAAACACCCCTTCTTTTAATTACTGTCAAAGACACGGCGGGGTAGGACAACAGGGTCAAACCCAACGTTACGACAACCCCGTTGGTCAGTAAATGAACTTTGAGAGAAGTAAACAAAAAAACGAGAGATACTTCTTTTTTTTTTGAGGAAACGATATCTTCTTTTCCCCGCCGCTGTTTTTTTTTCCCCCTCTAGGGAAGTAAGTTTAATCACCAACCCACACCATTAGAGTATCTCACTTCCTTCCCACTTCCACTCCCTTCAACTCCCCTTCATCCTCACTCCCACTAACTTCTCTCCCCCCCCCCCTCCCCTCCGTTCTCCACACCCTCCCTAGAGTCTGAAGTAATGGGCACGCAGGCTTCTTCACACGCCTTTCAATCTCATCCGCGGTTTTTCTCCGCTTCCCCATCCCCTCTCCCTTTCCCTCCTCCCAGACGACCCTTCTTCCACGGCTTAAACTTTATTCCCTCTCTCTCTTGCTCCGGATCCTCCTAACTTCTCCCAATTCCTTCGCTTCCAACTTTTCTTTCTCTCTCTCTCTCTCTCAATTCATCGCTCTCTCTCTCTCTTTCTCCACTCGTTTCAGTTCTTTTTTTAATCGTTCCTCTTCCACCCATCCGTGTCATTCGCTCCCTCCTCGCGTGCATTCTCATTATTCTCCAGAACCCTTCCGTTCCTTTCTCTTTCTTCTGTAATCAGCGCGGCGCTTCATTTCTTTTCCATGACTCATTTCCACTCGTATCTCTTTTGTCACTGTATCCATTCTTTCCCCGCTTCTTCTCCATATTATTATTCATTTCCTCTTTCCTGAGTCCCTCACTTCTTTTACTTAATCTCCTTATACGCTTCCTCCTCTTTATCTGCCCGATTTAATTCTCCCGCCGTTTCTCTTCCCCTCTCTTGCACTTCACCTCTCTCGCCTTGCCCTATAATCATCGTCGTCTCACTTAAACCTACTTTATCCTACTTCCGTTTTCGCCTTGTCATTTTGGATCCGGAATTTATTCCCTCTGCGGGATCCGGAGGAGAAGGGCGCATTTATCAATCTAGTAACGCGTAAAAATTGAACCTTCTTCTTTGGTTTTTCCCGTTGTCGAAATATTTCTGTTTGGTTACGTTGGCTTCGGTTACTCGGTGGAACTCGTTGGTAGGGTTTTTTTTAATGCTCTTTATCATGCTGTTATATGATTGGTAGTGTTTGGTTGGCCTAGTTTGGTTTTTTGATGTAGTGAGTTTAAAATATAAGTGTAGGTCGGTAGTTATATTAGTTGTCAAGACTTATCTCGGTACTTTTGTATTGCTGGAATCACGTGGATGCCATACCCAGTGTCGAGCCTTTGGACAATGTATGGCTTTTGGTTGTCAGCCCTTTGATCCAAACAAAATCGTACCACTATCAGTTCCTCTGAACTTTTCTTCTGATTGCCCATTGTTGGCTTTTTGTTTTCTATGTGACATTTACTTCCTAATATACTGTTGTCATTCCTCATATCCACCACAAGCCTAAATAACATAATTAGAAGCGTAGATCGACATGGATGAAGCGTCAATTCAGAATGTCTGTAAAAACATCGATTAAGATGCAATATGATTGATGTTTCATTTCTTTTGATTTTATTTTGGGAGTATGTGATAATGAGTTTCAGTATTTTGTCTTGATTTTACTTATCTTCAAAACCGATTCTCCGATTAATAATCTAATTTTTAATTTAAGTAGTTAACTTTATTTTGAATTTATTTGTGAGCTAGGCATAAAAGCAGCATGCCATTAAAACAATTAGGTATTCTTCGATAGATATTTGTATTCGTACAGATGAATTTGTTAAGAAACCATCATATAAACTGGCTTCACGTCATCAATTTCGCTCTATTTCGTCTGATCTCAAATTTCTCCCCTAGTTCAAACAGGTATATTTATTGCTCTCCTTTCCTTCCTTTCTCAATTTCCATTTATATCCCCTCTCAATCCTACTTTGGCTCTATGCTTCTATATGTCCCCTCTCCTTCATTCATCGTTCAATCTTCCATATCCTCTTCCCTCAATTCCTTTCTTTCTCATACTTCCTCTTCGGATTTCTCACTCGCCCACCCGTTACTTACGACATATGTATCTCTCTTCTCTTTAAAATCCCAATTTCATTCTTACGTACCATTTCCATGATGCAATTTCGGCCGTTTCCTTTCTCCTTTCCTCCTCCACCACGCCTCTCTTTACTTACGCCCCCTTACCTAAACACTCTAATCTTGAATTGCCTTTTTAAACCCGGCTAAAACCGTGCGTTCCTTAAAACCTTCTTTTCCTTTCTATGCCTCGTACACCCGTATCTTCCTTTATCTGTTCCTCTTTCTCCCACTCTCTCTCCCTCGAATTTTCTCCACCCTTCCCTCTTTTTATTCCTTTCTTTCTATTCCTTTATTCCTTTTTTTTCTTCTTCCTTTCCCTCACACCATTCCTTCCTTTCCATTTATCTCTATCCTTCTCTTGAAAGGTTGAACGGGGGACTTTTTGTCCTCAATCCTATCTTAATATAGACGAATATCTATCTATATATCTACCTATTTATCTATTCATTTACCTATCTATTTATCCACCATTTCCCTTTGTTTCTCCTGCTTATTCCCAATCTATTTCTTCCTTCCTCTTTTCTCTTCCTCTTTCTCTCTCTCCCTCTCTCGCCACCCTACTTTCTCTCTCCATTAAATTCTTCCTATCTCCTTCTGGCTCCAACTTCCTTCCTCCCAACCTAGTTTATCCCTCTCAACCTCTCCCTTCTTGTTCCTTTCCCTCATTCTTATATTTCCACTTCCACTTCACCCTTCCTCTTCTCCTACCCTTTCCCATTATTGCGACTCTCTTGCTTATTTCCCTTTCCCTTCTTTTCCTCTCTCTCTCTCTACTTTAATGCTTTCTCTGCTCGATAAATAACCAAACATTATGTCTCTATCCCTATATCTCCGCGTCCCTCTTCCTTCCACTTTCTCTTCTCCCCCATTCGCCTACTTCCCATCTCTCTCTCTCTCTTTCCCTCCCTCTCTCTACGGCTTACCTCCTCTCGTTTCCCGGTTCATTTTCTTCCCGTTGCCTCAAATAAACCCCGTTTTTTCCAGGTTGTGATCCCATCTCCTGACTCATTTTTTTTCGTTTCTCTTTTTCAAACTCACGCTTACGGTTATTTTTCTTATTACGGATCGGTCAGCCCATTCTCTCCCCTTCGCCTCTTCTTCAGCAGTGGCCACACTACTTCGTTTGCCTTCCCAAGTTAGGGAGATGGTTACTCGTGTACTACTTGGAAAATAAACGCATTTTTTTTTCGTTGTCCACGACCGAAAAATTACTTGCCTCTTACTTTCTTGCCTATTAAAAATATAATGTAGTTTTTATTTTCTGCCGTAGATACTGAATCCGCCCTTTATTATAAAGGACGAGAATACTTTAATCACAAAATCTCTTGTAATGGTTATTCTCATACTTTGCTATAATATTTTATTATTTATTTTATATTTAGATATTGATGTCATTGGAGCTCGGACACTTTGAAAACTAATTTATTTATTTATTGGCTAGAATTCAGAGACAGTACAGGGCCACTTATACTGCATATCGTAACAACAATAACAAATAACAACTAGAACAAGGACGACCATGCCCTACGCAGGATTCGAACCTGCGACCCTAGCATTGGAAGCTAGACACGCTAACCACCCCTCTACCAAGGCCGGCGAATTCACAATCGCTGCCTGGGGTTTAATCTAATTAAAGCCTTATATGCTTCAGTTAACTTAGTATGACTTTGCAAGATAGGGTTTTTCCTTAAATAAATCTGAATATTTGCAAGGGAAATGTGATTTGGGATTGATCAATATTTGTAATGAAATGCGCACAAAAATTTTAAATCTCTCGGATAATGATTTTATAGACCGTTACTGTTTATCATTCGACTTTTAGAGACATGACATAACAAAATAAATCTCATTCTGTTTATTTCTATCTCAGCTATTTTAGGTATTTTTCTCCTTCTATAGTTTAATGACTTTATCTCCTTCACTTGCACTTTTTCTGTCCCAATTACTTTTAAGCCATCACCTTATATATGACTGGTCTTTATCGACATATGCATCTTTCGCTGCGCTCTCATTCTTACCGGTGCTTAAATATTTAAAATCCAGAATTGTGCGTTATTTAATGAAAACAAAATTTCCCCTCGCTGCCTTGTGCCACCTTGATAAATGAGAAAACGTATCCAGGTCAAATGTTTATATTTAAAGCTTTTTTCACTGCGCATAGAAATCAAAGGAAGCCATGTACACGGCCTCCGTGAATCAAATCCCTTCGTCGCGACCCATTCCGTGAAATTACTCTTCCTCGCTTTAAAGGGCCTCACAGGAAAGACAACATTCAAATCCATCTCTTCAGAAAAACAAAGTGTATTCTTTGAAGGGGTGAGGAAAAGAGAAAGAGTGGGGCGTCTCTCTTTTTCCGTCAATTTAGAAGAGTCCTCCGTCCCTGAGAATAATTCACTTTTATTCCGGACTCCTTTTTCCAGAAGATCCCGAGTGTTTTATCGCGCTCCGAATCCCAAAAACCATACACGGTCCGCACTATACCTACTTACCGCCACCCTCTCCTCCGAGTCCCTGGAAAAAGAAAGCTTTCTCTCTCTCTCTCACCATTTCAGCTTTTTGAATTAAGTAGAAACGGATAATGAAAACCTTTTTCCCCTTGCTCGAAGTGCCGGACCAAATGAAAATATAAAAAAGTAACCTCCTTTGCTCCGACTCCAGCGTAATTGTAAGCCGTTTTGGAAAGATCTGAAGAACAAAGATGGAATAAAATAGATTTCTTATTCATTATTTTTCGAGTTATTTTTTTCGCCGTAAAATAATGGCACGAATTATTTTTATTTAATCTACCCCTCCCGAGAATGACTGTTTTGTTTTCGAAATAATCGGTCAAGTTATTATTACTTCCTTAAGGCCACCCCAAATGTAAATTGCGAAGGAAATTACGTCAATAATAAAGTTCCTGTATTTGAGGGGTGTTGAGAAGATATTACATTTATGGGTGTTACGTTCCTATAAAATTCCATTAATGGGTGATAAATATTGCTGGATATGTTCTAATCTGTCATTCTACTTCTAACATACATGAAATGTTTAATTTCGAAATGTGATGTGAATTTTATGCTTGAAAATGGCTTTAGAACCCTTTAAATTTTGTCATCTAATCTTTTTAATGCAGCTAGTTTTCTTAATGTTTTTGTTTTGAAAAGATTGGTTAATAAAAAAGTACATGTATTGTATTAGGATTCATTTTAATAGAATTCATTCTGAATAAGTCAAATTCTCAGGTGATATGGATAATATTGAGACCTTAGCAAATCGTTTTAATTGGCCGTTCTTTATTTCGATAAATAGATGTCTTTTCGGCAAATTTGATTCTAAGATTGCATTGAAACCACTGGAAATAACAACACAAACAAACACATTCATGTAAAATTTTCAATTTCTTTTCTATAACCTACAAAATATCAGTTTGATCAACATTACATACTATTCTTAAATTATGTTATTGTTCAGCTTTATATATTTTTTATTGAAAAAATAATTTTCTGTGCTTCGGAAATTGGAAGAAGAAACCAATTTGAACAGATCTGTTTAATGTAAACAGGAAAGATATTTGTTCTCTTTGATACTTTAATTGTACCTTTTATTGATTAGCAAACAGCTAAAAAAAAAGCATGGCGCCCTTTTCCTTTCCCAATGAAAAAATAAAGAGACCTAAATAGGAGCGGAATAGGTTGTTTCGTTGACATCTTTTAAAGTCAAAAGATTTCAGCTCGGTTTCACGAAAGTCTCGTTTTCTCTTTTACTTGCTCGTTATTCACTACGCCCCATCGGTTATAGATCATTTTCTTCTCGAGCTCCAAACAATTCCGGGTCGATAAAATAGACTTTTTACTTAAATCCGTTTCTTAGTTCGTTATTGTCTCGGAATGGACGTGGGAAGTGAGGACGGGAAGAAGATGAGATGAGCAGACGGAGAGAAAAGGGGCGAGGTTCTTCTCCCGTTTGCAAAAATTCATGCGTCCATCGGGAATTTTATTTTACTCTTTTATTTATTAATATTCCAATCTTATTCTCCCTCTTTCTCTCTTCCTATTTCGCTTCCTATCTTGTCACATCTTGTATCGTTTCTAGCCTCTTCTTTCTTACGTTGTTTATAAAGGAAACGGGGGAGATTGTTGGAGAGACGGGGGAAGAAATTCCCTTTTTGCCCTTCACCCTCTTTCTCGTCTTCCTGAAACCCGTCTCTTGCCCTTAATTCTTTGCCCCCTTCTCTTCGCTTTCCTCTCGCCCTTGAAGCTACGCTTTTATTTTATCTCTCACGCACACACGCATAATTTTTAGGTTTTATCGATTTTTCCCACTCACAGAGGTCAGATAAGGAATAGAAGTGCGAGAGGAGAGTATGATAAGAAGAGGGAAAGTGAGGAGCGAGAGAAAAAGGACTGAATAAACGACCAAAAATCGGAAACAATAAGAAGAAAGAAAGAGGCTGCAAGAAAAAAAGATGCGTTGGCGAAGTTTTTTTTAAGTTTCGGGAAGAAAAATGGAGGGAGCAATTAGCCGTCCTTCACAAGAGAGAGAGAGAGAGAGAGGGATGAGCGAAAAAGGAGGGATAATTAAAGAGGAAGACGGAGAAGATAATTACACGCTCTCGTTATCTTTCTTACGGCTATTTAAACACCACTTTTGTACAGTGTGTATATATATATATATATATATATATATATATATAACATATTTCAGAATGTGGTTTTGCATGTACCCAACCTGACTAGAAATTGTCTCGCTCCGTTCATTCTTTATTTCACTTTCCTCTTTCTTATTTCGCTACTTTGTACATTTTCCTGTGTTCACCCTCATATCTTACACAAATTCATCGACTCTTTACCTTCTTCTCTAACTAGGATCTCTTCCTTCGTTTTTCATTATCATATAGATGTCCAAAAGGTTTTCCACGCTAATCTTCTGCGCATGCGTTCTTATGCCAGCTCGACTTGCCAGATAATTGCTACAAATGAGATCTCACGGTGATAGAAAAACTTCGAAAAAAGATTTTGTTACCTTCGTATAAGATCTTATTTTTTGTATGTTTTCGATTTCCAACACCTCTGCTCCTCCTCCTCTGAGAATAAATGTTCTTTTTTGCCCGGATAACGCTGCCACATCTGGGAAATTCTTTTGCTCACTTTTTAAAAGTTCGCGTGAATTAGAAATCCTTTGGAGTTTAATATATTCTTATATTTTTATTTTTCATTTTCGAAGGGAACCAAATATATAAATTTAGTAGTTACTCGACCGTTTGTTGTGAATCTAAATAATTTTTAAGGAACCTTACAATTAGTTTGTTCATCTGGGATAGTGAACAGGTGTTGATTTTCTTATCTATGTTTGAATACAATTTCGTCCCCTTTATTGTTTCGATGTGTGAGCTGTATCGAATATTCTGGATTCCGTATACATTGGAATTGAGAACTTTGTTGTAATTTAAATAAAATGTTATTAGAATAGTATGATCCGTAATATTCACTGTGTACTTTTCAAAGGTTATGTATTATGACGGATTTAAATTAATCCTAAAATGTTAGTCGATGAAATAGTAGGTGGTGACGTTACATGATGAGCTCTCTGCGAAATAGGACTTTTAAGCACTTAAAGAAAAGTCACAGAAAATAAACTTTTCGGCAGCTTCCCAGTCAAGCCAAGATGCATTTTGTCAGAAAATAAGATTAAGAAGATACAAGCACGCAAATATATTTATATGTATTTCATAGTAAAACATTATCGGTATATATTCAGGTTCCTATTTAAACGGGTATAATTCATTTTGAAATTCCCAAAGAAAATTTCATTGGACCATTAATGTCTTTACGAAAAATGGTAAATTTCATAGCCATTACAATTTACCGAGATTTTCGGTGGACTCTTTTCTACGTTTGGTCGAGGGAGAAAAATTTTGCGAGTACACCCAAGCGATAAGGGTATTGAACATACGCGGGATTTCCTTAATCGTCATCTGTCTTTAGTCCATCGAGTTGAGAAGGAATTCGCGTAGCGTAAAAGCAGAAGCTTCAATCTCGGGTAAACGACCTCTCTAATTTGTGCGTGGAGAAGATGTTCTCATTCTGCCCTCGCACAGCGCCATACGTATAAAGCTGGAAGAAGCGTTGAAATGTCCCTCCACGCGTTGTTCTATCGTAGACCTAATCTAGGCACGCGCCGTGAACCGAACCTAACTTCTTCATTAAGTTTGTATAGCCGTTTTCCTCTACTCAGGGAGAAACTGGAACCACCGAAACCTCGTTTAGAAATCTTACTACTACTAATAAAAGCGAGTACCGCGTAGCATTTTAGTCCATACTCCAGGTTTTCGAGTTCCTATTCCCTTTTGTAGTCAGGACGGATTACCAAACCAAAAATTATAGGCGAAAGGGGCATACTTAAATTGAAGGTATTATTGATAAATACCGGGTGATTTGTTTGAAAGATTTTTGTAACAGCATTTATCGGAGAAAGCAAATAAAAAATTAAAATCATTCAGATTTATATGTTTCTTGACAAGGTCGAATGTTTCAGATTAATTTAATTTTTAAATAAAGTACAAAAATGATGATGTCAAGTTAATTTTCTTTTGGTTTTAATTGTATTTATTGGTATTTGAAGAATAAAAGTGCATATACATATATATTTTTTACTGTATGGGTCCATAGCGTGACAGCTTTTGTTAAGAATTACATTTAATGATAAACAAATACCGCAGTCACTTTAACTGTAGTAGTACCAGGAGGAAGGGGAGCTCAGGGGTTCTCAGCTTCTTTTTCCTCTTTCTCTGTGCTAAAATTCTCGAAACTTTTAAAGGAAATATACATTGTGTACAAGTTTGTTATAAAAAATTATGCATGGTTTTCAGCTGATTATATTGATATTCCTGTTGTGTGCAATTTATTTCGTCAATGGCTGCGTGCTATGACACATGGATTGCCTACATTAAGGGTCGTCTGCTGCCCGATTGATTTCATTTTTACTATCCCCGCCTCTCTCAGTATTGGTTTTTCTACTCTCCTTCTGGGGCATCCCATACTCCTCAACACTCGGCTTTTTCTTACCTAGCCACTTCATTTAGTTTATCATACAGCAACGTAAATGGCTCGTAAGTACGGGGAAAGAAAAGCAAGGATGAGGGGGGATTTTCGTTTCAAATTGTGTAAGGCATGTGATTGACCCGTACTGATAAATATGACAGTAAGACTCCAAGAAGAAGGGACGGAAAAACTTGCGGTCTCCTGGGACCTAATATTCAGGATTCCAAGTAATAAAGTCCCTTCCCCCGATGAATAATGTGCCAAGACGGGGCACAAACCGTACGAGGTGCAACGTAATGCATTTTATGCTAACTTGCGACCTTTCCTCATTATATCTTTTCCTTTTCGATGGAAGCCGCCACGTGCCATCGTATGCCGGGTCGTCTTTATAAAACTCGCCATAAATGCAATATAATATAATACAAGATTAGTTATTAAAATGGTGTATTATATTCTTATGATTTTTCATATATATATATATATATATACTATAGTACTTAAAAACATTACTATGACATTTTGTTATATCATAGATAATGAGCCTCTGAGCCACTCTCCCTGGGACTGCAACGGAGTGAATGTAGCTTGACACTCTCAAGATTAAAGAAATCACATATACACCTCTATAAAATTCATTTTCCACACGCCTAGATTTACCAATTTCGATATTCGAATCAGTATTCGTGTTTTCGTCCGTTTCTATTTGTTAATGGGACCAAAGTTTTTCGACATTTGGTGTGTTCTCCCGTGGACTGTATTTGTGTCCAAATTTCATGGAAATGAAGCTCCGCCCCACTCGTTTACAGTATGCTTACTTTCTACATCACCGTTGATATCGATCCGTGACAACCTCATTGCTCACGTGTCACTGGTTTGACTATGGATGCTAGTTAGAGTTAATTTCACGGTCTCTTATCCTTCACGCATTGATATACTGTAAATGAATGTGTTAAAAGCAATTTGACTCTTACCGATAACTCGTGTGTTTATATGTTTATTTATATATATGTGAACGTATTCTTTCGAAAATGCGCAATTGATATTTAATTGCAATCTCGTACTCTTCTTAAAACACGTTATCACTTCACGTAATAGTAATTTTATCATGTTACTCTAAATGTGAAAAGGCTTTTTAAAAACAAGTGTAAATTTTTATGTTTAATGCACACAGTATAAAAATTCATTCACTTCTAACATGCATGTGTAGTAATTTCTCTGGGATATGTTACATATTCATTTGACGGATTTTGCGCTGCGAATTAGCTAATAGGACAAAATTAGGACACATTTACTCTCTAGATTATATATAATTAAGTTAACCATTATGCATTCAAAAACTCTTTTTGAATTCTAATAGCATAATGCATTTAAACGTTACAGAACTTGTTATAGTTTGGTGTATTGCGTAATGAAAATGAAAGGAGGAACCCCCAAGTAACCATACAAATGTCTTTTTAAAAAGGAAAATACTCCACGCCAGTGACCATACACACACGCAATCTCACACACTCCGGGTTTAGGGGGAATTACTCCAACGCCAGGGGCCTTTTGTCTTTGTTAACACGCATACGGCCTATTGACGATGGAATCGTTGATTCCGAAATACGTATTTAGGCAATTTTTTAAAAAGGAGGTACTCGTGTGTGTTTTCGTGGTCGGTGTGTATTTGTATGCGTGTGTGCGTGCGTGAGAGAGAGAGAGTGAGAAAACAAAGAAAAAGGGTGTTTGGTAACTGGCGTGGAGTAAATTCCCCTAAACCAGTATGTATATGAGTATTTTCCTTTTAAAAAAATATTTGTACGGTTATTTGGAGGTTCCTCCTTTCATTTTCATTATAAACCATAGGGCTCATAATAAAGATATTGCAAGATGTCTTTACGAGTGATTACTTTGTTTTGCCAATACATTGATATATAAATATTAAAGTTGTAAAATTGCTTTAACTTGCTTTATATTTTCGTTGACTTCTCTCGTCGGTCTAAATCAGGGGTGGCCAACCTGCGCCCGCGTGCCACTAGTGACACGCGAAGCTCTTGTCAGTGGCACGCTTCTTGATTTTGAGAAAATAAAATGTATAGAAATTAATTGAAAAATGTCAACGTTAACATTCTAGGTTCTACAATATTGTTCTTTGACAATAGACTGACAATTAGTGTTGTGTGTGCATGCGGCTACTTTAATCCCACGTAATGAGAACGTATTATAAGAAAACTGTGTACACAAATTAGTCTGTTTTCAAGACTGAGTTGGACTTCTCTTGTTTTCTAGGTAGTTGTCTAAACATTTCAAAATAACTGCCCCACTCCTATATAGTATACAGGTATACCTCGCTTAACAAAGGCTCTGGGAATGAAGCTCCTTTATAACGAAGTCGGAAATTCCACAGTGAAAATTCAAAAAATTCAAAAATGTTGTGAATTAGTGTTTGCATGTTATGCGGCTCAGGTGGACGAGACAGAATTGATACTGGCGCTACTTACATTTCGAAGCTTCACTAACATAGTATCATATGTCCACGATATTACAGCTACTAAATTAGAATGTTTCTATATTATCGACCTAGATCCTTTAAGAACTATGGGAATGAGTTGGTCCGACTCTTTACCTCGAAGTAGCCAGTTCTGAGATCTTAAGAAACCTCTCTTTTTCGTAAAGAAATGGAGCGTACGTTAATTTAACATTTTGACTTTTCTGATTTGGATAAAATCACTGTCAAACTTTAAACCAGCAACCAGAAAAGACACATCTTCTCAGCAGGAATCGTGACTGATCCATCGTGGATCTCTTGCCGTCTCGAAAATCTCGAAAACTAACAACATGAAGACGGAGGAGTAGAGCCGCAGTAATTACTACATTTTATTAATTTATATTATTAACCAATGAAAATTGTACATTTAGTATGTTATTAGTTCATAAGTTTCAAAAGCAGTTGATAAACTTTTTAAAATTTAATTTCACTTTAGCTGGAAATCTTGGCTTAGGTTATCGTATTCATTTTTGATAGTATTAATGATGTTAAAAAAAACTTCCAACCCGCAGTAAAAGGACCACGGACAAGTCCATCTTGAAAACAAGTACAATGACTTCTTCCCTCCGCCTTGCCCCTTCCATCTAGACTACCACTAATGCAAAAATATTAGGTGGGACGCGACACATTTTCAGCATAATATGTGGCATCTTACAGAAAATGGTTGGCCACCCCTGGTCTAAATTATTATCGATTATGCTAGTTTTCGTTTTTCGTGTCGAGAATCGTACATAATAATATAAGGTGGCCAGATGTCTGCCCCGTAATAACAGGCAGACCGCAACACACAGTGTAACGCGTGCTGCGTCATTTCAGGCGGATAGTAATTGTCATTCTGTACATACATATTTCGTTGTTGGGTCTCTTATTCTACTGGTTTCCTCTGTCATCCGCCTAATGCAATTATTAGAGCAGGCGTTGTGTATTTTTAATATGATCCGATGACAGACACATTACACACTTTACAGTTCTGTGAACATCGGGACTTTGTCTATTGCAATGAGTGCCGCAGCCCAATATTTAGAGGAATAGGCATAGTTCGTTGAATTTTGATACGTTATTTATAAATAGATTAAGACTTAGGAAAATTAAATATACACAAAATCTATGGACTGTAGCGTAATATTTGATCAAATAATCAGTTCGTAGCGCAAATGTATATTAAGTTATTTTTACAAATAAATTTAAAGTGTAAATGTCAGTGATGCTACTGTTGTCCGATTTGTCATTTTTTGTAGAATGATTTTGTTTTCGGTTGCATAATGAATTCTTTAATCCAATTCCGCAATTTTTCCGACTTCAAATGATGTTTCTAATTGAATTTTAATGCGCGGGAATCCCATAAAAAAGAACTCGCGTTTTAGACGTAGGTATTTATTCATAACTTTTGCGGTGACTGTCGTACTTTTTATTCTTCCCTCCTTCAAAATAAAATCATTCGGAACTAGAAACCAAGGAATGTGCGACGGAAGTATTGTAAATAAAAGTCGCTGTGAATTTTATACGACCGAGGAGAACTTTTTTTCGCCCGCTATACGGTGGCAATACTTTCAAAGGTTCCTATGCCTTTCCCAAAAAATAAAAGCGATAAGTTGCATTCCTTAAAGAGTCATAATCTGTTCAACGTGCTATATAATGGAGTAAGTGTCTTGAGCAATGAAACTATAAACGACAAATAAATCTTTATCCATATCTACGCGTTGCGTTTCCTTCTTTTGCTGCATTTTCGCCTCTTTTATTCAGATTCTAATTCCCTTCCCGTCTCCTCTACCCTTCAAGTAGGACGTATACATGTTTATGCATGTCCATATGCGAATATACTGCGATAGCAGAAGCCGACGTATATACCAAAGCGACCCCATTTCCTGGATATATCCTTTTTTTTTTCGAGATTATTCATTCTGGTCACGGTTCTCGAGTCCCGTAAATTTGAGCCGTAAAAATCGCGGGAAGGAGCCACATCAAAGGTTTTATAATGACGCTTCCGTCCGATTTTACTTAAAATCTGGAGAAGTTCAGTGAAATAGAGTCCTTTGGTGGGCGGATCACGTACCGGTAGATGGTGGCGTATTTGAGGCAAGGTTTTACGCGTATGCAATTTTGGATATCCGTTGTTGAGCAGCTGCTCGAGAATTTTAAGTGACGCTTCTTTATCTCTCTACACACCGGAGATATGCGAAGTGCACGAGTTTCATCCGAAAATAAGTATAAAAAACGAAGATCGTAACAAGATACCGTTTTTATTTGTTTTGCTCTCCCCGAAAGCCGTTACGAATATCTACGGTAAACGTTATTGGTATGTTTGTTCGTCGCTTTTCACAAAGGGAGAGGTACGTCGCCCTCGGATTTTATTTAATCGGCTTTAGTTATTATTATGTTCAGTTTTAATGCGTTCGTATCCGTAAAAAAAAAGGTGTTTCGAATGGTTTCTAATTTAAAAGTGTATAATGTCTGAGTGAAGAAATAATAAAGTAACCGTCTTCATGTGTTTTTCCAAAAACATTTTCGGCATAAATATATTTGTCATTGCAGATATGCAGTTCATCTGTTCATTCAAACTCATTGAAGATATGCGTTCAGAAAACGCATCTATTTGGTTCCATCTTACATTAAGTTCTAAATGTTATGTTGGAGAAACAACTCCTGCTTTATCCTTTAATTTTTTATGCTCTTTTCGTTCAAATTAGATTTATAAAGGTTTAGTTATTTTATTTTTCTCAGTTTTTGTAGTTTCTTGTTAAAATAATGTTTGCAGATCTTATATACGTTTTAATTAATTATTCAATTAATGCGCAAATATCGCTATTTAATTTTACAAAACCATAAATTAAGTTTAGGAATGAAAATATGAAAGATATGAATAAGTTGAATTTGCAAAATAAACTGTTATAAACAAATATTAATGTGGAGTACGATAAGAGCTTAAACATTATGAGTTGATCAGAATGTTAAATTAATATAATGTATTTTCCAAATGGGCGTTTTGTTATCCATTGAACATAGCTTTCTTCATTGCTACAATTTCGAGTGGATAATTTTACGCAGTACATTTTTAGCAAGTGCTTTTGTAACCAACTCAATAATTTTAGCGTGCCAATTGCTTTGTACTCGTATATAAAAGTAGCGATTTTGAAACTTTACCTTAGGCTCTTTAATTCGATAATCCTTTTAGTGAACACCTTTACTTATGAAATTTAATTACTATTATATTTCTGAATGTATTGTTACGTTCCATTGAATTACAGTTTCAACACGTACTATTTTGGAAAACTCAGGGGTAATTATGCTGAAACTGTTTGTTCCAGATCACTCCTCTTCCTACGGGAGACCCTTTCATTTCAATTACACGAGGTTTAATACAAAGAATTTTTCCGAAATAATGGAAGCAAACTTTGGTCAAGTCACAATTCAATTCATTGACCTCTCATTTCTAACGAAGTCCATCTCATTTTCTCCCCATATTCTGAAAACCAAGAGACAATGAATCGTCCGTGGCCGTTCGCTGATGCGGCACAGATTTCGGACTCGGTTCCACCATTATCTCATTGTCACACTCTGTCATATTGCCCATTTTTTTCTGGACCCTCTCCCAAAAGGGATTTTCCACATTCGACCCATTACGCGTAGTGCCCCAGGAGGGGTTCTGATCCTATCATTTACAACGTCCATCCATTTTTCCGACCACGGTGCCAAGACAACATGGAGGGCTCCTTCTTTCCTCTCTGCACGTGCACGTCCCTAAGGATATCGCGGGTTTTTTTTCATTCCCCTTGAAAGCCCTCACATTTCCAAACTGCTGTCGTCTTTTGTCGATTTTACGGGGAGAGGTTTATTTTTTGTCGAACATCAATAGTTACCACCCGCGAAGGCATTCGAGGTGGTTTATTTTGGTTCGATCGAACTCATTCGATGAGATACGTGCTGAAAAAAAGAAGACGTTCTAATTTTGTTCGCGGTGCCTGTGTCTGAGAGTCTGAATAGAGATCTTAAAAAGAATTTATTTAAAAGCCTTGATCTGGATAGATTGGGCGGATTGCTTTCTAGACTCTTGAATTAAATAAAAAATCAAGGAATTAACTTCATAAGTGATGAGAAGCATTAAATAGTTATGAACATCGCCGTTGAAAAGAGTTTTCTTCGGCAAATTAAAATATAAGGACAATATAAAAATCTGCAAGTGAGGAAATGAATATAGAAACAGGATATCAAAGGAGGGTTCATAGATGTGAGATACAGATAATTAGGGTTGAAACGGTTCAAAGATAAATAACCATATCAGGAGGAGCAAAGGGCGCTGAAAGATTCTCCTCGAAGTAACAATACTTAAAAACGAAATTTAGCACTGCAAATATTTCGCTAGAAAAATTAACTATTAAAAAATAAAAATTCAAGATGCATCCCACGATAGGTAATAATCGTAGTCTGATGAGGGTAGGTGTTTCTTGCAATATTAAGATGTCAGTAAAATTGATGCATTGTGTTTAGCTGCATTTAATCAATGTAGTGTAATGGAAGGGTTTTTCTGTGTTATGATCTTTCGGGAAACTGTGAATAAGCCATGTTTGAACTGCTCATAAGTGTAAATTACTGAAAAGCGAGGCATGCGTTTTGATTTTTATAAAGGTGGAGTATAAAGTATTTCATGTAAAAATTCCCGGATGATTCACATTAAAAAATCAGGAAAAGTCACCCTTTGAGCAGAAAGTCAGTTATTAGCTGTCTCACTCCATTCACTTTCTACGTTTATTTCCGCCCTATTCAGTTCTCTTGGAGTGTTAAACGTGATCACTCTTGAAATTGCATATCTAACTCACTATTTCTCGTATTTTTGTAATAAAAATTATCCTGGATGTTTTACTTTTCATAAAGAAATAAATACTTTTTTATTTTAATTAAAAAATATCAGTAGTTTAATTTTCCATTCATATTTTGTGATCTTGATAATCAAATATTCAGATTCGGTTGAAGAAAGGAATTATTGAACGAATCGCATAGTCGTTTCATTCTCATTTGAGTAGTAGAAAATTTCCGTTGTAATTTTATGCGTACCATTAACGTTTTATTTTTTAAAACCTGAGACACTTTTTCTGTCGGGCCCAAATCGGGAACATCGCTTGAAATTTTAACATGGGCTTATTGGCTAAGTTCTTTCTTTTCTCTGCAAGCGTTCCAGATTGGATGATAAAAAGACTAAAATGGGAAAAAGAGGGCATTTCCTTCTCATTAATCCGAGAGGAAGGAACCTCATCGTTTTACGTCCCTTGAAAAAAATGCTGTCATTTGGTTTGCTTCGGCTTTTATGTTTTGTTACTTTTTAGCTTAAAAATCTTAATTATTCATTGTACAGTGCATAAAACTCATTTACCACAACGGAAATTTTTCTTGTGTTAGGATGAATTTGACAACTTCACAATTTTATATGGCTTAATAACAAATTTTATTAATTTCTGTTATTAGAAACAGATATACTGTATAATAAAATTTATAAATTTCATAAACATTTTTGTAAAGACATAATTACATTGTTTTTATGCTGATTACCACGAATAGCAAACACTAAATCTGAAAATATGCCGCCTGAGCTCCTACATTTGTGAAATGTTGATTTGATATTACAAAAGAAATTTTATAATAAATACAGTTATTAGTAGTATCAATCGATTTTAACATTATTAGGTAATATTTATTTGATAAAAAAATATACTGTGACCGTTTTTATATTTCCTATTGAAAAATTTTTATACGCTTCTCTTTTTTTAACTTTCTGAAACTCCCTTTTTTAAGCAAACTAGCATTCTAGCACGCTTTTATGGATAAGATTGAAGGATTACGCCGAATCGTTGAACTCGTTAAGATCAGTTGTTAGTTAGTTTAAAGCCATACTGCTATAGTACTGCAGGCTTATTGTCTTCATCGTAATACAATCTTGAGAGGCGAAGTAGAAGTTGGTACTAACTCCAATATACATATGTGTTAAAGTTCGGTAATAGAGTTTGGTTTTTACCAAATAAACTGTTTGATGTTACATGGACGAAGGCGCACGATATTTTTCGTTATTTCGATTACTCGCATTTAAGACCCTCACAAAAATTTACGTCATATTTTAATTTTTTATTACATAAGTTGATTGCTGAAAATTATAAGTTGAACCTAAATCTTTATCTTTTTAAACCGGACATCGCATCAAAGATGGAAGATAGAATCGATGAATCAAGCCAAAAAGTCGTCGGTCTGCTCATTATAAGCCCGAACCATATAAATAACGCGTATAGCATCTTTTATTCCACGGTTTTATACCCGATTCCAAACGTACGAAAAAAAAACCATTTAACCCCGCATTCCCAGCCTACCCGCACCGACATGCGCTCCCCTCCATTTCTGTCCCTTGCTTGTCCAAGGACGCGAAACTATTTTAAGCAATTAGCCGTTATTTCGATTCAGGTTAACTCATTGGCGGTGGGGACACACGCGCGCACTTATCCGTCCCTAATATCCCTTCTCCAAGTTTCACGAAAAGGGTGGAGGAGGAGAACGGATTGTGGCGCAAGAGATTGCCTTGCCGCTTCAGCCACTCTCATTTTCCCCTTTCGGATATTTTGCAGCTCCCTCTGAAATGGATTGACGGGCCGATGAGAAGATGAAACACCCCAGGAATGAGTGACTCAAATTTAATGAACTTCAAACCGTTCCGAGCGTTTTTTTATATATATTTCTTTATTTTGGAAGGGGGTTGCCGATGAAGTCGTTCGGCCTTAAAGACCGCGCGAGGAGAGGAAAAAGATCGAGAAGTCGGGAGATGGAGAAATGTGAGGAGAAGCACGATGAAGGGAAGTGGTTTATGGGAGGGGGACGAGGGGTAGAAGGGTAAAATGTAGGAATGAAGGAGAAATGGCAGCCAATATGTGGAATTTAGATACCGGTTAGGGGAGAGAAGGTATGTTAATTAGGAATATTAAGGATAGGAAGATAGAAGGGGAAGAGGATTTGAAGGGAGAAAAAAATTGAGAGAAAAATTGATTGTAGCGGCGTTCCAAGTTAAATATATAAAGCAATTATCTAAGTTAAGACTCGGGAATTCACTAGATGAGAAAATCTAGAGTTAAACTCAGCTGAAGATGAGCCGTGGTACTGCTGAATAAGTTTAACAGTTTCATATTTTAGAGATGTCATGAATAAACGTGTATATTCGGGCATTTAGGTCGCAAGTAAATTTGTTCTAATTTCTTCAGTCGTCATAGCTGTTTTAGAGAGCCGCACGAAAGGTTTAAAAGGGTCGCTTAAGGCTCAGGAGCCTCAGTTAACATACTTTGGCCTGGGTCATACATTATTTTTGTGGTAGCAGTATGAAGTTTCTGCATTGGTTTAAAATAAATATTACAGGATATTCTGGGACAGTCTATGCTTTCGGGTTATCCCGCGAAGTTTTTTGTAAAAAGTCAACGTATCTTCTCCCTTTCCGGAGACTTCTTCAGGGGTAATCTGGCTGGGTGTCCTCATGTTACCTATATACCGTGTAAGATCTGCGACCAAGTTTACATAGGGGAAACAGGAAGAACAATTAGGATGCGGGTTGAGGAACATAAAAGAGCCATTCGACTCCAACGTGCCGACAAATCGGCAGTAGCAGAACACGCCGCCGAAGGTCATGAAATAGATTTCGAAAATACGAGTATCATCTCGAAAGACAATAATTTCAACAGAGATAGTGAATAAATTATAAGCAACACTTGGAACACAGCAATAAACAACTTGATAAGACGGATTCCTCAACAAAACTCCTCCCGGCCAGATTACCCCTGAAGAAGTCTCCGACAAGGGAGAAGAAACGTTGGCTTTTTACAAAAATCTACGCGGGATAATCCGAAAGCATACACAACCTCAGCATGATAAGCACCCGCGAAATTTTTAATAGTTTAACAATTACAGGATATGTAAGATGATATTCGCAGTGTTTAATACATTAAATTTCGTTAAATTTGTACCCGCTAGTGTATTCGCCCGTCAAAAACATTGATTTACTTAAATTATACCTTTTCTACTACCATTTCAGTTTTTATTCTTATTTCTCTAGCTAAGCGACTTCTTCTAGTGATTATTTTCTTTCTATACATTCATATCAAAATATTGTTGAAGTCTAAAATGCAAAGGGGGATTTTAAAAATAGTTTTGCGACGAATTGCTTATCGGTTTCTTCAAACTTTTTCAAATCGAAAATTTCCTTGAATTGGTCGGAAGGAAGGAACATGTGCCGAGATCGGGTTGCGCACCATCTTTAAATGTACGTCATTATACAAAAGTAACCTATTTCATTATGCCATTAATAGGTGTAGTGCAATTACCAAATTTCGTTCATTATACGAAGAAAACAATTTAATCGTATTTTATGCTTAAGGTTTTAAAGGATAATTCTCGCTTATAGACGAAGTTTACACATTAACTGAAATCTGTCAGTAAAAGTGCATTAAACAGCACAAATATGCATATTTTGAGCGTTACAGGTAAAACGACCGAGACAAGAAGCGAATTATATATTAAGACTAGACGAATGAGCCCGTTTAAAACGGCCTTTGAGAAAAAACATTATAAAAATAAAACCAACAAGCAAATGATAAAATTATAATATTTGAATAAGATTGGAAAGGGCTACAAATGAAAACAAAGAAATAGTTTTTAAAAATTAAGAGGAAAACAGTCTTATACCTCAATAATATTATTTTAGCTATTCAGTAGCTCTCTTATAACGACGTTCCTTTTAAATACTCTTTCGTGTAACAGCAATTGCCCTTGTTTATCTTTATCCTTAACCCAAAATTTCAAATTATGTTTGTCATGTGTTCTAGTTATGGCTACATGCAGCTGTCCATGTGAAAAAACTGCATCTGACAAATGTAATTCATAATATCTGTTCTATTCAGATAATGCGAATGCACAGCGCAAGCAATTGCCTTTAATATGCAGAAAGACTTCAATAAGACAACGAAGACAAGTTAAAACGTCGTCGAATTATTTCAAACATTAGCATGTTTTAAAATACGTTATTTACCACATTTATCCATCTAATTTATGTAAATGAATATAGGTTTATGAGCATATATGGCTTGAAACAACAATGCTCGTTTCCAAGGCGATCATTGATGAAAATGAACGATTTTTCTTACATCGGCGAATTTAAACGTAAAATTTGCTATAGTTTTACCTTTAGGTGAGAAAAGACGAACAAAATTAAGCGGCCCGTTTATTTTCCTTTAAAACGGTCCTAATTTTAAGGTCGTAGGTCAATTCTTTCTAATTTTAATTTCCAAAAGAATAAAACTCTGCACGTTGAAAATTAAATTTTATCGTGCAAACTTATGGGCCGAGATATAAAATTCATACGGAATGTAAAACATCTCCTGGCGTCGAACCCGGGACTTATTTGTATTTTTTTTATAGCATTCGCTTTTTGAACGTATTCATAGCAATCCTACCGAATTTATGCTGGACCGGCTTAAGAAATGGCCGAGATATGTTAAGATATTTAGCGTTACGCAAAAAATGATCAAGTGACAAAGAGATTTAGCCTTTTATAGTTATTGATATTTTAGGTCACACAGGGTGGTAGGGATGAGAGGGAGTTGAAAGAGAGGAAGAGGAGAGGGTGTGAAGTGTGACAGAGGAAGAGAGAAAAGGTGAAGTGAGGAAGGAGAAGGTTAAGTAAAGTAGGGGAGAGATAGAGCGAAGTAGAGCGACGAAGGGAGAGGAATAATAGGGAGGGAGGGAGAGGAAATGAGGGAGTGCGAAGGAGAGAGAGAGGGGGGAGGGGGGGGAGAAAGAGAGAGGTAAAGAAGAGTGGACGAGAGCTGAAAGTCGTAGTCGGATTATGTGGACTGGATGGAATTTATTTTTGGAGTGGAGTCTGCGGGACCGGAGTCCACATTTAGTGCTGAAAGGTTTTGGGTTATGGTAAAGTTTGCCAAGGAAGTCTTATTTTCCGAGAGTTTTTGAACTTTAAGGATCTGTTTTTCCTTAATTTCCTTCAAAGATCCTCGTTCCCGTTCTAAGACGCGACGAAATAGGACTGCTTCCGTGCCAAGAACTAATAGGACATGGACAACGCGAGTAGGATTTTTATCTTCAATTTCCTCGGCGGTGGTGTGAGGTACATGCATAAATGCGGTAATTTATCAAAGAGAGAAAAATAATTTTCGGGGCAGTTATTTTTTAAGTAAATATACTCACCTTATATTTCTGGAAAACTATAAAATAAGCGGGTCAACATTTTGATGTGAAGGGTCAAAACTAGGTTTAGTATGCTATCATCGGCTAATTGCTGTAATTATTCATATTTCATTAGTTAGCCGCTCGGATGTTTATTTCCAGATGTACGAGTTAACCATGACCCTTTCTAATTTGAAAATGACTCGAAAATATAGCGATTTCAATGTGCGGAAAAATAATTTTTAATATTTCACATTTTAGTTCGCATTTTTGTAATGTCGTTGAGTACGAGTGGTTATTGAAAAACTTAATTATGTTCTACATTTTTGATAGGCTTATGTAAAAATACACGATGTTGCTTCAATGTCCATTCATTAATTTGCACAAATGTCTTTTAATTCTATAAAAATAGTGTCAAGTATTTTTCAGTAGTTTGTGCATTGTCCTTGTTATTTCAGAGGAAACTAATTCTAAGGAACATTCTTCGAAAGTCCAAAAATGTGATGGAATTGTTAAGGAAATTTTAAAATTCCGTCTATGGCCATACGCATTTGTTTTTTAAAAAAGAATTCATTTGGTGGCTAAAAAACTTTTATCTTTTTCGCGTACTTTTTCAAAAAGGAATACTTCGTCGTCACATCCGTCCATTTCCCAACGCTTCTTAGCGTTTTATGAGGTGAGGAAAGTCCTCCCATTTTATTCCTGCTTCCCAACGTTTCTTCACCTCTTCCTATTACCAACTTCTTGCTTTGGTTTCGGGAACGTAAACCTCGCAAAACTTTTCACCCGATTTTTGAATCCTCTCTCTCACTCCAACAATTAACAAGTCTTTCGGTGTGGCCAAACAAACTGTGAATACAAACAGTGAATTCCCGTTGTCACCCTTCTCCTCCTACTACCAAGTATGTCTTTATTAATTTCACTCCTCTTTTGTTTCTGAACAAATTTCTTTAAAGACTTTGCCGTCGTACATGCAACTTTTCATCGTTATCCTTTTTTTACTTGGAATTTTAAATACTGAAGAACCTTTAATTTTTTTCATGATGTTTTTTTTAGATTATATGTTCAACAGTCAAGCAAGCTGGGAAAAATTATTCGTAAAAAATTGTTGCGGAAGCCGTCAAGTTTCATCTCCAAAAGTTTTTGGTAAATTTCGCGCTAAATTGATCTATCCATCGAAAATCCTCGCTAGACGTTTCTCATCGGCTTTTATTTTCCTCCGTTTTCCGTCTCGCGGCTTTAAAGGCGAATCGTTATTCTTCCTCTCTCCCCTTCCTCTAATTAGCCTACTTAAGAGTTTTGGCTGGAGGTTTTTGTCCCATACGAGAATTGGAGGAAAGCGCGCTGCCTCATTTGGTGGCAAGATGCCAAACCAATAAGACCTTCCCTCCCTCTCTTCGTCCTCATCCCTTCTCCTATCTTTCTCTCACGGAAAATTGAAAAAAATAGAACAGCATATCATAGCCTTTATAAGAAGCAACAAGGGTGTGAATGAGAAGAATGTGGTTGGGAACAAAACTTTATATACTTCTTAAGAAATGCAGATAGAGTGAGAAAAGAAAAAAATCCACCTTCCACTTCCATTTTCTCTCTCCCTCTCTCCTGTCTCTATCGAGTTCCTGGAACTCTCTCTTTCTCCCAATGTCTCCGTCTTAGTTATTTCAGAAAGAGCTATGAGAGTAACACGACCCTCCTGTGACCTTATGTGACATTTCAAACCCATTACTGATTGCTCCTTCTCTTCCTTCCAAGACTACTGATGTTTTTATCCAATCGTAGCAAGAGTTCTTAATCCTTTAAGATTATAAGGAGTGAGAATTCCAATACCGTCACCTGTCCAAATTCACCATTTTATTTTCGTGCTGCTGATTATTTACTTCTAGAAAGGGATCGAGCATTTTTAACAGTTAAATTTTAAACAAGGATGATTTTACTGATAGATAACAAACAATATTTGTTTAGATAGCTCATATTTTGATTCCTCGGATGTTGTGCAATGGTTATATTGATTTTTTTAGTTTTTTTCCAAGATTAACATATGCATTGAAATGTACTGGGATTTTTAACAATATTTATAAACTCTTATCGTGTAAGATTTAAAAATCAGAAGTTTATATGTGTAGGATTTTTCAAAACCAGTACAGAATTTATTGATCCACGCTCTTACTCGCTTTTGGCTAAATTTAGATTTATAAATGTATAAGCGAGTTTGTCCATATTTGTGACGAAATCACAAAACTATCAGTATTTCTTCACGTTAAGTAAAACGAAACGGATCAATTCAGATGTGAATTTAATAAGTTACGGATAGATGTTCCAATTTCAAAACAATCATCGAATTTATTTCCATAGATAAACTTTCAGTCCTTTGCTGAACAACGAATGTTTCGACAGTTTGTGTCTCTGAACGCTTAATGATAGCGCTTAAACGTTATTCCGTCCTCCGGCGCTATCTCCATATCGCAGCTCCGTGTCTGGCGTGTTGGATTATAAAACGTAAGCTGTCCCGTCGAAAATCGATCCTCTAGGTACGAGGGAGACTTTATTGCTCGCCTTCCTAGAGAGAAGTGTGGCAGGATGAGGAAAAAACGCCATTTCCAGCTCATCCTTCCGTTCTTTTTCCACAGCATCGAGATTATGAAACATGCAGAGGAAGCTCTGTAGTCATTATGACAGCCTACATGTATCAAGGTTATTGCTTTATGCCGTTGCGACGTACATGGTTTTAATATTTGAGTAAAACGAGCCCGTAGCTTATACGATTGTAATATTTAATGATATTATATTTCAGTAAAGGCAAAGTAGTATTAGTAAATTAAAGAATTCCGTCATTAAGGATTTTATCGCGGATTCTATTATATCCTAATTATTGTGCATAAGTAAAAAACACTCGATTAGTTTGTCGAAAGCCTAATTTCAAATTCTGCCCACAAATATGCTTTAGTTATATAAAAATCTATTTGCAAAAGTTGACAGCATAGACTTTTCCTATAGAAACTCAGCAATGAATACATGTTGTGAGAATACTAAATCTATTACAAACCGTTAGTCCGTTATATTTTATCATTCAGTAATTTTTGTTAACATCTGCAGTTATAGAGAAACAGACATTAATGTGAAAACAACGAAAATTAATAAAGTTTGTGACGCTAAATTATAAATCCGTACTTTGTTGGTTAAAACTTGTACATAAATCAATGTAGACTACACTTATTCACTTGGTGAAAGAGTGCTAACATTTCTTTGGTTCTCCTTCAAAAAAAGATGCGACGTTTCGGTTTTGAATCGTTAACGAGCCTTTCCTTTTCAAGTCTTAACAATCTCCTGGTCCGCCATTAGTCATTAAAAAAGCAAACATGCTCCGGCAATCTGGAAAAACCGCGAAAAAAATATTAATGCGTAATTATTTTCCCCCTTAAAAAATGCAGTCCCTTTTCAAATCACCTTGCATTCTTAATGTACGTTTTTTTCGTCCACCTCAGTTCTCCCAGTAACCTTCTCAACTCTACCCTTAACAATCCTACACGATATTTCCTCCCTCTATATCTCTATCCCCTACTCCACGACCTCCAACTTTCCTAATTTCCATACATACTACTTTCCCTTTTATTTTCCCCTGCAACCCTTTCTTCTCGCTTACATGAAGGGGAATACCAAATAGTTTTTCATCCTCTGAAGTCCCCTTTTACCCCGATAAGGACCTCCCGTTATCGTTAAAGGCTTTCCAAACGGTCCTAACCGTATCCTTTGTTGTTTCCGAAATTAAACGTGCGAATCGAGAACGTTTTACTCATAATTACTTTGTCAATGAGATAAAAACCCAGTTAATAATGGGTTCTAAATTGGCGTTGGAACGCTTGCTCTTTTCGTGTTTTGAATAGTATCTTAAATTTTGCGACTTGGTTGAATGTTTTGTGTGTTTCCTCAAAATATCAGTTCAAACGAGTCGAGTTTGTAATTTATCCGAGAATAATTTAAGTTTGCGAGCCTAACTAAATCACGAAAATAATGTTTTCTATTAAAAATTAAGTAAGCTTATCTCTGAAATGTAGTAATTATCTCGACTCGACTATTATTCATTTTCATTAGGACTATTTTCTACGGGGATCAAATTCGTCCATACCATGGTAAGAATTAAAATGCTGTATGCAACGTCGGATATTCTACCTCGCATTAAACTATATCGGGTTAGGGAAGTTTAATGCATAATTTCAAGCACGCGTGTTCGAATGTGGTGACTTTTCCAAAACATAATCTCTTTGCAACTATTTTAATGTTATGAAATCGTGAGAATGATTAGCGAAGCTAAATACCTAATATAAGTATTTTTCAGCTTTACATGCCACCATTGAAGCTTAATATTTGAATGTATAAGTTTATTTATGAATCGATGACTTCAGTTTGTGTTTCTTAAGATTTTGAAGTGTTTTTCACAATTTATAAAACTTTGATGAACGCCAATATATTTATGTGTCCGAGGATTATTTTATAAATCTACCAAAGAAGTTTCTTCAAAGAACGAAGCATTGGCATATTTTACCTCCACAATGATTATAAAATAAAATTAGGCGCGATATTCTGGAGTCGATGCAAACTCTTCTAGGCATCCAAAGACAAGTTTAAACATAGGTTTTCCAATGAAACTAGATTTTTCTTCCCTTGTTGAGAATTCGTCTTTTAGTGAAATATTATTAGAGCTAAAAGCTAAGGAATACCTCTCTCATTTCCTTCCCTACCCGTCTTCCTCGAGAAGAGTATCTTTTCCGCCTACAGCACCCCATTCTAAAAGCGAGAAGTTTGCATTGTCTTTCTCCCACTCGTAGTCATGCACACACACACGTAAGACAGTTCGGATCTCGGATGACAATGGGAAGTGGCCAAGTGACGTTGGAGAGCATGGCGGAAGAAAGCAGGGAGAAAAAGTTTTGAGGGCTTGCGTTCGCTCACACATACGCAAGCAGATACGTGCATTAGCGAGAGGTGCGAGATTTCGAGCGAAGTCCCTTTTGTGATACTGAGAACCGGGGAATGTGCGAAAAATCCGGAACACTTTCTTTTGTTATTCGACCGTTGCGTTTCTTCTTTTCATTTTCTAACTTCCTCTCTCTCTCTCACACACACACACATCCGCCTCGCAGTCTGCTTCGCGAATTGAAATTGCTGACGCGTGAAAGGTCGATCCGAACTATCGCCTGGGTGACCATATAAAGCGCGGGAGGATTTAAGTAGAGACTAAGGCACGGAGGGGGAGGGGGATAGAGAAAGGGAGGATAAAACTCATTTGGCCGCTTATTGTGTATGCAAGGAGGAGATTGCGAAAGTTTTCGAGTCTGCATTTTCACTCTCTCCCTGAACCCCCTTCTTCTTCTTCCCCCCGTTTCCTCCCCGTCCACCGTCACTTTCGAACGAGTTTATTCACGGGTCGCATTAACCAACTTTTCATCTTCTTTCGAGTCGGAACTTTTTCGCGCGCTCTGATTATCTCGGGAGAATCTTTTATATTCCTTCACAATCAAGTTCGTCCGTCTTATTTGTATTTATTTGATAATTTGTTTTCAGTTCCTCGTTGGCTGATTCTTAATATATCACCGCATATACGAGGGGTGTTCAAATTTGACTTGGACTTTATTTATTATTAAATCGTAAAAGTAACCCAGCGCAGTAATTATACAGTCACTTTTTTATGTACTCTCTCTCCTTCAGAATACACTTGATCCAGCGTTCTAGTAGTTTTTGTATTTCGGTTTCAAAGGAATCTTTCGGTTGATGTCGACACCAGTTTACCTCGCCATTCGAACTGAATTTATTGCCTACTAAGTGCACTTTCAGCTGCGTAAACAGATGAAAGTCATACGGTGACAAATCAGGACTATAAGAAGTATGGGGAAGAACGTCCCACCCCAGTTCAGCCAAGTTAGTCTTATGTGGTTGGGTGCTGTCGTGGATAAAACATTCCTTTGGACAGAAGACCTGGTCATTTCTTCCTTAGAGCTGGTTTCAGACTGTTTTTAGGAGCGTTGGTAATAAGCAGCATTAATTGTATGACCTTGTTCCAGGAAATCCACATGAATAATGCCTTGAGCATCCCAAAACAGTGGCCATCACCTTGTTTGCTGATGCCATCGTTTTGAATTTTTTTGGTGTAGGAGGATTTGTGTATCTCCATTCCGTACTGGAACAGTTGTTTTCTGAAGACCCATTCTCGTCCGTGGTTATGATACGATTAAAAAAATCAGCCCCTTCCCTCAGAAATCGTTTACTCAGAACCCCTGAAATTTGAACCGCATGGTTACAACTGTTAGGCACCTATCGATCGCTGACTTTACTCTATCTAAGGTTGTATTGAAGTACAGTCTCAGCACTACCAATACTAATGTTAACTTGCAACGCTAATTCACGCACTGACATTCGCGTATCCATCCGAACGAGCTCATCAACCTGCGTAATTGTCACATCATTGACTGCAGTTGCTGGTCCTGTTTTGTGTTCTTATTCTCCACGCATTTCCGACCCTCTTTGAATGATTTGTATTACCCGAACATAGAAAACCGAGACAGGCAGGATTCTTAATACTGTACTCGTAGTCACCGATGAATTTCAGTCCCTTCTACACCTTTCTTACAGAGAAATTTAACAATAATGCGTTGTTCCACTGAAGTAGAAACACGTTCAAATGCCATCTTTGTTAATTCTGATATGGATTGCTATGGCAACAAAACATAATTTTTTGTATTGCCAGCATTATAATGATAATGTACACACCCCATCAGCTCATTCTATTATATATATGATTTTAATAAAAAATAGTCTAGGTCAAATTTGAACATCCCTCGTATTTATGTACTACATATCTATGCGTTTATATATATTATAATTTCAATAAAAAAGTGCGTACATACGTTATAATTCACAGAAGATTTGAGATATCGATCAAATAAACATCTTTTAAATATGAATCAAAATTTTAAAATTTGAAATTAAATATTTAAGAATACAAACAGGGAAGAGTAACTGTGCTACATGTAGAAAAAATATCATACACATCGAAGAAGCGAATGCCTGTAACCTTTCCGAAATCGACGGTTCTCTTTTCTACGAAAGACATACAAATTTACACCGACTTTGATGATGGAGTAACTATGGTTTCCACACTGTTTCCACGTGTCGTCTGAGAGAAAGTTGTGTAATCCTAAAGTTTAGGCCGACGTGTGAGGAAGTTATATGGAAGAGACACCTTCGCCAACCGGTGCCTCGAGACCTATTAAACATTTTCGCTAAAAACTACGTCTAAGGGCAAACATAACAGCGTGAAGGACTTATCAGAGGTCACATTAAGCGTCTTACTGTAAATATAACAAATAAATTCTATATTTTTACATATATATTATTTACTCGTTTGTCCTCAAATTCTTTTTTTCTTTTTAAATCTTTTTATAAGTAATCGTAAGAGCCCGCGGGATTTACGTTCATAAAATTCAACTTGTTTATAGTATATTTTGGCGACTTTTCTCTGCAAGCGTAGACATTTTGTTTCAAGTATCAGGATTTGGGGATTATTTCGATGTAATATTACAATTGTAAAAATAAATAAACAATGGCTGGTGAAGAGGATATATGGCATAGACTGCAAATGTTTGTCTATGATGTTGTGGATAGGCTGTTTCAGACTATCAGTCTCCAGAGAATCAGGATTGAGAGCCATTATATCTTCTTTCATGAGTTCCTGCCATTATTAAGTTGATATAGCATTAATCGGTCTAAGATTCTTCATCGATATAGTGAAACAGTTTTTCTCGTTCGATATAAATGCGTCAGATGTATTTTAAAATTCTTGCATTAAAATTGTGTGATAAAGACTTCAGGATTGTCTTCGTGCGATGACGCCAGCAAGAAACTTTCGGAATAATTGATCTGTATACGCAAAACAAGAAACGCCGTCTCGTAAGCCTCTTTCCTCACAGCTTTCTCCCAAACTCCGATAACTCTCCTCTGTACCATAAATTTTCCCGAAAATACCTTATGCAATTCCAATGAAGACGGTGGCAGGGTTTTCCTTATCGATTCCAGGATATAGCGATATCTGAGATACACTAAAAAAAAAAGAGACTCGTGATAAGGGTTTCTTCTCGACGCGTACCTTTTTCTTCTGACCGGATATTTGCCATCCACGTATTCCAGTATGGGTAAAGAAGTGTTGAGTTATGGCCTTATGTAAAATAGAGGCACGGTTTCAGAATCTCAAAGTTTCGGATCCGCCGCTTCTGTTAATATATTTCCAAAAGGGATAGAATTAACGGCAAAACCCCATCCGCGATCGGCGTTAGATATACGAAAATGCCATTTTCCGAGGCCAATCCCAACATGAATAAATGAGGAGTCAAAAAAATCTTCGTTTTTTTTTAAGCGAGAGAATGATCAAAGACGTTTTGGGCGAGTAAGAAAGAAAAAAAGGCGTTACCCGTTTCTGTTCGGAAGAGAAAGTGTGGCGTAACGAATGATTTCTTTTTTTCTTTTTCAGGGGAAACTTTCGCGGTAAGTCTCCATCTTGAGGATGTGCGTTCTCTATCCTCCCTTTTGTCATACTTAGCGGGGACGTTTTTTTGGTAGGGAAAGTCGACGATAACTTTCACTTCTCTAAATCAAGATTCAGTGTCTTGAGATGTTATTTTTTTCCCCTTTCCCGGCTGCCAAATAGTAATGCCTCATCATCGAATATCCGTGATTATTATTTTCCTTTTATCTCGGTCGATTCGAATAAAATAATTTGAGTGCTTGCGTAGATTTATTGTTCGTATTGTTTTTTTCATTCAAATATGTAATTTAAAGGAAACAAAGGAAACGTTTTTAGCATCAGTTACGTCAGCTTCTAAAATTTTGCCTATTCGTAACTTTTTAGATTCTCTCTTATTTTGCCGAAAATTAGAGTGGCATTCGAATAGTAAAAAAGTGATATTGTGATTTGGCTTAATTCGATAGAAAAAACTTCTCTTCGAGTAAAATTTAAGCAATTACGAGTTTATAAGAATTTAACTGAAAATAATATCTCATTTTTACAAACCAAATTAACAAACAATAGATGTATTGATATTCTCTATAGTCTTATACTGTTTAATTTGATCTCGTTGTTGCCACGCGTAATAACCAGTGGGCAGTATTAAGTACCCTAACATTACTTAATTCATCAGATTAAGCGAGTACCCAATTAGGAAGCGTATACGTATTTAGCGATTCGATGTTAGGAACCGTAAATATACCATTTCATTAGCATTATTAACTCCATTACATCGATAAATTCATCAGTGTTTACGTAAACCCTGTTAGTTTTCATCCACTTGAGAAATGCCAAATTGAACTTGTTGCTAAATTCAAATTGACACGATATACATAGGTATATATTTTCGATACCCATGCAAAAGTTATAAATCTAATTCCGGTGAATCACTACTTCTTTTTAGCTGAGTTGTACATCTGGTTTTCTCCTATTTTTTAAGGCAATTAAAGAAATATATAACGTGGACGTTTAATTCTTATGGAACAAGATGGATGTCATTTTGCAATACCCCGAATGGCGTTCTCACATATTCGTTAATTTTGTAACGTACTATTATAACACGGAAAAAAACATTAAAACGCAAAAACGCCATAATACAGTGAAAAGAAATATTTTTTGATACGCCTCCACGGAGGACAAACACAATGCTAGAAAGGGAAATTTCTGCCGGACCGTCGTTATTGTTCGCTGGGTCACGTGACCGCACGTCTCCCGCTCGATACATATTTTCTTCCAAATAACAGTTGCATATCGAAATTTACGCCGACACTTTTCCGCATAATATAGCCAACCTCTTTTGAGACATTAATCTCTCCGGAAAAAAAAACGACTTTGTTTTAAAAAAGCAACTGTCGCCATTTTTCACGTCCCTTCCCCCGAGTATTCGAATTCCGAACGCCATGAAGAGTGCCGGCTTTTTGAACTGGCGAGATTGGACGGAAACAAAGGAACGCAGCGCAGACCGGAAAAGAACAAAAGAAAAACGGAAAAGAAGCATGTTTGCTACACCCGCACATTACAAATTCGTGTCTTCTGTTTTTCTCTCTGTCTTACTCACCCTCCCTTTCCTCATTTTTTTTATTCGGTAAAATATTCAGAGACGAGACTGAATCGCGCGGCTTATCCCGCTCGCTTGTTTCACTTGCTGAGTCAGATGGGAAAAGAGAGGGAGGAGTGGGGGAAAGAGAGAGAGAGAGATTGAAAAAATATTTTTTAAAGGATTTTCCTTTGCGTACTCAATTCAGACGCATCTTCGAATCAAGCCTCTTCTTGAATTACCGCCCATTGTTTCTCCCTTTCTCTCCCTCTCGCTCTTAGACGCCGAGAAGTCTTTTCTTCAAGCTGCCGATACTGTCATCTACAGCTCGATTCCTTCAAAATTCTCCTCTATGAGGAGTTTATTGCGGTTTTTATTGCTCCGTTTTCTTTTATTTCTCTTAGATCGCCCCTCCGCGAATAAAAGAAATATAAGAAAATCGATTCGTTCCTTTATTGTTAGGATCTCATTTGAGAAGATGGGATTTTCCTCCGATATTGGCATTTTTATGTGCTAAATTGAACGGAATAATCGAATACGGTTGGTTATACGGTTTTATATTTTGATTGCAGGAACCACTTTGGCTGTTTCAGAAAGAGGCGAAGATTATATATTGTTTGCATCGGAATGTCGAGGAATGAGATATTTTATCAATATATAACGAGTAATTATATTAACATAATGTTACAATACTGCTTATTTCCACAGAGATCAAATTTGCCAACTTTTCTTTATTTAATGAGTGTTTTGGAGATAGTAGAGAAATTATCTGGCAATTTTTAAGTTCTACTACTTCGGAAAGATTCTTCAATATACTATTTAACTTCCAAAAGAAGAATGGCTGTTGTTCGCGCTGCAGTTTCACAAAATTAAAGCTGTGGAAAACAAATAACTTACAAAATTGCAACCTCGGAATGACTACATACTAATAAATTCAATCAAACCTATGTTTGCTTTCGAGACTGCTTTTTATTAACTTAGAGTATCGTAGTATTAAATAAGACTCATTAGGAAATGAAATTAAGTGCGCAAAAAACTTTTTTAATTGCAAAAATAATTGTCATTTTTTTCGATTATTATTGTAATCCCGCGATCCTTGCATCGTTCTCCGTGTTTATAAAGGAATATGAGTATGGGGAACAGCGAAACAATTTTCAAAACCAATTAACTCTGACAGCATTAAAAAGATCATACATATACTAGGCGGATTCATATTTAAATGTCCTGTTTGTGGAGCATCGATAATGCGCAATAATCCAGGAACATGTAATAAGGCACTGATTAATATTTACATGCTGCGGAACCAATTCAAGATCATTCAATTCGAATTCTGCCCCGGTTCATTATTAATATGAACGGTGACGACGATTTGTGAGAAATAATGAATTAGAGTGCGATTTACAACTACAAAAAAGGTGTCATTCCTTTTCTCAGTCTAGTGAAATTAGCTTTTCCCTCGTTGATGGCATCTATCGTAAGATGATATTTTTTTATTATGTTGAATACTTAATATTTTGTGCCAATCATATGTGTCTAATTAGATTCTATTATCAACAGTGATTTCCCTAACACGTAAATGAGATATATGTTCAATTGCGTTCAGTGACATTTAGAACGGTACTCTTCATAATTCGCACTAGGTGGCATTACGATATTTACAAGAAACGATTGGTTATAATGCCCTACATATTACGTCAAATTAAGCGCCGTTTTTCTCCATAAAACTGATGAATTTATAAACTAATTGAACGTAATAAATATAATTGCTTGTCAGCAATACCCTCTGATGAAACTTTTACTGGAATAAATTATAACTTCTCATAACCCCAAATTGCATCCAGTCACGGTCTAATCAAATCTTCTTGTTGCGACAGATACCCTTTGATTGCGTATCGATTTCTAAGGGGAATTCTGACGTGAAAACACGTGACTAGGAGCCTTGCGGCACCTCACGCGAGACGTACTATTCCCCATTGGTGGAAAGACCTTGACTCCAGCCACCTGATTCCCAGAAGTATGCCCAAACCGTCAGGTTTAGGCTCGTAATTCAATTGCTAATGCAGAGCACTTCACATTAAGATGAAATTAATCAGCTAAATTAGTTTGGCAGAGTTCTAACTATTTCGAATAAGATACCTGACTTCCAAGAATCTGTATTTTACATGAATACTATGAATATATTTGAAGACATGACTATTAAGATACTTTCAATGGGCAGAAAACGGATGAGAAAACAAAACACCTATTTTTAAAATATGCCTTAGTAATAACGATAAACCGAAATTTATTCCGAAAAAGATATTTTGGTTTTCAAATTGAATCATAACCATGAGAGTTATTTTATTATTCTAGTGATTTTCTCCAATAACATGAGCTTAATAATAATAGTAACTTATGAGCAGTAATAAAAAGGAAACCCCCACCTATGTGTCCATTTTGCTAGAGATAGATGCTCCGAATTCCTCCGTAGGACAAATTAATCTTCTACATTGTGTTTTCTCTCGACCTTTCTCGATTTCATACACCAAGGGTGTCTCGTCTTTCATAACCCTCGATGGAAAAGTCCATCATCTTCTCTGTTATGTTGCATTCTAATTTGCATTCCTTTCCCGGTTTTATCATTTTTTGGCCGCATTCTTCGAATCCCTTTTATAGATCCCTCGGACTTATTTCCTGAATAACTTGTACGCAAAATAAAAGAACCTTGTCTTTCCGAGTTTATGCATTCCATTTGAAGTAATCTATGACTTCAGGATATATAAAGAGAGTATCAACTCATTGATTTGTTTTCACAAAGTATATGCACCAAGAGGAATTATTCGCGATGGCTAATTTATTTTAATTTTGGTACTACCATTCTTAAATCACCCTAACGCTATCAAACTCAACATTTCAGTACATTAGACTATATATTGAATAACATCTACTATACTCTTAAATTATACCATACCGCTTGATTTGATGTTTTAGCTAAGGTATATAACAGACATTGTTGTCCACGGTAATTTCCGTGCATATACACTTAAATAAAGCCTTAAAGATCGAAAATAAGATTAAAACTTGTTCGAAATGATCGAAGATATGAATTTAATGCAAATGAATCGAACGCAGTATTCATGTTATTTATATTTTTTATCTGTATTACTAAAATCCAAGTTCTGGTTCTCTCTCTCTCTTTAACGCTCTATACCTCAGCCATTTTTAATCTCCGGGTATTTCAACCCTCTAAGTTTATTTTTTATCGAGCTATTCAACTAATTTTCTTAATTTGTTATTAAAAACCAAACCTACATCCCTTATATAAAATATATTCATTAAACTCATATTCAAAACATATTCCCCTTAAACTAATCTAAATCGAATAGGTACATGGTAGGAACGAAGAAACAGCGAGCAAAGAGGGGGGAGGGAGTTTGGCGAGCGTGAGCGAGCAGGAGGCTTGCCCCTTAGTACATACATATATACTCGCAATTTTTGTAGTGTAACTGAACGTGTGCACAACACCGTTGTAGGAGTGATAGATCCGGAATACGCGAAAATCTTAATCATGGCAGGTATGCAGATGTGGAAGCATGAAGAAAAATCTGAAAATCATGAAATGTGGAATATTTATGAATTGATTCCATTTTAATAAAACATTTTTTGTTCTTATGCTTGCAAAATGTCTCGTCCTTTGGCGGAAGCATGATGCATTTTAGATTGACTCATCGCCCCAATTTCAAGAAACGTTTCATCTGGCAGACTATAGTATTTAAGAGCAGAAATCAAAGGTTTTTCTTGATTAGGCATTTTACGCGATACCCCTTCAATTCTCTTCAAGGCCTTTGATTTTTTTCTCAAATGAGTATTAACTTATTAAAGTGTTAAGCCTCTTGTAAATTTCTCGATCGGCTTTTTTCTTTGAGCTAAATTTTTGAGTAGAAGAATTGTACCGACTTTTCAGGATTTTCGAACTTCGTCCCTGAAAACTATAGCGTTAAAGACTTGCTCATTATTCTCTTTTTGGGCAAATTCTTTTTCCTTTGAGCTCGTCTCCAGGATTCTTTCAAAATGGTTATAAAGGCGTTGTAGCGAAGGATAGGTTTTTAGAAATTCCTCTGTCGGTGAAAAACGTTCTCACCACCACGTCTCCGACAACCCTTTTTTGTCGGCACCCATTGATTTTCAATGCAGACTCCAATTGTGCGAGGGATTTTTTTATCACGGCGTCATATTCTCCCGTTGCGATGTCTGAACGATTTGTTTTTTTTTCTGCCAGTCTAAATCTCGCGCGATGAGTCTGAGTCGTCGAAGAGAATAAAGATGAGAACAACGGAATTCCGAAATATTATATACTCCATATCCGTTCCCTCTAACTTTTCCTTGTTTTGCGCGGATAATTTTCATTTTATTTCGGCAAAAGAAATCTTTTATGGCCGCAAACCGAACCTCTTTATTCCACCCTCTCTCTTTCTCTCTCTCTCTACACAAATATTCCCCATGATGACGGACTTTCTGCCCTCAGAAAACTACTTGACACAAGACCCGGGAAAAGACCCTCCTCCCATTTCCTATTGCACTTGGCAGAATTGGTGCTGAAAAATAACAACTTCCCTTTCGGAGGGCACCATTATCTCCAAATTAAGGGTACAGCAATGCTTTGCTGTACCGTCCCCCCTCCTCGCTTCCTCCTATCCCCGAACTCCTCTCATTACCCCTTCCCCCCTCCCCAGTGTGTCACTTCAAACAGTACACGTCTCTCTGTCGCTGAAGAAGGGCGTCAGCCCGAAAGCTCCATATTTGTGTTGTTTTTGTGTTTTTCGTGTGTCCTCAGCACTCCCAGCGGCTCTCCAATCTAGGTAAGTGTCCACTGGGCTTCCTCCAACACCTTGTTTTCACCTTTATTATTACCTTTCCTTTTCTTTATGCTTATATATATCATCATCATCATAGGTAGTCTGTCCGTTGACAGGTCCGTGATTATTCTTGGTTAAACTTGGTTCTCCATGTACTCCATATACTATATATATGTATATATACATATACTCCTATTATATATATAAATATATATTCTCTTTTCTATGATGTTTTGCACTTTATGCGAAGGTAACCTCTCCCTTTGCTAGATATATTCTATTCCGATTCCGATCATACACACTGGTAACGTAGAAACTGAAGCATATTTAATCGTCACTTCCTCTTATAGACATTGCCGCACCAACCTTATCATCATGTTCAATCTGTCAGTAGACAGATGCATGATTATTATTGATTAAACCTGGTTCTCAATATACTCTTCTTTTCGCAGTCTTTTTCATATCTTGGTAGCTCTCTTTTCCTTTCCGGTTGCCTATAAGGTGAAACCTTCTCTCTCTTTCTATTCTTCTTTAGTTTTTCTTTTTCTTTAATCGTGATATATCTCCTCATATAATATTCGATGCGGAGCGCATTGTTCTTTCTTATAGTCTGTGTAATCACTTGCTTTTCCCCCATTCTTCTTATTACGTACTTCTTCGTTTTTCATCTTATCTATCCACTGTTTTCATCATCCTTTTCCATCCAAAATTTCGACGCTTTCCAAGTATTTTATGTTATTTTTCTGTGTGCCCACGTTTCTGCGACACACTAAGTGAAAACCCATGCGTAACATTTTATCTAGTTCTTATGTGTATCTTCCTTTCCTCCGACCTTATATCTTAGGCTGTTTTGCAAGTTGTTTTACTGCTAAAGGAATCCTGGCCAGTAATCGCGGTAGGGTTCTAACTACAAATTTTAAAGTTCAGCTAGTTTTTTTTTTGGCAAGTTAGTTTTAGCGGAGCTTTGCTCTTTCGAGCGCAAAGAACCAATTAAATCTGACTCGAAACGTACACGATTGTGAATTGTGGGAGTTTTAAGTTTAAAAATTTTTAAAAGAACGAAATCGATTACTTTGGCGGCGCTGATTTTTTTTTCATCATTTGTTTTCTATCTAAAGCCACTAGAGCGCCAAAGTCTCACGCAGAAGAAAAAACCCAGCGGAGCTAATTCGTAAATACCTTTCCGCCAGCAAAACGCGGGCGAGTTCAATACTCGCTTTCGAAATATTTGCTCTATTTTTCTCCGAAAACTTTCGGCTCGGATTTCGACTCGACAATTTCCACGCTACAGAGTTCAATATTTTTAGGGTTTTTTTTCCTTCGGACAAAAAAATATTGTTTGTTTTTCATACGAAAGAGCCTTAACTCGGCCACCGGGAGGGACGAAAAACAGAGACCGGAAATGGCTGCGATAAATTCAAATGCACCCGGAGAAGAAGGAGAAATTTCCGCCCCAATAAGCGTCTCTAGGTGTGGTTTAGCGCTCGTAAAAAAGAGGGACAATTTTTTTCTATATATAAGCGATTGGGAGAGAGAGAAAATGAGATTCTGGCGAAGGGTAAGAGATCTCGGTAACAAAGTATTGGTATCGAACCATTCTTTGGGAGAAAGTGAGAAGATATCCTGGACCTTCATTTGTTTATGTTTTTCCGCGCTTTGCGTTCGTTCCTTCCCCTTCGCCCTTTTTCTTTCCCTTTTATTAATTCTTCGAATCAATGGGTGCTCTCTTTCTTTTATTATTTATTCGCATTTCGTACGTTAGGATTTCCACTTTATATTCACCCATGTGGTTTTGCTTATAAAAACTCGATGGCGTCATTGTTCTTTCCTTTTCTTACATTTCACCGTATGTGCTGTTTTTCTGAAAACTTGAAATTGGATACGGCGTGACGCGCGCAGATATTTGTTTGCCTTATAGAAAGGAGATTTTTCTCATTAATGAAGAATCACGACATATTTCTCCTTTGCAGTCTATTGCGTGAAACAATGATGAACCATTTCTTGTTATATAGAAGTCTTTTTTTTACTATAAGAAATTAATTAAACCGTTATTTCTTTAATGAAAATCGAACGATCTTTATCACTTATACTCCTTTTTTTTTGATATATTATGTACACAGAAAAAATTTTATTTGGTGCTAGTTCCACGTTTATGATGAGGAAAAATCGATTAATCCTTTGTTAAAAGTATTATAGTGACTATTTGTGTGTTAGACTCGACTCATTAACCTTTCAATGTTATACAAAGGCGCAACTCATACTATAATTTTGTAATAGTTGTAATAACATTTATAGCTAAGGGTTAATCGCTACCAAATTTTAAATTTTTAAATCATATGCAGTATTTAATTTTACGATCTCATACCCTATAAACTATAACTTTGTGCGTTAGTATTGTTCTCACATAATTAATAATACTTAGTAAAAATGATTTATTTATATAATAATAAATAATTTATTTTTATAATGCATTTCGTGTGCTTTTTCATGAGTGTATTAGTGGATGGAATGCATCCGAGTATAACATAACGAATAAATCGCTCGCCGAATTTCGGTTTTTTCATTACTTTTCCAACAAAAGTTTCTTCTAACTCTTTTTGCGTTGTATGTGCCTTTTATTCGGTCCTGCGCGAAAAGCGACGCATCCATGTACATGCTCGTAACGTCTCAAAAATTTTTGCCGCGGTTTCCAATATGGCGAGCCTTCTTTCGAACATTTTCGTTCCTTTTACCCCTTCCATTCCGCAGCATACTAGTTGGATATCTCAATATGGCCCCTCTGTTGGAGATGACACTTCACCACCCAACCCAACTTCCCCTCGGCAATGCCGCCGACCCCCATAGGCACCACAACTCGAGTTCCCGGATAACATGGGCAATATTGAGCTTTGTGGCGCGCGGGCTTTACCCCCTTCTACACCACCCCCTAACGTACCCCAAAAGGATAAGCTGGTAGAACATCCCAAAAAATATAAAAAAAAACATCTCTACAGCAGGAGGTTGTAAAGTTCCTGTTATATATTTTTTTCTCCCGACGCCTGCCGAAAAGGATATACGTGAATAGAGATGGGAACGATTGAAGGGACATTTTTCAACGCTTTTGCGACGCCAATGTTTGACCTACACGCTTGGGTGATATTTGCATGTAAATACGCTTTTTATCGCTTCGGAGAGTTAGGTCACACAACAATAGGAGGGAACCGGCCTGTTGGAATCTTATTTACTTCCCAATGGGTAGTTTTTTACCGTATCTCTTTATTTATTTGTATGGAGTCCATCTGTACCAACGTTATAATTTTTCGTATCCTTTTCTTTGGAAAGAATTGCAGCCGTCTTGAAGATTAACATTTTCCTTCTTTTGTAAGATAAAATATTTTTCAATTTGTTTTCGCCGAAATAAATCCATCAGAGAATTAATATATTTATAATTAAAAAGGCGAGTATACATGGTAGTGTAATTGTATAATTACGCTACGTCGACACAAAATTTGATGGCTAAATGGCAGCAGAATAAAGTGTAGCTGCAAGATGTCGGCATAACCGCGGTCCTCGTTGAACCTTGAAAACCAAATATGTTAAAATGTGTTTAGTGATTGTATTCGAATTATCTGCTTACTTTTTTAAAACTTTTCGAGAACTTTATTTTAGAAGTGAATCAGGCTTGGCCATTGCACTTTCAACGTGAGGTACAAGAATCTTGGTGTATACTTGAGCCGGAGGACAGTATATCGTTACTTTTAGGGCCTTGCAAATAGTGTCTTCCTTATATCGACCAGTAGATGCGGCGAAAACTGCTGGTTTCCCGGAGATGTAGTTCATGTTACCATAATTATTTAACCAGAAGGCTTTAAATACTGTCTACACCAATTGGCCACCCAAATGTGTGTTTTTTTAAATCCACTCTTATTATTTAATTTATTGACCTATTTTATGTATTTGATGAGATTTGTTGTGTTTTTATAAGCAAAGAAAAACAGGTAAATGTCACTTAACACTTTTAGAACTTTTTCGAGCAGGAAGAGCGTAACTGGTTGAACATATTTTAAATCTTCAAATATTCATTATTCATTCATTCGTTATATAGTATAGAGTTTATGAATTTCGGTTATTGTTCCAATACGAGATCCGATTCTCAGAGTGATGTATTACTATTAACGAGGTATTCTAAAAGAGATACATCCATATCATGAGACATTTCTCTGTTTGTCGTAAATATTATGACTTGCTATCCTGCCATCTATTGATTAAGCAAGAATAATTATTCTTTTATTTATTATATAAAATATCTTGTTATATAAAACAAAAATTAATTTTCTCTGAATTTGAATTTTAGAGTATACATTTTCAGTATCAATATTTAAAAACTTGGACTCTTGTTCAGAAAATATAATAATACGCCTGAAAATGCAATCGATGTTCATAAAATTTCTTCACCATTTTTTAAATCCGCCCGTAAAAGGAGAAGCATCAAATTAATATTTCCGTAGTGGAAAATTAACCACTCTCAAATTTGTGTCAGGACGACGACATATTTCAGAATTCGGGGAGCTTTAGTGGCATTTGTGATTTTTCCCCTCAATCTTTTTCCGTTCTTCTTCTACTCACTCGAAATAAAATCTCGGTTCATTACAGCCATTCTTTTTATAGTAACTGATGCCGTAACCGTTTCAAGGAGAATGAAACAGTTGCTATATGTATTTGTGTACGCGTGCCATAAAAGAAGTCGTTACAAGTAACATCTGCAGCGAGGTCATTTTGGTGTTTGGTAAATAAAATTGGTCATAAATAATGCTGCCGTATAACGGTTCCGATGACGTGCTCTTAAAATTCGACGATTTTATGTGCGACGTGTTTAAGCCACAGGAAATTACAGTAAATGCCTCGGTCGTTTCGTATTTTGCGAAAAAACTCCGAGATGCTTGATATAAATTTATCCTTTTGACTTGTTTGTTTGAAATAAAAGTAGGAGTTGCAACTAATGAAGGAAGGTAGTAAGGGGAAAAATTTCTATATATTTTACCGAAGTCGTTATTTTTATCGTTTACGGTTGAAGCGAAATGTGCTTTTACTAAACTATGTTGTTTCATTCGTGTTGATTTTAGTATTTAACAGGAAAAATGTTAAAAAATGAAACTTATTGGGAAATGTCTGAATTAGGTGTATCAAAATAGAGTTATTTAATGTATATCATTTTAAATTTTAAAATGCCAAAAATATGAAAGATTCTCACGAAAGTGTACATTTTTATTCTGATTTTAAATACTGCAAAAATTCATATTGAAGCGATGGGAGTACTGCGATGTAAATAAAAAATCGATTCCGTTATTCACTCTTTTATGTAACACTATAATCAAACATTTCAACATACGCATCGTAATCCATAAGAATAGTGGTAGGTGCTTAATACTTATGTTTTAAATTTAATAAAACGCGGGAAATAAAACTTTGTTACAAAATTAACCGTACCATGATTGGGTCAAATGATTTTTAAGGAATATTAGAACATTGTTATCTTTTACCATTAAAATTGAAAGATTTATCGCAACATAAATCGATACATCTACTTACAGTTGTTCGGTAACCAAGATGTTGTTTATTGTTTACGTTTTGGCTGGTTTTGGCTAATAATATTGACATATTCCACATAATTTTATTGCTGCTTTAAAGGCTTCGGTGCATCTATCCATGTGAACATTAAGTAGGACGTTAATGAGCAATTAGATTAATGGTAAAACTTTACAATACAATATATAACGTAGTAAATGTTAATGTAAGCATCGCTTGCGTAATTAAGGAATGGGGAACGTTTGCCCCGAGCAATAAAAATCGTCTGCTACCTAAAAGAAAACGGGCGAAGCTGGGCGTTTCAGTAAGTGTGTATATATATATATATATATTTATTTATATATATATATATATATATATATATATATATATATATATATGATGTTATGCATGTGCAATACTGGAAGTTTAATTCGTCTTATTTGCTAGCAAATTATTGCGCGAGATTTATATTTGTTAGTTTTTTACGTCAGTTCGAAAAGATCCTCTCGCTGACCCGTTACATATGAGATAAATTCACGGTCCCTCGCCGTTGTTATTTGCTCTTCCTTCCCCCGTTACTTCGTCTCATTTTATATCCTCCTCTATTCTCTCTTTTTTCGTTCCTCTCGCGTCCATCTCTTCTCTACTTACACCACCGGGAAAACTTCCGCCTTTTTTCACTACTTCGCTCTTCTAAACTATCGGGCATCCACCCCTACGCGTTTTCTTCCATTTTCTCTTCCGTACCGATGACAAAAATCCATCTCTCCTTTCTCTCTTTTCCCCGACGCGACGTCTCCTTTCTTCCCTCTCTCCCGCTTATTTTCGTCCTCTTTGCCTTTCCCTTCTCTTTTTATTGCCCCGATGAACGAGCTAAATGCGACGCTAACTTCTGACTCACTTGCTCCTTGTTAGGTAGTATCCCAATTGGAGGGTGGATAATTTAACGAACGACTCGCCCTCTCTCCTTCTCTCGCATAGCACAACGCGACTTCGATTTAATTGTTCATGTCTCAGCCATGAGTTTATTTCCCCGGTCGCTTCCACTTTGTCAACGGTCTGAGAAAATTCGATGGTATTCGGACGTTTCCGGATTTAATTAAAATTTTTACTCGATCGGATCGCTTTTTTTTCGAAAATATCGCTCCTCGGCGAACAATAATAAATTTTAAGGGTTAAATGACCTAAAAACTGCGTTTCTGAACGAAAAGGGAGCACGAAATATCTTCCGGTAATGCTCGCGTTAAGAAAAACGCAATTGCAGTTGAAAAAGTGATGTCGATTACAATGAAATGGTTGAGTGATCGCGATCAAAAAAGTAAATGTCGTGGAAGGAAACCATTAATGCGTAAAAATAGATTCTCTTCTTAAGAATAAGCGAGGGAGGAAATTCAGTCTAAGATTATTGGCTTGCGGAAACACTGGAGAAGCAAAATGGAAAAGAAACGTAGAACTGATATTTTTTTCTTCCTTCTATTATTAAAAGTCACAGAAATACAATTCTCCTCGCGATGCTCGGTTGTATTTGGAAGGCATTTTTGCCTTTTCTAAACGACGTTTTTTTTTGTTCGGTTTATGGTCCTCAAATGTTTGAAAATAGACCTTTAGAAATTACATACCTTCTCAAAACTTTGTGCTTTTGTACTTTTAAAATTCGAAGTAAGATTGCCTAAAAAACTAATGATTTACCACCAATGAGTACCCATGAAAGTGGAAAAGGGCTTTTCAATTGATCTCTGCCAAATTTGATGCTTAGTTATGGACCATGGGCGCCCACAGAAACATTTCCAGTTCAGTTACTTTTATCGATAATTATTATTATTTCATTCATCGCTGTTACATTTTGGATAAAATATTTTTGAAATTCCATACTCCGCCTCCTTTACGGACACCCATATTATTGAACACCGGTTTTCCGTAATTTACGTTATTGCAAGGACACGTGTTTCGTGGAATTTAATACCAGGCAAAAATATCGACAGTAGTTACATAAATTATCGTTAATGGGATTGAGAAATGCTTGAAGCATTAATCGCTGTTGGCTCAGTTTCGCATACTACTGAATGTAATTTTTATTATCATTTCGCTGAAGGAATGAAATGGTATATCAATTCCTCCTCAGTACAAGCATTGGATTCATATAAATATGTGCATTACTTAGCTAACTTCCAGGCATTAAAAATAATTCCGTGCTCAATTGTCACGAAATCCCTATCTAACGTTCGCGAGTTGGCATTTGTTTGACATTCAGCTGTTTATCGACGATCATGGTGCTTCGATTTGGGAGACGGGATATGATGAGGATATCTCCAGATAAATGGACGCATATAAAGGAGAGGGCGTGAATGGCGATGCCGGTACGTCCATCTTCGAAATTTATAGCTCTTGTAGTATTTAATATAGCTGATAAGATTCATACAGTATTTTTTACATACGATATCTATCTCATTTCTCTCTCCCTTGCTGGAGTAAGTTTTAACTAACAGTAAGCCGAAAAAACGCCAGATAAGTTCATTCTTTTATATAACAGGATAGTACATACTGTATGATACACACACACACAAATAAATAGCTGAATACACCTAATTCGGGATGAGAAAATAGGAAGTGTGCGTATGAAAATAAATTTAATGTTCTCCATTGAAGTTGTCGAATGAAATCCAGTGTATTTAATTATAAGCACTTTTTAACTTGGTTGACTGACATAAATGATATATTTCCTGCATTCTATTCCATAAATGTGTTCCGTTATTGTGACGTGAAGCACAAAATATAATTATTTTCATGACATCAAATCAATCATTTGTAGCTTTGAAAATTGCTGATTAAAGACGAAAATATAGAATTTCATGCATCAAGTACCGTAAAGATTTTCAAAATAAATTTAATGGATAAGTGATTACGGGACCTAAAATACGATTTACGTGAATTTATCGAAAATGTTCAGATGCACTTAGGACATAAATTATTTTTTAGCCTATTTACACAAAATCCATTGTCCCAGCAGTAAAAAAAGCTGAAAATTCTTTAGTCTCCGAGAGTAAAAAAAACCGGAATTGGAATTTTTATCCTTTTCCGTCGCGCGTCCAAATACAAGTGGAGTGACATCAAGGGATTGTATTATTCACGCTTGAAATGAATATTTTAGTGGATGTCATCAATACCGGGAAAACAGATTATGCCGCAGTGCACGAAAAAAAATCGTGCTCATTCGATAAATTTTCGAGCTCAATAAAAAAACGACGCTTGTTTAATATTCCATCAAAAATTCCATTCTCTTTCTCTCTCTTTCGTTGCAATGGTAAAATAATAAAGCTTTTTGAATAAATAAGGCGGTAGGAATCACAACGACAATGCTTCGTCTCCAATCACCGGGGTTGCCGATCCGATACCGTTTCGTATCTTACTTTTATTTTACCCGGAATTTTTTTGACGGCGACAGACATAAAATGGCGTTTTATGACTTCGATTCGACCTATAAAAAAGGTGACATTTCCGCCTCTCTCCCTTCTTTTTATCCTTTTCTAACGTTTGGACAATCGCGATATCCTACGCCCCTCACTGCGTAATTCCTCCCTACGTGACTTCGGTCAGGTTTTTGAGAACGAGGGTTTCGAAATAAATTAGATTTTCTTTCTTTTCGAAACCTCTTTTCATCACGGAAATCTATTCTCGTCCTAGCTCCCTCTAATATATTATGCCAAATATTTTTTTTCTCTAGTCCTCTCAATCATCCTGCAAAATATTTGACTGCGTAACGTAACCGCCTTTTGGGCATTATCTTTTTTAATGCGGGTTTAACGCTCAGTACACCGGTCGGATCCCTTGTTTCGCGCCTCGAGAACGTAGGAAAACGTTAGCGAAATATTCGGCGTGGTTATTTTAGGTAATCTAAGATTAAATGCAAAGTGTGCGTGAAGCCGGATTGTTTTTTTTTCCCCTACTGTCTCGCTGGTAAAAATACACATCTAGATGCTCTGTACTTGAAACACACGGGTTTCGGTACGTTTTCATGCATTTGTGTGTATGCTAATGCGTGTAAACATATGCGCACGTGTGTGTAAGTCCCGAAGTATTTTGTGTCCAGGGTGAGTATCCATTCCTTCGCTTTAAACAATATGCATTATACTTTAAGCATCACTTATTTAAAATGGTGGAAAAATCACAATTATTATGGCTAAAACATAAAAGAAACAAATTTACCTACATGTCAAACCGTTCAGCGATACCCACTGTTTGCCAACATTTGCATATTATTTATAGATATAGGAAGCGCCTCCTGGAGTGGGAGGCGCTGGCTCGCCCTTGCCTCGGGCCGACTCTGAAAACAGACAAACTCACGTCCGCACGCACAACTCTCCCTCCATGTCTCGCTCCCCACGAAATTCGTCTTAATATTGCTCCCTTATTTAATTCTCCGCACGTCTCCATCCTATATCCTTCAATTTTAAACTCTAACCAATTTTAGGTACATCATATGTATACTCGCCAAGGTCCTGGTGGTATTACCTGCCCCTCGTGTTGTACCGACTCTTAAAATAACTTCATAAATCAAATTCGCAACGAGAATACGGGTATCGAAATATTTTATGATATCAGAAATGGATATCCGAGATACATATGTACATACATGTTGGTTCGGGAAAAGAAATTTTTGCAAAGGAATAATGCGCGGGCTCCACTTATACGCTATAAATAACGCAGAGGTAATTTCGCCCCCACTATTCAAAGGTATTGAAAAAGTTTAAACTTCAGTTTTTGTATATCTACGTTTAACGTGGTCTTCATTTTAAACGAATATGTTCATATCTGTTACATCCCTCCTCTCGTTTTTGCTTTGCTTTCGTCCTATTTTAGTCTGACATTTTTTCCGCTTTACTTCCTACGCTTATTCTTGTTTCTTTCCTGTATTTTCTTTTGGCACCCTTCCATCCCCAGTTCGCTTCACTCCCATTAAACGTTTCCTATGTTCTCCTTATCTCTGACATCTCCCGACCACTCTTCTTCTCCACCTTCCCTTTGACTCCTTCCATAGTTTCCTCATTGCATTTGTTTCTTATTCTATTGTCACACATCTGCGTTTCAGTCGTATTCCGCTTCCTTTGCCCCATTTCACTTCCATTTGCAAAGTATTTCTATTCTTTACCTTATCTCTCTTTCTCGTTTCCCTCTTCTCACTCACCGAATTCGGTATATCTCTTATTAAAAATCTCTCTTTTCATTCCTCGGTTCCATTCCGCTTTCCCTCTTCCTTCTTCTTTTACTTCCATCTCTGTCTTTTTACAGAAATTTTCCGAATTTGTAATTTGGTGTTTTGCTTGTGTTTTTCTATTTTTTTCGGGTTCCTTTCTGTGAAATTATTACTACTACGTATTTTATTCTCATTTGTAATTGTTGACGCAGGGTTGAATGTAAGAAGGGACTATATAGTCTCAATTTCGCCCTAATAAAGTCGTTTGTCTGTCTGTCTGTCTGTCTTCTAACTTAACTTTTTCTAATGATCTTCATTCTTCTGTATTTCCGCCTGAATCGTTCTCTTATATTCTCTCCCTCTTTATGTTGGTCGCCATATTTAAAGTCGAAATCTCGGCGTGCTTTACTTTTTTCTCGCCGCGCACCTCTTATCTTTCTACCGTTCTTGCATGTCTTTCTTCTCCTTCACTTTTCCCCTTCCTCCTCCCTCTCTCTCTCTCTCTCTCTCGCCTTCATAATAAACTTCTTTCGCATTCCCCTCGTTTCCCAACAAGTAGTATTTCATCATCTCCTTTGTGCTTCTATCCCCATATATCACTTTCTCCTCCAGCTCATGCAAACCGCCCGTTCCGCTACTTTCCCTCCCTTCCTTTACTCCCCCCCCCTCTCTCCCCCTCCCTCCCTCTCTTCCCCTCCCTCCCTCTTCCCCCTTCTCTCCCCCTCTCTTTCCCCCCTCTCCCTCTCTCCCCCCCTTCCTCTCTCTCTTTTTCATTCCCATTCTCTTTCTTCCCTATCCTTTTCATCTCTCCCAGCCCCCCTGCTCTTCCTTCTTATTTTTTTCTTACTTTCCCTTTCTTTATTTTCCGTCTCGCTCTCCCCTGTCTTTCTTACTTTCTTTTCCATCACTTTCTCCGCATCTTTTTTCCTCCCACTTCGTCCTTATCCTATCGCCCTCGTACCCCTACTCACTCGACTCCCGAAATAGCTGTTTTAAGTTGTAAATGTCATGCATTAAGTAAATAACGCAAGTTTTAAACAATTTTGAAATACCTTGTACCGCGTTTTTTAAATTTTTTTTCGTGTATTGCGTTAAAACGTAATTCTTTAATCATCTTCTAATTTAACACACCATATATAATTCGCAAATCTATACCTATCGATTATATATTAATATCATCAGAATGTTGACCGTCGTTATACTTGTGAGTTTCATGCTGTAAATCATACTGTAAATTTTAACAAATTACTATAAATCTTTTGGGGAAAAAGAGGTAATTATTCAGTGCCAACCGAGCCACAAAAGGGATTTACCCTTCTTCCTGCCTTTAACATTTCATTCCCGTTCTCGCCTTTCCTTTTCTCGCCCTCTTCTTTCCGCTTTCCTATACTCCCCTGCTTGCCTCTCTACTTCCTTATTCGTTTCCTCGCTTCCATTTCATCGCATTCGCTCGCATCCTGCCTATCCCCTTCTTTTCCGCCTCGATCTCTTTCAGTTCCTCTTTCCATTAAACCTCTTTCCCTCCTGTCTCCTCTTATCTCTCTCCATCCTCATCCACCCTCACTCATTCCCCATTTTCTACTCCTTCTTTCCCCATCCTGCATTATCCCTTTTTCTTTCTCCGCCTCTCTCTCTTTTCCCTTTACCGCACACTGTTGGGACGTGTGTATGTAAGCCTTTTAGGTCACGGGTTTTGCGGGAGAAAAAATCGATAAGAAAGCGCTCCGAATACGATTTCTTCCGCTTTCCGTAAGCCGCTTCCTTCCCTCCAACACGCCCTTCTCATCGTCCCACGTTCTCTTTAATTATCTCGTGCCTCGCTTCTCGTTCTTCCTCTGTCTCTCGTCCCATTTCTCTCTCTCTCTCTCCACCTGTCCTGCTCTCTCTTTCTCTTTCCTCCGTCTTTCGCTTAAAGAGCGGTGGTTTTCATACCTACCTATTGTCCCTTTTGCGAAGTTTCCTATTGGAACCGAGGATGCTTTAAGCCTTGTTGCCCTTAGTTGCAGGCGGTTTTTTTTTCATAGTCTTCATTTTATCCGTATATATATACCCTCTTCTGGTGGATTCTTATACTTGAAGTGTACATCAACGAACGGAATGCATCTTGCAGTCGGAAACTGGTAATTTGTCGTTCATTCTAATGTAATTTTTAATTCTCTTTGGTAAAAACCTGGTAGACTATTATTTAATTTTTTAAATTAATGATTATAAATAAACCGTTAGAACAATTCGTTAAAGACACAATACAAACAAAAATTTCAATGGGTTCAAAGAAATGAAATGACGTGAACGTGTGTTTTTAAATGAAGCAACTGGGAAAAAAATTGTGTAGATTTTATAGCTTATACGTTAGCAATATTGAAGGAAAAAATTGAAATCCCGACCAGATAGAGGGGAAAAAATTTGCTTACGAAAAAACACGCTTTCCAAAATGAATATTGCTTTCGGTGCTATTTGAACGGATTATGATTGATAGCATGCGAAAATTCAAAACACCAAATGGTGTGGAAAATATTTTATACCCCTCGTATTCCACCTTAAGCTTACTGCATCGCGAAGGAATGGCATTCGGCGTTTAATAAGCCCACGTAAAAACGAGCGCTAAAGAATTTCTTCGTTTTACAAGAAACAAATTTTAACGATGACCACACACTTAACCCGATTCCACACTATATGTTGTTTAAGGAAAAACAAAGGGTACTTTCTAAAATTATTTCACATTAATATGAAATGAATATAATTACTGAAAAACGCGCGGATATTTGTTCGATTCCTTATTATCTGAAGACACTGAATGTGTATTAAAATAATTGGAACCTATTATTAACCGGATTGATTGATCTTCCTCTTTCTCTCTGATTTTGCAGGCGTCTTTCTACTCCACAGCGCTGAAGACTCTTATATCTGTATCAACTGTGATTCTCCTTGGCCTCATCGTTGCCTACCACGCGCTAGAAGTCCAGGTAAGGGATATAAATTCGTAATAGACCCTCGATTTCCCATTTCTTAATCTAATTCTGGAAAATAAGTGACGATCGACAAACGGGACTGCCGGCTGTATAGTGCGTCACAAAAAATTGAATCGCGTGACCGCGCGCTCTATAACATCGACATATGAGACTGTTTTAATTCAAGGTCCTTTGGTGGTTTTTGTGAAAAAGTCTCGAATGTGTTTTTTTGCAAAATATGATTTATCGCGCAGTTTAGATCTTTGCGTGCAAAGGTACGTGTTGTTTTAGTAGCTGCTCGTTTGAATAACTTATCAATAATGTGAGTTATAGCCTAGAGAAATTAAAACAAATAAATATATGTATGAGTTTGTTTTATATATATATATATATATATATATATATATATACACACATATATATATATATATATATATATACATATATATATATATATATTGCAAACACATACCTAGGAGTTTGTCTACTATGTGTTTGTAAGCATGTATAGACACAGACATGCAAACACGTAATCTTTATTCTACTGGAGCTAATAATAACTTTTTCAATACATTGAACGTACTTCGCGATCAGTATCGGGCGATTTTATCATGACTTGAAGAAACTTATTCCGCGAAAGCTAAATCATTATGGAAGAAAATACAGTGGGTTCCGCTTATTAGAATCAGTGGTTAATTGAATCAGCCGCTTTATTGAATCAAAACCGGAAAACCAAAACCATTTTGTATCTAACGTTTTAAAAAACCTCCCCTTATTGGAATCACTTATTTCGGTTTATTGAATCGCGCGACAATGAATGAATGCAGGGTTGTATACATAAAGTTGCTAAATGCTACAGAAAAGCGGATTTTCATCACATCGAGCAGAAATTAAAACCGAAGAGGAGGAAGTTGAGGAATAGTTCAGTAGATTGAATTCGATAGATGACGACATTGTTGTAGCTGCTATTGCCAGAAGATGACATTGTAGTTGACATTCGAAATTACAATTCAAGTGTTGATGAAGAAGTGGAGGAAGATTACCATGAAGTAATACTGCTTAAGAAGTCGGACGTGTTTTAGCTGTCGTTAGGAAAAAAAACCTAGAATTGAGAGGAGGACGGGCGGAAAAGTTCGGCCGCTTTGTATACCTACGTACACCGATGGAAGATGACTCGATTCCTCGTCTTAAGGAGGTCACAATTCAAACGATTTTAGATAACTATTTTTAAAATAACACGAAAAGTGAAATTCGTGTTTAAAGTTTTATTTGTTATAAACTTTCTTATATTGTATATCTCGAAAATTAGAATAACGATGAATTTTTTATATACGAAAGAGATAACTATTATTCTAACATTTTCTTATTTGCAATAACAAAAATACGCAGACTCCGGATTATAGAATCAGCCGTTTAATTGAATCAAATAACGGATTCCCGACTTGATTCTGATAAGTGGAACCCACTGTATATGAATAACTTTTAGGAATTTAAATTGTTTAAAAAGGTACTTCGTTTTCAATTTTAATTTTAAAAGAGGCTGGACTAAAAGAATCGAAACCGTATTTAAGTTCTATAATTAAAGTAGAGATCATTAATTGAAGTTGATCAATGGCCTTTTTGAAAATGTTGAAGGATTAGATATATATATCTATAGTTAACGATTGTTATTCGCAAATCGTTTTTACTTGTCGACTTACGAGTCAAAATTTTCGTTAAATAAGCTCAATGAGATAATGTCGAGGACTTTGACATTCTATGCGAGTTTTGTTCCCCACAATCAGATTAAATGTTTTGGCGACCTGAGAATATTCGGAAAATTGCAAAACATTTGGAGTTAGAAAAGGAAAAGGAGATGGCAACATCTTCATAAGTATTGTGAAGTTTAAATCAGCACTTAATGAAAGTTATACTCGTGTATAATTTAATAGCATCCGTCAAGCAGCAGTTAAACATGTACAATATTATTCTCTCACTACTGTAAAATATCGATTAAAATGTATTAAGATAAAAGACAATGTTTACCAGAAAAAAGTTCTTGAGAGCACATAACTACGACTTAGAATTTCGGAGATAAAAATTCGAGAACCGCCAACTCTTTCAATACCGTTTGGTTCGTAAATCCCATAAAGAACGCCTTTGAAATCTTTGTGGAGTATAATTTTCCTTCTTGTTTTATTTATTCCGTCCTTATTGGCGCGTATCAGGTTTTTCCCGCGGCCTGTGGAATTCGCGTTGATGGAAATCAAATCGGAAGGAAAGCATTAAAGTTATCTTCGAAAAGTTGTGACGATGTGAAATTTTGGAAGACTTCGTTGGTGAGAAATGTCGCGTTCCCAAACGAAATGATCTGTTCTCTTGGGCGGCGAAAGGGGGCAAAAGTAGACGAGAGGGGAAGTTGAGGAAGAAAGGCGAGAAAAGTTCGTACGTCATTTAAAATTTTGGAAGAAAGTTTTCGTTTTTTATACGTCTTTTTTCGCTCGTGAGTGATGGATGTAAAAATTTCAGCGTCGAAACTTTCGGGACCGTTTATCCTATATGGTAACGATAGGATAAGCATAGTAAACATAACGTTTACTTTTCATTCCTTCCTTGCGTAGAGGGCGTACACATTGAGAGGCTGAAGGAGAGTGGTCATTTTGGTGACATTAAAGGATTAAAGGTGAGGAAAAATAGCTGAAATTCTTTCCGGAAACCGATCAAATCCTCTAACAATCGGTGCTATCGTTTGCCGAATAATTCCATACTGCAGACCTCCTTGAGCGCCAAATTACTGCTAATAAGCATTGATTATGGAATATTCATTTTAATCATAACATTTTTTTTAAATAGCGCTTTTACCGCTTATGTAGCCTCGCATGTGTTCTTTGGGGCAATTAAAATTCTTTCGGTAAAGCGGAGGGCGGGCTAAAAGAGCATTTGAGATATATGTACATATATGAATAATTTTCATTATACTAGGTATTTACATTAAAATTTTTAGACACTCGTATGCAGTTTATCTCAAGGCGTGCTTAGAAAAACGGAAACAATGAAACTGTAATTTCTTTAACTGCAGTAAAATTTATTATAACTTTAGCGAAAAATGAACGTGTTCCTCCTTAAGCAGCATGGTGTATTACCAAACGAATCTGACATATTTGTATGAAAAATGCCAAAAAGAGATTTAAAATTGTTAGTGATATATTATTTCTTTATTTGGTTAAAGTAATACTATGTTAGTTTATTTCAGAATATTTTTATCCGCGTAGTCGCAATGTTCGTTCTTTGGATATATATTTTTTTTTTTTCCACGGCGTTTTCATTTTTGCTATCCCATTCAATCGCTTAACTCTTCTTTTACTATCTTTTAACATTTGAATCACCGGCACGAACCTTTTTGTCAGTATTTTTATGTAAAAATTGAATAACCGATCTTACACGGGCCGCTTCTTAACTTATTGGAATATGTACATTTCCTTTTCATCCCTCTATGTAATACCGCGTTTTTTTTTAGCGTTCATCTGTATTGCGACACGAATCTTTTTGCAGTTTATGCCTAAGTTTTTCATCTTCCCCGCTATTTCAGACAATAAGTTAACTTTATGAACATACGCTATTGCATCGTTAACTCACCTTGACCTCGCCTGCCTTACTTGTTACCCTGGGAAAACATCTCTTAATATATTTTAGTGGATAGGCTTTGCGTGTAAGATAAGAGTAATTTGCGTTTAAATTTTCGTCGTTGATATTGGAAACTTACGAGCCGCTTTATCGGCGTCGTGAATGTTTTCTATTTTCTCACTTTGAAGTGGTTTTTCTCTGGTTTACAGCCAAAAACTTAGCATTGTTTATCTCGATAGAATAGAAGAACATAAACGTATTCAAAGAACATGTATTTTATTTATTCATTTGAAGTATTATGGTAATTGTCTGTTTCATTTATTTATTTCTTTTATATACTCATTTCTGTTATTTATTTATAGATAAATTACCATATATTTTCGAATGTATTTTTCGAAAACAGCACATCCCTCTCTCAGGAAAGTTCAGATTTGAAATAAATCGAAGATATTTGCGTTATCGAAATGCTTTAATTTTTTCTGCAACAAATAATTACTCATATTATTTCTTAAATCGTCCTCACGCGCGTCAGTATTCGTCCCCCGTCCCGCTGCGTGATCTTTTTTTCCTCTTTCTCCCGTGACGCGGTTTGCATCCGATGGATTGATTAGATAGGATCAGGTCAGATCGATGAGAATTTTTACGCCAGCAAAAATCATATCCTGTTATCAGGAGGGGCAGCAGTTGGCCAGAGGTTGTTCCTAAACCATTCGGTGGTCTGCCGCTAGGTGGCTACGCTGTTCCTTCTGCTATCGCTCGACAAATTATCAGCTCGCCGAAATGCCCACTTGCATATTCATCGTCTCCTTTTTATCTGCCACCTAAGCAACTTCTAAAGTCAAAAATGAAAACGAAAAGACGTGTAAGCCACACACAAAAATTTACGCCTATTAGTTTTTGCGTGTCTTTTCCCGAATAAAACGAAAGGTTTTCCCAAGAGATCTTTAAAGCGTGCGTGATTCGTGGAATTTATTCCGACGAGCATTCAGTTCTTTTAACCCAGTTTCAAATCCCTGCGCGTGAAAATACATCATTGTGCCTTTTACCATGTTTTCGGCTGCAACTCAGAATCGGCTTATTTTCAAATAACTCAAAAAATACGTTCCGTTAAAATTCAAACAGCAAAATTGTGTTTGTAATAACTTAACCAGTATATTCTCCTATGTAATTAAAAATTTAATGTATGAGTTATCGATTGAATGTGTCCTTTTTTAGTTGTTCTGTACCTTGTAAAGAGAAAGTTATCGAAAATGATGTTTTTCCACTCAAAAAATACTTTTTAAATAAATTTCTGCAAAAACGACGAATTTTACTATCTCCGTTTAGCGGGAATGCTTAATTCGAACATGACCTTTACGAGTAGAAGTCCTTAATGATATCTTCACATCATTATTTTACGAGATGATTACCCAATTATTTTTTATTAATAAAGGATTTGTTATTCTTCTCTAATGCTTGGAAGCATCACACACTCTTACGATAAAAAATTGAAAAAAGTATTTTATACTTTCTCCATTCGGTCACATTAAACTTAAGAAAAACCCTACATAAACTCATTTTTGACCCCAATGAGCATTCCTTCCTATAAATCTCCAGATGTGCCAAATAAACCTTACCTATACTCCATAGGTCATACTAAATCTTCCGTCCGACCACCACAAAAACTGTATTACGTTCCTCTCTATCTTCCGATTGGACGTACTACTCTTTATGTTCGTAAAAGATCAGCGGATCAAAAATCCCCACATCCGCTAATCCCAAATGCGGCCGCCGTGACGACTGAGGCAGAACCGGAACCTTGATACTCCACAAACCAACCGTATAAAAGTCACTGCGTGGTTTTTTTTTTAATCCCTTTAGTCAAAAAAAAACTTCTCCACCCTAGGGAGTGGTCAGGAGTAGATAGAGAAGGGAGAAGAAAAGGTTCTCACTGCAGACACTCCCTTCATCTCTCCCCTTATATCATTGGTTTAGGGTCACAGGAGATCTCCCCCCCCCCCCTCTCTCTCTCTATCTCTCTTTCTTTCCTCCCATCCCGTGGGATTCTGGGAAGGAATTAGAGGTCAAGTGTGTGTGCCCCTTCGACCAATCGGATGATTCTAGCCGGGTAGCAGGAAAAATAAAATAAAAGAGGAAAATGTCGAGGTTTGTCCCATGTTTAGTTTTATTTTTGTGCAGAGTTTGCCGTCTGGGACTCACAATCAGTTTTAACCTCGTCGTGACGCAAAGCCTACGTGGCCGGGACGTGAAAAAAAAAATCCCTCTTCACATGCGCTTTGAAGAAGCTTTTCCCGAATTAAGGGAAGTGTCGTTCTTTTTCGCATTAACGGGTTAAAATCGATTCTCATAACTTTATAGATGTAGAAAATTGAAAATGATTTACTTGTGCTTAGCACTCGCAAGTAGCGAAGTTATTTTTGAACCTAGTGCTTTTGTTAAATTCCTTTCGAACCAGGAAGGGCGAGTGAAACTTGTAAAAATATTTTAAATCTGTTTTAATTATTTATTTCCTTTTAAAGAAACTTTTTTCGCTCGCACTTAATTGACGTAGCTTCGCGAGTTATATTATTGTTTTAATCATAACTATATTATAGCCACAAACAATTTTCTTCATTATCGATAGACCATTTTGTAAATCACTCAAAGAAAAATCTGTAATAAAGATTTCGTGTCTTGTCCGTAAAGTATCTTCCACGTCTTAAGTTTTGGCTATTACTTTTGTCTTTGTAGATATTTTCAATGAGCATTATCCTCTTTGTAATTATTTGGTACAAAAAAATGATGCATTTGTGACGTTGCTATGTTTTGGGGGATTTTCTTTTCAAGTTTTATAACCCCATCACGAAATCATTTTGCGCCTTTATATATTTGCTTCAGTCGATTAAAGAGCTTACGTAGAATCCATTCTCCAACAATTTTTTCCTCATTAACCGCCATCACTTTCGAAAAAATCAATCGTGATGAATAACGGAGAAGGACAATGGATCCACTTTTACTGTTTCCAACGTCTTTTGTGCGAAAATTCCCATTGTTTCCGATATAGTGGCCGCGATAAGTCAAGCCTAGCGTGATCCGATGATGGTGACACGGTGAATTTCGCCTACGTCTGTTCATACGTCCACAAAGGCCGATTCATGGCATATTTATTATCAGGATCTGGAACCATGTGGGCAAACAAAAGGGGTTACAGATGAGACTTAGGACTCGAAAAATTAACCTTCTTTAATTCTTTTAGAATAGGAAGACCAATTGTCGCGAAATGAAATAACTATATTGTCCAGGAAGACGAATATTTTTTTCGTATTGTTCCCCATACTATGGAACGGCGCTAAAGAGTAGTCCGCATTGGCGGATTACCGCGCAGGCGCATGAGGCGCTCGCCTGGGACCTCGACACTCATGGGGACCCCAAAACAGTCAAAACTCGATTTTTTCAATATTTTATTTAGCAAAATATTTCAAAATCACTATAATCTACTACTTACGTGCACATACCGTGTTTCTACTTAGGTTTTTTTACAGTGTAACATCCCTTGCGTCATTCGAAAACACATCTCACAGTTATAATTCATTTTTTTATTTTTCAATATGTGCAATTTTATTTGATAAATATTAAAATTTATATTTATACATTTCTGTAATTCAATTTATTTAACCTGATGCACACATTTTTCCAGTGATGGAAAACGTTACGCGCAACGTAACCCTTCCAAGTACTATTTGCGAAGATGGAAGGGACACCTAGAATTTTTTGCAAAAAAATTTTAAGCAGAGCCGGTCTTAGGCATAAGCAACTTAGGCAGCCGCCTAAGGCCACCGACCCCAAGGGGCCGCTACAAGCGCATGCGAGAATATCGTCATTGTACAAAGACAGTCAAAAATTACGTTTCCAAAGGAAGGGGGTAGTGGCGGTCGCGCCGCGGTAGTAGCGCGCCGTTTGGTAGTCAAGTCTTCCAATCCAAGATTCGGTATAAATTTTCTAGAATTTGCGCCCAAGATTAGCTCTATCTGAGAAAGGAAAACAAAATCTCTTGCAGAGCGTGAGATACACCGATAAAAGAGGCATTGGTCATCGTATGTTGGGTATCTGACAAGGGGAGGACCCAGACGTGGGGTCATGGATTTTGCTTAAACTTCGTAAGTGCGTAGCGCTAGGCTCCAGGATCACAGCCAACATCCCGTTTGGGCGTATATGAGCAGTAGTTTTTTGTGTATTGCCCAACTCCGTAGCGCTGTGCTACGCCGTCTGATGTCTATCGATGCGGTCGTTCGTGTAATTACCGTGCGCGTCGCAGAATTTCGAACTTTAAACGCAAATTACAGGAAAACTACTGCAAATGTACGCCCAAAAGGGGGTTTGGCTGTGATCCTGGAGTCTAGCGCTACGCACCTACGAAGTTTCAGCAAAATCCATGACCGCACGTCCGGGTCCTCCCCTTGTGAGAGGATGACAGACGGTGTGAGTGTACCCTTGAGTTTCTGTAAACATATTCTGGAACAAACAACTTAAGAATGTATATGGGATATGTATATGGGAACAACTAGAATTCTGAATGCAGGGGACGCCCCTCTATGACAAGGGTGGCCAACATCTCACTGTCAGTCATTCAGATGTAAATGATTTTCTCAAAATCGTCAGTTATACTATTCTAAAAGAGCCTCAGAGGTTGCCTGTCTGTGCGATTTGGGATTTAAGGAAAATACCTCTGGTTCTGTTGAACTTAATCAGTGACGCAGTTGGCAGGCACTCAGTTAAGAAGTTTGAGTGAGAGTTGGAAGGTGGTTTTCGCCAGTATCAGAGAGCAGCAGTAGAAAGTAGTAGTAAAGTAAGTAATTGCAAATAAATTTCATAATGGTGCATTCTTGTCATTGTATGCTACTGTTGCTATTTGTTTTCCCCAACTAATTATACAATATTACCGTGCATTATTTGCATACTTTCAATAATATTATTATTTGGTAGTTATTAGTTGGAAGTTGTAACGTGATTTTCTGCGGTATTAGAGAGCAGCAGTATCGGTTAATAATGTAAGTAATTGCAAATAAATTTCAAAACATTGCATTCCTGTCACTTTTAATAATATTATTGTTCGGTATTCATAGTCCGCATGAAGCATACTGTCGTCCGATTTGGCCTGCGATGTTTTATGAGTACGTGTATGACATCCTCGTATTATGTATAAGTAACACACGTGGACGTAAAATGTGGAAGGTGTGGGGATTTATTAAATTCGAGGTAGAGAATGTAATTCCTTTAGTTTTGGAAATACTAGTTGCCGCCTGCCTTTATTCTTAGTGAGTTTGAGTCTTTCTTGTAAGCAAAGCTGCAAACTATTGTAAATTTTGCAGTTGTTTGATTCGCAATTTACGATAATGGTTCGGTTCATATTTAGTTAACTTTTTGGCAGTGGTTCGGTTTGCGGTTTGGATCAAGCAAATTTGGGAATTTATCATTTTATTTCATCATGAGCATTGTACAGCAATACTGTTATAATGAAGTGATGCTTAAATAAATGCAATGCACAATGTAATTATTACATTAATAGTAAATGAAATTTATAAACCTTAGAATTATTGATGCTCTGAATACGTGGAGTTTTAATTTATTCGGAAGAGTATAAAGTGGGTTTGAAGTAATCATTCATCCATTTTTATATTTAATTCACATTTTATAAGTTAATGTAATTTTTTACGATAACATGCGTCTTAAATGGAAAATTATATGTAACATACTTCAATTGAGCAATTGTAACGTAATCTTTACTTTAAAGTTCATTTCTTCATGGTCAATTATCAGTTATTATATTTATATTGAACGGTAATCGTTTTCCTGAAAATTATGGCGAATCAAAGTTTAATACATATTTGTTATTTGTATCAAAGTATTTAGCCGGTCGGAGTGGATTTCTACCTTCATAAACGGAAAGGCCAATCACGCGGAATAAGTAAGTCTCATTTTAAATAAACTTTAAGTTAATTTGAAGAATATATTTAGTATAGTGATAATACAATTTAAAGTGTGTCATTGATGTGCATTTGTGGTAGGCAAGAGGGCCGGTTAAGTAAGCTTTTCCCGGGCAGGAAAAAATTTCCAGTCCGCGCCTGATCATTGTCAAATCATTAAAAATTGTATGTTCTAAAACTTTTGTGTAAAATTCTTTTTCGTGAAACATTGTTACTCAGATGATGAATTATCTACACGGTGACGTCTCTCCTCCTCGAAAACTAGTGCTGATTCAGATGAGATGGGAAGTTGAAATTTGGCATGTAGGTCGTTCGATGTGCACAATTGGCGATGCAACCCTAAAATTATAAATATTTTTATTTATTTTGATGCTTGATGCTTAAACTATGCCGGTCATATGGCACACCGGACGAGGGGAGTTTACTCGTGGCATTTTTCAGTTTTTGTCAAATATCACTTCCTAAGGATTGTTTTCTGTTGTCATTAATGTTGCAGAGGATGTAAGTTTCTCCAGTCAGAAATATAGTTTTTAAACTACTGATCCGCAGTTTAATTCAATTACTATTTGTATAAATCCTTATCTAGGTTGCAAACACATAATAAAAAACGTTCATGTATATATTAAAAAAGGGAAATTAGCTCGATTTCATTAATGTGTAGTGAAATTTTTCGTTTTAACGTTAAACCTAAGGAAAAACGAAATTTAAATTCGAATGTAACGAAAAACTTAACGAAACATATGTTTTTTGTTTGCCATCACTGATTTTTTCCATTCGTAAGTTGTAAAAATTTTTAGATTGAGTACCCCCCTCTCGGTCAGTTTGGGGCCTCCCGAATGTTTTGCGCCTGGGGCCTTCAGATAGGTTAATCCGCCATTGGTAGTCTGAGCTAAGAAACTAGACGACGAAATATATTTTTCTCACTCGCATTTACATTTACATCAATACCCTGCAAGCCGCTAGGAGCGTTTGGCAGGGGGTGTCACAACACCAAGTGAAGTCTAGCTAATTCCTCTGCTGGATTGTCTTATCGCGTCTGGGAAAAAGGATCGGTAGTATTTCTCTGTTCTAGCGGTAATTTCGAGATATTTTCTCCTGCACTGTGATCTAACATTACGTTCACTAACACCGATGGCGACGACTATGCCGCGTACGTCTTCAACGAATTCGGAACTTTCAAATTTTTCAAATAGTTTCCTCTTGTATTCAATTCTTCTACTCTTCAACGTCTGCCATTTCAGATCCCTCAATATCTCTGATACACTCGCATCATACCGATATTCTCCCTTTACAAATCTAGCCGCTCTACGCTGAACCATTTCGAGCTCTCTAGTTAGGCCCTCCTCGAAAGGGTCCCAGACGGCGCAACAGTATTCCACGATGGGTCGTATTAGGTAAAAGTATGCGATTTCCTTCACATTCGAGGGGCATCCCCGCAGGACTCTAGAGGAAAGCCCTTGAATTCTGTTTGCTGATGCTATAACGGTTTTGATAAGTTCTCTACTAGACAAATTGCTACTGAGAGTTACTCCTAGGTATTTGTAGCTATTGACGTATTTTAGCTTTAGTTCAGATATTTGGTACGGGTAACGGTTGAAATTCTTGGAGCGCGTGAAGTTCATTGCGGCGCATTTCTTTATATTCAGATCGAGTTGCCAATCTTTACACCATTTCGTAATAGCCTGAAGGTCCTTTTGCAAATTCTCCTGATCGTGTATTGTGTTGATTTCTCCATACACAAGTGTGTCATGAGCGAAGAGTCTAACTTTACACTTTATATTATCCGCTAAATCATTTATATATATTAAGAATAACAGAGGTCCGATTACACTTCCCTGAGGCACGCCGGAAGTCACTTTGACGACGTCTGATGCAACTCCATCGAGGACTACTCTCTGGGTTCTACCGGAAAGAAACGAGGCGATCCAATTTACAATTTTCTCGTTAATTGAATAAGCCCTTAATTTTTGCACTATTTTCACGTGAGAAACGGTGTCGAAGGCTTTCCTAAAGTCTAAAAATACTGCATCAACTCCTATTCCTTTATCCGTTGCTTTCACAATATCTTGTGTGAGTAGAGCTAACTGAGTCTCGCATGACCGGCCTCTCCGGAAACCATGCTGGCTATTGTTAAGCGCTTCTTTGCTTTCGAGAAATCGCATTATTGAGCTACCGATAATGTGCTCAAAAACCTTACAGAAGATTGACGCACAGGTTATGTTATCCGTCCATCATAATTAGTTTTATCTCCATTATTTTGTTCTTCCGTTTTACAGTAGATTCAGAAAAACGACTGCGTTAAAACGATGTAATAACATTTTATCTTAGTAGGCCAATCGATATAAATTTTCCTATCAGCATCACATACACCTGTATCATATTTAAATAAAATGTGAAAAAAATAAACGGAAATTTCTGTTTCACATAAACTGTATTAGGCTGCAGGTGATTATAGTTACCGGCAAATTGAAATTGGCTATTCATGATGTGTTGACATTAAAACCGCGCATATGTATTGGAATTTATCATTCTTCCGTCGGACCTTAGATCGAAAATATATAAATAAAACAAAATAAAAAGAAGCATATTCTTTGATTCCTATATCGTGCGTTCTGCCCACCATCACATAACGAATGACATTCTACATATTCAAGGGCGGATATAGGCATCATCCTTGGGGGAGGATGGGTTAATCAAAGTTTAAAAAAACTAAAAATATTCTCAAAAGGAGACAAATTTTAATATGCGAAAGGAGACGGACAAAACTTTGTACAACAAAGTAAATGCAGTAAAAGGGTAACATGACTTTGATATGCTATTTTTTATTATTTCATAAATTTCTCTCGGTGTTCTGAAATCTTGGGAATAACCTCTTAACCCCCCTCTCCCTGAATCCGCCCTTGGTGATTATGAACTTCATAATTCCAAAGTTATTCTGCTAAGTGTCGCTCACTCAGCGGGATTTAGGAATTTTAAAAGTTGCATGATGATGAGTGAGAGTTTGTCGCAAGTAACTTTTTGAAGTTTGGAAATTTCAAGCTGCGCCTTCTGGTCTTAATCTCATGTTTCGGGCGAGTCCATTTTTCCGCCATTCGCGGAACATTAGGAGACAATTGTTACCCACATTAACTCAGCTGGGTACAACGCGGACGGACATACCTGCATAATGAAGCATGGAGGCCGTGTCAGCAGAAATTTGCGACGGAAGTGGAATGACCCACATGTTGACAGCAATTGCCCATGAAAAGGTTTATAAGCCACCGGCCGGAGGAGTACAGGTGTTCAGTGAAAAGTCCTTGACATTATTTGCACTTGGGCTCACTCCATAAGGAATGTGTTTAGACCGCCAAGACCTTTTCAGTAATTTTAGGGCTGCAAGCTTCTGGAACTCTTCTCTTTGAGTAAACGAGGTTTTTTGAGCTACCTGTTACGTTTAATGAGTGTTTTAAACGAATAAAATGTCGGTAAACTGGAACTGAATATTTTCCCTTTGCACGTGTAACCGTTTAAGCCCATTATGGGATAAAATAACCGGAAAATTTAGGTATAAGATCCATCCACCGTAACTTTAATTGCAGCTTAACCATCATGGACATTAAGTTGAAATGGCAGTAAACGGTTATTTTGAAAATAAATTGCACCTAATAGGAGCTAACTTTAATTGCAGATTAACCATCACAGATATTAAGTTGAAATGGCAGTAAACGGTTATTTTGAAAATAAATTGCACCTAATAGGAACTAAGGCAGATTTCGTAAAATTTCGTCATTAAAACTTTGGATGAAATTGAAATTTTGCCAAATTTTACGCGCAAAAACTTTAAACTCTCTTAACAGATTCGTCGTTTGCATCATCAAATCCTGAGATTAATTTCGCCAAGCATTACTGTGGCGTTGAGGAAAAATAAAATGTTTATATTTTAAGATAGTACTCTTATAACAATCTTAGACTTTTAAATTACTCAGGCAATTGCCATTATTGTTGATATTCGTCTGATTTGAAGATGACCTGCATTCCATGAATAAAATGATATTTAAATGTAGAAATAATTCTCTTCGATTTCGCGGAAGAAATTTTAGCATAATATTATTGGTTATGTTTCGTTACTTTTTATTTCGCCAGCAATTGACGGTTCTCCTGTGGTAAAAATGAATATATCGTGTTGAAATGTATTCGCAGTACAAATTTACTCTTCTATTATCCATGGTTACAGTACATAACGAACCGCTTTTTATTAATGAAATTAAGCGGGAACCGGTTACTTTCAACTCACGTGATTCTCGTATTATATATCTCACAAGTTCAAATGGTATAAATCCAGCTTTCAATTACAGTTAAGAGTTATATGTTATGCTATGTTCTATCCTAAGAAACATTTAAGCGCAACTTCATTGCGACAATTTAAATTAAAATTCTTTGAATTATTCGTGTTTTTTGCTCAAATCAAATTTCACTATTGTAAGACAAAAATATGAATGGCGAGAGCAAACAATTAGCATAAGTTTATTTTAATTGCAACATAGAATAAAACGATAAGAAATGTGATAATCGTGATAATATTGATAGGGAAGGAATGGATTCAAGAAGCAATGGAGAAGTTAGAAACTGTTAATGGATAATAAGAAACTAATAACTTAGATTCTAAATATACGATTAAAGATATTCCAGGATTTTCATAATAAGTCAGTAAACATTATTTTATAACGCCCTCGATTAATTGTTATATTTAAGAGAATAATTTTATGATGATAACATTTAGTGAAATTGTAATGATATAAAAGTTGTCTCCGATAGCTACATTGGTTACATTCCATATGCCAGTTTCCCTTGCGTTTTAGTTTCTTCTACTTTAATAATATGTTATATTGTGCACTAATTCGTGTTTCGAATAATGACTAAAAATAAGATAAGAAATTGGGTAATTTAAGAACTATCTAGAAATTATATTTAAGAGCACTAAAAATAAGGATAAAATGATACAGGGGGAATATTCAGGGTAAAATGTCTAGATAAGATATACAGTAGAATTATATAACGGCTCAAGAGATGTGGGGCGACCCCTGACACATGCAATAGTCTAAAGACATATTCTCACCAAACAGGTCCCGTAGGCGCTGGAAATCCTTACGAACACCAATTGGCGTAATGTTTAAACCGTTTGGAGCCTAATTACATGAGAAGAACGTATAGCTCCTATCTAAGGCTAAGTGGCGCGAGTCGGCCAACGTTCATCTCTTGAAATGCTTATTAAGATAAGTATTAATGGTGAATTATATGAAAAGATCGGGAAGGAAATAATGGTAATTTCAAATTTTGAATTAATGAAATTTACGTGTAATGTATGGAAGAGCGTTTCTGGAAGTAATAGTCTACTGAAAAATTCAACGAATAATGAAGCGTATTGAGAGGAAGAGGTATTGTCAGGGGTAATTCTTACATAATTTTTAATTATGAGAAATATTTAAATGTTCCCCTAATTCTTCTAAATTTTATAATAAAAATCTGTGAAATGCATTTTTAGAAATTTAAAAAAATAACAACTGTTCAAACCAGAATAGTATATCTCCAAAATGCTTTTAATCGACTTAATCGGAAAATTTGCCCGTCGGCGTAAAAAAAACCGCAATCATATAGATTTATTGGTGCTCCCAAGTTCAGTAAAACCCTTGAACAACATCGTAAAACCGATCTCCGGGAAAAAAATCCTAGACCCTTCCAAAAAAAACGGTTCAATCTTTTATCTGATTTATCAGATTCCCTGAATAATTTAGTAATGGAGGGAAGAGGACCCCTAAAAGCCGTCCTATGTGCATGTTCTCCATGTCGCTGCGGGCGTACCAGCAGGCCGCCGTGGTTTCATGGACGGGCCGAGGAAAATACGCAGGGAGGAGCGACTGAAATTATCGGTCCGGCCGCGGGGCGGCGCCTCTGCAGCACGTTTTACCCACGTCAACGTGCGGCAGCGAATGGGAAGGAATGTCGGTCGGACAAGGTGGTGCGGTGAGGGGGGTAGGCTAAAGGAGAGGGGGAAAGGGTGCTTGGATGAAATTGAAGGGGGTAATTAAGGGAAATACTCTTCCCCAGCGATGGATCTCATCCCCTTCCTCATTTCCCTCTCCAGACTGCAGATGTGGTCTACTGTCAAAACTCGTTGGACTAGCGCCAAAAGATGAGGTAACGTGTTCTTGTGTTTGCAAGCGCGGCAGAAGTTTACAAGGGAGCGAAAAGAGGACGTGTTGGGAGCGTGAAAAGGCTCGCGAGAGGTCACGTGAAGTGAAAAGTAAAGGGAATTGGATAAGGAGCGGCATTTAACACGCCCCTTACTTTGGGCGGGAAAACGTTTGACAGGCAAGGTTCCATTTAGTTTCGAGAAGGCGCGAAAAAAAATTCCCAGCCAGGAGACTGAATTGAATTTGATTATTTGTTCTTTTTCGACTGGCAAGAAATTCTCGCCGGGTTCGTGATCCTTGGCACTTTTAATTTTTATTTCATTATTTTTTTAAATATTTACGTAACGCTTAGGTTATTCGTTTCCCGATAATTATATAAACATATACGTACAACCTGGATCGGTTGTTCTTTCAATTTCTACATTTTTTATAGAAATCGCCTAAAATCTTGGATAACTACTTTTGCTCTAATCTTACTTAGTATTTAGCACGGTTTCCCGGTGTTGTTCAAAATTTTTCTTCATCTCTAACTTCACATTTGTGATCAGCCTTATGCACTCACGCATATACGTTAAATCTTCATCCTTTTACTCTTTTTATTTAACATCTATCTCAATCCTGAGATTAAGTAGGGGTGTTCTCTGTTGTGCCGTATTGAGGACATCTAGTGTGGTAAGGTTTAATGAGTTAGCCCTTTCTTCAACGTAAATACCCCAATTCGAGATTGGAGAATTAGACTGGCTTGATAACTTATTTCATGGGTGGGGAACCTCCGGCCCTCGGGCCGCATGTGGCCCCCGATAACGTTTGGTGTGTCCCGCGAAGAAGAGATGAAAAAGTGATTCGTAAAATTTAACACATAAATTAATATTTTATAATCCAAATAATGATAGTAAAGCATATAATACTGAAATTTTAATCCAAAATACTTTAGAATAGATTTTCACTTATTGTTAGATGATAGCTTATAATCTCTCACAATCAGTAATTTCAATTTAATTTAATCATAACCCCCAAAGCATTGGCAACTTCCAATACGTCCCGAAGGATTCGCCAACACTTATGCGGCCCGCCATGTAAATGTTTCCCATCTTTGGCTTAGTTGGTTAAAGCACTTACTCGGCAAGTGGGATACTCAGGTTCGATTCCTGGCCAAGTTCAGAATTTTTTCTATCTTTAACTTCACATTACTTTATCGCGGACCTTCAGAAGCGACCGAGACTTTAATAATAATAAATAAGCGTCTGTAATTACAACTTTTCATTGCCGCTATTCTATGAATTAGTGAAACAGACGGACATCCAAGTTTATATATTTTGTCCTGAAATGATCAAGTTTTTATTTTTGGTTCTGATTAAGACAGCGAGGTCTCAGTAACTAATTAAAAATAATAAAGTCAAGGTGCGAGCTGACATAATACAGTCGATGGCGCCTGAGGATTTTTCGCCAACGAAACACGGTAATTAATTTAAGAATTCTTACAAAATTTCCCGCGATCAAGTCGTGTCTAGAGATATAATTTCCTCGTGAGCTTGAGGATTTTTTCCAGCGAAAACGTTTCACAAGTATGTTATAAAACTTTATATTCCATTCATGCCCTGTACCGCTCCAATTACCTGCTTGAGAACTAGGTGGTTACATAGTGTTTAAGTATGAGGCAGCATCAGCATTAGCTCCGTTTAAAGGACACGTTTAACCCTGAAGCCGAGGCTTTACTTCCACCAGAGAGATAAACATAAATTAATTTCATAAACTAGGACGTGAAGACTGCAAAAATATTCTTTTGGCCAGTGTATCTGTCTGTGTATACGTGGTTTTGAGCGGCGGTTGTTTGCCTGTGTGTACGCTCGTGTTAATTTGTTGAATTAATTTTTTATATCAATATTAATTTTGTCATAAATGTAAAAATATCTCGCATCAGTTTAACTCATTTTTATCGCATCAACGGATAAAGTAATTTCATTAAGCGTCTTTTGGACGAAAGGAAAATGAGCAAACTGTCAAAATGGCAAGCGGCTCTTGGATAAAAAAATCAGTGATGTTGCTGATTTTTGCTGTTATTATTGTTTGTTTCTAACGTTGTAATATTTTCCGATATCGTTGTCTAAGTTTTTTTTGTTCTTGTCACATTTGTATTTGTTCTTGGTTTTGTTTTTATTGCCTATGTTTTTATTGATTTCACTGCTTTTTCGTTCATTTGACGCAATCTTTTTTGTCCTTCCGCTCATTTTGCTTCAACCAAAAAGACTGCAACCCAATTGACGGTTATTCTAATACTTTCTCTTTTCTTGTAGCTGATTATCTTTTATCTGGCCTTATTGGATAGAATTCCCTCTACGCCTTATACGAATAGAATGATTGATACAAATACGTATACACGCAGTCAACGAATACTGCCATGCAAATATTTCTTAAATAATCAGAATAAGGCTCTTAATAATTTTCAAGTCGTATTTTAACAGATATAAACCGAATTTTAAAAAATTTAATCCCTTAATTTAAATTAATTTTTTCATCGGTTTTTCAATGTTCTTTCATTTTGAATGCAAATTAGATGAGCTCGTGAGTTACGGTTCGAAATTATTGAAGAAATATTTTTCTTACTCCGGAGTAATTCAATAACAAATTTCTGTCAATATCATATAATGAGAATTTTAAAAAATGATAGGCTGAAAATAAATTCATCGCTTCGCTAAAGGCAAGAAGATAATCAATCATTAATGGCTCATTTACCAACGCGTCAAACAACGAGGTCAATTACGTCGTTGAGATGCGAGGTCGTAATTCCGACCGTCAGCATTCGATGACTTAGTGATGAGCTTAATGTCATTATCCCTCCATTAATAACATCTTATAGCGTTTTTTAAGCCGGGCTAATAAAATAGCAACCTGCAGAGTCTGTTCCCGGTGAAATATTCCTTATTCATTGTCAAAAAAAAACTTTAGCCATCAACCAACTCCACGCTAGTGTTGAGCTAACTTAGAAAGGGTTCTTAAGTACTTATGTACGGTATCGTTTTAAGGGTCTTTGGCTCAAGAGATTAGTGTGAGAACCCAGGAGGATTTTTGATGGACGCCCGACAAGTCTTTGGCATATTTAAAAAGTAGGCCTCCCGGTGCGTACTGTGCGCATGCGCAGTTTTCATTATCCCCTGTGGGTTTCCTTTGTGGTACTGGTGGGAGAGATTTAGCTACGTAAATAAGTTCTTTCCTTTGAATTAATAATCCTGAAAATTGAAAAAAAATGCGAATCGAGAAATCTGTCTATGTGGATTAAAACAGTTCGGAATTTTGCAGCGCAGTTTTATCTTAAAGCGACTAGCTCGCAACTTCAAATAATTCGTACTTTATCCCATCGGTGCGTTATTCGCCACAAAAGGCATCTTTGAAATGATAGGCAAGGGTTTAAAAAACAGAACATAAAGGCAAAAGGAACTATTTTCATATAAGATTGTTTTTTAACGTGCTCTTTATTCTACATGGACAAAAATTTTAATTCTTAAATTTGACCATACAGATGCGTCTTAGATGCAAATTTGTTAAACTATGAACTGCCACAATCTCATCAATTCGTACAGATATTTAAAATTATTATAATAACTCCAAAATCATGTCTGATAATTTGTGCTCATTTTACGTTTTACACTTTAATGTTATATTCTCTTTATGGCAGTGAACTAAATAATTATCATGCCCGCTTCTTTATTCATATGGGTGTGTATAATTCCATCGTTAATAGAAATGATAAGCAATATTTAAATAATTATTCTTATCATCGATATTTATACATCCCGACTTTCTTTGGACGGTGATATTGAGTAGTATAGTAGAAATATCGACATGCATTATCGTTGCATTTTTATGACTAATAAATCTATGATAAACTTTACCGCTCCTAGCCATTCCCCCGCGCATATTTTCAATCAAAATCTCAACATAAAATTCCACGAAACACTACGTCTTAGTAGCATGCTTTCTTGAAATACAGTACTTCTTGAAAAACACGGGACGACAAACCGAAGTCCAAACCTCTCGGCCAAATGAAGAACTTGATTTTCGTACTCCTCCTCCGAAGCTGTTATTAGTGCTTGATAGATACGTAAAGGCCTCTTCGAATGCTTCGCCATCTCTTCTTTTTTGTGCCTCATCACGCTTTTCGGAAGCTTTTCGAAGCATTGAGGAAAAAATGAAAAACGAAGGGGCGCCCGGACGTTAGAGAAGATGGATGTTACAGGCGACAGGGGAAGGAGGGGTAAAACAGATTAGAATGAATTCTGAGTAAGAGTGGCACTCCATGCGGTGAAGAGTTTTCTCGGCAGATGGCAGTAGGGAAGGATATTTTTTTTTACTTTCAGATAAGATGTTGGTAAGAGGGCGTTTGAAAAGGGATGTTGTGACGAATGATCTGAAGCGAAATACTCTTTGACGAGGGATTTATCATCCGTTTTAAAGAGCGTAATTTTAAAGGTGGGTTTCTCGGAAAGCGTTTAATACCAAAGCTCACGAATACTTATCGCATCTCGGCCGGGTTAGACTGGTAGGCAGTGCGCCTGCCTTCTAATCCAAAGGTCGCGGGTTCGAATCCCGCTTCGGGCATGGATGGTGTGATGTATGTTGATTTTCTCTAAGAGAATTTGACGGTGCAAAATAACCTTAGCAGTTGACGCACCTAAAAAACCTAATTACTACTACTACTTATCGCATCTCCAGGCACGGGTTTATCCTCCACTTGGATAAAGAAAATAAACCATTTTTACAAATAAACTTTTCATTCTTGATCCACATCCGTTAATTGCATTATTTAATTCATACTTTTCTGAGTATTTTATTTATTGATCATAGGCTGCTGTATACAGTTTAAATAAAAGAGATATTTAGCAAAAAAGTAGTAGTTATTTTAGATTGAATATAAATTGAGCAATTTCCCATCTCTACATTTGCTTAACTTTTTATGCGTGCTTACAGTAACTAAGGATTTAACAATGAACAGAAAAAGCTATTACACTTACTCTTAAGCAAAAAGAATTATCATCACGGAAAGAAACTGGGAAAACGTTTTATAAAATCTCACGTCTAAATTACGATACAAGGATAACCTTTCACTGTAGAAGTATATTCGCCAGATTGTCGGCAGAGCCAACAAAAAAAATGATTTTATGGGCAGAATAGTAAACAGAAAAATACAAGGAACTTGCTATTTATCATAAGTTAGACCACAGGTCGAATATACATCAGGTATATGGGATTCGTGTGAGAAAAGGTACATAATTGAGTTAGAAAGAGTACAGCGCAGGTAGCTATCTTTGTAATAGTAATGCATGACCATAAATAGAGCGTTGCCTCCCGACACTTGGTTAAGTCTTCTGGTGAGATATGTGTCGGAAAGTTTAGCAGAGGAAGTTATAGGAATGGTACTTAGGAAAACACAATCCTGACAATAAAATACGTGATATCCATAGTAAAACAGAGAAATATCGATATTAGTTATTTTCCGAGAACAATCAGATATCACAAAATAAGAGCTAAAACTGTGAGGAAAATTCTTTCGGGAGTTTGGAAGTGTTGCACCCTCTGCCTCTTATCACTTTAGCAAAGTGAAGAATAACATTAAGACGCAAAAATACCTTAATTTCAGTTACAAAACGGATTAAGATTTTTCGACGAAATTGGAAATTATAAAATGATGCTACATTCGGAATAACAGCCAAAATTCCCATCCGACGCCAAAGAAGTGTTCTTTCATTCTTCGCTTCTGCGAAAATTTCAGTCGTCTAACATTAACATTTTCCTCGAATTATACGTTTATTAGTCTTATTAATGAATTCATGCTCCACTTACTTAGTTGTATTTAGTCATGATGCATATAAAAATACAATATTAAGTGTATGAATAAATAATTTTCGTGGAAAATACTTTGTCTATTTTTATCTGTGTATTACTTTCCAACCAGGCAAATCTTCCTCTTTGCAGGATAAGGAAAGTTCCTTCTGTATTTCATTTGAGCAATAATTAAACGTTTACATTGAGAAATTTCGAACTGTAGGCGGAAAAATATGAACGGAATAAGAAACTTTGTGATGTTTTCTTCAAAATGGTTTATATCCAAAGATTGTAGGTCAATTCTTTCTTATTTTAATCTAAAAAAGAATGAAAGCCTGCACGTCGAAATGTCCCTTTTTACGTGTTACCTTATGGGAAATGAAAATTATCTTCTGGAGTCGAACCTGGGTCTTTGATCTCGAGTTCGATTCATTAGAACTTCTTGTTGTTATATCATAATGCTATCCTGAAAATTTCATCAAATTTGGTTCAGTCGTTTGCGAGATATTAAGCTTCAAAAAACACGACAAAGTGACATTGTGACACTGTCTTTTATATTATAAGATACATGATTAATTATAATAGTTGTGCACCATGAAATGTATATATTTACACATGGCTCATATTTATATTTACATATTACAACAGTACCACCTGGCCAGTTTGGTCTACATAACATAATTTATCAGTATTAATAATACTATATTCTAAGCTGAAATAGATATTTTATATTTATTTATTATAAAACAATACTTTTGGTACATAGTTATTTCATTTTTTATTCTTTTAATACGGAAATCCACAAACAAAAGACTTATTTATTAAATTATATCGGCCAAAGTCATACTTCTCTGCAGATGATAACAGTAAAATAAATTCAAAGTTTAATTACAAAATGTCGTTTGATATATTAATTTCTGTTACAACGTTAACGATATTTTTTATATTTTAATAGATAACTTTTTATTCCCTCCATTAACTCAAAATGCGCTGCACAAAAAATCTTTCTAGATGGAAGCAAGCTATATCCTTTTCATTAATGTTTCATTTGTCACTCGTAATCACCACTGCGTCTTGTATGCAATGCCACGCATTAATGAAGCTGACGTATAGTCTCATCAAATATAAAGTATTTGTTGTAGTGGCTAGCTAATGACGTGATGCCAAGGAAGACCCTTTGTCCTATCTCTATTTCCATTTGCTTTCTTCCGGCGGTACTCAAAATAAATCACGGCGTTATATTTCATTTTCGTAAACTCATTTCACTGCTATTATCACAATATACGTTTGACTCAACGAGTGGAATTTCTCGAGTCTGTGATTCCACGAAATTACTCTTCTTGCAAATGGCGGAAATAAATCTGCAGAAAGAATGGAAATTTTATGAGCGGCTGAACACGGTGTTTACTACATTCTTGATTGAGTCGCGCACAAGGGTAATGAAAAATTTAAGGTCTAGAGAAAGTTTCCTAATTTAATACTGTCTGAATTTTGACATTTATCAGAGGAAGTAATTTTCGGAGAAAATGTTACATTCTATAACTAAATTCGTCCCTAGCCGGCGAATCGGTCGTATTTGCAGTCAACGGAGACTTTTTCATTTAAAAATAGATTTGTGTGCATTATTTTTAGTGAGAATTTGATCGTCGCTATGTATGCACCAGTTTACACAAACTTAATGGTGGAATTAAAGCTTTATTTTTCGTTTAACATTGAAAATCGCTTATTATTTATTCCAATTTCATATTTTTCTGAACTTGATTAAAATTAAGAAGTGGTTAAAATTATTAATTTTGTTCAAATCTTGGTATATGTCTACAAGCAATGATAAGTAATTTAATATGCACTAGTAATTACTCCAAGCCCAATTTTTAAAAAATTCTGTTACGAATAATGGAAGAGTCTATAAATGAAACTCATTTTTCCCCGTACCCTTGACGCTCAGAAGATTATAGCTTGGATATTTTTAGTTAAACGTGATCTATCTTTAAACATTGTCATAACATTAGGATCCGCTATTATAGGCAGAAAATAACCCTTCCTCCAAAAGGATACTGACAATGCAGTTGGAACTAATCTGCAACCTCCATATAAAATCGTTTGTCTACTCCTCCCTTAAAATAAAGACAATTATCTATCCGCATCTTTCCGCTACGGGTTTCATTTTAGACTTTTCCTTGCCCTATAAAACTTTCACCTTAATCCTGAATATTAAACCAATTAATTTAATAATTAACGCCGACTTTGGCGCATGGTTCGCCCGTCCGTACGCATCAGACCCTGAGGCCGTGTAACGTTCTTCTCAGAAGATGATGAACTTGGCTGATTCATTTTTCAAAACACTTCCCGCAAGCTAATCAAGCGTGTATGCGTGCGTATGTGGACGTGGTTTTAAGGCGTGGAATGGAGGGGAGAGAACGCGTAACTAGTTTGAAGCGTCAGAATCCGCGAAACAGCTCCTCCAACTAGTTAAATATAACCTAACATTTTAAGGCCACCGTATGCCAAAACAAACGCCAGGAAAGACTAAGTTTAACTTCCCGACCGAACCAATTTGGGAATAGCGGAAGTGAGTTGAGTATACGCTCCAACCCTCATCAACACTGCGGCCCTGTGTGGTGTCCTTGACTTTTGTATTATGATATGCGTTCGGCGACGATTTGATGCGGAAAAATGAAAATCATCCCCGCGTTTATTTTACATATACAATGCATTAAGCTAGCTTATATTTGGAATAAAAACGCTTATTTATCAGTTTGTCTCTCCCAATTTATTGCCTTGCAACTTTTAAGTGGTTTTTTACGAATAATTTTCCTCTGCCTCAATAAATTGGGATTTATTGTCAGATATAGCTCCTCATAACATTGTTACATTATGGTTTTAATTAGACACACCATACTTAACTTGAAACATCGCGTTTAGCTAAATTTTAGCGTTTTTCTTTTCATTTTTAATCCGCTTGCGTGTCACGCGCTAACACCTACACGAAATCAGATAGAGACTTCATTTTATCGCTGACCGATTTAGCATTCAGTCTCTTTGTGCACCTCATAAACCCTTTCCTTTTCTCCTTTCCACCTTAGGATTAGTTCTTGTGTGAGTGAGTGAGTGTATGAGCGATTGACATCAGGTCCCTGGCGTGGATTAGTACCCCTGTAAACCTTTTTTTCTTTACTTGCCCACTTTTTAATCTTAACTGTTTGTATTGTCTCTAAATATTCGCCTTGTATGGTTAAGGAGTTTTACTTAATTTTGAAATATCCATCTCGCCGTCGTCTCCAACCCTCCTTAATTATTTTAATTCTAACAACTAAGTAAGATTCTTAATATTACGGGTTTTTAAGTGAATTTCAATTTAATATTAGCAATATTGAATTATACAGGGTGTACATAAAATAATGTACAATATTAAACATCCATAACTCGTAAACCAATGACTTTATTTGCATTCTGTTTTCTGCAAATGATTTACAAAAGTTGGGAGTTTTGTTACAAAATTTCCACATGCGAACCTTTTTTTGCTCGGACAATGTCCAACCGATAATCGATTTCTACCCATGTGCGTTCAAGCATATCTGGTGTGATTGTGGAAATGACATCTGCGATTCTGTTACGCAAGTCCTGAAGATCCGTAACGGGCGTTCCGTAAACAGTGTCTTTCACATAGCCCACATAAAAAAGCCCAGTGGGGTCAAATCTAGGCACCGTGGTGGCCAAGCGATTGGCCCATCCCGACCAATCCAACGTCCAGGGAAATGTCTATCAAGCACTTTGTGAATGGTTGAGTGTGGAATCTGCAGTTCTCTTGATGCACGACGAGTTGATTTCCTGGGACTGCGATGGAAAGCTTCCCGTATCGCCTCAACGTGCGTTTCAGGTACAGAGGGTCTTCCCTACACTGCCTGTTTCCATAAACCGGTGATACCACTGTTTAATATCACGTCTGGAAGGTGCATTTCGTCCACCGTACACCCTTCTGAATTTTCGTTGCACTTGTGTGGTGGATTTTGTCTCTATAAACCACTCGACACATTCAGCCTTTTCCTGCAAGGTCGCCATTTTCAAAAAAGTGAATATCGGTGCGGGCGCATGACATTCAACACCATCTGTTGCCAACATGCAAAAACTCCCAACTTTTGTAAATCATTTTCAGAAGACAGAATGAAAATATAGTCCGTGATTTACGAGTTATTGATGTTTAATTTTGTGACATTATTTTATGTACAACTGCATATAACACTTTTTTAAATTTGAATTAATCATTATTGATGCCAATGAAATGTCCTTAAATTGAGTAGAAAAAAGTAAAATATTATATACAATAATAGAGGAAATTTATTTTTTTAATGGATACATCAAATTAACTGTCATCCAAAAATCTCAAAGTAAAGGGTTTCTGTTAAATTCCACTCATGCAGGCATAAGCTGAATGCTTTCCATAATCGAAAAACACTTTTGAATAGTCCTCCTTAACATCCGCTTTCTTTTCAACAAAATCTTAACTACCTCAGACGAATCCTAAAGGAAATTGTATGGTCATTCATCTCAAAAACTCTTATTACAATCATACAACCATAGAGTGAATTTCGTTTTGAGAAACAAGGGATTGTAAGCTCAACTATGATGCATTTTATAAACTGCCATACTCTTTTGCACACGTGTGTATCTCCATCTGTTGCATCTTTTAACTTTCCCACTTTACTCTCCGATTCCCTTATTCTATAATATTTTATCACATTCATATCCACATATATATTCTATTTTCCGTGTATATTCCACATCTCCCCCTCAATCCAGCTCCTGCTCAATTTTTCCTCCCTTACCTTTCGCTCTGACTTACTCTCTCCCTATTTGTATTTCTTTCTCATTTAAATGACGCACTTCTTCGCATTCCTTCTTTCATTCTCTAATCAATTCCTCTCTCTCTGTCTCTATTCGCTCAAACTATTCGTCGTCCTTATAGAGTATTTACTCTTAATCTTCCGCCTCACAAATGACCCTGAGTTCTACGAGAATCCTTTCACGTTATTTCCACATCCATGCGAATATATTTAAATTCTGAATAAATGAATATTAAGGATCCCTTTATTCTCTTTTCTCTCTATCACTTATCACCCTATTATTCTCTTAGCGCTCTCTTTGTTTCTTTGTAACTCCTTACCCTCTCTCCTCCAACCCTTTTTACTTTCTCCATACGTAGTAATGGGAAAGTAATGTGATCACGAAAAAAATCGACTTCGAGATTTCAACGGAAATACAGGTTTTGAGGTCCCTAGAACACGTTTAGACTATTTTCGGAATGATGTCTGTGTGTGTGCGCGCGCGCGTGTATGTGATTGAGGGTGCTCTAACTCAAAAAGTACTTGCCATATCGTTACCAAACTTCATATATAACACTTTAGCATGAGCACAAAGATCTGATTAGTTTTTGGACAATAACGGTTAATCGGAAGTCGAGCTTGATTCGAAACCCGATTCGGTTTTTGCGATATTTCTCCGTTAAAACATCATTATTGTATATACAATTTTATACGAATATTATAGATAATGTAATTTCCTACAACTTTCATTTGAAACAATTTTCCATAGCAGTTATTGTTTAGGAATTATTTATAAATAATCGGTTTCCGTCAAATATCTCCTTAAAAACGTCGTTATTGGTAATCTTCGTGAGGACCAAAGTTGTAGAGAATAATATTTCTTCCAGGTTTTGTTTGAAACAAATTTTCGTAGAACCATCTATTTCGGAGATATTCAACTTTTTCGTAATTTCCAGTATACGTATTCAAAATATAATTTACGGCAATAAGGACGACTGTATTCTTTTACCATACGAAATAATAATTTTGCCTTATAATGCTATTCATAATAATTTAAATATCTATACCCCAAATATGGAGAAAGTCATGTGTTGGCCACAGATTTTTTCTTTCTACTTTCTCTCTCAGTACATAGGATTTACATATCTTCCCATAATATCCCCATTCGCATTTTTCCGAGACTTTGGTTTTTCCCGAGTTTGAAAAGTGAAGAAAAAGGTCGAGGATGCGTAGAAGGGGGGGGAGAGAGGAATGAGAGCGGTTTCCGGGGAGGTTTTTTGGAGGAAACCCCCTCGAGGGAGGAAGGTGTGGAGAGAGAGAGAGAGAGAGAGAGGTGGAAGGAAAGAAGCCCGCTCTCGTGTAGACTAGACGGCAAATGGAATCCAATTACGCAAATCCGATCGTCCATGGGGCGTGTGGAAATGGTTCAGGGATGTGAGAAAGGAAGTGGGCGTAGAAGAGAGGGGGTAAGAAAGGGGAGAGCGCGGAGGAAGAGAGGGAGAGTGAGAGTGGAGGAGCGACTGAGAGAAGGGGAGGCGCAGGTGAGAGAGGTTTGGATGGGAAATATGAAACGGCTGAAGAAAGACTTAAGGGTATGCGCGCGCAATATGGGGTTTTGAAAAAGGATAGAGATGGTGTAGAGGGAAAAAGTTGGTCGGTCATGTTGGATAGGAGAAAGGAATAAAGGTTTTTGGAGGAAAGTACGGCGAAGTTGTTTTGATCAAATGATCATAAATTTGCGTCAGTGTCACCCGCCGAAAAGTTTCCGCGCAAGTCGGAGCAACGGTGCCATAAATATTCATGCAACCTCGTCTCGTCGATTTAAAAAGTCGTTCAATCTCTTTTAATTCTATCCGCCAAACGATTTTGCCTTTCGGATTTTTGTAATTATGGCAATGTTTCTTTAAAAAAATTCCGTTTAATAGGTGTTTTAATCGCATTTCCTGCGCTTCTTACGTGCATTTTAATGCAAAGGAGGAATTATTGCCCAGCAAGCAGAGATATTGCAGTTAATTGCGGTGTATAAGTTATTTTATTTGTTGATATTTTAAATTCAGCCATATCAAAGGTTAATTAAGGTGGTGTTAGGTCAGAGGTGAGAAAACTACGGCTCACGGGTCATATCAAGCCTGCGAGAGCACTTAACACGGTCCGCGATGTCATTACGAAAGCGATCAATGAAATGTAACACAATTTCGTTTGTTTTTGTTAAAATTTATGCCGGAAAATCTTTTTGGTGAATATTAGACGATAAAATATTATTAATTATCAATTTTCACTGATAGAAATCTTCGCACTCTTACAAGTAACTTCCGATGTGGATCCTAATGAATTTTTATCTGTTAATGCGGCCCACCTAAGCAACCGCTACGGCTATTGCCCGTCTCGTCAAAAATGTTCCCATCCCTGTGTAAGGCTCACCTCAAACTGTACCATTGATCCACTATATGTCCACTAAACAATTTTATTGGACAGTTTCAGCGAAACAATGAATATTACATCCACATTTTTGAGGTTTTGTTGTTAATTCTATAACCCATTGGATCCCAGCATTTAAAGAATTTACTATAGTTTCGTGGCACCACCATATTGTAACAAATATTTAATATTTATACATACGCCTATCGGAACGTTTAGACGCATCCATTTGTAGGTACTAAACCATAGACAATTTATTATAGGAAATGCTATCGCCCTAATTGATCTATCGACATTTTCAAATAGTTGATTCATTTACTTAAAAATGTTTTTCACAACACCACTAAAAACCAACCACGGTAATCCGATGTGCCGCTGCACCCAGTTTTTTTTTTTTTAAACTGTTACAACATGAATGAAAATATATTTTTTAAATTGTATTTCTCGCCTTTTAAGCACGATGAAATAATTCTGTCAAAGTAAAAACATACACTAAATTAGAAAAAGCAAAAAGACTTTATTAAATGTCAAAAAGAAGGTTTTATAACCTTGATCGCGGATAGGTAATCACATAATGCCTTTAAAACAACACGGATCTGTACGAATGAAAGGTCAGGAGGTGTGGGCGATTGGGGTGAAACGATTCTGAAGGATAGAGCAAGGGAAACGTGTGGAATGTAATTGAAGGATTGGTGAAAGTTGGAGGCGGTTTCGGGCGGCATGAGAGGAAATAGGAAAGGTTTTTTTTGGAAAGGAAAGGAGGGGGCGTAGGTGTGGGATGTCGAAGTTTCGGAATACCTCCGAAATGGAATCGATAGCTGGAGAACCAAACCACCGCGGTGCACCCGTTCAAATGGCTGCAAATCCGACAAAACCAAGAAGCGCTTAACGTTAACTTAGCGATATTCGCGAGCAACGTAGATACAGGTAACGAGATACCTGTTAATTTGTTATTTAAGTTTCTCAATCGGTAAATTCTCTACGTATTTTATAAATGCATTTTTATCATACCTATTTCTTTAAATTCCGTTAAAATTTAATGACGTTTTCTTTGTTGTCAATTTCATTTGTTAATTGCATATTTCATTTTTATCCCTATCAAATGCTCTCATTGCGCGCTTATTGATGTGTCGTCCTATTCTAGATCAGACAGGAAATTAAGCAGGAAAATGTAGCAGCTTTCATTTTTATATATAAGATTACGATCCATTTTCTGGAATTGTTCCTGCTTTGAAACTAGTTTTGACATTCGTAGCAATATAATCCTTTTTTATGTTAGTTACGACATAAAAATAACTTGCATTGGTTATTATATATAACCGAATTTGAATGTTATATCTTCAAACATGTAATGGAATAAATTTACATCAAGCCCTTAAACGTGATTTGTAAAGAAAATATGTGAATACCTTAAAGGCAAAGATAAAGAATTCGGAGATTGAAATATGCACCGCAGTAATAATGCATATGACCATAGAAGTTAAGTATTGTTACCAATATTCAATTTGTGTTTAGGTATACCTATATAAATCCTAATACCTGAAGCAGAAGAATTTGCCGGTGGCCATTCCCCGTCTCGAATAATATCCCTGGGAGAATTCGAGTGTTATGTTTTGAGATGGGAATGGAAAGAGGCATTTGGATAACACTTTGTGCGTCCGCAAAACTTTCCATGAGACTTTTCCAATTTAAGGTAGTATCTCCCATCCCAGCAATGGTAAGGGTAAATTGTGGGGAGGCGAAATATTTCTCACATACCTTTGCGGTGAAATGCCATCCCAGGGTGTTAAAACTTTTTTTTGGCAACTGTTGAAATCGAATTTCTAGATAACCTTTTAATAATCAGAGAGGATATTCGTTAGAGTGAAATCTTTAATACGAATAAAGTTAAAATATGGTTGGCATAATTCCGCAGAACGGCCACGCTAAAGAGTTCATTGGCGAATTCAAGCGATTGTGATCATTTCGACCGAGTATGCGTTGTGGTGAGTGGAATCCGATTCTGATTTTAATGACAATACCACACTTAACGACCTCGTTGACATTTCGATACTTTGGGAACCTTTAAAATTCCTCCTAATCAGACGATACTGAAGTTATTTTGTGATTTGTTTTACCGAAATTATTTTTACGAATATTATCATCTAAAAAATAAAATCCTGATTTTATTGCATTTCTATAGTATAATCATTCAATTCAATGATGAATGGTGCCATCCAATGCTTTTTTCATTATTCGCAAACCGCATTAAAATTCAATGAAATGCTCTAGATAAGTATTGCACAATTCGAGTCATTGTCTTTTTCTTTAATTCAACTTTTTATCGTAATCACAAAACCGTTTCGAAGGAATTATAAGTGATCCATTAATTGACAGATATACATATTGCAGTTCAGTTTGGTTTTTTACCAAATGAAAAAATAAAGATGTAGGAAAACTCAGGAATTATGGTGGATGAGATTAAAATATAAAGACAAAAAAGAAAATGATGCGTAAATATAAATGCTCATGTAAATAAGTATATGTGTTCATTTTGGATTGACCGTACCAGCCCATTTAAATGTTTAGAAAGGCAATTTATAAACAAGCATAAGTTCAAGCTCAAATACATTCTACAATATTCGATAAATATAGTTAAAAAGAGAATGTATTCATCGATTGATAAAGCGGGATTTTAAATAAGAGAGAGCGAGAGAGGAATACTCGGAAAGCGTGAGTAGCGATACAAAGAAAAATAAAAGGTGTGACTCCTCCTACGCACCTACACATCGACTTGAATTTATAGGTTTGAGAAAGAACAGGAAGCTTAGGGCTTAGGAGAATAAGGAAAGGAGTAAGAAGAGATTTGGGAGTACAACGTATGTGGTATGAGGGAAGGAGATAAGGAGGAGGAGAAGGAAAACGAAGAAAGAGGAATGAAAAAGGGAGGGAAAAAAGTAGAGGGAGGAGACACGTAAAAAAAATAGTGGCTTTGGGCGTGAGATGGAGCTAAAGACTAAGTCGGACGGAGTAAATGGACGTCCGGGATGGAAGAGAGAGGAAAAAATCGTGGTTTTGATGATTGAGGTTGGGATGAGAGGATAAATTGAAGGTGGGTTGGAGTGGAGAGGGTCTATGTGGGTTAGGGTGGGTTCAGGATATAGGGATGAGAGTTGCGGTAGTGGTAAAAGTGGTAGGGTAAGATTTTAGGGGGTGAGAGGATAAAGATATGGGTGGGTGTTGGTGGTATTGAGGGGTATGGGTTGGAGAAGGCTTTCGCTAGATGTCGTATAAGGGTTTGGCTATGGTTAGGGGTGGGGTAGAGTTTTGGGAATTGCGTCGTCAGATGGGCAGAAAGGCATTAGTAAGAAGAGTGTGAAAGAGGAGGGGAGATAAAGGTCCTTGGATTCGGAGTGGGTAAAGGTGGCTCTTAAAGGGATCGTGAGGGTGGGAGTAAGGAGATAAGAGCGTAAGGAATGACCTCATAGGTCATCGCGTAAGGCCATCGGGAGCGGTATTTGTTGGGGGTGCGCTTCTCTGAACCCCAGGAGATCGCGAAGGAGGAGAGAAAGGTGCAGTCCATGTTGATTTAAGGGCTCTACGAACCCCTGCCCAAAGGACCGCGGTTTTTTTTATTCCTTCTGCTGAGGAAAAAAAATGGCGAGGAGGGAAGCGTCTTTGTGAAACTTTGCTTTTGCAGATGAACCGATAAATGGCACGTATGCAGGAATAGCGATGTCGTCACCACAACAAGGAATTTTTAAGAATGGATTTTGAAAGCACAATCTCGCTTGTTTAATTAAAATTGATTATTTTTTCGTTGTCAACTCTTACTCATTTTTGAAATTTATTTGGAATAATAATGTGCTGCTGTCTGGTTGATGTGAGGTTTACGATTTCATCAAAAATGATGCTGTTAGCGCTAGTTATGTCATTTAGTCGAACGGTTGAGTTTGAAATATTTGTAAACTTTTTCATCGCAAAATAAAATAACAAATCTTCATACTTACTGCCACATTTTGACAACGCCTTGAAATGTGTGAATATAGTATTGTTTGCGATGCTTTGGATAATTTGAGAAATTTTCCGCCTTAAAAATGGAATAAAATTGGTCGTAATCTTCATTTTCTCGTATATTTACCGTTTTAGTTAACTTTGAAAATAATATTCCAAAAATTTCGTACTTTGTAGGTAAAATTTTTAGTAGTATTAGGTAATTCCGAAGGAGCGTAGTTCCCTTTCTAGCAACTAAATTAAGATATATTTGGGTTGCATAAAATTCAGAATATAATGTTAAACTACCCTGCGAACATGTACGGTATGCTGACTTTTAGAATAAAAATAAAATTCTTATCAATAAAAGTTTATATTTGCTCTATTTTTACTTAATCTTTGCCGAAATGGTTCAAACGAGCACAAGCTATACCAATATTAAAGTGTATCGACATCAAAGCAAAGGTACAGGAATTGATGAAAAATAGTAAGTTTTACCCACACAAAGCGGTAAAGGCTCGAGCGAACCGTGGACAGCAGAAGTTTAGGAGATGTGAAATAAGCCGGTCTTGACACGGATCTCCTTAAAAGAAAATCGGGAAAAGGGATGGAAGACATTCCTGACGTACGTAAACAATTGACTGTACATGACCTAGCGGTAGTTTCTTTTTTCCGCCTGATGAGTAATATACTGCGGATTTTTATTCTCTGTCTCTATAATTCAGCCATTTTGAAATTACTTATTTTGGATGGATATTGTTTTCATTGTTGTGTTTTCTAGCAAAATGAAATGTGATTTAAAATTTGTTAATCCACACGTATGACTCTTTGAATTGGCCACACAGTTTTGGACTTTGCATCTTAATTCAGTTGTGCTATCCTTTCGAATAATTTGTCGCTCAGCAGCATCATACTCATTTTTTTATTTGAAATTATATTTGACTAGGAGATGACAGGTAAATGATTATTCTTGAATTAATTTTTTATTTTTATCAAATGAAGGATCGTTTCGCCAATCTCTCGGAAAGTTTATCTTCGACGCGGTGAAATTCCTTGCGATCGATATTTCCCAGTCGCAATGCCATTTCGTTTAGTGCCGAACCGAAAATCTCAAAATCCCTGGTACGATTTTTTTATTTACTTGTAATATTATTCAGTGCCAACTTCGAATTATTTTATATAGAAAGAGGCACCCTTCGGGTCGCCCGTCTCCTAGCCACTCCTCTTGAATTTCCTCTCCTACGCCACTCATTCTTTTGTGTGGAATTCGTGACTTTGCATTGCTTTCCAAATTTCTCGTAGTTTCCAGTCCGAAGGTTCTTCTGCGAAATACAAAGTAATATTTTTCCAATATATGATCAAACAAACGCCGATTCATCACATAACTCCTCTTTCTGATTTTTTAAATCTTCATTGTGCCATAGGTGAACATATTATAATTTTAAAATGATACTGCCATTTCAGCAAGATTATATTCATTGTTGGGTCGATTTAGGTGAGATAACAATGTTGAGACAAATAATAAAACTAGCGTTTTTATGTCTTCGCAAAACTAATATCATAAATCTTTACTCTTGAACTCCTTGTTAATAACATTAGTTAAAAAATAAAACGCCAGCGTGACTTCACCAGTCCAACTCGCTACACGAAAGATCAAATTCGAATCCGATTTGATTGACCCGACAAAACAAATAATGATTTAGCATATGAGAATCGCAAATGCATTGTCTTAGTTTATGTTGTGCTATCTCGATTAAAATAAATTAGAATATAAATGCAAGTACACATTCTTGGTGTAAAATTATAAGTTTTAAACTTATAATCGGAAGAATATTTCGGTGCTAATATTAGATGATATTTATTTCTATCAGAAGCAGCTGTTCCATAACTGTTTCTTTTGCTCATTATTATATGTTAGAACTTCCTATTTCAATTCTGGAGTTACCGCCATAGATGCATTGTCAGATACCTACACTACATAAATATATAATTCATTTCTTTTCCAAAAATTCTTCCAACGTCCTCAATCGTAGTAGCCATCTTTCGATAACAATTAATTAGATTTACCTCTTGTAAAATAATGAAAAATAATCGTATGTTATGCTACGAAGGTGGTTATTCTTTGCTAATGCATTGAAAGAAATCAAAATTCCTCCTGAATATGCAAGTATATGTTTCCGTTTAATCACTTGAGAAACTATAATGTCGGTTTAGAGAATAAATCGTTTGACAACAAAGGTTTATACGTTTCTAATTAATACTTTTAAAAGTATATTTAAGTATTTTAAGTATATTTACGCTAGTGTAAAGACTCATATTTGACCACATATTTGAAAATACAAATGTCGCTATGATTTTAAATTCGTCTTTAGCGTAACAGCGTAATCATAATTACTCTGCCCGTATTGCTTTCATGTTTTCTCCTAATAAAAAGAATAATTTTCTGCCTATCCTGTAGCATATGTTTCTGGATACAAATCCAAGGCTTCTGAAGTAATGAATATTTAATGAGGCATCTGGAGAAATTCTCTTCCAGGATATATATATCTGCCCACGGAAAAATACGAACCATAGATTTTCTGGAATACAATTGGAAGCGATAAATGGCGGAATATTCGGCTATTCAGAACGCGATTTAAGGGATGCGAAGGAATTACTGGCTAATAATTTAGGACATAAAATAATACGGTCGATGACTTCTGCTTCGAATATTTGCACGCTTTTATAAGAGAATCGGAGATCGTGTGAATGGGTGGCAGGGATTCGGAAACAATCGGAGAATGGATAGTGGCAACGGTATGGTTTTGACAGTTTTGCGTTCCGCAGTAGAGAAATGAATGTTAAATTGTGGTCGCATTGTATACTGCTTAAGTGCATTTTGAAGAAACTCACAGTTACAATTTCTTAATTATTGATTACATTACTATATGCCATATGATTATATTACAAAATGTATAGAGAACTTTTATCTTACAATTCTAAATATATCTCTTTGTCAATAAATAAAACTTTCATATTACATCAGCAAATGAAACTCCCATTTTCATGTTAATGTTATGAGAATATTTGCTCTTTCAAACTATTGGTTTTGTAGAATTTTTAGAAACCTGAAGGTATTTAAGGTTATATCACTCCGATAATACCTTTCAAACATGCATGTCCCACAAAAAAGTATTTCGCGGGTCTATGACTTGGACTAATAGATTAAAAGCTTTCGTGATGTGTGCGATTTGTTTAAGATTAAAATTATCCGGATGAAGAATGATAAATTTTATTCTCAGAAAGGATATTTTTTTACATATAAAAATGGGATACTTGCGAAATGCCAAAGAAGATATATGGTACGAATTAAACAATTTCAACTGGGAAAATTCGGGTTTTATGGACTATTTTGAGGAAAAGGTAGTTGTAAGGTGATGTAAAAGATTTATATGGCGAAATGAGAGTAAAGGCATAAATAAAATCTTATAGCATGGGTAATATTTATGAGAACCTGAGGATTATTCACACGCTTCGCTGTACAAAATTCACAGCAGATGCAAAGGTATTTCATCACACTTTTGAAAAGCCATTTTTATAGCAAAAATACATATTAATGGACTTTCATGTCAGAGATCCGACGAAAAACGATCGCTAAATAAGTTATATAGCTTGATAATTGACCATGCCGTAGCAAAAGGCGAATGAAAAAACTTTTCGACGCCATTCCGAAAATTAACCCTCGGCAAAGTGTGGCGGCCGAATCGATTTGAATATACTACTCAATTCCATGAGGGGAAACCAGGTCATGACGCGGTTATTAGATTGGACGTAATATTCGGAGGAAAAAATAATAGTGACCTTTCGTTTCAAATGCCGCCAACTTGAAAAAAAGGAAAATATTTTAAATAAAAAGTATGTGGAAATTTTCAATTTTTTTCGTTTCCTTCCAACTGGATTTTTATTCCCTCCGAATCTTTGAAAACGGATTCTGAATTGGACTCGCACACTAAAATCCATTTTATCGCAGGAGAAGATAAAAAGAAAAGCGAGTGCTTTTGAATGTTTTTTGGACATCGACATGCCCCTCTTTCCAAAAAGCAATAAAACTTTTTAATACTTCTCGACTCTCTCTCTCTCTTTCCCTCTCCCTTATCCACCAATCAAGAAACTTTTACTCGCGAAATTTACCCTGGAACCTCTAAAACCGTTCCCACACCTAAAAAACGCATCTGACGGCTTTAAGTCTGGTGAATGAGGTGCCGGGTTTTACTTGAGGGAGAAGGTTTCCATTATAAGGGATTTGGAATTGGTAACCTCTTGAAAATGAGCCCTTGATGAGTATTCTGGAGGGTTTTTAGCGGGACTTGTCCGTGGGTTGGGGGTTTTTGAATGGTGGGAGGAAGTAGTTGTTGGAGAGGAAAAGAAATTGGTGTGTAATCACTGAGAGACTCGGGTTCTAAATTAAAGCTTTCCATCCTCAAAAAAAGGTTAATGTTTCGGGAGACGAGGGAGGAAGAGTCGAGTGGTGTTTCTCCAGGCAAAAATGTGGTTTTCTTTGATCCTTTCGTATATATATTTTTTTCTTTCGGCGGGTGGGTTTACTGTTTAAGAGCCGCCTTAATCGATTCGGTTAGACTCGGAATAAATTCGTTTGATTCTTTCCCTAATAACCATTTACGGCATTTCCCCGGGCGGATTTTTTAAATACGATATGAATTTTTAATTCTCTTTTGTCTACGCAACATGAAATTTCGGATTTTTTTTTCAGCCTTATCTGAAGGAGGATTCCTCCTGTTTTGGAGGAAGCTTAACAACTTACCATTTTGTTTAATGTTTGTATGATCCCAGGAATATCAGTAAATGAATAATTTTTGTTCGCTGCCATGCGCAATATTCTTGATACGAGTGGTTTTCTCTCAATTTTCCTTTGTTTCTCACCAGTTTTCCTTGGTATAAATTTTCCTTTTTAATAAATGTACCAGTTTAGGTACAAAAGTTGTTGTAGTGTTAGTTAATTATTACAATAGACATTCCTTTATTGCCAAACTGTTTGCACTGTATTCTTCTTTACTATTTCTATTCATTTTTTTACATATCTTAATCACTTAATCCTCATTCGCTACGTTTTTTACGACCTTATCAAAAGTATCGCTGATAAAGTAACAGTCAATTTGAACTCACCGTTGCAGGCCCGCGCCGAGTATATTTGCCGCCCGGGTGCAATCAGTTTATGCCGCCCCTTACGGACTTATAAAAGCACCGTGGCCCAGATTATTTTTCAATTTTTAGATTAAAAGTTGCATTTAACTTAAGAAAAAAATTGTGCAAAACATATTTCGCAAACTTTTTCGTTTCGATGTAGTATTCCGTAAAATGTACTTTATTTTAGAAAGAGGTCTATCACATGAGTTTACAAACAGCGGATGGTAAAGGACTGTCGGTTACGCTCTTTGACCCACCATCATGCCAAGTTTCAGCTTTCTGGCACATCTTGAAGTGTCCTCCGTTGGTCACGCGGTGAGCTCTACGCTCACTACGAAAATGATCATATTACATTGTATCCTGCACGAATCCCGACCTTATGTTGCCATCTACCTTCTTATCTGAGCTCCAAGAAAAGGGCACCATGTTTTCCCAGAGATATTTTTAAATTACTGGTCGCTAAGTTAGGCTCCGTTTGTAAATTGTCGCCCCTAATACGTTGCCGTCCGGGTGCGATGCACCCCTTGCACCCATAGGCCCTGCACCGTTGTATTAGTTGTATGCATATGCTACCTACCAACCTACACAGGGGGGGCAGCAAAAAAATGGTTTGATAGCCACAATCAGTGCCGTAACTAGGGTATGGCGAAGGTGGCATGTGCCATAGGCGCCGCTTGCAAAAGGCGCCAAACGTTCCTGCAAAAAGTGCGAAAAGTTCATTTTCCCATAAATAAGTGTTATTTTAACACTCAAAAGTTGCTTTGTTTATAATAAAAACGCTATCATTCTTTATGAAAACGAAGAAAAAATTATATCCTACATAACCGAGGCGTTCTCTAAAATTTTGACATAGGCGCCATATCGCCTAGGTACGTCTGGCCACAATACTCATTCTCCTTGAAAGCTACTTTTAATAGCACCTTCCTGAAATTTCTTCCAAAATCTATCAACGTAATTTTTTCTACAACTTCGACATAAAGGAGGAGTTGACGCGGTCGTTGGCGATAAGAATATACGATCATTTTACGCTGTCTTGATTAGCAAGGGTAGGATAAATGTCGAATGAGTTTTCATCATACACGTCCATTAGAAAACATCTAAGCTCTAGGGATTTCAGTTTCAACGATGGATATAAGTATAAGCAATTGTTTTCAATGCATTTTTGAACAAGAAATTAAACTAAAATAATTATTTGTTCCCATGGTGAAAAAGGCTGTAAAAATCCAGATCCTACTGATACTACGTATTCCCTGATTTCATTAATCATAGTGGTGTTATAAGACTTGTTTTCCCTTCTCAGATTCGGATAATAAATTAACATGGTGACTGCCGAAATAAGTAATATCATTTAATGTTACGATTATCAATGCATTTTGACTACAGTTGGTCAACAGCGTGTTGATGTAGTTATCGTAATTTACAGGCGAATATTATTTCACTTTATCATTTGTTTATGAAAATTTCGCTTCATTATATCAGTTTCATACCATAGTTTTCGATAACTTTTGTGAATGGGACTGTAATTTTAATTCGAATTTCAGTCGCTTCATGCTGAAAATAAAAGTTATAATTGCAGCTTAAAATTTTCATTAGAAACCCAAATGATCGTATTTTTTTTTTAGCCTAACCCAATGTGGGAATCGGTGAATACACAAGATATAATGAAAATTAATATTGTAATCATTAAATCTCCGCTCAATTTAGTTAACGCTGCTGGCGAATTACTTCATTAAGTAATGACTAATTAAAATATAACTATGAAAATCTGGGAAAATTAATTTATATATCTATATTTATTGAAAAGCTCAAGCATGTTAGAGCAAACTGCTTCTAATGAAAATTTGCCGGCAGTGCCGTGATAGAAATTTAAATATGCAAACGTAATTTTAGTCGCTTCTCTATGTTTACATTCAGATGTGCATGATCACAATACGACGTCGACGTCGCCATTTAAAATTTCATTTTGTTCTCAAAAGTCTTGATTGAGCGCTGTCTCTGGTGACGCGTCGTATTTGGAAAATAAGAACTTTTTTATTAGATGAAAAATGAAATTGACCTTCTTACGCCTCCTAGTGGTTAACTTTGTCCTTTTAGTTCCAGGTAGGGGCATGAAGGTATGACCGGTCCCGCGGTCCATTTCTATCCTATTACTATCAAGGTCAGTGATACTGCGGGCTTTGATAACTCATTTGAGCAAAGACGCTAATATGAACTCCACCCCTATCCTCCTTATCTTTTATTTTTGCGCGAATAACTATGACGATTTGCTGGAGGCCTCAAATGCCCTTTTAATTTATTTATCATGTAATCCAATAACACCTGAAAGTTTGAATTACCTCCCTAATTTCTTACCCCTCAAATAGTTGGTCATGACATGAATTTGATAATTGAATTATGGTTTCAAAAGGATTGTTGCTGTCATAACTTTTTTGCCACTTTTGAAGTTAAACGGATAAAGAAATATTAAAAATTAGAAAATTTGATATGCCTTTCGCATTAACTTTAATGAAATTAATTTTCATTTGAGTTTATGGTGCAAAAGTCAATTGTTGTTTGGCATGGTCGAAAAATAACGCTTCCTGTTACATCGGGTGTGTATACAACCGCGAAAATGCTATTGTTGGCTTTATTATTGTGACGTCAATCCCGTCTACGTATTCTTTTATTCGTACTTCTCAGGCTTCGCTTATTTGGAGTGACAATGATTATGAAGTCATTCTTGTAAACGGTTCAGTAAATTCTATATATTTGCGACTAGTGTTACATATGTCAATTAATTCTAAAAGAAAAACTTGGAAATTACTCGGTCATGAACATCAATTTTGAAATTGAGTTTATTGCTTGCGATAACAACATTTGAATTTGAAGAACTTCTGTTACATGAGGTATTTTGATGCCTAAAACTCCCCATTAATCATTAAAGTATTTCTTTTTAAGTTAAAACTGACCGACTAAAACTTTCACCATAACTTCTTTGAATTAACACATTAAAGGGCCGCAGTAATTTTACGTTTTATTCATTAATTGTGTTTCTGTTTGCTTAAAAGATAAGAATTAACAGTTTTTACAAATCGCAGTTACTGACTGATGATGATGATGATCACATCATGCTCATTTTCTTCAAAATGCTCGAGTGACTAGATCGAATCAACGTAAGTATTGACGACTCCTTATATATATTTTTGTCGAAATTCTTAATACCCCCTTGAAAGAAGATTTTCTCCCTATCTCACGCTATCAAAATACTCTTAGCAGGTATTCAGTTCGTATGCATTGTTCAGGAAAATTTTATGCACTACGCTTCTGATTTAAACTGTTGCACGTTATAAACGTATCAATATACTGCAAGTATAATAAACATGAAGACATCTCAGTTCCGGTTTTTTAATTAAAATGCGACTGAAATATAATTTCTTAAATCGTTTAAAAACCGCATTGAAAAACACAAACTGGCATTTCTCGGCATCTTCGTAAGAATAAGGATACTAGTAAAATTTAGTAATCAGTTTTTATCACATTTCTCCTCTGAGATTCTCATATTATGATCATACTTAGTTACGCGAATTTTAAGTTTTTAATTACTTTCATGAACATTAATCTACGATTAACTTTAAGATAAATATTGTATTAGAAACTTCGGTTCATAAAAATTTCTTTTAGGCGGACTCAAAACTTTTAAAAACCGGTTGAATGAAGGTGAAGTATCGTTGGATGAATATTATGAAGAAACTAGTAGAAATGCCCGTTAAATATGACGGGGATAAATCATGTACTTTTTCATCGAGAAATGTCCACGTGTAAACGTGATTATATCTTGTGAAAATATTCATTTTAGATTTTCAATACGGTCTCACTACTTTCCCGTCATACATTTCAATTTTTAGTAAATTTCAAGAAACGGTTCTCGAAAAAGCTATTTGCATTTGACCATGACTGAAACACACTTCATTACATTCCTACCTTGTTCAAGTATTTTCCTTAGGATTTGTTTCTTTTAGTTCCAAAAATCAGCTATTTAGATCCTGGTTGGTATCAGATTATTTTTTTCTGAAAAACTATTTATCTATTATCCCTTTTTTAATTGATGAAATTTACTGTTCATATGCAGAAATAAATTCCGAATGTGTTTATTTGAAAACATACAAAGTTAAAACATTCCATAGCACATCTATTTATAGGAATGCAGTGTCAAATTTGTTACCGAATTTAAAATTGAAAATAAAATAAAGTAAATGCTCACTTCCATATAGTTTTCAATTCCTAAGTTTTTCAAGCATAACTCCGTACGTCTTATTTACGGTGAACATCGTTCTCGAATACAATCAGTATGTTCTCCTTCGAGAGTATCATATCCTGGTATAGCATTGGGACTATGTTTACGTGATTTTAAATTAATATGATTGGAATGAAATCGAAATTAATTACATTACTTACTAATAAATAAATTCACTTCAGTATACTCTGTAGTTAGATTTATAATCTAAAACTTTCTTTTTATTTTCTTAAATAATACGACGTACGTATTCCGTTTTCTATTTAATTGAATATTTAAAACGATTTACTCAAGGATTGTGCTTTTACTTTCTTTCCAGTACTTAAATTTAGCTTTCATTGTAAACTATTAAATGAAGCTAGTATTAAAATTTATTAATTAACACCCAATTATATTTTTTGTTAATTACCACAACAAAGTAGATAAATAAACATATGATAGGACCTAAGATATGTTTATTTATCTAATATGCTATATAGGTAATATATAGTGATTTTGTATACGACAACTAAGAAAACGTATTTAGCTTTCCCTGTGATCTGTAAGGTATCGACTAAAATTTTATCGAATAGAAGACAACATTTTCTATTGTAAAGTCCGCGAGGATACATATTTACGACTTTTAGTATCTGGTGAAGTCTAATTGACTCCTCGGCAACCAATCAGATTCGTCATTTTGCGTGTCCGGATTTCTTCGCTCGTTATATAAATAGATAGATTGGCGAGAGTTTTTACAACCGTGCATCTGCAGTAAAAACGGGTTTTTTTTAGATAACAATAGGCATATTAGAAGTTACTCGTAAAAATATTTAGATGGTTTTATAATTAAGCTGCCAAATTAATTAAAATTTTCAAAAAATTAGTCCGCCTAATCGTAACTAATTATCATTCTGACAACTGTAATATCATGTTGCTTTAGCTATGGATAGCAGTAATTTTCTGTGCTTATAACCCTGAAATTTCACCTGGTCATAGCTAAAAATATGGGAGAATTTTCGCTATTTTGAAGTACCGTAAATGTTTTTAGAACATTCATGTAATGTGACGTAATTTTGTGAATATTTAATTTCAATGTTATGTATGAGAAATTCTAAAGGGAAAAGATAATTTCTTCGTCATTAAAGATTTATAAATATGAAAATTATTAGCTCTTCCTTACACCATGAAAACATCATATAAAGGAAAACTTCAAAAAGACTAACGGAAAGTATAATTAAGCGATTTCCATTTAGAAAGACAATGTTATACGCAAAATTATCTACTTAAGTTGCAAGATAGAAATAAAGTCTTGAGTTTTGTTTTCCTCACCGGATATAGGAAAACATCAAGAAAACAAAACGTTTATTTTAGTATGAGTAATGAATAAAAAAATACCAATCGTGCCAGTAATTCCGGAAATCTTCCGGCATTATTCAAAACAAGAACAAATTCTTCCAGACAATGTAAATATTTTTGTTGCCAACCAGCATGTGTATAGATTTACTTCTCGGCCCTTATTCCCTAACCCCTGCCATTTATCAAGGCCAAAGGAACGATGAATAATGCATTAATTTACGCAGTTTTTCCGCGATCCTTATTCATAGAATTCACCCGCGCTCTAAATTTTCGGCTCGCCCAAACATTTCCGTAGAATATCACGTTCGTTTAGACGACAACGAGGGAGAAGGGCGGAGTACGTCGGAAGTTGACGAAAGGGAAGGGTGGAATGGGAGGATAATGAAGAAAATGATGATAACACAGTCGTTGGGGGTTGCGCACGAGTGTTCTTTACTGTTATTGCCCCGCCGTAGATGCAGCCTCCCTTACCGCGGTTTCTCCTCTGGCTCCGGTCCAGAGGTGCTTGAGATATGCCCCCTCCCCCCCGCTTCCTCCCCCTCCCGCCACCTCTCAGCGTACCATAACGGCGCCGTTTTTTTTTTACTGCTCGGAGCGCCATAATTCCCTCTCTGCTGTTTACCCCCAAACCTCTTGGCAATAGTCGTCTACTTTTTCCTTACCGTCAACTGTGGAGTTCGAATCTCCGTCGTTCTTTCATCAGAGTTTTTGGTTTCCTTATTTTGCGTAAAGAGACGAACGGGAAAAAAATTACCTTTTTGCTATTTGCTGCGATCACCGGCAGTTATTTTATTTTGATTTCGGGCTATTATTGTACAAAATTCGAAGAAGAATTGAGTAGTTACTTTTTTTCTGGTGAGATGAAATTTTACTTTATTCGTGAATCGGAAATTAAAAACATAGTCCTTAAACCCCAAATACCTTCTCACTTCATTTCTTGTCTTCCTCCTCCGACTGCTTTCAGTTTTCATGAGCCGTCTGTTTTTCCATCTATTCACAGCCAAACGTTAGGAATGTTGGTTATCTAAAGGCATAAAAGTTTCTCATTGGCGAATAATCAAGAGAAGATATATTCCATTGCATTGTAATCATTAAACGGTAAAGTTTTATATTTGACTTAATTAATATTGAACTAAAAATATAGGATTTTTCTTAATGCAGAAGACATTGCATCGAACGCTCTTCATCGTTTAAACCAGGGGCGGCCAACCTTTTTCTGTAAGGTGCCACATATTATGCTGAAAATGTGTCGCGTGCCACCTAATATTTTTGCAATAGTGGTAGTTTAGATGTCAGGGGCAACGCGGAGGGAAGAAGCCATTGTACTTGTTTTCAAGATGGACTTGTCCATGTCCTTTTACTGCGGGTTGCAAGTTTTTCTTAACATCATTAATACTATCAAAAATGAATACGATATACTAAACCATGATTTTATTTATGATTTCCAGCTAAAGTGAAATTAAATTTTTAAAAGGTTAACAACTGCTTTCGAAACATATGAACTAATAACATACTGAATGTACAATTTTAATTGCTTAATAATATAAATTAATAAAATGTCGTTATTACTGCGGCTCTACCTCTCCGTTTTTATGTTGTTAGTAGACGAGACGGCAAGAGATCCACGGTGGATCAGTCACGATTCCAATTGAGAAGATGAACCCGCCTGTGTCTCTTGCGGTTGCTGGTTTAAAGTTTGATATTGACTTTATCCCAATCAGAAAATGGTAAAAATGTGAATTTAACGTACACCCCAATTCTTTACGAAAAAGAGAGGTTTCTTAATATCTCAGAACTGGCTACTTCGAGATAAACAGTCAGACCAACTCATTCTCACGGTTCTTAAAGGATCTAGATCGAGAATATAGTAACATTCTAATTAATAGCTGTAATTTTGTGAACATATCGTATGATACTACGTTAACGAAGTTTCGAAATGTAAGTAGCGCCAGTATCAATTCTGTCTCGTCCACATGAGCCGTATAACACGCGAACACTAATTCGCAACATTTCCGAATTTTTTGTATTTTCACTGCGGAATTACCGACTTCGTTATAAAGGAACTTCGTTCCCAGAGGCTTCGTTAAGGAGTGGGGCAGTTATTTTGAAATGTTTAGACAACTATCTGGAAAACAAGAAAAGTCCAACTCAGTCTTGAAAACAGACTAGTTTGTGTACACAGTTTTCTTATAATACGTCCTCATTACGTGGGATTAAAGTAGCCGGACGCACACACAACACTCATCGTCAGTCTGTTGTCAAAGAACAATACTGTATAACCTAGAATGTTAACGTTGACATTTTTCAATTTCTGTACATTTTATTTTTTCAAAATGGGGAGGCATGCCACTGACAAGAGCTTCGCGTTCCACTAGTGGCACACGTGCCGCAGGTTGGTCACCCTTGGTTTAGACTAAGCTTTAGAGGAATGAACAATTAAGGAGTCTTTCAGATTCTCCGTTTATTATCCACGCAAGTCTTAGGTTAGGCCTGAGATACACACGCAAGTTGTCAAGCCTCGTGCTGCTGGGGCATGGTCATCATTTACTTGTGTTGGAAATAAATCGGAAGCCCTTGAATTAAGAATATCATGTCTTACCGATGAGTATTTTTTTAGTTGCATTTATGAAATGATATAAGTACTTTCTTGTATACCTCATATTTTTAAATAAATAAACACATGTAAAAATACAGCTGTAAGATTACAATATCGGAACAATAGTGAAATAATGTATACCTACATAAATTAAAATTTAATAAGAGTTATGGCAATAAAAATATTATATTCGATTTGTAAATTCATACAAAGTTTTAATAGGATAGCTTACATGGGCATTTATGGCTTTTCTTTCCGGTCTTCTCTATCAAATACCTTTAAATTCAAGCCTCATTATTCTGTCGATGTTTTATTTTCCAAGACTTCTTTAGTTTCCTGAAATAAGAATCATTCTTAATTTACCTTTTAATGCTTCAAAGTAACTCAAAGTAAATCTGCGTAAGTCGTAACTTAATTAATCTATTTTATGCTAAACATGCAAAAGGAAGAATATATTAAGTTTTCTACATAGTTAAGATAGCTCGAAACACTTGAGCTTCTTGCCAAGTTTTATCCTTAAAAAAATATTTACTGATTGTGAGTCCAAATATCATAATTCACTCGTCTCGATCAAAAATGTCTTGACTAAGCTTGCGTTATTAATTCTGAGTATTTCTGAATAGTATGAATCATTTATATTATTTTTGTATAAATATAATATTGGCACGCCGTGTATAGATACTAGTTTCAAAGATTTTCTTAAATTTTATTTTGTTTTAATTATATGACATCATACAATCGAAGCCGATTGGTGCACTTGTGAGTAAGATTTTAGTTACAGGTGGAGTAATTTATAAATTCGAATTTATTAATAAAAATAGGAGTCCCATCATTTATGACTTTCTTCTGAAAACTAATAAAAGCCTTTAATGCCGTTTATTACGTATTTAAAATAATATAATAATATGAAGCAATTTTTTCGTTGTATGTAACAAACGAGCTAAGATTCTCTTGAATTTTGCTGAAAAACTATTAATTAAAAAATATGGCCATTTTAATGAATTTATAATTTTATCTTTGCGTGGTAAAATGCGACTAATCAGGCTATTCATAGCGACTGTGGGAAATTTTTATTCAATACATTATGCAGGGTGTTCAAAAAGTCTCCATACAGTAGATAGATAAAATGTACAGGTTGGCAACACTGATGTCATAACCTCACTTGCAAAAATGTTTTGTATCTAGAGGAAAGGATTTTTTAGTGGAAAATTCTTTTTAAAAATAGTAAACATCAGTGTTGTCAACCTATAATTTTTATCTACTCGATAGAGACTTCTATATCCATATACTAGTTATACGGTGCTTGCATTCTGCAAGCATTTCATCCTACTTTCAATAATGGGGTAAAAACCCCTAAAAATTTTCATTTAACGATGTCGGATTTTCCCCATTGGTTGTGACTAGAAACCTATAATCGTGCTAAATTTGAAGTCTCTAGGTCATCTGGAAGTGCGTCATAATTTTTACCCTCTTATGTGCCAATAATGGGGCAAAACTGCCGCTAAAAATTACAATATTAAGAATTTTATATTTTTTCCCATGTTTGTTGCAAATGCCACAAATTTCTGCCAAAATTTAATGATTTAGCACCTCTGTAAATGCATTTATATTCATTTAATTCTTTAAAATTTATGAATTTTTAATGGCCACAATAATAATTTTTTAAATTTTTCGTTTTAATTGCTGCTGGTTCTAACTTTATGAAAAATTTCAGCCTCCTAGCTCGACCGAAAGTACATAAACATTAGTCAATTTGTTTAACTGTTTTTAATTTTTAACGGCCGAATAAATAAACAATTTAAATTTCTATAATCCCATTTTCGTTATTTAGAAAATTCTACCATTACAAAATATTCAGCACTGTAGCACATTTAAGCACATTTAGAAATACCTAAACCATGAAATATTTGTTTAAATTTTAGAATTTTATAACGAGAAAAACTAAACATGTTTATAATTTTTTTTTCTCATCAGTTTTGCCACTATATCTACCTACGTACCAAATTTCAAGTTTTTAGCTTATCTGGAAGTGCCTCATAATTTGCATCCTCCTATATTGTATATTATCCCATGTAAGAAGCCTTTATATATATTATAGCGCTTATTTATTATAGTGATGCAATCATTTTTAATAGTGCTTTATAATTTTTGTGAAAACTTTCTGTACTCCCTAAAATGTTATCGTATCTTATTTTTTAATTGTAGTTATATATTTCCTCTAAATACAACTAAAATATTTGTGATTATTTATGAGATAATTTTAAAATTATCTTAAAGATTCTTCTCATTTTTCCCAGTTTTATATTATGTACTATAAAATTTAACAAGCTGTTTTTGCATAAAATATTGAAATTCGTCAATTTTTTCAAAATTTCCAAATTAAGACTAATATTTACAGATTCACTCAGAAATGTGACTATATTTAGTAGATATAACTATTACGCTTGGAAAACATTATGTGGACATTTTTATTGAATTAAATAGTTTTTTCTGCAACCTTTTCCCTAATAGCTTTAATTTTTTAAATTTCTTTGTCTTTGGTAGAATCTTTGAAAGTATGAAGTCAAATTTAATTTTTGTTGAATTTATGACATATATTTCTGCCTTCCAAGAATTGCTAAGAACGCTTAAAGAAAGCATGTTATAAAATCAGTAGATTGATAGTGCCAATATTGTTCCAAAAAATAATAAGTTAAATATTACCTCAATACATCTAAGAAACCATAGAAGAATATGCCGTACTAAACTAGTAAGAATGATATTACTGAATAAATTCGATATGGAATATTTAATAAACACAGTATTCTTTATAACTCTCCTGGAATTTTTAAAAAGCAAAATTTTAATAACATTTTTCCGTAAACGATAAAAATTTACCTCTCTGTCTTGCGTGAACATATTTTCGGCCAAACAGTAAAATTAATTTGATTTTGACGTGCGTGGGCGACGTGCTACAATATAAATGGAAAAAAATCTTTTTTAATTTGAACCGTGAACTGTTTGGGAGTCTTAAAGATAGTTTGGCTGGAATATGAATTTAAACGCGCAGAGAATGTTACAGAAAAACAAATGATGGAGATCAATAAAGTATTTTATTCTGTATATGAGAAGATTTTTAAGGCATGGCCTTGCATCTTGATCAGATGCATTTAATGGAAATGGCAGGAAGGAATAACAAACTAAAGACTTGCAGCTCTCTGAATATTGTTCAAATTAACATTAGAGTTCGTAAAACTCAAAATTTTCAGAAAATTGTTGACTTACGTATACATTCAGTAGTGAATTAAAGCCAAATAATAGTAATTTTTATTATAATTTCTATTGGTCATGATTTATGTTTTTAACGTTCGCTTGGATCTATTTAGGTTTTATTTGTCTACGTATTCTATCGATTTTACGTGATTATTTATTGAAATTCTGCAGGTACTGTGAGGAAAAAACTTTTTTTTTAAAACTGTTATCTCCCAAAACTAGATAACTTCGCAGAACGGTATCAATTCTTGGTTCCATAAGATTATAGCTTGCACCATTTAATTGTCACCCTTCAATCGGCATGTTATCCCCGGAAATAGTTCCAAGGTTTCCTCAAATAACCGACGAACAGTCGGTCATTTTCAAATTATTATTCGAGGCAAGTATCGCCAAAGAGGCGTCACTCAATCCGGTGTTTCTTTTTGAAAAAAGTATCTGCTGTATTCCCTGCCAGATGGCAGAAGAAACGAGTTATTGACGAGGAAGTAATGCCAATCCCTTCATTTCTGCTTCTGCTGGGGGAATATTAGCCTTGTTACACGTGTTCCGTCCTACGCTCTCGATATAGGTCGTAGGGAAGTGCTTTCGATGGGGCATCTGGCTGTGGACCAAGAGGGGAAAATTGTACGACATGAAAAAAAAAAGGAACTTCAGGGAGAAGAGAGAGTGGAAGAGTTTGCCTTCTAGAAATGAAAGTGAAGGTTTTACGGTCCGTCCAAATATACTTGCTGCGAAAAGACGTATATATACTCCCCTTCTCTAATATTGTCTCTTATTCATGCGTGCCTGTGCGTATATACACACACACCCACATATCCGGAAACACACATATTTCTGTTCTTTCCAGCAGAAATATTTTGGCTTTATATTTTTACATATGTGAACGCTTTCATTACTTGTTGTCAAAGAAAATCATTAGTTGCTCTTGATATGACCAGAATAATGAGTAAAGTCGTTCAGTATGGTATTGTTGGTTCAAATAAATAACTGCGATGGATTTATCTCTCAGAATTTGTATCTAAAACGATACCCAATATCTATTAATGTTATTCCAGATCATAAAATCACACATTATATCTGAAAAACTTTCCGTAAAAATTTTAAGCAAATATTTAGTATTTTGTGAATTTTTACATACACATCGTACAGTATACCTCGTACAAACGTTAATTTCAGTTATTATATTCAACTAGTATAATTTATATATTTTACAAATTCATAGAATCCGAATATTTTTACCGCATGAAGACCTATTTCTTAGTGTGCAGTAATTGTGACGATAATATATATTATGAAAGTAACAAATATTCATTATCATCGTATTCCCTTTTCATCAGCAGATAAATAGGTAAATTCTTAAATTTATTTATGCCAGAGGATTTTTTTATTCGAGAGCTATGAAGAATAACTAAATCTTACGAGATAAATCACAAAAATGCGAAGATGTACCTACCTATATCAGTGGTGCACAACCCGCGGCCCGCGAGCCGCATGCGGCCCTCCACGGCGTTTTGTGTGGCCCGCGGCCGCTTACGTAAACTTCTAAAATTAAAAAAAATTACAGGTTTTTAAAAATAGTTTGGGGGAACTAACCCAATTTGTATGGGTTCGTCCATAAATTATGTTACTCTCTAGGGAAGAGGGTTGGGGATTTCTTGTCTCGAGTCTCAGGAAATTTTCATTCGAGACTTTATTAAAATTAGATATTTCCTGTGATGTTGAAACCAAATTTTCGGAACTATTCAATAAGTGCATTTACTTTTCACTGGCAGTAGATGAATCGACAGATGTCACATCAACCTCTCAAATGTGTATATTCGCACGTGGTGTAACACCAGATTTTGAAGTGTATGAAGAACTCCTAGAACTCTATCCGCTGAAAGATCAAACCAAAGGATCTTATTTGCTTGAGGGATTTGCTTATAAGTCTTCACAAGCATAATATAGACTTAAATAAACTTGTGGAGATAGTTACTGATGGTGCGTCTTCTATGACAGGTGCTCAAAACGGGATGGTATCTCTTCTGTCCAAACATGTCCAAAAGTTGGGGCTCAAAAATGAGTTGATAAAATATCACTGCATAATTCAAGTGAAAACCTAATTGGGAAGGATCTAGGATTTAGTAAAGTTATTAGTGATGTTTTAAATACAGTCAACTTCATCAGATCACGTGCGCTAAACCAGAGACATTTCAAAGCTTTTCTCGAGAAAATTGAAGCTGAATATTGTGATATTCTGTACTATTCTGAAGTCCCTGCGGCTTAGCAGAGGCATGGTTTTGCAACGTTTTATATCACTCTTCGAGGAGATAAAAATGTTTCTGACAGAAAAAGGACAAGCAGTAAATCATCTCGAATATCCAACAGGCATTTTTTTACTGATATTACTGCACATTTAAACGAATTGAAATTGAGATTGTAAGGTAAAAACCACCTGATATTTGAACTTGCAAATATGTATCAGCGTTCCAAATTAAATTATCATTATTTCGGGAGCAACTGGTGAAGAACAATACCTGTCACTTTCCTAACTGCCAACAAATATTTTAAAAATATAATGTGAATAATTTCAAATATGCCACTCATATAGAACGTATCCAGCAGTCATTCACTGAGAGATTTACAGACTTGGAGCTGGACAAAACGTTGTTAAAAACATTTGTGAACCCCTTTGAAGCCTCATATAAAGACACTGACGCCAGTTTACAGCTCAAACTCATCGATCGACAAAGTAATGATGAACTGAGGTCAAAGTTTAAGGAGGAATTCTGCCTTCCTAAACAATCCTATTAAAATCTACGACGGATGGCAGCTATTAGCACAAGTCTGTTTGGAAGCACTTATACATATGCGAACACGCTTTTTCATTGATGAAATTAATCAAATCGAAATATCGGAACCAGTTGACGGATGAAAATCTGTGTTCAAGCTTGTGTCTGAACACAACAAACATTTCACCAGATATTAAGCGTTTAACAACGGAAATGCAGACTCAACGATCGCATTGAGGCAAATTAAATTCAATTTAAAATAGAAAAGGTTGATTTATCCTATTTTCTATTAATTTTGTGTCAGAGCTTTCTTATTTAAATTGAAAGTTTAACTTAGACAGAAAATTAAGTTGTAATTATTATTATTATTTATATCCATTATTTAATAATAAAAATTTAAATCCCATAAAATGTAATAAAATAAGTTTTAATTGAGATTTTCCTTAAATTTAAGAATTCAATGTAATTTTTTTCATAATGCGGCCCGCGGACTCGGAAAAAATGTGAAATGCAGCCCTTTGATAGAAAAAGGTTGTGCACCACTGACCTATATGATTAAAGTTTGATGTTATGAAAATATGTTTATTTTTTAATCTCTAATAAAATGCTATACATAATACATGAACATACTCTCCGCAGCATGTTTTTCGAAATAGACTGCAACATTTCTTGGTGAATGTTCTCAACGACATCCCCGATTCTTGCCATCTTGCCATATGCTATACATAATACATGAACATACTCTCCGCAGCATGTTTTTCGAAATAGGCTGCAACATTTCTTCGTGAATGTTCTCAACGACATCCCTGATTCTTGCCATCAAGAATATGGAGATTCGCTCCCATTACCTTCTCCTCTTTCCCTCTCTCTCTCTCTCTACCTTCTCCTCCCATCTATCTCCCCCTCTCCCTTCCCCTTTTTCCTTAAATCTAATGTCTCTTGAGTAGATACAATTTTAACATGAAAACAAGTTATAGTGTATCATACAGAGGATGAAATTCGCCTAGAATATCTTCAACAGAATGGAGCCGTGAGCCACACATCACGGCATGAAGCAGTTTTGCCTACCCTTTGGGGCCGCATTATTTCTAAGTCATTGTGGCCATTTCGGTCACTATATCTGACGTCTCCTGATAAGTCCCTTTAGGGATACGTTAAAAAAATTACATTAAAAAATGCTTTACAAATCCTCGTACTCTTGACGAACTAAGAGTAAGAATCAGGGATGTCGTTGAGAGTATCTCCCAATATATGTTGCAGTTTGTGTCATACAAAATTCCGCGGGAAGTATGCTTATGCACACTGCGTAATGGTGGTATTTTTCAGCATTTCATGCGAATTTCTTTAAATAAACATTTTTTGAGTTTCAGCAAACTTTAATCGTGAAATTTTTCACATATCTCTCTGATTTATGTCCATTTTATATGGTTCTCGAATAAAAAAGCACCCTAGTAACATGTGATGCATACACTTTTGTCCAACTCTCAGCAAAAAATAAAATCTCGTAAGAGCATACAGAAACGTAACTCGCCCCCCAGCTCGCAAATGATTTTAAAACTTTTGCGGACGTCGAACATTAATAAAAGTGATTTGGTTTAAAAAATGTTCAATCTCAAACGTTCCCATTCTATAAAAACGTTGCCTAGAACCCTGGATTTCGGATACGCACAAAAAAGAGCGTTCGAAGTAAACAACATAAATTCAAGACTCAACGAAAACGTTTAGAGAATCTGCAAGTGAGAGCCGACGATTCAGGAGAAGAAATATTTAAGAAACGCGCTAGTAAAAAAGTGTCGCATAACCCCATGGCTGCCTTTAATTCACTTCTTTCGACGACTTAAAAATCCACCTCTCCAAAATAATTTTGGAGGTATTTCGGTATACTGGTCGGGATGAATAATGTAATCCCTTCAATTTTCATCTGAGGGAAAGTCGAAAATGTCCTTAGACCAATTATTTTAAAATAATAAATGGCGTAGAGGAAAAATATCAGGAAAACCGCCATAGTTGCTAGAATAGGACACTAAGAAACTATTTCCATCCCGACCGCGTTCGTCATTTCAATCCTGAAAAAATAACGGGTGTGTGTGTATATATATATATATATATATATATATATATATATATCTTGTGCTGACGAAGGGATCATCCTGAAAGCTCCAACAACGTCTACAAATGTGTCTCTCCGACACCACAGCGGCTCTCCTTCTGGTTATTGCTCACTGGATTTCCTTCAACACCTAGTTGCCCTAAATATCCATATTTACCTTTCCTCTTCCGCAAGCTTTTATATATATATATATATATATATATACTTATAAGCCTGAAATTTCTCATGATTTCAGTGTTGATGAATCATTACGATATGACTAAAGAAAATTTCGAAAAAGGTCACGGGTTCGACTCCAGAGGATAAATGTTTCCCATAAGATAACACTTAAAAATCACCTTTTTAGTTTGAAGGCATTCATACTTTTACTCTTTCAAATATCTTAAAATTAAGTCATCGACACGAAATTTGCGCTAAAACACGCCAAAATGAATTAGGATTCTTACTCTTACCGTCGAATACTCAATCTCATTCGAATTCGCTCATATTTGAATTTATACTCGAGTTTTGGTAAATTTTTTAACATTTCGATAAGATTCCATGGTTACCGGTATTATTTTCCTCGGTAATTTCCGTGCATATCCGCTTAAATAAAGCCTTAAAGATCGAAAATAAGATTAAAACTTGCTTGAAATGACCGAAGATATGAATTTAATGCAAATAAATCGAACGCAGTATTCATGTTATTTATATTTTTTACCTATATTACTAAAACCTTAATATTGCTTGTCTCTCTCTTTAACCCTCTGTACCTCAGCAATTTTTAATCTCCGGGAATTACAGCCCTCTAAGTTTGTTTTTTATCGAGTTATTCAACTATTTTTCTTAATTTGTTATTAAAAACAAATCATACACCCTTTATAAAATATATTCATTAAACTCATATTCAAAACATATTCCCGTTAGACTATTCTAAATCCAATAGGTACATTGTAGGAACAAAGAAACGGCAAGCAAAGGGGGGGAGGGTGGCGAGCCCCCTAGTGTATATATATATATATATAATCTTCCATACTTGCGTCGAAAAGAAACTCGTTTATCCCCGATTCTTCTTTTTTTCGGAGAAATATTGCGTTTATCTTTCGTGTCTTTCTTATCGATTGATGAATGTGCATGAGCCAGTCTACGAGGCGCTTTGGTCGTCCGAGCTTTGATACGTAATCTCCAAATTGAACCTATTCTTCCTCCCCTCCTCGAATGAATAACGTTTTTTTTCTGGCTCCGCTCTATCCCTGGAAAGTGAGAGTTGTTTGGCTTTTCGAGAGCCGCACGCATTTTAATTTTTTTCCCTTACGATCAGACGGTTTAAAACGGAGAGGGCTCTTTGTGTCCCTAAGCTACGCTTTTTCTTTCAGATACGTCCGATATTCTTTACTATCCAGGCTGGTCCAAAAAAAAACTACGAAGAGATTGGAACTTTTTCTTTATACACCCTTATCCGTTTCTGGCGACAAGGCTGTATTAGCTTTCCGTTGAATTTCCGAGGAATAATTCATTTCGGTTTTGTCTCCGGTTTTTTCCTCTGTAAGAGGATATATCGTTCCTTAAGGGAGCCTTCCGAAGCCCCTTCCCATCACATTCATGGTACATGTTTTCACATACGTTATGGTTATAGTGTACCAATAATATCCCCCGCATTCAAATGGCATTAAATTTATTAGGATGCCGTTATATGCCCTATCCCTATCCTAGATCAATTTTTAGGGATGGGAATTCAGAGAATAATGAAATATTTTGCAAAACTGAGATTACGTTTGGTTACCTTTTACTGTGACTATATTCTCTTCTGCATCAGTTGGGAAAATTTTCTCGAGTTTCCTCTCAAATAGACATCAGTTTTTTATTCTATATCCCATTTTTATCACCCTGAAGGATGGAATTTATTTGTTTATTTTGAAATATTTGAAATGAAGGCTATTTATTATCAGTGCCTCCAACATAATACTAGGTTTATGAATTGGGCGGATATCAATTACCACAGTTCATTAATATAACCTTTACTAATTGAAATTGCGCATTATTTGATACCTGGCCGTTTTATTGAGAATTTTTATCTACGCAATACATTTACATCTACGAACTAATTTTATAACTAAGTCTGTATTGTTTAAGCTTCGAGTGAACTATTTGCTGAATAAGAAAATTTAGAAGCGGTTTATACGCCAAAGTACGTGTGCGCATTCCTTCAAAGTTGCTGTGTAGCATTTGAGGGACCATTTTAGAGAAATCTCTTCATGGCAACTATTATTTGATGGAAAGGATGATCCGAAGATCCTTATGCGACAGGCATAAGCTGAAATGATACTAGCATAGCTAGCCTGGTCCCAACCCAAGAAAATGTTCCCGTTATGAAACAGAAGGATTGGTCTGATACGGTAGTTCAATGGTAGAATATTTGCCCGGCAAGTGGAAGATCTGGGTTCGATTCCCGGTCTTATCAGATTTTTTCACCTGTTTCCACAATTCCCTTTAACTGTTTGAATAATGATAGATTTTATTTTATGAATTTCTAAATTGTATGACAATAAGTCTTGTAAGTAGAGTCAAATACATGGTTGTCAGTTTAAAAGAGACATTTTAATGATAATAATAATCTTGATTGGAAAGCACTGGAAGAATGGAAATTGGTAGATCTATCACCCTTGGACATTTTCCATATTGATACGTCAAATGTAATTCCTAAAGCAATAATCTAAACAATTTTGACGAATTGAATTCGCAGCTCATTACCAACGTTCCACCAACAGCTTCACAGGCAGTTTCTTTCGCCATGCTCCGTTTTGCACATTTGAGGATCCAACTTCAACTCCTTGAGAAATAAATTGACCAACTTTCTTTGTAACTACTAAGTCAAAATAAACCATATAAATGTATAGAATATAGGATATGACTTCAAATTATAGTAAACCGAACTCAATATAGGAGTTAAAACTGAAATTTTAACGACGAAAGAATGGGTGTTATTGGCTATTTTAAATAGAGAAGATGTGATTCTTAATATGTGTCCGTAAGAATTAATCAACTCTCTCACTTAATTCAATTTATTCCATCGAGTAAATAATTATTTCTAGTCAATCGTCCATCAACATACAGGTTAGTGTCGTGTTAATAAGCTTCTTGGTCAAATAGTGATGCATTACAAATCCTTATAATGGAATTTACAAGTGATGATGATTGCAAATGTTTATAAACGCGGCCGTTTAAACGGTATGAAATCTTTTCAATGGATTGCATGACTGTCATGTATAATTGCATGACTGTCATATTTTGGAACCTTATGTTTCATTGCCTTTGCACAGATTCAGCAGTCATTATAAACTCAAATTGTGTTCAACTTTTAAATTTCTGACGAAATAACGTTTCCGGCAAAGCATCTGCAGATTTTATGGCGCAACGGAAATTTTTTGGTGCGATTATAGTGCGTATAGTATAGGTAAGGTGAAAAGCTTATGCCTACTTATAACTTAAAAACGGTTGGCGTTTTAACCCCTTCACTCGACTTCAAACAAACAGCGAAGTGAATCAGAACGTATAACTATTCCGTCCGTTTTTCTCAGCTACAATTCCTTGTGGGTGGGTGTTGAAAGCTTTCTAGCGAAAAACAGGAAGCCTTCAAAAATAAAAATGAAGAAGCAAGAACGAAAAGTTATTTCTATCTTTTGGCTACCATTATCACAAAACTTTCATTCGCTGGGTCCCTGCTAAGTTCAATTTTTACGAGATATCACACCGCGTGTCCTCAAACAGCGAACGAAGCTGGGCCGTAAAATAGAAAACTGTCGACGATCATTTTAAGGGTGTTTTTGCGGTCGATTTGAAACTAACGTACAACGTAACTTCATTTTGTAAATACAGGTGTGATAACAGTTAAACAAATCAGCGTGACACTGCGTTGCGATTAAATTCATCGAAAATACTAGAGCATAATATTCAGAGCTGTTTTAATCACTTTTTTCCTACTGACTAATCTTCCAAATATCAACACTGCATAGTGATATAAAAATTGAAAATGTCCAGCTTAGCCTCACCTTACATAGTTTTTTTTCTTTATCACATACTAGCAGAACTGCCCGTTGAATTTCAACGGATTTATTGAATCTAAAACTTCAACCGTGTAACATGTAAACATCGTAAGAGTAAGATAGTACACAGTTTTAACCGTCGAATAAAGTAAAAATGAAGAAAACCTGGGCTAAGCTTCAGTATAAGTCACCCATGAAAATATTAGATACTTGTTTATTAGTTACCTATACTTGTTTATTGGTTACTGATTCGTTTGTCTCGACATTTACATACCCAATCACCGGACAAGAAATTGATTGGCCTGTCTCGACATTTACAAACCCAATCTTCGGACAACGTGGAGGGTTTCTTTGTTTCCGGGCGACGCGAAGGGCGCGGTAGCGCCCGGAGCCGACTACGCATTAAAACATAGCGAGCCGAACGCTCGTCAATATCCTCGGTACCTAGGTGATGCGCACGTGGGTGACTTATACTGAAGCTGTTCCAAAACCTGTTCGCAATTACCTATTTAGATGAATGAAAGAAGAAAATCTTGCACTCTGAAAAATCAAAAATTACATGTAAATTATGGGAAAATAATTATTGAATTAAGCACCCCTTTCCCCCACCCCCCCAAATTTTTTATCGCCATATAGTCTATGTTATCCGCAGGATAAAATTAGTTACCAAAGCGAAGTTTTCTGACGATATCTTCAAAGGTTTGAAAATCACAATTTATGGAAAATCTACTTCTAATTATTTAAGTTACTTACGTAGTTTTAAAAACAGTTTGCTTTGGAGAACTGTATGCCACACTTTGTGTTTCTTTCTTCGCAATTTTTATCGCCATATAGCTTATGTTACCGGCAGGGTAAAATTATATACCTATGCGAAGTTTCGTGACGATTTCTTCAAAACGAAAATTCTAAATAAAACCAGCAAGACCACAATAATCAACAAAAAATAAATGAACAAAGGAACCTACGAAATGATTTAATTTAACGAAAGACAAAAAAGTAAACTGAGAACGTTTAAGAATCACAGAGTGAATATTACCCTCAGATCATTAGGTCGATTCTCTCATCCACGAGTTCTGTTGCAAGGAAATTGTTTACATCAACAATACTTTGGAAACAATGAAACGATTTATCCAATCTCAATTTGTGGAAAATCTACGTCTAATTATTTAAGTTACTTAAATAGTTTTAAAAACATCTTGCTTCGGAAAACTCTACACCACACGAAAATATCATTAAAAACTATTTATTAGTAATATTTCAATTATAATCAACAAATATTAGGTTGTCATGTAAACAAAGCAAACTCGCCCACAGAAATTGAAAAACGATGTTACGTTAAAATTTTTCCAATATAAATGCATTGGACTCTCAATTTCGGCGACAATGGGAGTTGTCATGGTAGCTTATAATGGGTATTGTAATAAAACAGATAAAATCACGTATTTTATTGATTCTAAATGCATTTTCATGCTAATTCGATCAGGATTCGGATTCTGTCTTCAATAAAAATAAACTTTGTTCTTTTCTTTATAGAACTTTTCAAGTCTCAAGTTCGTACCATGTTTCTAAGTAATTTTAAAATTCAAATGAAAAATAAGCTGCACTCGTCCCTATGTTATTCAAATGAAAAAAGAAAATATTTTTTTAAATTAGACAGGGCAATCATATCGATATAAAAACCTTAATACACCACCGTACTCGTAATTCCGGTTAAAATGATACCTTTCTCTTGTTTCTACATGCTGTAGTTGCAGAGCTATAAAAATACATACAAACACTTTATTTCATAGATATACTAGCAGAATTTCCCGTTGAATTTCAACGGATTTAGTGAAGCTACTACAGCACAACATAAAAACTCTTTAAAATATCTATATAATAGATACTTTTTAAATTACAATTAGCTTTTCGTAACAGTTAATCATATTTGCTTGTAACAAACCGTTTCCGAACGTATTGCATTCAAATATAAGAGTAATTGTATTTCCTATCATATATATCACTTTCGCCAAATCCAGCTTCATTTCTTGTGTAATTATGCCTATGAAATATTTACATTTATGTCTTCTAAGCAAGAAACCCGTGAAAAAGCAACGTACAGTTGTCCATGATTGAACGCTGACTGGTAAATGTACACCAGACACGTGAGCCTATTTACGTTAATAAACATTATAATGTAGAATATAATTATTTTACTTACAAGAAATGTAAGATTCCGGTATTCAATAGACGAAAGAAGGTTCAATTACTTTTATCAATAAACGCTTCCTGAATAATAATCAGTATCTATTTACGTTGCTATCCATAAACATCGATCGTTTCGTTGCATAAACAAAAGTGCGAAGCGAATAACACTAAACTTTCGTCTATTTGTAAGATTCATTGAAGCTAATTGAATCGGAGGTAACAATGACGGCCGCCTTGGCAACGCCCGGAAAGAGTACGAAAAATCCACAAAATTTCGAAACAAATAGCTTATTTCTGAAAACTTCGACAGTGTAATATGTAAACTTAGCAGGAATAAGTTAGTATAGAGTTTTAGTCGTCGAATGAAGCAAAAACGAAAAAAATCGGTCCATATTTACGTATTTTAATGCTTGAAGGAAGAATATCTTGCTAGTCAAGAAATGGATTCATACGTGTTATCTTATGGAAAAATGTTAATTCCCCATATTGGCAGCACTGATTAATCCCGGTTGTCCAAACCTTGACCATTGACTAAGTTAGGATGTAAGGAAGAATCGTACCAAATTGGGTTATTCTAGCTTTTATCGTTTAGGTGGAGTTCCATGAACAAACACATAAACCAACAAACACACAAACCAAGAAATACGCTTCAAAATATATTATAGTAGATAGGATAAGATTAGCATAAAAGTCGGCTATTTTTACTTTTCGCGAATTTTCGCTCTGTTGCGATAACTGAACTGTAATGGGAATATTCATCTAAGTTTGTGCTCTTTTAATGAAAGCGAGTGGCACCTAACGGCCGCCCAACCTGTGAAACGATCTGTTGTCATGTATCAGTCTTTACCCTTCAACAATTATCGGAATTAAATCCTGAAGACAGAAGCAAATTTTTGTAGCTCCTTTCACCATTGACAGGAACAAACGGTTTAATCTAATAAGCTACTGGCATCCTTTATATTTTTGGGCTTCGAATGCAAAAGTACCTGAGGACACGTAGCCTAACAATTACTCCTGTTTCTCTCTCTCCCTCCCCTCTCTTTCTCTCTCTCTTCCTCTCTCTCTCTCTCTCTTCTCCTCTCCTAGCTCTTCATGATCGACAACTGCGCTGACGACTGGAGGATAGCGATGACCTGGCAACGTATAGCGCAGATAGTCCTGGAGCTGGCCATCTGCGCCGTTCACCCCATCCCGGGACAGTACTACTTCCTTTGGACCACTAAGCTTGCCAACAAAGGCGGCGATATAGGGTCCAAATGGGTGCCTTATGACGTCACACTCAGCCTCCCAATGTTCCTCAGATTGTACCTCATCTGTCGGGTTATGCTGCTCCACAGCAAACTCTTCACCGATGCTTCGTCCAGGAGTATCGGGGCTCTCAACCGTATAAATTTCAACACCAGATTTGTGCTCAAGACGCTGATGACCATATGTCCTGGGACTGTCCTATTGGTCTTCATGGTGTCCTTGTGGATCATAGCATCTTGGACGCTGAGGCAGTGTGAAAGGTGAGGTTGAATGAACTAAAGTTACGTGCATCTTGGTTTTACTTTTCCTTCTGCACCCGAAATCTGTTCCTTTTTATACCTCCCCATACTCTCCTCCCTGGCGAATAATTATCGAATAAAATTTATATGTCGATATTTCAGTAGTTAAAGACCGTGAGTTGACAAAAAGAAGTTGGTGAAATATCATTTGCTCCCTAAAAAATAACCTACCATTTATAGTTGCGAGTTATGGACGTAAGCTGTAAGTTTGAAGCAATATAAAATAAACCCTTGGCTTGCCTCTATAGTAATTTAACCGTTGAATAATATCTCCTCCCAGCATAATTTCATTTACACTTATCTCACTAAGGAGTCGACTTAAAAAGCTTGCTAATTTTTAACCCTCTCGGTAAGTAATGAAGTATTTAGTTGGGCTATACTTATAAATTATAATAACGCTTGGTTCATAACTCGCTGAAGTAGTTTACTTAGCATCCCTCTTAGTATCCCAAATAGATATATCCTTCGTAACACTGTTTCTGTTCCCACTCTGTAACATACCTCGTATTTTCACAAACATTATTATTTGTTTATTTTTCGATACAGGTTATTTGTTTTTCCTCCTAAATTCAATTTTTTATTATTTCAAACATTTTGGTGCCCCAAATTAAATTTTAAATTATGTTATTTTTGAATTCAATAAATAATACTCTCCGCGTGAGCATGAATTTTAAGGAAAGGCACCGCGAAAAAAGAATACTTTTAGTACTTTAACATATTTTATAAGTTTTATGAATTATTTCTGAATATTAAATAATGGGTTGATAAAGAAATCTTCTTAAGTTGCCTACTAAAAGTTCCTTAAAGCGCGAACTAAATTTTGAGATATTTTGTCAAAAGAACGACTGACTTTTTGGCAACAAATCCGATTTTTCATGGTCAGTTTTTCTTGCTGCCTTCTCGGAAAATATGTTAGCACTATTTTTTACGGCTGTATATTGCATATAAAAAAATAATTTTTTTCAATTATTCTTGAAAACAGTCTAAAGCTCACTTGTGTGTCGAAAAGTAAATATTTATTCTATTTTTCTAAAAAAAGTGAAATTCGAAATCTAAAATTATTCATTATAAAAATTAAGATTTGACGTCTTCAATAAATAAATTTTATTAAATTGTTACTCTGAAATGGTATCCCGTGACACCTTTTTCTGCTCCTGTGAAGAAGCCGCTACCTGCCAATAAGCCATCCCGCCAGTTGCTAAGGAAATTTTCGAGTTTCATTTGAGTCAATTGACAATGGTGGTGCTTGTCAGAATCAGTTATCCGTATAATAAATCAGAAAATTATCGAAAATTAAATTTTGGACGTTTCTATCCATAAATTTGAGAACCCTTGAAGAAAAACAGCTCTGTTTTGTTCATTGCCAAGACTGCGTCCTCTAAATCAGATTTTTCTCATTTACTACTTTGTATTAAATTCGGTCAAAACCTAACACACGGAGGAATTATCAAACCGAAATCGTTTATAAGCTACTTAAAAAACGTTACATTCGACGGATGGTGATTATCGGCTTAACGACCAGGGCTCATGAAAGAATGTATCATGCTTCTCTCAAACTGCAGTTCCCTTTAAAGTTTCTCTTAGGTCCTTGATGAAACACACCATATCATCGTAATTTTCAACATTCATAGACCTGGATTTTTCTCTTCATGACCACTGAATTTGATTGGTTGGTCCTTTTCGCTTGAAGCTTCATTTTTTTCTTCAAACCCATTCATACTTCTCATATTATGTTGTTCCGCTTTTAAATGCTATTTATCATCAAAATATCTCTTCATATATTTATATATGCTTTGGTACACTCGCCGTGCAAATTTATATACATAGCTTTTGGAAGTCTTTTATTTCTACTATCGTAATTATCTTTTCTTCAACGTATTATTTATCTTTTTTATATGCATATGCACATATATAAATATATCTTTCTTCGTAAGGTTAAAACACTTGGAATAGTTTACAAGTCGATTATCTTGGTAAAGCATTAGCATCTTTCAGATTTAACTTTTCTTTGAATTTTTACATAAGTAATTTATCTTTTTTTTCTTATAAACCGCTTAATTTGAATATTTAAATGGGAATGGTTCGATATAGCTGGTTAGATTGTTTTCATCATGCCTCTCATTAATTCTGTATTTATTTTCTTTTCACCTGTTGGTATTTTTGTAAGACACTTTACAAACCAGTCAACCATTTCCTTTTTATTTTTGCATTTTCAAAATATAAGTATTTTACTTTAGAATAGGTTAACCAAATGATTTGATTTTCCTTTTTGATGCCGCTTTTAATTGTCTCAAATTGGGAAATCTTCATTTGTAAAATTACATTATCTCTTTTAAATTGTCTTTAACCTTATGCAAAGATATTTCGGTATATTTATTCACAGAATAATAATGTTAAGAATTATATCAAGGATTTGAGAATAAATTTTCAGTGAATAATTTCATAAAGCTTGTTTTTAGTGTCATTCATAACCATGGCCTGCTTAATATTTCAATGGATAATGATAATTTGTTTTAAGTTATTCTTTGGCAACCAAGCCAAATGTTATTAAGGATTAAACTAGCTTAATACTTCCTAAAAATGGCTTATATTTCTATGCATTTTTTATGCATTTTCGCTTATTCTTCCCGCTTTATAATGGTCCTTTTTGTTTACCATGCATCAAAACCAATTTCCGTGCTTTACCTGAATATGATGTAAGTCACGGTTTGAGTCTCGGATTAGAAACTCAGATGATGTGCCCCTTCGTTAGGAAGGCCTCACTCAAATCGTCTTCAACCACCCCCTTCATCAATCGAAGTGTTAAAAAAAAATAACGTTGCATTTACAAGTAGAAGCACGAGCTTTTCTCATCGCTATTATCTCTTATATTCTTAACACATCTCTTCTCCTTGTCTCTCCTGAGATGGCTTGAGATCGACGGCATTAGCATGCAGGTAGCGACGCTTCTAAAACATATAGAACAAAAAAGCAACCATAGAAAAGAATTAAATTGCACGTCTTAACTAAATGTTAATAAACTAAACTGGTAGATAAACAATTAACATAAAGGAAAAAATTCGAAACTTGCTTAACAGCAGCATTATTTCCTATCGTTCTTTTTTTTTTAATTTTTGTACGCTGACACATTTGTATCATTCTTTGAATTCGAGTCCCCTTTCTGTATGTTTGAACTTTTTTCTATATTACTTTTCGTGTAAAGTTGCTTATTTGAGGCCTATTTGGAATGTAGGCGTCGTCTGTTTATACTCCAGCTATTCTTTTTTTGTTTTTTTTATGATTGGGGACATTTTACATAATTTTTGCCTATCTCCTTCTTATATGATATCAATCATTGCCAACACAATCATTTATTTCTCTTTATCCTATATTTTAAACCTCTTACCCACCAAAGAGGCAAAAAATAAAATAAAAAGCTTGTTTTTTGTATAATGTTGGATGTTGTGTCATAGCTGTTGTAGTCGTTGTCGTAGGATGTCTTGCTTTTTTTATTGATTGGATGTTTTAAAAAAAATACAAGTTTGGCGGGTAGCTTAACAGTTTTAAAGAGAATGCAGTCTGCTTTTCTGTCTTTCGTTTATTTCATCCATCCAAGTTGCGCTGTTACAGATTCGCCTTCTTTAAATTATCGCTCCGACTTTGTCACGATGGAGACAAAGGAAAGAAATCACTCAGACCAATGCTCTATAAAGTGCAGTCATGCCATAAATGTGTGCTTCGCATCAATACTTTTGCTACCGTCACACCTTATTTCCCTACGTTAGAATTCTTAACTATCTATCTTCTGTCGCTTTCTCTCTGTCTTTTCTATCTTCTATGTCGTGACTCTTAAAAAAAAACCCGCCACATTTATTTAAATTTATATATAAATTTGCGTAAACATTGTTTTGCATTTCCGTAAAGCTTGCGTCTGGTGAATATGTTATGAAAACTCTTCTGTCTTCTTTCTCTCACAATCTTCAGCCCTTTTATTTGGAAAAATCACATTTATGTTGTTTCGACGTTCCTGGATTATCAAAATCTCCCGTTATCTCTTTATAGTGTAAAAAAACTTTCTTCCTCTTTCTTTCTCTCTCTCTCTATATATATATAACTTTCACTCTCTATCTCCTGAATCCATTTCCTTTAAAAAATTCCAGAAGGTCTGTCGCTCTGATAATCACCACAAATCCCGGTCTTTTGTGCTGTAGGTACCACGACGATGAACACGCCAACTTGCTAAACTCCATGTGGTTGATCGCCATAACTTTCCTGTGCGTAGGTTACGGGGACATAGTCCCCAACACGTACTGCGGCCGTGGCATCACTGTGACGTGCGGTATGATGGTAAGTGGTCCCCTTTTGTCCTGGCGGGATGGCTTCAGATTATTGTGTGTAAAATCTATTGAACTCCCATTCTTTCTCTTTATATATTTATATATATGCATATATATAAATATATATACATATATATACATATATATTTATATCTATAATATATACGTAACCGTTGTCTCCTTTATTTGTTCCACCTATGCACCGCATTGAATTATATGCCCGAAACCTTAAGTTTGAAAATAAGTACCACAGTAGTAGAAGACCATTTCCTATCTCTCCTCATTACCAGCCCTTACCCTAAAAGAGCTCTCTCCCTTGAAACAACTCCCACGCATCCACAAAAAAAGACTGATGCCCACACTTCTTTTTTGGTGAATGTTCTCGGTGTCTCGGTGTTTCAAATTACTGTTTCTTTCCTCCTCCTTTTTTTCCCCCGTCCACCTTTCCGAACGGATTACAGGTTCCACGACGAGGAGCATGCCAACCTGTTAAACACCATGTGGCTAATTGCCATCACATTCCTGAGCGTTGGCTATGGGGACATAGTGCCCAATACGTACTGTGGCCGTGGCATAGCGGTCACGACTGGCATAATGGTAAGTGTTTGGAAGGTGTGGGCGGCAGAGACATGCGGAGGAGGCTAGGGGATCGGAGAAGGGCGCGGTGTCAATGTTAAAAAGAAAAGCGAACGAAACAAAGACCGAATGATCGAGCAGAAGAGATTATGTCAAAAAAGAGAAAGGGAATGGATGTAACGGCGACGGTGGCGCTAAAACAAAGGACGTTTGTTTCGCGAAATAAAATGAGAAGGCGGAAAAAATTATAAAAGGGCCTGCGATGGAATCAATGTTATGTTGTCGAGATAACATGAAATAAGTTGCGACGAAAGATTTATTTCTGTATTTTTTGTTGGCGTTATAGAGACTTTTGTTGTCATATTCAGCTTCTCACTCGCGAAACCCAGGACCCATATCCGAATCACGCTAACAGAAATAGAACCATCGTAAATTGTTATTTGGATAAAAATGTTTGCAAACGGCTTATAAATTAAGGGCATAGGTTGGTTCAGTTTTTGGCATGTCGATCTGTAAATTCAAATTACATCGAATATTAGGTGGTATTCCAGTTGTCTAGTCCTAGTAAACTGCAAAATTGTAATTAATTTGAAGTTTGTGTAATCGTACTGCGCCATAAAATTATTTAAAACTTCACATTTTTTATAAATAGTCCCTAAAAATAAATGAAAAGTTATCGTTAGCCTGATATGAGAGGCGTATGCAATGCGCATAGACTTTAATATGATATAATCGCTGTGATATTCATCTTCAATCGTTTCTATATTTTCATGCATAAGAAATTATTATATTAGTATTATCCACTGCGTAATTGTTAAATCAAAGTTCGGGAGGAATTGTTTTTTTCGGTAATACCATAGCGTTATTTGAGATACTAAAAGATAATTCCGCCATCGCTGATTCTTTCGATTTTTTCAGTTCTTATGTAGATATGATTATCAAGTTCCTCCGTCAGTAATACAACTGCATTTTAACGAAGCTAATAAAAAGTATGGGTTTCATGAGTCATTAAAAATTGAAATTTTGCGATAGAAGCTTTTTCTGCATTTTCAATTCATATAGATACTCAACGACTATTCGATAGAGGTCTATTGTCAAAAGAGCTATTCCATTTCGTAAATACTGGCAATATTACAGAATTAAATGGAGATTAAAAATAAAAGCCAGTGAATTTTTGGGTAGAGTGTTTTTTCTGTTTTAAAATGTGATTCTGTTGAGATAAATAAATGAAGTCAAGTCAACCGCTAGGAATTAATATAACGGTAACGTTACCACCATTGGTCATATCAAATTCTCTCTACATTCAAATTTTCCATTTAGTTTCGCTTCTTATGCCATGACGAAATATGTAGTTATTATTTAACCGTTATTCTACTTTTCCGTCTCAATTAATGTTTGATTGGTTTCTATTGGTTTTGGCTTGTTTTTTTAACCATTTCAGTTGTAATCTCTTCAAAATTTAATCTACAACCTGCTTATGTTGCTAAGATGAATATTTGCTTCGATTGAAGAAATATCATGCTATGAAGTCTATTAAAACATGCAAGTTACATGGAACGATTTTGGACATTAAGGTGTTAAAGCGCCACTTTTACTAATGACCATTTAACTAGTAAACCGCTCATTTAAATTCTGTAGAGAAAGCCACTTTCTACCTAAGTCAACTATGTTCATGCCATGAAAAAATGAACCAAAATTATGTATGGCCTGCCCGTTTCACCAGAAATCCTTATATTTTCATTTGCATAATGGAGTACGTTATTTTTATTCGATATTTTCCTTGAACGGGATGAAATTTTTTAATTAAATAACATTCATTTCACGTATCTTAAAGCATTTGGTCGTATATATAATTGCAATAAGGAATAATAATTAAAACCTCAGGCTAATTACACCGTAACATGTTATTATTTCCGCAACAGTTTTTTTCACTGATTAGTCTATAACCAAATTTAATAATAGAGTACTTTTTGTCAAAATGGGGGATTCGAATAAACAAAAAATTCATTTTCTTACATATTTTAAACGATCATTGACCTTTAAACTTGATTTCATTGCATGCAAAATGACGGGATGGAACAAAGACAATGCACGTTTTATTTTTTGACTTAGTATATGATTGGTAAAATAATTCTAAACAAAAGATGTTTAAATATGGTTTTATAGTAACCAAATTCCTTTTGGGGCAAATATCGTCAAAATATCGTCTCTTTCAAATAACAAAATCAAGAACTGATTTATATTCTCATTTTCAGCCATATACATTTCCTCCGGCTGACTCACTTAGCCACGAGTTAACTTTGGTCGGTTGACTAGGCTTCATTTGTCTTTCTATCACTAATTCTCCATTTTCTCCATATCTATAGGATCAACAGTGACGCCTTCCCAATACCAGTTTCTTTACATTCATATGTTTTGGCTGCAAGTTTTTTTTTACTGTGAGCATCATCATTGTCGCATGCTGTGTGCTCCATTGTCAACTTTTGTACGTTCTTTGCAAGTGTGGGATCCTATGTTTACCATCTTTGCCTTCCTACCTAAGACAGTTGGCTTTGTCTTGAACAGTATTTTACGCTTTCACTACCTATTACCCATTTTTTCCGGCGTTTTTAATAGATTTTGTTGTTGGTAGTAGAAGCTTTTTCTGTAATATTGGTGTCGTGCATTAACAGCTATTCTCTTATAGTTTAGGTATGTAGTACAACAGAGGATGGTTGTCCGTGGCAACATTCCTGTAGAAATGGGAGTAAGAGTTTTTTGTAATGTTTGAGTGGGTATAGTTTCTTTTTGTTTTTATATATATCCCTTCTGGAACATTTAAATGGCTCAAAATTTTTTAAAGATATAGCTGAGCAATTTCAAATTTTTCATATCAGAAGGTTTTAGTCTTCTCCTCATTGCTTATACATCTTTTCTCTTCTGATCTATATTGAAGATGCACATAGATTAATATTACAGTGTAAATAGATAAGACTGCATGCTTCCAATTCTTAATAATAGAGTTGATTTTTATCGGGAAAAAACATTTTCATGGCCTCGACTCTTGTTGACTTTTTATGCGTAAATCAGTTTTTTTAGTGTTATGAAAATATTTTTTTGTGCCCTCGAAGTAAAAAAAATCATATTTGCGATTTTACAGCCTGATCCAAAGCCAATACCAAAATGAATCACTATAGATCAGTACACATCCTTGGATAAAATGGTTAGTCATAATTTGCAAAGGTAGATGTATTTTTTCAATATTTATTCTAGTACGATAACTTGGAAATTGAAAAAAAAACAAGAAAAAATATATCGCTTTTACATACACTTGCAGGATCCCTTATAAACAGATAATGAGAGTGAGAATTCTCGTTTTAAAAAAATCTCATTAAATCACCGTTAAAAGCATTTTGCAATCGTAAATTGCTTTAAATTATAACAAGACTAGGAGATCGTAAAAGGAAACAAGGAATTTATCAGAGCATATTGGATTACTTTTAAGTTCAGTTTCTTTTGGTAGGGTTCTGGGATGAGTAGAAAGGGGATAAGAGGCGGCATAGTAGAACAGGGAAGAACCGTTCCATTTAATTTAATTAGCGTAATCTTTTAAGGATTGGGGAAGAAAGGGTCGCAGCAGTTATAAAAACGCGTGATTGGGAGGATTCTTTCACGGCCCGGGACCTTGCAATTCTAACGAGTTTCCTCTGTCCATGTTCCATCGCGAAATTCGCGGTTTCCATCTAGTCTGAGAGAAAACTTTGATGGATCTCGAGATTGGGCGGACTTCCAGGGAGTGAAGAAGATAGGGTTTCATTGTGCGGGGAGAGTTTTACGACGAGGCCGAGGGGAAACGAAACTAAATCACCGGCGAGATCCTTCAAAACGCAGTAATCCTGAAAATTTTCTCGTTTCAAGCGCTAACGTATGAACTGACCGGGAAGAATGTTAATATAAAGCGCGTAATAAAAGAAATTAATCGCTTAGCGTTGAAGAGCGATAACACCACACGTTTCAATGTTCGTGACTTTTTCTCGGTGTACGTTTTAATGATTTGTTAAGTTTCCCTTATTAAGGTCGGAATTTTTCTAAAACAATTGGAATTTTAATACCATTCGTTCTCCCATTTAAATCATACTACACATTTGTTCGTTGATGGTTTTCCTCCTCGTTTGTTTCCCAGTTTAAGAATTTCAGTCGATGAAAAACATTTTCCTCGTAGTCGTATACGTATATATGCATCGGGATCCGTAGGCGATGAGTCACTAATAAAAAATATTGTTTCTATAGTGTTACGAGGCCCTACTTGAGTTTGGAATTCGACTCATTTTCGATACAGCTCATTAATTTCTCATCACTACTTTCTCAATGTTGCTATCGATTGATTTCGTCATCCATCTTATAGAAGTTCTTCTGTTTATCGTTTTATAATTATGCACTAGCATCATTTCATTTGTACATTTTTATCACATTCTAGCAGTACAATTTCATTTTAATACCGTTTTTTTTTCTTTGCATTGCAATTTTTATTTTTCAATTTTTTAGATACTCATTTCAGTTGTTTCCAATAGAACGCATGTTGTACATTCATGGATCTCACTACTCGGTTTTATTTCTATGGCATTTATTTGCTAATCGAATCGATCTATGAAGCATAACGAAATGTTTTAAATACGAAAAAACTTCTAAAACTTATAAGGACAGTAAAATGTATAATAAAATTTAGATAACTTTAAAATGGTATTTCGTTAAACAGGTCTCCAAACTTTCGAAGAAATTTCACCTTCTCGTGGCTTGAACACTTTGGCGTTCACTAGAACATCCGAACAGCAAGGAACGATTTCGACTGGAATGCATTCACGATCACTCATTTGCGAATACTTTTCAATTGGTGCATGCAGTCTTTTATCGAGATGAAGTGGCAAATTATTAACAGATTAAACATTTTGCCGTGTGTACGTATTATATCAAAGCATATGCGTTACTATGTAGTGTTTGCTCAAAAATAAATAAACGAATTAATAACAAAAGATGCTACAATATTTTTATGGCACCAAATCCAAAAATAAGTTATCTTGGAGGAAATATTGACTTCCTAAACTCTACTTCGTCATCAAAAATGGATGTAAACGTCTTATAAATATATGAATTGAACGTGTCCCTAGAGACTCACCGACTTTTTTCTCTGGCAGGGAGCGGGCTGTACGGCTTTATTGGTTGCCGTAGCTTCCCGCAAACTGGAGCTAACAAGGGCAGAGAAACATGTCCATAATTTTATGATGGATACCCAACTAACAAAAAGGGTAAGTGTGGATGAGAGATTGGAGTAAGAAAGAATGGAACAGGAGTGTTTGGTTGGAATGAGAGAGTGTCCACTCAAAAGAACTGATTTGTTTGAGAGCCTTCCCTTTTTTGTTTTGTTTATTTAATACGGAAACCTGTTTTTTATGTATGTCATTTTATACCACCTAAAATACTCCCAAAAAATCATCTTATTATTATTTTTTCATTCTACATGGAAGAAGGATCGTCCGTTTACTGACCTGGAGCAGTATGACCTCAGAACAGCTCTTTTTTGTCGTTTTTTATTCACTTTCATTTACAAATATCTCTTTTCTTTCACGCAAAACTCTTTGAAATGCATAGTTTTTTCCTCGATGTGCCTCATGTTTATTTTTTTTTCTGCGCGTCTCTCCGCCGCCCACGCTGGAGGCAAGAGCGCGCACTTATTTTTGTCGTTATCATGTGCTATTTATTTTTCTCTCTCCTTTCTCTCTTTTTTCGTTTCTTTTGTGCTCTCTTTCACCTCCCTGCTCTTTTATGTTGCGCTTGACCTAACCCGCCCTATGTCCACTTCCTTTTTTTTATTTCAATTCCCTATCCCCTCGCCGTTCCTTACCTTTTACCCTGTCAAATTTCCATATCCTTTGGGAAAAAACCTTCCATTACTGATTTCGTGGCCCCGTGGTTCCGCCCCCCTCCGTACGCGGCGCCCCCATCAGGGCAATGGAACCATGGCGCTAGTGGTGGCCGTGCTCTTGAACAAGGTGACCCTGAGTCCCGCAGAAAAAAGGGTACACGTCTTGATGATGGAGAGACAACTGGATCGCAGGGTAAGAGGGGTTTAACCAGGATGTTTTGCGCAAAAAAATAGTTTTTGGGATGCATAGTGATATCGGGAGAGGATGTATTGGAATTGCCATTTTAGACGTACTGTGAATTCGGTAATCCTTCAGCGCCACGGAGGCGAGAGTAATAATGTTATATTTTTACAGGGGACTGTAGAAACAACACGCAAATATGTAGCTCGTATATCTGTATTCTATGTTCCATAAATGGATTTTTTTACGTTAAATGGGATTTCCTCTTTTCTTCACCGCTAGACATGTTCGCTTTTCGTTTAACAATCCTTTGGTGCATTTTGTCATTATTCGGTAAGTGACTTAATTAAATTGTACCGAGATATGTTTCATGGTATCGATTTCTTTTGTTTTGTGCTTCAAACTATTTTTATGGGAGAGAAAAATCATTAACTGTCGCATTTTCAATTTTAAGAATAGAAAGATGAGTAATTAAAAGCCGGCTTATGTCGACTAACTGGGACCACATGTAAAACTGACCGCGAAGCTGATCCCTCGACCGTCATTAACTCGGGTTAGAGGACCATACCTCGAGACCCATCAAATCCGAGCTCAGGTCTCTTTACCCTCTCACCGTGGGGGCATTAGCCGACCACGTTTTTTGCAATAAAATTTAAACTTTTATGTTTTTAACTTAGTGCGATTGTGACTCAAACAACATATTCGGGTGAATGAGCTGCTCAAGAGCGTCTTTTTAACGGAATTCTACGATAAATAATAACATATTTACGCTCACATCTAATCTTGACACCAAGGAATACCAACCTCTTAAGAGTTTTCGGACGGGATTGTAATGAAAGCAGACATTCGCGAGACGGTGCGGGGGGTGTAACGCTTGGTTGTTATATGGTGTTAGATGGGAGAAAAGGGAAACCGCTCATAAGTAAAAAGCTTTACAACATTTTTCGATCAAACTTTCAGGAATCACTTGACTATTCAACTTTTCAATTTGAAACTGCTCGCCGTGTACATAGTAGTTCTGGGTTTGACTTCAGGAGCATATCTTTTCTCCATTTGAATAACTTCGGCAGAGCTGAAACGAAGCGAGGTCTCTTTTCTTTAGCATTTTCAAATATCTTAAAAATGAGATTTCGACGCTGTATTTTCACATTTATGCCGGAAAAGGTATGGAAATAAATTTCCATATCGTAGAAATTCAAATCTCATTCGAAAAAAGCCAAAAATTAGGTTTAATTTTTGTTGGTTGGTTGGTGATCATAGAAAAATGCGATTAACTAGATAAAAGCGTTATACCCTCCGCACCGTCTCGCGAATGTCTGCTTTCATTACAATCCCGTCCGAAAACTCTTAAGAGGTTGGTATTCCTTGGCGTCAAGATTAGATGTGAGCGTAAATATGTTATTATTTATCGTAGAATTCCGTTAAAAAGATGCTCTTGATCAGCACATTCACCCGAATGTGTTGTTTGAGTCACAATCGCACTAAGTTAACAACATAAAATAGTTTAAATTTTATTGCAAAAGACGTGGTCGGCTAATGCCCCCCTGGTGAGAGGGTAAAGAGACCTGAGCTCGGATTTGAGGATGGGTCTCGAGGTATGGGCCTCTAACCCTAGTTAATGCTTAGCCGTCAGTTTAAAATGTGGTCCCAGTTAGTGGACACAAGCCTAAAAGCCTAATCTTGGAATTCCCATTTATAACAGTTTGGGATAAATTTTGCACCATTGCTACAATATCGATTTAGAATTATTACGTACAGGGATGGCATCCAAACCGCGCATTTTCTCTTCTTAAAGAATCCTATTTGACATTTAATAAACCGTTCTGTATTTTCTGATAAAACTTTCCGTGAAACTGTTTAGAAATATCAACATTTAGGAATGATATTACGTTTATTCATGAAAATTTAATGAACTTTAATGTTTGGGTTCTCCTAATTATTATTTACTTTCCCGAACTAATGCGGATGAATCCAGTGGAAATCGATCTCTTTTGAAATCCTATGCATCCCTAAAAGTGAGTTAGAGCCGAGGAAGAGTTTAATAAAAATAATGTTCACTTACAAAAATTCAAGCTTTAACAATGCTGAGATGGGTGTGACGTCTAGCAGAAAATGTAGCAGAGTGATTTATTTAATTAATCGTGAGTGTTGCTTATTTTTTTAAAAAGGGCTGTGAGTTCGCTAACAAAATATATCTCCTGACCTCGCTCTTCAATTGATAGGTTTGAACAATTAAAAGAATTAAACACCATATTAAAAAAAATTTTAAATGGAAAAAGCTTTTGCTCCTTAGTATTCTAGTTTAAATTATATCGGTAATACCTGACCTTGATTTCTACCTCAAACGCGATGGATCAAAAAAATGTCTTCAAATCCTCCATCAGCATGTAACTGCTGAAAACGAAGCCAATTTATCTCATTTTGCGTTTTCTATATCACTTTTGAAAAAGCTATATCACCACTTCCAAAAATATTTCAATTAATAATATTTAGATTTACAAAGTTTTTATAGGCTAAGAATTCTATTTATTTCAAATCACTTATCTTCGGCATCATTACCATCGATCAACAGGTGTTTTCTGACTTTAGTGTAATTTATAATTAAATATTAACTGAATTTACAAATATATATTGTAACATTTCACTTTCGAAGGCTTATTTTCAGTAAGATAGCTTTCGCGTGATTTTTCGTAATAAGAGTAAACGTAATATTTTATATTTATGACAAGAAGAAAACTATCAAAGCTTTTGTAAGTGTCGGAACTGTTAATCAATGGCACTGAAATATTCGCCGTTAAAATAAACACAAATTAATTGTTTGACGATTCTTTCTGGCGTGGTTAAGATTTCCCTGTCATGAATTTGTAAGAAAAATCGAAAAAATAGAATTGACGGATTATATCCCCCACCCCGCTATAATAGTTCACGACAAACTTTTTCGGAAGATGGTCAATTTTTTTAAGAACGGAAAAGTTCTGATCCCAAAGCAAGGGAAAGAATTCTAGAGCGATGACGTGTACGGAGACTTTCTAAATCCCACCGAAATCACTTTCTTCCCTCTCCTTTGACCAAAACACCCTCTCCTTAATCGTCTTTCAATTATTTTTTAACGCTTCAGTAATGCTTTATACTCAGACGCGCCGCATAATCTTCTTTTTTCCCGCTACTCTTTAAAATAAGATTTGGCTAACCTCTTTAAAAATAAACCCTTTCTCTCGCATTGATTATTTTTAGTTGCAGTGTGTTAATGATAAATTTGGCTATGTTTTGGTGTAAAATATAACCGGAAACTAATTATTCAATTATCGCTGCACTAAGTTAACAAGAATGGCTCGTGCAAGTTATTAATTTTTTAGCATATGCGCCACTATAACAACAGTTGTTTAAATTTGTAAGACTTATTAAACAGTTTTTGCCTCACACCGTGCCTTTCACTAAAATATACTATAATTCATTCAAAATTATATTAATTCGTGTTATTTACATAGGGTAAATACTTATGATTAAGTAAATAGATTTAATACCTATTTTTAGATTACGATTTGAACAGCAAAAAGCTTGAATCAAGGAGAACCATTCCAAATATGGAAACAATGTTAATTTTTTAACAGTATTGGTAATTTAAGTCAACTATTTTGTTTTTTAAAAATAGCGTTGCACTTTTTTAATCGTTAATCAATATCGGCCACTCAGATAAATAATAGATAGCACATACGAACATATAGGGCACAGCTATTTTGTTTTTTTTTTAAAGTAGCAATAAGAAATCTCATAATTTCCATAAGTTAATGACATTAAATATACTAAAAAGTTCATTTCCTCGGTCGCGATAATACACTTGCCTAAAACTGGGATACCAATGGCTGATATCTTCATACGGAGTGAATGTGCCAATGAGACTCTCAGTAAATTTATTCCCAGTGAAATAAAAGCTTATTACATAAGTGCATACCTTCTTATTTGTCACATTGTTTGGCGTAAATAGAAATTCGTGTAATGCATCCTTGAGATGGAGTTATTTTCCATAGGTGATGTCTTATGCCATAGTGTCCTATATGAGCGTATATGCGATATTCATCACTAGATTGGAATTAATTTTTTCTGCAAGACAAAAAGTTATTTAAAAAACGTCTCTACGTAAAGCTTGCTTTATTTTTTATCTTATCCGTGCCGAAAATTAACGTAAATGAATTTATACCAACATCAACTTAAAATATCTCATTATAAACTATATTGCTCAGCGAAATTTTTAGTCGTTTAAACAATTTTTCCTATCTTATTTTTACGCACAGAAAAAAGTTAATATTGTTTCTTTCTTTTTTCCTTTCGCGTAACCTCTTTCCGTGCCTACCCTTGGGTGAACAAAAACAGTTGAAGAACGCGGCCGCCAACGTCTTGAGAGAAACGTGGCTGATCTACAAGCACACTAAGCTGGTGAAGAGGGTGAACCCTGGAAGGGTGCGGACACACCAGAGGAAGTTCCTACTCGCCATTTATGCGTAAGCCATAAACAAAATCGTTCGTTTGGTGTGTATGTTTTCCTTCGGTAAACACGAATGCTCTCCTTAACCACGTGTGTTGAATTCGACGTCTTTCGTGTGATTTTTATTTCAGCATTGGTTTTTTAACGTTAGTTTTCATCTAACCAGCTACCCAATTTAATTACTTTGCATGAAATAATTTGTTGTGCTGTCTTATAATTTATCGGTTTGTTTAAGTTTTATATGCAATTGGTTGGATTTTTATAGCAGTAAAAATGGATTTTCATTGTTTTTATTCGCGAGATTGATGTTGTATAAAATTATTTTTTTTCGAAGGTACGTATTTTCTACAAAAGGAAATTCTCAGTTGTTTATAATACGCGTCTTGGAAACTTTTATTAAAATATTTCTAATATTTCGATATTCTTATTTTTCAGCCTTCGTAAGGTGAAGATGGATCAACGAAAACTAATGGATAACGCAAACACCATTACAGACATGGCTAAGGTAAGGTATCAGCGAAATTTTTTTTTAGGAGTAAACTATTTTTGTCCTTTTTCGGGAGTAAATTATCCTATGAAATAAGGGGGCACGCATATTTTCGATTTCCATGTCATTTTTAATGGTTTTCGGCAGCGGTGGAACTTAAAATTGGGGGCCCTTTACCAAAAATTTTTGGGGTCCTCCCTCAGTTTATCAAAAAAAATTCGGTAAAATACACATTGTACAAACTTTCTCATATACTAATGCGTCGTTTAGTTGTCTTTTGAAAAATATGAATTATGTAGAATTTTTATAAACATCAACTTAAATAACTATACGAAATTTGATGAAAATCGTATGAGCCGTTTTTTAGAAAATCAAATTATTAAAGTTGTCCAAGAATAAACTACATTTATATTCATTTTTTGAGAAATATGAACTATATATTATTATTGGAGACGTAAACTCTATGCTTTTCTTGTAAAAAAATAGGTTCCGGTACTCCCACCCCCTTCACCTTTTCCCCTTTTCCTGCACCCTCTCCCCCTTCTCTATTGAATTTGTGATGAACTTTTAATAAAAAAGTTGATAATAAAAATCAAAATGTTTAACATTTATAGAAGCCGTTTATTACTTTAAGTTTTAAAGAATTCAAAAAATGAAAATGCACCGGAATTAGCTGTACCGGCGCGTACCATCACAAAAAAAGCTCTGCGTAAACTCAAGTAACTGTACGAAATTTTATCAATATCGTTTGAGCCGTTTTCGAGAAAATCAAATTGTTGTTTAAAATGGGTAGAATAAACGTACCTTAATTATTGAGCAATATCAACCATTTCTTCATAGTTTCTATTCTATATAATAAAATGTCCAAGTACAAGATTTCATCCATTTTTGCTCTACCGTTCAGGCTCTATAACCGCGAATAGACAGACCCACAGACAAACAGAAGGCATTGCAAAAACCACATTTTTGGACTCAGGTACACCTAAAACGTATATTTCCATAAAAATCTCGAGATCGAATTTTTTCGCGATTACAATACTTTCTCAATATATGTACTTTGTATATGAGAAAGTAAAAAAGTCTTTAACACTTTGGGAACCATGAGAACCACTGGTACTATCATACTTTTTTCGGGAGAGCCGTGAGAAGCACATGTACTACTTAGTCACAGTATATTTCAATACTTTCAATTGTTATTGTTTTTAAAAGTTGTTTTAAAACTAATTGTTTTTCTGCCTGGTGCCTGAATTTCGTTAAATTAATTATATATTAAATTGAAAGAAAAATAATGCTTTTGTACTGTTTGGGGGCCTCTAAGCGTTGCTTTGCCTTCTTATACCAACTTCTGCGGCTGGTTTTTGGGTTTGGAGTTTTCAGAATTCAAGGCACAGGTACCGAATTGGCCACTGGGTTCCCAAAATTTCCAACTCACATTTCTCTGACTAGCATTTCCGCACTTAAGTTTATTCGTATGACCACTTTTACAGATGCTAAGCCAAAAGCAGTAAGATAAAAAATATTGGAGCTTCAGTTGCTGATGCATTATGAACAAGTGCATTTTATTTATTGATGTTTATTTAAAATTTTAATCTTAAAATTCTTTATAAGTTTAGTACTATAATGGTACGGCAAAGCATGTTATTGAATAATTAATTTTAAAGTTTAACCTTCTGTCTAACCCATTTTCTCAGAATCTTAATTTGAAATTTTTGAAGTTACCTCCTGTCACCCACCTATGTTTCAAAAAATGTTCTCCCGTGGTGTGATGGATGGCATTAAAGGTCACACAAGCTGTGAAAATTTTTACTATTTATCTATAACCATTTGCTTAGAACCTTGATTTGTAAGCACCCCTTGCCACCCACCGATTTCTTCAAAAATATTTCTATGGCATCGTACTAAATGGCATCATGTTATCACATACACCTTACAAATTTCACTCTTCTATCTCTTATTGTTTACGTGCTATTTTAATTTAACCAACTTCACAGATGGACAGACAGGGCGAAAACATCAGCACGTTTGTAAAAATAAAACAGAAAGAAATGACGTTTAATTTACCTTATTTCAAATTCATATTCTAAATAAATATGATGTATCATGCATGTCAAATATCCATAAATTGACTTTAAAATAACCTTTTTCTTCCGAATTCCATTTAAATACTGTTTTATTATTACCATTATATAATTTTTGTACATTTTTGCGTTAGTGAAAATTTCTTAAAATTGTGAATATGAACTTTCTATTTAATTACCATATATACTCGTGTATATGCCGACTCCATGTATAGTACGACTCCTGATTTTTTGGTGAACAAACCTGATTTTTTCATATATCTCGTTTATAGTACGACCCCAGCTTTCCACCATGGTCGATATATTTCGTTTCGATAGCTCGATGGTTACGAGCGAGATATATCGAACGACCTTGATTTTCCACACCACCATAGAATAGACCGTAAATGTCGTAAATAGTATTTCTAGCGAGTACACTAAAATTCGGATAAGTTAAGTATCTTACTCCTAAAACATTTAATAAAAAGTGATTTGAATCATGATTGCACAAGATGAAATAAAATCGTTTCATTTTAGTACGTCTGGATTATGTTCCACGTACGTAATGGTTCCACTTGCTCATCTATTTAATAGGTAGGGATAACGGACAAAAAGAAATTACTTTGTAATATTCCACAGTCTTTATGGTTTCTTCAATCACACACCGACCGGTTTCCACTACAAAATCATTCTAATGGTGTTACTAACCGACGTAACACCTTTAGAATGACTTTGTAGTGGAAACCGATCGGTGTGTGATTGAAGAAACAATAAAGACTGTTGAATATTACAAAGTACCTAATTTCTTTTTTCCAAGATGTCAAAATTCCATAAAGTTACGCTGTCTACGATACTTTTAGTCCAACTCGTTCCAATCCATCCCTTGTAAAAAGACGCAAACAAAGATGTACATACATAAAATTCAAGAAAGGAAGTGCCCGTAAATCTTCACTTATATCAAGTATTTGTGAATTTGAAGCTGTATATATGAAAAAGATTCTACTTTTCACGAAGCAACATAACAACGATAAAGGACCTCACTGCTAAGGTTAGCCTACCATTAGAATGCGTGCAGGTGGCATAACTTCACCGAAAATGCCCGTGAAGATACATGAATTTTAAATCCTCAAATGCATTACTCTTGTATAGTACGATCCCCAATTTCTGCAATAAAAATTTGGTCGTAAAAACTCGTACTATACACAAGTATATACGGTATATATCATATAAAATTTGTTTTGAGCAACGAGGGGACATTCTTAAGTTTATGACGATGCAGATCAGCTATAGAGTATTATATTGAGGACTGGATTGGAGAGATCGAATTAGAGAGAAAGACGAAATATGTACTTGTTGAAGAAATATATCAGCAAACTTGAAGTCACTAATTTAGGGCGCGTGTTCGCCCATCTATCTCAGACAGTGAGATTCAGAATAGGGTTAATATTAAAACTGCATGTATTGCACATGGCTTGCTTGTTACAGCTAAGAGTCCATTCTAAAATTTCAGGTAACTGTGTTGGTTATTTAATGTTAATATGTTTATATAAATATATATAAATATAAGATGAAAGCTAATATATTTCCTAAGTCAACAACGACGCGTGTTGATTTTCCGTCTTATTTTCTTCACCCTTTCTCCTAACTGAAAATACTGCCATTTGTTAAAGAGAATGATAAGTGTAGCGGAAAAGAGGGTCAGAATACGGAAAGCCTACATTTAGGAATTATTCATATTGGTCGTTAAGAAAAATTCCGAGTAAAAGCATTGACCTCAAAGAGAAAAATCGTGTTAGGACTTAGATCGACCGAATGTTTTCAACAATGCCGTTTAGCTTTTCAGATGCGAGCGAAAACAAGATGACGTGGTCCAAAACGTTGAGTCACGTCATAATTATGTATTTCGATAACTCTTATGGAAGGATTTCTTTTAGTTATTTTGGGATTTATTTCATTTGTTATTTACTTTGGTTTATAATCACTCAGACTACCAAAAATATTTTGAAACTGTGAGTTTACATGTAAAAATCTTAGCAAGTGAATAAAATCAAATGCAATTTCTCTAATTTTCTGCCACGGTTGAAGCCACTTGTCATTGTTGTGGCCAAAATTATTGAATGTATACCTGCATGCAGTGTTACAACATTAGGTGGGTCAAATGAGCCAACTGCTCTGAAACCCAAGCTGGCTGGGGGCCCACCCGTAGCAAGAGAGAGAAAATGATGTTTCCAAACTACAAAGTCGCCTGAGAAAAATATCTTTGTGTCCCTTTATATAAAATGTTTAATCAAAGTTCACAAGCCATGCCTGCTGGATCTACATTTGTAATTAATATTGACATTTTAAGAAAAACAGAAAAATGATACGTCCTAGTCATTTGAGGCCTATAATTCGGTGCCCCACACTTTGTAAACTACTGATATAGTTGAAAACTGTTGCTAAAATTTTACAGAAATGACTACGTTCTGCCAACTATGTCCTGCCATCTAAATGGGATGATTTGACATAAGCCGATGACCCTGAAGTCATCTTTAGAAGGACTGAAGGAATATTGGATTTTTTTAAATAATTGACTGAAAGATGCTTCTCTACTGGTCAAACCAGGGCCTATCACAGGAGGGCCACTTGGCCCCGGCCTCACATTCACAGAGGGCCTCAAATTTAGACTTCTGGCGTTTTCTCCAACTGAGGTTATACATACAGACACAGAGATATACTGACAGGATTGAAAGAAGACGTTCATCATACAACTTAAAACTTGTGTCTCGTTACCGGGCCACACCGCCTCTAGTGCACTATGTATTAACATAAACAGCGACAAGCAGTACACTTCTTACTGGCTTAGCGCTTGCCAACACTGGCAACAGTGTTGTCAGGGAGCAAAGGAGCTATCACGGGAGTCTAGTTGTTGTCACAACTGTAACTACGCTACAAGTCAGTCCGACTTGTATGTTGTTTGTTCCTCATTAGTGGATTGGCACTGCAAATTTCGTCACCCATTGAAATGTTGTGATAGTTCGTAATTTTTGGGCAGGGCTGCGTTGTGTTCTTAACTCCGAAATGACAAGTATTTTTCAATAATTGTTGATGCTACGCCAGATTTTTCTAACAAAGAACAAACCACTATTGTAATTCGGTATGTAAAGATTGTCGACAACAGCTCAACATTTTCAATCGAAGAAAGGTTTTTGTGTTTTGATAATTTCACTAAAAAACTGGAATGGAAATTGCTGCTCGAATTTTAACAATTCTAGAGGAGTTGGAGTTAGATTTTCAACTCTGCATTGGACAAGCCTACAATAATGGATCTAATATGGCTGGCAAGTATAACGGCGTACAATCAGTTCTCCTTGAGCATAACTCAAAATTTTCTCCAACTGTGGAAACCACACACAAAACCTTGTAGGTGTTGACTGTGCTGAATCGTGCAAAGAGGCAATCACTTACTTTGGAACTATACAGGAAATGTGCAACTTATTCAGTAACAGTCCACAAAGGTGAAAGATATTGAAGCAACATCTTCCAGTTTCACTGCATGGGACGTCCAACATTAAGTGTTCTACACAGATTGATGGTGTACAACCAGTTGCATATCATATGGATGAAGTAAGAATGGCCTTAAGTGAACTTGAATCTCTCAATCTCACACTGCACAGGCTCGAACTGAACTTAATTCTAACCCGAAATACATGTCCAAATTTGAAAATCTGTTCTAATGTCATCTTTGTGGGTTAAGTTACTATCAGACGAATCTGTTGATTGAAGCACGTAATGCTACACTTGATGTTAAGAGGGGTAACATAGAAAGTCTCATTGCCGACATTCAGCAGGTTCATGAACAATGGGATGCGATCTTGAATGAGGCCAAATTAGTAGTTCAGAATTTGACATTTCATTTGAGTTTACCTGCAATCACAAGATTCCTAATGAGTCTGATGTTGAACAACATTATAGAATCAATGTCTTCTTTGTTATTGTTGACTCCATTTTATCAGGTCTTAGAAGGCGGTTTGAATCACTTAATGCAATTTGTAACCTGTTTGGGTTCCTCTGGCTATTTAATAGCCTTAGTAGTGAAGATCTACGTACATCAGCAGAACAATTCCAAAGAACACCAAAGAAATATCAACAGATGTGTGATGAGGTCATTTTCCTCAAGCGAATACATTCCATGCACTGTAAACTGGATTGTAAGCCAAAGGAATTGCTTCAAGAAATACTCCAACTTGGACTTGCTGGTGTGTTTCCTAATGTCACCATTGCATTGAAGATTTTTCTCAGTCTACCTGCATCACTAGCTTCAGGTGTATGGTCTTTCAATGTGCTGAAGCAGGTCAAGAATTACCGACGTTCAACTATGGGACAAGATCGGTTGAATGGCCCTGCTATGCTCAACATAAACTGTGACATTGCAAGAAAACTAAATTTTTCCACAATAATTGGTCAATTTTCACAGAAAAAGGCTAGAAAAGCACTTGTTAAATAAAAAAGAACATTTATTACAAATTATTGCATTGTATTTTTTGTGTTAAAAGCATTGATCTGTTAAATGTAAACATTTAAAATATACCACAATTTTTGTAACCGTGTTTTGGCATTTCTTCATTTTTTAATGTCCCGGGGGCCTCAAAAAATGGAAATGGCCTGGGCCTCTCTCGACCTCTGAGAGGGCCTGGGTCAAACTGTGGTGTATCCCAGAAAATTGTAATGCAGCGAATGAGGAAAAGGAAGCACTAATTTCAACGTATTAGTTGAATATCAATGATTCATCGATAGCACTGCAACGTCTCTTAGAACCTTAATTTCCTAAACGGAAAAATCGAAACATCGTTTGGCTAGTGTGAGAAATGTTCCACCGAATTTTGAATATCAGAAATTTTTATATTTGCATTCCTGATAATGAATTGGGCATTAATGTCAATAAATTCGTAAAAAAATACTTTGAATGAGCAGTGTCTGCATTCTCTCTCCAGAGATCCTAATGCAATACGGAGTAAAAATAAAAGCGCCAGATACCTCAGGGATTGCAATGACTAGTGACAGACATTCAACATTTTTATGCCATCCTTCCAGGAGCATGTGTAACATTCATGTTGTTTTTTACTATTCAAATTTCTGTATAAAGTGCTAAAAGTTATTTTCATGCTTTAAAATTATCAAAAACCAGATCAAAGAAAACGAGTAATTATTTCTCCAATGTTGGGAATATTGTCTTTTAAAATCCACCATCGTCAAAGAATATCTAGTTCATAGTTTTACCTTTTTTCCTCGGGTTAGTTTTTAAATAAGCTATGAACGCCGGAGCCTATCGATTTGTCTGCGATCGTTGTAACAACAGTCCTTCTTCTTCCAGACCCAGAACACAGTGTACGAGATCGTGTCAGACATGAACACCCGCCAGGACGTACTAGAGGAAAGGCTAACGGGCTTGGAAGACAAACTGGCGGCGATACAAGAACAGGTCGAGATGTTGCCGGAAGTCCTAGCGCGCTGCATAAAGCAGCATTGCACCACGGCGCCCACTAACCCCGACCCCCAACAACAGCGACGGCTCTTCCTTCATCCAGAATCTGCCGCTGCTGCACCCGCCCTTCTGGCTCCCATCCCTCCTCCGTCTTCGCAAGCCTCTTCGGGATCTCCCATGCCGCATTCGAAAAGCGTCCCCTCGGCGTGGGCGAATAATGCCGCTTCCTCGGCTTCTACTTGCCCCACGGCGGTCTCCTCCTCCACGTCCCCTTGTCCCCAAGCGGGCCTAACGCCTTCGGCAACATCCACTGCGGTTTCGAGGACTCTTTTCTTTGGCCTCACCGACCCTTCACCGCCCCACCTACCCCCGCCTCCAAGCGGTTCTTCGACGGCGGGCCCCTCGCAGATAGCAGGCCCGAGTGGCACGTCTTCGGCTGGAGGCCAGTCCGGCGCGTCGCCGAGCTGAGCCAAAGTTAGCCGCCGAGAGGGCCTCTTGTGGATGGAATTGGTGCTGCAAGAGTGCTGCCGCATAGTGGCTGTGCTCTAAAGTTACGAACCTAATAAAATAATTAAACGCCGCACTCAAAAAGCAGACTGAGAAGTGTTGCGTTTTTTTTTAGTTTTTCTTGTTTTTCATTTTGTTTCCTCCAGTTTTAAAACTACGCCGATAAAAAACGGATGCAGTGTACACGGTGTGTACTCTAAAGAGAAGCTTCACTTTTAGTGCACGAATTCTTTCATAAATACAACTCTTAGCAAGCGATAGATAAATGACCAAATATGAAAAATTCACCATATTTACAGATACCAGAAATACTAATGGACTTGTAAATAAGATTATTCTATTAATATTGTTATATAGTTATATTGGGACTTGCCTGGGGAAGGGAGCTGTATGCGATGCTTTTCCGTCGGACGAAGGCTATAAATATTTTCATTTTATATGGATTGGCACAGCATGTAAACCCAACTAATGCATTCTCTATTTATGTAGAGGTTACTTCGCCAAGCAATGGTGATGCATGTGCAAGACAAGTGCAATTTCCCTTGGATTAAAAGAGGCAACATTAAGATGTTGATTGAGCGATTCGGATAGCAACGGGTGCAATATGGATTGATATATTTTCCTTAATTAGGAAATGATATCCATAATTGTAAAATTAAAAGGTTTGTGCTGTGCAGTGAATTGATTGTCTACGACTGTGATTAAAGATATTGCTATAGTCTATACACACATGTAAATCTACCCATATTGGATGAGATGGCAGATTTTATAGCAAATTTTCTTTAGGGTCATTATGTGGCACCATTTCATAAAGTAATTTACATCTATTTCTGATTACAATCTTATGAAATATACTAAATTTATGAGTTATTTTTCATAAGGCTATTGATTGAAAATTCAGTTGTACTATTGATACAATAATTGAAAATGTCAAATAACATGCCTCTTTTTCAACTAAGTTAATATTTAACATCAGATTTATTCACTATATTATACCCACATAATAGCTAATAATTTCAGACATATTTATAATAAAAGCTTCTTAAAATATTAGCTTTATCTAAAACTTTAACTAGAATTTGAAAAGTACAATTATTTTATAGTTTAACCAAGGTTAAATCTCTACTTTATCGAATCAGCAAACTTGACATCATCAAGGTTAAGAATGGAAACATCCATTTAAAAAAAAAAGGTGCATTAGCCTCAATAAATATAAGTCAAAATTTTCTACACATGGTCTGCCTCATCCTTATCATGGTGAGAATTATTATAGATGATTGATTCAAAATTTTAATAGTTATGTGCCAGGTTTTATGGCCTTTATAGAGTCTAAAGGACTGGGAATGTGCCTCAGAAGTACTGTCCTATATTTTCATTTTTTAATATGCATTAAATTGTTTAAAACTCTTGGGGTACCTATAAATACATCATTACATCGATGATGTAGTGCTTTGAAAGGTGCTACTCTGGAGGTCTTAGCAGTAATCCCATTTTATCTCTTTTTTCCTTAAAAAAAGGAATGAAGGCAGTACAAAGACACTTGCCAAGGAGTGTGTAGATGAGATGAAAATTTCTTATAGTATTTGTTTAAACCTTCAGATATGACAAAAACGAGTTGTAGTAGGCCTACCAGTATCCATTAGTTTAATTGATTTTCCATTAGTTAAATTCTTCAGAAAGAATTGAAATTAAATAATTCAAACAAATAATATTCATGAAGTTAAAATTGTTCATTCATAGTAGACAAATATATAATAGTTTTATTTCTTGAGGAGAAGTATTTTAGGCCCAAGTTTGCATTTGTTTTTACTGTAACACAGGTTGAATAAATATGCAAGATGTCACAACCAAACATCTACCTATGCTTATAATCAATTCTTGCAACCATGTTTTACTGAATAATTGTGAATGGGTCTTCCATCCCAGATATTTCCAATATTGTATTTTAATTTCAAGCAATGTATCATTGGTTATTGCTGGTATAGTTTTTATATTTGACCAAACATTTTCATTAGCTATTAGCACATTTCAAATGTTGAATACATAATGTAACTTAACTGTCATTGGAGGAATAGCTTTGTTATATTTACTTACATTTCAGTTTGAGTTAATACTTTTGATGGAAAGTATTTAACAACCTCTTGACAGGTTTGTTACACAACCAGTGTTTTAACAAAAACACCAATTTTATGGAAAGTTCTCCAAACATACCTCTGTACATATCAGTTCTTAGTGTGTATGACTTTTATAATTTTACAAAACTCTTGTTCTTCTTTTGTGTAAGTTGTAGACTCATACCACATCCCGTTGGAAACCATTTTATGGAAAATTTCATTTTTCCTTTTGAATATATGTACAAAAGACACTGTGGTTTGGATAACCTATAATCTTGTTCAGTCCCTTTAACACCATGTTTTATCCAATAATGACTATGTCTGTTACACATACTTGAAGCACGAGGTTTCCGTTTTAGGGAAACAGCTGGTTACCTTACATATATACATGACAATGTATAAAAATATATATTCATACATATATATTTCTGAGGTTGGTTTCTAAAATGTGATATAAGAGAGTTGTAAGTACACATAAAAATGTTATTTATGCTCAGTAAACACAAAAGATGTTTTAAAGATTTTCATGGTATATTTGAAAAATATACAGCTAAGATCAGATCATGTAAATTTATTCACAAAGAAATATTTCTTTTTATTATGTTAAGGCATGATATCTGTATTTATGTGAACTCCATGCTATTAAATAAAAATTTAATAATTGAAACAGAGATACACTCCTCCTCATGTTTAGGAGAAGAAAAGTAAAATGACTATTTATAGAATCTGAATTAATAAAGAAATAAATTTGAATAGATCAAAATATGTTTCTCATATGCTTGCATGAAATCTTCCTTGATCCTAAAATAAAGGCTAAAAAAACTGTTTTAAGGTTGATGTTGTTCTACCACAAGGATTGTCTCAAAAAATATCTCTTCATTTGATGTTCAAATTTTTAGAGCACTATGGCAGTTAAAGTTACTGTAATTTTCCGATTATAATACACACCCCATATAATACGCACCCATGTTTTTAAGAGTGAAAAGTGAAAATTGTCTTATCACCATGATACGCAACTCATTTTTTGTAAAGAGATCACTGTAATTTTTCACTTGGTTATTAGCAGTATCGATACAGTTCTTGCCTTGCCGTCAAGTGAGATACCGTATTTACTCAAGTAATACCCGGACCCCCGTTTTTGGAAGTAAATATCTGGAGAAAAAGGTATTTGTGTAATGCCCGCACTTTAAAAATTCCAATTCCAATTATGTGCACAAACTAAATCCCAACATCCAATAGAACGATTTTTAATTCTTTCTTAACATAATTATAAATCGATTTAGGTCTTAAGGCTCCATGCAATCTCATTATCTTTCAATTATTAAATTGTATGTAAAACCCATAAAAATTACAATAAAAACAAGAAATGCAGTAAAATCCCAATTTTTTAAAGAAGAATTTATGGATTCAACTCGCATTTCAAGGGCTTCCACGTTCGTTTTTTTTTCTAATACCTAATCACTGATCTGGTCTTCATCTTCAACATAATCACCCCATAAGTAATGGTCCTCAGTTCCATCCAATGAATTCAAACTTTAAAACCTTTGATCCCAGTTTCTTCACTTATGCCGTGCCATGCTGCGAGCACATCGGCACACCTCGGAGAGCAGAGCGCGTTTCAGCCTGATGTTGTGTTCTTCAAATTTAGGCATGAATCACGTAACATTGAATTCATTCTTTACCACGAAACACGGCAGGCATTTCGCGGGTGGCCTACAGTTGAAAGGTAAAGGGGCGTATCTCGTGTAATGTCCGCACCCCCTTTTTCTGAGTCCAGTTTTAGGGAAAAAAAGTGCGGGCATTACACGAGTAAATAGCCAAAGTGGATAGTGAGGATGATGATGACGTTCTCAGCGACGCCATTTATGTAGACGATGAGAGAGAACACAAAATCGCCAACAAACTATTTGAGGACAGCAATAATGAATTCAGAGGGTAAGATTCGGACAGCTAAAAGTAAATAAATAATTATTCTTATTTTTGTTTTGAAAAACAATATTTAAAGGAATGTTATCGAAATGCATTGAAATGTACGATTTACTGGTAAAAATGTCTGAAAACAAAAATTATTACATTAATAAAAAAAGTTGTATGCGCTTGTTACCATATATAATATGCACCCAAACTTTTTGGCAATTTTTCGTGAAAAAAATGCGTATTATAATCGGAAAATTACAGTATTACAAATAGGAGGACTCAACAATGCATTGTTAAGTCCCTCTATTTGTAATATCTTCATTTGATGTTGGTTATTCTAGAAAATCAAGTCAATTCTGAGATATTTATATTAGGGCTATCCAGCTGGCGGCCCGTGGCTTCATTTTTCTGGCCCGCAGGATGATTTTATGCAGCCCAAGGTAATGGCGAGCTGGGCAGCCACCCAGGGTGCCAACACCATAGGGACACTTACCCGTCTGTTCGTTTTTATCTATAAAAATACTGGTAAGCTGTCTATGTGGAAAACTGGGGAGACAAAAGCAGCTGAAAAATTTCCCCCCACACCCACTAACAAGGGTATCCACTATGGTTCTATATTTCTCTTAGAATTGCCCCCAAACCGACTAAGGGGGACATGGGCAATACAACATCAATGCAAGTTAGGGACGCATGATTTCCGGTCTATCTCTGATCTTTCCCCTACCCCCATCCCCAGTCCGGCCCACCAGTCAGTGACTTTCAGCATATTTAGCCCGCCACACCAAAGAAGTTGGACAGCCCTAATTTATATTAATGATTATTGTATCCCAGTATTGATGAAAGAAAATTTTTTTCTTTTAAATTATTTGAAATGAAAGAAAAGAGACTTGTTATAGCTTGTCATTTATCTGTTTGCCTGTTTTCCCTGTAAGACAGGCATTCTTGAAGAATCTGTCTTTTTTTAAACTGATAGTCTTAACTCAATACTATAAAAGTTTCCCTTTAGCATTCTTTCCTTTTTGTTGCAGGTTTCTGTGAGTTACAGGCCATGAATATGACACTTACTCTATGTAACTGGCTCTAAATTGTTTCGTTCAACCTTTGGCTTCCTTGTTCCATCCTATCCATGCAGGGCTGGCACACTGAAAAATGGCACCTGAGGTGAGTGAGAGAATCGCTGCCTCCAAAAATAATAAGATAGGAAAAAAAAGTGAAAAATGCTGCCCTAGAAAAATGTCGCCTAAAGCATCATCTCTCTGGCTCACCCCTGGTGCTGGTCCTGTGTCCATGGATAATATATGCTGCATTAAAGGTGTACAACTGGTAGGTTATTTATTGTACACTAAAGTAAAATATTAGTCATTCATTTTAAACCTTTTTGCATTTCTTATGCAATACATGAGAAAATCAGGATAACAGTACATTATTTGATACACATATAAATGCTTACGGAAGAGGAAAGGCAAATAGGCATATCACTGCTAACTAGATTTTGAATAAAGTCCAGTGGACTCTTAGCAGTAGGATAGCTGCTGGGTGTCTAAGAGACACCTTTACACTCATAGATTGGTGTTTTCAGGATGATCCCTTTATCAGCACAAGAAACAACCTAGTTGCTGTTGAATTGTGTATATAGAAAATCTGCTATCCTCACACTTGTGAGATTGCCTTTGTTAGAAAATTTACAACCAAATTACTGATAGTAGATGGAAGTTTAGGTTCTCATATGCCTCATCATCTGGTAGGAGCATGATGATCTTAATGTTAGCAAGTTCCTCATCATCCATTTCTGAAGGAATTTGATTAATCTTGTTTGTTGTTAATTTTTCACTTATATTTCTTTAAAACATTTTAATCTTAAAACAGAAAATTAGAATTATCCTTTCAGGCTTACTATATCGTAGAAGGTTGTTAGAAGAAATTTTCTAAATTTTTTTAGAGTTTTAACATTTATCACATGCCTTACTTACGGTTTTTTCCTATCTTCTTAGTAGCTCACTGTATCAATGAGCTATAACTGAATTTCGTTATTTATAAATTCATCATATATATATATATACTTGCATAATTTGCGACTTTTTGAGACCTATTTTTTAGCCGAAAATTAGGGGGTCACAAATTAGACGAGGTATGTTCTTAAAACAGTGAAATCATCTCTTGTTTTGAATATATTTGTAACCCGTAACCTCAATCTGAGGCTTTGCCTCATGAACTTCTAATTTTTAAGTAACTTATTATAATTTATGTAGATTAAATAAACTGAAGTCAGCTTCTCAGCTGATGAATGCCACAATAAGATGACTTGAAGAGAAGTCATGTCTACTCGGAAACCGAATGGATACTGGCAGAAATCAGGTGAACAACGATTTGCAACACTGTGTCGAGCGTCCATTTGTTGCAAGGTTTGGTTCGCTGCATGTTTCACTGTTCTGTTGCAGGGAAATGCACAAAAATTCCAACTCGCACATTACACAAAACACATAGGATAAAAACAAGATTTTGAGGCAAAAAATAAGGGGTTGTAGATTATGCGGGGTCGCAAAATAGTCAAGTATATACGGTATTTAAAACTTTCTTAGACATTAAGGTTAGGGTTGCATTTAGGGAATACTCCTATTTATTGATCTACTATTTTGTTTCAGAATTAAGCTAATGGATATGATTTGATTTTGTCTATAAATGAAATTCCTTTTTGAAGTCTGCTCAAATTTAACTGAAACTTAACAAATCTGAATTTATACTAGTTCAGCATTTATTAAAAACATATTACTTTGTATGCATGAATTGCTTCCTTAACATAAACTACATTTCTATGGATTGAAATATATTAGGATTTAAAAGTGTTGCCATAAATTTTGATTAGTCCATATAAAAATTTTCAAGGATTGATAAATGACTGTTTCAATGATAGGTATCATATAGATAATTGTTGAAATGAAGTTAAACATTAAATATCATGAATCATTTTATTTCCTAAGCAAGTAGTATGCAAATATAAGAAATATACCAAACATCAGAATTTTTTTCAAATACCAATCTGATACAGTATTGTGAAATGTGTTTTTACTCATAGACCAAATCTATTTTATATCATTTGATACTTATTTCCGGGTTCCATTATTTCTATTCTTCCAGAATAACTCTTCTCACTCCTCTCCTAAGTGATTTCAACAGAAAAAAATAGTTACATGCCTTTTCATGCATATAGAAATGTAGGGTTACCAGGTAGCTGAGGTTAAAAAGGAGGGCATAGAAGGCGAAAATGCCGGACAAGTACTGCGGGTCACATACAACCAGTAAATTTTTCCCTTGCCTTTAACTGATATCATGGCATTTTACGACTATTGTAAACAGATGATTAACACAGGTTTAACACAATAGCCAACTGCAAAATAACTTTATGGTTACAATTATTTGGCTCTTAACCTATCTCCCATTAATTGTAAGTTGGGCTTTAGTACAGGCACGTCAAACTGGCATTCATAATTTTGCATTATTTTATTTTATTTTTATGAAAAAAGACGATATTTTGGCATTCTTAGTAATGCCCAGCACGACACGTTTTCTAAAGTGATACTTTTAATGACAAAAAACGATGTCCAATCTTCCAGAAAAATTAGTTTTTACCAAATCTAGCCATCGTTAAACAATTGTAATTACTCCTTCTATAACATCCATCGCTTTAATGCAGCTCTGACGCCTCTTCGAGTTTGACATGCTTGGGATAGTATAACAAAACTTTCAGAATACGGAGTAATTCTGAATTAAATCCTTAATTTTTTCAGGAAAAGCAAAGCGAAGGATAAAAAACTATAAATGCTACCGTAGAACGAATTAAAACAAAAATTCAATTTATATTAATTTTTATTACAAATTACGAAAAATATACAATTAATTTTTGATTTATGGTTATTAGTTTTTAACATTTTTGTCCTTTTCTATGTCATCATCGGCACTTTTTTCTCTAAATATGGCAGTTTTGATGTTGAAGGTACAAGTACCTTATATTCTACATATTTTTCTGAAGAACCTATTTTTTCAGTAGGTCTCCGTTTTTAAGAAGATAGTAATTAAATTCTTTGCAATAAATCTCCTTCATGTTCTATTGAGTCAGAATTATACCCTTCACTGATTGCACAGGCATTCGGTTCCTCTCCATTGTCCACCGAGCACTAATGAAAGAGAAGGTTTTCCGAATTTGCGTTGTGCCTTTATATGCTGAAGAAAATTTTGCATCTTTCCAGGAGCTATGAAAAATAGCTTCTAGAGAATGAGCTCTACTGTTGATAAATGGGTTCATCAAAGGAACTTTCTTCTTGCTTTTCAATGAATGACTTAAGATTACAGTTCTGGTATATTAATTTATTATCATCAATAATTATATCTTTTTCCTTAAGGTACGTCAGGAAGGGCAATAATTCGTCAAATTTTTGATTTGTGCCCTTCTTAAAAATCATCCAGCGAAAACACTGAAATTCCTCAAACAGTTTTATCCACTTTTCCAAATAATTAATGCATTCTTGGTACACTAGTAGCGTCTCCTTGAGGAAACTGGCATTTTTTGCCAAACCTTCGCTTGTATATTTTTCATGAGTTCTCTTACACATAGTGGCACAACATATTCTCTTTGTCGCGCTTCCAAAGACGTGAGGCTTGAAGAAAGATCACAATTTCTAATAGAGTTATTTTATCTTTCCACAGCCTCAATTTTGTTCTGAAAGACGGAATATGGTGAGAGCATAACCCAGAGACACATTTCTGAAAATTAGTTTTCAAAAAAGTTTTTTTATAATAGTTGGGGGCCTACTAACAGATTGAAAATATTCCTTCTACGCAGGAAATAACCTCAAAAGTTTTTGTAGTGCTGGAAATATATTAAGCCACCTGGTTTTAGTTGAAGATAACAACTTTCGATAATTGATATCTACTTATTCACAAATATCTTTAAAAGCCTCCGTACGAACGGTGTAAGCATAAAAATAATTGAATATTTTCAGAACAAGAGATTCTACGTCAACTTTCAACACACCTCCATCATGCTTAATGCAGTTGTGTGGAATATATGCAGGGAATCCTATGCTCACGATGTTCCTTTTTAGTATTTCAAAAATGAAAAAATTTTGACTCCACTTCTATGCACACCTCCAAAATTAACGTTGACATTGTCACCTGTAAATGCAACACATATCAAAGAGAGATCTTATTTTTCTAGTGTTTCCAATAAATAAGATGAAATGGTATCGGCAGTTTCATTGGGAGTGGCTTCTAGTTCAAGCACTTTTGTTTAGATTCCACCCGCTTTCCTATCAAAATACTGTAGAATTGTAAGATACGGAAGGGAGCCATAAACGCACTTTCCAGAAAGGAAAGACGAACAAATCACCGAATTTTAAAATGCCGGCCGGACAGAGGACGGAAGGAGAAAAAGCCAGACATGTCTGGCTTTTGCTGGACGTCTGGTAACCCTATAGAAATGACTCGTATGGTTCATGTAGGACATGATGGTTGACAACTAACTGAAAGAATATGGAGCAAGGACTGATGGCCGATGAAAATGTTAAGACTAATAAATACAGGAGTCATAGGGTGCAACATCACTTCGAAACAAAGAAGCCAACTTCAACAATGGCGAAAGATTATCTTAAAGAAAATCCATCATAGTGCAATAACTTGGAAAATCAACACTGTGAATCAATGCAAGGAAAGCCTTCATGCTTTGATTTTCTTTTATTTATGACAATTTACGGCAAATTTCCTCAGTAAATTCTGAGCATTTTGCTTTTCCACCCAAGTCACCAGTTCTAAAATTTTTATCTTTAATAGTATCCAAGCAAGCCTTTTCTATTCTTTCGGCAAAGTCCTTTAAATCTAAATAATTTAACATCATTACTCCTGATAGTATTAATGCTGTTGGGTTAGCTTTGTCTTGTCCAGCTATGCCTGGGGCAGTTCCATGAACCTGAAACCAAAGCAATAATTAATTCATATGCAGAAATAGCATCATTAAATTTGCTAACACTTTCATCTGTCTTTTTTCTCTGACCATTGACTAACAATTTGGTCACTTGCAGTGAATCACTACCATAAAAACCTGTGTATAGGGAGCAGGAAGGTTTTCAGAATCAAATTCTGAGAATTTTCTGTTCCTGTTTATAGGATGCAAGAAGTTTATTCTTTTTTCTACGAATATTCAATGAATTGTCATGAAAGATTGGTGTTCATTCTATTGAATGATTTCCATCGAATATACTTTTTACTCGGTATGAGCTGACGAGTGAATTTACCGAATAATTGCCAATGGGAGATTTAAAAAATGTTCGTCATTCGTATTTTAATATAAATACATGATAACACCGATAATACTAAAGGATACAGTAAAACACTTTGGCAAGCAACGTAGAAGAAGATAAAATGTAACAAATTTTTGTGACTCCTACCTAATTCAAATTAAAAACTCGCTAAAAATGTCTACAATTGCCAGTGAAACATGAGGTGAAAATAAAATATGGCTGATGGGACGAAAATGCCTCCGCATATCGTTTTTAAAAGAAAAACAATACCATAAGGCGAATTTCCTCGGGGCATCATTGTCCAAGTACAACAGCAAGGTTAGTTTTATGAAACCATCACAAGTGACTTGATCAAGCTTGTTTGGAAAAGAAGGTCTGGTGGAATGCGTCAAAGATCTCTCTTGGTCTTAGACGCATTCCAATGCCACACACGTCCCGAAGTAAAAAGAAACTTCTTGAAATGAAGATAAATTAGGTGATTATTCCAGGGGGAATTAAATCTATCCTGCAGCCTATAGACGTTGTTAATAAGCCATTTAAATCGGCATGAAGAAGAAGTGGGCCGATTGGATGTCGAATGGCACACACACATTCACCAAATGGGGACTCATTCGTAAAGTAGATATCACAAGATCTGTCAGTGGATCGAGAAAGCATGGAATGACCTCTCCTCAGAAACGATAATTAAGATATTCAAAATATGTTGCATAAGTAATGCTTTAGATGGAACCGAAGACGACATATTATGGGAAGTTGATGACTGTAACATTAGAATCGGACGAATCTGAAACTTCAGAAACAGATGATGATAACGATCAGTTCCATATTACCGAAGACGACTCAGTTGATGGGGAATTTCTTGGATTTTAGGAAAATTTTTACTAAAAGTTTGATTTGTTTTGTTGCTTGAAGGTTTTTTTATATGGGCAGACTTGCGTGATTTTTAAATTTTAGTTATCTCGTGTTTTATTTTCATTGAAGAAATACAGAAGGAACGAAAAATGTTTAGTACCCATGTACAAGGCTGAGTCGGCTAATGACGAGGAATTTCTTGGATATACAATTTTTGTTTGTAAAAGTGCAATTTGTTTTCATATTACTAAAAAGTTTAATTTTAATATAAAAACTTTTATGATTATTAAATACTAGTTTGCTGCTGTTTAATTTTCATTTTTCAACGAAAATTTCGTAGAGAAAAAAACGTCAAATATCATGCACCCATGTATAAAACATATCCTACTTTTTAGCCTCGAAAATTTGGAAAAACGGTGTGTTCTATACATGGGTTTTTACGGTGTTTAAAATATCAGATTCTGCAAGACAATTCATAACTTATAGCAGTAGTTAACATTTTTAATGCCAGAAGTTTCACATGTTATTATGTGGATCAATAATATACTTACAGACTCAAAAATAGCGCCATCTAATCCCACATTTCCACTAGGAGTGAGACCTAAACCACCAACAAGACCAGCACACAAATCAGACAAAATATCCCCATAAAGGTTAGGGGAAACTATTACATCATATTCAGTTGGGTCTTGCACTATAGTAAGACAAACTGTGTCTAAGTGTTCCTCTTCAAACTTTACATCTGGGAATTTCTTCGCAACTTCACGACAACATCCTAGGAAGAGACCATCAGCCATTCTCCTGTAAGATATTGTTTTAGATCATGGATTTTTAAAATTAAATACCATTGGAAGAACAGAGGAAACTATGTTATTCTTACTTTCTCATACGAAGTATCAAGAAAGTATTGTTTTCGCGAAAAAATTCGACCTCGAGATTTTTACGGAAATATACGTTTTAGGTGTCGCTGAATCCGAAAAAGTGGTTTTCGCAATGCCGTCTGTCTGTCTGTTACTGGCTCTGGAGCCTAGACGGCAGAACGAAAATGAATGAAATCTCGTACTTAGGAATTTTATCATACTGAGCAGAGTATACATAGAAATGGTTGACATTGATCAATAATTAAGAGTAGTTTATTCTACGCATTTTTAACAACAATCCGATTTTCTCGAAAACGGCTCTAACGATTTTGATCAAATTTCGTATAGATACTTGAGTTTACATCTTGAATAATATTGTATAATTCATATTTCTCAAAAAATGAATATAAGGCTAGTTTATTCTAGGCAACTTTAACAACAATTCGATTTTCTCAAAAACGGCTCTAACGATTTTGATCAAATTTCGTACAGTTACTTGAGTATACATCTACAATAATACTACGTATTTTATTCTACTCAATGAATGAATATAAGGCTAGTTTATTCTTGGGCAACTTTAACAAAAATTGGATTTTCTAAAAACAGGCTCATACGATTTTCATTTTCTAAAGATAATTAAACGACGCATTAGTATGTATATGAGAAAGTTTGTACAATGTATGTTGTACGTTTTTTTATTTATTATTTAAAATGACTCACATGATGTTTGCTTTGTGTACAGCTGTAACCTTTTTCCTCTTATGATCCTTTGCATATCGAAAAGCAAATTCGGCAATACGCATGGATGCATCCTCTGTTATTAGCTTTATACTTTGTACAACTCCCTCAACAATCTCATGCTCGATTCCAGAATATTCACCTTCGGTGTTTTCTCGAATGGTTACAACATCGACATCATTAAAGAGCGTTTCATATCCTTCCAATGACCGGCATGGCCTCACGTTAGCGTACAAGTTTAATTCTCTGAAAAATTCGAAACATTATCGTCTTTAAAATTTTCGTAAACTTTAAAGATCCTTACATATATCACATACTTTCTAAGAGCTAAATTGAGGGACGGATGTCCTTTCCCAACAGGAGTCACGAGAGGCCCTTTTAATCCAACTTTATTCCTATTCAGAGAATCAATTGCATATTGAGGAATACCAATTTTCCCATCTATTCCTCTAGCTGGAGTAACATCAACCGTTTCCCATTCTAAGGGTGCCTATAAAAAATTAAAATGGGTGAATGATTACAAAATTTCTTCAAAATAATAGTCATGAAACATTTTGAAAGGAAATGTGAAAAGTGATACTTTTGCTGCGGCAAATATTTTCTGAACTGATGACGAAATTTCAGGGCCAATCCCATCTCCCGGAATTAATGTAACTTTCCTAAGGTCTCCGCTGTATTTTCTTGCTAAAGGTAAGGAGTAGATCACCTACAGAAAACTGATAATTACTAAGGGCTATAAAGATCAATTGCTATGCAGTTTCAAATCGATTTTTTTCAACAACTAAAATTTCGTATTATAGAGCAAAAACGAATTAAAACGAAAAAGCTTTCGAGATAGACTGCTTAGAAAATTCCTAATTTCCATAAAAAAAAGTGAAATATAGTCATGTTTTCAAACAACTCACCGACATCCTGAGGAGATGGGAATCAATTATGGGAGACAGGGAACTTGCTATTGTACGACAAATATGTGCCATTATGGGAGTGGAAGTACTTAGGAAAGCTCCATTCGGTGAAACTGACTCATTGTAACGCAAAGCAAAAAACCAACTTGGTAACTCTTATACAGCTTTTATATAAACAAACTTCTCCCTCTTGGTTACAGTGTTTACACCTATTAGCCACTATTAGTTGTAGAGGGGAAGGAAAAATGGACTTGGGAAAGTGAAAAGAAAGTTTCATCATTCTCTCCTAATAGGTAAGTTTGTTGTCGAGTACACTTTACTTTCACTGATACAGTATGTAGACAATTTCATTTTTGTCACAGCATTATCTTAATTTGAAAGGGCGACAAAAAATGAACTACTAGCACATAGCTACGATTGATGTTGCCGACTGGCTGCAAAAAAATAATTGTCATTCGTACTCTTCAAACTTACAAAAATTCGTAAGATAGTTGTTACTTGCTTAATTTGTTACAAAGTTTGCGAAAATTTAATTACCAAGAACAAATTGTAAAGGTGTGCTATAAAGTAAATTACGATTGTTTACAATGAAAGTTTTAAAATAGTATTTTGAGACGCAAAATAAATGTTTTTATGCACAACAGTGGTTTCGCAATTTTATTGTTACTGTACAATAAGAGGGAATGAGTTTGTTACGCATGCAGCAACTTCTTTTAACTTTCTTACTTTAGATGCTTCCCATATTTTTCAATTTACTGCAAAGGAGGGTGTTTTTGCGATCAGAATAGCCGTTGTCTTTGCGTTGTGCCTTTGAATTTAAATTGTTGAACATCCTGTCCTTTTATAGATCTTCCATTTGATGAAGTTAGTGCTATATTTCTGGCGTTAGTAAGTTGTAACTGTTCTTTATCATAATTTTATTGTCTCTGTATGATTTCTATTTGTTTTTTTTCATTTTTACTTTCTCCATACGTAGTAATGGGAAAGTATTGTATTCACGAAAAAAATCGACTTCGAGATTTTAACGGAAATACACGTTTTGAGGTCCCTAGAACACGTTTAGACTATTTTCGGAATGATGTCTGTGTGTGTGTGTGCGCGTGTGTGTATGTTATTGTGGGCGCTCTAACTCAAAAAGTACGTGCCATATCGTTACCAAATTTCATATATAACACTTTAACATGAGCACAAAGAACTGATTAGTTTTGGGACAATACCGGTTAACCGGAAGTCGAGGTTTATTCAAAACCCGATTCGGTTTTTGCGATATTTCTTCGTTAAAACATCATTATTGTATATACAATTCTATACAAAGGTTATAGAGAATGTAATTTTCTACAACTTTTATTTGAAGCAATTTTCCGTAGTCATTATTGTTTAGGAGTTATTTATAAATAACCGGTTTTTCGGTTTTCTCCTTAAAAACATCGTTATTGGTAATCTTTGTGAGGACCAAAGTTGTAGAGAATAATATTTCTTCCAAGTTTTGTTTGAAATAAATTTTCGTAGGACCATCCATTTCGGAGATATTTTGCTTTTTCTTAATTTGCAATATACAGCACCACCACCACGTAGCGGTGGATTATGTAAACATATTCAAAATTTACGTAATTTACGGCAATAAGGACGACTGTATACTTTTACGATACGAAATAATAATTTTGCCTTATAATGCTATTCATAAAAAGAATTTAAATATCTATACCCCAAATATGGAGAAGGACGATGTTGTTAAAGAGAAACGAATTTTGACTCTCAATAACCTTAGCAAGGGAATGCTGATGGCATTTAACCTTGCTGACCATTTTATGGAAATTGATCCAGTTACAGAGCGTAGCTTAGACTTTAAGCGAGGGCTGGAAGAATTGTTGAGGCCCTATAATGAGGTGCAGAGGGATTTGAGAAATTTGTGGTGTTCTTGGTTAGATCTTACAAGGTTTCAGGTGGTGGTCCAGTGTTTTCCATTAAACTTTTTATTTGTGTAGTAACAATAATATTTGGAACGTAAAGTATTTTAGCAGATTTTTCAAAAATAGATTCTCATATGTACCGGCTGAAGTTGAAGATGTTTAGCATTAGGATTTTTACCTAATGGAAATAACAGAAAGTTTTACAATTTTGATCACCAGATACAACAAATGGCATAGCATAGTTTATGCTATATAATTACAAAATAGGCAAAGCATTGGTAAATGCAGCTAGTAATGCCTTCATTACATGAAATGCAACGTACAGTAAAAGCTGTGTTATCTGCTATCTTGGGGATTGTGGATAGTCCATTAGGAGAAATAGCCGGTTAGGTGAGCGTTTTTCGATTTTGCCATCGCAAATTTAGCAATAACCAAACATTGGGCTTAGGTTCACTGTCGTACTCCCCAAACATAACTATGCATGAGGTTTGCATTTTCCAATTTAATTCTTCCACACATAATTAGATCTAGATATTTACCCATTCTTATTTCATATGTTACTACGCTGACATGCGATACAAAAGACTATTGTAAAGTTTAGGGCGTCCGGTAAGTTTCGGGAGTATGACAATGAACCTGTTCCCAAAATTCAATTCATTGGATTATATCTTTCTTATTTATTTTTATATACTCTATTAGAAAAGGGTGAAATTATTTAATTCTTCTCAACATTTCTGTGAAAACCAGTCATATGATATTTTATCCAATTCCTCCATTTTTGACCTATGAAGTGTTGACGTTTATAGTAGATTTACTCGTCTCAGAATATGACACAAATTTCATTAATTTAGCCCTTTCTTTTCTTTTCGCGGCGAATTTTTTTCCTGAGGTAATATTTTTACAATTTCTTTTAGATTGCTAATTTTTGGAGTTTTTCCGTAAGAGGAATAATTTTTCAGAAGGCATTTTTCCCCCCAAATGCCCGTTTTCTTCAGATGGTCAATTTTTCCTATAGGAATAGCCGTTATCGAGAAAATCAAAGAAAGATGTTTTAATTCAAGTTGATATTTTCTTGCAGGGTTACTTCTTCATTGTTGCTAACATAAACAATCTTACAACAAACGTTTAATTTACTTACGTGTGCATTCACTATTTTTAAATAGGAAGAAAATGGATTATTTATGATTAATAAAAGATCTTTAAAACGCTATTTCCCTTATGTACAGGTATATAATTTCTTTCTAATACTCCATTGCACGAAATGCAGCCATTTCTGATACGTTGTCCAGGAGAAATTTTTGAAATATGAAATAGTTCTACAAACAAACATAATAAGCATATTACAAAATTACTTTTATCTCTAAACTATGTACGTAATACAGGATTGTAACATACAAATCAGACCTGGAAAGTTCCGGTTCGGTTCCGAGCGGCCCGGTTCCGACCTTAAATTTTCCAACTCGTTCCGTTCTGGGTTCGGTTCCGAGTGATCAAATGAACGAGCGGTTCGGATCCTGTTCCGGAACCGTTCCTACTTCTAAAAAATGTATTTTTTATTGATAACATTTTACTTGAATTACAGCTTTTTTCAATTACCAAAAGTCATATTTTAAAAGAAAATTTCCTTTTTACTTTCTCCATGTATAGTATGTATATGTAAAAATCATCGAATTCGATAGTTCAACGGAAATACACGTTTTGAGCAGGGCCGCGCCTAGGGTGTTTCGCGCCCGCGTGCAAGATAATTCTGTGGCGCCCCCCTACTAGCGAAATTTCTTGGAATACGTCTTTTTTCATGGAGAGTGGACACAAGCTGACGTATTTCCGTCGATGTATCCCATAACGAATTCGTCGAAAAAATTAGTGGCATAGTTATCAATATAAGCATATTTAATATCTGCTTGAATGAAAATTATAAAACTCGCCGCACATGTGATTATAATTCAGTACTCTGTCCCGTTACCTTAATGATCAATCAAAAATTTCTATATTTTTGTCCATCTAGAAGCCAAATTAGATTCAATATTTATTCTGACAATAAGAAAACAAAACCAATTATTTACGCATCCCTACGTCAAAGTCCCGACTTCGTATTTTAATTTTAAGATATTTTAAAATCCAATGAAGTAGTAGATGTCAATAATTCTCTCATTATTTGGAGAAATCTTTTCGGTATTCGAATTTGGAACTATTTGTAAATGAATATGAACGTTAACGTAGGTGGGAGATCGCGAAGGAGTAAGGAAAGCTAGTTTTCGGAAAAGCTATAGCAAACCGATTTAAAACAGATGTGGAATTTCCAAGACTCGGTAAGTGGTAGTAAAAGGATAGGCACCTGGTAATCCTCCAGCGAAAGGATTTGTCGATGGTACTTTACGAAAGGATTGCCGCCTCAGCTGGAGCTCCTCGCTTGTGTCGGGATAGTAACTAGCAGAGTAGCGCCCACATGTCTTGGCGACTCGTACGGTGAACCAATTTTTGGTCGCCACTGATGTGTGTTCTAGCGACTCTGAGTCATGCGACCGTGTATCGCAAAGGATCGGAAAAATGTTGCCTGGAAGATTTCGTGTCATTTTAGTATCTCCAACTTCCCTTTTCACTCGGACAAAGGAGGAAACATTTCCAAGTCGAATTCCAATAATATATAGATACAAATACCTTGATGGGAAGGCAAGTTGGCGCCCGGGTGCATTGCACCCACTGGATTTTTAAAATGCAACTAACTTCATTCAGTCAGGATATCAAATCATTGTCAAACACTATTAAAAATATTTCAGAGTGGTGCCTAGCTAATAGACAAGCTCTTAACTGCGATAAAGCGCAAGTCATGCTATTATCTCCGGGCACAAGAAATGACTTGTCTAAATTATGATAACAGAAATATTGTACCCAATGAAGCCCTTAAATTTTTGGGACTCAATATAGATCCTCATTTAAAATGGAAATATCATATAGAGTTTCTCTGCAAGAAATTGAATCCTACCTTGCTGAAGATCTTTTCGTTGGGATTTAACAGGATTTAAACATTGTTTCTGTTAGTTCAAGAATCAGATATTTACATCCTATTTGCTAACAGATCATTTTTTTCTGAAAAACAATTTATGATTATCCCTTTTTAATAACTTTTATATTAACCTCACTCGATATATATATATATATATATATATATATATATATATATATATATATATATATATATATATATATATATATATATATATAGCGGTTTGTAACCACTTTGGCAGGATACAAAATTGAGGCACTTCCAGATGTGCTAGAACTTGAAATTTGGTAGTATTATAGGTTTTTGGTCCCAGCCGAAGGAAAAAATCCGAAACTTTCGAAATTCCCACTTTGAGGGGCTATTTTGGCCCCGTTTTGTCCCATTTTTGGCCCATAAGAAAACATGTAAATTGGTGTAGAGGTTTTTGTATTCGCACTTTAAAATTATTTCCCGTCAAGTTACGAACTCGAGACTTAACTATCGGATAGGATATAAATTGTAGTTTCTTATTTTTGAAGACAGAATTTCAATCCGAGTAGAATTAGCGTAAATTTATAGTTTTTACTGGAAAAAAGTGGTAATTTTTCTGGGTCCAACAATCAGCTACCTAGGCAATAGACTTAATGCTTTCATATGGGTAAGCTTTTAATGGGAATCAGAGTCTTATATTTCTCCTTTAAAACCTTACTAGCGTAATGCCCATTGAAATACCAACGGGAGTAAAAATTCGATCGTTCAAGCTATTTATGGATATCAAATTGGCATCAGAAACATTAATTGTATTGAAAATCATTTACCTCTCTCACCCTCCCTCCCTTTTCCCCTCTCTCTCGTATTAAAAGCAATCAAAGCACGTTTACACCCATAATGATAGTGTAATAATACCAATTATTTACCTTTGATATTAATCGTGTTGCGCTTCGTTGATTTGTATACGACAAGAAATGCCTTCAGCCTTGATATCCAGATTAATTGAATATAACACCCCCTCCACCAGTAAAAGGTAACGTATGCAGGTAATTTCACCAAATTTGAAGGTACGATTATAATAAATGTTAAAATATAAAAGTTATTTATAAAAATTTATTTTTATACCCATTACTTGTTTAATTGTTGAAATTTACTGCTCATATGAAGAAATAAATTCCGAATGGCTTTATTTGAAAACACATAAAGTTAAGACATTCCATAGCACATCTATTTATAGGAATGCAGTGTCAAATATGTTACTGAATTTAAAATTGAAAACAAAACAAAGTAAATATGTACTCACTTCTATATAGTTTTAAATCCTGAAGTTTTCCAAGCATAACTCCGTGCATCTTATTTACGGCGAAAATCGTTCTCGGTACAATCAGTATGTTCTCCTTCATAATCCTGATATATTGGGACTATGTATACGTGATTTTAAATTAATATGATTGGAATGAAATAAAATTAATTATAATACATAATTACTAATAAATAAAATGAACTTCAGTATACTCTGTAGCTAGATTTATAACATAAAACCTTTCCTTAGTTCCTTAAATAGTACTACGTACGAATTCCGTTTTCTATTTCATTGATGATTTAAAACGATTTACTTTCATTGTAAACTATTAAATGAAGCGAGTGTTAAAATTTATTAATTAGCTAGCTGAAGTTCCCGTTGAATTTCAGCGGATTTAGTGAATCTAATACTTCAACCGTGTTACATGTGAACATCGCAAGAATAACATAGTTCACAGTCAATTTTGAATTCTTAAAAGACGGTCTATTTTAAAGAAGCTTCCCTGACATCCAATAAAGTAACGATAAAATCCTACAGCTTATAATGTTGAACGGAGATGTAGCGCGCGTTAATGGTGATTTTCCTGGAATGGCTTCCGTAAACAGGCATTTCGTGAAAGATCTTTCGTTCAATTAAATCGGCGCCACGAAATTTTATTTGAAGCGCCACCAACCCAGAATGCACTAGAAACATTGGTCACGTGGGAAATGTCTAGGAAGGGGCGTGTCGGCGTAATGGCGGAAGGCGTTATTGAATTTTAAGGTAAGATTTTCGTAGCTTATTTTCGTTCACGGTCTTGAAACATTGAATTTGACTGTAATAAGATGGTATATCCGAGAGGTATTCTTCACTATTAATATTTCATTGTGTTGTTTTTCATGTAGGTAGAAAGCTCTTGTGTTTCATCCGAAGCCATGAGGTCCGAACTTCCTTTTTTAGGTGAGCATGTATTTCGTAATTTACTATCGATAATCGCAGTTGTTAACAGCATTAGTTGAGTCAATTAGTATTGTTAATATAATATTTCTTTATTATGTATTATTTATTTTATTATTTATTTTATTATTAATTTGTGAAGAAAGAGAATCATCTTGGCAAACGTTTGATGACATTTAAAAATATTTTCAAAATATGTCAGACCTTATAAACATTGCAGCTTTCAACTTTTAAAAAAGTATTTATTTTATTAAGTGTTTTGTAAACTGTAGTTTTATAATTTTATTTTATTGTGCATCCGAATTATCCTTAGTGCAAATTATACTGCACTGGTTTTCATGTCAGTATAAAGTTTTATGTCCCATAGAAACTCCGTTACTATTATGCAATGCTTGTCTTCTACCATATAAATTCTAATTGAGAAATGGCTTGAGAGTCTAACTTTTAACTCTATTTTGAGCATTTGGTAGAATAATTTAACATTACGAACTACCCTTAAGACTCGTCATCTTGTGACAGAAGATTATTTCTGATATAATTCTCTTATTGTTTCAGGAGCGTAGTTTGAAGTTGATATCTGGTTATTCTGACTTGGAGGACCACCATGTTTCAGTCATCCTTCATCAGCAAGACTCTTCTTTCATTAGATGACAAGAAACCATATTGGTGAGTGCCATTCTTTCTTTGTATTACAAAGCAGATCGAATGAGTTTACCATTTTTGCTATCAGGTTTAACATGTTGACTGAGATTTTGCACTTGATTCTCTTTTCTGTTTCTCATCATATTTGTATCCTAAGCATCTTTTATTGGGTTGTAATTCACTAGAATGCATAAGTTTTTTAAAGCAATAGTGCGTAGTATATTATTTTAATTCATTGCAGAAATAGAAGTAAATGCATTTAGTTTACGAATAAGAATTTTTCTTGAGATAATCAAAAGAAAACTCTGTATTGTTTCGAATTGCCTATAATGATTAATAACGAAATTATACTGCTGAAAATTTTTGAAAGTAATATTTCTTACAAGTTTTGGTCCAACCTTGTGGATTAGGATAATCTTTCTTATTTAAAACAAGCAAAACTTTACTCAATACAACTGTTTGTGCTGCTCTTGTGTTATCTTAGGTTGACAGATATGACAACTTGATTTATTTAAACAGGATTAGAGGGAGAAATAGAGAAGAGAATTTAAATTGGCAACTAATTAAATATTACAGTTTGGAGAAAGGAGAGACAGAGTGGGAAAGATGAAAGACGGTGAATAAAAATGAAATAAATGGTGTTTAGGGTTAAAGGTAGAAAGGGAGATAGATTTGAGAGCCTAATTCCTTAGTTCAAATGATATTTAATGAATTACAGTTGTTTCAAATCATTCAGTTAAAAACTTTTAGATTCTAAAGCTGTGATTGATGGGATTGTTAAGATAAAATAAATTATTATACTTAAATAAAAAATGTGAGTTCAATGATCCTATTTCTTCTAGTTTAGCCTATGAAATTTTGTTCACTCCAATTGACATTGTCCATCATGGAATTTATCATTTAGAAATAATTTAGTGTGTGCTATAATAGAAGGAGTGCAGGTTTCTGAGTAGGCTTAGGAGAGTCTTGAGAGCTTATAAGAATCGTCTAAAAATCAGAGTTGATGCCAACTTAGATTTTAAAGTGATGCAGTAAACTCTCGATACAATGTAATTCTTCAGAGAATGAATTTTTATATTTTTTATACTGAAAGTATGGTGTGCTGTAAATACCCAAATATTATTGTATTATAAATACATAGTAATGTTTACAATTTGGCTAACAATTCCCCTCTGAAAGTGAAAGTCATTTGCTCCAGGTCGGGTCTTCTATTTACCGTATATCTTTGAGCATATGTCGAGAAATTTCTTCCTTTTTTAGGCTGATCGAACCCTACTTTTGACTTATATTCGAGTCGCAAACTAGCTGGACATTTTGCTGAGTCAGTAATTTAACATGATTGTCGAAAAACAACATTTGACTGACTTGAAGCGCATTAGTATGAAAAATTCATGCTAACTAGCAGAAAATGTAAAGGCGAATTATACAGCATCACCGTACTGACGTAGTTTGAAAGGAAAACTTAAATTTTATATTTTGTCTTTAAAAAACCTGCCCAAATGAGTGGATTTAAGAGAAGAATCAATTCAGTACTCAAGCATTGGTTTTTTTATTTCGATCTTGAATTCAAATTGTTAAACACCGTTCCATTTCTTCAACGACGGCATTTTGTTTTTTACTTATAATCATGGACTGAACAGAGCCTGCGTTGCGAATATGATCCCGTATTTCTGATCTATGCATTATATCCATTTTAGTTTCCATTGAAAGCACTCGACATTTTTTTATCACTCTTAGCACTTAAGTAGAGGTTCACCTGTATATATATATTAATTATTTTGTAAATTACAAAATTATCTTATTTTCGTTTTCTTTGCTTCGACTTATATTTGAGACTAGGATTTTAGACACTTTTTTAGGCTAAAAAGTACATTTCGACTTACACTCAAATCGCTTTATACTCAAAGATATACAGTAGGTGCTTTTTCATCCAGCATATACAGGATGATCATTTTATCAGGAAACGCACTAGGACCAGCCCTCGCGTGGCTAATTCCTCCGGACTTCAGCTCGTATCGGCCACGTGTGGCGATGACTCATTAGCGGGAATCTACCAAGCCTGCTTACATGTGTTCTGCTAGCCATAGCCAGTAAGCTTTTATTCTGTTCGGAAGGAAGACCTGTGGTACTGTTCGTTACATTGCTGTGCTTATTTTTATTTTATTAAGTGTTTTATAAACTACAGTTTTATGTTTATTTTATTAAGCATTTTATAAACTAAGACTGCTCACGGACGAAACAATTCAAGATATTCAAGCTCGGTTACAGTTTAGCCCTCAGAAATCTTTAAGACGTTTGTCGCAAGAGACATGGTGTATCTTATGGATCTGCTTCCAAGGCTACTAAATTAATTAAGTTTCGCCCATACAAGGTGAGTGTAGTGCGTGAGCTCAAACCTCTTGATGCTCCCAAAAGGACTGAATTTTGTAACTGGTGCTGCAAAATGTGCACGACGGGCTCGTTGATCCGCAATTGCTCTTCATAACTGACGAGGCCTATTTTCATGTCAGTGGTTATGTAAAATCTAAAAATACCCGAATATGGAGTGATGAGAATCCGCATGCAATTCACCAGATCCCATTACATGATGTAAAGATTGGTGTGTGGTGTGCTGTTAGTGCTAGAAAAATAATTGGTCCAATTTTTTTTAATGAAACCGTTAACTAGGTTCGATACGAACATATTGGAACCATTTTTGCTCAACTAACTGATGAAGAAAGACAGTATAGATATTTCCAACAAGATAGCGTAACCGTGCATACTGCCACATGCGGTCGATACGGGCTGAAGTCCGGAGGAATTAGCCATGCGAGGGCTGGTGCTAGTACGTTTCCTGATAAAATGATCTCCCTGTATTATAACATCATGTGTGGGCAATATTCATGGTATCGTTTAATTTCTCATTTTAATTTATAATGAAAAATTTTCAGTGTATTAGATATGGAAAAGAATGAGCCTTTACAGAGTTTTATAGAGTATGTCAATTTAGTATTTTAAAGATTAAATAGGAAAGTTTAATTCGAATTTATATTGCATGTCTTTTAAATAGGAGATTTAAGGGTAGTTTAAATTTAACTTTCACACGATATCCTCTCATGAAAATATCTATTCCATCCTGTTTGATTTCTTTCCCAGACCAGCAGTCGCTCTTCGTTACCTTTGGTTGAGCCTTATCTAACTCAAAGGCATCTTTCAGTGGCTCATCCATTTAGACCCTCTGCATGCCAGGCAGCAAAGCTCATAACAAAAAAAATGTGCAAATTCAGTCATGGTTTCTTATTTTGAAGTTTATTGGGCAGTTAACATAGGAATAAGGGTCTACCTGGGTGGCGACCCCATACTGATGCATGCCCAAAATAGAAAGTTTTCTTTGGTGGTATTTGTTGCAGACTGACCTGCAGTTTGCTTAATTATCATGAAAAGTAGTCTGTCTGCAGACATCCATGATTGTTCAAGGGTAATCCTGGTTCAGTTCTTATTTTTGTTCATGGCTTGATACATAGCATTTACCAAGTTATTTCAGTATCATCGTTTATATTTTACATTATTAGGTTTTTTTTCTTCTGAAATAGGCTTTTACTTTCTCTATTCTAGTCCTTATTTCATTGGTACATTTTGCTTCTCTCATTGTGCTTCCAAAGTATTTATATTCTGAAACTTGTCCTAATGGCTTGCCAACAATACTTAATGCTCGTTTTCTTCTATTATCGATATTTGCATGAACTTGGATTTTTCTGTATTTATTTCCATTCCATATTTTCTGCCTGTTGTTTACCAGTCTGTTGTTTTCTAGAGCTCCTTTTCCTATCAGCCTATTTTACTGTTCATATAATTTTTCCTCCATGCTGAAATCTTCTGTGCCTTCTAACACTTCCTGCATTAGCCTTTCACCATATATGTTGAATAGGATTGGTGATAGGCAACAGCCCTGTCTTACTCTACAGATATTTATTCAGCTGATGTCAGCATTCTGCAGCCTTACCATTGCAACTTGATTCATGTATAGATGCTAAATCAGTCTCCTGTATTTCTGTTCTCCACCTATATTCTTTAATATCCTCATCAGCATTACCTAATTTACTCTATCAAAAGCCTTCTGCCAGTCGACGAAACATAAGCAGCAGTCTGTGCTGTAGTCTACTGCTCTTTCTGATTTGATTCTTAGTTATAGAGAGATGAATTCTTTGAATACAGGTAATCATCGCAGTGTTTAAGCATTTCATGCATTTTAATCATTTTATAAGATTTGTTTATGTAATTTTGCTCATATAATTATCTCAATTGTTTGTGCATCTTCATTACTAGAATATTATTATGAGAATTTAGTCTGCAAAAAGTATAAAAGGGAAAGATCAGTAAAAATTAAATTCACACAGTCTGATAGAATCCCTCTAACAAGGTGGATCTCCAAGATTTCAAAACCCCAAAAATTAATAGAATCACAAAAAAACAAGAAATGTTATTTTTTACTGTATTTATTTTCTGTGCAAAATGTTGTTTCCTTTTTACATATTAACTTCTGTGTGCTTTTGAAGATATTCTAAAACAGTTTATTTTTTCATCTTTGAATACCTCCTCCCAAAGATGAAGCCTGGATCCTTTATTGCTCCCCAGGCCAGCTTAGTGTCAACAAGAGATACTGGCATCATATGCCATATCCTTAAAAAAAGGAATTATTTTTCTTTTACATTGTTTAAAAAAGTTTGTATGCATTTGAAATAATTGTGTGTGTTGAAAATGCTGTTAATTTAATTTTTTGTGTTGTTTTAAGTAGATAGTTCTGGCTACTGTCTGATATTTAAGTCCCGAATTTGTTCTAACTTCTTTCTTACTTACATTTATTGGTCCTCCACTTCTGTGTTTCCATGATGCTTAGTTACCTTTTACACTCTCATTAAAGACAGCTGTTATTTTTATTCATTTGTATTTCACTCGTTAACTTTTGTATTTATTCCAACATTAGAAATTTTGCACTTCTTAATGTTACTGTTGGGTTGGCTTCACTTCAGACTTTTTCTGTGTGTCAGGTTCACGACGGGACTTTCATAATTGTTATTCATTTGGTATTCCAAAGTTATTTTGCTATCGGTACTTAGGTTACATTTCCTTTACAGAACCAGTGATGCCACCATTGGAATCATAATAACAGACATATTCTCTAATTTCTAATAGCTTATACATAATGTTTATTAGATTTGACTTGATTAATTTGATTTATATAGTACCAGTAGTGGTCATTAGTAGCGAAACGAGACAAGAAAATAAACACCGAAGAGATATAATATTATAATGTGTCAGTCATGTATTTTATTTTGTAATTTTTCCGATGTCGGATATTTCTTCCCATTCAGATGGCGATTTTTCTCCTTTGGGGAGATATTATTTACGACATCGAATTTTTGACGGCCAATCATTTCTTTCGGCGGTGAATATTTTTTTCCGTCGGGGAATAATTTTTTCACGTTAATTATTTTTTTCGCTGGTGTCTTTTTGCGGCAAAGAATTATTTATTTACTGTTCATTATTTTTTTGGCGGTTGTTTTTTTTTTCTCAGCAGAATTTTTTAACAGATACATTTCTTTCCTTCCGAAACAATTTTTTGCTGAACTGAATTATTTCTTTTGTTGCGAAATATTTTTCAGCGGTGGTTAGTTTTTCGGCGGCGATTTTCTTGCGCCGGTGAATATTTTTTTGCGGCGGCGAATAATTTATTTGCATTCTAGAATTCTTTCCGTCGGCCGTGAATTATTGTTTCAGGTGCGAAATTAATTAGTAATTAATGTTTCACACATGGTTTTTTTGGGACAGTGTATTATTTATTTATGGAAACTTACTTATTCAGTGGTGGATACTTTTCACGGTGGAAAATATATTTTTGTGGTGAGTCAATTATTTGAATTCGCGATTTTTTCGGATGTTGAGTTTTTTCAGCGCTGAATGTTTTTTTTTCGCCGGCGAATTATTTTTATTCGGCGTTAATCAACTTTTCGATTTTCCCTCTGTCGAATTTATCTTGTCAATTTATTTTATTTTCCCCTGGCATCTCGTTATTTTGCAGGGGAATTTATAAGTACATAGAAAAATAATAATTAGGAAAATGAATGCCGAGTGCGAGAGGAGCGTAGTGGGCGGCTTTTTTTTTCGGCGACGAATTTTTTATGGCGTCCTTACTTTTCTCGGTTTCGACTTATTTTACTCGTCCGCGACTTTTTTCGGCTGCGTTATACATTTAGATTTCCCTTTTTCCCGTTGCAAATATTTTTCGATTGCGATTTTTTTTCTGTCTGCTAAATTTGCTAATTTCTTTCCGATGGCGAATATTTTTCTCCGACGATGAATTTTTGTTCATATTGCGATTTTTTCGGTGAAGACTTTTTCTCGCCCTCGACTATTTCTTTCGGCTTCAACTTTTTTATCCCCTGCGACTTTTTTCCTCATTTGCTACCTTTTTCCTTAATCTGCGAGTTTTTTCTCGCCCGCGTCTATTTTTTTCATTTCCTTTCTTTCGGCTGCGACTGCAATTTTTCTAGGTTATGCATTTTCTCCGATTGCAAATATTTTTCGATTGCGATTTGTTTTCCTTCGGCTAAATTGTCTAATTTCTTACCGATGACGAAAATGCTTTTCCGGTAACGAATCTTTTTCTGCGGCGAACTTTTTTTTTTCTGCCGCGGCCTTTTTTTTCGGCGCCGAACTTTTTTTCTTCTTCGGCGAACTTTTTTTTCTGCGCCGTACTTTTTTTTCTGCGGCGAACTTTTTTTTTCTGCGCCCAACTTTTTTTTCTTCACTTTGACTTATTTCTTCACTTTGACTTATTTCTCCACTTTGACTTATTTCTCCGGTCTTTGTATTTTCCAGCTGCGACTATTTTTTTTGCGTAGAATTTTTTCTTCGTATGTCATGCATACTCTGCCGTGACATTTAAAAAAGTTGTCAGAAAAATAACTAATAAAGTAAACGGAAGCAAAACCCTCCCAGAGGCCGAACAGCAGCACATTGGGCAAGGGCTGCCCCAAACAATGCAAAGAAGAAGCGGATTCAAGCACAGCGGCGGATCGACAGAGTGAAAAAATACCTTGTACTCTGGGCGGGGGGAACTTCACAGTGTTCGCGCAAGGTAATTTTTTCACCCCGGCCGGTGGGCGAACGGTCAGCCGCCGGGTTTGAACCCGCTTCCTCAGCAATGAGGGCAAGACATCTTACCCAGTGTGCTACCGAGACGACGTAGAATTGTAGGAAGTTTAAGCCATTTCCCCTTCAGCAGGCATCCGGAGGGGAGTGGATAGAGGAGGGGAGGTATAGTGAGGTGGGAAGGCACGACGGAGAGGGAATAGAGGGGAGGTTCCCCTTGGAGTAGCTGAAAGAGGGGAAATGAAACGGAGTAAGCGGGAGTCGTTCGATTCTGATAAGAAATATTGCAGTTTCTCGTGACATATAAGCAACAGAATTACCTTCGTAAATATAGGTGACTATAATATCACTGCATCGCATCTCTTGTCGTATAGTTCTGTATTAGAGTGTTATTCTCTTGTTGTTTATTGGAATTGCGTCCATATAGTCAGTTCTGGCAAGGAAATTTGACGTTTGTATTATAAGAACCCGGGATAATGTATTTTTGGGTGTTGAAGATTCTGAGATACGCGTTTTTGGTTCGTTGAACGATATTATGTAACGTTTTCGACTTTTTCAAAAAATTTATTAATTTTTTTTGCGAGGTTTTTGATTCGTTAATAATTCACCACATTAAACTTTCGTGGTATTTTAAGTCATACTTGACTTGCTGCTGCTATTTCATCATATGCAAATTCTTTACACAAAACTACCATATCACTGTACGTATATAATGATTAATTTTCTTTGAACTGCTTCGGAGATAGAATTGGTATATTTCACTAATTGTAAGTCCTTGTGCATTCGCATAATGGATTCGTAAGCCTGTTAGGCCTTTCTGATGCCTTTTTACGCTGTTGCACGAATGACTATTCTCTATGAAATACCTTTCGGGTTACGTTCGCTTGACCATCATTCTCGAATACCGACCGGCCAATATGCTTTTAAGGTTCAGGAAAAAAAGATCGCTAATCTCAATTACCCGGGGCAAAGAACGTGAATCGTGCTTCTAGCCTAAACACTGTATTTGATGACGTAAAAAATAATAATTCTAATTACCGTCCGACCCTTGCCGCCGTCTCACTCTATCACGTCATTTCAGTAGATTTTATTGTTTTTCAAATTTTAACAAAGGAAATTTGCACTGATTTTTCTCATTAATTTTAATTAATTGGGCTAGCAATTCCCCTCTGAAAGTGAAATTCGTTCACTTAGGGTCTCAGTTATCATTTAGGTGCTTCTTCATCCAGCGTATATTATAATATTGTGCGGGCAATACTCATGGTATAGTTTAATTTCTCATTTTCACTTATGATGAGAAATTTTCAATGTGGATTAGATTTGGAAAGAATGAGTCTTTACAGAGAGTTTTTATAGAGAATGCTTAACTGTCAATTTAGCATTTTAAACATTAAATATAAAAGTTGAATCCAAATTTATATTGCATCAGTTTTAAATCTGGGATTTAAGGGTTGGAGTTAGTTTAAATTTAACTTTCACATGATTGGCTCCCACGAAAAAACCTATTCCGTCCTGTTCGGTTTCTCTCCCTGACCAGCAGCTGCTCGTCATTACCTTTGTTTGAGCCTTATCTAACTTAAAGGCATCAGTCAGCGGCCCGTGCATTTAGACCCTCTGCATACCAGGCAGCAAAGCTCGTAACAGAAAAATTGTGCAAATTCAGTCATGGTTTCTTATTTTGAAGGTTGATGGGCAGTTAGCATGAGAATAAGGGTCAACCTAGGTGGCAACCCCACATGTTGCATGGCCACCTACTTTTTTTCGACGGATAAATTTTTAATGGCGGCTAAATTTTTTCAGCGTCTCCTTCTTTTCTTCGGCTTATTTTTTCCCATGGCTCACTTCTTTCCGATGAGTAATACTTTTTCTGATGGCTAAGATTTTTTCCGATGGCTATTACTTTTTTGCGACGGATTTCTTTTTCTCCGGTGACTTTTTTGTCTGCGATTAATTTTTTCCATTTCGGCGATTTTTTTGGATTTCCTGCGGCTACATTTTTCAGCGTCTACTTTTCTCTCGGCGCTTAAATATTTTATTCGGCGCTTAAATATTTTATTCGGCGCTTAAATATTTTTTTCAGCGTCTAAATATTTTTTCCGGCAGCTAAATATTTTTTTCGGCGGCTATATATTTTTCCTGCGGCTATATATGTTTTTCCAGCGGCTATATATTTTTCCTGCGGCTATATATTTTTTCCGGCGGCTAAATATTTTTTCTGGCGGCTAGATATTTTTCCTGCGGCTATATATTTTTTCCGGCAGCTAAATATTTTCTCGGCGGCTAAATATTTTTTTCGGCGCCTAAATGTTTTTTTCGACGGCAAGGAATTTTTCCGGCAGCTAAATATTTTTTCGGTGGCTACGTTGTTTGTTGTTTTTGACAGCTACATTTTTTTCGGAGGCTAAGTATTTTTCTTGGTTGCTGATTTCTTTTCAGCGTTTTACTTTTTTTGCGGCTAAATTCTTTTTCGGCGGCGAAAAATTTTTTTTGGGCAGATATATATTGTTTAGGCGGCTAAATATATTTTTCGGGCTAAATATTTTTTTTCAGAGGATAAATATTTTTTTCGGCGGCTAAATTCTTTTTCGGAGGCTACATATTTTTTTTCGCCAGCTAAATATTTTTTTAGGCGGCTAAATATACTTTTCGGGCTTTTTTTTCAGCGGCTAAATATTTTTTCGGAGGCTAAATACTTTTTCGGCCGCTAAATTTTTGTCTTGGCTGTTGATTTTTTTCCAGCTTTTACTTTTTTTGGCGGATAAATTTTTTTCGGTAGCTAAATTCTTTTTCGGCTGTTAAATATTTTCTTCAGCAGCTAATTTCTTTTTCGGCGGCTAAATATTTTTTTTCGGAAACTAAATATTTTTTTTTAGCGGCTAATTATTTTTTCGGCGGCTAATTTTTTTCCCCTCCAGGGACTTTTTTTTTTCTTCGACTTTTTCGGCGGCATTTTCCTCGTGTAACTGCAATGAAATTTTAAAAAGTTGACAGAAAAGTAACAAATTAAATAAACGGAAGCAAAACCCGCCACAGAGGCCGAACAGCACCTCAATGGGCAAAGGGCTGCCCCAAACAATACAAAGAAGCGGATTCAATCACAGCAGCGAAACCGACAGAATGAAAAAGTACCTTGTACTCTGGGCGGGGGGAACTTCACAGTGTTCGCGCAAGGTAGTTTTTTCACCCTGGCCTCTTAGGGCGGCTCTTTCTAATCCCCTTAGGCGGAGGTTTCCGCCCGACATCTGAGAGCGATTGTACTGGAGTAATCGCCTGTGGGCGAACGGTTTGCTGCTGGGATCGAACCCGCTTCCTCAGTATTGGGGGGAAGTCACCTTCCCCATTGAGCTACCGAGACGACGTAGAAATGTAGGAAATAACTTGAGCCCACTCTCCCGCCAGCAGGTTTTCGGAGGGGAGTGGATAGAAGAGGGGAGGGAGAGGGAGTAAGAGGGGAGGTTCCCCCTGGAGTAGGAAGCGGGAGTCGTGTGTCTCTGCTAAGGAATATTGCAGTTTGTCGTCACCTCTAAGCAACGCATTCCTTCGTAAATATAGGTGACTGCACTGCATCGCATCGGATGTCGTTTTCTATATTTACTGTATTTTCGTGTCGTTAATAAATGCGTCCATATAGTCAGTTCTGGCAACGAAATTAGACGCTATTGAAAAGCAGTCAGTAAGACCATAAGAGCGCTTATGCAGTCGCATGAACGAGGCTTCCCTATTTTCTCTCCTCTTTTGTCCCGTGCTAGGGATATTACGGGTGTGTTAAATGGAACCTATTCCAATTTGGAAGCTAAATACGTTTGCAAGCTTTGTTAAAACAATTACAAAACTGGTCTCCGCGGAGAATATCCTGCCCAGGTTTATCCCGAACTTACTCCCGTTTGAGTTTCGTCTTACGACGGTAGTCGGATTCCCTTTTGATTTGTCCTAGTCTGACATGTTCCAGGTTGTAAGGGTCATATTTGCCATTTTCGCTATTGATCGTGTTAGTGTGACATCCATAATAAAAAATCGTGTGAAAATCTTATCCCGTTTTTTTCTTACAAACGGCGGGAAATGTCTCGTTTTACCTCGTTGGAATATGGTCACCGTATTTAATAGTCAACTGAGAAATTAAAATCGTAGATGATGTAAATAAACGAATCGTCTTATCATTGAATCGCTTGACTTCTTACGACGTTTTGCTTACGCTATCGCGCGTCAGTCAAAGCAACTGATTTGGTGTGGTTGGAGTATTCTATTTTACCGACAAGTAATTTTACTCTTGATAATTAGACTGCCTCATAACGTAACGCTTATTTTAAGTTTTCATAATGCAGTTCTGCAATAAATTACGAGTTTGATCTCTCGGAGAAAGTTAGTTCGCGATTCCGTAGTTACGTGGAAATCTGTAGGCGCGCGGTTGAACGCCTTTTCTTCCGTAATGTGGCATAAAAGAGTAACTTGAAATGTACCTGCTGGGAAATGGATATTCACTCGTGTTTATTTTTCACACGCCTTGGTGTTTGTGAATCGCGAACTAAATATTCATTTCAACTCTATTCGAATTCGCCGTGTGTCTGATACTAACTTGTAAGGTCAATCCATTTGTAGAACGGACACAAGTTTCTGTTATGCGATTTTGCTACCCATGTGGATCGTAAGGAAGTAACCCAGACACTTCAAAGTCGTTTTATTTTTAGCCCTTGAAGTTCTAAATAACGTGGTTTACCGTATATCGATATTCTTGTGTCTGTGGGTGAAATAGTTGTGAATTGTTGCATTTGTAGGAAAAAATGAGTGATTATTTTTGACAAGTAAATCAAAATTTAGAATATAAATGTAAGGAAGGGTGAGGATCTTGCCAAGAGTTCCGTATGATACATTGACTATGGCTTTAACAGCTTTCTTTTGCATGTAGAAAGCTTTTGAGGCAACGCTAGAATTATCCATGAAGATTATCCGATAAGATGCCAATAGGTATTTTCATAATAGACCATTTTTAGCATTTCAATGCAAACAGTTTGTGATAGCTTTCTGATCATATATATGCCAGAGGCAAGTCTTTTTATCATTGAATTCACATGAGAAGACTGGTCTAGGTCTTCACGGATCTGAATGCCCAAGAATTTAGTTGCAGTGATTATGATTATTTACTTTGAGAAAGAGACTAGATGAGATTGTTTTGTATTAAATCGGAGGAAAGTTGCTTTATCATTATTTAGTTATTATTATGACACCATTCATGCATGATATTGATAGTATTGTTGGTTGACTTGATTATATTAGACTTATTGTCTTCAGATGTCAAAATGGTTATCGTCAGCATCATCATCATAGGTAGTCTGTCCATACACAGGCCTGTGATTATTCATTGTTAAACTTGATTCTCCATATGCTCATATTTTCTGCAATTTTCCTCATGTCTTGATAGCTCTCTTTCCCTGTCAAGTCGTCCTCCAGCTGAAACTTTTTCCTACCTCTTTCATTTTTTCCATTCAGTTTTCCTTCTAGCACTTCTTTAGTCATGCTCTCTCTCAGATAATTTCCAATCCAGTTCACCTTCCTCTTTCTGATAGTCTTTATAATCGTTCGCTTTTCTCATATTCTTCGTAGTAAAGGCGACTCCCAAGATTCGACCCAGATGTGGTCCTGAAAACGTGGGCAAATCTCGAACAGTTGAATCAGCACAAATTCAAACAATTAGAGCAGAAATAACGATGTCTAGACTGAAACTAAACCTCTCCTGGTTGGGCAGGCCGAAAATTACTTCACGTAAACTAATTCCTAATTCGCCTGACAGGTCGGCTGGGTCGAATAAGCGGGTTTCGACTGGTCGCCTGTACTTCCTCGTTTTTCACCATATCTGTCCATTTTATCTTCAGCATTCTTCTCCATGTCCACATTTCGAAGCTTTCCAAGTATTTAATATCATTTTTCCTTAGCGTCCATGTTTCTTCCCCATACAAAGCTATACTCCATCCATAGCATTTTATCAACTTCTTGTGGATATCCTGCTTTGTATTTCCCGTTAATAGGAGTTTCTTTCTTCTGAAAGCGCTTTTGCTTTCATTGTTGTAGTTCTGATTTCATCGGTACATTTTGCTTCTCTCGTTATGATGCTTCCAAGGTATTTGTAATCTGAAACTTGTTCTAGTGACTTTTCTCCAATATTTATGTTCAATTTTCTTCTTCTTTACTTGATATTCGCATGACCTTGGATTGTTCGATTAATTTCCATACCGTATTTCTTACCTGTTATCACTAGTCTATTTATCATTTTCTGGAGTTCCTTTTCCTTTCTTGCTAGGAGTAGTTGATCATCCGCGTATTTCACTTTTCTTGTAATCCTTCCTCCCATTTTGAAATCTCCTGTGCCTTCTAACGCTTCCTGCATTAGCCTCCCTCCATATATTATGCGTTTTCCGGGGAAATTTGGTTTAAATCCGATCGGAATTCTAGATAATACATGGTATTTAAGAATTGACTCGGCCGCCGTTTTGAATAAAACGGGCAGAGAGAAACAAAAACCACGTATGAATTATTTCTGGGAGCCCTCCTGCATTAGCCTCTCTCTGTATATATTGAATAGGATCGGCGATAGACAACAGCCCTGTCTTACTCCTCTACCGATATTTACTCCATTGGTGTCCATATTCTCCAACCTGACCTTTACAACTTGATTCACATATACATTCCTGATCAGTCTCCTGTCTTTCCAGTCTACACCTATATCCTTTAATATCCTCATCAGCATTACCCAATTTACTCTTATCAAAGGCCTTCTGCCAGTCGACGATACATATGCAGCAATCTTGGCTGTACTCTATAGCTCTTTCACTACACCTATAGCATCTCTGGTTCCTCGTCCTTTTCTGAAGCTGAATTGATCTTCTTTAGCGTTTTATTTAGAATCCTCATGATGACCTTCGAAGTGTGTGACTCTATAGTCTTTACACTGCATTGCCTTTGGCTTCTTCTTTAGATGGATCATTGTTACATCTAAGAAATCCTGAGGCCCCTATACCATGTCGTAAGTCTTGTAAATTAGTTTTGTAATCACTTTTAGTCCTTCTGATCCCATGAGTTAAAGTACCTTTACTGGTTTTTCATTGTTGCCTGTAGCTTTCTTTTCTTCAATTCCAGTATCACCTTTTCTACTTCACTTTTCATAATACTTGGTCCCAAGTTGTCTTCTTCAATGTTATCCTCTTCTTCCAGTTCTATTTGTACCGATCCTGCCTGCTGTTATATAGTTCCTTAATGTATTCTTCCCATACCTGTGCTACATCCTTTGGTTCTGCGATAATTTTTCCATCTGTATTCATAATTCCTTTACCACGAATCCCATTAGGCTTCTTATCTTCTAACTCCAGTGCTCTAGCGTACATCATATCATACCGTCCTAACTTCTCCATCTGTTGTATTTCCTCACATTTTTCTTTTATGCAAATTTCCCTAGCTTTATCTGTTACCCTCCTCAACTTATTGTTTATGCATCTATAATTGGCTCTACCTTCTTCACTGTTAACGTTTTTCCATTTTCTTCGCTCATCCATTTTCTCCAGCATTTCCTTAGTGATCCATGATTTTCTGATTTTCTTCTCGTTTCCCAAACTCTTATTCATGGTATCTTTGATGCTGGCTTTAATTTCCTCTCATTCTGTATCCACGGTCTTCGGTTTGTTTTCCAAATTTCTAAGGCAATCTTCCAGCTTCTTGCTGAAAGCGTTGTTCATTTCCTTCTGTTTTTCTAGGTCCCAACCCTGTCTTTCTCCTCTTGTTTTCCTTATTTGTTTAAGCTTTGTAGTTACGTAGACTATTAGAAAGATGTGATCTGAATCAATGTCTGCTCCTGGTAATGTCTTAGCATTTTTTATGCTGTTCCTGAATGTTTGTTTTACTAGGATGTAATCTATTTGGCATCTCATTCTATCTCCTGGGCTTTTCCATGTGTAAAGCCTTCGTTTATGGTTTCTGAACCATGTATTAGTCACTACTAGGTCGTTATTAATACAGAATTCTACCAGTTTTTCTCCTTCTCGGTTTCAATTAATCAGTCGAGTTTAAATAGTAAAACATTTAAAAGATAAGAGAAATTTAATATAGTTGTTAAAAGTCTACATTTGGGAGTAATAATTAAGACCTGTGCAGAGCATTGTGCACAGCTCAGGCAATTTACTTCCCTCAACAAATCCACTCATCATTGCTTCATCATTGGTGCTGCCTACACTACTGTACATTAGATTATGTGATCTTCCTATGCTTTTCTTTCATGTTATATAAGATTAGACACAGCTATAGAAATATTTTACATTAACATAAGTCTATAATTGTTTATCAGTTAGGAGCTCATCCCCCTGGGATGGCCTGGTACACATCTCTCCTCTTTTCTTTCATTTCTTATGGGAATTTAACTCTTAATTTGCACAACACTTTTTAAGAACTTATCTACTGTGCAAATGAAGAACTGGCTGTAGTATCAGGTGAAAGAATAATCAAGAGAATGCTGTATATACTATTACTTCATGAATTGAAAGCAATAGATCCTCTTTATCACTCATGGAGCCAAAAGAGCTGACCTGGCTAGATCTTTCTTTCAGAAACTGTATTTTTTTTTAAAGAGATATTTTTTGGATTGTTGAGTCTATGGCATTGTTTCAAATGTGAGTGCAGGTATTCTAAAACAGGGAGTTCAAGTGAGGCTTGTTCACAGGGACAGTGCCGGTCTGAGGTACGAGCGAGCAGGGTTGCTGCGCACCCAAGTCTTGGGGGCACTATATCGATCATATATCTACGGATTACTTGTAACTGAATAAATATTGGATAACAATTTATACCACGAAACAGGCTTTAATCTTCATTTTATCCATTTATTTTTTCATTGTCAATAATTTCTACATAGCGATGAATAAATTAAAAAGTACTTTGAATATATCTCAACAAGCATTTATGGGGTGCTATCTTGCCCGGGGCACCAAAATTCCTCGGGCCGCCCCTACACAAGGGCAATGAAAGTGATATTGTGAAGTTTAAACCCTTTGAGTGCCAGTTCTCCCAATATAACCACTTACAAAGTATTAATTCGTTATATGCTAACCTAGTTTATTGCAAAGGCTGGTAATATTTTAACCTCTCACAATCATTGCACCTTAATTAACTACTTATTATACAATTATATTGTTCATTTATTGTTTTTGAAGTTCTGAACTCCACACATTCAAAAATGACATTTGCACAACATTAAAAATTAAAATGTTACTGTATTTGTACCATTTTATAAACAAAAGTTCATGATCATCCCTTTCTCTCAAGGTTGATAATATTTTGCATGGATTTGGAGAGAAGCATCAAACAAAAAAATCTTTTTTATAAAAATGTTGATTAATCTAGGACCCTGGGATATGCTTTGAGATTTAGTTACTGCAAACTCTCTTTTGAAAAATGTCTTAAGTAACTTTGCCTGTTAAACCTTGGACAAATCAATTGAACTATTTCACAGTGCCACATGAAACACTATTCTTAGTAGGTAAAGAAAGATTATTTCCATTATTTTAATATTTAGTAAGATGAGTTGTTTTTCTTTCAGTGTGTTGTTTAGTAATATTATGATGAGTGGCTGAAAAGCTCCTTGTATGGCAGTGTTCTTTATGCAGTAATCTTAACATCTTGTGACTATGATAGCACAGGTTCCTGGCAAAAATCTCCTCAGTTTATTTTCAACTAGATATTTGACCTTATCATTAGAAACCTTCAGTTGGCTTGGGAATTTGAGATATTTTTGTCAAATAATTCCATGCCAATGGAGCGAAGAGGCCAATTTTTGCTGGAAATGAGAAGCTAAGAGTCGTCATAAAACTAAACATTCACAAAAACTACAATCCACATATGGAATTCCTCTAACAACTCTGTTCAAAGAACTTTTCAGCCACCTTTTCTTAGGCAAAAATTATAAAATCTGACTCACTTGACCTTTTTCAGTGAAGAAAACTTCATTAAGAAGTTGGTGTTTAGTGAAGTCATCGAGGATGGGCAAGAAGAAAAATTGCATTTCCTTCTCTTATAATTTAATAATGCAATAATTGCCTGTATATACATTTAAAATGTAACTTTATTATAAATAATTCCTATTACTATATTGTATTTTATTACTCAAGAAATAAATGAATGATAATCTATAGAGAGACTTTTCTTAAATGGTACTCTAGAAAGCGAGCTTCCTAATAGCAAGAAGTCATTATTCTCAGAGGTATAACTTCCTGTACTCCTGGACAAGACCATGATGTATAGAATATGAGTCCATTGCCTGACTAATTGTTGAAAGGTAAGCATGCAAAATTCAGTCCATATTATAAGATATTTCTAAAACAGAGACCTTCCTCTTATATTACACAGGACACCATAGAAAATTTCAACTTCTCTTCCTATCATACTGTGTCTCTATTATAGAGAGAAACATCAACTTCTCTTCATATCATATGAGTATCTTAGATAGAGAGGTCTAACTTCTCTTCCTCTCAAACTGTGTGTCTTATATAAAGACGATGAACTTCTTTACCTATCATACTACGTGTGTGTCTTATATAGAGAGAAACTTTAATTTCTCTTTCTATCATATAAGAGAGTATCCCTATATAGAGGGGACTAACTTCTCTATCATACTAAGAGTCTTATATAGAGAGTAACTTTAACTTCTCTTTCTATCATATAAGAGAGTATCCTATATAGAGAGAGGATTAACTTCTCTTCCTATCATAGAGAGGAACTTCTCCTTCTATCATATAAGAGATTATCCTATATAGAGAGGACTTCCATCTCTTCCTACCATACTGTGTCTTACATAAAGAGAAGACTAACTTCTCTTCCTATCATACTAAGAGTGTCTCTTATGTAGAGGACTAACTTCTCTTCCTAACATACTGTCTTATATAGACGGAAACATTAACTTCTCTTCATATCATATGAGTATCCTATATAGAGAGGACTATCTTTTCTTCCTATCATACTAAGAGAGTATCTTATATAGAGAGAAACTTTAACTTCTCTTTCTATCATATAAGAGAGTATCCTTTATAGAGAGGATAAACTTCTTATCATACTAAGAGTATCTTATATAGAGAGAAACTTAACTTCTCTTACTATCATTTAGTAGAGTATCTTATATAAAGAGAAGATAAACTTCTCTTTCTGTCATACTAAGTGTGTCTTATACAGAGAGAAGATAACTTCTCCTTTCATACTGAGTGTCTTATATAGAGAGAAACTTTAACTACTATTTCTATCATATAAGAATCTTATATAAAGAGGATTAACTTTCTTCCTGTCATACTAAGTGTGTCTTATATAGAGAGGACTAACTTCTTTTCCTGTAATACTACGAGTGTCTTATACAGAGAAAAGATAACTTCTTTTCCTTTCATATTAAGTGTGTCTCATATAGAGAGAAACTTAACTTCTCTTTTTATCATATAGGAGAGTATCTTATATAAAGAGAAGACTAACTTCTCTTTCTATCATACTAAGTGTGTCTTATACAGAGAGAAGGCTTACCCCTCTTTCTATCATATAAGAGAGTATCTTATAAAGAGAGAAGACACTTCTCTTCCTGTCATACTAAGAATGTGTTATACAGAGAGAAACTTTAACTTCTCTTTCTATCATATAATAGAGTATCTTATATAAAGAGAAGACTAACTTCTCTTCCTGTCATACTAAGTGTCTTCTAAAGAGAGAAGACTAAATTCTCTTCCTGTCATACTAAGTGTCTTATACAGAGAGAAGACTAACTTCTCTTTCCATCATATAAGAGAGTATCTTATAAAGAGAGAAGACTAACTTCTCTTACTGTCATACTAGGAGTGTCTTATACAGAAAGAAACTTTATACTTCTCTTGCTATCATATATTAGAGTATCTTATATAAAGAGAAGACTAACTTCTCTCCCTGTCATACTGTGTCTTAGAAAGAGAGAAGACTAACTTCTCTTCCTGTCATACTGTGTGTCTTATACAGAAAGAAAGTAGAGTAACTTATATAAAGAGACGACTAACTTCTCTTCCTGTCATACTGTGTCTTATAAAGAGAGAAGACTAACTTCTCTTCCTATCATACTAAGAATGTCTTATACAGAGAGAAACTTTAACTTCTCTTTCTATCATGTAGTAGAGTATCTTATATAAAGAGAAGATTAACTTCTCTTCCTGTCATACTAAGAGTGTCTTATACAGAGAGAAACTTTAACTTCTCTTTCTATCATATAGTAGAGTATCTTATATAAAGAGAAGACTAACTTCTCTTCCTGTCATAGTAAGTGTGTCTTATACAGAGAGAAACTTTTTCTCTTTCTATCATGTAGTAGAGTATCTTATATAAAGAGAAGATTAACTTCTCTTCCTGTCATACTAAGATTGTCTCATACAGAGAGAAACTTTAACTTCTCTTTCTATCATATAGTAGAGTATCTTATATAAAGAGAAGACTAACTTCTCTTCCTGTCATAGTAAGTGTGTCTTATACAGAGAGAAACTTTTTCTCTTTCTATCATGTAGTAGAGTATCTTATATAAAGAGAAGACTAACTTCTCTTCCTGTCATACTAAGTGTCTTATACAGAGAGAAGACTAACTTCTCTTTCCATCATATAAGAGAGTATCTTATAAAGAGAGAAGACTAACTTCTCTTACTGTCATACTAGGAGTGTCTTATACAGAAAGAAACTTTATACTTCTCTTGCTATCATATATTAGAGTATCTTATATAAAGAGAAGACTAACTTCTCTCCCTGTCATACTGTGTCTTAGAAAGAGAGAAGACTAACTTCTCTTCCTGTCATACTGTGTGTCTTATACAGAAAGAAAGTAGAGTAACTTATATAAAGAGACGACTAACTTCTCTTCCTGTCATACTAAGAGTGTCTTATACAGAGAGAAACTTTAACTTCTCTCTCTATCATGTAGTAGAGTATCTTATATAAAGAGAAGATTAACTTCTCTTCCTGTCATACTAAGAGTGTCTTATACAGAGAGAAACTTTAACTTCTCTTTCTATCATATAGTAGAGTATCTTATATAAAGAGAAGACTAACTTCTCTTCCTGTCATAGTAAGTGTGTCTTATACAGAGAGAAACTTTTTCTCTTTCTATCATGTAGTAGAGTATCTTATATAAAGAGAAGATTAACTTCTCTTCCTGTCATACTAAGATTGTCTCATACAGAGAGAAACTTTAACTTCTCTTTCTATCATATAGTAGAGTATCTTATATAAAGAGAAGACTAACTTCTCTTCCTGTCATAGTAAGTGTGTCTTATACAGAGAGAAACTTTTTCTCTTTCTATCATGTAGTAGAGTATCTTATATAAAGAGAAGACTAACTTCTCTTCCTGTCATACTAAGTGTCTTATACAGAGAGAAGACTAACTTCTCTTTCCATCATATAAGAGAGTATCTTATAAAGAGAGAAGACTAACTTCTCTTACTGTCATACTAGGAGTGTCTTATACAGAAAGAAACTTTATACTTCTCTTGCTATCATATAGTAGAGTATCTTATATAAAGAGAAGACTAACTTCTCTTCCTGTGTCTTATAAAGAGAGAAGACTAACTTCTCTTCCTGTCATACTGTGTGTCTTATACAGAAAGAAAGTAGAGTAACTTATATAAAGAGACGACTAACTTCTCTTCCTGTCATACTAAGAGTGTCTTATACAGAGAGAAACTTTAACTTCTCTCTCTATCATGTAGTAGAGTATCTTATATAAAGAGAAGATTAACTTCTCTTCCTGTCATACTAAGAGTGTCTTATACAGAGAGAAACTTTAACTTCTCTTTCTATCATATAGTAGAGTATCTTATATAAAGAGAAGACTAACTTCTCTTCCTGTCATAGTAAGTGTGTCTTATACAGAGAGAAACTTTTTCTCTTTCTATCATGTAGTAGAGTATCTTATATAAAGAGAAGATTAACTTCTCTTCCTGTCATACTAAGATTGTCTCATACAGAGAGAAACTTTAACTTCTCTTTCTATCATATAGTAGAGTATCTTATATAAAGAGAAGACTAACTTCTCTTCCTGTCATAGTAAGTGTGTCTTATACAGAGAGAAACTTTTTCTCTTTCTATCATGTAGTAGAGTATCTTATATAAAGAGAAGACTAACTTCTCTTCCTGTCATACTAAGTGTCTTATACAGAGAGAAGACTAACTTCTCTTTCCATCATATAAGAGAGTATCTTATAAAGAGAGAAGACTAACTTCTCTTACTGTCATACTAGGAGTGTCTTATACAGAAAGAAACTTTATACTTCTCTTGCTATCATATAGTAGAGTATCTTATATAAAGAGAAGACTAACTTCTCTTCCTGTGTCTTATAAAGAGAGAAGACTAACTTCTCTTCCTGTCATACTGTGTGTCTTATACAGAAAGAAAGTAGAGTAACTTATATAAAGAGACGACTAACTTCTCTTCCTGTCATACTAAGAGTGTCTTATACAGAGAGAAACTTTAACTTCTCTCTCTATCATGTAGTAGAGTATCTTATATAAAGAGAAGATTAACTTCTCTTCCTGTCATACTAAGAGTGTCTTATACAGAGAGAAACTTTAACTTCTCTTTCTATCATATAGTAGAGTATCTTATATAAAGAGAAGACTAACTTCTCTTCCTGTGTCTTATAAAGAGAGAAGACTAGCTTTTCTTCCTGTCATACTATGTGTGTTATACAGAGAGAAGATAACTTCTCTTCCTTTCATACTGTCTTATATAGAGAGAAACTTTAACTTCTCTTTCTATCATATAAGAAAATATCTTATATAAAAAGAAGACTAACTCCTCTTCGTGTCATACTAAGAGTCTTATATAAAGAGAAACTTAACTTCTCTTTCTATCATATAAGAGAGTAAAATATATAGAAAGGACTAACTTCTCTTCCTATCATACTGTGTCTTATATAGAGAGAAACTTTAACTTCTCTTTCTATCATATAAGAATATCCTATATAGAAAGGACTAACTTCTCTTCCTATCATACTAAGAGTGTGTCTTATATAGGGGGAAACTTTAACATCTATTCATATCATATAAGAGACGACTTCTTTTACTATCACACTAAGAGTCTTATATAGAGAGAGGACTAACTTTTCTTATGATACTATAAGTGTCTTATATAGAAACGTTTTCTCTTTCTATCATATAAGAGAGTATCCAATATAGAGAGGAGTCTTCTCTTCCTATCATACTAAGAGTGTCTAATATAGAGAGAAACTTGAACTTCTCTTTCTATCATAAAGAAGATATCCTATGGAGAGGAATAACTTCTCCTCCTATTATACTAACAAATCACACTAAAATATAAAGAAGCTCTCTCTGGAGGGATTTCCTTATAATCTATAGCATCCAGCCTTTTTCTTGGAAAGATGACTTCATGTCCTCTTGGATAAGGCCATCCCTTGCTCGAGTTATCCTTGCAAGGCCAGGTGACTTACTTCTAACTGCTGGTCTTATCCAAGAGAACAGGAAGTCAGTTTTCTGAGACTGAGTATTCTCAAAGTAGTGACTTCCTCTTCTCCCAGATAAGGTACTTCCCTTAGTAATAACTCCCACTTGCTGGTCTTATCCGAGGGGACAGGAAGTGCATCTTCTCATGAAAGTACCTGTTTATTTTTCGTTTGGAGATAATTAAGTAAAAAAAAGTTACAATTTATCTTATATGAAATTTATTCTCTGTTGACATTTATTTATATCAATATACATTTTTCATGTATCTTCTGTATGTAGGTACATTATATGTAAGATTAACTTCAATTCTGGCATATCAGAGCAGCATTCTTGCAGTCAAAATGGATAGCCATGGATTTCTTCAGGGTATGCTCCTGAAACAAGAAAATCATTCTAGAGGATTTCTGTTTTCTGAAAATTGTTTACCTAAAGTAGCTAGGTTTGGGATTTTGAAATGACAGGTTTTTATAAAAGAGACAAATTGGTTGTTACAAATACATAAGCATCACTCGAGAGACATTAAGATCAGATTGATTGTATCATGGGCAGAATAGTGTATTCAACCCACATTGTTTTATGGATGCAGAATTAAGCAGCCATGGGATCTCATTTGAACTTTAAAAAAATATTAGTGTATAGAAGTGAGATTTATAAGCAGTCAAGGGAACGAATATCAGGAAGCTTTTATGAAGGTAGGTAAACAACAATTGAGGGAGACTATGAAAATGTGTATAACAGAAAATGACAATAAAATGATAAGGAAAAATATCAAAGAAGATGAGATGGAAGAAGAATGCATAGACAGTTAAACAGTAAGATAGATTATGGGAGAAACTGCAAAATTAACAGAGTTGTGATGGAAAGGACAGTGCGAGGATATGAAGAATCTGCAGAACCAAGACAGAATAAGACTTATTGTACACAAAAATGTAGGAGTTAACGAGAAAGGAACTATGCTAGCCAGAATTAAAGCCCAAACTGTAAACTGTTATATGGATAGCCATGGATTTCTTCAGGGTATGCTCCTGAAACAAGAAAATCATTCTAGAGGATTTCTGTTTTCTGAAAATTGTTTACCTAAAGTAGCTAGGTTTGGGATTTTGAAATGACAGGTTTTTATAAAAGAGACAAATTGGTTGTTACAAATACATAAGCATCACTCGAGAGACATTAAGATCAGATTGATTGTATCATGGGCAGAATAGTGTATTCAACCCACATTGTTTTATGGATGCAGAATTAAGCAGCCATGGGATCTCATTTGAACTTTAAAAAAATATTAGTGTATAGAAGTGAGATTTATAAGCAGTCAAGGGAACGAATATCAGGAAGCTTTTATGAAGGTAGGTAAACAACAATTGAGGGAGACTATGAAAATGTGTATAACAGAAAATGACAATAAAATGATAAGGAAAAATATCAAAGAAGATGAGATGGAAGAAGAATGCATAGACAGTTAAACAGTAAGATAGATTATGGGAGAAACTGCAAAATTAACAGAGTTGTGATGGAAAGGACAGTGCGAGGATATGAAGAATCTGCAGAACCAAGACAGAATAAGACTTATTGTACACAAAAATGTAGGAGTTAACGAGAAAGGAACTATGCTAGCCAGAATTAAAGCCCAAACTGTAAACTGTTATATGGAAAGATTATATCGAGGAGTTATACGGTAAATATTTGACACCAGAACCTATTGAGAGAGGTAAGAAGATGCAAGCTGCAATGGTGTTGGGCAAGGATTATTGAATACTGAGATTGAAGAAGGCTCTCAGAGATATGAAGTCAAAGAAAGCAGCATAAACTGATGTTAAAGATATTGGGAATTTTATAAATTATACCATAACATATATGAAGAGGGAGAAAGTAGCTATAGTATTTCACAAGATCAATTTTGATTCTCCTGAAAAAAAATCTTGTGGCCAACACGACTTTCTCCATGCAGAGCAATGTATATGATTACCCTCAACATCAATGTTCTCAGAAATAATTATCAGCGATTACACTTGTGGATAATTTTAAAACATTGTCAATAGTTTTTATTTAAAAACAATCCTTTTTTAATACTGCGTATGGTGAAAGTAAAGAAAATAGTTTGCTGTTTCTATTGATAAAATATTTGTTCAATTAAAATTACCCTTGGCAGTGTAAGCAATGCTATCAACAATTAGAAAACTTTAACATAGCAACTGAAACAATGATATCACTTAGCGGTGCAGTTAACATAAATTTATAAAAATTCAAAATCTCATATAAACAACTAATTAAGAAATTTGAGTTTTAAAGGAGATATTTGGAAAAAAGACTACAATAAACATCCATGTCTAGTGGACCAGTTTCAGCCAAAACCTTTTCAAATCTTTATTTGCTAATAAAAATCTTAAGTATAAAGTTTTGTGCTGATATGACTATTAGTTTTTGAGTTAAAGACCCACAAAATTCCTTCACGTACAAACATTGCAAAAAATAATCAAAACGTGTTCTAGGGACCTCAAACACTACTTCCATTGAAATGTCATCATTGATTTTTTTCATAAAAACAATTTCCCAATACCATACATATGGAGAAAGTAAAAATATAAATCAAATGAATGTCAATGTAACAGAACAATCACCTTAATTTCACTAGCTGCTACAGTTGTTTTCAGGACTTTGAATGGGAGGTTAGAAGCAAAAACTAAATAGGTGTAGACCAGTTTGGGTTTTAGAATAGTTTTGGCCATAGGAACATTGGTAAGAAGAAATATTGAATACAACCAGATATATTCGTGTGCTTCCTAGACTCGGAAAATGCTTTTGACAATGTTTCATAATTTAAGCTAATGGAGGTGTTGAGTGGAAAATGAATGAGGAAGTTTTAAATAGTAGGGAAGGAAAGGGCATTAATTAGAGTAATAAGGAACAGATAGAAAAATGATGAAAGTCATTATGAAGGTAGAAATGACTGCTGTTATTGACTATTTTAGAAAAGATTATTATATCCCAAAATATAGGAAGTCTCAAATAATAAAGTGAGAACCCGAGCTCACATTAATGTTACGATCGAATACAATTGTAATAGCACCTGTAGTAATGACCTAGTCATTAGATCAAGAAAACCACAAGAATTGCAGAAATTGAATGTTTACACGTTTGTGACTTTTAGCTGAAATGCATTTCAGTACTCTTTTATAATTAATGCATGAATGTATCATTAAAATGAAATTCAAAACTTTGAGAACAAAATAATTCTTTGTCAGCTATATGTAGTTTATTCAAAAATCAGACAAGCAATCAATTTTTACGTGTTCTCTTATAGAAAAATGTTAATCCCCTATATTGATAGCACTGACCAAATCTTGACCATTCACTGAGTTAAGAACCACACCAAATTTGGTTATTCTGGGTCTCATAGTATAATGAGACGCATAAACATTAGGAAATACATAGTTTCATATGAAGATATATAGTTAGCTTTCTTTTATAAGTAGTATAAGCAGAAATTTTTTTAAAAACAGTTAATGAAGATAAAATAAACACAGAGTGATATAAATTCTACTCAAGTGCATGTCAAGTCTTTAAAGAGACATGGAAAAGGCTGTAATAAAATTTATAAGAAATAATTTCTTTGAGATTTTTCATGGAGGAATTATCAGCTTCTAAAAACTCTAGTATTGGCAGATAAAGTGACTGCAGAAGAAATATTTGGCCATCTTCTACAATAGAGCAAATAATGGTTAAAAGAACATAATTAGGCATGAATAAATGGGGAAAACAATATTTGGATGTAACCTGGAATGAATGCATAATTTACTCAATTGTATACTTAATAATTACCACAACATAACCTTTACCAACACGGCCAGCTCAAGACATTTTGGCACCCCAAGCAGATTTCAATTATGACGCTCCATCAATACATAAATTTTGCATTAAAATTCGGTAGTTTAGTATAATTATTTTGAAGTTTTGTGTATTTTTATGATTAAACACTTTAATAAAGAAACAATGCTTTATTCACAGAAAAATAAATTTGAAATGTCACGAAGAAATTATAAATTGTGCGATACTTATCTCAATGACAATGAGATTGATTGGAACTATTGCATCGATACACATATGCACAGATGAGGCTCCATCAATGGTTGTCAAACTTGCTGGTGCAGTAAGTTTCATAAAGAAGCCATAAAAAATGCAACATCAACACATTGCCTTATTCATAGACAAGCATGTGTTGCAAAACGCAAGAATAAAGGCAGTGACAAACTTATCCAAAGCTAATGGTATAAATTGCTCTTGGAATGAAATAGAAAGGATGAAATTGATTCTTGATTGCAAAATGCACTTGGGAGTCTGTGAATACTGCAAAGGAAGGATACAGGGGAAAAAGAAGCGACGAACTGAATGGAATCAAACCTTATCTTGGAAGTGATCTTGTAAAGACATTCCGAAAAAAATGATTAAAAAAATATGGGTTGGGATGAAAAGCGGACTTTATCGTGAATAAATGAGACTTCAGCTTTATGACTGATTACAAACAAAAGCAAGATGAACATCATCTATTACTTGGAATCATTACAACAAAAGACAACTTCGTTAACAGAAGCCTAAAAATAATGATTAGCTGCAGAAAAAAAATTTAGCAGCCGAAAAAGAATTTAGCTGCCGAAAAAGGATTTAGCTGCCCCGAAAAAAAAAGTAGGCGCTGTAAAAGCCCGGGTCCGGGTTCACTTCCTTACGATGCGCAACATGGGTAGCAAAATCGCATAACAGAAACTTGTGTCCGTTCTACAAATGGATTGACCTTACAAGTTAGTATCAGACACACGGCGAATTCGAATAGAGCTGAAATGAATATTTAGTTCGCGATTCACAAACACCACGGCGCGTGAAAAATAAACACGAGTGAATATCACCATTTCCCAGTAAGTACATTTCAAGTTACACTTTTATGCCACATTACTGAAGAAAAGGCGTTCAACCGCGCCCCTACAGATTTCCACGTAACTACGGAATCGCGAACTAACTTTCTCCGAGAGATCAAACTCGTAATTTATTGCGGAACTGCATTATGAAAACTTAAAATAAGCGTTACGTTATGAGGCAGTCTAATTATCAAGAGTAATATTACTTGTCGGTAAAATAGAATACTCCATCGATGCAACCACACCAAATCACATGATTTGACTGACGCGCGATAGCGTAAACAAAACGGCGCAAGAAGTCAAGTGATTCAATGATAAGGCGATTCGTTTATTTACATCTACGATTTTAATTTTTCAGTTGACTATTAAATACGGTGACCATATTCCAACGAGGTAAAACGAGACATTTCCCGCCGTTTGTAAGAAAAAAACGGGATAAGATTTTCACACGATTTTTTATTATGGATGTCACACTAACACGATCAATAGCGAAAATGGCAAATATGACCCTTACAACCTGGAACATGTCAGACTAGGACAAATCAAAAGGGAATCCGACTACCGTCGTAAGACGAAACTCAAACGGGAGTAAGTTCGGGATAAACCTGGGCAGGATATTCTCCGCGGAGACCAGTTTTGTAATTGTTTTAACAAAGCTTGCAAACGTATTTAGCTTCCAAATTGGAATAGGTTCCATTTAACACACCCGTAATATCCCTAGCACAAGAGGAGAGAAAATAGGGAAGCCTCATTCATGCGACTGCATAAGCGCTCTTATGGTCTTACTGACTGCTTTTCAATAGCGTCTAATTTCGTTGCCAGAACTGACTATATGATCGCATTTATTAACGACACGAAAATACAGTAAATATAGAAAACGACATCCGATGCGATGCAGTGCAGTCACCTATATTTACGAAGGAATGCGTTGCTTAGAGTTGACGACAAACTGCGATATTCCTTAGCAGAGACACACGACTCCCGCTTCCTACTCCAGGGGGAACCTCCCCTCTTACTCCCTCTCCGCCGTGCCTCCCCTCTTCCTCCCTCCCTCTCCCTCCCCTCTTCTATCCACTCCCCTCCGAAAACCTGCTGGCGGGAGAGTGGGCTCAAGTTATTTCCTACATTTCTACGTCGTCTCGGTAGCTCAATGGGGAAGGTGACTTCCCCCCAATACTGAGGAAGCGGGTTCGATCCCAGCAGCAAACCGTTCGCCCACAGGCGATTACTCCAGTACAATCGCTCTCAGATGTCGGGCGGAAACCTCCGCCTAAGGGGATTAGAAAGAGCCGCCCTAAGAGGCCAGGGTGAAAAAACTACCTTGCGCGAACACTGTGAAGTTCCCCCCGCCCAGAGTACAAGGTACTTTTTCATTCTGTCGGTTTCGCTGCTGTGATTGAATCCGCTTCTTTGTATTGTTTGGGGCAGCCCTTTGCCCATTGAGGTGCTGTTCGGCCTCTGTGGCGGGTTTTGCTTCCGTTTATTTAATTTGTTACTTTTCTGTCAACTTTTTAAAATTTCACTGCACTTACACGAGGAAAAAACCGCAGAAAAAAAGGCCCTGGAGGGAAAAAACCGCCGAAAAAAATATTTAGCCGCCGAAAAAAAATATTTAGCCCGAAAAATATATTTAGCCGTCTAAAAAAATATTGAGCTGCCGAAAAAAAATATTTAGCCCGTGAAATTTATTTAGCCGCCTAAAAAAATATATAGCTGCCGAAAAAAAATATTTAGCCTCCGAAAAAGAATTTAGCTGCCGAAATAAAAGTAGACGTTGAAAATAAAGTAGCAGCTAAAAGAAATGTTGAGTCGCCAAAAAAAATTTAGTTGCCGAAAAAGAATTTAGCCGCCAAAAAAAGTAAAACGCTGAAAAAAAATCAGCAGTTTAGCCGCCGTAAAAATATTTAGCCCCTGGAAAAAATATTTAGCTGCCGGAAAAAATATATAGCTGCCGGAAAAAATATATAGCCACCGGAAAAAATATATTGCCGCCGGAGAAAATATATAACCGCCGAAAAAAATATTTAGCCGCCGAAAAAAATGTTTGGCTGCCAAAAAAAAATATATAGCCGCCGAAAAAGAAATTAGCTGCTGAAGAAAATATTTAACCGCCGAAAAAGAATTTAGCTACCGAAAAAAATTTATCCGCAAAAAAAAGTAAAAGCTGGAAAAAAATCAGCAGCCAAGACAAATATTTAGCGGCCGAAAAAGTATTTAGCCTCCGAAAAAAATATTTAGAGAGCTAGAAAAAATGTTTAGCCGCTTAAAAAAAAGCCCGAAAAGTATATTTAGCCGCATAAAAAAATTATTAGCTGGCGAAAAAAAATATGTAGCCGTCGAAAAAGAATTTAGCCGCCGAACAAAATATTTCACCACCTAAAAAAATATTTAGCCGCTTAAAAAAAATATTTATCCCGAAAAATATATTTAGCCGCCTAAAAATATATTTAGCTGTCGAAAAAAAAATATTTAGTGAAAAAAAAATTTTTGCCGCCGAAAAAAATATTTTGCCGCCCAAAAAAATATTTAGCAGCTGAAAAAAATTATTTAGCCCGAAAAATATATTTAGCCGCCTAAAAAAATATATAGCTGCCGAAAAAAAATATTTAGACGCCGAAAAAAAAATATTTAGCCGCCGAAAAATATATTTAGCCGCCGAAAAAGAATTTAACTGCCGAAAAAAAGTAGACGTTGAAAATAACATAGCAGCCAAAAGAAATGTTGAGCCGCGAAAAAAATATAGCTGCCGAAAAAGAATTTAGCCGCCAAAAAAGTAAAACGCTGAAAAAAAATCAGCAGCCAAGAAAAATATTTAGCCGCCGAAAAAAATATTTAGCCCCTGGAAAAAATATATAGCCACCGGAAAAAATATATGGCCGCCGAAAAAAATATTTAGCCGCCGAAAAAAATATATAGCCGCCGAATAAATATTTAGCCCCCGAAAAAATATTTAGCTCCCGAAAAAAATATTTAGCCGTCGAAAAAAATATTTAGCCGTCGAAAAAAATATTTAACGGCCGAAAAAAATATTTAACCGCCGGAAAAAATATTTAACCGCCGGAAAAAATATTTAACCGCCGGAAAAAATATTTAACCGCCGGAAAAAACATTTAGCCCTGGAAAAAATATTTAGCCGCCGAAAAAAATCTTTAGCCGTCGGAAAAAATATTTAGCAGCCGGAAAAAATATTTAGCCGTCGAAAAAAATATTTATCCGTCGAAAAAAATATTTAACCGCCGAAAAAAATATTTAGCCGCCGAAAAAAAATATAGCCGCCGAAAAAATATTTAGCTCCCGAAAAAAATATTTAGCCGTCGAAGAAAATATTTAGCCGTCGAAAAAAATATTTAACGGCCGAAAAAAATATTTAACCGCCGGAAAAAATATTTAACCGCCGGAAAAAACATTTAGCCCTGGAAAAAATATTTAGCCGCCGAAAAAAATCTTTAGCCGTCGGAAAAAATATTTAGCAGCCGGAAAAAATATTTAGCAGCCGGAAAAAATATTTAGCTGTCGGAAAACATATTTAGCCGCCGGAAAAAATATTGAGCCGCCGGAAAAATATTTAGCCCCGAATAAAAAGTAGACGCTGAAAAAAGGAACCGCAGGAAATCCAAAAAAAATCCCCGAGATGGAAAAGTTTAATTGCCGACGAAAAAAGTCACCGTCGCCGAAAAAAATACATAGCCATCGAAAAAATATTTAGGCGCCGAAAAAATATTTAGCCGCCGACAAAAATATATTTAGCTGCCGAAACAAAAGTAGAAGCTGAAAAAAGTAGCTGCAGGAAATCCAAAAAAATCGTCGCAATCGAAAAAAGTAATCGCAGACGAAAAAAGTAACCGGAGAAAAAAAAATCAACGCAAAAACGTATTAGCCATCGGAAAAAATCTTGGCCATCAGAAAAAATATTACTCATCGGAAAGAAGTTACAGCTATTAGAAAAGAATTCGGAATCGGAATGAAAGTCGCTATAGGAAAATTTGACCTTCGGAAAAAACATGCCTTGGGGAAAAAATTCACCTGAAAAGTTATTCTTCTTCAGAAAAAAACAAAAAATTAGCCATCTAAAAGACGTGTTAGTAAGTGAAAAAATTTTCCTCCAAAAAGACAATCTGCTATATGCGCTATATGTAATTCGTAATCGAAACAAATTTATCAATTAACCTGAGTTTTCCTAAGTTGACATTTGCGACGGTAATTAACATTTGTTGTTCATTTAATAAGCTCCATATTTCCGAGAATCCTACATTTCTAATAGCAATATCAGGTATACTATCACGTAATATGAATTTTATTTTCGATGGGCTTCTAAATGGCTTTTTTGACCAAAAAATGGGTCGGTCGGGAAATGGCTACGAAACGGGCCTGTCCCGGCGAATACAGGATGTATGGTCACCCTATTATTAAATAAGTAAAATATGAGAAACTAAAAGGGGGCGCTATATGTAATTTGAAATTCAGAAATGTGGAACAAAAATGTGATGCGATGGCAGTAGCATGACCCTTCCGCTTACACATACATTAAGGTTAAGAGGTTTCGAATTAAATGAACTGTTCGTGAGTCACTGGGCCAGATCATGACTTCGAATTTCATTGTAGATGTATTTCGAATAATCCATACAGAAACGTATGCAAAATCCTGTGGTGTTGGCTGAGGACTGAACTTAGCTTCGAATTATACCATACTTTGAATCATTCAGGATCGAAATAATGGGGTTTTACTGTATTCGCCGATGGAAAAATCACTACCTGAAAAACATTAGCCTTCGGAAAAGATAAATCATCGTGAAAACCGTCACCATCAGATAACAATACTCCTTCGGAGAGAAAATAAAATACATGACTGAAACATAATAATATTAATGCCCTTCAGTGTTTATTTTCTTGTCTTATTTCACTACTAATGACCACTGCTGGGTGATATTTAAAAACAAATTTGGATTCGAGTTAACCCAAATCTAATTAACATTATGTATAAGTTATAGAAATTAGAGAACAGGGCTGTTATTATGGCCCCAGTGCCAGCATGATGGCTTCAGGAAAGAAAATATAACAAGTATCAATAGCAAAATAACATTCGAATAACAAATGAATAACAATTATGAAAGGCCCATCATGAACCCATACAATTAAAAAAACATTTCTTCTAAAAAAACTTTAAAAAATTTTTCCAAAAAGAAATTTTCAAAAAAGCACAGGGATTCGAACCTCAAAACAACGAGCATCAGGTTTTTAGTCTAGCGCCTTAGCCACTCAACCGCCCTGACAACCTAATTATGAAAACTCTGCTAAAGGGTTTTAAGGGGTGCAATAATCTCTAATCAACTTTGACCCCCGATTTCCTGCGAACTAGTGTCTATGGAGCCAAACGCCGAGACACGTGTCTGTTTATTTTTATCCTTATATCTACCACTGAAGTTTGGTCATGGTTCATGACATTGATGCCTGGTCCTCCCCCTGTAAGATTGCTGCTTATGTTTCATCTACTGGGAGAAGGCATTTGATAAGAGTAAATTGGGTAATGCTGATGAGAATATTAATGAATACAGGTGGAGATTAGAAATATAGGAGAATTGTTAGGAATCTATACATGAATCAAGTTGCAATGGTAAGGAGAATGCTGACATCTGCTGAATAAATATTGGTAGAGGAGTAAGACAGGGCTGTTGCCTATCGTCGACCCTATTCAATATATATGGAGAAAAGCTAATGTAGGAAGTGCTAGAAGGCACAGGAGATTACAATATTGGAGGAAAAACTATAAATTCAGAAAAATATGCTGATAGGTAAAGGAACTCCAGAAAATTATAAATAGACTGGTAATAACAGATAGAAAATATAGAATGAAAATAAATACAGAAAAATCCAGGAGAATGCAAATATTTGGAATAGAAGGAAACTTGAAAATTAAGTATTGTTGGAAAGCCATTAGAACGAGAGAAGCAAAATGTACTGATAAAATAAGGACTAGAATAGCAAAAGTAAAAGTCTTTTTAGAAGAAAAAACTCCTAATGGAAAATATAATATATGATATATACACATATGTATAATATATATAATAATATGATATCCAAAAGAAGTTGGAAAAACGCTATGTATCAAGCCATGACCAATAAGAGAGTATTGAACCAGATCTAACCATGAACAATCATGTACTTGTCTATAAACAGACTATTTTTGATGATAACTAATCAAAAATACAGGTCAGTCTCTACAAAAAATTCCACCAAAGATAACTTTGTATTTAAAAAAACTTCCTATTTTGGCCATGCAAAAGTGTGCGGTTGCCACCCAGGTTGACCCTTATTCTTATGCTAACTGCCCAACAACCTTCAAAATAAGAAACCATGACGGAATTTGCATATTTTTTCTGTTACAAGCATTGCTGCCTGGTATGCAGAGGGTCCAAATGCATGGGCCGCTGACTGATGCCTTTAAGTTAGATAAGGCTCAAACAAAGGTAATGATGAGCAGCTGATGGTCTGGGAGAGAAACCGAACAGGACAGAATAGGTTTTTTCATGTCAATCATGTGAAAGTTAAATTTAAACTAACTCCAACCCTTAAATCCCAGATTTAAAACTGATGCAATATAAATTTGGATTCAACTTTTATATTTAATGTTTAAAATGCTAAATTGACAGTTAAGCATTCTCTATAAAAACTCTCTGTAAAGACTCATTCTTTCCAAATCTAATCCACATTGAAAATTTCTCATCATAAGTGAAAATGAGAAATTTAACTATACCATGAGTATTGCCCACACAATGTTATAATATACGCTGGATGAAGAAGCATCTAAATGATAACTGAGACCCGAAGTGAACGAATTTCACTTTCAGAGGGGAATTGCTAGCCCAATTATAAACAATATGGTTGACTACATATGAATCATTGAACTAATGCTTATAATACAACAAAATACAAGTTAAAATTTATGAGAAGTAACATTTAATACATTTTTAACAACTTCTTAAACCTAAATAGCAGCAACAAAAAGTCAATTTCATTTGGAAGTTTATTAGCAATGCACAACAATCTTGTAATGGAGAGTTGTACAAATAATTGTTCTTGTCTTTATTAAATAACTTCCTTGATCTGGTGTGAACTTAGGGCACATGAAACTGACTCCTTTCAGAAAGATGTGAGCAGTCCAACAGATTATTATCAATTTTATAAAGAAATATTAGCTCAGGTTGCTTGTGTCTTGTTGACAGCATAGTTAAATCTAGATTCTGATAGACCATGTTATAGGTTATATAATACTGAATGTACCCTAACTTTAGTCTAATCCATTAATTAATTTTCTTTCAACTGCCTTAAATCTAGTTACATGGGCATCATAATAAAGTGACCATATCAGTTAGCAATATTCCATTTCTAGTTGCACTAAGAAGCAAAATAAAAAATTAATGCTAACTACGTCAAAAAGGTTTCATGTAAACCTAACAATAAATCCTAACTATTTTGCCTTTTTTTAATGAATTTATTAATATATTCAAATTTAGGTCTAGGATCCACGACAACACCAAATTCATTAACAGTTTCCAAGTGTTAATATTATTACCAATTTTATAACTATAATTTATAGGATTGTATTTAGACAATGAAATGTGAGCAGTTCTTTCAAGAGTAATAAGGAATACTAGGTACTTTAGGAATATAGACACTAGAAGAATAATTTGCAAACAGATTGGATATGTGTTTAGTATTGTCAGAAGTTAATATTGTCAAGAAACATGGACTTGGGTAAACTATTTTGCTTTATTGCAGAATTCATTATATATTGGACAATTCATGGTCATCTAGGAAATTATTTTGCACAGTGGGCGATTTTTTGTCGAAGCGAAGATAAGTTAATTTGAAATGACAAAATTGAAAAATCCACCAGCTCAAAAATTATCCTTTTATTTCAACTGAGCTTCTTGCAAAAATTACCAGACTCGATTGTCAATCATCATTCGAGATCCACCTTCTTAGAGGGATTCTATCAGACTGTGTGAATTTAATTTTTACTGATCTTTCCCTTTTATACTTTTTGCAGACTAAATTCTCATAATAATATTCTAGTAATGAAGATGCACAAACAATTGAGATAATTATATGAGCAAAATTACATAAACAAATCTTATAAAATGATTAAAATGCATGAAATGCTTAAACACTGCGATGATTACCTGTATTCAAAGAATTCATCTCTCTATAACTAAGAATCAAATCAGAATGGGCAGTAGACTACAGCACAGACTGCTGCTTATGTTTCGTCGACTGGCAGAAGGCTTTTGATAGAGTAAATTAGGTAATGCTGATGAGGATATTAAAGAATATAGATGGAGAATAGAAATACAGGAGACTGATTTAGCATCTATACATGAATCAAGTTGCAATGGTAAGGCTGCAGAATGCTGACATCAGCTGAATAAATATCTGTAGAGTAAGACAGGGCTGTTGCCTATCACCAATCCTATTCAACATATAGTGTGAAAGGCTAATGCAGGAAGTGTTAGAAGGCACAGAAGATTTCAGCATGGAGGAAAAATTATATGAACAGTAAAATAGGCTGATAGGAAAAGGAGCTCTAGAAAACGATAGTCTGGTAAACAACAGGGAGAAAATACGGAATAGAAATACATACAGAAAAATCCAAGGTCATGCAAATAACAAGAATAGAAGAAAACTTGAGCATTAAGTATTGTTGGCAAGCCATTACGACAAGTTTCAAAATATAAATACTTTGGAAGCATAATGAGACAAGCAAAATGTACCAATGAAATAAGGACTAGAATAGAGAAAGTAAAAGCCTATTTCAGAAGAAAAGAAACCTAATAATGGAAAATATAAAGGATGATACCGAAATAACTTACTCAAAGATATACTATAAATACTAGTCCAGACCCGGAGCGAATGACTTTCACTTTCAGAGGGGAATTGTTAGTCAAATTGTAAAACATTACTATGTATTTATAATACAATAATATTTGGGTATTTACAGCACACCATACTTTCAGTATAAAATATAAAAATTCATGCTCTGAAGAATTACATTGTATCGAGAGTTTACTGCATCACTTTAAAATCTAAGTTGGCATCAACTCTGATTTTTAGATGATCCTTATAAGCTCTCAAGACTCTCCTAAGCCTACTCAGAAACCTGCACTCTTTTATATTATAGCCCACACTAAATTACTTCTAAATGACAAATTCTATCATGAACAATCTGTCAATTGGAGAGAACAAAATTTCATAGGCTAAACTAGAAGAAATAGGAACACTGAACTCACATTTTTTATTTAAGTATAATAATTTATTTTATCTTAACAATCCCATCAATCACAGCTTTAGAATCTAAAAGTTTTTAACTGAATGATTTGAAACAACTGTAATTCATTAAATATCATTTGAACTAAGGAATCTGGCTCTCAAATCTATCTCCCTTTCTACCTTTAACCCTAAACACCATTTATTTCATTTTTATTCACCGTCTTTCATCTTTCCCACTCTGTCTCTCCTTTCTCCAAACTGTAATATTTAATTAGTTGCCAATTTAAATTCTCTTCTCTATTTCTCCCTCTAATCCTGTTTAAATAAATCAAGTTGTAATATCTGTCAACCTAAGATAACACAAGAGCAGCACAAACAGTTGTATTGAGTAAAGTTTTGCTTCTGTTTTAAATAAGAAAGATTATCCTAATCCACAAGGTTGGACCAATACTTGTAAGAAATATTCCTTTTAAAATTTTCAGCAGTATAATTTGGTTATTAATCATTATAGGCAATTCAAAACAATACTGAGTTTTCTTTTGATTATCTCAACAAAAAATTCTTATTCGTAAACTAAATGCATTTACTTCTATTTCTGCAATGAATTAAAATACTATACTACGCACTATTGCTTTAAAAAACTTATGCATTCTCGTGAATTACAACCCAATAAAAGATGCTTAGGATACAAATATGATGAAAAACAGAAATGAGAATCAAGTCCAAAATCTCAGCCAACATGTTAAACCTTATAGCAAAAATGGTAAACTCATTCGATCTGCTTTGTAATACAAAGAAAGAATGGCACTCACCAATATGGTTTCTTGTCATCAAATGAAAGAAGAGTCTTGCTGATGAAGGATGACTGAAACATGGTGGTTCTCCAAGTCAGCATAACCAGATATCAACTTCAAACTACGCTCCTGAAACAATAAGAGAATTATATCAGAAATAATCTTCTGTCACAAGATGACGAGTCTTAAGGGTAGTTCGTAATGTTAAATTATTCTACCAAATCTCAAAATAGAGTTAAAAGTTAGACTCTCAAGCCATTTCTCAATTAGAATTTATATGGTAGAAGCCAACCATTGCATAATAGTAACGGAGTATCTATGGGACATAAAACTTTATACTGACATGAAAACCAGTGCAGTATAATTTGTACTAAGGATAATTCGGACGCACAATAAAATAAAATTATAAAACTATAGTTTACAAAACGCTTAATAAAATAAATACTTTTTTAAAAGTTGAAAGCTGCAATGTTTATAAGGTCTGACATATTTTGAACATATTTTTAATGTCATCAAACGATTGCCAAAATGATTCTCTTTCTTCAAAAATTAATAATAAAATAAATAATATATAATAAAAATATTATATTAACAATACTAATTGACTCAACTAATGCTGTTAACAACTGCGATTATGGATAGTAAATTACGAAATACATGCTAACCTAAAAAAGGAAGTTCGGACCTCATGGCTTCGGATGAAACACAAGAGCTTTCTACCTACATGAAAAAAAACACAAAGAAATATTAATAGTGAAGAATACCTCTCGGATATGCCATCTTATTACAGTCAAATTCAACGTTTCAAGACCGTGAACGAAAATAAGCTACGAAAATCTTACCTTAAAATTCTATAACACCTTCCGCCATTACGCCGACACGCCCCTTCCTAGACATTTCCCACGTGACCCACGTGACCAATGTTTCTAGTGCATTCTGGGTTGGCGGCGCTTCAAATAAAATTTCGTGTCGCCGATTTAATTGAACGAAAGATCTTTCACGAAATGCCCGTTTACTGAAGCCATTCCAGGAAAATCACCATTAACGCGCGCTACATCTCCGTTCAGCATTATAAGCTGTAGGATTTTATCGTTACTTTATTGGATGTCAGGGAAACTTCTTTAAAATAGACCGTCTTTTAAGAATTCAAAATTGACTGTGAACTATGTTATTCTTGCGATGTTTACATGTAACACGGTTCAAGTATTAGATTCACTAAATCCGCTGAAATTCAACGGGAACTTCAGCTAGCTAATTAATAAATTTTAACACTCGCTTCATTTAATAGTTTACAATGAAAATAAATCGTTTTAAATCATCAATGAAATAGAAAACGGAATTCGTACGTAGTACTATTTAAGGAACTAAGGAAAGGTTTGATGTTATAAATCTAGCTACAGAGTATACTGAAGTTCATTTTATTTATTAGTAATTATGTATTATAATTAATTTTATTTCATTCCAATCATATTAATTTAAAATCACGTATACATAGTCCCAATATATCAGGATTATGAAGGAGAACATACTGATTGTACTCGAGAACGATTTTCGCCGCAAATAAGATGCACGGAGTTATGCTTCGAAAACTTCAGGATTTAAAACTATATAGAAGTGAGTACATATTTCTTTGTTTTGTTTTCAATTTTAAATTCAGTAACATATTTGACACTGCATTCCTATAAATAGATGTGCCATTCGGAATTTATTTCTTCATATAAGCAGTAAATTTCAACAATTATAAAAGGGATAATGATAAATTGTTTTTCAGAAAAAATGATCTGATAGCAACAAGGATGTAAATATCTGATTCTTGAAATAACAGAAACAATGTTTAAATCCTGTTAAATCCCAACGAAAAGATCTTCAGCAAGGTAGGATTCAATTTCTTGCAGAGAAAATCTTTCCATTTTAAATGAGGATCTATATTGAGTCCCAAAAATTTAAGGGCTTCATTGGGTACAATATTTCTGTTATCATAATTTAGACAAGTCATTTCTTGTGCCCGGAGATAATAGCATGACTTGCGCTTTATCGCAGTTAAGAGATTGTCTATTAGCTAGGCACCATTCTGAACTATTTTTAATAGTGTCTGACAAAGATTTGATATCCTGACTGAATGAAGTTAGTTGCATTTTAAAAATCCAGTGGGTGCAATACACCCGGGCGCCAACTTGCCGGGGCGCCTCCCCATCAAGGTATTTGTATCCATATATTATTGGAATTCGACTTGTAGGTAGTGCGGCGGTAGACAAAAATCAAACTGCTTGTCAACTGCAGTCAGTTTCATGGTTTTCGACGTTACGAGCGGCTCAACTTGGACTTTATCTAAACCTTGATAAATGAGTCTTCTCTAAAGGAACCCCTTGGGCATAACGCGATTTTAATCAAATGATGAGGAATCGGTAAATGTCAAAATGGTAAAATAATTGGCAATAAAAATAGGTATTGATCGCTTTTCCTTTTTCTAGACGGTTGAAGCATTTTTTAAGTCCGAAGAAAAAGGTTTAGTGAAAACACCAAAACCCTCGTGGAGAATCACTGCAGGCATGCCTCAAGCAAAGGTCACGTTAGGGGTGGGTAGGATTTAGGGAGAGGCTCCGACGGCTGTTCGTGAAAACGGAGGGAAGGAAGACACGTCATTGATGCCTAGTAAAGACCAAACCAAGAAACTATGAAGTGCCCGAATTTTATATTCGTCAAATAGAATACTTTCGGTGAGGTTAGCAGCCTGAAGGAGTGGGTCGTTGAGGAAATTAGCGGGAGGTGAAGAAAATATCGCCGTTTGTCTATTTAATGAGCGAATACATCGAAATTTTACAGTATAGAGCCGCTGTTTCTGTAATTATATTTAGTACATTCTCAGTATTTAGAAGTTACGGAGGCATTGAACAGATATGTTTCCGGAGAGGCAGAGGCGGATATACAGCCAGGCGACCGCCTAGAGCAGGGTGAGGAACATGGGCGCCCATGGAGTTAATTGAAGACTGTAATTCAGTGCAACCTCTTTAATCCATGTTCCTTTGATCTGGGAATTCCCGTGCTTCGGAACAAATCATGGAGTATTTCCCAATACTCTCACGTCGCGACGCGTCGGTGCGTTTAAATTAAAAAGTCAAAAAATTGTTTCGTACACATCATATACACAGATAAAACTCCCTCTCAGATGAGGAAGGCGAAAACTCACACCTAATCCCTTAAGAATAATGTCACCAAAAGTTTAACATTATCCCTTTTTCTCCGCCTATTTCCTATCCGAATAGATACAGTAAGCAAACAACATTTATTAATCGCAACCTATAAAATCAATATAATAGGCAATATAAAACACCTCAAAGAATAATTAATTGTCGAAATATAAATGTAACCATAGGGGACACCTGTAACGTTTCCATCATGATTATGTTAACAAACTTCCTTGTCGAGTCGAATCTAACCCTTTCCTCACACTGCATGTTTTGCTTCAAGGCCCACAACTCGTATTAAAAGTTATTAAAACCCTCAAGGTAAGGCATTCGTGAGAAAAGCTACGTAAGTTAAGATAATTCACTGGAAATTCATTGCAAACAATTACAATTTAGCGCACCGTATAAAAACGTTGTGCGCACAGCAATCACCTTTATGTGATGTTTTTGGGCATCGTCTAAAAATTTTTTCACGATTGATCTTGACGAATTAAATAAAATTGGCAGAAAGATGTAATGAAATGGTTATTCTAGATAAGAATGTACAGAACTGTGTTCGCGTGCGATGCGTGCTATGAAATATTGTGTACATTATGTAATAGTTTTTATATTTTTATGTATTGAAAATGTTTACATATTTTTTATTAATGTTTAGATAGGTTAATACATATTTGTATTAATTCTATGATATCCCAAAAATAATAGGTTCCGCTTTACAACGTTGGCCTGGAACCTAACCTGTCGTAAAACCGGGGGCTGACTGCAGTTCTTTTTAGCTGTGTCCGGCGGTATTCATTAATGGGGCGGTGGCAAATGTTTTTCACCAAAAATGGGGCGTTGGGCTGAAAAATGTTGGGAACCACTGGTCTAGAAGTTATGTACTGGGGGAAGGACACAGAAAGGAAATTTGGGAAGGAAAACATCGAATTACTCTTACGCCAGTAACCTTGACAACTGGAGTCAGGTGCGTGGTTTTCGGCGTCACGTGCAGCTCTACTTTGTTAGATTTTATCCAAGAAATGAAAAATAAATCGCCTCTAAAGGAATTGTTTGAGGCATAAGGCGGTTTTAATTAAATTATTAATAGGTAAATTAAAAAGAAAAAACAATCGGCATTGGGAGTTTAAATATGCATTGGTCATGCTTCCTTATTCGAAGAGGATGAAAATGTTAAAATTTTCCTGATTTGTTATTGTTAGAATATGCTAAAATATGGACAATTTGATTATAAATTGAAATATAACTTTGAAAACTGCAAGTTGATAACTTCAACCGTTTTGCCGCAATCTTGGAAATACGATTTCGGCCGATCCACCTTTCGCCTTAAGACTGAGAGGAATGGGTTACTGAAAAACACCAAAACCTAGAGGATAACCACAGCAGCACTTAAAGGTTACGGTAGGGGGGGGGGGTAAGATTTAGGGAGGATAAGCTCTGAGGGTTATTCGTGAAATCGGAGGGAGGGAAGACACGTCAGCGACGCCGAACAGTGTAAAGAGCAAGTCATGTAACGAAGTATGTGGATTGGGTATTCGTCAAATGGAATGCCTTCAGCAAGGTGGGCTGTCCTAAAGTGTGAATTGTTGAGGAAATAAGCAAAACGTGGGGGAAATATTGCTTCATTTGGTTGTAATGAGCGAGTAAGTAAAATTTTTTTAAGAATAAAGGGTGTATTTCAGTAGCACATACTCAGTGGATAATTAGAAATTAAGAAAGAAATGAACGGAAATCAGTTTCCAGAGGGGGCACATCATCGAGATTCGGTTACCTCGAACACGATCCGAACTGGTAGATTAAGTACAATTTTAGGAAACGTTCCTGTACCAAGGAGGAAATAATACCTGCGAGTAGGTAACAAGAGTCTATATCCAATAGAGCTCTAGGGGTGATCGGAACGATTTGAACGACTACAGTACTGCGATGTGGAAAGCAAGAGGAAAACTACCACATTACATTTCCCTTGTAACGATTATGCGTGTGATGAGCGCGCGCGCGTTTGTGTGCGTGTACATTTATGAGATGAATTGCGCGCGTGTGCGTTTGTGCGTAAGAGCGCACGATGTGTGAAAGAGAGCGTGTGTGAAGAAGAGAGAGAGTGTGTGTGTGACAGAGAGAGAGCGTTTTTTGTTGTTAATTTTTAGCCCTATTGAAGTAAAAAAGCGAATGTAAATTGGACATATTTATTCAAGTTCTTTTGTACGTACATTAGGATTGAGAAAACAGAAGTAGCACGAGTTTTAACACCAACATGGTTGCCAAAGCAGCAAACGGTTAAAAGGCGATTTTTTTTCAAAATCTTATATATGCATTGATTCAGAGTGCGGGTTTGTTTGTATGTGCGGTTACATTTTTCGTGAAAATGTGTTATGGTTGGAAATAACGAATTTCCGTAAAGGTGCAACGGGTGTAAATTTTTTTCCTCGAATTCCTTGATTCGAATCCTAAAGCGTTCGTTTCCTCCATAAGAAATACATGGGATATGTTTAATGAGGGCCAGATTTGACAAAATAGACTTTACCTAGAAGACGGGTTTTGTTTTATTTTATATATATTAGTTTTTTTTTTTCTTACAAAATCTGAAAAACTAATCGAACAAAATTTTTTGTTTGGTGCATTTTTATCATACGGACAGTCGTTACCAATAAAATCCAACAAGAAAGTCGTAATTTGCTTTGAAATTATACAAATTCTTGCATGGTTACTTAATTATTTATGGATACGTAATTGTCAACCTAAACAATCTTCTTCGTAACTGACGTAAATAAGATCTGCTATAATAACGAAAATACGTTTAATATCATCTCGTGAGCGTGCAGCATTTTTCAAAAGGAAGGGAATGGACTGTCTACGTATTCTTTCGTATTTTTGTTTACGCTTCGCCGTTTTTTTTTAACAATTACACAGCATTAAATAGCAATGACATTCTATAGGTGTATTTAATAAATATCAAAAATATGCCAAGTTCAATTAAACTAAGGATAAATGACAGAAGTGTATATTTCTGTAAAGACGTCAAAGAGAAATTATAAACGCATTTTTAACACGCTATAAACTGCGCAGTAACTGTTCAACTAGTTATTAATCCCCATATAAATTTCTTATGAGCTAATAATCTGCTTTGGAGGATTAAAGATCACCACAAAGTGGCACAAAAAAAGGGCTCGCTCGAGCACAATTGGACCGTGTCGCGAACATTTCCCGCTGTCAATCATGCAGATTGAAAATATCTGCTGCGTATCGCAGTTCGTACGGTCGCCGGCTTGTCGCTGACGATAAGGACATCCAAAGCTTCGGCCACTCGTCTTCCTTCAAAGGCTGGGATTAATTATTTCGAAGGACATATATCCCGCCCATTTTCCTCTCTATTATCGGATTTGGGAAATTAGCGCTGACACACTTTAAAAATGAGTCTCCATTAACTATCACCGACCACGGCTAGCTGTTTTTAATTCTCTTGATCAAAGAGTAAAATACAATAAAAAAAAACGGAAATCGCTAGTGTAATAGACATACCTATGCAATATAAAATGGATAAAGCCAAGCCAAGATAGAAAATAGCAGATTTCCGAAAAAGTATGTAGCCTAATCTAAAATATTGGCACAGAATAAAATCTGTTGATATTAAAAGTTTGAAGGCCATATAAACCGTTGTTTCAATATCTTAAACTTCCTAATATGCTTGCACAGCATTCCAGGTAAGCAGAGCTGGCTTGGAAAATCGCAGGGCCCAGTGCAGTGTGGGCATTGGGCCCAGTGCCGTATTTATGCACAGGCAACATAGGCAAATGCCTACGGCACCAAATTATGAGAGGCGCCAAAATACGAACGACACCAAATTATGAAATGTACCAAATTATGAAAGACGCAAAATATCGAAGTTTTCGTTAAATAAATAAACAAATTTTATTTATGATGGAGTTCTACCAAGTAAAGGCTTCCTCCGTTGATTTTAACAAATTTTCAACTATATCGTCTCATTTAAGAACACACTAGCGTGATGTCCATCAATAATTATGGGATTCTTCGAAAAATGCACAAATTAAATTTCATATTTTACATTATATTAAACTACACTACACTACACTAAGGTAAAAATTCCGACGGATACACACAGAATATATAAGTAATTTTCTTATTCGATGGCGCTTCAATCGATCATTGTTTTTTGTGTAGAATAAGCAGGATTGTGCCGATCACCTCAGTCGCCTCTCGAAAAGGGCGCCAGAATTTGACTTCAATGAAGATCTATCAAAAAAAGGCATTATTGTTTTAGATATCGTTTATTCCTTTTAAACAATGTTGCAACAACCCGTATTTTATATGTTTATGCTGAGTTGGTCTTGTGCTGCGTGGTAGCATCTTTATAACTTATGCAATGTATACGGCTTTGTTACAAAATTTAATTTAATGAGAAAAGGCGCATTGAAAAATAGTGCCTATGGGTGCCAAAAACTCAAATCCGGCCCTGATTGGGCCTCTTCAAATACATTTAATAGCAAATTTTAATAAATAAGCAACTTTTTACCTCACTGTAAAAGTGCTGGATATTATTTTCCTATTAAAAATGTAATTCACATGGACAATTAATATTTTTTAAAGAGCTTGGGACCTCTGTAAGTGCAGAGTAACATTGCTACTGCCATCAATGCAGATAAGTAATTACCTTTGTAATGTTTTCATCTAAATGAATTTTTAAATAAGAGATGGATTCACAGGAGGGTATTTCATATGGCCACCATAAGATGGCATTTTTGGGAACTTAATAAAAGGAATTATCATTAGTTTTCCATAGCAACATAGAAACACATGGTATGTTATGAGGTGTATTAGGCAGTGCTAATTTTTGGATTATCATTATAGTTACTAGAGAAAACAAAACAAGCATTGAATGCATCTAGTAACTAGAATGTAAATGGCCCAGATTGAATACTGCCAAGGGGCCCCAATTGTTATAATGGGCCACTGGTCTAGAAGGACCAAGTTAACTTCACTATCGTTAATCAACAATATTGGTCCATGTTAAAAATGACTTTTATCCATATCTTATTAAGTGAGATCTTATAATGAATACTCACAAAATTTTACTACGTTTAAATCAAATCTGTTTTAGACGAGCTCCACTTGATAAACGCACAAAATTCCAGTATCATCACTGTTTGGAAGAAGATGCATTACAGAACAAGTGGAATACAATCCAAGAAGGATTAAAAGACACGAATTTTTAATTTAAAAAATTTTTATATTCACTGAAAATGGCAGCACATGTTAAAAATCAAATTAATAAAAAAACTCCTTTTAAATACAGTAAGCCATTGCCATCCTATTTCGTCTTTGCCTTATTTGCTCTGACAAACTTTCACTCTTTCTGCCAAAGTGGTTTAGTTTGCTATAATTGTATGAAATTTTCATTTTTGTCTTTTTGTTCATTTTATGTTATGCTTAAACATTATTTGTTTACATTTACAATTTTATACCAGCAATTTTTGACCAATTTTATAAATGTTATGGTTCTATCTTACTGGCAGAGGAACCAATCCCAATGTATTCATTGTAAGGTTATTAACTAGGTATGTATTTGTTTTCCTAAAATGTATGAATGATCTTCATGATAGAATGGGAAATTTTAAGGGATTAACACATTGGAATGATTTTAAATTCTCGAAAATCAACCATACTTTCTTGTTCATACAAATTCTTTGCGGGCGGCACCTTAAAATACCATTTCCAAAATCGCTCACCCTAGCAGATTTCATAGAGCTCATCAAATAATAATACACAAAAAATAGAGGGCACAAAAAATTTACAGCTGCTACTGCTTGTAATGTTAATCAACATTTCACTGAAAGAGAAAATGAATAATTTGGAACCAACACAGTGCTATTAGATGAGAGTGAGAAAATGTTAAATATAATCCTCTAAACCAGAGGTTTTCAAACAATTTGAACTGAAGGAGTCTTTATATTTAAAATAATTTTTCACAGAACTCCAATGGGATAGTTCTTCCTCTCATTCTTTCATGGAGCTCCATTAAACTTTTGTGGAGAACAGTTTGAAATCTCTTGCTCTAAACCAACATTTTATAAAATGAATTAATAAAAAAGTGCATTCATAGACTAGAATATTCCAAGAGTTAAATTTTAAAAATCGAGAAAAAGTTTGTTACACACAATTTATCAAGAGAAATACTTTATTTAATATATTAAGAATGAATGATTGTAAAGCATACTTTACTTTGCAAATAGTCAAATCTTGCTTCATTTAATGATTCTAAATATACAACATTTTATTACTATCCATAATTTTTTTAAATTAAAAACATGTTGGAGATTTTCAAATTTGGTAATTCACTTTTATATTTCCTCTGTGCAAATGAAATAGTAGATGAAAGGAATACAGCTAGTAGCAATTGACTATTATTCTGTGATAGAAGTGAAAAAGTGTTGGAGAGAAAACAGTGAAGAAAACAGTCATCATACATTCAAAACATAAACACTCACAGCTGCATTAACAGCTTAACTGATACAGAGACCACATTATAATCTGCACATCACTCCAAGCTAGGGATCTAGTCATCACCAAAATACAATTTCTCACTCCTTCAAAACCAAACTGCACGTGGAAATTCTCTGCAGTTACCTATAGAAGATAACATCATGACTTTCATATCTATATGGATAATAACATTTTTAGAGTATTTGTTTATTTTTTTATTATTACCTAAAAGTGTTTCTCCTTAAAATCCTCTTTATAAATTTCTGTGGAATTCAGGAATATGGGAAGCCTTCAAATTGTTTATTGTATATTCCACCAAATTTTAAAATAATTTTTCGTACTACACTTTCAGGAGGAGAAAAACTTTGATAGTTGTTAGAAAAACATAAGCTTTTCGCTGTGCCCTCCGTTATATAATTACATCATCTAAATGTGACTTCAACCATAGACCTAAACACATCACCATGAACCATAACCAAATATTATTTTGAAAATAATATTTCTTAATGAAAGCAGCAAAAGATAATTATTTATCAAAATTGGACAGTGATTAATGCTCATTGATGTCCATTTTCCATGAGCACATCAGGCAAAGGAAAAAAATCTCTGCCAAAGTTTTAGTATATAAAGCCTTTCCAATTTCTTCGTGGATAATAAAAGCTGTGATTCTTTAAGCTTCTCATCACAGATTAGAGATTATGGAAATTGCTATGTCTCATATAATAGCTCTTACTTTGGTGTCAACATGCCTGTGTCAATTAACATGGGCTCAGATTACCTGCCAGGATCAACATGGGGTCCAATTAACTAATCATACATTTCAATTTTCAATGGTTGGTCAAAAGAATCAAACAGGACACTGGATCACTCAATTCCTTTTAAACAAGGATTCTCCAAGAATAACAAAAAACTGGAAAATAGACTTAAAGCAAAGTAACACTGAATATGGAGGAATCCATTCATTTCATCTAAAGGGAACCATAATAGGTAAATATGGGTTTTTTTATTCTTGTAAGTCACTTATATTTAATGGCATCCAAACATAATTTAGTGAAATAAATATTTTGGTAAAAATAAAAACCTAAAACATAGCCATGAGGCATGCGTCTGTAATTTTTCCAAGATTTCCCACTCCCTATGATATTTATAGTTTGATTTGTTTTAAAAATACTTGAAAAAACAGGATAAGTTTGAATTTTACAATTAAAAAGGGTAAATATACTTTATTTCAGTGCCACCTCCGAAGCCAGAAGATTATGAGCTGTTTCCAGGTGTTGGTTACTACAAGTTTCACTATGAAAGTAAAGTAACTTTTCCTGAAGCATCATCCATATGCTCAAGAGAGGGTGGCCGTCTTGCAATCATTAATTCAGAACAGGAATCAAATGTTCTCAAGACTATATATGCCAGGCATATTAAGGAAGTTACTCCGTGGTCCTATATTGGTTTCTACGATCGGAACAAAGCTCGCGATTTTGTTACAATATCTGGTATGTATGATCTTGCTTACATTTGTTAGTAGGTTGACGATAAATCTTAAGAATAATACAATAAATTCCCAGTTATCCGGCACTCATGCAACCGGAATTCTGAAGCAACCGGCATCTCCTGCCTCTCGATTTTTTATTACATCAGAATGTTACCGATAAAATTGGCATTTTCGGCAATTTTTTGTTTACATCTAATTCGAAATGTTACTGATAAAATTTGCATTTTCAGCAGTCGCAATACACAATTGTGTATGTTTCTTGAACTTGGTGTTTGTGTTAAATAAAATATTTTGCATGCCCTTTTTAAATGCCTCCTAAAATGCCAATATGTGCTAAAGGTAATAAAAGGAAATGGATTGTGCTAACCTTAACCCAGAAACTTGACATAAAACATTTAGAGAAAAGTGAGAACCGCAATGTTTTAATGAAAGAGTTCAATGTCGGTTCTTCCACTATTTATTACATTAAGGCACAGAAATCACACTTAATGAAATTCATTACGTCTTCTAGAAGAGTTGAATATTGGTGCACTCTTCATAAGCCAAAACTTGAGCAATTGGATATTGGTATTTATGAATCGTTTTCTATAAAGCGTTCCAAGTGAGTCCCTATTTCTGAACCAATGTTGATTGAAAAGGCCAAACATTTTTATGAACAAATGGACATTAGTGAACAGTGTGCATTTTCAGATGGATGGCTAACACATTTTAAGATCAGATGTCTAGAGGTTTCGGGTAATAAAAAATCGGCCGACCAATAAGCTTCCGATAAATTTTGCGACTATTTTGAAACACTAGTTAAGGAATATATAACTATCCAACATGTTTACTTGCATTATTTTCATATTTACTAACTGCACTGTATGTAATGGTGTCATAATTGCATGTCACTATTCGCTTCTCTTTTGTTTAATATCAATTTGCCTCAAGAATTTCTGCTAATACATTGTATTGGGTGTAGATAATTTCTCTCCTCTTCTCAGACAAGGAAACAATTTTTTTGTCGTAAAATCCTAAAGGTTGGACAAAGTTAACCCTTACCATGTGTTGTTATTAGAACAAAAGAGAAGTTAATAGCGATAGGTATACGAGAAATTCCATAGGATGTAATGCAGTTATTAAATATTAAAATATTGCAATTAAACGTGTTGAATACTTGTATTTTTGAGTTTTAGTACTTCCTCGAATGTCAAGGAATTATTTAAGAACAATTGAGTAGAGTACCTAGTCTACAGGTTAGCAATTCCAAGGTGAATGTACAATTCTGCATCTATTCCTTATTTTGGTATCCAAGCGCTTTATCGAAGCCTATCCAATGAAACTCTCAAGCAACAGGAATATTCACTTAACCGGAAAACCCAATTCCCCAGGCATTCTGGATAACTGGGAGTTTACTGTACAGTAAAATCTCAATACAACATATCTCTATTGAGCATGTCTTTTTGTACTTTATACTGAAAGTACGGTATACTGAATATACCCATAAGGAGTACAGTATTTTTTCTGGAAGCATCTCAGTGGGGGATCGGCATTCTTGCAGGTCCGGCGCAAACTGAAACTGGCGATAATGAGTCTAACAAGAGATATATTTCCTATAACTTAAGATTTTATCTCAATGCTATTGTGAAAATAACGATAGGGATAACTGATCGGTTCTAAATTTTTCAGCTCGGAAAGTTTCTTCTTTTGGGATTTTGATGGAATTCCGCAAATCTTTTCATACTAAAGACAAAAGATGCCTTCAAAATTGGTGTGAATGTCTTGAATGAGCAAGAATTGGTTATAGTTGAGTCTAAACGGATGAAAGCATACACTAAAACCACAAAAATCTTTTTTCGGGACCTCTGCATTTCATATGTAGTATTGATAAGTACATTAAGTTGAAGTACGTTACTTTGAAATATTTATACAGTATTTATATGAGAAAATTGATGGGGATTAAAAAAAAGTATGTTAATTTGAAATATACGTAATTGTGAAGTACATACATTGTAACGAGATTTCACTGTATTGTGTTTCTTGGGAGTTCTAAATTTGTATTTCATTATTTTAAATGATGCAGGGATAAATAATTTTGGAATTTTGTTTTTTTATAAACAGATGCTATTATTATTATTATTTGACCATACATTGCACTGTAATTTTAATTTCCAGCTTAAAAATTATCACCATTTCTAAAGTCGAATATATGCATGTGATCTATATTTCTGTGTAAAGAATGTATCTAAAAGAGACAGTGAAAGTAAGCTATACATATTATTTTTTTATCTATAAGGTCAACCATTAAGTACAACTGGCTTTCTTAAATGGCATGGAAATGAACCAAACAATATTGGTGGAAATCAGTTCTGTGGATGTGTCATGAATGATGGGCTTCTATGTGATATATCCTGTGAAGACAAAATATCATTCTTTTGTGAATATGACCTCTCATGGAGCGAATTATAATAATTATTCAAGAGAGATGCAAGCTTTAAGAGTTCAGTTTAAAATGGACTTAATGAAATTAGATTTTTCAGTAATTTTAGTATTAACAAGATTTTTTTAAATTGATGTGTCCAAGTATTGTAAAAATTATAAGAAAAATAAAATATGTTAATGAAGTTACAATGGCATGTTTTTTGGTTACGTAGTAAAATGTCTACATAATGTAAAGTGACTGTCATAGAAAATTCTTGTCAGAGCCTGCTCGGTAAAGCAAAAATAATAATTTTGTAAATTTCAAAATATATGAAATTGATCCAAGGGAGATTACTTAAAAATACCAGCATGCCAAACTTGGTGAGTCACTGTCCTCAATAATATGAACATGGCTAAACATTTCAGACAGTTCATTTTTAAATGATTGCTAAGGAATAGAACAAAAAATTTTTTTTCCACTAAAAAGTTTTTCCTTCCATAAGGGAGGTAAATGTACCTGCATTTTGGCAGGAAGAGAGGAAAGATAAGGGGACAAAGGGGCAAGAAATGCATCAGCTGGGGTAAGAAGTGAGTGCAGTCAGACACCAATAACCATCTAGTTTTAAAGACTTTGTCAAATAATTGTCAGGAGAATGGAGGGCCACTAGGTGAACCTGCATGAAAAACTCACCTAGTGGAGCATGGAATGGATTTGGGCATAGAATATCAGGAGCAGAGCTCATAGTTTTCAAGTAAAAGTACCTAATTACTTTTTGAATAGTAAGATATCATGTTTAAACCTAAAAACATGAAATGATAATGTATGACAAACATTCCTGTATGATGATGCATTTAGTGCTTCCAGTTTATAGAAAACAGCTAACAATAAGATCTTATTAATCATGCAGGCATCAGTTTATACATTAAAGTGAAAATTAAGCTTAAGGTGTAAGCTGAGTGTATTCCATTTAGGAACTAAAAATATAAAACAATTGTTGACTCATATGTGCATCTTAAATTTTTAACCTCTTTTCTTTGAAGTATGAGAGGATTGAAATTATTGCTAGACTTGCATTATTAGAGTAAAGAAGTCGAGTTGATATCCATAAAGAATGCACAAATGCTGCAAGACTGACTCATTTATAATGGTATAAAATCAATATTAAAATATCATATGTCTTGTGATTTATTTATTTTTCAAATGGTGAAAATAATAAAATAACTGTTTCCATTTTTGTACAGCCTGCTTCATAAGGAAAACATTGTATTATTAGCAGTGGCAGATTACTGCACAGGCGCATGAGGCGCTCGCCAGGTGCCTCGACACTCATGGGGGCCTCAAAACAGTCAAAACTCGATTTTTTTCAATATTTTATTTAGTAAAATATTTCACAATCAGTATAATCTACTACTTACGAACACATCTCCTGTTTTTACTAAGGTTTGTTACAATGTAACATCCCTTGCGTCATTCAAAAACACATCTCACAGTTATAATTCATTTTTTGTTTATTTTTCAAGATGTGCAAGTTTATATAATAAATATTAAAATTTCTATTTATGAATTTCTGCATTTCAATTCATTTAACCGGCTGCATAAATTTTTTCCATTCGTAAGTTGGGGGTCTCCCGATTTTTTGCGCCTGGGGCCTTCAGATAACTTAATCTGCCACTGATTATTAGGAGATACTGTATTTTCTGGTTCATAAGACACTTTTTTCTTGAAAAATGTAACCTAAAGTCAAGTCTTATGTGATGAGGATAAACAGGACCTCCAGCCACATAAAGACGCTGATACTTATAGAATTCCTTGAATATGAGAAAAAGAAAAGAAAGAATTCCTAAACCAGTATCAAAGTTGTTTTATGAAACAAATGATACGTCCTTTAGTTAGAAAATAAATGTGATCACTATGAAGGAAGAAGATGGTCACGTTGTGATTGAATTACATATCAGTTTTTTAAAAATGATTTTGGCATTGGCAAGTGGAAAACCCGGGTTCAATTCCCAGTCATAGCAGATTTTTTCACCTGTTTCCACATTTGTTTTGCTTGATTATTTTGGCATGGACCAATCCTATTTTTGTTCCTGTAAATTACATAAGTTTAAATGCATATATTAATTTTTTCTGAAATTTCTGTTTTAAAATCTGAATGCATCTTGCAAAAATAGTGGTCAAAGCTAGCAGAACAACTTAGATCCACATTAGCAGCCAAGCTGGGAATGTGATGTGCCAGCTCAAAGAAAGAGTTGGATAAAGAAGCCATAATATGGGTTGGGAAATATGCTAGTTACAAGAATAATGGATTTATTTATCAAAACATCTAATGTTGGCTATTAAGTATTCTCTCAAACATACGGAATAGTAAACTTGTATTATCAGATGAGGTAAGGCCAGCTATCACAATATTATGGAAAAAGGGAAAAAATCACTGGACCCATTAATTTTTTATATAATGAATGAGCCTACAACCATTGCAACTGAGACAAGAAAAGATGAAAATTTGGGAAAATATCCTTTAGATTGTTCTCGGCTATATAAAAAACAACAAATTTTAGTCTTTTTTGTTTATCCAAAAACCACTTTGACTTCTAATACCTGCACATAAAAAACTAGGCTTTCTTGTAAAAATCAGAAACTATTCTATAGGAATCTGTTATTTCATTTTTCAACATCTTAAATAGGTTTTCTTCTGATGAGAAACACATTAAGTCTATTTATTACAATGAAACTACTTTTTATGTGAATGGTAAACTAATTGCATGCTTTCGTAAATATCCTTCGATTAAATCAACTTTCCTATACTCATCAAAACAAACACGATTCCCATGTAAATAAATATTACAAAAGTTAAACATTTGTCACCTTTCTTTTCAAAAATCATCTCAATATATACCAAAAACAAAAGATTCTCTTCCATAATTAACAATTTTCTTTTTCTTGACAAATATGCAACTGAGAAAAGACTAATAAAATTACCTTGCAATGGGAAAATAAAACAAACAGCTAGTGTCATGTATAATAGGAGAGGATGAGGGGTTGGGGTACACAGAGTATAATACACGCAATGAGCAGTGTAACTAAACCAAAATAACTCAAGTATTTAAATGCAAACTTACATAATAGGAGTAGAAATATCAGAATGCACACCTAATTATAAATATGCAATTAAGATAATTATTTTGCTATTTGTCAACAACATAGGAATTTTACAGAAAATTTAAATTGTCAGTGAATTCTTGCAATCAATATGCTCATTATTAATATAAGCTATGAAGGGGAGAGGATAATATGGGAATTTCATTCTCATTTCAGGACAGATCCATAAAAGTCAATGTATATGCCATGAAAATATTGGAGTGTACTTGAATAACATTAAAATTAACAAGATTTATTTCTCATTAATGAATTCAGGCTCCATGTGGAATTTATTCATGTGACCTATGTATCTCCCATGGAAAATTCCTTTTTACATAGTTTATTTACTTTTGTGTCAAGATTTCGTAAATTTCTTGGAAAGTGTTGGAGTGATGATAATAAATGACACCCATCAATCCAAGAGTTGAAGCTGATTTTCTTGCAAAAGTATGACATCATTAAAGCCAGATAAACCAATAAAAAATTTTATATAAATACAGCAGCACAGAATCATTGTCATTGGGAGGGAATTACCCAATAACTCAATAGCTCTGATATACCGAAACTACGGATATGTACCAGTTCTTATTCTTCGTCTTCATGTTGGCATACCAGTACCAAGTTCTGTTGGCTCAACTTCCTTGCCAAGAGCAGTTAGGCCATCATTTTGGAAATAAAAGTATTCAGTTATCTATGGCAGGGAAGAAGAATCAAACAGGTCATTGGGTAACTCGACTTCTTTTCAACAAGGCATCTTCAACATCATTTGACAATTGGAAAGTCGATCTCCAGCAAAGCACTTCTGAACTTGGTGGAGTTCATAATGTTCACATCCTTGGGATTCTTACAGGTAAAGACAGTTTCTCACTAGTACAAGAAATAGTTAACCATTCAACAGCAGCTAACTTTTTGAACTGTCTCATAAGATTTTATCAGACAATAAGCAGTTATTTTAAAATCATAACTCTTTCATCAGGTTTAACAAAAGTTTTCCTCTTTAATTTAATTAATTTATAAGTAATTATTATAAATATGAAATGTGTCCTATTAATTCAGAAATTCTCTGTGCTTTAGTATCTCCAAAAATACCAGAAGGCTATGAGCTTTTTCCTGGAATTGGTTATTATAAATTTCACACAGTGAATAAGGTAGCTTTTGGAGAGGCATCTCTCATATGCACCAAAGAAGGAGGACATCTTGCAATTATTAACTCAGTAGAAGAGGCTGATGTTATTAAAGCACTGTATACCAGGCATGGAATATCAGGATTAATTTCCTACATTGGAATTTATGATCCAAACAAGAATCGCAATTTTGTCACAGTTTTTGGTTTGTATACATAAGACTGTTTTTTTGAATCAACTATAATATATTATTAAAATCACTCACTAGCATGCTAGGAATACTCTTCCATTTTTTTTTGTTTTTCATAGGACAGTCAATCAATCATACTGGATATGCTAAATGGCTTTCAGGTCAGCCAGATGGTCATAACACGCAGTTTTGTGTTTATATTAACACTGAAGGTCTACTGGGTGATGTTGAATGTAGTAGCAAGAATCCTTTCTTTTGTGAATACGACCTTTCTTGGAGTGAACCATGAAAGCAGTTTATGTTAGCATATGTTATTAAAAACTTGTTTTATTATTGGCTATGTAAATCATTCAAACATTATATTCTGTTCATTTCATAAAGGCTTAGGGGGATATTGATTAACGCTATAAGAATTCTATGTATGTTAATGATTAAAAATCTCATTTTGAAATCTGAAAATTTTTAAAAGATTAATGCATGAAATAATAATTAAATATTTTTGAATAACTTGATTTTTGTTTCAGTCATTCAAATGATATTAAATCTGTGCTGTTTATATAACAAAGTATTATCTAAAATTAAATGTACTGAAAATAAATGTTATTTGGTAAATGTGTTTAGTTAATTGACATCCTAAATGCTTGAATTACCTTCTTCAACAGGATTGGGAGCCTTTATTATTTTGATATGAAATACTCTCCAGCCAATATTACAGTTTAATCGTTGGTTAGGGAAACAAATCTATGAGAAATAATATTTTTGTAAAATATGTTGATCTTTAAGAATATTTTCTGTTTACAAAGTCATTCAATTTTTGATCACTTTATGAATATAATAATGAATCAGGAAACTTAATGGCACCCTTAGATTCATTAACTACTATGAACTATCTAATGTTAAAACGTTTACAAAGTTAAAGAAATATTTTTATATTTACTTAGTATCTGTTACAACATATTTACATTTTATGTGTGTTATTTGTCTTGGTTAAAAATAAAAATGCTATGATAAAATTCGCACTATGTCTGACACCTAAACTTCGAAAGCTTTCATTTAATCAAACCCAGTAGCACATAAATATGTTTGCAGAAGTTTTAAATGTAATTTATTCATCGCATACTGGTTTACTTATCACAAAATCTATATAAATAAAATTGTTACCTCTGTCTGTACATTTGTTTTTTTGTCTAGGTTTTACTTTTTTTGACTGTTTTGCATCACAAGAAGACGTTTGGACCTGTTTGCAGAATTGATGTATGTCTGTCTGTCTGTTTGTTTGTTACTGCATCACGCAAAAACGGCTGGTTGAATTTTTATGAAACTTGCATCATATCTTTAGACTGGTCCAGCTTAAAATAAAGGCTATGTGGTGTATCTCAAAAAAAAATTTTAAGTGGGGGTTTGAGGAGGCATCGATTTTGTTTTTCGATGATAACTCTCGAGTAAATTAACTTAGGAAGTTCAAATTTGATATTTGTCACTTTCAATACAAGTATAAGATCAAGTTTGTAGATGAGGAAAATCAGACCAAGGGGAGAAGTGAAGAATTGCAAGAAGAGGAAGCAATAGACAGCGATGAACCTGATGAAGAAAAGGAAATAATTACCCAAAGCAAACATGATAGTGAATCTGAGCAGAATTGCCTGACATCTTCTACAGATGAGTCAAAGAGTTCAGAAGATGAAGATTCTATGAGTAATGAATATTTTATTGTGAGAGATAATGTTTGTAAGTGGAGGAAATTAGACTTTTCAAAGAAATCCAAAACCAAAAGAGAAAATATTATGAAGATATTGCCTGGCCCTAAGCACACTGCACGAGGAATCACAGATGTAATTTCAGCATTTCATAAAATATTTGATATTAGCATGGTAGATGATATAGTGAAAAATACGAATTTTTATATACGGAGGAAGCAACTGACAGTACAATATTCGAGGGACAGAGATGCGAAAGAAACAGCAATAGAGGAAATATTGGCTTTATTTGGGTTACTTTATCTTATAGGCATTAAAAAAGGGCAACACACTAATGTTGAGGAACTTTGGAATGCAGATGGAACAGGAATGCCGAGCTTGCATGAGCTATAAAAGATTTTTGTTCTTGTTAAGATGTCTTAGATTTGACGATAAAGATACAAGAGTTATCAAAAGAAAAACTGATATATTAGCAGCCATGCTTCCCTTTCTGTATAATTTCATGAAGAATTGTAGAAATACATACAACGTTGGTGAATTTGTAACAAACGACCATGTAGTTTCATACAATATCTTCCGAACAAGCCAGCTAAATACGGGATAAAGATTTATTAGCTTTGTGATTCAAAGACATTTTTTACTAGTAATCTAGAAGTTTACTGTGGAAAACAAGAATTTGGGCCATACTTTGTATCCAATAAGCCGGAGGACGTCGTGAATAGATTGATTTGTGACATTGTAGGGACAAATAGGAACATTACTTTTTATAATTGGTATACCAGCTATCCTCTGGCCAGTTCTCTACTAGAAAAGAAGATTACGTGTATTGGCACTTTGCGGAAAAACAAGGAGATACCTGTGGAATTCCAAGCTAATAGAAATCGTGAAGTTGACTCATGTATCTTTGGATTTCAAAAGGATAAAACAATTGTATCTTACGTGCCAAAAAAGAATAAGGCAGTAATAGCACTATCAACAATGCATTATGACACAGAAATTGATGACGAAACCCGTAAACCAACAATTATATTGGACTACAACATTACAAAGGGTGGAGTAGACACCATAGATCAAACGTGTAATGCATATTCTGTAGCTCGTATTTCACGACGGTGGCCATTGACAGTGTTCTTCTCACTAATGAATGTAGCGGGGATAAATGCGCAAGTACTATACTTTTATAATGCTGACAATCCATGACAACCAAAAAGAAAGTTTTTGAAGGAATTATCATTTTCATTGATTACTCACTGAAATAGCAAAAATAAATTCTCCGCCATCAGATGTGAAACTACATCTTTCAAAATATCGAGAACCCGTGGAAAGAGAAATTTCATACCAGGACTCAAGAAAAAAGCATGGAAGATGTGTATTCTGCGGTAGAGGAAAAAATGTAGACAACCGTTAAATGTGATTTTTGCAATCAATTTTCTTGCAAGAAGCATGTCAAAGTGACATATATTTGTGATACATGTAATGCTGAAGAAAGTACTTCAGATGAATAATGGTAATTTTGTAACGCATCTAAGATTTATTTGTTATAGTATTAAATTATTTTAAATTGGAATACAATTTATGTTTAATCAAGAATTACCGTTGTGAGTAATAGTTATGAGAAATAAAACATCATTTTGATAAGAATAAACCATTAATTCCTTCAAACACAAGAGTTATTTTGTAAAAAAATACGTCATGGACAAAGTATACCGCGCGCCCGGTCGTGTAACTGAAAAGGGCTCGAGGGTTAAGAGGGGCTCAGATGCATAAAATATGGAAACCAATGATCAAACAAGAAGTTTATAATGGAATTTTTATTCTACCTATTAATGATATCACTACTGTTTTGTACTGAGAAATTTAATTTCTTCGCATCTAGTGATAATTTAAAAAGCAATTTAAAGTTATACAAAGTTCCTCAAAACAGCACAACAGTTATATAGAAAACATGATGAATCTCTTATAAGACAATGTAAAGTTGGTAGATTTCAGTTTTGAAATTTGAGGCACTGCCTCTTCATGTGTGGTGTGTCACAAAGATGGATGTTTTTGGTTGGTTTCAGAAAGAATGAAAAAAATGAAATGTTCTGATTTTCTTTCAAGGAGCGTAGATTTGAGTCCAAGCGCATCCTAAGTCTTCATGAAGTAGGGGAAGGTGGGGGAATGCCGATCACATAAGCGAAAATTACTGCAAGATGAAGAGGATTACCCTAAAATGAGTTTCTTTAACACAGTATGTTCTGAAAAAATAACCTAATTTTTTTGATTTTATTACATTTATGATATTATAAAAATAGACATTGCCAAATACGAAAAAGGAAAATTTATATTTGGTCGGTATTCCCAACCAGTTAGGGTAATACCGATCAACTAATTTTTATTTTGAGGTTATGAACTGATTTCAAAACTGTGCTCATTCATGAGGTAGATCCTACAGTTAAGCATGGTATATAAGTGAAAAAGTATGGAATTTCTAAAAATTTCTCTTACATTGATATAAATGAACGTAGAAAGTTACATAAAAATACTGAAATACATAAATTAGTGATAACTGCAAAGAAAGTGACTTCACAGGTGATCTCTTCCTTTGTTTGAGGTTACTGGGTTTGTTGACATATGGCAGCAGCAATCAATCACTCTTACTACCTCCGCCTTTGCCTCTACAACAATGATTGGCATTACCCACTGATCGGCATTCCCCCACCTTCCCCTATGCATGGGACTCAGAGTATGAAATTTTATATACTAAATAATCGATTTGAACTGAGCTACGATCCAATGATTAATATCTGAAATTTTTCTTTATTTATTTTCCACACTTGAATCCATTTCAAATTATATTTTAAAACTGTTTTGATTAACAGTCAATATAATTGTCTGACCACTTAACAAAGTGAATTTCAATGGATTTAGTGAATCTAATTCTTTGACCGTGTAACATGTAAGCATCGCAAGAATAAGATAGTGCACAGTTATAACCGTCGAATGAAGCAAAAATGAAGAAAACCGCTCCACATTTTCCTACTTAGATGAATGAAAGAAGAAAATCTTGCACTGTGAAAAATCAAAAATAACGTGTAAACTCCCTCCCACTCCCTTCCACCCTCTTCTTCCCTTCTCCCCCTCCCTTCCCTCTCTCCGTCTCTCTCTCTACCCCTCCCTCCCGCTCACTCCCTCTCTCGCCCTCCCCCTCACTTCCTCTCCCTCCCTCCCTCTCCCTCTTAAATGTAAGAAGGGACTATATAGTCTCAATATAAATGCATTGAACTCTCAATTTTGGCGAAAATTAGAGTTGTCATGGTAGCTTATAATTGGTATTGTAATAAAACTGATAAAATCACATCTTTTATTGATTCTAACCACATTTCGACACGAATTCGACCAGAATTCAGAATCTGTCTCAATAAAAATAAACTTTGTTCTTTCCTGCAAAGAAGTATCCAAGTCTCAACTTCGTACAGTGATTTTAAGTAATTTTAAAGTGCAAAGTGGTGTATGCTAATGTATTGCCATCTAGAGATGGGTCAGAAAGAACGGGACAGTTGTTTTCGAACTGTTCTGATGCCAAAACTGTTCAATAAAATAACTGTTCTCATAAACTTCCTGTTCTCAAAGAACAGATAACTCTACATCTTATACACAGTGAGAAAGGTGGGAAACGACTACTTCCTTATCCGTGATTGGACTGCGGGTACTGATTAAACTACGCATATTTTCCCAAGTCCTACTATTCTATTGATTTGAATCAAATTTGGCAGGATTGTGGAGGGCTCCCAGAAATAATTCATAAGTGGTTTTTGTTTCTCTCTGCCTGTTTTATTCAAAACGGCAGCCGAGTGAACTCTTAAATACCATGTATCATCTAGAATTCTGATTTGATTTGAATTAAATTTCCCTGGGCAAGGCCGGGTGTTTCTGCTACTATAAAATATTAGTATAGCATCAATCGTTAAACAGAAATATATAAAAAATATCAGTACACTACTCCCAATTTACGTGTCAGTCTACATTAGGACAATGGTAGGAGTTTGCATGACTTCTTTCAGTTTACGCAAAGCTTTAAGACCGTCCACATCCTTCAAAATATTAGTGATCCCTTATAAGTTAGCATGAAAAAGGTGAAAATTACTGCAGGTGATAATAGTGAATTAAAAAAGAGGAAAGTGATTACTTTAGAAGTTAAATTAGATGTAATTCAAAGATCGGAAAGCGTTGAAGGGCCTAGCTACATCGGTCGTGTATTGGGGCTTAGCGAATCCATGGTAAGGATAATTTTAAAGTACAAATTTGAACTGAAGAAGGTGTCCAAGTCTGAAGCATTTGGTGCTTCGGTAAGTGATCCTCAAACTTATAGTAGCAGTCATAGAAGTGAGCATATGATTCATATGGAATGATTGATTCTCTCTTGGTGCAAAGTACATACACAAGGTAGAGATCAGACTGGTGTTACGGCAGCAGTTATTAGAGAAAAGGCCTTGACAATTTATGAAAAATTGCAAACAAAGAGAAATTTTTAGAAATTCCATACTTTTTCACTTATATACCATGCTTAACTGTAGGATCTACCTCATGAATGAGCACAGTTTTGAAATCAGTTCATAACCTCAAAATAAAAATTAGTTGATCGGTATTACCCTAACTGGTTGGGAATACCGACCAAATATAAATTTTCCTTTTTCGTATTTGGCAATGTCTATTTTTATAATATCATAAATGTAATAAAATCAAAAAAATTAAGTTATTTTTTCAGAACATACTGTGTTAAAGAAACTCATTTTAGGGTAATCCTCTTCATCTTGCAGTAATTTTTGCTTATGTGATCGGCATTCCCCCACCTTCCCCTACTTCATGAAGACTTAGGATGCGCTTGGACTCAAATCTACGCTCCTTGAAAGAAAATCAGAACATTTCATTTTTTTCATTCTTTCTGAAACCAACCAAAAACATCCATCTTTGTGACACACCACACATGAAGAGGCAGTGCCTCAAATTTCAAAACTGAAATCTACCAACTTTACATTGTCTTATAAGAGATTCATCATGTTTTCTATATAACTGTTGTGCTGTTTTGAGGAACTTTGTATAACTTTAAATTGCTTTTTAAATTATCACTAGATGCGAAGAAATTAAATTTCTCAGTACAAAACAGTAGTGATATCATTAATAGGTAGAATAAAAATTCCATTATAAACTTCTTGTTTGATCATTGGTTTCCATATTTTATGCATCTGAGCCCCTCTTAACCCTCGAGCCCTTTTCAGTTACACGACCGGGCGCGCGGTATACTTTGTCCATGACGTATTTTTTTACAAAATAACTCTTGTGTTTGAAGGAATTAATGGTTTATTCTTATCAAAATGATGTTTTATTTCTCATAACTATTACTCACAACGGTAATTCTTGATTAAACATAAATTGTATTCCAATTTAAAATAATTTAATACTATAACAAATAAATCTTAGATGCGTTACAAAATTACCATTATTCATCTGAAGTACTTTCTTCAGCATTACATGTATCACAAATATATGTCACTTTGACATGCTTCTTGCAAGAAAATTGATTGCAAAAATCACATTTAACGGTTGTCTACATTTTTTCCTCTACCGCAGAATACACATCTTCCATGCTTTTTTCTTGAGTCCTGGTATGTAATTTCTCTTTCCACGGGTTCTCGATATTTTGAAAGATGTAGTTTCACATCTGATGGCGGAGAATTTATTTTTGCTATTTCAGTGAGTAATCAATGAAAATGATAATTCCTTCAAAAACTTTCTTTTTGGTTGTCATGGATTGTCAGCATTATAAAAGTATAGTACTTGCGCATTTATCCCCGCTACATTCATTAGTGAGAAGAACACTGTCAATGGCCACCGTCGTGAAATACGAGCTACAGAATATGCATTACACGTTTGATCTATGGTGTCTACTCCACCCTTTGTAATGTTGTAGTCCAATATAATTGTTGGTTTACGGGTTTCGTCATCAATTTCTGTGTCATAATGCATTGTTGATAGTGCTATTACTGCCTTATTCTTTTTTGGCACGTAAGATACAATTGTTTTATCCTTTTGAAATCCAAAGATACATGAGTCAACTTCACGATTTCTATTAGCTTGGAATTCCACAGGTATCTCCTTGTTTTTCCACAAAGTGCCAATACACGTAATCTTCTTTTCTAGTAGAGAACTGGCCAGAGGATAGCTGGTATACCAATTATAAAAAGTAATGTTCCTATTTGTCCCTACAATGTCACAAATCAATCTATTCACGACGTCCTCCGGCTTATTGGATACAAAGTATGGCCCAAATTGTTGTTTTCCACAGTAAACTTCTAGATTACTAGTAAAAAATGTCTTTGAATCGCAAAGCTCGTAAATCTTTATCCCATATTTAGCTGGCTTGTTCGGAAGATATTGTATGAAACTACATGGTCGTTTGTTACAAATTCACCAACGTTGTATGTATTTCTACAATTCTTCATGAAATTATACAGAAAGGGAAGCATGGCTGCTAATATATCAGTTTTTCTTTTGATAACTCTTGTAACTTTATCGTCAAATCTAAGACATCTTAACAAGAACAAAAATCTTTTATAGCTCATGCAAGCTCGGCATTCCTGTTCCATCTGCATTCCAAAGTTCCTCAACATTAGTGTGTTGCCCTTTTTTAATGCCTATAAGATAAAGTAACCCAAATAAGGCCAATATTTCCTCTATTGCTGTTTCTTTTGCATCTATGTCCCTCGAATATTGTACTGTCAGTTGCTTCCTCCGTATATAAAAATTCGTATTTTTCACTATATCATCTACCATGCTAATATCAAATATTTTATGAAATGCTGAAATTACATCTGTGATTCCTCGTGCAGTGTGCTTAGGGCCAGGCAATATCTTGACAATATTTTCTCTTTTGGTTTTCGATTTCTTTGAAAAGTCTAATTTCCTCCACTTACAAACATTATCTCTCACAATAAAATATTCATTACTCATAGAATCTTCATCTTCCGAACTCTTTGATTCATCTGTAGAAGATGTAAGGCAACTCTGCTCAGATTCACTATCATGTTTGCTTTGTGTAACTATTTCCTTTTCTTCATCAGATTCATCGCTGTCTATTGCTTCCTCTTCTTGCAATTCTTCACATAATAATCTCTCAATTTCTTCATTTCTCATATAACGGATCCTGAAGTAATGAATATAAAAGTGAAGAATATAACATTTATAATAACTAGATATAATGCTTATAATAAATCATCTCATCATGGAGATATTTTGTCTTCCATTCAAAAAACTTTTTAAAAATATTTCATTCTTCCAGCATTTGAAAGCACACTGGAAATTGAAACTGTAACTTTACAGGTAAACGTATAAACATAACGAATATAACTTACATGGCAAGGCGTGAGGAGTACTCAGTATAACAAAAATCACTCTTTCAATCTCTCTAATAGATGACGATACAGTAGCACTTTGAAAAGTTACACCTTTATCAAAAATACAAAATAAAAACAACAAAATAAGAGTTAAAGAATACGCGAAGATCAATAGGAATTAGGCAAGTACACTTTTGCCCAATTCGAATTAATGAAATTGGTTATTGTATACACAGCTGCATCTGTTCGAAGAACAAAAAAGCAATCAAAGACTTACACGACTCTGTACGCCAGAGATGACTTCCACTATAATCGTTCCGATTTTAAACGTTGCTACAGCTCTTTGAATTGTGACACCTTTCTCAAATGGAAGTCGGAATGACACTGAAGGAATACACAAAGTCTACATGATGTCTAGAACAAAAAGCAGTGTTGCCACATTGAAATAAGTAAAATTCGCGTACTTTATACACCAGCGTGCCTGCTCGAGGGTTAAGGCAGCCGAACCTATCATTACCCCCCTTAACACCATCCATCAACCAATAAATATAAAATGTTATATTGATTTCAAGACATAAATACGAATTTAATTTATGCTAAAATTAATTTTACTCTAAATTTATCCATAAATAAAATTTAAAAAATAAAACAAACATTCCATCTTTACGATCCTCTTGAAACCCCCCCCCCCCCCCCGTTTGGGAACCACTGCTATATCTAGGCGAAAATACTGCCTTAGAAACAAATACAAGTTTTCTCATACATTTGAGTTTTCATTCGTTAGTTTTGTGTCAATTTGAAATTAGTGTAAGAAATTAAAATATGAATTTATTTCAAGGATGTTAGATAATCTATAACCAATTAGTCAAACAAAATGCACTGATAAAATGGCAAAACTTTTTAATCAACTAGGTTAAAAATGAATTCTGATGAAAGCAAAATTTCATTTCCGCTTCATCTCACAAAGGGTGAGTAAACTAAATTTTTCATTTTCAAACGGATCTTGAAGACAGAAAGTTTTGGTTTAATTTTAAAATTTTGATGATGCGATAGGGTGAAACACTAGAACACACGCACTACATGATGTCATAGACTAAGTGGAGAGAGAATTTGGGGAGTGGAGCAGGAAAGCAAACAGAGAAAAAATGTGAGGTGTTAAAAATAAGAAAGAACAAGCAGGCTGAAAATGACTAGAGAATCATGTAGGTTGCAAACACAGAATATAAAAAACATTTATGTACATATATATTCATCATCATCATAGGTAGTCTGTCCGTAGGCAGGTCTGTATTTATTCATGGTTAAACTTGGTTCTCCATATACTCCTATTTTCTGCAGCCTTCTTCATGTCTTGATAGCTCATCTATCAGCTGAAACCTTTTTCTACCTCTTCCTCTTTTTCCATCCACTTTTCCTTCTAGCATTTCTTTAATCATGCTCTCTCTCTCCTCAGTTAATGTCCAATCCAGTTCGTCTTCCTCTTTTTGATAGTCTGTATAATCATTTGCTTCTCTCCTATTCTTCATAGTACTTCCTCATTTTTCACACTATCTGTCCATTTTATCTTCAGCATTCTTCTCCATGACCACATTTCCAAGCTTTCCAAGTATTTAATATCATTTTTCCTTAGCGTCCATGTTTCTGCCCCATGCAAAGCTGTACTCCATACATGGCCTTCTAACGGTTCTTGCATTAGCCTCTATCAGTGACGGATCCATGGGGGGGGGGAGATCGCCCCCTCATTGGATAACCCCATTGCACTCCACTGGGTGCTTTTTTAAATTCATTCCACGCAGAATTCTTCAATTATACGCCGCAGATTATGTCTGTATGGCAAGGGAAAGAAAGATTCTGATAGGAGTAGGGATTTTCAAAATACAGGGCCGTTGGCAGGGGTGGATTCGATAGGTAGAGGAGCGATCGCCCCCCCCCTTGAGAAGTTTCTGGATCCGCCCCTGGCCTCTATTCATATATGTATATTGAATAGGATCGGTGACAGACAACAGCCCTGTCTTACTCCTCTACCGATATTTACTCTGCTGGTGTCCGCATTCTTCAACCTGGCCTTTACAGCTCGATTCACATATAGATTCCTGATCAGTCTCCAGTCTTTCCAGTCTACACCTATATCCTTTAATATCCTCATCAGCAGTACCCAATTTACTCTACCAAATAACAAAAAGGCAATTAGGTCGATTTCATTAGCATGTACTAAAATTTTTTGTTATAACATTAAATACAACGGAAAACGACATTCATATTCTAGTATAACAAAAACTATCTTTTTTTACTGTAACGTAAAATGTAACGTAACATTTTTTTTGTTTGCCATCACTGCTTTGAAGGGTTTTATAACAAGGGAACTTAGTGATCGGAAAAAATTGGTGATTTCGGACGTGATACTAGAACTGTAGTCTAGGGTATACGGAGGTATACGGCGTATAACAACTTCTTAACATACCTGATCAGCATATAACACATTTCTCAAGCAAAAACCTTGGGGCATACACTGACATTGTTTCGTATAATAATAACTTCTTCAGAAAGTCGGCATAAATATGGTATAAACTTGGCATCGGTAAGGCTGATCTACGAAATTTTTAAAGTATAGGCATAGGATTATGGTTATATGTTAGGATTACGACATTAGATGGATAAAGATATATTTTGATTGACTAGTCGCTGTATACCATACTGCAACAGAGCTACTTACTCCGCATCTTATCAAAGGATAACCTTCAACTGCTTATTATCGTTTGTCTTATTTAAAAATTTGTCTGATGAATTATTTTTTGTTTTAACTGTGCCCATAAAATGGTAAAATGAAGAGAAAAAGTAGCCTGTTTCAAAACAAATTTTGTTCTATTAGTTCAACTAAAGCTGAAAATTACAACAGAATCATAAAAGTGTGAAATTACTGATGTAGTGACTAATGTAAATACTGATAACATAATATTTTTAAGAAACAGACTCACCTTCGGCAACGGCCATAGCAAGTTGGAATCATCGGTTCTCGTCAGGTCACCGAAGTTAAGCATCATTGGGCTGGGATAGTACTTGGATGGGTGCTTCGGCTGGAAAAAAAGGGAGGCGTTTCAGTTATCCGAATATTGAGTTAATCAGCAGCCTTTATAGCATGAGTGGGGAACCTTCGGGTCGCATGCTGGCCCCCTAGGATAGGCCCCATAATATGAGATTCCATAGGATCACCTACCTCAAGATGAAGTTTCAATTATAGGAAGCTTGGGACCACTGGTCTAATCTACAAGTATCATTAACATCCCTCTTATTTCCAATACTAATGAAAATGTCTTCTGAGTTACAGTAGGAGCACTATCTGTCATTAACAAGGTATATCGAGTGTATTTATTGTCAGTAAGCTGAGTATATTGCATCGTCTTTTCCTAGAAACCTTCATATTATTCTTTTCCTAATTAGTTGAAGTGTCAACCTACATAAAGTGTGCGTGTTTTTTTAAGGAACATGATCAGTTAATCCAGATCTAATTTGAGAAATTCTTAAATAGGATCCAGAGAGAGAATTATCCATTATTTTCGTGTAATAAACTTCTAAAATGATTTAACATAGTTACTCGGATAAAACATTTTTTTCATATCAGTGAGGGTGTTCTAATTGATAAATTAAAAAAATAACTGCAGTATACTTAAGTATATTTTAAAACGAACTTTATGATATCATATTTATGTGTGCGTTAATTATCATTTATCCATCAAGTTTTCCTTTGACATTATTTTAATGAACTAATTTAAATAATATAGAAAAGGATCTTAATGCTATGCCATATTTAAAGAGCAAAGACTAGGAACTATTCTCTTAGCAGACCATATATTTTTTTAATAATAGCTTCGATGGAGTAACACATGTTAAAAATACCTGTGGTGAGTATAAGATTTAAGAGGATTCAACCTACAGCACACAGTCACCGCCATACATACAAAAACAGAATCGCATATTTGTTTGAATTTTTATTAAAAGTTTTTTACAAAAGCACTATACAAACGAAGGGACGCTTTCACACATGTCAACATCTGATTAGGCGTCAAAAGTGTATAAAAAAATATTTGGGGGATAGGAAAGGTGACAAAAAAGGAGTGGCAATAATTAAAAGTAGCGTTCGCGGGACGGGACCGCGACGCTTAACTGTTTTGAGACCCGTTTGATCCATTGGTTGGTTAGTATTTAGTTATTTATTTTTTTATCAGGCTCTTAGAAGGGGGCGCCGTAGGAGGAGGATGGCCTGGATGGTGCTCCGTAGGAGCTGGATGGTACTCCGTAGGAGCCAGAAGGGACGCCATAGCCGCTTGAAGGATAAGAAGCGACTGGAACAGTGTGGCTTTGGCTGAACTGGGCGACCTGGATGGCCTGACGGATGTCTCCCAAGCTGATGTCATAGGCTCCATGTCCACCGCGGTAGTATGAGGAATGCCCTCCGGATGATCCTTCGTTCTTTAAAAGGATCTGCCTGACCTGCTCGAGGACATTGGCGTCAACGTTGAAGCCTTCGCCGGATGAGAATCCTCCGCCGGAAACGAAACCTCCGCCTCCGTGTCCGCCGCCTCCGTGTCCGCCGCCTCCGGAGTATCCTCCGTGTCCTCCACCTCCGCTGGGGCGGCTATATTGATAACCTGATGATGGTGCTTCGGCGTAAGCACAGCCAACGAGGACAGCTACGAAACACTGCAGGCGAAGAGGGAGAGAGAAGCATGGGCGCTTAGATTCGGAGGTGAAATTTAACGTAGAAAATCTTAAATAAATGTCAATTTACCGCGGGGGCTAAAACAACGAAAACCAAATCGAAATTAAAAGTAAATTGCTGAGCTCGTCTAATGGCTTGTATCAAACCTGTGTTAAACCCAACTAGCTTATTGGAATAAACTACAATTTAGCTTAAACAAGAGGTAAAATGAAATAGAAAAATATTTTAAGATAGGAGAAATAATTCCGGAAGAAATGTTTTTAGGGCATATTCAGTTATTCAAATAAGCGCTTTGTTCATACATTATAAAAGCCATCTACGAAGATTCATGAGAAAGCGTCCAAAAAAATCTAAGTTTTTTTGAAGCAATGAGACTAAATATGATATTAGGGATAACGAATACGTATAGATTAAAATTAACAGCTCGATTTTTAGGTAAAAGTGCGTATTAGCATACGTTTCCTAAGCGTTGACTGACTAGAATGGAAGTGAAGTCAAAGAAAATATATATGAGGTCATCCAAAGGTTGCGTGCCAAACCCCGATCAAATTGCAAATTCGCCTGTTTTGGAAAGTTTAACCGTACGGTTTCCAATTGCTCACGGCATTCGGAGATCTTCTCAGCTTTCTCCACTTAGGCAGGCCAGTTTGCTTCGGAAGAGAAATTCATTGTAATCGTCAGGAATCGCCGAGTATTGTACGCGAGTCTTGATATCCCGTCTCTGGACACTAGCATAGCCAACATAGAGAAATATGAGTAGAAACGACGATATTTTTAAAAAGAAACAAATGCCTTTCGAGGCGCTAAATCGTATTTAAAAAGAATAATGAAGCCCAAACACGAAAAAACGAGTAAAATTTTTCGCCAAACGGAAGAAAAATTTCGGTTACTTAATCTCAAAATAAAAAACGGCTTTATTGACCAGACCATGACTGAAGTTAGCCGTCAAGAATATTTAAGATTTATAACACCAATGGAGTGGTTTTGAGCATAAAATAAAATCTGGGAGAGAGATCGAGGCATCTGAGAGATGGACCACGATTATGAGAGTTACCATAAATTTTCCGTATAGTACATGACATTGAACCCGGAGAAAGTGGACCCTTGTCGCAATGGACCCACGAGGCTTTAACCCGAAGACGCCACAACTGAAATCCGGTCAACTTTCTCCTTTCAAATGCATCCGGCGATGCCTTAAATTTCGGGAACTTGCATTTATCACAAGCGCGTGAATCAAGAAGGGAAATTTTGCCCCACGATCCTAACTAGATAAAGAACAGAAGTTCATGACTAGTTTTTAATTAACAATAAAAAAATAGTATTAACGCGCATTTATCGGTGTAGCGAAATATTTTGAAATTCACACGAAAAAACGCAATTTTTTAAATCGAAGAATAAGCCTCGTGAAATTTAAACAATTTATCTTCAAACTTGATTTTTTAGCTTTTTAAAGAACTATAAAAATCGTAAATAAAATGTTGTGACCGTTTATGGAAAGAGGAAAGCGAAAATAGTGCGATAAAAAGTTTCTCCAACAAATAGCGAGGAATGATTGAATATTTAAAATAATCCGATCTCACAAAGACCAAAAATTAAAAATATTTTATAAATAACGCCAAGTAATTCATCTAACAAACTCGTTTTTTTTAAAACAACTCGATTTAAATCAATCCAGTAATTCGAGCATTTGGATAATAGAGAAAATTTCAAAACGAAAAAAAAAACTTAATTCGAATTAAAGAAAAAACGCGAATTCCTTAGTAATAGCAGCATCGTAATTAATTTACCACTCGAAGAAAATTAATCCAAAAAATGCTTCGTTCCAGTCTTTTGCCGAACTCTTTCCCGTCATCCGACTCCTAACCGACCCGCGACGAAATCGCTTAGAAGCGAATCGGAAAACGGAACAAAAATCCAAACGGCTGTAGTAGTATGCGGTATTTCTTTCATTCGATAACACGGCGTGCGTATCCTTACCAGTGCCAGGGTCTTCATGATTCTTGAGGACGACTCGGGAACTCCGATAAACTTGAAAGGTTGAGAGAACGAGCTAGTGTGATGAACTGAAATCCGACGTTGGCTTTTATATCCCAGCTGGCGGGCTGATGTGAAAGGTAGGGGGGAGGGAGGGAGTTTGGTGTGGAGGGAGAGAGTGGAGAGAGAGAGAGTGAGAGGAGCGAGATGGAGGGAGGAGGAGAGGGGGAGAGCAGAGCGAGAGAGAGTGGGAGGAGAGAGAGAGAGAGAAGAGGGATTGGATGGGAGGATGGACTTCTGCAAAGCACCCGAGTGTTGTGGGATATCCCTCCTTCCCCCCACTCCTCCTTGGAGGAGAGGGAAAAAAAGGGTTGGGAGGGAGAAGAGGGGGGTTAGGTTCTATGGGAGGTTACTTGGTACCTCTTCTCCCTCCTCCTCCTCCTCCTCTTCCCTCACCTCGCCAAAGGGGCATTGGGTGAGTGTGCCTTCCCTGGGGAAACGCAAGAGGCTAGGAACTTCACTTTCAGACCCGGCTTCAATTCATGCGGTCCGGTTTTCGTTGTAGCTGGACCATATCTGTCAAAGAAGATGTGTCGCAACTGGACGATGATTGAAGTGTCTGTCCGTTTTCTTTTCTTTTTCTCGAAGGACGCGAGAGTTTTCTGCGTTTGCTTTGTTGTGGTAGACGTCCGCTAATTTCCTGCTGGCGACATTTTTTTAGTGGGTTTGTTTTTCTTCGAGCTTGCGTATGTCTCGCGAAATTGGAAATAAAATATTCGATTTTCAATCGATCCCCCATCGTTATCGTACCGTGCAGAAGAATTCTACGACAAAATAATCGGTTTCGAAAGCATTTTTTAAATAAAAAATACAATTTTATATATCTATATCTATGATGGGTGGTAAAAAACGCAATTTTCGGGAAACCTTCAGCGTAATTGTAAAAAAAATCCTGCAAATTGGAGCGAAGAGAATCATTTCCATATCTTAGGAAGTGATTAAAACTGTCTTATGCCCTTTACACCAGTAGAAAGAGGCTGATTTTATCGACTAGAAACAACACGATCTAATACAGAAGCAATATGACTCGTACCCTTTTGACCACTCACCAAAACTAAATTAACGAACATGTTAAAGAAGTAACATGTTGGTTATATGAATAAATCAACTAAATTTCGACTAATTTATTCTGAAATTCAATTATTGGATCTCTATGTGTTAATTCCGAGTTGTTGAATTGAGTTTCATTAATGAATATAGAGCTCAACTTATAGTTGCAATCCAGTTGACGATGAAGATAATTTCAGCAGCAAAAAGCGGCTGGAAAAAATCAGATATGTACTCACTGAGAACGGCCGCTTTATTTTGCCGAAATGTAGCATCTGAATTTTCCATCACTGTTGCCGGTGGCATTTATCATTTCCTGAACTGAATGTGTACATAATTCAAACCCTGCGCATGGTTTCAATTATTCACTTTAATGCGCGCTGAATGTCCCTTGATTATCAACCGTTTCTCCAGCTTTAAAACTCTCCTGCAATCTTTTCGGGGATTTAATTTTCGTCAAGGAATACATTGGAAAATATGTTTATTTAACAATAAAAGTGGAAGTGATTAACCTCATATATAATCTGACTCATCAAGATTTGACCTTATATCACACAACACACAATGTTGTAATTAAGAAGACATTGCTTCGTGCTGAAGTTCATCAGTAATCGTGCTTTTTATATATTAGAAGTTTATCCAATTATGCATAAATCTCCATCGTTTTCTTAAGCGTTTTTAGCGACAATAAAGCCTCGAACATCCAACTCTTTTTAAGAGGAAGCTGTAAATATTACTGCCCAGTATCCAAAGCTATAATTTGAAATGCCCAAAGGCGTAACATTCCATAACCTCCAGTGGCCGTCGCCATGAGAATGCCGTTTATACGATCATTCATTAATTCCATTGGCAGTGAAAGTTGAATTAGTCGAGGGCTTTCTCACTGCACCTCTCTTCAAAAGAGGTGACTTCAAAAACAAAATTGGACGCGGAGACCACGTTTCTTTTTTCCGTTGTCAACACATTAGGACCACCGAATCGATGCGATGGTAGACATTATAATCAGAGGAGATAAATTAAATTTTTAATCGCTACAAACTATGATAAGATTAACTTAGATTAATGTCACGGAGAATGTTGCCTAGTAGTCGGTCACTAATTATTTCTGATCCATTTACATTTTTAATTTGATATCTTCTTTAATCAGGTTGCAGTTGCAGCATGAAAAAGTGTTTCTAAATAAATAGATTGACAGTTCAAAAAACAATAATTCAATGATTACTAAAGTATAAATTAGATGCAGTAAATATTAATGGAAAAATTATTTTTCATAGTTAATATAATTTATTTTCAACAGAATGTTAATAGAGGAACAGTTTTCTCTACGAAAGAAATGCGATTTACGTCATTAACGGGGGGATTAGTATCTGGATACAGATTAAAAATGTCATTTGAGAAAGAGGCTTTAGCAATTGAAGTATTCCTTGAGAAACCGAGTGATTAATTTTAAAAATCCATAGTTTATAAAATCAACAATGTAAAAAAAGGGGAAGCAATAAAAACGAATAGAATCGGCGTGTGACTTTATTTGTACGACCAAAAAGTTCACCTATTTTGTACGCTTATAATAAATAATTTCTTTTCATTACTAAAACCATCAATATAATTATAAAGAAGGCGTCACAATTTCACGAAACGATTTCGCAAAATAATAACAGGAGTCATTCAGGAATTTATTTGCATAAAATCCAATTTCAGCAATTATTTAAAATTGCCGTAAATATGAATCACCTTGCATGAGTGGTACCGGTACGGAGCAGCATAAAAATGAAAACAGGCACAAGGATACGAAGACAATCGACCGTCCGCCATAATCGAAACGAGAAGAGATTTCGAGATTCGTTTGTTTAGAGGGTTTTAAAAAAAAGATTTCGCCGTTCCTGGCCTTGCACAACACGTTAGTAGGACCTCCTACATTCCTCTTCCTCTTTTCTCCTTTAGCGCCCAATGAATGGAAGGATATAACACCGCCTCGCTGAGTGGATTGGAGAGAGGGAAAGGTGCAATAGATAGAGGGTAAGGACGGGCGGTGATGAAAAGAAGATTCGAGATGAGGTGCAGTAAGAAAAAAAGGGGGCATAGGTGTCAGACCGCATGCGAATTTTAATTGATGCAACGGCGGACGTTAGAAGTGAATTCGGACTCGACCGTCTCGGGGTGCTTATACATCAGATAACAAATATTTCGAAATATTAATTCCTCAATAAGGGAATCATATGTAGAATTGAAGTTTATTTGACGTCTTTTTTTTATTTTATTTTATTTATTTAATAGGTTCACATACAACAATAAATGAAATAAAATTAGGTAAAAAAGAAAACATAAATAGTTGGACAATTCACAAAGGCAAAGCAAACATAAAACGCTTTACATAGGCTAACAGAAACATTGACAAGCGAAATATTGATTCATCTATTTAAATAAATATGCCATAGCTTCTTTTAGGAAAGATTCGTAAGATAAAAGGTACGGATCAATAATGTGTGGTAATGAATTTAAAAGGGAAGGCAGTCTATAGAGCGCGGAACGTTGTGCAAGGGTAATTTTGAAAGTAGGAACGTGAAATAGGGAAGTGGACCGAGTAACATTCGGTGGAACTCGGAGATTGGATTGGGTGACTAATTCGGGATTGTCCGAAATAGAGTTAACAGTGTTATAAATAAGAGAGAGATTGATTTTAGTCAGGGTAGCTTTTAGGTGATTGAGGGAGAGAGATGATAATATAGCATTGGTAGAAGCATGGCGAAGAGAGGGTACACGGGTTTTTATAATTAAAAAAAAAAGTTAAAAACATGGTTGAGAGAAGAGACATTGGAAATAGCTGACATGGACCATATGGAATAATAATAGGTTATAACTGGAAGGACAATTGTATTAAAATGTAGCTTCAGAGATTCCTTTACTGGAAAATATAAGTAAATTTAAAAGACGAAAAATATTGCAGTTAATGAGTAAATTTGCGCCTACATGAAGGTGAAGAAGTGGACTCCTTTGTAGGATGACGTACGGTGGGGATTTCGTATGCCCAGTATCCGTTTCGGTAGCCGAGAAGGCCTATCATGAACCCAAGAACATCCTCATGCAAGGCAGAAAGTAGTATCTATTGGTTGTAACGAGTATGTATTACTTATGTATGGGTAAAATTTAATTTTTTGCAACCTATATTTCACTAACGTTGCCACCTAGCCATGTGGCTTAATTGTGAAGTGATATGTTAATAAATAAATATCACAGCAAGGAAAGCTTAAGTTAAATTTGGTGGTAACAGGGCCCCACACAAACCGATTTGCACCAGGCCCCGCAACTCTCTAGAGGCGACCCTACCCGTCAGAATACTTGGATCGAAGTTGGCTTTACTAAAGGCCAAATTCCTATATTACGTCGACGTTCGCACGCCCAGAGATGCCCACGCGCTGTCGCGCCTCGACAGATAAAGATGTAAGAGAAAGCTATAATAATTGTATGACTTAAATTCGTCGTTTTGAAAAACGGGAAGAAATGAATGGTCAGCATAAGAGGACACTCCACACGAGGGGGTATTTTTTCGATTAAAAGCTATCATTCATTTAGGGGAAATAAATATCAGCTGAGAAGAATAAATGTTTAGATAAGTGATACATAAACGTCTCTTGACGATAAAGTCCGTTTCAACAAAACATTCCGCTCCAAAGAAATAGAGTTGTAGAGCGTCTTTCTCAATTAAAATGCTATAATAAATATTCATTTACAAGGGCCAATGGGTCAGACCTTTTATTTGGTTGAGAAAGCTTTCCGTCAATTATAACACGTATTTTTACGAAAATTTCGGCCTGATGAAAGCTGAAAGGTGTAAAATTACGTTTTTTCCGACAATTATAATTATGCCCTGGGATACATTGATATAAATGAAAAAATATACCTACGTTCAGATGCGGATTTTGGATATGCGAGGCTCCTGGGCGATTGTGGTTACGGAAGCCCATCACTCGCAATTTATAAAAACATGTGGTTAAATTTTAAGGAAAGTAGGATATAAAATTCTCAATCATTTTTTACATATACTATACTTAAAATATTGTAGGTCGACTTCTTAGGTCTACCACTAATAAGATACTCTCTCAGGCCCCTAAGGTCAAGGTCCTATATCCGCCCCTGCTTATTTTTAAGACAAGGCAAATTCATTGTGATCTAATGGGTAGGGTGTGTGTAGATCAAATAACTAAAACGGTGTTTTCCAAACTGGGTGCCGCGGCACCCTGACCTTCATTTCGTCGCAAAGGAGATATAGAGATTAGAGTTAGGGGTTCAACTTCACCACGATTATTACTGATGGTGGATAGGGAGGGGTGCCGCCAAATTCTGAAAAGTCACTTAAGGGTGCCGCGACTCTAAAAATGTTGGAAAACTCTGAACTAAAATATAAGAAGAAGAAGAAAGTGGCGGTGTCAAGGAATTAATTAAAGTCGAGTTTTTTTTATCTAAACGCACTCATATTCAGCGAGCAATAATAATAACTTTGATCGAAGTTTACTATTTCGAACTTTATGTTTTAAAAAATAAGAACCCAGGAGAAATAAGATATTAGAGAGCTACAGAGACAGAAGTTTATTGTACAAAAAGGTAATACCAGGATTTTATGCTCTATATATGCTACCAAAATTATATATATTTTATTTATTTATTACAATTTGCTTTGTTTAACTTTTATATCAAACACATCACCGTCTAAAAAATTTTTCATTATCGGAAGAATCTAAAATAACTGATATATGCATATTTTTAATATTTAAAATAGTTTTTTAAAAGAATTAAAAAGTACATAAAGAAGCTGTAGATTTTATGTACCAAAAAATACCAGCTGAAACGTATAATGATGATTCGCTGTAAAAAAATACCGGTACTCGTATCATTGCACGTCGCTGAAGTTTCGCATAAACGTTTTGCTCCAAACTTGCCCAAATTAATTCTAGAACAACCATGTTTTAGGGAGCTCTATCGTAAAACCGAAAAAAGAACTTCCAGTCCTAAATGAGAAGAATAATTCCCCAAGCAGCAACCAAATTTCACCATAAAATTCCCCAATCCAACCAACTTGAAGATTCTACGATAGGAAATTTAGGCTACCAGGAATCTGTAGACGACCTTAGAAACCTCTTTTTCGTCTGTCAACTTCTCTAACCTTCTTCCTCCCACATTACAGCAGCCTGCGACTGAATCTGTGGTGAATGCTACAAAGATTCGTTTGTTTTACCTTAACGTCCTGTTTATCTCAAGGGTGAACCAATGTAATTGGTTAATTACTCATACATTTGATGGCATTTATTTTCAAAATTAAGATTTATCCAAAATTTAACCATATTTATTACTTAGAATGTCATGGGTTTAAAAATTTGGACTTGGAACCTTGGAATCTCTCATTCTGATATAGCGACATATGGAAAAAAGGAGTTTCGGCGTACGCCGTTTCCGAATTTGTTAATTTTTCCCGGGGCGTATCCTCGGCCTATATCGGTAATTGTCATTATTTTTCCCTGCTTTGTTTACTTGGCAATGAATGAAAGGTACAAGTGTACGCACATGAGTTGCTGAAAATGTTTTTAATTTTTAGCTTAAACAATCCATACGGGTGCTAATGATTTATTTTTATTAGGAAATAAACATATATGCAGTTCCCTTAAGTTTACAAATATTTCAGGATTGAAGTCTCGCCACGTGCTACCGTCGCTTTTCATCTACTAATCTACTAGTAGATTGAAATACCGAAGTAAGTTTGCAACGAAATCCATGTGCTCTGAAACATAAAATCTATCTCTAATTTCAAAAAGCATACATACTTAATCGATTGATCTCAAATCGGCTTATGTATCTTGCAATAGCACCAATGGTTACGGAAAATCTGATCAACGAAATAAAATTATGGATCAGTGGTTTGAAGAAATATTTTATCTTCACGAAAGATTTAATATAAATCATATCAGGCGATATAATTTCGAGTTAAATTCCCATTATGTACAACCAGATTCTCATTTGGAGGCTATATTATAGAAGGCTACTTATAGCTTACGTCCCATAATTGACATTAAATGAAATTATAAAATGCGTTTGATCGCAAGGCTAATACCACATACACTCATAAAACTTCGTATTTTCATTTACTTTGAAGTAAATTTGTATAAACACACATGCACCTGTGTGATTGTGTGTTCCTTCGCTGTGGTTCTTTCTTATGAATCCAATTATATATTAAAGCATCAATTATTTCCCTTCTTTTACCTCGAATATCGATCTCAAATCACAAAAGATACTACAGTATATACGTTCCCTTAAAATTGTTTGGAATGAAAATTCCGATAAATACTATCAAACCATTTATGTTTCAAACTAAATACAAACCAGAGACAATCGGAGTTAACATTTAATACGGAAAAAGGGGCGAATCGTCAAACAAAATCCAATAGAATTCGGTAGAAAGTTCACACGAAAATCGAATGGGTTCTTGAAGCATTAAAAAATAACTTAAATGTATGGATTCGCATTTTCGTTGCGTCAATTAGCGTCCACGCGTTAAGTACGGAGAATGCTTTCGCCTGCGTTTGAGATTCTTCAAGCTGCGCTAGCTCTTCAGGGAATGGCGACCTGAGAAGGGAGGATGGTGGAGGAGGGAAAAAAATGTTTGCATTCGGATGTGGCGGCCACTTTCGCGGGGGAGCCGTTTGCATAACGGATTCCGACGCATCCGTCTTCATTATCAAAAGATCTTCAGTGTCACCTGGCGGGCGAATTTTATAAGGAAACGAACTCGTGAACTAGCTTAGGGAAATTTAAATATTTATAATATTTTCTTAGTTCATTTATTTTTTGCTACGTTTTAAATTATCGAAACACGTCTTAGACTGCTGGTCCCTTTATCCGATGGAGATAATGAAATTGTCGCCTTTTCAACTATGGTATTAAGCAAGTTTTTGTTGCATTCTCATGTGTCGTCTTGGTGATAATGTTTAGGATATGCAAATGTAATTAGGATGCCATGGTGATCGTGTAGAATTTCTCGCAATCGACACGACATTTGAAAAAATTTAATATTTCATCGAAACTATTGAAACAAGGTACTTATAAATATTTATCCATTTTAAGCAAGATTAAATTCTTTTTGGCTCTATTTTTATGCATGTGTGAAGGAAAGATACTTGAATACTGATTTTTTCTGAATTAACGAGAGCTGCAGAAAAGGTGTTACAAGGAGGAGAAAATCTTTAGCTATTATTTAACTTGGCTTTTAAGACTACGACAACGTTATATTATAAAATGTGACATTAAAATTGTTGTAACGAATAAATGAAACATAATTCTCATTCTTATAAGTTTTTATCAATCTTAAATAAAATACAAACATACCATGTGAAAAAATCACAATCCTACATCAGCATAAACTATGATATTTCGAACAATTTCTGCAACTGTCAACTGTGAACAAAACAAAAAGAAAATGAAATGAAAGAGATATTCATAATTCATGGCTGACTTCCAATGTTCGCAGCACATTGTTTATCTTTGTTTTTATATTTATGTATTTTGAAGTTTTGTTTATTATTCTATCAATTCAAACTTTACATCTACCGCCAATAAGACAAAAATAATTTGTTACAGGGATATCACGAAGCTTTATTTTAATAAATAATTGTTCGGATTATATAATTTAGAGCATTATTCGTCATGACAAAATTTCGATTCAATGAAATGCTTTACGTGTCATCCAGAGAGTCGGTATAATGAGATTTTTTCTGAATTATTATTATATAATGGAAGCATATTTGCTGACACCTAATTTTTACATTTTTATTAGTTTATTTTCTGCACGATCGGTTGCTTCATTAGCGGTAAATAAAGGCGATAGTCCTCCCTCGTCAAATGTCAAAATCGTACTTAGTATAAAGATCACTGAGTAAGCGATGAAACAATATCGATGGATACAGAAAAAAACTTGGTGGGAAATCCAAATCGAAAAAGGATCTAGGTATTCCGGCCACGTGAAGACCGACACTGAAACAATGCCGCGACCCGAACACAAATGAGCTTGGACGAGCGATGAAGTTCTCGAGCGGTGGAAGCAGCGTACTACAAAAGACACCCACCCGCGGATCAGCAAAGAGAGTGCGCGGCTGGAATCGAGTGCGAGTCGGGAGGATGGACGTGGTCAACTGCACGAGTTGCCTTCTGCCTTTTCCACCTTCTTTCCACTCCCTCAGCTCATCCACTCTTCCCCCTTCCTCCTCCTCCCCTCCCCTCACTCCTCACCCTTCACTCCCTCCCATTCTCCGAGTGTGGTCTGAGAAGAAGAAGAAGCGCCCGAATGAAATCGAGGTCAAGCGAGGGAAAACTTGAATCTCCGTAGGCCCAAGCTCGCTGCCTTGCGGCACCCCTCTTCTTCTCCCCCCTCCCCTCTCGACTGGAATCTCATAGTCTTTCCCTTCGAATATTCGTTCGCTAACGAAGTGCGATCATAAGGGATGTGGGATCTATACCGTCCACAGAGCACAAGTGTACCTTTCTCTCTGCCATCCTCTCTCTTCCTCACAACCGATTCCAAACCTCAGGTGATCTCACACGATCTTCCTCCCCGCCTCGCTCCACAACCGCTTCCCTCCACAACCGCTTCCTCCCTTCGTACTAAATAGTGTGACATCCCCCCCATTCCTTCCTACCCTCGTCCATTTTCTCTCTCAAGAAGGACACCCTTCTATTTACGCGTTAGGACGTTTTTTTTCTTTCGTCGGAGTAGCGCAGACTGAGGTTTTTTTAGAGAGGATAGCCTGCGCGGCTGTCACTCTTTTAAGATTACCTAATCTTTATTTTTTGAACGTCTTTCGAGTTTTTTTATTTCGGGTTGTCTACTTATATTTCCTTGTCTGTTTGAAGGTATGTTGGAGGATTAAGTAGTGGAATACATTCCTCAATTCTTCGTTTGTCGTGTATGATTTTCTATCACGTTGCACTAGGTCATAAAATAGTTATATCTTCGACAGATATTATAGGTGATCGATTTAATTCTGAAACAAATAGTAGTAAAATTTTGTCCATAAAAATAATGCATGTTATTGATCGATTCAAGGGAGAATTATCGAGCTCATCTTATGACTGAAAGGAATGGAGAACAAGCACTTAAAGAAATACTTATCTCAGATATCTAAAATAGCCACAACGAGGCTTAAAAAAACAGATGTGCATTTTAGCTACAAAGAGTATATTTTTGAATAAATTACAGGGTCTTTTTGGTAAAAATAAAAGAACAATACACATTTCTCATAAAATCATCTATCCCGGAAAATATTTACTCCTTATGATGCAAGGATTTAATTTATTCAGTGCTTCTTTGTAATTCAGTGAAAATGTTTTTACGTCGCAAGGTTTACTTTTCACGCAACAGTTCCCAAAATTTGAAATTCCAGTCGCGCGAACCTGAAGAAAACCTGTAGGAATGGATACAAAGATCATGTCTACTTTTGTAACCCATCCTTGAACTATAGAGAACTAGAGAGGAGACGGAAAAAGAAAATATTAAGAAGAAAAGTCACTACCATAAATGGAGAAAAAGGAATTAGCTCGCCGTTTCTTATAACGCAACCATTAAATTTCATGACTGTGGCCTAAAAAGTATTTATTGAAATTATCTCTGTGCACTAAATATTTGATTTATGATGAAAGACATTCGCGGTGAAATGTTCAGCAAATTTTTTATATGTACATATATATGTATATAGTAACTTTTGGCGCAAAACTTGAACTTGGAATTTTCTCGTGTTTGTCATCAAATGTAAAGAAATTTTTAAAAATCTCTATTAAGAATCTTTGTTTTACATTACCGCAACATTTGCTAAAATCATGTTTTTACGAATTAAACAGCTTCTTGATGTGGAATTTGTTCAACGTTTTTTCCGCATCAAAATGCTAATTCGCCTTTCAGAAAATGAGTTTCGTTTTGTGTTAAGAACGTTCCTCAGAAGGAAATAGGACGTTGATTTTTTATTACATTCTAACCAAACATTTATTTGCATGAAAAATTCACCGGAGCTGCCTGCTTAAAATTCTAACATTTATTCCTAAGTCGGTTTTATTTTGTTTGAGAGATTTTAAAAGGAAGAGTTGCTCCAATTAGGTACCGTCTTACAATTAGTGAAGCCGCACACCCCGGTCTGGGCACTAACAATGGGTAAAAGTCAGCAAACGCGTGCGAACTGTCGAAGAATACGCTTTTTCAGTCTTGAAAGTCTCCCATACAATGCCTTCCGATTCAAAGGGGATCTAACTAATGGGTTATCTCTCCCACGCTTCTAACTCCTTATCCATCCCATCCGCGCGGCCGCACAAACCTCCGTCGCTCCAATGTGCTATTTTTTAAAATGTCATTCTGCTGTGACGTTTCTCCGGCAGTGCATCGCCAGACGGACCGAGAAACCGATCATTTTTCCTGTTATGTTAAGCATTGCATTCTGAATTTCTTCAGAACATCTCCTCCCTCGTTGAAATGGGGCAGGGAAAGATTATTTGTGAACTGGTATGATACTCGTATTAAGTTATATAATGCCTTTGGAATGCCTGACGTAGGTGTAAGACTGGTCGGAAAACTTTCCTACATAGAGGGCAGTGGAAAATGCTTTTGGAAGTTACGAGTGCTTCGGCCATAGAGGATAAGAGTTTGTGCATCAGTATCTACTTAGAAATTTATTGTTATATTAATATTATATAAGTGATAATTCAGTCTAAAATATCTTTCAATGCCAGTAATTTTTCTATGCTTGGTTATGTGGTAATAATTTTATTTTAACGACTATGAAAATGCAGGTGTTACATTTCACGGATCGTTTTATCATCGTGGATTCGCGGATCGCTTAAGATGCACACTCGGGCAGTAGGTTAGCGACTCGTGCAGCAAGCGATACCGAAACTAGAGATCTGCATATCCGCAATTTATCCGACCAGACCCGCGGATATCCGCACGAAAAGTTGCGGTTCGGGTCGGATTATGCGTAACTTTTTGCAGACGCGGGTCGGATTCGGATATATAGCCTGCGGGTGCGGATAGGAAAATCAGTATCCGTGCTAAATTCAAAATTCAGTGTCTTGAGTATGGGAAAAAATAATAACGTTGGTTGCACCCTTCTCCTACCCCGTCCATCTCCCGATAACCCTAAAGGCTTTGGGTCTCTTTTGACCTTCCCCCTTACCTTTCGAGGGACGCGACTTTCTCCGAGACCTATTGGTGGAATTTTCGAAAACATTCTTTTCATTCAGAGAGGGTCATTGATATGTTCTACTGAGAGACATTTTCTTTTGAATTTTTGAGTTTTGGTTCGTAGATAATTTTTGCCTGCGGATACGACTTCTGCTTGCGGGTTGGGTCGGACAATTTATTCCTGCGGGTCGGATCAGGTCGGGTAAATCAGAAATTTTTTCGATACAGAAATCTGTATCCGTGCAAATCTCTAACCGAAACCATTCATTAAAATTAAAGAGTGAACATAAGCTTAGTCTGGAGGCAGGAACGCATATAGGTTATATTAGTTTCTATATCCATTAGCATATGTCTACGACACTTTGTAGATCGGATATGGTTTTGGAACAAAATGACTCATAAATATCGGATCCCGCCGCAAAAATACGTGTGAAGAAAACTGCAAAAACATTGGTGAAAGGAAAAAAGTCATGTTTGAGTTATACTGTGGAGAGCTTGCCTAAAATGATATTTTGAAAGTTTTCACCACATTTTGAGTTTTTAATGTTTTCAGGGCGATTAATATTTCAAATTCAACTGTTTAGATACGTAATTCTACGATTTTTTATTTGTTGAAAAAATGTATTTCTATATAAATATTACGTTACATTGGCCCGAAATATCGAATTATTTTCGTTTTCTCTTAATTTTGAAATATCTATTACATAATAAAAACATGGCGATGGTCATGAGGATGACTCCTACTGATCGGTCAACGCTTTGAAATGATAATGGAGGAAAATGCGCAACCTCCGTACTTTATGGAGACGCGGCAACCTTAGCATAATGAAAGTTGTCGGCCGGCGTTGACCCTATGTGCGGCGAACTGGAAGGAAAGGAGAAGGGAGGACGGTGTTTGTGTGTGGGGGGGAGGGGAGGGGAGGAGGAGGGATAAAGGAGAGGGAGAGAGGGCCTCTTAAGATGCTCTCTAGGAAGAGGCAATGTTATAAGAGGTGAAAGGCGAAGTTCCCGTGTCCCCGTTGACTTTGGGGTCGTGGCGAGAGACGGTAGTTATTCTTTTATATGTATTTTTTAAATATTCGTTTTCACATATTATTAAGAGGCCAAAGGAGATGGTCGAGGTGGAGGTAAAGCTCAATGAGATGGGAAGGGTGTGAAAGGGGGTGTGCCCCTATGGATATGGCGCATTTTCAATCAGCGACGAGACGAGTAGGGTGTTTTCCCTTTCTAAAATTATTCAAGTTCTCCTTTCGTTTTGATCAAAGTGACCGAATATTTGTCTTATTCCCATTCTGTTGCCGTTATCTCTCTCATATCCTGGTAGGATAGATTTAAGGGTTTATGGAGAATTAGAACTCATGACGGTCACCTCGATATCTCTCTCTTTTCACACTGAAGCTTGTTCACTCCTTGTCAACAGAAAATTATAATAGGTTTTTAGAGAGAGTAGTAATCAGAACACTAAATGTCTGTTATAATAGTGGGCTAAAGTCATTTGTGAATTCTTTTGATTCACCCAGACGGCCAATTCTGTCGTGTTGACTTAAAACAATATTATCATAATAGCGATGTAATAATTTTCTACGCATTTATACAATAAAAAAATGATTATTTCATAAAGGCCGATTAAATATATTTTTCTCAAATGTAGTGTTATAGTCTTATCTACCAATCACGCTATCAGCAAGCTTCTCTTTCCATGAATATCGTAATAAATTATTCGATTATGATTTAGGGAAATCTTGGCTAGAAGTGTTGCTAGCTTTGGAAAAAGTATTATTATAATACATACATCGAGAAATAGATACCTATTTCACCTGTTAACTAACTGATTGCCGGTTAATTTTATTAATATGATGTGTTAATAATATATCGAATTGGTGATACAATAATGATACTGTTTTAATTTGACTGAAAATGAAGATTATTATCTTATCTCATTATAATGCTATAAGTTCAAATTTCCGAAAAATATCATTATATTATTTATCGCATATGGTTATATTTTGAGTGAAATACCGAAAAAATTTAAGGAAAAATGGTAATCCCCAGTGGATATATGTATTTGCATATTCAATCAATAAAAATATTATAAAAACAAATTTCTTATTTAAGAATTAAACTTCAATTGAAATTACTATTACTAAGTTTAAATACCCTGGCGATTATTTATACGCGTCCATGCACTATATTAGCGCAGACGGAACAAATGTTTAGTTTAGGTAAGAAAAAAGAAATGACAATAATAACTAGAGCAAAAAATGCTTTCTCTTTTTGTTACTTTTACGGAAATTTTACTAGCATTAACATAAACAATCCTGATATTTTACAGCGGCAACACTGATGCAACTAATCCAGCACTAAATAGTTCCCTAAACTAGTAAAACCTTCCGACAGAAATGCTCTCATTTGAATGACTACGCACAGATTTAACAAGTGCACAATTGTCACTACCATTAAATGTACAGTAATAAAAGTTTAAAGACAAGGAAAATTCGACTTGCGTAATTGTTTTATTATTCCTCGAGCAAGGGACGAAAAAAGTGCCCCGAAATAAGTTCTTCTCCATTTTCTCCCACGCTTCCCCTTCAGTATCCTTCGGGGTATCCAACGAGGGAACTCAATTGTTTCCCGGCTTTCTCGCGGCTACTTTTCTCCTAAGTACTTAGGGTACGATTTATTACCGGAAGGAAAAGTGTTTAACAATGAGCAGCGCGCTTTCGACAAATCTGAATTTCCGGCTGAGGCGAGATGAATTTTTAATAAGACAGCGTGGGAGATAAGAGAAAAATTGCTAATGGCCGTCTTGAGAAAGGAGAAATGCGATGTTTTTAAAATAGTTATATATATATATACATATATAGATATATATATATACATATATATAATACAATTTTTCTTTAATTCATCGACGCATCCATGAGGGAATTGGTGCAATGAATTTTCCTTATTTTTTCATATTTGACTGCAATATTATGTTTTTGGAGCCCCCGAAAAAGAGTATTACACATTAATTATTAAATTTGAAGACTGGAAACATTAAAACGAAAGACAACAAAATAACGAAAATGCTGACTGCTCACGTATATTCCTAAAAGTATTGCCCAGTTTTTTTATGAGATGCTAAAATTTACACGCTTTTATGCATGTTTATTACAAAGTGGTGATGGTATAGTTAACACATACATAACTGCACCGGTTTTTCGTACTTTCCTGAATTAAAAAATTAACAAGAGCCTTGATGACTTAAAAATAATTCCACTTCACATGGGATATTGTCTTGAGTAGCTTCCATTATTCTTTTAGCGAGAACTACGCTAAAATTAATTAAGTCACAATAAAAAAATTGAAATTATATCAAAGTGATGACGCGATATGCCATTAAAATTTACCGTAAATGGCTGACAACTTCCCGTGAAGCAACGTAACAATAAAAGAAGGCTCCTATTCTAAACAATAAAGCAGTTTTACCTCAACTGTATTATTCGCCACTGATTTGATTAAATGGGAATTTCTCAGTTCTTTGGACTAAAGGATGAAGGTTTTTGGTTATCACAGAATACGACTGTCCTTCACAATTTAAAATGCATTAGCAGTGCAACTGGATTCACTCCATTTCTCACATGCAGAATCGGCCCTCATGCCTCATTGATAAAACAGACTGACGGGTACAAGGATATTTCCTGAGTATGTGAAAGTTGCATTCGCTAATTATCTCTACGAACATTCCGCTCCGTTAAATTTACGTTCTTAGGATATTTTCGTAATCAGGCAACTACGCAATGTAGTTTTCATAGGAAAAAATCGTGTTCAATTGGACAATTTTTATGTAATACGTAAAAATTTGCATATTAAATTTTAAAATCAGTTTGCAATGAAAAAAATTGGTTAACTATGACATGAAATATGATTTTACTTTTCACTATCAATTTTATATATTAAACACTCATAAATGACATATTTTCGAGGCCTCATCTTTAGCGATTACGTCATAATTCCCCTGGGCAATTCAGTTCCATGAGTCATGCGTGAGATACTATAAAAGTCTCAGGATGGATGAAAAGCCGGGTGAAACATGTGTTTCTCATAACAGTTGATGTGTTAACGAATTAGTACGGTTTAACTTTACAAACGCGGGCATGGCTGCAGGAGGTATTCAGTTAACCTTTCCACCTTATGACGAGCACCCAGTTATTTTCTATATTTACAAAATTAGGGTTGATCGTAAATTAAAACTAACCAAAGTCGAAGCTACTATGTAAACAACATTTAGGAAGAAACTAACGTGATAGTTTACATTCTGAACGCTATTTAAGCTTTGTAGAAGAGCATTCTGGGCCCACCCAGAAGTACAACGGTTATCGTGAGCATCATACATACACACATAGTATTTCTACCTTTCAGTAGACTTTAAGCATGCACTACCAAATATGGGCCTTTCTCTTAAAGTTCTTATACCCAATTCCTTCTTTTAATGAACCTAATATACCTTTTCTCTTTCTACATCTTTGCCTCTTTCCTAACATTCTTCCTTATGTGACTTCTATTTTTGTTCACATGGTACCATGTTAGCCCTCAATTATGAAAAATATTTTCTATGAATGCCAAACAAGCTTTTTTGGCAGCTCTGAAAGCATGTACTATGTCGATAAAATGTAACCACGATATGCGAAATCAAACGCTCCTTAAGCATTTCGACATTAAATTCTCTCTCCACACATTCTTTAAAAAACAATCTTCATAATGATTTGAAACAGCAGAGTTCAATCTTTTGACTATTTCCATGCGTTTTTTTTCTTTTCTGTGGATATGAGGAATTGATCCAGACGTACAGAGTGACCAAGAGACTGAAGATCTTCATCATGGTTAACTATCGATATAGAGTCAGCATACACATATTCTAATATTAACTTATAATATTTAGAAGATGAGTTGCACTCTACGTCATATTGCCTTCCTTCACGCGTATGTTTAACATCTAAAACGTAAAACTATTTTCAAATAGACATAAAATCATGAGAAAACTAAATGGACATTTGGATTATAAATCAACCTATATCAGCGGTGATTCGCCGATAGCATATTCTAATAAACTTGTCGAATCTAACTTTTTAGAGTTATTTTTAAATCGCTTATGTTTTCACTTCGCTCGTCCGTGCGTAAAAATTTGAAGCATCGAGATGTGTGAAGCTAAGATTTTCATAATAGTTCTGGTGGTAACATATATAAACCTTGTTGGTTTTGGGATCTGTCCGTCTGTCCGTTTGTCTTTTAGAAGGATTTTAAAAAGCTCTTATGGACCACCTATACGGGTCGGTTACTATAGTCAAGTTTCGTTTGGTTGACACCAATTAAAGTAAAGCGTAAATGCGTTAAATTTAATTTTGAAAGCGGACAAAGATCATATTAAATGCTTAACTGCAGTGGGGTATGTTTTAAATAATTTTGTATTGATTTTGAGTTTTACGTTTTGGAGAAAGAGGAGATCAAAGATCCCGAAAATTTACTTGGAGCATTTCTTAAAAAAAATAAGCGCTTTTGAGATATGCTTTGGCAGTTATTTATTAACTTGTTTTTATTCAGATTTCGGCCATCGGGTGAGCTTGGTAACTGTTTATTGGATCTAAGAATATGGTAAAAAAATTTTAACTCCCATTGTTTTTTAGTTTTACATCTCAAAGGATTCAATAAATGAGGCAATACGCGCCTTGTGTCCTTGTATTATGAACGTCTGAGCCTTTTCCCCACCAGCCCACGAGATGATTGGCTTTAAAAGGAAGAAGGGACGTGAGTGACCGCCTTTACCTTTCTCTCGCCTCAACGAAGTCAAGACATTTCTCGTCGAACTTCGAACTTATTGCTGACTCATATGTATACTTATCCCGTGAAACGAGACAAAGGCTAAACAAGAATCAAATTTGGTAGACCGGGAGAGCGTGAATTTTAACGGCGACATTACGAGCGCACAATGACAGACTCGTAAATAGGAATGAGGTTGTTACGCAAAAGTTTTTACATCCGAAGTTTTCGATACAAAATTAACGGACTCCCACTCCGAACTCCAGCTGTCTTTCCATCGAAACGAATTCGAACCGTTGGATAGCGACGGAATGAATCAGATGCCATTCAAATGAGCCTCGAGGTTCGAAAACCGGAAGGGAGACCCACATTTCACCGCTGCAGATGCTTAAATGCAGGAACGGAAGATGCGTTCCCTGGATATGGCTGCGTTCCGAGAGAGCTTTCTTCCGTTTCGCGATGATATTTTATTCATTCGCGCAACGCTGGGAAAACGCTTCCGCGTGAGAACATGACGATAGCCAAGCAACGCTCCCCCGCAAACAATCGGTGAGTCATGCTTAAGGAGAGACGGATTCATTGGTCGGGAAAAGAGTTCCCTTTTGTGTTTACCGGCAATGGTGCTAAGGAATACGGCCAGGCTTATAAAGGCGTCCAAAGACACTGAGAATTGTTTCTTTCGTCCAACTCACTCATTTGTTTTGTTCTAGAAGTAGGTAATCACGGGGCTGAGAATACCTCCACCGAAGTATTTAAAGCCACGAAAATGATTCCCATAGCGCACAAGCATTGTTGCCAAAATAAATTTGAAAATGTCGCTAAATCCACTCTAATAAGTAACTAAAAAAACGCTAAACTCAAAGAAAATGTCACTAAAAAGTCGTTAAAAATAAAATAGCGCATAAATACTTCAAATAATTCTTATTAATCTAATTAGTAAAGTGATTATCTAGTGTTTAAATGAATATCAATTAAGATAATAATTGGCTTGTGTCGACTAACTGGGACCACATTTTAAACTGACCGCGAAGCTGACCCCTCGACCGTCATTAACTAGGGTTAGAAGCCCATACCTTGAGACCCATCCTCAAATCCGAGCTCAGGTCTCTTTACCCTCTCACCATGGGGGCATTAGCCGACCACGTCTTTTGCAATAAAATTTAAACTATTTTATGTTGTTAACTTAGTGCGATTTTGACTCAAGCAACATATTCGCTGATCGAGAGCGTCTTTTTAACGGAATTCTACGATAAATAATAACATATTTACGCTCACATCTAATCTTGACGCCAAGGAATACCAACCTCTTAAGAGTTTTCGGACGGGATTGTAATGAAAGCAGACATTCGCGAGACGGTGCGGAGGGTGTAACGCTTTTATCTAGTTAATCGTATCACCAACCAAACAACAAAAAATTAAACCTAATTTTTGGCTTTTTTCGAATGAGATTTGAATTTCTACGATATGGAATTTTTTCCATACTTTTTCCGGCATAACTGTGAAAATACCGCGTCGAAATCTCATTTTTAAGATATTTGAAAATGTTAAAGAAAAGAGGTCTCGCTTCGTTTCAGCTCTGCCCAAGTTATTCAAATGGAGAAAAGATATGCTCCTGAAGTCAAACCCAGAACTACTATGTACACGGCGAGCAGTTTCAAATTGAAAAGTTAGTCAAGTGATTCCTGAAAGTTTGATCGAAAAAGGTTGTAAAACTTTTTAGTTATGAGCGGTTTCTCGTTTCTCCCATCTAACACCATACAACAACCACGCGTTACACCCTCCGCACCGTCTCGCGAATGTCTGCTTTCATTACAATCCCGTCCGAAAACTCTTAAGAGGTTGGTATTCCTTGGCGTCAAGATTAGATGTGAGAGTAAATATGTTATTATTTATCGTAGAATTCCGTTAAAAAGACGCTCTTGATCAGCGCATTCACCCGAATATGTTGTCTGAGTCACAATTGCCCTAAGTCAACAACATAAAATAGTTTAAATTTTACTGCAAAAGACGTGGTCGGCTAATGCCCCCCTGGTGAGAGGATAAAGAGACCTGAGCTCGGATTTGAGGATGGGTCTCGAGGTATGGGCCTCTAACCCTAGTTAATGATGGTCGAGGGGTCAGCTTCGCGGTCAGTTTAAAATGTGGTCCCAGTTATTCGACACAAGCCGTAGAAAAATAAAATACTGTAAATACCCGCGTATAAGACGCATGGAGGTTTTCCGCCTCATATTCAAAAGTTAGATAACTAAATAATTAGTAGCCGACGTTTGATCATATGAATGAGAGTCATGCAAGATGGGAATGAGTTCATACGTGACTAGTGTGAAACGGAGGAAGAAAGGTAATTATAGGAAGGACAAAGCATATTTTTACTTCCTTAAAATAATTCAAAGCTTCCGGAAAAGTGAAAATTCCTCGGGTGCATCAAAACTTAAAAAAAAATACAATAGTGCCGTTCCAACTGTGCTGATTCCTTTGAATTAATCGCGGCGAACGCTCTGCCAACTCAGAGAGAAGTGGCACTTAATGTAAATTAATGGAAACTCGGCTAAAGACACAAATGAGCCAGGAAGGTGTAAAAGATGTGACGCGTTAAATGGCTAATTACTTGCCTCCGTATAAAGATTAAGATGCCCGGCGCGTCTGGTGTTACAAAAGAGTTAAACCGCCAAGAGAATGGGGCACGTGACTTCATTAATATTAACTCGATTATGATTAATTTATTAAGATTAAGTGGAATTTTAAAGCGCGTGGAATTGCTCTTGGTTTACTCGGATCAGGAAAATTACCTTATTTAGCCGACTACAAGATTTTTATTTTCTTTTTAAATGAAAGTTTGTGGACCGTATTATATTATATAGACGAACGGACAAAAGAGGCGTGCCCGTAAATCGTTCCGCTACTATTGTTTCATTGGTAAAGAACGCCTAAAAACTTAAACTGATGGAAAAATTCCATGGAACTTTGTTTCATTTTACAACGAATAAAAATATTTCGCGAGCTCATTGAGGCTTCGTCATTCATTTATAATCCACACATAAGCCATTTTGAGTTAAATTAATTGCTATTTGTATATCATATTGTCACATATACGGGAAAAGGGATTTTCAGGTTCACTTTCACTTCTTAAGCCATTTATTTATCCCTTTGTCCTTGATTCACTTGGCTAATGCAATTTGAACTTGAAAATGTAAACGCGGAATCATTTTACTCTGACTGTCGAGAATTGTTTTTAAATTAAATTTAAACTGTATATTCTTCTCAATCGAGAATAAAAATTCCAGAGTTTTCGGCGTAAAAAACTCAAAAGAATGAAATATGTTGTCAACATAAAAATCAATTATGGTTTTAAAAATTATTTCATCGTGCATATATTCTTAATTAGATTGACGTGTTATAATCTGTTCTCTTTATTAAATAGTGGATAATTTGAAATCGATATACATTTGAATAAATCTCACATTCGCATCAGTTATTCTAAGACGATATTTATTAAGCTAAAAATTCTATACTTTGATTTTAGTTAACTAAATTTGAATCTTTGTTGCGTTTACTCCAGTTTTGAGTTATTCCATATGTAATTATACATACATTCTGATTAGAGAATAATTTTTAGTAAATCATTTAAAACTGGTTACGTGAATAAATACTTTAAAACGAATAGATAAAATTTTTTACATAACTGATATCGCGTGCGAAAGAAACCATATTTCAGCGTAGGCTTTTATTTCCTGATAGCCCAAATTTATTAGGGAAATTTTTCTGAAAAATTAAAACGAGGAAGAACTACAGAGATAAATATACAGTGAAACACAAACAAAAGCAATCTTACGCCTATCTCCAGTAATGTTTTGAAATGCACTTCCTGCTGTAATGTAAATGGAAATAATTCAAAGCTCTTAATGTTCCTAGAGAGCGCTGATGTTTTCAGCAGAGCACAATGCGCGGAGAGTTGATTGCTTCGATCATGAAATAACGTTTACGAGGTGGGAGTGAGAATTTGATGGATAGCAAGGGATTCAGTAAAGGTAGGAAGTTGAAAAGTGGAGCGATAAGGCAAATGCTCTCGTCTGCGATCAGAATCTCTCGTTCGAACATAAAAATTCAAAGGAATCAGGATTCACTTTCGGTAGCGTGCCATCGGACCACTTTCTTCCTTTCCTCGTAATACATTATTTCTCACCGATATTCAGGCCGAACTTGTTATTTCGAAACACTTTCACATTTTTCTCTGCGCATTTCTTTTTACATTCTCTGCGAGAGATGATGACTCAAAAATGATGGGTGACTAATTTGTTGCTTAAGTATACGTTCAACTTGCTCTTCCCTCGTTTACTGTAATTTTTGTGTACCACCGTGAGCCGAAATTATGCCGTTGATAGCTCGTATACCGCAAATATGCTGCTGTAAATGTTAATACACGTAAATATTTTCACACATATGACTGCGGTTAACAGAAACGAGAGAAGAATGTATTTACTGTGCCAGAGCGACGAAATTTTGAAATAAATAAAACACAATAAAACTTTGATGAAATTATTTTTTAACATAACAGTTAATAACATAACATAACAACATAACATAACAGTTAATAACAGTTTCTAATGAGAGTAGGCAGTGCTTACTAACTTCATCCGTTGTTAAAAAAATTAGCGAAATAAATTGCGTCATAAAGAAGTTAAGACCGGTAATTTAATAATTTTATAAAAATATAGCAATTCTTCCTATAGAAATTATAAATTTCTGGGTAAGTATAATGAAATTAGCACGAACATTTTATAGAAAGATGAAACAAACGGTTTAATAACGCAATATCGGGAAATTGTATGACATCGAGTCATTCATTTAATTGACTAACTTTTACGTGTCGACATATTCCTTTTAATAGAAGAGCTAACAAAGATGGCTTCGAAGAAATCGACAAATATTTTTGTTCGGGCATCAGCAATTGCTTAAATATCACTTAACCTTTCCACGAAATCTGTTTGACACCGGAAAAAAAGTTTTAAATGAGAAAGCACACACGGATGTGGAATCTCACGCAACTCTACTAAACTCACATAACTATATACTAATATAATTATTATTTTCTTCTCTTACTGGATATTAAGCGATCTTATGCCTGCAGAGTTCAAAGAACAAGTTACTTACAAATTGTAAGGACGCACAAAATACAATCTATTCGACAGACGAAGCTTGAAAGTAAATGCTGTAGGTTTATCACAAAAGCTAGCTATATTCTAAGCAAGTAAAGAAAGAAATGGTGATTAAGGACGGATTTTTTTGTTGTCTCCCACTACACCCCTTAGGCCACCCCTGGAGTCTCCAAATTTCAACCGCTGGAGGAACTTATGGCTACGAACAATCCTCCAAAATTTGGGTGCCACACTTGAACGGTGTAGAAGTAACCCACCGGAAACGGAAGTGTCACGGACGAACGTACAAAATGATTACATTAGCGGATTTAAAAAAAAAACGCTAAAAGGGGGTGTGTACCCCATTTTAAGTGGCGGGACTATTACATAAATCCGAATGCTTTGGCGAGCCGTATTAGAAGTTAGAAGGGTACCGAGGAGTTGGATAATAGTTTACTTTTGAAAGTAAAACCTAAATGTAAACAATTATATGTCGTCGATACCTTACCAAAAAGATTTTATGACCATAATTTTAATTTAAAAAATATAAATTTGCCTGTATTAAATATCGCAGATCGCTCTTTCGTCAAAGCCTCGCTGGCTGCGTAAATGCTCACGCGGGTCGTATCCGATCCACGGCCCGAAATTTGTAAGACCTTGCCGTTAATAATGCACGACTACTCTTTTAGTTGAACATAACGGATAAATTTGGAAAACAAAGAAATTACGGGACCAAGTCACGTATTGGTTTTTCGTGTTTAGAATGGAAGCTGTTACATTCCAAGGAATATCAGGAAATCATATATGAATAGCGATAAAGACCCATTCGCAAAATACCACGACAATAATTCACTCAGTCTTATACAAAGGAACGATAAAAAATATTTACCATACGATATGATTTTCCTTCAATGGAAAACTTATGGTAACACTGGGGGATAACTTAATGGAACTTTCAAACAAGTTTTCCTTCTCACGGCCATTGTGATTTTCGTACGTGATATTTTCGAATTTATCCGCGAATTAGAACATAACCCTAGCGGTACCCTTTGAAATAACTCATTAAGCAACGGGACAAGAAAATTTGGCAATAGTCGAGGATACGTAAATATCGCGAAAGACCTTGTGCCTGAATAATCTTGAAAACGCCCATCTTAGACCAAACACAAACACAAAAAAAAGCCGAGATGAAAATCAAGCAAACGTTAGCGCACAGCCTTCGGTTGGGAGTAACACAAATAGTGCCTCTGCAAACAATCTCGTCCCACCCATTATCGAATATAGACACGAAGCGATGTCCGAAATTTGGCAATCGGTCAATGGAGCGAAAAACATAAGAGGAGAAAAAAAGACGATTCATGAAACGAATTATTTTCTTTGCTTTTAACAATGGCACCGCAGCGAATTTCCTTGATGATGCCCAATGATCATTACTTAGGTATATGTCACAGCATGGGGTTTTCAATGAGGGGTATGTTCATGGTTTAAGAGGAGTACGAGAAAGTGCTGACAGTTGAATTTTTCTTGTTACTCCATCTTCCATGTATGACTGCGGATTCAAGTTGTGATCTTACGACTAAGAATGACGTTACGAACAGAGAAATATATGCCCCAAACTATTAATTGTAACGTTATAAGCATGAGTTATCCACTATAATATAAGTGCCATACAATTCATTATCACTTTAAAAGGTACGTACAAAAATGCTCAAAGGGGCACGACGGCAGAAAAAGGTTGATGAGCCCTGTGCTATAGGTAAAACTCATATACTATGCAATATAGAGTCCAGATGAGAAAAAAGTGGCAAAGTATCATTTTGAAATTTTTCAATTAATAAGCATCATATTCAATACAATTGCATCACACACTGAACTGAATGACTGGATTGTTTTGATAATAAATCCAATTTATTTCAGAGTAAACTGATTGTATTTTTATTTATTTCAACACATAGTGCAACTAAGGTAAGTATTGTTATGCAATACAGTAAATAGGCCTACATAACGAACGTAGCTATTGGGAAAAAATGTGAAGGCTTCCGTTAGTGACATAACTCACGAAAGTCGTCACCAGTTTTCCCTATATAGGTAGGGTGTCCAAATACCGAATATGCAAAACCGGGACATTTTATGTTCTGAGGAAGAAAAAGCCGGGACATATTTATTTTTATTTATTTGCGCTAAATATTTCGTAAACGCATTGTGCGTGATTTGGGTGTAATATATATCTATCTATAGATATCTATAAAGAAAAGTGTTTGTATGTATGTATGTACGTATGTATAGATGTATGTTATTTATAGCTCAGCAACTACAGCACGTAGAAAGGAAGGTGTCATTTTAATCGTAATAAAGTGTTAAGTGGTGTAGCCAGGTTTTTATACCGATTTGACTAACCTTTCTAATTTTAAAAAATATTTTCTTTTTTCATTTCCTCCATCTGAATAACGTAAGAATGAGTGAAGCTTAATTTTCATTTGAATTTTAAAATTGCTTGGAAACATGGTAAGAACTTTAGATTTGGATGGTTCTATGAAGAAAAGAACAGTTTATTTTTATTGAAGACAGAACCCGAATCCTGCTCTAATTAGCGTAAAAATACGTTTAGATTCAGAAAAATACGTGATTTTATCAGTTTTATGACAATACCAATTATAAGCTACCATGAAAACTCCCAGGGCCAGCCCGAGCTACGTGCGAGCAGGGCGGTTGCCCGGGACGCCTAATTGTTGGGGGCGCTATCCCGATCATCTGTCTATGCATTACTTGCAAGTGAATAAATATTGGACACGAATTTATATCGTGGAACAGGTTAGAATCATGATAATTCCTTTTATTTATTCATTATCAATAAGTTTTACAGAATAAATTAACCTATATTCTGTAAATATCTCAACAAACATTTACGGAGGGAGGCGCTGGAGTGCTATCTCGTCCGGGGCGCCAAAATTCCTCGGGCCGCCCCTGACAACTCCTATTGTCGCCGAAGTTGAGAGTCCAATGCATTTATAAGGGAAAAATTTAACGTAAAATCGTTTTTCAATTTCTGTGCGCGATTTTTCTTTGTTTACATGGCAACCAAATATGTATTTGTTGATTTTAATTGAAATATTACTAATAAATAGTTTTAATGATATTTTCGTGTGGCGTAGAGTTCTCCATAGCAAGCTGTTTTTAAAACTACGTAAGTAACAATAATTAGACGTAGATTTTTCATAAATTGTGATTGGATAAATCGTTCCATTGTTTCCAAAGTATTGTTGATATAAACAATTTTCTCGTAACGGAACTCATGGATGAGATAATCGAGCAAATAGTCGGAGTATAATGCTTACTCTGTTACACGTTCTCTATTTACTTTTATGTCTTTCGTTAAATTAATTAATTTCTTTTGTTTCTTTGTTCATCCATTTTCTGTTGCTTATTGTGTTCTTGCTGAACAGAATAGGAAAAATTAAAAAAACTCCAATTCACCGTAAAGGCGGTACTTACGTGTCAAGACTCGCAAGACCACTTAGAGGACGCGCTGGTTTTACTTCCAGTTTTCATTTTGAAGATATCGTCACAAAACTTCGCATAGGTATATAATTTTACCCTGCAGGTAACATAGGCAATATGGTGATAAAAATTGTGGAGGGGAGGGGGTATTTAATTCAATAATTATTTTCCCATAAGTTTACATGTAATTTTACATTTTTCAGATTGTAAGGTTTTTTTCTCTTAATTTATTCATCTAAATGCCTAAATATAGACCGACTTTCTTCGACTATGCTTTATTCGTCGGTTACAACTGTGTACTAACTTATTCTTGCGATGTTTACATGTTAATTGAGTCGAAGTTTAAGATTCACTAAATCCGTTGACATTCAACGGGCACTTCTGCTGGTAATATCATAATAATAGAAGAGAATGACTGAAACTGTGACTCCGTTTTTCAGTTTTTTTTACATACTTTACTTTAAAACAAAAGCTTAAGCTCATTATAAATTGATATACGAGTCTAAATCTAAGAGCAACATATCCTGCCGTCTATATCTTCGATGTCCAAACAAATATCACGCTAGCAGGGACGGATCCAGACAATTCCCCTCTTGAATCCACCTTTGCCGAGGAATCCACCTTTGAAAATCCCCACCCCTATCAGAATCATTCTTTCCCTTGCCATACAGACTTAATCTTCGATGTTGAAACGAGAGATTTTGCGCGGAATGAATGTAATAATATGTACCCAGTGGATGGCAATAGGGTCGCCCAAGGAAGGGGGAGGGAGAGCGATTGCCCTAGTCGCACACTTATTACTTATTTTGCGTTATGAACTGTCACACCGGAGACATTTAGTGAATAAAAATCGTAGTAATGATAAGACCCCACTAAACAAGCTCCCTATCTCTTTGTATCTGAAATAACTTTCCCTTTCGATAATTCGATTTTCGGAACCTGCTTTACATAATGGCAGCAGCTCAAAAAACAGGGACAACCTATATATATATATATATATATGTATGTGTATATATATATATATATATATATATATATATATATATATATATATATATATATATATATGTATATATATATATTTAGTTGTGTCTCTCTTGTGCCGACGAAGGGATCATCCCGAAAGCTCTAACCTCTACAAATGTGTCTCTCCAACACCCCAGCAGCTCTACTTCCGGTAAGTGTTCACTGGGTTTCCTTCAACACCTAGTTGCCCTAAATATCCTTACTTACCTTTCCTCTTCCTTAGTGTATATATATAGGCAACGTTTCGTATTATCCGAGTTCGGTGCGGGCACATCGACCTCGGATAATAGGGACTCCACTGTATTCCGTTTATAGTGGAATTGGGAAAATGCTATAACCGCTATAACCACGCACGATATTCGTGTTAGTTATAATTAAATTATCCCGATATTTTTTAGTGATGTACATCACTTCACGCTGGCGCGGAACATGATATCATTTAAAGAGGAAACGAGTGGGTGAGTTATATGGATGTGAAACGCGGGCAACGAAAAATAAAATGTGGGCAGATCGGAGGTTTATGAATTTCGGATATGGCATAGGTTGGAGAAAATTAGCAGGGCTGAGAAGAAAACATATTGAGGAAGTTTTAAACACAGTAGGAGAAGAGAGATTCCCGATTAAGGTAATAAAAGAGACAGAGGAAATGGGCAATCAAATTTTGGCCTGCTGAAAGAAGTAGAAGGGATGCTAGGTAAATTTCAGGGAGGTAAAAGGGATAATTTATTAATTAAAAGACGGAGTTGATAATGAGAGGATGTAGAAAAAAGTCTTCGACGAGAGAGATTTGGTTTGAGGAATATAAAACCTACCGAGGGTCGGATAAAATGATGATATTGCTTTTCTGAACAGACGGCAATGCAGTAGACACTCTCTAATGTAAGCATACTAGGTTCAATAAAATTGATAGCATAAGGCGGCTGACAATAATAAATGACAGCTTTTCCTAAAATAGATTTGATTTTGAAAATCCTTGTCAGATTGTAATAACCGGTTGATACAAGCGATTCCGATAAGTGGCACCAACTGTATAGCAAGAGGCTTGGGCGAATTTTCTCTAATTTTTCAGAGTTCTGGTTTTCCTCCCCCTTTAAGGAGTGGGAAATCTGCACAGGTGGAATATTGATCCTCACTAGTCCAGAGGCGTAGCTAGGCGATATGTCGCCTTTGGCAAAATTTTAGGAAACGCCTCGGTTATGTAGGAAATAAATTTTTCTTCTTTTTAATAAAGAATAATACCCTTTTTAATATAAACAAGTCAACGTTTGAGTGTTAAAATAACACTTATTTACGGAAAAATTAACTTTTCTCACTTTTTGTGAAAACGTTTGGCGCCTTTTGCAAGCAGCGTCTATGGTACATGCCTTCTTCGCCATACCCTAGTTGAGGCACTGCCATCCGTGAATACTACTATTTTGGCTACAATGCCATTTTAAAATTTTGAATTTTCCAAATTTGTAGCCAGCTGGCGGAAAATCTATAGACTATTTGGAAAATCCAATAGGTGGAAAAGCATAATTTATAAGAGCTATTTAATTTTTAAAAATTCACCATATTTCTCTTAAAAAGGAAAAAGTTGATTGTCCACAGACAGACGGATAAAGAGATAACATTAACATGTTTTTTCTTTTAAGAAAACGTTCTAACAATGCGTGGCGACGATTAAAATTGGTATTACATAATTCCTTGCCACATAATAAATGGAAGATGACAAATATACAAAAGACGCAACGCTAAGATAACCGCTCTCGAGAAAATGACTTAACCGTGCTCGTGCAGTGGAACACGCATATAAGATGGTTTCATTTCTCACGACGTAGTCAGAGAGAGAGAGAGAGAGAAAGAGGGTGTGGGCGAGTGGCTCGTAGCTTAGGGACGTGGCGAAACGATCTTGAGCCAAGAGGCTTCCCCAAAGCAAAAGGCCTACGGGCTCAGAATGCTAATACCTGGAAATGGGGACCGAAAAAGTTTCAAAATTCTTTTGGAGAGAGAAAGAAAGGAGGATGGTAGGGTAAAGAGAGGGAATAAACGATGGAGAGATGGTTGATACGCAGTGGAAAAGTGAACAGGGACGTAACTAGCTTCCAAACTGTGGAGGAGCCAGCTAAGATGATTGTAAAAATATCTGAAGGGCACACTAAAATTTGAAGAAAATATGTGTGTGTGCGCGCGCGCGCGAGCGTTAGTGTGTGTACACACACTGATACATATTTTTTAATTAAATGTTACTGCACCTGTCACACAAATGCAAGTTAATTTTTTTATTAAGAACAGAAACAAAATACTTGTTTCAAAGATAGTACTCAGTAGAGGGGCCGAGGGCTTATAAAGGGGAAGACTAGGGCCCTCCATGTCCTTCCATAGTTACGTCCCTTCACGAGTGTGATAACTTCTCGTCTCCAGGCGAAAGGTACGAAAGAAAAATTAGAAGTGCTGTGCAAGCGTAAATAAAACTTTTATAATAACTTGGGATGAACATAGTAGGTAGGCTGGTGTGGAAACTTACGATATTTCTATAAGATGGGTTTAAAAAAATATATTTTCATTTCGGTTGTCTAATTTTCTCAATAAATCATATTTTCTTATCGATAAAATTAATGCCCGCCCAGAGGAAGCTTTTGCGTTTGATTATATCTCTACTCAAAATCAACCACTACTGAATTGGTGATACAAATAATTGACATTAAATTAAATGCTTCGTATGCTTATAATAGTGATTCGTTGGAATAGCTCGAAATGTTAAGATGGTTAATGTAGGAAAAACATTTTCAAATAGAAAACAATTTTAAATATCGCTTTGTTTTTCATTTTTTTTCGAATTGTGGCTTTTCTCTCTAAATCTCGATAACTTCGAATAACTCTCTGCCTTTCAGCAGGAATGCTCAAAGTAAATAGAGTGGGGAAAAGGAGATTTCAACGGCTGCATTGCTGTTGCGGTACAATACGATTGAGTTATATTTTCACTAGAAATCCTCCGTCCAAAATATCGCACCATGAGTGTAAATGTTTCTTGAAATTGTAACGTTTCCAAAATTTTCTGAAACAAGAGTGACAGCGAAAGCGTGCAATTAAAACGTCTCGCCTGAAGTTTTCTTTAACTTCGAAAAGAAAGTTCACCGGCCTTGTTAACTAGTAAGGTGAGAATGGGTGTAAGGTAAAAGTACGGTAAATTCTGTGAATGTGAAATTTAAACTGACAATGAGATTTGAATTCAATTGAATTACATTTGAAGTGAATTAAATCAGACGAATTTGGAATCGCAGAGCTAAGAATTACTGATAAGGATAGCTTTTTTGCAGATAAAAAGCGCATTTGGTTCGCTCGTTCGTTTTGTGACTGCAGAAACAACCTATATGATCTATAAATAAATGCGTCAATCACCACAGGAATTCTTTAAATTACGCAGAGACAAGAGTCACTTAGGCTGGACAAAACAAGAGATCACGCATAATATTCGCTCTTTATTTTGTCATGTTCTGTCACGCTTAGAAATTAGGTAGTGCAACTCTTTTCATAGCTGCATTATTTATTGACTTATTCCGCAACATAGGTTTGAGTCAATTTCAGCTAACACGAGGGGATTCCGTATTAAGATGGATCTTCACATTAGCGACGCATTTACAAGTACAATGAAGTGGATGTTCCATAGGATATGGAAAGGCACCAAACAATGCAACAGTTTGACAGGAAGTGCATATCTAGGTCTTAGGTAGAAAGTTAGGTGAAGTGACTGCCTCACGTTTCTACAGTGGCGGATTCGAATCCTTCCGCCATGGGCACATTTATAATCCGTGCTATTATGCTGTGAAAATTGGCAGCCTTAAAGTACAAAACTCTACAATAAAATCAAGACGACTTTCATATTAAAATATTTTCGGAAAACCTGATCGACATGTTTCTTCCGCAGCTATTGTAGATGACGTCAGAGATGATTCAGAATCGCGAAGTCAAATTAATTATTTCCGATTTCATTAATGGTTCATGCCCCGCGTTTTCGACCGCAAGTCTAGATTCAGGAACCAACCAACCTGAACTTATAAATTAAAATATTCCAGCAGCAGAACGTATAGCTTATCAACAGGTGATCTCTCGGTTCAGCGTTAGCTTATCCGAGAGATCACCTGTTGATAAAAAAATAAATTAGGTGGAAAAAGAGAGTTGCCTTTAAAACAAACAGTTCGTAACATGCATAGAAAGTTCAAGTAAATATTACTTGCGTGTATAAAAAAAATAATCCTTATGAAGCAACGTGCTCACTTTCACTGTCAAGCTCTAATATGACCGAGAACTTTAATGAGATGGAAACTCGACATGGCACGTCGTTTGGCAGCAAAGGAATAGGCAACGATATCGATCTATTGGCTCGCGGAGGATGGAAAAGAAGAAGACGTAAGCCAAGCCCTAACCCGAATGGATAATGACGAATTCGAGACTGCATGAGAACGTGGATGAACAGAGAATTGACGAGGGGTGGCAGAGGTATGATTAATGGTATGAATTAATCAAAATGAAATGATGAATAGTGTCGCGTCACACGAATGACGACAGGATATCAGCACGCCAAATTTTTACCAATAGATTCCGATGCCTTGGAACTTATGCTGCGGGATAAAAATATTCATTACCTATTTAATGTCATATAAATTCCTCTTATTTGAATAAAGCTCTTATTTATGCATGTACTGATTCCAAATGTTTCCATTTCGTTCTATGTGGGGAATCTTAAAATGAAAAAAATACTTTTTTAGACAGAAAAATTCGAGAGAAAAGACTAATTAAGAAGGCGTTCATTAATGGTGTTTTCTCACTTTTTCGTTTTAATTTGTTTCATTAAAAGTAGTTATCATTTATATGACACTACTAAAATACACTAATAATAAATAAATAATTTCTGTAAGCATTTAATGAGCAATATATATAGTATGTATGCGCTTCTTATTCGTATTCAAATGAATAGCAAATAAAATAACAAAATAACAAATACTTAATCATATTATATTAAAAAAGAAAAGTTGGCGATGGATTTATAATTTCACCCCTAACCTACTCCGCTTCCCCGATCCTCCCTTTTAAACACGATCGGTTCAACTTGTTTGCTTAAGTGCCCTTCTCTTTCCGAATAACGTAATTTGTACATTGACAGGTAATACATCTCTATATAAAAACCAAATGATAATTCTCTCTTTTAATTACTCAGTGGATCTGAAAATGCTAAGTTATTTGTTTTTCTTCAAAAAGAATATTATGGGTCTTGACAAATTATTGGCTCATTCTGCGAATTCAGTAACTAGAAAGTGAGCTTCATTTCCATTAGGTTTGAGTCAGCAAAAGTTGATAGCGGCTGATAGCATGCGATAATCTTAAAAAATAATTCATTTATTTTTTATTATACAAGATGACACGGAAAAGTGCCGTAAACGACTCGTTTGCAAGATAAGTCGTCTGTGTGAAAAATTTTCCTCGCCACAGCTGTGACACCCCCTGCCAAAAATCCCTGTCTCTGAAAGTAGTTCCAAGGTTATAACGGCTCGATCCTTCGAACATGTCCAAAATATTAGTTTCTTTCTCTAATTTTTTCGCACATTGATTTGATGTTATGATGAAAATAAATTTAATACCATCATTACCATCACAACGTGACAATATTATCGCTGGACGGATCGAGTAGAACCCATATATAGTATATATATATATATAAAGAAAAATTACGGAATTTATCTGTCAGTAATAGGGGAAATGAGAAAAAAACGATATTCAATTTATTCGTAATACGTACGATTCAAAACACGCATTACCGAACTCACCTTACAGGTTATTTTTCAATTCCGGTAGCTTTTACATAACCACAACACGATCGAGTTTTTTACCCTAAATGTGAGCTACAACCACAAATATTCTTCGGCACCAATAAAACGATCGTTCGAATCAACGTTTACCAATGAGTACCTGAAATGCGCGCTTGGCTAACTCATCCTTTTAAACTACATAGAAGTAACCTCTATAATCACTATAATAATTATCGAATAAATATGTTTCAGGATTATTCAGCTGGCAGACAAAAATAATCTTTGGTTTCATTCCCTTGTACGACAAATCTATCAAACTGATAACCAGATGGCCCGGGTTAAACGTAAGCTAGAAAGGGCGATCGCTACGAAAGTATCAGTAAACTTCGACTCCATTTCCGGCAAAAACGGGTTACAAACCGTCTAGTTCCCGTCAATTTCGATTCTGTTTTGAATCGAATTACGCTCAGGAAGCATCACCGGTGCACTCCTCGAGGGCAGAAGCAGCTTTCTCTTTCCATCCCGGTTTCCCTTTCGTATGAAAAGGATTAAACGGATTAAACCGAGAAAGAGATAAAGGTCACCGAGATGTTATATAGTTTCGAAAGGTTTAACCTGGATTGTTAAAAAAAATAACGATTTTGTGTGTCCGAAAGCTGGAAGGAGAGAAGACGTGCATCGCTCCTGTTTCTTTTTGGTGGACCATGGGATCAAATCTTTCCACCCGATAGGTATTTTTGGTTCGAATCAAGGGAGAACTCGCTCCGATCTGAATGAGACTTTCACCGCTTCCTCGTGAGGAAGAGAATCACTAGAGAACGTCGTGGCTGAAATCATTTCTAGCGGGCGATGGTAAGAATAATGCCGGACAAAGGTGTCGAGGAAGCAAGCGTCGCAATTACGGAGAGCATCTGCAGGGGTCCCCGTTTAACGTCGTTTCACTTTAACGTCCAAAATTTGTTGAGGAACGTTTTTGCATAACGTCTGAATGGTTCATCTTGACATCCGCCCTTTTTCGTCTGCGCGACGTTTGTCCTCCGACTGGTCGCAAAACTCATATGCCGTGACGTGACGTCATTAAAACATTTAAAAGTTTGTCTAGGTAATTATTAAGAGATGTTTTAGGTTAAAAATAATGGTAAAACAAGATGAAAATGTGTCTTATAAAGTGTTTCTTTTACAATGTTTTTGTGTTTACTTCGTACGAGAAGGACGTAGACCTTAACCCTCCCTAATCCCATTTATCCATTGGGAGAAACGTCTTCGCTTAACGTCCAACTTTTCTGGAACATAACTAGAACGTTAAGCAGGGACCCCATGTAATGGAAAAAGCTTTCTTATGCTTGCCGTATTGCAAAATTAAGCTAAAGAGATTTATTTCGCAACGGTTATCGGTGTTGTTTGGAGTAGCAACTTCTTAGATGAAAATATAAATTTGGAATGATAATTCCAGTCTTTCCATCTCACGTGACCAAAACAATAAACTAATTACTGATCATATAAAATGTAGACGTGAAAGAATTTTTTTGATTTAATAACATTTATCAGGAGAAAAATATTTAATATTACCAAGCTTTTAATAAGAATTAAATTCGAATGGAACAGTGTTACATCCTTTTGATATATTTATAGATGAATGTGCGTGCGCGCCTTTTTCATGCGTGTGTTATTTTCTTTGAAGATGAAAATTAGTTCGCAATCAAACGAAAAAAATAAGTCGGTTTAGAACTAACCCATATAATAGATCGCTTTATAAAACAAAAATATTTCGCGATAAACATCGCCCATCATTTTCGATCTAGAGATTATAATCACGTCCACCCGCGAATCAGAACGCGCGACCCTTTGGGGAAATAGGTCGCTCATTTCACTTGAATAAAAAGCAATTTTCGATAGGGAGTTGGGGTGATAGCTCGTGGGAGTAACTGTCGGGGGAATGTGGACGTAACCGACATTTGGAACGTTTCCAGCGACGGATAAAGAAATCCTCCCTCTTCGCCTCATCCTTTGCACAGTACGCACGAGGAATCGGGCTTTTAAAAAATTTAATTGCCTATCTCATCCGGTAGCCTCTTCTTTCGGATGTGTTCAAAGGTATGAAGGACCGCAGCGCGAATGGAAACGACTTCCCCTATAAAAAGAACACCACGGACAGTTACGCGGTTGGATAATGACCGCCTATTGGTCGCCGCCCTCTTTCACCTCCCCCCCTTCACTCTCTTTCGGGCGGGAGAGCTCCTGGCGAAGAATAAAAAGATGCACCGTTGCAAAATTACATTGCAAAATCTTTTAGCGCGGTGAAGATAGGAAGGGAGAAGGGTTGGAGGAGTGGACGCGTGGGTGGGATGAAAGAGGGAGGAGAGAGATGGAGAGAAAGGGATGAGGAGGGGGAGAGGGGGTGAGGCGTAAAGGCGACGACGCAAGACGTTTGTTCAGGCGCCGTTCACACGTACGGTTTAGTGAGCCGTCATCCCGCTTGTAAAATGGGATTTTTTCCTCCCGAGTCAGGTGCGTTACCGGGAGAAAAAGCGGTAGCAGTGGATCAAAAGGATTTTTAAAAGCTATAGTACAATGCGACTTTCGCGGCTAACAATAAGACGTAAAGGATGGATTAAATTTTAGTATTTTTATCCTGAATGAATGGCACGTTCGATATGTTATGCAGTGAAATCTCGTAATTATAGATCCTGGAGTGCGTGGAAATCATTCGCTAGACTGAAAATTCGTCCAAAAGAATATTGCTGAACGTCAAATAAAAGGCCATATTTTGCTTTTATGAAGATTATGATGTCGTTAAAAACCAAATAGTTTTAATATCCGCCCCTCTGGAGGTAAATATAAACTTTAAATTTTATGACTTGACAAATAAAATTGCAAAATACGTTTTTGTAATTTCTGAATTGAGATGTTTCAGTCAATAAAAAAACTCTTTAAAGCAATGAGCTTAAGTCTATAATTACCTACTGATTAAGAAACATTTTTTTAGATGATATACCATCATCAAGTTCCAAAAAGATCTTAAATATAGTCTCATGTAATAAGGGACTATATAGTCTCAATTTCGCCCTTAATTAAATCGTTTGTCTGTCTGTCTGTCATTCACCTCATCAGGACCTTTGAATAGGATGTATGGATTCAAATTTCATAGGGGAATTTTAGAGTCTCAGATTGGGCCAAAAATGTTGCCACTGGCATTCGGTCAGTTTTATGACCATAGAATCTAACACATTACGAGGAAACTACTCAAGTAAATAAAATTTTCATTTTTATTGTCCATAAAAAGCCATCTTTGGCACATTTTTAGATAATACAACTTTAAGAATTAGTATGTATTCATACTTAACACTCATTGCCAACAATGAACTAATTCAGAATGCCATTTACTCTCCAAAGGCATATGCATGAGAGAGTTTATTACTGCAAGAAGTAAAGAAATCTACTTATTTATAGCTTAATGTTGTATACAGGGATTTATAAGTGCCCATAAAATTATGTTCGTGCTTTATTATACTTTGGATAATCTTTCATCAGAAATAATATAAATGCGAATGTTGCTTCGATATTCGACAGATTTTTAAAAATGGAAAACGGCATCGTCAGCACCTAAACGTCCATGCGGTAAATCACAACTATACGTCGGGGATGCGTTCCTGGAAACTGCGACGTATAACGAAACGACGTATCGCGAAACCTATCTAACCATACGCATAACGATGAATGTAGGAGTTACGTTCCTGGCGGGCATTTTATTACACATTTGTACCTCGAATAATGCAAGACAATACAGTAAATAAGATATACTATGTTAAAATAAGCAAACAAAATAAAATAAAATCAATACATATAAAAATATTCCCCTGGGACGATTCTGAAGTTGAAATTATTTCATGACACTTCGGCCCCATACGGCAGTGAAAGGACACATTCTGCGATCCCAGATGGAGTGCCAAAATGAAATTAAACACGAAAGTAAATTAAATTACATAAATAATGATGAGCATGAAATTAAAAGCAAGATTAAAGATGTTTAAAATTATAGTAACAATTTCTATATTACTATTAGAATTTCTTCACAAACGACGTGTACGTGAAGCGACGAAACTTATAACGAAACATGTTCCTTAATTCATTGGTAACGTATATGCATTAGAACGTATAACGAGGCGACGTATAATGGGGAATTACTGTACTGAATTTCGAGTTCGCTTTAATGTATTGCCTATTACAAAGTATGTCTGCCGTAGAAGGCTTAGAAATCTAATGCCATTTGAAAAAAAAATCCCATTATCCACTTTTGGTCGCATTAACAATTGAATAGACTTACTCTGTAATCGTTTGCGTTTGAAGGTTCCAAAAATCCAAATTACAAACGCAGCAAAATTCCTGGGAATGGCTGGTTTTATCCGACTCCTAATACTGAATTCGGGACAAGGATGTTTCAAGAAAAGAAAAGAGGAAAATGTTCTTTATAAAAAGAAAAAAGAATCTCGTGTTTGAAAAATCTTCCTTTTCAAAAATCTCCTTTCATCTTTGACCTAATACATAATGATTTTTCGGTCACTCAATTTTTTTGTATTAAAATTATTTCAATTCGGTGTGTTATCTCTCGTTATCAAGTGATCAAATAAATCGACAAAAAAGTTCTCATTTACTTGTCAATATATGCACTCTTGCCATTGGGAAAATTAAATAAAAATCGGATAGAGAATTTAAAAACGTTAAAAGAATAATTTCAGCGATTTTCTACATTAATATGCGTTTGTTTTCCTTCTGCGTTGATTAGGTGAACGGATAATTCACGTTTATTTAGATGGAGAGATTAACTTCTTCCGATAACCCGCTGTAACTAATTATTAAAATCCGAATTTGCCGACAAAAAATACATTTAATTCCCGGTTATAAAAGTCTTTCACATTCATTATTAAATTCCTTTGCTTCAAGCCGATGACGTATCAACGAACAAACCTTTTCTAATCACTGTGGAATTAAGCAGATCCGACAGCTTAACGATGACTGTTCATTACGCCCTCCCAGAATTAAACAACAAAGATCGCTTCTTTATCGACGTAAGTGGCATAGATTACCTCCACGCATTCGTTGATGAGAAGAGGATTTTTCGAAACTCGGTGAAGTGCTAAGAATTCTCAGAAAAGTCCGAGATTTAATTTCGACAAATGGTTAAGTAAACTCGGAAAGTTTCGGTACATTTCCCTCCTCAGAGCGCATTGTTTTGTCCTGATAAACTCGAAAGATAACGTTCTCTTCTCACGGGAGTTTTTTAAAATCACTCGAGCTCCCTCTCTCTTCTTACGCCGCTTCTCTACCTGCCCCTTTCTCCCCTTTCCCCCTCTCTCCACCCCCCCTCTCTCTCTCTTTTTCTCCCACCCACTCCAACCGACCTCGGGCTTCCCCTTCTCCCTTCCCCCCTTCCTTATCCCTAAACTCTCTCTCCTACCCTCTCTTTTCCATTTCCCTCTCTCCTCTCACTTCAATCCCTCACTCCCACGCTATCCTCTTCACTTTCACTTCACCAAACTCTCCCCTCTCTCACTTTATTTTTCTTTAGTTCGTTCTTCCATCCGAACCAACGATAGCAACGCGACTTTTTTTTCCACCTCTCGACTATGAAGCGTTCCCGTGGTTGATGTGAGGAATTGGATTGGGATGGGGAAACGGTTTGGAGAAAGAGGGAAGGAAGCGAGAGAGAGAGAGATGAGAGAGGGGAGGGAGAGGCGAAGGGGTTAAGAGGAGAGGAAGGTTGGGCTGAAAAAGGATGAGAGAAAGAGAGAAAAAGTAGGGGATTGGCTGGAGAGTTGATTAGTCGTCCTTGTTTAAGAATCGCCGCCTGCTTATTCGTCATTCACGTCGAGTATTCCACCGAGGAAGGTAAATGAAAGCAAGAGGAGACAAAAATGGAACATAAGCAAAGGAATGAGTGCAAGCTTATGGCAGAAACATAAAGCGGATTTTGGAGTCTCACATAGGAGAGCACCGTAACGTGTTGCGTAACCGCATAAATAAGAAAACTGTATCGTTTGATGAAGATAAAACTATTGTTATTATTATTTTCTTTCGTTTAGTGGGAATAAAATAAAAACGAATGATTGGAGAAGATGAGGGCTTCATATTTTCGAAAGAAAATACTCATTTCAAAACATAAGGATATTTTACAAGCCTACCTGCAGTTTCTGAGACATGAGAGAAGGCAGACTCTATGATTTAATCAAATTAGCCTTACCAAAATCGTAATGTAGGTCGGTTCTCACGGCAGATTCTCTTAAAATTTCGAAATTAGTTCGTTATAACAAACAACTAGTAGTCTTGGACTCGTGTAGAACATTTTTATTTAGTGGAGCAGGGATGATGTACAAGTATCGATTCAAACTATAACATTCAAATACATTATACTAATTTTCGTATTGAATTCGGTATATTTTTACTAAACTGGGTGATTCTGAAAAGCTCTCCCTGTAATGTGACTGTTGTTTATTGATCATTCCTTCGTATAATATTAATAAATGAATCGCTGATTTTTATTCTAAAATTTATGGATTAAGTTACGTAAATGGATGAATACATGGGGGTAGACATCGAACCAAAGCAAGTATCCGAACGATTTTCGATCTTTCAACGTTATGTCATCGATGACAGATTTCACAGCACGGAACGAACAGATTGTGGGCAGTAGAATTTTCCGAGGGGCCACAGAGGATTCGAAGACGAGTGGGATACAAGGCTACGTGGAAAATAATAGGACGGAGAAAACGAGGAAGACGATGATGAGGCTGGTGTCAACGGTGGTTTTCCTTTGAGGTCGTCAACCGCAAGACTAACCTTCGGAGTGGCTCGGCAAGGTCGGCGGAGAGATTAAAAGGGAGGGCGAGTGAGATGGAAAGAGAAATAAATATAGAGAGAGAGAGAGAGAGAGAAAGATAGTGCATGCGTGTCATGTGTGGGCAAGAAAAAGACTGAAGAGAATCCAACGGAAAGGGGAGACCGAGAGAAGTGGGAGGAAAGAGAAAGTGAGATAGAGAGAAGAACGAATAAAACTTAGGGAAGAGGAGATTGGTATCTGGAAGGAAGTATAAGAAGATGCAGGAAGACGGGGGGAGGGTATGAATGAGGAAGTGTTGGTAGGAGTTGAAGGAAAAGAAAGCCAGGTGCAAATAAAACTTTTTGGGATATTATCTTATAAGGCCCAAGACGGACGCGACTCTTTATAACTCATGGCCTACACCTTAACGAAAGCATTACTTCTTTAAATACCTAACGAACTATCATCGATATAAATATATTACCTGTTTTTATAATTAATCTTCCTATTACGCCTTCCTGGTTGTCTTCGTTCGAAAACTTTCACTGCGTACAACCAAATTTGGTAGAAGGCTACCACGTTCGGAAGCTGTTGCTACCATCTCCGGGTATCTCTCTGAAATCAACGCAGAAGAAAGACGAAGCGCTTACAGCCTATAACCTAAATGCTTGGAGCGCCCGTTGAAATCTCCGACACAGATTTTGTCGGCAGAATTTTTGCTACGCGTCAGTCGACTTTTATTCAAAAATAGTTTTTCAAATTTTTTTAAAAACGGAAAACAAATCAACTCTTTTCTTTCTAAAACGATAACTAACACGATTATAAAAATAACAAACAACATAAATGTCTAATTATTGAGAAGGGGTTGTAATTAACTTCAATTTTTGTACAATTAATGATCCATAAATTCGTATTGTACCAAATATAGTCAGAAACATCGTTAATTGAATTGTCAGATTTATGTTTATTTGGATTTTATAAAAATTACGATGGTTGAATAACCTATCACGATTATAACACTAAATGATCATTTAAATAGTTGATTCATTTTAAATAGGTATTCATTACAATTAATATAAATTGCTAGAATTACTTCATGCACAACAATCTCTTCTAAAAAGGAGAAAAGCCTAATCCTCCGAAAAACTATATTTAAAATTATTTAACTTAAAAGATGAAGGAAAATGTGTACTCTGTGTCGGAATTGTTATAATTTAAGGTTGAAGCTTTGAAATGCTCACACATCAGAAAGGCCAAGAAATGGCAACGTCTCCTCAGTAAACACATTTTTTTCTGGACGCGTATTATTAACAAATTGATGATGACTCTCTCAGGCGAAACCACGGAAATCTCTTTCATTTCGTAGTGGAATTTGTACGAAGTCATTAGATAAATTGGTTTTTGCAAGTATTGTCTTTGAGTTTTCAATTGACAACTTCATTTAGGCCCTTCTCAGAGTCAGATAGGTGATCAAGGCCATAAGCCTTTGATCCTCCCTATCCACTTAAAAGCTGAGCAACGATACCGGCTCCCGCTACTGAGCAAGTAGCCTAAGGCAATACATGATCCGACTCGAGCCCTCTATGCTCTGTTTAATATAGATCAAAGTTAATTCCGCTAGAATATTCTTTAGAATATATTCCCCACAAAAAAAAACCATTCAAGTGCTTTATGAGTTGAAAGATACGGTTAGACTGACGGGTAGACACTATCTCTTATACGTGTGCCACATTCCCGCATAATGTTTCAAAATATGTAAATTTCCTTCATTTTAAAGGAAAGGGTACCGTGAAATATCAACAAAATTAAAATAATCTGGAAAAAATATTTGTTCAGGGAATAAATAAAAAATATATGGTTTCAAGATTGTTTAATCTGGGAGGACGCGCGTCTGGGTAAAACATAGCCAAGCAGAAAAGATGAGCGGTTATATTTTGACTCATAAGCATTATTTGAGCCTAACTCCCAATACCTTCCACTTGAACTCTCCCTGTTAGTTATAGAGAGTTCTGTTACTCTTACGATCACTTACTTATGGGTATTGAGACTGAAAGCAGAGAGCGGGCATTTTTCACACGCGCATCCATGCGGAACAAAATTAATGCAGGGTACTTTTTGGGCTTCTTTATTATGTGGGAGTGCTGAAATCAGCTCTTTTTAACACTAAAGACTTATGGGTCACCGATGAAAGTGGAATTGATGTATTTATAGCCGCTACGTCACGAAAAATCTTTTTTTCTCTACTCCGTTATATAGCATAAAATATTTCTTGTCGCATGTGCGAAAATAGAAACGCGTTAGTTATGTATAAGGCTAACAACCAAAGTGCAGAATCTGTTTATAGACGAAAATTTCTTAAGAGTACGTATTTCCCTTGAGCTCACGAAAGAACATTTGGTTTCTCGCGCAAAAATAGGTACATTAACAATTGATCTGCGAAGTCGACTGAAAAGACTAGTCGGTTTTATGGAGAGAAGATGTGAAGAAACACGTGAAAAAAGATGTGCAGATTGCCCAAAAAAAAGAAAGACAGGAACTTCTTGTCTGAAATGTAACAAACTGATATCCAAACAAAACGTTTCACCAGTTTGTAACAGCTGCTTCAAAAAAAGTGTCAGAATATATACTAGTTTATTTTGAATCAAAAGTGAATGTTATTAATAAATGGTTAGAAAAATTAATTTAATTTTAATTTATTTGACGCAATGTACAAAGCTCTTCAGATTTTGGTTAGAAAATACCTAACGTGCTTCCTTACGTTACAAAGTACGACGCGCGTCCTCTAGGGTTAAGGATTATTCTGCACAGGAAGTCAATTATGTGGCACAGGTATCCATTCTCGGCCGTAAAATGATTGTGTATAATTAAATATGACCGCATCTGCTTTTTTACCCACTCAATGTATAATTTAAAATCTCCATGTTCACCTTGGACTAATTAAAACAGTTAAAAGGTGAAGAATGCCTCAATAACTTTGTGAGATGGACTTAATGGTTTATCTCACGACGTCGGTTACCCTTTTCTTTATTTTGAAGTTGCCGACCAAAACAATTGAACAGTCATTTCTTTTAAATGAGATATCATTTAGTAGCATAGCTAAGAATAAATATCCGATCCCTCAAAACACCAATCGTCGTTTCCATGGCAAAACTTCATATCATAATATTATAAAAAATGGCTGACACTTGTTTTTGTACCCGAAAAAAGTGACAAGCTGAAAAATAAAAAATAACGATTTCTTAATGGTCAATATAATAAGTGGTTTTGCTACAAGGTGTAGAATATTCATAATAGAATATTAGAATAGAATATAGAATAGAATATTCATAATTTCATAATTGTATAAAGTGACATCGAAACTTCAAAATGTCCATTATTGTCTCATTAGAGGTTTTGCCACGGAAGCGACGTAATTCATAATATTTCTGTCCATTTCTTCCGCTTAAAAATTTAAGCGGTTTCTTTTGAAAAGAGAAAGGAAAAATCAGCACTCGTTAAGAATAAATTTCTCTCATCGCTTATTAATTAACACTGACAATGAAACCACGTTAAAAATTTGGTTATACGGGTAATTCTCCACAAACGGTGAATGGCTCGAAATGATCCAGTATTTCTCAATCGTTTCGGCTGAAAGAAATATCGGCCATCTTAAATGGACATCGGGAGCGTAGCTTCGAGGTGTACTTTCTGCGATGATAGTTGATCACGTAGCGATCGATATCTTTGCGGGAATCCCATCATTTGGAGAGTGGCCAAACGGTACTTCAATCAGCTATGACTCCCTTTTCGTTCTCCGCCATTACGAGGCAGGAAAATTTCGCCATAAGACGGTCTTACGATATAAATGGAATCAAATAAGGCTGTGGGAGATATGATCGATTACTCCTCACATTGTCTTTAAATAGGGCGTGAAGCATAAAAATTGCGCCGCGAGTTTATTTTCAACGGTGTGTTTCGTAACAACCGCGCACTGTCCATACGGTTATCGATAACAGCTGCTGAATTATTTTCACGCTGTAATTTCTCAGCTTTAGAGAAATAAACGCAAGAACTCGATGTTCACATAGGTGCAAACGACCGTATTGATTAGAAACAAATTTTAATGGATATGAAGCCATTTTATGTTGGAAGGAATTTTTTAAAAAATGTGATAACTTTTTTCCATGGCGATTAATGCAGTAAATGCAGGGACGGTTTCATCTATAGCGGTTTATGTCGTAAGAAAACAACTTTTGTGTTAATAACACATATCATTGAATAGAAATTCTTAATCAACTACATAATTTTTGCAATAAAAATGAATTAACAGAAAAACAAGAATAAGCAATGAAGTAAATGTAAAATACAAAGCAGGTCAACGTGAGTCATGTATAGACGGCTATTGTGAGAACTGAAGAAATTCAAGGGTAATTTTTACTCAAAAAGCCACAATTGAGTATGCTAATGCTGAAAGAAAGGAATTACAGCAGTTAGCACTTTTCGTGTTGGCTTTGCAAATCGAACGTCCTGTATCTGTCGATGAACCAAGATTTTTTGGCATGCGACAAAACGTATGTCACGTCGAGCAGATTTTTTTTTCCCCCCCACCGTTCGTCCTGGAAGTCTTCCAGATCCCCTTTGGGCACTAAGGGCTTTGTCCCCGTTCTGTACATGTAGAATAGACATCGAGTAGAGCGAATGTTTTGGTTTTAGGAATACACGCGGAGAAGATTTAAATCGAATTAAGGAGTTGGGGAAAAAAGATTTGGGAGAAAAGGGATCAAGGGGTCTTATTTGCCAAATTGGCAGAAACATTCCTTTGAGAGTATTCCTTTCGAGGCGAATGGATATGGAAATAACTGGATCGGCTGCGAGAAATAATCAGGCTATGAAAAAAAAACCTCTCCATTCATAAAATATTCTTACAGACGCCATCCAGTTAAGCCAATCGACAATACTGACCTACTTGCGCATGAAAATGAATGAAAAAATAACATTTGCTTCAAATATTAGTCTAAGCTAATATTTCGATGATAAAATAATCTATATGTAGTATATATTTGTTTTGAAAGCCTAATTTCCGTTGAAAGAGTGGAAAATACTTTTCAGGTTCAATTACTTAACGTTAATTGCTAAAATTAATTGTCATACTATATATAGCTAGTCTAATTGAACAATAAAATTGTTTATTTAATAAAACATTTTTTACTGTGAATCGTGAAATTTTAGTTTTGGAGGATTCGATTCGAATTTTTTTTGTTGAGATTTTAATATGCATTTTCGATAAAATACGTATAAAGTTAGTTTAATTAAAAATCAACCCGGTGATTACACAGTTCATCCAGCGGTTTCATATAAAGTGAGATCAATATTTTACATTAACACTAAAGAGTGTTGGAAATAAATTTCAATGGAAGAATAAATTCATAAAAATATTTTTTTTAAATTCTGATCTTTGTAATGTTTTTAAGCTGATATGCGATCTATACTCAAAAATCAACATTTTTTCCACCTCACGTGTTCCAACCTTCAAACGAACACACTTTCAAATTGTGTGAAATCACGATCTTAGATATCCGCCCTGTTTTTAATTACAACTCAGCCCTTTCGGAAAAGAATTTTCAAAACGTCTTTGGACGACGCGAAGGTGAACATGATCGCTTTTGAGGGTCAAGGGGAAAACTCAGAAAGCTATCGTTTATACCCTAACAGAAAGGGATTCATCCATCTCACCGGCTTTTCTTCCTGCTCATCCGCGCCGTGAAAACGTTTCGATTTTCGGTAACCGATTCCATTTGTCATTCTCACAAACCTTCTAGCCTTCGGCCTAAACCTCAGCATCCAGACATCGCGTGGCCAATACTAATTGTAAGGGTCAAATATCTCCTCTCTTTCTCTCTCTTTTCTCAGACAAACACCCACTCTCTCCTCCGACCCAGGGGATAACTAAGGAAAGAGAAATTTCTCCGTGACACATCACCCATCATGGTTAGCGCAGCAGTGACTCGATCAACACCTTTCTATCCATAGCTTCGAAACCCCTTCCGACGACATTATTCTGCGTGTGTGTCAAGTAGTGCTTTTCAAAGAGGCCTGTGATCATGAATGTCACTAAATATATCCCAAGTATCGAGATCAAATGAATGATTTTCGAATGGAAATCACTATGAAATTAATTACACGAATATATCGATTTCGCGTCGTTTTCCCGTGCTATATGATTCAAGTAAGTTTGTCGATTAAAATTTTTTATTATTCGAGTGTTCTTTTTTTGTCTTTCTACTGTAATAATAATTTCTGAAAGTCTTGGGCCAGTTTCAATCGAATTTGGCAACGCGGTTACTATTTTGGAGTCTAATCCAACGCTGTGCATTTTCAATCGTACGGAGGAGAAAAATACTATCCGTCCACTTTTAAAATGCTTTGAAATAAATACTTCAAATTTAACTTACTTCATCAATTTGTACGGCAGTCAGTCAATACATTGGCTTTATCAGAAAGAGAAGCTAATATGTGAACGTTCTACAGATACGACCGTTAAATATGATTGTTTCTACTTAAAAAAAATACTTTAAACATTTGTAAGGAACAACTTCGAGTAAAATTAGTTAAATTACATATAAAATTTACCAGAATATTTACCAAAGGTCGGATACAAAAGTGTTTTTGATCGGTATGTATATTTTCGAATGCATTTTCTTTAACATAAATCTATAAATTAGTAATGCGGTGAGTGTGTTTATATTATAATCCCCATGAAAATATTCTCACATCACAACTGCTGCAATAGTATAATCATTAAATCGCTACGGTAAAAGTTTTAATCTCTTGCTTGGAAAATCCTTACGAAGAAGTTATATTAGGAATACAATATATTATCATTATATAAACAAATCCTTCAACAATAGTTATAGATGAAAATACCTTTGAAAAATCAAAACATAAAATTTTAAACTTGAAGTTATTATACATTAAAAAAATAGAGCTTATTTCTATTTGCCATGGTATTACAGACTACGTCTCTCTCACCTGAATTTGCCCGTTACAAATATTGGACAATATAGGAAAATTAAATTTATTCAGACAAGACATAAGTCACGCAGTGGTTCTCGAATACAAAGAAACAGGCAAGAAAAATCGCATCCGCTACTTTATCAAACAAATTCTCGAATTCGTTCCCGCTGGGAGAGCTTTCTTTCAGAGTAAAAATATTACTTTCATTTTCTTATTGGGGCACGTCATCGGGCCGTCGATCAGCGAGTGTAAAAAAAAGCAACAAAATGAGAGAATAAGAGAGAGAGATATGGGAAGCAAACAGGCCGATCTCTTCAAGCATCTCACGACTTTAAACCTTTCTTAAGCCAACTCCACGCCACGAATCCGCCTCTTTATTTATCACTTCTACCTTTCACCTTACAACCCCCCAATTTCGAACCCCGCTCCCTCAAACCCGTACCATTAAAAATCCTCTCCACCAAAATTCCTCACCCCAGAACAAAGCACGCTATTACCCGCCCTGCACCCTTAATCTTCAAGGCAAATAAACCAGGACGGTACCTTCGTCACCAACTTGGCTCCCGTTTCGGGAGGACCGGGGGTCGAAGCCCTATGAATGTTTTGGGGACAAGGAGGGAGTAAGAGAGTGCGCGACGGATGTGGGAGGGAAGGAAAAAGAGGAGGAGAGGAGTAAGTCGACCCACATTTTAATTTGGCAGCGCTTGGATCGCGCTTTCGTCTGGGACTCTCGGCCAAAACAGAGCGATCGATGTGTTGACCTTCGGGGAGGGGGGAAAGGGGGAGGCGAGGTCTCCATTGGGTCGACGAACCCCTCTTCATCTTCATTCAGATTTTGGGCTAATGAGGTTCATCTTTCTTTTAAAAAAAAGACAAGCTATGGGTAGACGAAACTTATGGCATTGGAGGAAGATTATGAAAGATTTGTTTTGCCTATAAAGTCTTATTATTGTTAATTTTAATTGAAATAAACTACGCCGGAAAAGCAAAAGAATGAGAAATCGTTAAGAAAGAAAGAAAATAATGATACGGCAACTGATGAGGAAGATGAAAGCGGATTGGATCAGCCACTTCCTAAGAAGAAACTTCAGGATTAAAGATGAAGTACTTTTCGGAGGGGAAAATGCTGTTTAACATATAATAGCGGAAATATTACTAATGATATGAATATAGCAATAGAGAGAGACACAATATATATATATATACCTACCTTCAAGTGATATTACAGAAGTGAGAAGAAAATACAGTTATATAAAAAGACTAAATATTAGATTTACAATATCGCTGCATACAAACGTTGCAATCGACATGTAAACCCTACTACAGCATATCATTTTTCAAAATAAAGTAAATTACCTGTGTAGTAATTTCTGAGACATGTGCAGGGTTAAAAATAAGCTCCAATATAAAATGTACCCTCAATAGATTTCACGAAAGAAAACAACCATATAGTGCTGTAACATCCAAACATTATTGGATGGATGCATGGAAATTTATTATTTAAAAAATGAATGACACAAGTTTTAAATTATTGCAAAGGACGAGCGAGGTTTTGTGTTGAGCTACTGTTAACAAATTTAAACCGCGTTAGAATCAGCACGGAAGAGAAAGAGAATTTTTTACGAGAACAGAACTGAAAACGAAAGCGATTACGCGTTGTAAGAGGCGTAAGTGAAAGCCGCGAGGTAAAAGGCAGCCAGTAAGTCTTTTATCTTACACGGGAGCATCTTCTGAGCAATAAGGAAGCGCCACCGGACAGATGTACACTTATTACCTGCATTTCTTAAAAAGAATCTCGAGCAACGGTACCGAAAAATTGGCGTAATCGAGATCATGAACGTTCGATTACGAAACTTTCTCTTATTTGAGAGATGATCCAATCTTTTAAATTTTTGCATTTATATCTTCATGCGTGGAATTCTACTTCACTTTCTCTTTGTGAGAACTAATCTAAATGTTACTTCTGATTGGGCTCTGCATTACTAAAGGAAGATAAATAGTTGTCAACTTGGCTTCATGCATTGACCTCTCTGATTAAACTATCTTTGTAGGAAAAAAGAGTTCCCTTAGAAATAATTAAAGCCTGTTGCTACATAGGGACTATTAGACGTTTATAGATCGAAGAATCGAAGGCTCGAAACTTATGCTCCAATTATACAATTTCTAAAAGACTAAGAAACCGTTATAATAAAAAAAATTCATTAAAGTGGCTATGAGTTTTGAAGGTGCATTTATAACTAGAAATTATAATTATAAATCACAAGAATTTTAATATTTCTTTGATAATAAATAATGAATAAACAAAAAATCACATTTTTTGCCATTTAAATGAGCTTCCTAAGAAAGAATATATAGTACAGGAACCCGTAATACTCATGCATTTAGCAAGTAAAATGAAAAAAATCTGATGTGGCCAACACATGACTTTCTCCATATTTGGGGTATAGATATTTAAATTATTATGAATATCATTACGAGGCACAATTATTACATTATCTATAACCTTCGTATAGAATTGTATATACAATAATATTGTTTTAACGGAGAAATATCGAAAAACCGAATCGGGTTTCGAATAAACCTCGACTTCCGGTTAACCGTTATTGTCCAAAAACTAATCAGTTCTTTGTGCTCACCCCAAAGTGTTATATATGAAATTTGGTATCGATATAGCAAGTACTTTTTGAGTTAGAGTGCCCACAATCACATACACACGCGCGCGCACACACACACACAGACATCATTCCGAAAATAGTCTAAACGTGTTCTAGGTACCTCAAAACGTGTATTTCCGTTGAAATCTCGAAGTCGATTTTTTTCGTGATCACAATACTTTCCCATTACTACGTATGGAGAAAGCAAAAAAGAAGTTGCCTAGAAGCTCGAAATTCACATTCTCCAATTTCTTTCAGCCCAAGCTTCTCTTTCGAACGAAAGAATTTCTTTTTTGGCGATTCTACGCCCGAAGAGAAAAGGTCTGAAAAATTCCACAAATTTTCTCCAAGTGCAGTCGATCCTTAAAAACGCAAAAATATCCCAAACACGAAGACCTCATCACTTCACGCCACGGACTCAAGTAAAGAGAACGAAGGTGCATTCGAAATTCGGCATTTCGTCCCCTATCCCTCTCTCTCCATTCATTCCATATTCACGATCTCCCTGAATGTGTAAGCACGAACGGAGAAAACGGCGCAAAGGAATTCTTCGAAAAGGTTTCGTCGCAAGGGAGCTCGAGGTTCGCCTGGCTACGGATCGCATTGGGAGAACCGCCAAAGGAACTTCCTTTGGCAAAAAACTCTTTAGCCGTTTATTTGAAAGCAAACACCTCTCTCGATGAATGCGCCCGCGAAGAAAGGGGATAAGCTATACAACAGGGGTGCCCAAACTTTTTTGTATCATGGGCTACTTTCATCCTGGTAAGTGTCTTGCGGGATAATTATTTTTTTCAATACATAAAAAGGGATTTTAAGAATGAATCAGACTACAAATTTACCGCAAAATGCATTTATTATAAATTATATGTCAAACAACATTATACAACTGATTCATTTAGTTAAACTTAATCTTGATTTGCGCGATTATGGGCACGCTTACACTGCATATCTTCAGCTAGTGAACGGTAATTGGGCATGTAACTAGAAACAGAGAGAAGTAAACAGTCTTCGAGATGTTCATTAGTGAGAGCATTTCTGGATTTTGATTTAATTAAGTTCATATTAGAAAATAGAACTCCTTACTCAGGCATATAATCGTAATGCCTTGATGGATGCGTGGGCGACGCAGACCCTCCTAAAGGGCGACCGGTCACCCATGGGAGACGTAATGGGAACCCCTGAGTTATAAGAACAGAAACTACCGAAAAAACAAGTACGGCACTGGGGAAAGCTGCGAAAATTTGGCAGAATGGAGAAACGTGAACGAGTTTCATCCGCGTGACATCAGGAAGGAGTGGAATAATGACGTGGATGGATGCACTTATTTTAGATAAGATTTTGCGTGGAAGATATTTTAAATAATAATTTATATGAATATTTTTTTCTAAAACTGTTAGAATTCCACAGCGACACAAATAAATTTAAATCACTGAGCGCACGTTTAAAAAAATTAACAACGCCTTTTACTGTATCTTCGGCATTTATAATTTCAAAGGGATGTATTTTGAATGATCCGTATAGGTATATTCAAGTATGGAAAATTAAAATGAGGACGAAAAGTCTCTTCGGTAACAAAACTTTTTCTAAGACATCTTGCACTCAAGGATATAGTTTTAGTTAACCAGGTAAATAAGTAATTCAAAAGAGAATTATCGAGCTCGCCTTATGGATGTAAGAAATCAAGAACGAGAATTTAAAAAGTATTTGTCTCAGGTATCTACAATATATAACCTTCTTGTGACTACTGGAGATACCGGAGACAATTACTTTTAAAGTGCTCTTTCTTGAAGTAAAAAGTGAAAACCTTTTAAATAAGAAATCTTATAAATATGTTTATCGAGCTTCATTAAGATCAGCAATTGATGGCAGGCGCCTCTATGTATCACCTTCATCCAGTGAATGTCAGTCTCTGAATCAGAAGAGAGTATTTTTAGAAACTGAAATTTCACTTTCACAACAGAAGCTAAAAAGATGCAGGTGAATCATTCCTCTTAGCATCTGAATATAACGGTATTAGTCTGGAGTTGTTATAGAGATCGATTTGAGTTGCAAAATGTTTTTTTTTGCTGGTTTATGTGGCTTTATATTCGATCAGAAGTGATTCAAGTACTTCCTCGAATAATAATTTAGAACGCAGCTCATGGAAATGATTCGTTCTAGCAAATATATCTCTCCTTTCTGGTAGAATTTCAGTTATATTTCCATGGAGAAATAAAGGCTGATATTACGTACAGCAAAATAAATAGTAACAATTTTTTAAAAGCTGTATTTCATTTCAATATATCGTAAGAGGTACAACGTTGACGCGACTGCAGCAGAAAATTCCGAGATATACCCATATCAGATCTTTTTAACGATACAAATAGTTATGGGATATAAATTGATAAAACGCACAATGCAAAAGATGCTAAATATGCACGCTAAGGAAATTCTATTCCCTGCTTTCTCGGTAGCTATGATTTCTAATTTTCGTGAATTTCGAACCTCTTTCCTTTTTTTTGCAACCGCGTACTGCACTTGAGCGTCAAATTTCCGCAGACAGCGAAGTAACGGCGCTCGCGTCGCACATTTTTGAAGAGGTCGCTAATTTGGCTCGCGAGGTCTCGCGCGGAAGTTCATAATAAAACGCAAGAAATTAGACAGCGAGAAAGTTTCGGAATCCTTGCTTTCTATATTTTTCTATCTCTCTCTCGAGAACGCGGGTTTTCCCATCCGATTCGTCAGATTCTATCAGATAAAATTTCATTGAAAACATAATTAATGGTAGCTCGACAGCACCATATGTCTGCTATTTCCTGAAGAGTATGCGGGAACACGTGCTACTTAGTGATTTCCTTAAAGTTTACACATAACTATCAAAGCTTCTAATAAATAAAATATAATTGGTGAATCTTGAGTACGCGCATTTCATTTTTAGGCTTTTCAGCTTATTGTTAGTCGTATGAAACGTTTCATATATGTTTCGAAAATCAAGAAAATAAGACGGAAAAATTTATATAAAGCACGCAACTCATTATAAACAATTTAAAATACCGACACTCGTTTAAAAATTTCATTAAATCCTAATATTCGATACAAAGCTGGATAATTGCGGAAGTGTGAGTTTTTGAAAATTATTTCGAATCTAAAACCCTTCAGAAATAGATTTCCGTAGGCATCGTGTTTGTTTATACGCTTCTATGTAGGCGATTGGCTAGATTGTTGTTCTGAAAAACATTACTTACAATAAATTTGCAAGAAATCTGTAGGTGATAAAAGATCTAAAACATGTTGATAAATACATAGGTACTCGATATGATGAAAAATGAAGATAGTTCGTCTATGTGCAGAAGGCATATCCTGGAATATAGAAGTTGCCAGAAATCAGGATAATTATTCAACCTGGGAATCGAATTCTGTTTCCAAGTTTTCAATAATACGAAAATACCAACCACATCAATTTCTGTAAAAGAAGAGTGCGATTAATTCAGACCCTTGAAGAGGTAATATACATTTCACCCAGCTTTTCCTGCCTTTATCAGATACTATGCAGTGGTAAAAGACATTAACAAATTGAAACAATTGAAAATTGAATAAATGAACTGCAATTAACTCCTCATTTCCTTTAGTATTGCGACATGATTTACAGAGCAATAATTCAAAAATACGACCGCCTGATCGATAGTTTTATGAAAGTATCCGAATCTATGTTCTGTTGGACTCTTTTAACACGGTTTGCCTAAATACCAACATTAAAAAAATTCAAGGTGACGGTAAAAATTAAATGCAACAAACCATAATTATTAATCAATAAAAAAGCATCAAATATGACGTTGCAATTTTTATTCGAAAACTAATGCGTAATGTTCGTAAAGCGTTTTGCAGAAGACGTTCGTGGCGCCTAGTTCCTTCTAAACAATAGTTATAATTGGAAGAACTGTTTTTCTTGCATAAGTGCGGAGCATCGCTAATTGCAATCTCACACACTAAGCAACTGTACTTGGACTACAAAGCAAGCGGAAAACAAAACTGTGAAAATGAATTGTGAAAAGGTTGGCTAAAAAAATGAAGCCCATCGATTTTTGCGGCATGCAGCGTATACGCAGTAAATATTGCGAACACGAAAAAATATGACTAAGTGACTTTGAAGAATTTGCACGTTTCAGCCGACCCTCAGTGCGAAAAATTGGTTTTTGCAATTCATTCTGTTTGAAATCTGTACACAACTTTAATAGCTAAACGGTTCCACAGAAACTGAATAAATCTTGCATTTCTGTTGCTTATCACCCAAAATATAAATCTTGTTTAAATAAAACATATTTACATTTACATTAATACCCTGCATGCCGCCAGAAGCGTTTGGCAGGAGGTGTCACAGCACCGAATGAACTCTAACTAATGCTTCTGTTGGCCTGTCTGTAGTATTTCTCGGTTCTAGCTATTGTTTCGACATCTTTTCTCGTACGCTCTGATCTAATGTTACGTTCACTAACACCGATGGGTACAAATATGCCGCGTACGTCTTCAACGAATTCGGAGCTTTTAAACTTTTAAAATAGTTTCCTTTTGTACTCAATTCTTCTACTCTTCAACGTCTGCCATTTCAGGTCCCTCAAAATCTCTGATACACTCGCATCATACCGATATTCTCCCTTTACAAATCTAGCCGCTCTACGCTGAAACATTTCGAGCTCCGCAGTTAGGCTCTCCTCGACAGGGTCCCAGACGGCGCTACAGTTTTCCACGACGGGTCGTATTAGGGAAAAGTATGTGATTTCCTTCACATTCGAGGGGCATCCCCTTGAACCCTGTTTTCCGATGCTATGACGGTTTTGATATGCACCCTACTAGACAAATTGCTACTGAGTGTGGCTCCTAGGTATTTGTAGATATTGACGTATAATCCAGATATTTCTTACGGGTAACGGATGAAGTTCATGAAACGCGTGAAATTCATTGCGGCGCATTTCTCTATATTCAGGTCGAATTGCCAATCTTTACAGACATCGCAATAGCCTGAAGGTCCCTCTGCAAAGTCTCCTGGTTGTATATTGTGTTGATTTTACCATACACAAGTGTGTCATCCGCGAAGAGTCTGACTTTACACTTTAGATTATCCGCTAAATCATTTATATATATCAAGAATAATAGCGGTCCGATTACACTTCCCTGAGGCACGCCGGAAGTCACTTTGACGACGTCTGATGCAACTCCATCGAGAACTACTCTCTGGGTTCTATCTGAAAGGAACGAAGCGATCCAATTTACAATTTTCTCGTTAATTGAATAAGCCTTTAATTTTTGCACTATTTTCGCGTTGGAAACGGTGTCGAAGGCTTTCCTAAAGTCTATCGCGCAACAAATAGAGCTTGTCACACTAAACAATACATGAGCTCTATGATTTAAAAAATTAACCATATTGCGTCTAATGACAATATAATTCACCTAGTTTTACGCCCAGATAACGCAAATAATTCATATAGCAAGTGAAAGTATTGTATAGAATCTATAACAGGGGTCCACGGGAGCATTTTATGCGGCCCGCGATGCCATTATGAAAGAGAATCTTGAAATGTTACATTGGTAATTTCATATATATATTTGTTAAAAATATGGGATGAAAACTTTTCTAGTGACGTTAAAACGCTAAAATATTATTATTCTTGAATTGTCACAAATAAGGTCGTTCCCATAATCTCAAGTAATTTCCAAGTGAACCCTGAAGCATTTGAATCTGCTTCATAAATGGTTTGCCCACTATATCAGCGGTCCCCAACGCATAGTTCGCGGAGTTATTACAAGTAGCTCGCGGAACCTCTCTAACAAAAACCAACCAATCTCTAAACATGTTACCAAAATATTAAATTCTATAGTAATTTTTGGACCCTGGTTGAAAATAATAACTATCCTTTATTAACCCGCCAGCGTCGTCATGCGAACTGGGTACGTCGCGGAGGTCACTAGCTTTCTCTATTTTTTTGACACAGTAAATTTTCTTAAATATGGATAACCTTTATATATTTTGAAAGATGAACCTTTGGCCTACCCATTTATCGTCATTCTACGATCTTTTTGTCTTTTTTATTACACTTAATGTGCATCAAAATTTTGTGATTGATTTTCCGCGAATTGGGGAATCGCGTCTTCTAAAAATCTTCTATCCAATGCTGAGAGGAACCGCATCTCGACACGAATGCTACTACAAAGTGAAACAAGATCTAGATTACCCATCTGCTTACAAAATTCGCTTTCAATTTGGTTTTTCTTATGAGTCAGAGATTGACAGGTATAAGACGAGGAGAGCCGAACAACGAAAACCATTGCTCGGCTCTCTTCGGGCCATGTCCTTGTTTCAGCATTTCTTGAGACCATTATAGTATGAAATGGAGAGGAAGAAACGTCTCTTCTTGAGTCCAAGTTCTGTTTACAAAAATAAATCACTGATGATGCATAGTACGCGAAAGTTTCGGAGCGAGCGCTTGCGTCATGCCCTTACACTCGGGTCTTCACAGGAGAAATATTCTCGTGTCGCTCTCAAGAAGTTAGTCTGAAGTGAATGCTAGTAAAAAAAATCAGTATAGATTATTCATTGAAGTTATATTTTCTTGTTTTAAATTTTCTAATTTTCTTATTACGCGTACATTCTGATACATACAACAGCATAGCTCCGTTTCTACTGAACGAAATAGGGCAAATTTCGCCATGTAAATTCTATAATGACTATGAATGACTACTGTATAACTCAAAACTTCATAAGCTTTATGAAATGTCTTTTAAAAATATATAAAACGTAAAATTTATTTCAAATTTTTAGTCAAGACATGAAAAAGTTGACCTGCGAGAAACTTTTTTTCTATTTGGTTTAGATAGGTACATCCAGCGAATGAAATTTAATAAAAGCTGAAATATTATTTTGAAAAAGACTGCGTATCAATGACTTTTATAGTTTTCGTAATACTGAATGATATATGAAAGCACGGGTGCGCGTTAACTGGTCGGCAATCGGAGTGATTTACGTATTTCTCTTCTCTCCTGTAAGATAATGTAAAAGAAATTGTTTATAAATTTTATAATCTACTAAAATATTCAAATTTTTTTATACAAATCCAATAAAAATGAAAAAAGTTACGAATTTTCAGTTTTCAGGAATCGAAATCGCGCATTTTCGCAAATTAAAAAAAATCTCTTATGACCTCAAGCACGGGATTTAAGTAAACGTCCTGCGCGCTTGAATGGTTAAAGAAAACTTTTCAGATTAATTCGTGTTTTGGGTCTACCTATTGGTGTGATTGTGGTTTCTTACGTTAAAGATATTAAAATCGAAATGTGATCAAAATTGACCGATACTCGTCTCAATGATTGCATGAGACTTTTTATATCCTCCTATGTCCCGGAATATGAAAAATTACCAGATATTATGCATTGTCAAATATATCATTGAAGTTTTGCTGTATACTAGCTTAAAGTTGTATTATTTAAACTTTTATTAAAATTTTTTTATAATGAATTTTCAATGGTGATTTTTATTTTAATAGCCTACTTATTTTTACAGGCATGTGTAGGATATTGAGAAAAAATTTATTTTAAAGGTACTTTCCTGTTAAAGGGAATACCTCCAGGACCCTTCGCAGGACCTGGTACTTACGTATTATCCCCATGCCATACTTACATACAGCATTAACAGAAACTGATTGGCCTGTCTCGACATTTACAAACCCAATCTCCGGACAACGTGGAGGGTTTCTTTGGTTCCGGGCGAGGCGAAGGGCGCGGTAGCGCCCGGAGACGGCTACCCATTACAACAAAGCGATCCGAAGGCTCGTCAATATATCCTTTCAATGTTATATCCTCTTGACTGTTGTGCCGCAAATTGAGAGGATATATCGACGAGCCTTCGGCTCGCTTTGTAATGGGTAGTCGTCTCCGGGCGCTACCGCGCCCTTCGCCGCGCCCGGAACCAAAGAAACCCTCCACCTTGTCCGGAGATTGGGTTTGTAAATGTCGAGACCGGCCAACCAGTTTCTGTTAATGTTGTTTTTAAAATAAAATATCGTAAATCCAACAATACGTAAATATATCCTTTCAATGTTATATCCTCTCAAACAATCATAACAATACATGTTCATTTTTTAAGTATTCCCGTTAACAGGAAAGTACCATTTTAAAAATAATAGTATAAAAAATACGTAGAATTTTCTCCAAGAAGGACCAATGAGTTTAATCAATAAAATCCAAGGAATTTGGCTCAACTTTGTGGTAAGTGATAAAGGTAACACAGTTAATCATTTCCTCTGAAATATGACTTTAATCAAGATCCGGTTCTAAAAATTGAGAGGGGAGAGGGGGGGGGGGAGCTCGCCAAATGTTTTGAAATTCAAATTTAGCTCGCCTTGCATCTCCGGTTGGGGACCTCTGGTCTGTATCATAGATCAGGATTCCCCAAATTACAGCCAGCGCAATTATTTCAGCCTTAAGAGATGTATATTCTCTATATTCACACATTTTTCAATGCATCAAATTTTAAATCTAAACGATATTTTTTGAGTACGTGATCGCAATATGATTTTAATAGGGAGTATGTCATATTTAAAATAAAAAAATAATTCTCAAAACCAACTCTTTGAAAGCCCGATCAGCCATTTGAGATGATGTATATGATGGTATACAAAATCCGCATGTGGCCCTTTTAGTAAAAATATCTGGAAAGAATGCGCAACATACGACGTACGTTGCACCGATATTTACTCATTTAGCAACTGAGCCATAGTCGTGCGTCTAAAGGAAAGTAACCACTTCGGAGCAATAACATGGTTTCATAACCTACTGAAAACAGAAAAACCGAGGGCTGTTATATTTCTTCGCACCCGGAAGGATTAGATTTTGATTTACGCCGTGCGAAAAGGCAGGAAGACGTCGGCGCTCCCATTCTGCCTCCCAATGCCATTGTTGGATACGCCATTGTCACCAAGACAGCAAATAGAGCAATGCTCCCACGCTCTCCCAGCTCCGCTTCTAATTACGCCATCAAAGAAGCTTTGACCGAAATGCATTTCCCAGAAAAAGGGGGCCTTTCAGTTTGACTCTTACGTCAAGCGGTTTGCCGCACGAAATTTAATTCGGTTCTTAGCCGGAAGCAAGGAGGAAAGGAAGTTTGTTTTCTGAAATGACTTCCTCTTGAACGGATTTCAATGTATCATAATTCTTTCGTAATTTACACAATTACGGAGACAAAATAGCATCCTAGCACTAATCGACGGGAAAACACCAAAACACATCATCAACATTTTGTTACTAAGTAGTGTAACACCGGCACAACACTCGTTAATTCAAAATGGAATTAATCCGATGATAGGCTTTCCATTAAATAACGAATAAAAAGATGCCGTACCATCTTTTGTCAACGTAATCCGTTATACAGAGTGTTAACGAAATATCTTCTTGATTTTTAAAATTAATCATAACTAACAAAGGTATAGTGTAAAGGAAGAGATACTAATAAAGAACAAGTTAAGGAAAAACTGCAATAGCAGATTCCAAAAGTACTTTTTTTCAGGATGTTCACGTAAATTGTCGGAATCTTCGATCTCCTATCCCTCATTATTTAAAACTTACAACAATTCAGCAGTATGACCTTTGTTCCTTTTTGAAAGTAAATTGAAAGTAGTAACGTTTTTTATTATTGTACCAACATAAAAAAAAAGGAAACATAATCATAGTAACGGACCCGTATAGATTGCTCATAAGATTTTTTCCCAATCCTGCTAAAATCAAACGGACAGCCCAAAAATTAATAGTTTTAATGTCTCCTAACAGCCGAAACTATCCTGAAATTTTTAGCTTCCCAGATCTTCTCGTAGCTTCAAATTTTATTCACGGACGGATGGAAAAAGTAAAGACATTAGCAATTAAAACAACGCTAAAAACTGAAAAAGTTTCTTTAAAAGCTATTGGAGCTCAATATGTGCGCTCTGTTTGTGACCAGGGCATCGAACCGGAACCGGACCGAAAACCCGAACCGAAAAAACCGATATTTTTGGCCGGAGTGGAACCGAACCCGAACCGAAAAAACTAAATGTGTTGAAACCGAACCGATATTTATTTCGCTCCTTTATTTCGGTTCGCATAAGAAGTGTAAGCGGAAGGCGGAATTTTCCCACCGCTCAGTAACCTTCCATGTTCAAATAGTCATCGCCTCCCTCGCGCTACCATACCCTGTCGCCAAGGGGTCCAAACCCCGACAAAGTTGGGAATATCCAAACTCGGCCAGCGATCAGGATGCTTGGAGAAGGCTCAAAAGGGGTATGCTACGCCCCCCCCCCCCCCCCCCCCCGCACTGTTTTACAGACACGCTACTGTCCTTTTTTCCATTCTTCTAGTCGCTTGTACTTCGACTAGTGCAACAGTTCGTTCGAGTGCAGCATAGTTAAAATGGAGTTAGTTCTTAGCGAACGAGGCCGTGAGCTAATCATTTATGAGTTACCCGTTTTGATTTGCGAACAGACGGCAAGACAAAGTTGGCGATGTATCAGTAAGAATATCTGTTCAGCTACGATCTACATCAATGAAGAAAAGACGACGGTATTAACAGAAGCAGGTGTACATAATCATGATGTTCCAAAGAACTTATCTAGGAGCGTTGTGAGGAACTCGGTGAAGAGAAAAGCAGTGAGTGATATATCGGAACGGCCAATCAAGTTAATTAGGAACGAAATTACAGCTAGAGCCAGCCATGGAGGTAAGTTAAGTCATATCGATTTCAGTTTAATAAGAAAATCGATTCATAGAATTCGTAGTGCAGTGCTGCTCGAAATGCCAAAATCCCAGAGTGACGTTCATGATCTTATTAATTCGATTCATATAAAAACCAATAAACAAGAAGACTTCGTTTTGTGTAATGAAGATACGTTGAACATCATAATTTTTTCGTGCGAAACAAATCTGAAATATTTATGCGAATCTAAAGAGATTTTCGTTGACGGAAAATTTACCTATTGTAAAACTTTTTTAAGCTCTTCACAGTTCAGATAATGAAGAATGGATTTTGCATTCCATAGGTTTATAGTGTATTAGGGAATAAATCCACAGACACCTATGCAAACTTATTCCGTTTAATTAGAAAGAAATGTGAAGAAAAGGCCATGCATTTCTCTCCAGAAAAGATTGTTGCGGATTTTGAAATATCTCTACATTTGGCAGCGCAGTCAATATGGCCGTCAGTTCGTATAAGTGGGTGTCGATTCCACTTAGGACAGTCTTGGTCCCGTAAAATACAGCAATTGAATTTGAGAGAAGCCTACAAGTCCAACACAAGAATCACAGTTGTTAAGAAACGTGTTAGGGCTTTCATTGATGGACCCGCATGAAGTTGGAGACTGCTTTGTGGAGGATTTTGTCAATAAAACCAAACAGTGAAAAAATTGTTGCATTTTGTGATTATCTCACTGACAATTACATTGCCGAGGACCCAAAATTTCCTCCAATTATATGGACTTCAAATGACATATCTAAACGAGCAACTAATTATTGCGAATCCTTTCATTCTAAATTTAATGGAAGTTTTCATAGTGCACATCCTTCAGTGTACCAATTTATAGATGTTTTAAATTATTTTCAAATAGATAGCTAGTCCAAGTTCATTAGCATTAAGAAAAATGGGACTAAAAGTGGGAAAAATAATAGTTTAGTTGAAAAAATATTACAGCAATGTAAAAGTTACGTTATATCAAGATTCGATTTCGTTAAAAGTGTCTCACTTCTATAAAAAAATAATATGCTGGGGTGAATTAATATGATATGGTATATGGACAATATTATGATTTAGTATATTACTCACAAAGAAATAATGTTTTCTGCTAGTTTACGGTTATTGAATGACAAGGAGAAGAATATTCCGCAACTTTTAAACACACCAGCGCGCTTTGTGCTGTCAGTCATAAGTCTGAATGAAAGTGTGACGGGAAGGTGCAGGATATGGAGGGACGCAGGTACTTAGGCATGGCCGAATTTGCATGGCGTTTTCATGTACCCTTATAACCGCTGGCCGAGTTTGGATACAAATAGTGGGGTTGACCCAACCGTTGGCCGAATTTGGATGCAGCCGCGAAGGTATGAGCCCACCACCCCAGATCGGGATATTGCTCATTTAGGAATATTGTAATCTCGTTGTGAAGAAATAGACAGCTATCAATAACACACATAAAATTCTCGACTTTTTCCTTGCAAGTATACCTTGCTTTTCATTGTATCTTTGCCAGTTTTTTCATAGTAAACGTTTAAAATCGGGAAGATCATTTGTAATCACCGTGTATTAATTTTGAAGTGTAGCTCGTGCGCTTCACCGATGTGAAATTGATAGATGCGAAATAGAAGAGAATATAAAACTTGGCAGGTTAAACGTCAAAACATCAAGAAAACCTGAAAAGCTTGAAATTTGGAATAGTTACTGAGCAATTATTTAAAAAATATTTTTGTTAAAAAGTTAATACTCATTTAAATCGCGAATGCTTTGCACAATAATTTGACATTAGTAATAGGATGCGCATAAATATTTAATTATTCATAACGATAAATATCAATTTTGTTTACTTACTGTTTTTTCAATGTGAGAAGAGATTCAAAGTATTTTTAACTGCGATAAATATTCCAAGTGCTTAAAAATTATTCACAAAGGTAATTGCTGATAGTTGTTCTCGAAGATGCTGTTACCGAGAGCAACCTGTAAGTACTATTACATATAATCATTTCATTATTCTGTATGGAGAAAATCAGGTCACGGCTACATCAGAATAATTTACAGGCGCGAGCTTCCAATATCTATAAAACTTCGTTCTGTGGACCCCATGTAGTTGTATTGCATTAAATATGCAGACGGAGATAGGCAGCATATTTACTGACATTTTCGCCATTACTCCGTGGTATTCTTCCTATGAAGGTGACTTTCTTAAATACATGGGATGTGACTTATATTCCACGAGAGATCACCACGCATGTTTACCTCTATATATTTAACGGACTCACCTTCGGTGATATCTTACCGATCGATTACGTGTATCAACATTACCAGAATGAAATTAATTTACCCTTTAGAGACCACGGATAGAAAATAAACGACAATTAAATTTACTTATGCAGTTAAAATCTTTTTTCTGTTATCTACCGAAAAAAATTAAAATTGATAACTGATGATATACCATTTCGCAAAAAAGATTTTAGTTTTCTATGGGGCAAAAAGTAGGCTAATAGAGAGACGATAGGTTTTACTGCTATTTTCTACTCCGAAGCGGAAAACTTAGTTTTTAACTGGGAAGACATACTTAAGGAAGGAATAACTTTCACATTTTTAATGAACTACGAGAGGGAAAGGATGCAATTCTTTTGTTTTACATCAACTTGACGAGAGTAACTAACGTTTCATAACTTAGATGATTTTTAACATACCCTTAATATTGACTTATTAATAAATACGTTGCGTCAAACTAAGAGCCACCACACATCGGCCGAAGAAATAATGTCAGGCTCTTTTATTTAGACACGCAAACGAATTTTCCTCCATGTTCCCGAAAATAATTCATCCACGAATCTAAAACGTTATTATTCACACATTATATAAGCAGTTTTAATAGGTTTTACACATAAAGTATGTATTTTTAACTTATTAATCAGACGGGTATTACCAGTATCTCACTTATTAAATCTCACGTCAGGCACGCGGGAGATATTATTTCAATTGTATTCCTCTATCACATCGTGCGACTCCACCTGATCCGACTTGCCCAAAAGTAGCCCGATGTCTAGAGGACGCCTTTAGAGACTAAAAAAACAGGATGACGAGTGGAGAAGGATGGGAAATGAAAAAAAAATCGAACGAGTCGAAGATTGGATGCGGTTGAGGGGCAGAAGGTGAGAGGTTGAGGGGAGAGGAGGACGGGCGCTACTTTCTCCATCGGAGGCGAGATTGAGGAAATAATGGGAGGGAATCTATGGAGAGAAAGGAGGCTGGGGGAGAGGTCGTTTCAGTTGGTCCTTGAGCCAGCTCCGAGTTCGTCCCCTAGAGCGAGTTTTCAGATGTGGCGCAATCATTTTTTTTAGACCTCTGGAATGACAGACACACTCGATGGGAAACAAAAGAAGAGCGACCGAGGGCAGGTGGAGATGTCGCATGCCGCGAATGAGGAGTGATTTTACGCATTAGCGTACGTATGTTGAACGGTTGGTGTAAGGGAGAGAGCTACGAAGTAGTGGCAGTATCACCAAATGAGGAGAGAACGCAAGTGTCCATGATTTAGATGCGGGGATAAGTCTCGTGTGAAGCTGTAGCGGAAATTTTGATTACAGGATAATTGTAAAATGACGGTAATTCTCGTTAAATATTAGTTATAGTCGTGCGTTTGTTTGTGTGAAATTCAACTGTGAAAGTCTTACTGAATGCTGTTCCTCATGACTGCCGAAAATGCACCTTAGTTTAAATCTTACTTTCATAAAGAAAATGGCGGAAGATTATTTCATTCGGTATTACAAATTATTATTAAATTGTAGCATTAAAGTGGTAATAACTTTTACGCTCTTGTTATAGTACATAATTTTTATAAGTTGAATTTCAATCGAGAGTACAGAACATTTTTATTTTTGTCATTCATTAAAATGTAAAATCGACCTTCTTTACAAAAATTATCGAGAGCATAAGCATTTCCGTCAACCCGGAAATTCATGAAAGGCGTTTTCCGATTCCTGTCATTTATGTCTAAATACAGAAGTTCCTACGGAAACGCCAGTTTGTCTATCATCCAAAATGATGCGAGTTGAAATTAATCGATCAAAACCGTGCACTTCTTGTAAACAAAAAATAACATTCTCTTGCAAATATAAAAACTTCGCTATAGTTTTATCTCGTTCCTCTCAGCTCAATTATTTTGACGGTTCCGTGGAGTCAAAAGAGTATAAAAATGTAGAGTGCTCTCCGTAAAGATAGATAAAATTAACGCGTTTTTTATTTTTTTATTTAAAATCAATGTGGAAATGTATCCTCAACATTTCATCTTTTAAACCTTCGTAAATATTTTTTTTAAAAATTTAAATGGGCTCCTATTCGACCAATTATATTTTTAAAAACTAAAATTTAAAGAAAAGCAAATGGCAGAAGTACATAAATCTAGACTCCAAGTGGTGTTTCGCTGCTTTGTGGTGTTCGATCGTTTAAAGTATATCGTTTAATCTCCTAAACTCCATCGCACGAAACGCGACAATTTGTGATACACTAACACTTTCTTAATTTGTTTTTAATTGGAGTCGACACAACTCTAAGCTTAGCTTTGTAAGTTGAGCGAGCTATGAATGCTGATAACTCTAGCTCTGTCCACTAAGCTTCAGCTTGTAAGTTGAACTGTTTTTCTAACGAAGTAGAAGTTTTCTTAGCTTCCCCATTCACTCCTATTCCAAGCGTTTCTTCTACGCCTTTGCCAGTCCTTGGTATCGTGCCTTCAGAATGTTTACTGTGTTTCCCAGTCATGTGCAGTAAAGACCGTTTCGACCAAGCGAATATTCATCCAAATCTAATGTTTCTTTAAGAAAATATACCACTCAATGCAAGGTGCGTCTTCTTCACTCAGAAGTTTGTGCGGAACTGGCTAGGAGTGCGTAGCGGCGGTGAAAAATAGCCCTAGCTTAAACAGCTTAGATTGCTTAGCACACATCGATGTCTAACAGGCCTAAAACAAATGCCAAATACTAAGTGCCTCGTTCTGTTTGATTTTGAATTTCCGATACAAAGGAGCATTCGTTTTACCACTTCGGTTAATCCAGTTGCTTAACTTCAAGTGCTCGGTGCATTTAAAAGAATTGATGGAATATCTCGAAAATAACTCGACACATTCTAAAGTAATATATCCGCGGAAAACGCACGTTTCGAAAGCAGCATTCCTTGGAGAGCGTCTGAGATGAAAATAATTGCTCAAAGGGACGATGGCGGATCACATCGAACGCACAAACAGGTCGTTTGAAGAATCATGCGAACAGAAGCTCCCGCGATACAAGGCAAACAAAAGAGCGGTGGAAGTGAAAGTGTTCCTTGGATGTTCCGAGGTATAGACTGACCGTCTGCAGGTCATCTACATTTCTCAATGCGATAAGTGCCTGCCGCAGATTATAACCACCGCTAATTGACGTTTCTACGTTACGAAATGCTCGCACAATACTTTTCGTCCTCCAAAGGTGTGTGCGAGTGCGTGCATACGCGCGATCACGCACCGCAAGAAAGCCGGCCAATTCTCATCTCCTTCAGGAGTGGGTGACATTTCACCTCTCACGTCGTCCTCAAAACATCTCTCCTGTTGCGGAAGGAGAGAATGCAAGCTGATGCTAATCGAAAGCAAGCTGTCGAATGTTTGCGAATTTCAGGAGCTGGGTTTTATTTGCCAGCGGTCTCGGACTCAAACTGCTCGGGAGATAAAGAGGTAATTTTGAAACACGTCAAAATAATGGGCTAGAATATTTTGTTGAAACTTAGAGAAACAAGCAATACTATTATTATCATAAAAACTTTATACGCCTTGTCATTATCTACTATTTTATTATATGCATACGACCATCCTCTGGTATCACGTCGAAACGATGCTCGTAAGCATACAATAAAATAATTGAAAATTACACAGTGTATAAAGTTATATCTTATAATAGAAATGTTCCACAAAGTTACGTCTAAAAATTTAAATCAAACATACTCATATGTTCTATTTTTACTACTTTTATATTGTAGTAGATTTATTTTTGTATGTTTGTATGTATCCATATAGGACGAATAGCTGCAGCTAAATAAATATATTATATTATTAGGCTACTTTATACAGATAACATTTGCTATTTTCGCCTTCATAAATACAAAAAATTAATGTTCATAATTACACCGTCTGAGATACATCTACATGCAGCAGGGGGTGCAGCTCGCCAGACTTCCTAAAAAAGTCTTAAATTCACTCTTAAATATTCTGTTGTGATTCATAATACATCTAGGAAAAAAGATCGTCAATTCCGCTCCGTTCTACTGTCTTTCTCACGTATTTTATCAGGGTGATCGTTTTTTGTCTTACATTTATAATTATTCCGTTAACTCCCTCAGTTAATTTTTCTTATCTATATTTCTCTAGAAGTTTAAAACTAGTTTTCAGTCGACGCTCCTCGACCGACACTCATCTCCTCAGTAATTAAGTATCGCTACGCATATAATCGTAAATTTAATTCACGAATCTATATACATACGTGGTATCTATAGATTGGTTCGTGCATTTCGATTTAAATTCCGGACGATAAAGGACGATAATTGAAACAATTAAAAAGTTCAAATAATGTTCAACGCCATTTTCGCGGCAGCAAAAATGGTTTATCAAAACCAACTAACAATAAGTGTAACAGACACACCAGTCGTATGAACTCAGAGTGGTGTGCCTTCACTAACACGACATAGTTTAGTCATCCTTCGTCGTGGAGTGTTGTACAGGGCACGCATTTTGCAGGCTTTGTTTTGTGCTTCCATCTTAGGTCTATTATTTAAACTATTTGCATCTCGTTATGTTTGGTGTGATGGAAGATCGTCACCTTTACATTGGTGATGTTTTCGACATAAAAGATGATGTTTATAACGTTTTTCTTTTGTTTTTTATTGATCACATTTTTGAGGGGTTTATCTGGATTAACCTAGACATGGAGTCCATTAGAAAATCTTATTTAACGGAAGAATCTATTGAAAGTTTATTAATTCACTGCTTAAGTGATTGTGAAGGTAGTGAGCTAGAATCCGATGATGATCAAATGCAACGGAAGATTTAGCTGCTCGTGAGATTATTGATGAGAATGACAGTGTTAATGAAGAACTCAATGTGAAAATGGTATTCTCTGCATTGTTATAGATGAAACTGTATTTACATGAGATGATATATTACGTTATTTAGGTAATAGAGAACAATTTACTGGTGATTTTGGACCTCAAAATGAGGTTGAAAAGTTTTCAAAACTTTTTTCACCGAAGAACTAGTAGAATTGACTGTGTGCGAAACAATTGTTTCGCAGAACAGCATATACACTCAAAAAGTGTACCATTTCCCTCGCGATCTAGAGTAGGAGACTTGAAACCGGTCACTACATAATATGTTCCATATTAAGGTATAAATACACTATGCGAACGTTCGCAATCGTTCGTTCGCATAGTGTATTTGTACCTTTACGGAATGTATATAGTTTTAGACATTTTTAGGGGAATGCTTAGGGGAATGGTACAAAAACTTACTCTCAGATCAGATATTTGTAAAAATTCTTTTTTTGGCGACTCCAATTTTCCAGATAAGCCTCAAAATAAGAGTGCGGTGTTTTGACGTATCCTAGAAACTATCAGCATCACGAGAAATATTTTCATCGAGAAATCCGATCGGCATTTCCACGCACCAAATCGCGTTATAGAGAATTCGGCTCGTATAAATCGAATTGTTCCCTATTTTGTCGATCGCGTATAACGAGGACCTACTGCAATCGTCAGGTGGTATACGTTTGACTGAAATACGCCTCAACGTAGGAGCTGGGTAACCATTTTGCATGGAGAATCCATTTCGTAATATTTAGGTTCGCTCTTGAGGTAAATGATTCGACGGGTGAGGATGGGAGAGGCGAAGGGGCTGGGGAGAGAGTGAAAGTTAAGGAGCATGAAGACGAAGGGAAAGGAGAGAGGGGGAAGGGAAAGGAGAGAGGGGGAAGGGAACCGGAGGAGAGAAAGGGAATGGGAAATACCGCCATGGGTCATTTGAGAGAGTTATGTCTGAAGATGCACTGAACTTGATGGGTGAAGGATGGTGAAAGGCTCATCGAAAGAATTTCTTCTGGAATAATATAAAAGATGTGAACTTATCGACCGGAGATCGCCCTATTCCACTCACGAAAGGTGTTACGGAACAGCGCCACAGTGTTTACTATTGAAAAAACATCGGTTTTCGGCCTTAGAATTCCGAAATAAATACACAAAGACCAGAAAAACTGAAGTAGTTTAAAAAATTCACAATTAATACCAGTCCAAAACTAGGAGCCACTTACAAAATCCATGGTCCAAGGCAGATTTCAGTGCGATCGATTTAGAATCAAGGTTGTTTATATATGCTACATCGCATATACACAAGATATGAGCCGTGAAAATATTAGTAGTTCTACTAAATTGCTAAAGGTGACGGCAATTTATTTAGTAACAAAATTTAATACCAATAATGCGGAAAATCAGCTGCATCGCATTTACACAAGACATGAGCCGTGAATATATTAGTAATTCTACTGAATTGCTAAAGGTGACGGAAATTTATTTATTAACACAATTTAATACCAATAATGCGGAAAATCAGCGAAACATAAATTGCACCAACTTTATCGTGCCCGCACGCTTCTTGGCCTTACGATAATAATGTAATTACTTAACATTAATACGCATGTACACACACAAAAAAGCACGAGATTTTATTAGATTCTGTTAAATCATACAATTCCTGGAATCGTACTCAGACGACAGACTACAGGCATTCGGATTCGCAAAGACCACTTTTTCGGTACGAGAGGTTCCTAAAACTTGCATATTAAAAAAATCTCTAAGGGGAGTTTTTCATTATCACAATATTTCTCTTTATAAATCGTACATTAAAAAGTACAAGGAAATCATTATAATATGCAAAAAGGCCTTACAAGTTGTGAAACCGGAATATTTAATGAGTTACCAAACGCTTTTTGCGGCAGTAGTCAACAATTACCGCAACTCGCATCTCTTTGTTACAGTTACATAATACATACACAATTCCCGCGGCCAAGCTAAGCTTCTTAATAAAATAAGCAAGATTGCGTAATATGTTAGCCGATGGCTCACCTTTTCAATATCGCAATATGGTAATTTGGAATGAAAATTTTAGACTGTTATTCCACCTACTTTTCACCCTCACGCTTATTTCGAAAAAAAAACATCGCTCTTAATATTCAGTTGCATCTGCATTGAGTGATCTAAAATTTGGATAAGTCTATAAGGTGCCGATCTTAACATATCGCTGTTTTTGTTTATTTTCGGAATTAAGACGCTTAAAAAAATTATTGGTATTCCAACTTTCATTTTTTATGCTTGCTTTTTTTTAATTTTTGGTTAATTTTATCTTTCTTCCTATCCATTGGTTTGGTTAGTTTTCTGCTTATTCTCAAATTGTTAGTTTTGTTTTATTTTCCATTAATTCTTATCACGTAATTTTATTCTCACTTATTTTCCCCTAATCATTAGTTTTCCTTATTTACGTTTACCCCCATTCATATCCGCTCTCCTCCATTCCAGTCGCTTATATAAACTTTCACAAGATGAGACGAAACGTTCTAATTAGATTAGGTTAGAAATCGTTGAATCATCGATGATGTGGAACGAGCGCATAAGGTGTGCGCATAGACTGCTTCCTTGAGGAACAATTGAGCAACGTATAGAGTATTACCGTGCAACATCCCAAGTATACCAAGGTGTTTTACAAATGGCCCACAAGATGCTTTCTTTATGCATGCGAAAAAAGAGAAACAAGAAATTAGGAAGAAAGCAACCAACTAGTGTTAATATGAGCGAGAGAAAGTGAAATTTTAACGGCAAGTTTAAAAAAATTAAGGTCAATAATGTGCAAAATTTAAGAAACATTAACTTTTTGTTAAATTCCCCTTGCTTCTGTACAAACTCGTTCCAGCGATTCAGAAGCCTCCTAATAATCCAAGCGAATAACTTTGTCGTGGCTACAATTTAATGCAAATATATTTTGTTCAATTGTTTTATGTAATTATCGCAAAAGCAGTCCAAGCGCGCAGCTGATTCACTCGTTTGCAATTAGCGGTCATTAGACGACTTTTGAAAAATCTAACTAGAACATCACGTCTCATATTATGAAATTTTCTGTAAGCGAGAGTAATGGGAGTAAATTAAGTAAGAAAAGGTAAAAATGATATAAGAGTTTGAAAATTATAAGATTAACAAAAGTAGCTGAAAATAAAAGTACACACAAACTAAGGCAAATAAGAAGAAAACGATAAGGAGAAAATATTGGGAATAAAATGATAAAGCAATTGAGAATATATGGAAAGTTAACCATAACGACGGATAGTAAAAGATAAACAAAAAGTGTAGATAAAACGAAAAAAGCAAGCTTAAATAAATGGAATAAGAAACGACAAGCAAATATAAAAAATAATTAAGTTCCGAAAATGAGTAAAATCCAACATTAAGTTTGAGGTACTTACACCTTATTACCATATACAAATATTAGATCAATCTATGCAGATTCAATTGGCGTGGGTTGTAACTTTTGAACATGAATGAGGACGAGAGCCACAATGGTGGATTGTGCAATAAGAAGTTTATTTTTTTTACAGAAAGTAAACGGATTTTATTCGAAAATAAGCGTGAGTTCAAAGATTATGTAAAAGCATTGAATTTTTATCCATAATTATGCTAATGCGAAAGTCACAAGAGAGCGCACCATATATGTAATATGATTAAGTAAATTTGGTTAAGACGCATGAGATATGTATGTTTGCATTTATCTGTTAGAAGAATGTGTATCATAAACATGAGCGTTTTGCTAAGCATTGCATCACCGTCGCAAAAAAAATCTTCGCTAACTGATTTAATAATCCGATTTCACAACTTGCAAATCCTTCATTCATTGTGCATTAATATCTCTGCCGCTCTGGTTAGTAAGAACGTCGCTGGAATGACTTTATATAAAATAAAATACTTTAAAGATTTTCGCAATATTGATCTAAAATTTAATTAATAAAATTTAGTTAATTTTTTGTTTTCTCCCTCGTACATCCGCACTTGCCGGCTGCCTTGCTTTCTTCAGACTTACAATTAGTGGTTTGACAATGCAATTCCATTTTAACAGATTTGTTGCGCATGAAGATGCTTGCGTATAAAAATTGGATAAGCTATTTTCATACAAGTAATAGTTCGATGTAATAAAGATACAATGGAGAGGACATTTTATAATTTACTCTCATTATATAAAACTTTTGTTTCAATCGACACATCGCACAGCTGTGGTTGGAAAATACGATTGTCAAAAATTTCAATGCGATGCTTAAAGCTTGTCTGTTCTTGTCAAATTGCATACCCTAATCAGTAATATTTTTGTCTTTATAACACTCATATTATGGATAAATATTGCCGTCACAACTAGTATATTATAATCACGCCACTAACTAAATGTTATATCTTTACCCACCGTAATTTTGTTATATATGTACTTCATGAAACAGTTAACGATAATTTGAAATCGAAGGAAAAGGAAACTAATCCTTCACGGTAAGTGTTAGTGAGCACAATTCCCAATATGTGCCATAATGACCTCATGGTCGAAATATCTTCGCAACGATTTTCTCCCGAAAAAAAGTCGAATTTATCAAAGCAGTTTCGTTTAACGCGCAGATTCTACCTCGCTTGATTTTTGCAACCACGCGTCTATTTGCAAAATAAAAGAACGATTTCGGTTTGAATCACTCGCGTCCCACTTTTGCGACGGTATCATTTCTGTAGGGAAGATATCGTGTCATAGTTTCTCCGTTAATATTAAGGGATTGGACGAATCGCTTGTACGTATGAGGAAGTATTCGAATAAACGAGAAAATCAGCTATATCAGCTTGGTAAATTTCCAGGAAAAAATACTCTCTCCCGAGGAAAAATTTTGAGGGAGGCAGATCGGAAGAGGATTCTTCCCTTAATCAGGGCAATTATGACTCACAGAGAGACGAGCGTGATTTATGGAAGAGTAATTAAAGCGAGATCCGAAGCGATAAACCAACTCCGGTATGATACCAAGCATATCGCTCGCTTTAGACGTTAGGGCAACATCTTTTGGAAATGCAGAAACTGTGTAGTGGCGCACACACGGGAGGGGGATCCACCGAGTCCGGATCCCCCCCCCCCTGGAAAATTGTGAATTTTCTCAACTGTGGAAACAGATAGTTACCTTAAATTTGGGTTCATGGGCGCCGTCAGAAAGGACTGCAATACGCGACATTGATATAACTTGCATACAACTTTTGTGCTTGTCAAATATTTCGGATCCCCTCCCCCCTTTTGAGAGAATTATGTGTGCGCTACTGAAACTGTGAATATATAAATGAAGTGCATAAAAAACATATCATGTCAAGTTCAATAGGATGGATTTGAATCCTACTAGGTTTTATTTCCTAAATAAATTCAACCGTTCATAAACATGGTAGGAGCAAAATTCTATTGTTGCACTTCAATTTAACGTAAGAAATTTTAAGAGGATAATTACTTGGAACTAAATTCGGGGTATAAACTCTCGATTTATAGAAATGACTATAGAAGCATGTGTCAAATATGGTTTCATTTTCTCTTGTGTCTATAAAAAGGTTGAATAAACATTTTAAAGCTACAGGACTATTTCGATATGATGCCAACAAAACAATTAAAAGCCATATTAAGAAGTTATCACGGCAGAGATCTATGCTTTTGCGTTATCTTTTAAAGCTTCATTTTCCCTCGTATTCTTCTAACATTTATTGGCAATTCTTTCAGTTACGCTTAGCATTTGATTTATCAGCTAGCTAATACTACCACATGGAAGCAAACTGTAGATTAAAATTCTGATTTAATCGCTGTTTGCGGAATGATTCCATTCCTCTAAGGGTCCGCTATGGGATTTTTTTTATTTGTTTATTGATAGTATTTTATGATATTATTATTTAAATGATAATCTTCTCTCGTTTCACATCCTTTAGCTGATTTCTGCAGAATAGCTACCGTGGACTACGAAAGACCTAGAATTGCGCTAATAATCACATGCTCCTCAATTCAAGAAATGTGATAGTAAAACATTTAACGAATCCCCTTTTTATTCATCAAAAATCCCTTTCTGAAATATATCGATTAGATAAAACTTTTTTTTTATGGAATGTAAAGTTACGAATTTTGTAATTTTTGGGAGAATACACCTGAATATAAAGAGAGAAAGCGAAAAATTCTACATTTTTTGGGCGAAAGTCACTTTTTCCGACTTTTTAACATCTCAAGCACCAATTGACACACTCCTAATAGTATCTATAGATCCAAGCGAAAAAAACATCATTTTTTTACTTTTCTCGAGACAACAGGGGCCAAAGAATCTAAACACATCATTCGCAAGCTTGTATACAGTCGATCGAGATGCTGATATAAGCTGAAATATAAATAAAACACGCACATTTCATAATTTCACTTCGAAGAAGACCTAATAATGATTCTCAGATTTCTTCTTTGTTTGAACACTCCACCGCTCTTACTACGCAGTTAAATCTGCTATTTTGAGAGTGCTGCACAATTTAAAGTGCTATTTAACGGCCAACGTTAGATAATACGGTTCTCATGAGAGATTACACGTATAGGTATTTCGACTTGTAAACATTAATTGGATCGTGGTGTAAAAAAGTTTTGGAACCACTTGGCGATATTTTTAACTCGTTTCGATTCTTCCCAATATATCATTCGGTGTGTTAAAATCAGTTTAATGTCGCATCGAAGAGATCTCCTTAGATATTGCAATGTGGTATAGGCGGCCTAACAGGTCCTAAAGCCGTATTTTAACTTTCGGAATGAAGTTATACTAAAAGAATGTCCGAGAAAATCTGAAGTGAGATTTTCGGTCCCAAAACTCTCGTGTGGAAGTGCACAACCGGTTGTTGGAATCGAAAACGTCAAGGTTTGGAAAGTTTTACATCCTCCGATGGAGGGCGGCGTGCGTACAAGACACGAGCGAGCTGGAGACGTTAAAGGATTGGAGAATGGAGGCTATATGTTAACACCGAGGGTTCCTATATTATAAAGGAAAATATACTATGGAAAAGAAACAGATTAGAGAAATATTGTTCGAGATATTAGACGTGTATTTTCTGGTGGTCGTATTACTCTATATACGTATCTCGTTTTCTAGTATTCATTTAACAAAGCAATTTATTAACATTTTATTTAGTTTTAGGTGTAAGCCGAAAGTTTCTCTGAGGATAGAGGTCCGCCCTCTTAATTTCTACTATTTGTGAATTTACTGTAAAAAACTACAACTGTGGGTTACTGATAAATGTATAAATTGTTGACAAATTGGCCGATGGCAAAACCTCAGCAAACAATGGTGAAATATGAGGTGCAATTTTCCAAATATCAAATTGAGAATCAAATTATTTATTTGATAATATATAATTCCAAGTAATCAGCAAGTTTAGAAGAGATGAAAGATGGCGAAGCAGGTCTAGATGCAGCAAGTTAACTGCCATTATTTCAACACTCGAATGAATGACTCTTAAACCAAAAAAGCCAAACCTTTACCTCATATTAATATTAAATGGCGAAAATGATCATCGTGTCATGAGATGAATTAGAAGAGAGAGAACCGGCAATTAACCGGCGGCGTTTTGCCTATGCTTTACGCAATACATAAAATAAATTATTCTTGCGCTCACGAGTGCATCACGAGCCCTCGCCTCCTTTTCTTTTATAAATATTCTTCGAATTCGCTTCGCAAGCTGACAGAGAAATCACGCGAGATAAAAAAAAATAAATAGTAACGAGCTTCAAATGTCAGAGATCGGAAAGGGCAAAACTGATGACCTCATCGACGTAATTCCGTGGGTGACTGTGTTTGATCTTCGTCCAAATGAGAATGAGAGGTGACTTGGAGCTGATTGATAAACATTTTGGAAGGAAAACGAGTTTTAAGGATCTTCAACTGGGCGTAGAATGGAATCGAGTCCAATAAATTTAATTTTAAAACAAAATGAGAGATGAGCGTAAATAATATACATTTACGAGTCACTTTCAGGAGAACAAGACAAACTACAGGGGCAGCTAAAACAAATCGGTTCGATATACGTTGCACAAACTTTCTCGTGCACATATGCGTCCTGTCTCACTAAAGTCTTCCCTGACTGGAAGTAACTCATGCCGCTACAAAAATAATAAAACCGCGGAAAACGTCCTCTGCACGTAAATAGTATTAATATATCGATAATATCATATATGTGAAAATCAAACTTGATAAATAGTTACATCGTATATAAAAATATCAAGTATTAGGCACTGAAGCATTATTGCTGGACTTTTTGAGAGAAATAGGGACAGCTGGACATAAAGATCGATGTATTATGATGTTACTGGACGCTATATAGTTATTTATTTTTGAGAAATATGTATTGCTATAAAATAATATTAATCGAGTAACCAATTCGTGGAAAGTAATTATTGTCTTAGTTTAAAATATGTCTTTGTGCAACAGTTTAATATAGAAAATGATTTCTTCAGGCATGAGATAGCAATTTAAAGTCTTGGTAGAAAACTTTCAAAAAACTTTGGTAACTTATATAAAGAAACAGGTATATTCTCGGGAAGATAAAAACGAATAAATGATGACATGACCTTTTTAATAGTAATTACGTCATTTTATAAAGAAACGACGATGGAGAATGACTGTACGTATCAAAGCAAATTTATGTTTCTGTCATATTTTTAACTCTACGCATCGAAATCCTTCTCCAGCCGATCAAAAAATGTATAGACTAAACTCTGATACGAAGAAATCGCATCCCGCGTCGTTTAAAAAGCAACAGATAACAGATAATCTCCTTAAATCTCCCCTTAAACGAGCGTAACGAACGGATATCTCTCGAAAACGGCACCCGTTAATGGGTCAGCGTGTTTTACTCGGACGTAGAACACGTTCATTGCCCGGTAACGATCCGACCCTTCCAAATCGTACACCTAAAAGTGGTCCTGAAACGTTAACGGCACCGAGGCTGAATAACCTACCGATGAGTTTACCGTCTAGCGAACGGGAGCGCCAAAATATTCACGGCCGACGCCAGAAACGTCGAAGAAGTAACCATATCGTACGACTCTTTCCTCCCAACTGGATTCCATTAGAGACGCGCGTTCCAAAAAAAAATAAGAATCACCCCTTCCCTTCCCCTTCTCATCTCTCTCACCTGTGCATGCCTCTTTCCCTCAATCTCTCTCTCTCACCCTCTTATCTCCGACGAGTAAAAGACTTCTTTCTCCGGCGTGGAGTGAAAGTGCACTGAAGTGTATATGGATCCACACCATGCGATGCGATGAAAGGAGAGAGAGAGAGTGGGGTGGGAGAAATAGGGTGAGATGGAGGAGGAATGGATGGAGGAGAGAGTATATATACGTAAAGTGGATGGGTCGGGGAGGAGGGGATAAATTGAAGGATGGAAGTGAGGTGGGGGGGGGGGAGATAAGACAGATAATGCGGTGGGAAAACGGGAGGGAAAATGGTAGGGCACGAGAGGAGTGGGGATTGGAGATGGGGAGGAGAAAATTAGAGATAGCCGAGGAAGAGAAACGAGTAGAACAGGAAAAGAGGATGAGTCGCGCGCAGGGGTAAGAGGGGGGCAGAAAATGGAATTGAGAAATTCTGTAGAAAGTGCTGTGATAAAAGACAGGAGAGAAATGAACAGAGAAAATAAGGCGTAAGTTGGTATAAATAGAGGGGAAGTTGGGGAAAAGAGTGAGAAGGAGAACGGAAGGAGAGACGAGAGAACAGGAAAGAATACAGGGAAGGAGTGAGGATAGTTAAAAGTGGAGAAAGAGTGTGGGGATGGGAAAGCGCGAAGAATAAATGGGCAAATCTTTGTATTCCTGCAAAATAAACCTTTACGTTCACTGGGTAATTTTAAAAATAATTTTGTAATCTCTTGAGTTTTAAAAACTATCATTTATCCTCCTTATTAAATTGGCTTTTAAGGAACGTCGCACTAAACCATAAACAGTCCTAAAATACAGAAATGACGAAGGAAAAGGTAACCATTTTAACCGTATGTTAAGTCAAGATTGGTCACAGGAAGGTTGAGGAGAATTAATACGAAGGAATAAGGAAGAGGTGAAACATGGAAAGGGTGAAGTTAGAGAGTTGAATGAATGAGAGAAAGGGGCCGAAATAAATCGAGATATGTGAACATTCTGCATTCCAATGCAGACCTGAGTACGTCGCGCCGACGAAATCTCGAATTCTCTGAGGCTCGTTTCGTAGAATCAGTCTATGGACATCGTGATTTCCTAAAACTGAATCCGATACCAGAACACGGTATTAAAGGAACAATACTTTAATGGAATCTAAACTAGGAAAATGGTAATGGCACTCAATCTAACTGGTCGTGCAGTAATCTTTTTTCGTACGTATTTCGTGATATGGTCCTAATCGCCGTATGCGGTGAAAGGGATAACAGTGAAGGGTCGCACGTCCTGTAGGAGATAATTAGAGAAAGCTTCGTGATTTACGGGTGCGATCTTCTTCACTCGGCATGAAACTTAACTGGAAAATTTTAAAAAAATATGTAAATTAATTCGAAACCAGTTGTAGCATTTTTGTTTACTGAACGTTGAAACTATTCCTAATTAAAAGGACGCAAAAATTAATCTAAACTAATATAAAAGACAGTGTCACTTTGTCACTTCGTGACTTTGTCAGTAATGCTTTTTGAAGCTTAATATCCAGCAAACGACTGAACCGAATTAGTGAAATTTTCAGGATAGCATTATGATATAATAACAAAACGTTTTAATGTATCAAACTCGAGATCAAAGACACGGGTTCGACTCCAGGGGATAATTTCTATTTCCAATAAGATAACACGTAATTTCACGTAAAAATGAACTTTTCGACGCGCAGGCTTTCATTCTTTTTTAGTTTAAAATTAGAAAGAATTGACCTACGAACTTCGGATGTGGACCATTTTGAAGAAAACATTATAAAGGTTCTTATTCCGTTCGTCTTTTTCCGCCTACAGTTCGAAATCGCCCAATTTAAACGGTTAATTCACGCAGTTGAGGAAATCTAGCCATTTAAAGGGGATGTTGCCTTGCCTACCAATTCCATTGTTAGACCACGATATCTTATTGTTATTTCAATCCTAATGGGTGTAAACGTGCTTTGATTGCCTTTAATACGAGAGAGAGGGTGGGAGGGGACAAAGGGAGGGTGAGAGAGGGTGGTAGAGTAAGGGAGAGGTAAAGGAGAGAGGTGAAGAGAGTGGGAGAGGGGGGACGAAGGAGAGGGAAATGACTTTCAATACAATTTATGTTTCTGATGCCAGTTTGATCTCCATAAATAGCTTGAACGATCGAATCTTTACTCCTGTTGATATTTCAACGGGCAATACTCTAGTAACAAATAATTAGTGGATGCGGGTGGCTGCTTAATAAGAGCTACAACTTAAATGACCCGGGAATGTAAAAAATGTTGTGATAGACGCCACAGATCTGGTTTACACACACCTATTAGCATATGTGTTATATACATATGTTTTATGAAATTTGAGTAATGGTGAATGGATCATCTCCCAGTTGAATAGACGAAATAGGAAATAAAAACTCCGGTAAACGATAAATTCTATGGATAACTTCATGGTTCATAAAACGGCAAGGTTTGCAGCATGCACATTTCACTTACAAAGTAACCGCATCTAGCGGAAATTCACCCATCGCCGACTCCAATAAACGATTAAATCAAGTCGTCATGGCTGGACTGTCGCATTTCGGTTTGTTTTTAGGTTAGATAAAAATGTCACCATTAACGATAACTTTTGTCCATTTGTATTGACCAGACTTTGGAAATGAACGCGTACCTAGAGTAATACTCGCAACATACGAGTAGTTCATTACTCGATCTCATTCTCTGGTCACGATGTACCTTATGACCTTATCGATAATGAGATTTCGTTCAAATGATTTAGATACATTTTCTTCCTCCGATTTCCTTTCACTCGATTTTACACGACGATCGAATAAATTAAGTTAAAATAGAGCGAAGGAGATCACGGTTTCTTTTTGCTATCGTCCGCAGCAATAGAATGAAGTTTAAGAATATCTACCCATTATCAATTTAATCTAGGTATTTGTATCGAAAACTTATAGCAGAATTAGTATTACACTAAACATGCTTCAAAGTGAAATTAGGATCGAAATATTATTGTAAGTTAGGAAAATATTTCACTCCACTGGTTGAAAAATTAAAAATGTTATCAATGATCAGTTTTGATAATTTTAAACTGGCACTGATCGTTGTAGGGAATATGTGATTTCGAATAAATCAGTCCTGTTAGAGGAGGTTATCAATTCGAAAAAAAATTTGAGTAAGTATGTCAGAAACCTTATTTGATGGTGAGCCACCGAAAACTGATTTTTAAACAACACTCGTTGAATTAGTCATGCAGATGGCCGCCTAAAACTTAAAATAGACCTAGTATGGTACTTCCAACCCTTTTAGTTCTAGTGATCCTTACAACAAGTTCAAATGGACGCTCGAAAAGTCATCTAACGTAAAAATAATCCTTAAAATTTTAAAAGCTAGAGCGATAGGTTACGAAATGATGTAATTTTTAAAGGGAAACAATAAATATTGATACATTTTTCATGAGTTATCTAACATCGAACTATAGGACAGTATATTTTGATTTTATTTTGAAGATCAAACATTGTATAGATTCAGAATTTTGAAATTATATTCCTATAATCAATCAAAAGCAGCTCCAATGCCACTTTTTGAAAAATTTCATATTTTTATCGAACGTTAAATGAAATCTATTGTGAAAATAATATTCAATACTATAAACCCTATTTATATGCAGAAAATGTTTTCACAAAAGAGGTTCTGCCAACTTTTTTTATTCAATCCATTCGCCACTATAACGTATGCTGATGTGCACAGAAATAAATACTACAGTGCCATTTAATCATCTTTTTTCGTGAAAGTATTATTTTTAAGATTTATAATATAAAATATCTTTTAAATAGCATCTTTAAATCGTAAAACTAGTGGAATTGTCCATAAACTAATAACATCATTCTTGAGAAAAAATTGTTTTCCATGCTTTCGATAAATGCATACAAATATCTGATACCTCAGTAAGTAAATTAATTACATGAAAACTATTCATTTCGTTCACATAACGAATTCTGATTTCATCGGAGTGGCTTTACAATGATTCGGCTTACTCTCGATCACCATCTACCAGTCGCCATAGCAGTGGCGTTACATAGAAATATATTGCTGACATCCATATGATAAAAGTGTTTCTATCGATAACACAGGAATACTTCAAAGACTTAATGACCAATCCGTTCGCCATTCAGGGACATTAAACGGATAGGTCCCAGTTCCATGCCTTGAGGAACTCTTCAGCTCACAATCTCTCCGGATCGCTGTTACGCTGTTTTAGCGAACGAAAGCGGTCGACCCCTTCGACAGTCCATCTTCTAACGATCCGCGCCTCGAGTCCCAACGCGAAAGTTTTGTAGGCGGTAAAAATCGCCTCCGACTATACTATGCCGACTGCGCGATCGCCTCTTCCCTTCCCTTCCAAAGACAAGCTTCGCGATTTCACCGATGACCTCCGCTGACCTCGAGACCGCCGCTGTGCACCATCATCTCTTTCTCTTGGCAGAGAGGGGAGGAAAAAAGGAAGAGATAGGAGGCGAGCGAAAGCAACGGGAACTCTTCACTGTGCGGAACATTACCGGGAAGCTATCGCGGGCAACGCGGGTTATTACGGCCAGACGAGAGCTCCATCAAAACAAAGAAACGGCGTCGTAATCTGCGCAAAGAAAGCGATCGGGAAAGAAAAGTGATCCCCTCCGCCTATTCTGTTGGGCGTTTCAGTGTGTTAGTAATAATTATTAGCCGCTTCGATCTAAAAATGGGTTAATATACGGATTTACTTTGCATAGAAAATATTTCCTCACGCGTTGGAAATCACTAATAGAAACCACCGCTTTATTTTGAAAAATAAAACTGGAAAGTACTGCGGAATCTTTGTTGATGATCATGAGGTATTTATAATAACATTCATACCGAATATATTAATTTGAACGATCTGCATACAGTAATACATAATGCATAATGAAAATTCCTTTAAAAATAAGCATGCAAAAAATTCGTTACGTACTTCCTGAGAGCTACACTGGCATTAAGCGCACAATGCCTTTCATGCAAGAAAAGTTTAGCAAGCACGTATAACCGTGTCAATGAAAAACAAATGTCGCAATTCATTGATGTTTACGACATAATATTTCTTCTCACTCAAACGGCACGGCATAAAACAGTCGAAAAAGTTCACCAATGGCTCAATACTAAAGGAAAGGCTTTGCCTTGCATTTCGGAATTTAGATGCAACAATGTAAAAAAAGGAGTACGAATATCACATTCGGAAAACTTTCGCAAATATAAAACCTAATAGAAAAACATTACATCCATCTACGAGACGATTAAACGTAGGAGCCAGGATGCTTTCTGTGAAACTCATCGTAAACTCCAATAGTTCAGCTCAAAACTATTCTTAGAGCATGTGAAAGGAGAAAGAAAGTGAATGCGCGAATCAAGGCATGCAAGAAAAGGTTTCAGATGCTGGAGAAAGGTGGATAAATTGCATCTTCGTCCGCATCTGCTGAGGTGCAGCGCTGATATTTTAAAAGAGAGTGAATTCGTGGATACAAACGCCTAGAGAGAGAGAGAGGGGGGGGGGGGGGGGGGAGTGATTGTGTAGGGTCAGAAAAAAGGTTATGGAAGAGGATCGTGTTTGGGAGGATCCAGTTTGTGGATGAAGTGATTGGATGGGAGAAAGAGCATCAACGTTTGGGGAGGGTTACCGAGGAGGAGCGAGAGAGTGAAGAGAAGAGAAAATTCCCAGCGAATGGAAGAGGTCGAGTGAGAAAGCTTAAAATTGACAGATGGTTGAAGATGCGACGGGGGAGGAGTAGGAAAAAATATTGGTTAATAATTAAGAGGAGAAATAAATTGGTTTCAAATGAAATGTTGAAATGTAAAAGGCTTGAAGAGGCAAAGAGGTGATGTTGGGCCAAGGATGGTGAATATTATCAAAAAATAATTTAACTGTAAATAAGACGAAACTGGACTAGGGCAGCTACAACGTATATTGTCAGCTCAAGTGAGATTAATGTCTGAAGAAGAAATGACCAATCAAGTTACTCGAAGCTATTAATTCAATCTGTTTTGCATCTACTCTCAGCATAATCCTTAAAAGTTTATGGATTATGGCAGGTTTTGTATTGAGTAACGTAGTAGAAGCTCTGCAGACATTTTATATTTTTTATCAGTTTAAAATGTTATTTCAGTTTTTCTATTAATTTGAACATCCTTATACGAGCGCAGAAAAATCTCAAGAAGAAACCTAACATATTAAAAATACCTTAAATCCATATTCCTTAAGCCTACGACAATATACGAAGCGGAATTACACTTGCTGTAGCACACAGAAGCAACACATTTGTGCAAAAAAATTTACAAACATTTGTTTAAAGGTAAAACTTGCTTTATCCTCCGTACTCTTTTTAAGTCGTGGTAATGATAATCATTCCCAAAATTAATATAATTTGTAAACAGAATTCCTCGAGAACTACATAATTTCACCAATAGAAAAATTTTCCCTTCTACATAATACGTAAAACTTGCAAACTTCTCCTGTTTTTTCCAATCCAGGATGGCTTAAAGATGACTTTTTCTTGTTACTTTTCATCTCGTATGGCGATAAAGATGATGACTGGCTTTCGACGGGTGGCGAAAAACATACGTCATGCTCAGCATTCTTTTTCAATCGAAATATCATCCTACCCACTCACTCCGCACAAGCTCACACGCATAACACCATAAGGATGTCGAGAGAAAGGTTGGATATAAAAAACCTTATTACAGGTACGATTAACCTGCTTAAGTGCTTATTAATGGTTGCACATAATAAATGTGTGAGCATCGTCAATTCCTCAATTCGTCTATAGCGGCATGATATCTTTAAAATTTATAGAGTGAGCAGTGTCGACGTTCGCCGAAAGTTTTTCTTAAAAACGGGAAATATTTAAAGGTCCTTGAATTCGTTAATTAATTCGTAATTCTTCTGATCTTCCTTGAAATAGGGGATGGGATATTCCGGAAGAAAGGTTCACAGCCTAGGTGTGCCAAGTTTCCCAGTTTGTCCTCGGAGACGATCCTACAGTGCTTCCGAGGTCTAGACATGTGTGCCAAAATATGCAGCTATAAAAAATGAGGAGAGGCGGAGCATAAGTCGTTAGCGTGGAAATATATCGATGAATTTGATTCGATGAAGGCACCAGTTCTGCGTCGAGGAAAATTCCTTCCACTATCGTAGGAAAAATTAATAGTTTTTCGGAACGGAAAGTAAGCTCTTTGTTTGAGGGCGCAATTAAAGCAGTGGACCGAAATTTTTTGCGTTTTAAAAAAAGTTCCAAGTGTCAGGATTCATGATTCGAAAAAGTGAATTAAAAAAGCATAGAAACTACCGAAATACACGAAAACAACCGTTTGTATAACGTATTCCTCGAAAAAATCTGCTGAAATACTGCAACGTGCGCAACGGTAATCAGTAATACGATATTATGTATTTCCCTTTGAAAATGACGAGTGTTACGCGATAGACAAAAATTTTAACGGCGTCAAACGATCAAATACTCGATCATATCGGAACGATACGGCTTATAAAACCAATTAGGTGTCTGTGATAATTTTATCTCCCTCTTTTCATCCCAAACCTACCACGTATTAGGTAACAGAAACTCATTAAGAAACTGCGCTGCTTCAAACACGGGCTTAATTCCATCGGGATTCCCTCATCTCTCTCTCTCTGGTAATAGAAGGAGAGAGCGTGGGAAAATATGGTTTTCGGAGAGAAATTAAAACGAAATGAGGCAGAGGAGACGAGGAAAGGGGGTGAGGGAGAGTAGAGGGGAGAGGTGGAGGGAAAGAAACGAGGTGGGGGTGAGAGAAGAGGGAGAATTTGGGAGGAGGGGGGGAGGAGGAAAGAGAATGAGGAGAATCTTAGGAGGAGGAGGAGGAAAGAGAGGAGAAATAGGTGTCAGTGAAAGGATCGGAGTGTAAGGTGAAGTGTTTTATGGTATGGGGTGAGTATTTTGAAGAGGAACCAATGGACTGAGAGAGAAGACGCGGACGAATGAGAGATTAGGAGTTGACGGCGGAAAGGGATAAAAAAAAATAAAGGAGAGAAAGAGAGAAAAGAGATAGAGGAGGAGGGAGAGAGAGAGAGAGAGAGAGCGGGGAAGAAGTAGATAAATACGGCATCGATGATACGCTGGATCTTAGTGTCCATCTCCTTGGCCTCTATACATTCACCATAGTTCTATGGTTACTTTCATCTGCTTCATCATCTCAGCTCTTAGTATCCTTCGTCTTTTTTTTTTGTATATTTCGAACAGTTGCAACGCGGAGTAACTCGTTCGACAAACCTGGCAACAGTTATTCTCGCGGACGGTCGTATTGAAAGGGAAACGACTTTTCATTACGTCGTGAGTTATCCGCTTATGGTACCGCATTTTCAATGGAGGGATTAACGCCCGAGAATCTTCCATTGAGGCAGAAGAGTTGCGATATTGTTCCACGCATCATTTCTCGATTAATGCGGTAATGGCGTCGAACGGAAAATAGTACCGTGCCATTTCGCGAATTACGGTGTTATGTGTGTTGCCGTCTGTATCAAACGAAATTTTTTTCGCGAAATCTTATAAGCTTCTTTCGTAAATGTAATTGATTCGAATTATCATGCTATTACCACTGAAGACGTTTGTTCTTCTATTTACGCGGAATATTATGCGACCAAGCAAACAAATGAAAAATTTTTCTTCTTACAACGTAGCGTAAATATAGTTTCTGGAAGTTAAATCGGATGCTATCAAGACTGGCTTTCCTGTCAAGCTAATGGTTTTAATGAATCAAAAATAATTACCAACGCCTACGCATTATGATACGAGCAGTTTCTAAAAACCTTCTTCGATAAGCGCATAAGCGATTTCTTCCTACGTTAAATTGTGCGTCTACCGACAAAATGTCAATATAGGAATAAAAACAAGTACAAGAACCCTTAATTAAATCACGCCATTAATTTTAATATAAATGGCCGAAGTCGATTGAAAACTGAATTAGTGACAGAATTTAAGAAAACTTAAAAATTTCCGTGTTTGAAGATAGAAAAGTGTAACGAAGTTACGTCTGCAAGAATCAGATCTGCTCGAGTGAAGTACATAGTTGCTAACTGTGCAACGATTGAAGTGGATTTTTTGCACCACGGTCAAACTGTATTTACACGTAAGCTTATTGATTTTTATTAGTTATATTAATATTATTGCAATTTTTCATAACCCTTACCCACGTTTCAGGCTTCCATTAATAAATTAAATTCCATTTTTCCATCGAATCAACGTGAAGACTTTTTTCGTGGGTGTAGCGATCGAATTCGTATTTTTTTCAACGCGAAATGAAAAACGAAAGTCCCAGAAAAGCATTACCGTTTAACCTAACCGGATTCCAAATAAACAAATCAAGCAACGCAGATTCCCGAACGTTTAATCGAGCTTTTAGGGACGAACCAACAAAGTGATTTACGAAACGAACAATGAGGATTTTTAGAAAGCCGCCGTTCGCCTCGCACAAGAGCCGACGACACATGAAGCAACAATTATACAAACATCGGAAACTTTCTTCGTCCGTAACTCATTTCTTCCCATCAGCCCCGTAGCCATCTCGAACAAAAGAAAAAGCTTCCCTTTTTTTTAAACATCGTCCGATTTCCGCGTCGATCCATTTGTCGGAGGAGGATCGTAACTTTGGTGATTTAACGGGATCGATCGAAAAACGGACGGTGTGGGAAATGCTATCGCTAGACGAGGAGCGTAGAAGAAGACCTTTCGAATCATACATTCTCCTCCTCTCCGAGACCTATATGCACCCTCCCAATGCAAGATGCGGCCAGAAGAGAGTCAAGAGACCTCCTTTCACTCTCCGTCCCATACGGTATCCCACTCCCCTCCCCCCCCCCTTTCCTCCCTCCCCACCCTCCCCTTCCCTCACCTCCGTGCCCCACCCTTCCCCCCTGAGGGGACCCGTCTTGTAAAGGAGGTCAGCGAGAGGGCAAGAGGAGAGGGAAGATTCACTTTCTACACGAGGCTTTGCACCCCCAGAGGCCACCCACTCCCTCCTCCCACCTTTTTCACCTCTATCATCCCACCGAAAAAATACGCACCTCTCTTTCTGTTCTCTCTCTCTCCCTTCTCCCCATTCCTTTCTCTTTCTGACTCGACTCGTTTTTTTCTTATTATTCTTTCCAACTCCCTCCATCGATGTCTTCGTCACAGACAAATAATTTGTTTTTCATTAGATGGAAGCATAATCTCTCATGGTTCGTTGGCTTTTGAACGTCTTCGTTTCGTATAGCTCTTTATTATCACCGACCCAATGCTTAATTTTCTTTCTCAATTCTTCCAAAGTTCTCCTAAGGTATGTTTATATCTCAACTGAATGCTATGGCCACTGTGGTCAGTGACACATCCTGCCACTTACTTATCTGTTGGATCGTAATACTGTGTTTATATATATGCAGGTAGTCCCCGACATACGTCGTTTCGTTTATGCGTCGTCACGAAATTAGGGATGGGTTTCATATATACGTCGCTGAAGTTTCGCTTATACGTCGTTTTCCGCAATCATTAAAATTCATTCCATTTGACACTTCTTTTTTTTATTTTCATAGTCACAAATATATTGTTTCAAATCAAATACCAACTCCAATTTCCCCATTAAAGAACATAAGTCACTGTTGTCATTCTTTTTGTCACTTCTTTTTTACTTTCTTAATCACAAATATCTTGTTTCAAATCAAATACCGACTGGGATTTCCTTCTCCATTCCTCTAGCAAAGTAAGTACATGTAGTCACTTTCTAGAAGCAAAAAAAAATTCACAGTCCACATCTTTGCGAGCTGTATGATGGATTGTGAATGAGCTATGAAGAGTCAAGAGGACGATCTTCAAAATCAATGTAAAATAGTCCCTTTTTTACATTAAAATTCAGCCTCTTAAACCGTGGATATAATTACTTGTAATCGACGAAGTGACCATTTAAACCATTATTTTGCATGTGTTAAATAAGTTATTCGAAAATTTAAACTTATATGTGTTACTAGCAAATTTTGTTTAAAATTGTGGAAAGGGAACGTATCCCCCGCTATAGAATGGTGGGTTATGGAAAAACGAGTTTCAAGGTACGTTGCGCTTTCGAGGGACGTAACTACCACGTATCTCGAAGTCTACCTGTACATAGATATAACTTCTTCCCTTCATCTTCACAACTCCTCGATCTTCTTCATTTATTCACTTTATCCTACACTTTATACCTCTCATAACGTTTTATATAATCTAATATATAAAAATGAATGTGTGCGTGTATCATAATTATGAAACTCAAAAACTATAGATCGTAGAAGCAAGAGAAAGGTACCATTTTAACCGGAATAACGAGTACGGTGGTATAGTAAAGTTGTTATATCGATTTGATTGACCTGTATAATTTTAAAAATATTTTCTTTTTTTTTCTCCATTTGAATAACATAGGGACGAGTGCAGCTTATTTTTCATTTGAATTTTAAAATTACTTAGAAACATGGTACGAACTTGAGACTTGAATGTTTCTACGAAGAAAAGAACAAAGTTTATTTTTATTAAAGACAGAATCCGAATCCTGATCGAATTAGCATAAAAATGCATTTAGAATCAATAAAATACGTGATTTTATCAGTTTTATTACAATACCCATTATAAGCTACCATGAAAACTCCCATTGTCGCCGAAATTGAGAGTTCAATGCATTTATAGGGGAAAATTTTTAACGTAATGTCGTTTGTCAATTTCTGTGTACGATTTTAATTTGTTTATATGGAAACCAAACATTTGTTGTTTTTAATTGAATTGTCTTCTAATCTAACATATAAAGGAGAATGTTTGTATGTTTGTTCGCTTTGAATGCTTTTAATACGAGATAGAAAGGGAGAGAGATGGATGGTAATGGAGGGGGGAGATGGAGAGAGAGAATTAGAGGGAAGGGATGGAAAGAGGGTGGGAGATGGAGGGGGAGGGAGGGAGAGGGGAGGGAGGGGGAAAAGGGAAGGAGAGGGTGGAAGGGAGGGGGAGGGTGTTTATACGTTATTTTCGTAAGATTTTCTTCCTTCATTCATCTAAATAGGAAAATGCGGAGCGGTTCTCTTCATTTTTGCTTTATTCGACGGTCTACTATCTTATTCTTGCGATGCTTACATGTTATACGGTCGAAGTTTTAGATTCATTAAATCTGTTGAAATTCAACGGGCACTCTTGCTAGTATTTACATATTTTCTCCTGTAGAACATCTATCTTTCCATCATTAACAATGAAACCGAATTATATATTAAATTATATTTATGAAACGGAATAGTCTGGATATTCCAATAACAAGATCGATTTCCTATTTGTTTTTCATCCTCCTGCATTTTCACGCATGAATAATTTCTCCACCACATTGATCCCTCTTCGATTGGCACATACCTTGCACGTCGACATCTTCTCCGCCTTTCCAAGCTAAACTACAACTTTCCATTTAATGGCTCTCATCTCTTTCCCAGATTCACCCATCATAGGCGAGGCCGTAGGACTGGTCCATTGATCCCCGCCTATTTTCCATTTCCACGTCCTTCACACGACGCCCAAGCATCTATCATCTTATTCCGATTCGTTTCACGTAAACCAACTCATGCATAAATCGCTTTTTTTTCTCGATAAGAAGCTTCCCATTCTCATTTCCTGTCATCCATTTAATTTCCAAGGGACGAAATTCTGCCTAGTTATCTTTCTCAGCGTGACCGTATAAGTTCTCCCTTGAACCTGGCTTTCATAATTCAAACCTTGCAACCGGTCATTTATAAGTGTTGGATCGCAGATGTGTAATACCTTATTTGAATCGAGCTTGAACGTAACGTTGACCCGGAAATGGAGCTCTTTCTCTTCGTGATTTTTTTCATTTTAAACTTCACATTAGAAGTAGAAAAAACACAAACGTTTCTTCATAATGGAGAACTATGTGGAAAACAGCATTTTTTTGGTTAATCACATAGCTCCCTTTAGAGTAGGGGTCGGCAACCTTTTCTATATGGCGGGCCACATTCGTTGTAGTGAATGCTTCGGAGGGCCATGTTGGAAATCATGAGAGCTTCGGCGGGCCAGATGGGCGTTTAAATCAGAAGTTACCTAGATATTTTGTGGTCCCATATTGGTGCAAATCAATTCTAATTAGTTTACTAGCGTTATAACTCCACCAGAAAAGGTTTTAAGACTATAATTTCAATGAAAAAATATGGAATTGACTGTGTTAAATTATACCGATCACTTTTTCATCATGGCCCGCGGTTGCCGACACCTTTTAGAGTGATAACCTTTTATAACTTGAGGTAAACAATTCATTGAAGGGTACTTGCCATCTGGTTTCGCATACAGAGCTTTATGTTTTTGCAAAATTCCATGCTTAATATACTTTTAGACAACAGGAGTCACTTTTCTATTTTTTTAACTTACTAATAAATCTTCAATCTCCTTAAATTCCACGTTTAAAAAAATGTCATTCTTGGATTCTCTTTATTCAGTTGGTTACAGGCCGTGATTCAAATCCAAACCTCTTCTCTAAATATTTCGATGCAGTATCCTATAAATCGCCAGGGCTGATACGAGGTAGTTGATGAAGACAAGTCATTATATACGACGTAAAATCAAGATTGTCCGTAGGTATTCCTTTCAACCCGAGAACACCCTAAAAATATAATTATAACCTTTTTTTTGCTAACTTAAAATAGTTTGATTGGAATAGCTTGATCCAGTAACTTAAGATTCTGGTAAGACTTATCGTATTATCACCATATTTTTCGTATTGTAGATATCATTTTCTAACGTACATCTATTTTATTTGCAGCGGCATTTATAATCTATTTTCAAAAAGCAGTAAAACCAAATTCAACATTGCCAAAACAAGTAAACCAAGCGTATGGTGCGCCACTTTGTAGATTTCAAACTTTCCGTGGATTTTACATAGGTTTCCTCCTCCTAAAAGATCCGTCCAACTTGGGTGGCCGTTAAAAAGCTGACTATCGACAAGTTCCCGTTGGAGAGATTTCCACATAACACGCCTCCCAGCAGTAAAAGGTGGGAATCCGTGAGATACCATTCTTTTTATCCGTCTCCCTTTTCCGCTCTTCAACTGCTTCCTCTTCCTCAATACTTCCAACACTTTTACCACACTGATTTCCAAGTCGATTTCCTACTCCACGCTTCCGTCTTCTTTCCTTTGGCACGTTATCATTCACGTTCTCGTTGCTTACCTCTCTTCTTCATTTCCTTTCCTGCCTCGCACGGGAGGATTAATGGCCTCGGAGGACGTGAAACCACGAGGCGGACGACGATATGCATAGGGCTACGTTGTCCAGTCACTTCGCCAGTCTTGTGGTGAATCGGTCTCATGTCAGACTTGTAATGCTTTCCAAATATCATAATATCTACTATTGCACCTGTCCAAAAACTTCGCAAGAATTCTCATTAAAAGGCTGAAGAAACGCTAAGAGTAGATCGATACGATTTAAGAAATGGACGACGAACGAGCGATGCTATCGGAATAACGAAGAAAAATATCAGAAAGGGCAAAAGAGTTCGTCAAGATTTCTATGTATGTGGTGAAGATATTAAAGTATGTAGGTGTGGATTGGAAATGCAGGAGACTGATCATCTATGCGTGATCGGCTGGTGAAGGTCGGATTGGGGACAGCAGATTTCACTGGGGTAAATATTGGTAGAGGAGTAAGACAGGGTCACACGTACGCTTATGGAGATATGTTAAGGCAAGAAGTGCCAGAAGACACTGGATATTTCAAGATTGGAAAAATGTATTGATGACCACATACTTCAGTGGAGAAAGGAGAAGCTCAATAAAAGAATTAATAGACCGGTAAGAAAAGTTTGAATTTACGAGTTGGAAATGAATAAAGAGAAATCCAGTGTTAAAACCGGGAAAAGAAGGAAAGTTGAACATTGGTGATTGATGGAAAGCCATTAGTACATGCTTCAAACTGAAGATACTAGGAAGTATCATTACAAGGTATTCGAAATGCACCGGTGAAATACGTACTAGAAGAGCAAAGCAAAAGCCTTATTAGAAGGAAGAAACTTATGTTAAAGGGAAATATCAAAAAATAAATTTTTTAAATGCTAAATATGAAGAATTTTTATGGAGCGTAAAATGAACACCCAGAAAAATGATACAATATGCTTGAAACATGCTATCTTAATCAGCATATCCGTTTCAGTTCCAAAATATACCCGTATGTAAGCGAGCTGAGAATTTGTCGCCCCATCTAGCGAGCAAAGAAGATAATAATTAAAGAAGGAAATAATAATAATGATTATATATTTATCAATGAAGAAGTGAAAATTATAGAACATATATTAAGTTTACACTTCCAACAAATAATACTTTTTAACCTAAATGCAATAACTTGCAACAGAAATTATTAAATAACTTTAGCTTGGTAAATGTTTCATATCATAAGTATAGAAGAACATCTTGTTAAATTGATACTTTCAAGATTCACTTGTCACAAAAAAATCTAATTAAAATAGAGAATTAGACTGGCTTGATAGCTTAGTTGCAAAAAGCACCTACCCGGCATGTGGGAGATCCGGCTTCGATTCCCGGTCGATTTAAGAATTTTTCTCCTCCAACTTCACTCTTAATTAAAATTCATTTTTCGGTCTTTTTACCGTGCAAATCGCCTATTTAGTCATAAGTCACACGAGCGCTCCATTCCAATTTGATTAAAACTTCCTATGCTCAGCGAAACTTTCGTATCCATTTAAAATCAGACACTCTCCCTGTTCCTATCGCCCTTTTTAGTTCTCAAACTACGCGCCACTGTTACGATGCAGGCGGACACGGTGGAAGTCGGAGACCCGACTCCACCGCGCAGCCGTCGAAGGAATTAAACGAAGCTTCTATTTTTCGTTTTCACCGGCACCTCGTACATAGAAAGGCACCTTTACGGAGGCGGGGATAATCGCTTTGTATTAAAATGTAACGAGCATAGTATGGCGTAATACATTCCCATTTTACGACGTTTTGACGTTCTGTGACATCCTACACTTATAAAAAAGGAATTTTTCAAATTGATTAAATTAATTAACTTAAGGGTTGAATTAAGATCAGTGAAGTCGTGATTTGTTTTCTGAGTGAGCTCGAGAGCGCATATTATATGAGCTCGATTACGTGTGAGAGTTTGCTGCGAGTGTGTATGAACGAATTAACGTGAGTGAGAGAGAGAGAGAGAGCGTGCGTGCGGGCGCGTACGAGTGTGTTGTGCTTGCGCGCGCGTCTGGGGCCGCGTGTGGGCGCTAGGTTGTGTAGTACGTGTATTTTATTTGTAACAGAAGCGGAGTTTTGTAGGTTTTATTTATTGTTACTTCATTTATCTTACAAGAGTAGCACGCCTGTGCCCAACCATACAAACCTCGCACATCTGCAAAATATACCGATGAAATAAGGACTAGAATATCGAAAGCAAATGGGAGATATAAGTAAGAAATTGATAAAAATGTTATGCACGTGTGTATCACTTTGTGCAGGACCAAATCCTGGACGTTCAGGAAAAATCATATGAAATACTTAGAATATGGGAGTGGAGAGGAATACTGAAGATAAAATGGAAATATAGGACGAGTAAATACTAAGAAGAATAGGAGAAAAGCGAGTGATTATACAGACTGTAGCAAAGGGGAAGGAGAATTGGATCCGACGTTACCTGATAAGAGATAAAAGATACGTTAGAGAATCGGTTATCAACCTATTACATCTTACGTCCCACCAATCAAACCCCACAATTTCCAAGAATATATATATATTTCCATATATATATATATATATATATATAATATATATATATAGAGAGAGAGAGAGAGATAAATATAAATAGCGTTCAAGTAGTTATCATTCCCGTACTAGCGTGGCAGCACCGCCAGGAGTGGCGATCAAGCGCAACGATAAAAATATTTCACTTCAAAATTGAACTAATTTATGTTAACTTTAAACCAAATAAATGGAAATTGTAAACTAAATATGAATTTCGAAAGTCATTAACGATAATAATCGTACAACCTTGGAACTCGAACCGAAGAACGCCTAAAAGAATGAAAATGCATGTTTGTACCGTCGATTTTCAAATACTATGTAGATTTATTTTGAACCCGAATATTTTACGTTTTTATACGCATTTCGTTTCCAACATAAGTGCCTATTAAATTATATCTGTTCGTCCGTCTGTTCCTATGCACGTTCGTTCTCGGCTTGGTATTTAGGCCAAATACAATAACAAAATGTCATAAATGGTTCACATAACCCCATCGTGGGTCACTTTACTGGAAAGAAAATTAACGAACTTTTCCTAATATCTTGCAATATATTAGTCATTTCGAAAGAATTTTCAAGTAAAATTTGTAGAAAATGTCAAATAGAATATTTTTTGTTTGGTACATTTTTATCATAGGCGTAGCCGTTGGCAGGAAAATCTAACAGAAAGTCGTAATTCGCTTTGATCTTACAAAAATCCATTCATGGATACGGAATTGTTGTCAGCGTAAACAATCTTCGCAGTAAATGAAGTAAATAAGACATGCTATAATTACGGAAAAACTTTTAATATCATTACGTGTGCATGCAGAATTTTGTAAGCGGAAGGACATGGATTATCTTAAACAAATAAAATAACGCAAACGTAAATATTACAACTATGTAATTAAGTGAAGAACGTTTTAAATAATTTTCTATTGCTGGATTGACTGAAACTAATACGAAAATAAACCGGTAAATATAAATTTAGCATTTCCCTGGCATAATTTCCGATATGCCGTTTTGCAGTATTTAGTCATTATAATAAAATTACATACATACGTATATTAATCCACCAACTTACAATAGGGAATAAATTTTAAGGAGACAGAGAGACAATCGGGTCGTGGCGTTTTGCTATTTTATGGTGCTTTGGTAGTACTAGAGGCCAAAGTACAATGTAAATAATGTAACCTCAACTAGTGTAAATTAAATTAAATTCATGTAAATAAAGGTATTATCCATATAGAAGTTATTTATAAAAATTAATTTTTATATTAGCACTTGTTTTCGGCTATATTAAGAGCATGTAATTTTGAAAAATACAATATGGTTATTGAGTAATTTACTCTTATTTATAGGTAATACCTCTTTAAGATAGAGTTTGTTTAGATTTTCTCTGGTGTCCTTTATGAATATATTTCTGGTATTTACTATATAAATTTAATTATTTTTAAAGCCTGGTGGCACATGAGGAGTATCGGTAATTCATTGTATATCGACGAGGCAAACTAAAACAAATAACATTTCAACTGTCAAAAAATACACACTGCTTTGCGGCTATTATTGTCAAGAGAATTTCTGAAACAAGTAGAATAGAAATTAACGACTCAATTAATAGTAATATATGATAAAACAACTCTTTAATTTGGTTCCTTTTCATAATTTCGTAAATATGACATTTTTGAGGCAATAAAAATAAAGTGAATAATCTCCAAACCCAAAAAAGGATTAAAATCGTTAACAGCGTCATTTATACGCAAATTTGGCAGAAAAAAATTCTCCCCGGCGGGGAATCGAACCCCGGTCTCCCGCGTGACAGGCGGGGATACTTACCACTATACTACCGAGGACTACACATTATCTCAGCCTTTTTTCGCTACACTATTCAATCAAGTTTTCTGGAACGTATGACGGAATGGCTGAATCTGAATGAGCATAGAAAAGACATTTCTGAAACGGTTATATTATTTTGAAGAATCTCTGAAATATCGCACGCCTTCCGCTTGGAATTACTTCTACGAGCTTTTCCTGAAATCAACTAATAATACATAAGCACTTCATCTTGCTCATTTTTATCAAATAAAAAGATTTCTTGGCTGAATGATTTACCGATCGCGGAAATAAATTGATTTTTTGGTTCTTTTCAAGTGAAAGAAGAGACGATTCTGTTATAAACATATTCCAAATTGAACGTTATTAAGGTTCTGAATTTACATAATTCAATGGAAATCCACTCAGCCAGTGGTGTAGCAGAAATGCGTATTGGCTCGGTGCATAATCAGCTTCAAAGTAGTCACTCATATGAATGTAGTGGTAATGTGAGGTCCCTTATATGATCTAATATCCCTTAAAAACTAATGGTATGGATTTCGTAATACTATAATCTCCATAAAATAAATCATGCGTCAACCATAAAGAAAGTGTACCGCAATATAGTTTGTATAAATAAATTGCCTCAGTGTTGATGTCTTGGGGATTATAAAATATTTTAAATAATATGATATTTTTAAATAAACAAAAGATTTTTAACTAAAGTTAACAGCATTTTCTTGCAAATTTTAGAGGAGCAAAATCGGAAAAATTTCGATTCCAGGCTTTAGTATTGAGGTCATCAACAATACAAAAATAAACTACCTATTTGAAAATATCTTTAAAAGCATAGAGATTTTAATTTGTAAAAACGAAATAGGTATCATTTTGTGCAACAAAATAAAAACTGCAAAAAAACATTTCTCCGATGTTATTTTCATTATTTTATTGGTTTTTTCGATGTTCTGCAACATTGAGAGGGGCAGTTACCACTGAATACTCACTCGTATATTTTATGCCTATAATGACGGTAGTTCATATAGTGACGATCCCGGCTCATCAGTGTTTCCTGTAGTGATCACGTTACAAAGAGACATTTATCCCGCCCCAATGGGAGGAGATAGCGTTACTAAAATGAACTTCAAAAAAATATTTTTCTTTACAGAAAATTTTGCACAGAATCAATTTTTTAAAATTGTTTATGAAAATTTCTCCAAAACTATCAACAATTTTAAAATATTTGTTTATAAAAACAATTTTTGTTGTGGGTTTTCATCAATGAAGTGGTTTATAGATAATGGTAAATAGAATTATATCGAAAATTTTCTCAGTATTCCTTAAATAATCCCCTTCATAACATTTATTTTTTGTAAATATGTATTACCAGTTGTGCCAGAGACGTACCTTGGCGATATGGCGCCTATAGCAAAATTTTAGGAAACACCTTGGTTATGTAGGATTTAGTTTTTCCTGCGTTTGAATAAAGAATAATACCGGTTTTATTACATATAAATTAATGTTTGGGTATTAAAATAATACTTATGGGGAAATGAACTTTTAACACATTTTTTCGAGAACGTTTGGCGCCTTTTGCAAGCGGCGCCTATGGCAAATACCACCTTCGCCATACCCTAGTTACGGTACAACTGTTGTGCCGTAAAACATTATAATAAGCGCTCTTCGCAACTTTTTGAGGCACCGCATTGAAAAACTTAGCCTGCAAAACGAAATCACATACTATTGACATTACATACCTATTTGCTGAGTATGATGTGTGCTAAACAGCGAAGTTATTTTTTAACGAAGATTTCATTAGTGTTTTGCTTAAGTTGGGAGTTGTGAATTTTTATAAACGCCAATGCTCCCCTTACGTCTATTCGCGGTAAATATGCTGCAATTACGGCTCTCAATTTCGGCCATAAGCCTATATAGGTTCTACAGCACAATATAGGAGAGTTACCTTAAAACTTAAATCGATAACTCAGCTATTCAGTCGCCACTTTTTAAAATCTCTTAACCCTTTCCCTGGCAAATTATTTTAACGCTTTGCAACTTAAATGCAAGGTTTTACTGATAATTTTATTGTAAATCAACTATGTGAGATATCATATCCAAAATTTTTCTACACCCATTCAGTACACTTTAATAGACAAAAGACGCTTGAAAAATGTCAAAAGTCAACATTGTCATGTTAACTGTGCCAACCGCTTATACGCGTCTACCTGTGTTCATTGGTTGCCTGAACCGCTACTACGAAGCTTAAAAGATTCGTAGTGTATTTCTTTTGCACTCAGCTGGTTACTGTAAACGCTATACTTCCCTATAACATATTTACATTTATCGGTGGCCGAGTTGTATTATTTGATGTATGATTACCTTGAACTTTTTCCTACAAAATATTAGGTATTCCCCGTGACCAGGTTGATTTTGCACAGAAATATCGCGCTTACGAGTATAAGGCTTTCGTCTAAAAAGCGGAAATCTTTGGTTAATATTGATACTGTTGAAACCCTTTTCCCGAACTAAATATTGAACATTTTAAGGGCATTCAAACTCGTTTCTCGTCTTTTCCCTCTATATCTTTCCTCGACTGGTTCAATATAAGATATTCGCTTATGGAGATGATCACATGAGACTTAATTTTCATGACAATAAAGTGATTAGTTTTGGTGGGATATTTTCAAGAATTCTTGCAATTACAAAGATCTGGCACGTGTGGCCCTTTTAGTATCAATTATTTTTCCGACAACAGTTATACGTGATAGAACATTTAGTGCACTTCATTTCCTCAAAAGTAAATACTGAAACAAACTAAAGAACGAGCATCTTGAAGCTGCTCTCCGGTTAGTTGTAGAAGACAGGGGTGTGGATGAATTTCCGTTTAATAAACTTCTTTGACCGTAAGAGGTATTCACATTAATGACTTATTTCATATTTATAAAAAAAAATTGATATTACAAGAGTTTGAAGACTTATACACTAAAAATTTAAAAAATACAAGTGCGCCCACCGGACATTCGCCGTGGCCGCAAGTGAGGCCACGTCAATTTTTTTCATGAAAACCTCTGATTTAGCCGTAGGTGTGGTTTCAGATGAAAGCGACCCTTCGACTGGAAAGCGTGAGACTATTATACACACGAATGCCAAAACCTGAGTTACGCTCGGCACGGAAAGAGGAAATCAACCGATAAAGAAAACCAGTTAGCGGAATGATTACGTATGAGCTGTTGGTGAGGATATGACTTCATTTTTGGATTTATTCGCTGGTATATAACTAGTTCGAACCTTCATAAAGCCTGAAGAATGCTCAAAGAAATTCATTCTTTCGCATAGACGTCAAATTAGTGTAGATTTATTAGTCTCCTTAGAAACGTATTCCCTCACGGTGAATGAACAATTGGATGACGTAAATGAAGGCCGTGACACCGAGTCCGGTGAAAGGGACTAGAATGTATTATGTAAGGGTGCAGGGTCGGTAATCCTGGTAATAAAATTTGGTACTGGTCGGTTATCCCTCCGCAAATTACACTGGTTCCATTTGCGACGCAACAGTCAAGAGGATATAACACTGAAAGGATATATTGGCGAGCCTTCGGTTCGCTTTGTTTTAATGGGTAGTCGTCTCCGGGCGCTACCGCGCCCTTCGCCTCGGCTGAACCAAATTATCCCTCCCCGTTGTCCGGTGATCGGGTTTGTAAATGTCGCGACAGGCCCATCAGTCATGGGTTAGCAAGCTTTAGGATAAAAATATTACATAGCGATCCCATGAGGCCCTCAACAATAAATATTTACCATGAAAAATATTTCCATAATAAAGACACTAAAATACATGATAACTTAAATGTTTTATTTTTCGAAAATTTTAGACAATTTATGAAAATAAATAAATAAATAAAAATTATTGTTGATATGGAATGTAATTTGCAGGGGGATAACCGACCAATACCTAAAATTTTTAGCATATCTGCTGCGCTTAACGAGAAGCTCAATAAAAATTCAAAATTGGTAGGGAAAAATCACTTATCAAATCGAGTACATTGAATAAAACATTATCGAACAATATCTGTGATGTAAATGTGGGCAAGGAAGAAAGTAATTGTTGCAGGCTGAACTCTTTTAAAGAAGTGACCTATTTCAAAACGTTGGTACTGTTCTATTATACCGCCCCCCTTCCCCTCCCAGTATAACACTGAAAATGTACTGTTATATTACACCCACTGAAAACATTATATTAAAAGCAATGATTAAAGGAAATATTAAAAGTAATGATTTAAGGAAATAACAGAAAGTGAAAAAGATTTATTTACTGTTTCACAAACACATTCAAAGTGAGCGTAAGAAAGGAAAATAAAAAGAAAATATGTGGTACGTGAAGCGCTGACATTCTCTGCAAGAATGAAATAATGTGTATTACGACAGAGTTTATTCGCTTTTAATTCCGTTTCATTGCAATTTCTCGGTTTACTCTGATAAAAGAGAGTCGAATATTGTAAATCATGTTAATTTTTTAGTTATTATTCGGTATTCTTGTCGTATGCGGTCTATGGTTTGAAAATATTCGAATACCTTTTGTCACGGCTGTTCGCTTCATATTGCGACCGAGGATATTGGCAAGCCTTCGGCTCGCTTTCTTTTTAGATTATAATTACTTTTATAACATGTGTAGACGTTTTGGAGCTTTTTTAAAAGATTGTACTCCTTCTGCTATTAAAAACAATAATTTTGAAACCGTGTTCTATTGTAACTCAATAACTAAGAAAAAAATCTTGTCTCCTTTTCACAAAAATAAAGCACATATTTATATAAATTATAGAAAATTTAGTTGAGAAAAATTAGCATTCGGGTCGCAGTAAGGCAAAGAAGTCCCCGCATGTGACCCGCGGGCCGTCAGTTTGCTATGCCTGTGCTACTCAATTAGATATACTATATCGGAAAAATCCAAATAAGAATGAAGAACGGTCTCTGTGAAGACGTGTAACGTGTACCTTGTCTTTATGCCTTAAAAAACACATCCATGACATTAACTAAAAGTTTTAAACAGTAAGAAATATGACAGACATCCATGCCCAAAGCATGATTTCGCTTTTTGCCAATAAAGGAAACTGGAGAAGTTTTTTGATACAAATATGAGACCATGACTTATTCGACTGATTTAAAAAATTACGTGCCATTTCCACTGCACCGAAATATTTAAAGAGCCTTTCTAAAAGACAATATCTAAAAAATCAACAAACATCCATAACATTTTAGATAGGAGATTGATTTTTGAAATCAATGGTTTTCTATTGCCTAATACAGTTACGGTAAACACTTCATTTATGAGTAACCATTACATATATGTTACGATCCCAAAAAGAATGCTCGACAGAGAGACGCCAAACATAAGGATGAACCCCATAAGATGGCCGACGATCTTCAGAACAACTTTCTCTTTTCCCATCACAATAATCCAGAAAGACTATGAAATATCCACCGCATCAGTATCATCCAGATATTTCCTTTTCCATGTAAATAAAATCGAAAAATCGGGAACGTGGAGGGGTATGTCATTGAACTCCTTCGATAAATTAAACCCACTGATGCGTAAAGCAGTATCTATTCATTTTTAAACTTATTAACCTAAAAAATGTACTTCGAGATGGGATGTTTGTAGATGACATAGTAAATAATAAGAAATCGGCGTAAAAAATCGACTCTGCTCTTAGCACTTCAGGAAAAGAGTTGAAACTGTTGTAAAAATTGTCATAATGAAAACAAAATGTAAAGAGAAGAGCATGAAACTTAAAAAAAAGGGACAGTACCGTTTTCTTTTTAGATATTTATAATTAAATTCGCAGCAGTAGAATTTCGCAACATTTTCAGGTGTAATCGATTTCAAAATCTTTTACTTAAATCTCGGTGTCTTAACTTTATTCAGAGCACATTGTTTAAATTCCAGATTCAATGTAAGCACGGACAAATATGGCATTCCATTAAAGTGAATTCTTTTCAGAAACCAAGACTTTTTTACGTTTCATATAAAAACGGTAACCGTACACCAATTAAAAGATAAATTGAATGTTTACTCATCGTCCAATTTGAGAATAATTTAATTGGAATAAAACACCGGCAACGTTTTTCTATAATTAGAAATGTTATAATAATAATAATAATGTTTTGGTGACTCACCAATATTTCAGTGACGTTCTTCCTCAACTGCGGTATGGAAAAAAGGCTGCCTATTTCAGAATTCTTCTATTCTCTTCAGAATTTGTTTGTTAAATTTAGGTTGTAAATTGTCCACAATTTTAAATTTCGCTTAGAAGATACAATTATAACCACTTCTACTTTCAAAAAACCTTTTAGAAAACTAAATCTACATTAACAATTCAATTCGCCAAAAATTATGTATAAACAACAAAAATCTAACTTCACAACACTTTTGCTAGTTGTTCTTTCCGCCTTTCAATCCAACTTGTTTGAAACGTTGTTCAAGCTTTCTTTAACAGAGTGCAGCACTATACTACGTTTTTGTTATTTTAAAATTTTTTTAAATTTAAAAGTTTCTACGGAGAAATAGCGTTCAACAATTTACTTTCTAGTCGCATTAACAAATAACAAAGCACGGACCATATAAACAGACCTTCATATAAGTTTAAACAATTCATCGAATCTTTTAAAGTGAGTGGATATACGAAATTTTCTCGAGATTTATTTAAATAGTTATTTTAGAAACTCACGTGCTTATTAATTACACACCTGTGTAAATGTTATTCATTGGGAACAATTCTTATTTTTAAAGTACTGCGGCGAAGTTGGCAACATTATAAGGTTACTTTTCAACAACTACATATTTACTTTTTCTTCGTAGAAATGTATGCAATGTAATCATTTACTTAACATTTAATATGAATAGAATTTTCAAATATCTAACAGTATTCATAAAATCTTCATGCTTGCATTAACGCAAAATTTATCATGAAGCTAGACTAAATAAAATATATTCTCTCTTGTATAATGTTACCTTTTAAATAGTTTTTAATACTATGAACCCTTCATCAGAATCAACTGCCCCAAAATATATAAACTTGGCAATATAAGAGCAAATGGAAAACAATAATTTCCATAAAACAACCTAGATGAGCATTCCATAACGTTTGAAATTATATATAATCATATTTGCCACAGCATTTATTAAGTATCAGTGGAGTTTCTCTTAAAAATATACAAAAATAAATTTTTTTTCTGCCTTGATACATAGTCATTAAAGCAGAACACAACTAAAAAAACAATGAGATATTACATAAAGTTGGTGAAGAAAGTTTACTTAATAAAGCAGAGGCAAAGAATGCATGGGCCAGACCTTGAGGCAACAGATCAACCAAGGAAAGGGTAAGGTTGTCAGATCTCAAGATACCTGTAATTGATTGCCTTGAAATGTTCTAGATAGTAGGTACATTTTTATAATATATTTAATGTGTTGTGATTTTTATTGTCACCTTAAATTTTGTGTAATTTTTTAAATCTTCCAATCACAAAAAGGCAGTGTCCTATGTTCTCAAAATTAAAATCTGGCAGCTCTGGTAATGATGCAGAGGAAATAAGAGAAAATGAATTTTTACTGTTTAAAATAGTGAAGTATTTGAGGAGACAAGGAAATTTTACATAAGGTTGAAATGGTGGTTTAAGCAGAACTTGACAAGAAGTATAAAAAAGAATTATTTTAAAGGTAAGAAAATTTTTTCTTAAATTAATCAAAACATATTTCTTTGGAGAGTCTGTTCAAATCATTTTTCTCCAAAATTTTTAACCTTGCTATTGCCAGAAATTTTATAACTCATTACATACCAAGAGTCTTACAAGATTCCATATAAAATCAGCAAAACTGGCCTTTTTTAAGCTTCAAAATAATTTTTAACTACTCAAGCTATTTTTATTTTAGTTTACCTGAAGGATATTATCAAAATAAATTAAATTATCATATATCGACAATAATATGGAGAAAGTATTCTCCTTGCTTCATTCTTCCAGCAATATGTCAAAATGTAATTTACAGGCTCACCATGAAAGTCAATAAATTCTTGTTGACCTTTGTTTGTTTATTTTTAAATTAAATATAAATTTAGCAGTATTTTTTAAAACCATTTTCATGAACACTTGACTCTGAGATTATGGAAATGCATATTTTTCTAACAAATTCTTCCCCAACTCAAGAATGAGCAGTCTCTTTTTATGCATTTTACTGATGTTCTCTTAATTTTTCTTTCCTTGTTCTCCTTAGTTCATATGCACACAAATAGGAACTTGGGCAACCTCAGTAAATCCCACTTTTGCAGGATTTCTGTCCATTGCTGCTTAGAGCGAGCAGTAGGCCAGTGCTCTAACGACTACGCCACTGACACCCCAACAGTAGGTATATCACCTTATAATTAAGGCATTTGAATGTTTTAGTCAATCACAAATACAGGAGACTTCCGAGATTCGACAGGGATGCGGTCTGAAAACGTGGTAGAATCTCTAAGTACAACTTCAAACAATTAGAGCAGAAATAACGATGCCTAGACTGAAACTAAACCTCTCGTGGTCAGGCGGGCCAAAAATTACTTCGCGTAAACTAGTTTCTAATTCGACCGATCGATTGGCTGGGTCAATTCGACTGGTCGAATTCTCGAGTTGGTCGAATCTTGGGAGTCACCTGTACATGCACATATTTATTCGTCATGCAAAAATAAATCAAAAGAACTAAAGGGATGCATGTGATGGAAATAAAATTTGTATTTTGACTTGGTGATCCCACGCACAAAAGCACAAACACATTAGCAACACTAACAGGCTGACCTTGGTAGAGGTGTGGTTAGTATGTCTAGCTCTCAATGCAAGGGTTGTGGGTTCAAATCCTGGCAAGGGCATTGTTGTACGTGCTTGTCATAAGTCTATTATAACACATGTAATTGTGGAAACCTGCTAGTGTTAAATAACTTATTATTATTAATTTTATTTTTTCAATGAATTTTGTAAAAGAGGTGAAGTAGAACTACTGATAACAGCAGTTATACTGCTGTGAAAATACTTATTGCATTAATGTTAATGGCAAATCATCTCCTCTTTCAGACAAAATTACCAGCATTATGCTCATATTTTGAAAATATGATAAAACAGATTATAGTAAAAGAAAACTTTCATCCCTATATATGAAATGGTTTAGAGAAGAGGTTCCCAAACTGATGCTCATGAGCTCTGCTGTGTTCTTTGGCAGTCTGGCAATATTCCGTTGCAATGCTTAAAATCGCCTTTCCTAGCCCCAGTAGTTCAATTTTTCACTTGTTTTCCTTCCAAATTTATTAAAAACTTTTATATTACCAATGATACTTCCTATTTTTGCAAGCGGTAGAGGTACTCAGATGATGTTCTAAAAAATAATTTGTGCCTTGTTAGGAGCTAGAATTTATTTAACTAAAAGATTGTAGAAGGAACTCAGCTGATTCATGGTTAAAAGTGAAAAATAAAGTTCACACTGCCTTTCTATTTAACTGCACAAAAAATCTAAAATGAAACTATCTGTAGATCATCTTCTAAGTCAGGGGTCACCAAACTTTTTAATAAAAGGGCCATATGAGGCTTCATGTATGAGTCTGGGGGACACACAACTTTTAAATGACTGATTGGACAGTGTGAAAATTTCAGGACTATGTTTTGTGAATTTTTTGGATCCTGTAATATGTCATACGCCTATAATAAAAGTATTTTGCATACAACATTCGAAAGATATCGTTTATATAAAAAAATTATATCTAATGAAATCTCTTGGAGGTAAATATACAAAACTTAAAAGAAATTGATGGGATAAGGTGGACCAGATCAAATCACTGCATGAGCCTTAGTTTGTAGACCCCTCTTCTAAGTTGTTTGATGTAGTTCTTAATAGAATGGCTTATATCTGTGGTTTCAAACTTGGTGCTTGCATGCATTTTCATGGATTCCAACAAAAATAATGTTATCCTTTATTGAACTTGGTACATAAACACTTTTGAAAGTTTTCTTATAGGCTATATGCAAAACCTGTCACAGAAGTACGGATGCTTTCTCTTTCTCACTCTCAGGACGCAACTGTAATGGTCTAGCCATGGTCATCTTCCAAAACATGATATCTTTGTGAGCGTGGTAAAAGGCAGAGGATGAAACTCAAATTACCTGGATGGTGACTTTTCTTGGCAGAGCAAAGACCAAAAAATACATCTATTTCATCTGATAATACTGGGGAGTTCATGAGAAGATCTGAAATTCCCCTCCTAGTAGTGAAAGGAAAACACCTCTTCACAGCTACAGTTGCTCAGGGATTGTAAACAGTACAGATGCACAGTACTTTCTCTATAAATTTTGGTTTCGAGTATTCGGTGGCCATGCATTGGGTTTGTTCATTTTTAGTTATATGTTTTTTGCAGTGAGCTATGCTATTGATCAGCAAAATTTCTCTCCATCCAATGAAATTTCTTGCATAAAATGACGCAATCAGGCAGGTCATTAATGAAAATTAAGAATAAAATCAGTCCTGCAGTCCTGTGGCACGCCAGAGAAAATTGATCTTGGTTTAGGCAAGTAATTTTGTCCATCAAGATTGACAGATACCACCTGATGGTGATTGGTTAAGTAAGAGGAGAGCCATTCATGGGCAGGACCACAAATGCAACTAGAAGAGCATTTATGCAGGAGTGAATGGCGGTATCAAATGCTTTAGTAAACTCAAAAAAGAGACCTAAAACTTTGTCTTTCATATTAAGCTTTTTGAGATAAAATTTATAGATCATACAAGGGCAGACTCAGTAGATTTATCTTTTCTAAACCCAAATTGAGAATGAGAAAATATATTATTATTTTATAAAAACATTACTAGTCTACTGCAGTAAATATATTCAAAAATTTTTGAGAACTGAGATAAAATTGAGATTGGTCGATAATTTTCACTACTTGTCACCTTTTTTCTTGTAGACAGGAATGATTTTTGGATGTTTTTAGAGCTTTAGGAAAGGAACCCAACTGCGACGATTTGTTCACGAGATACAGTAAGACATTGGATATAAAGTGTAGCTGGATTTAAGGAGTTTGCCTGATATTTCATCAAGTCCAGCAGAGTTCTTATAATCTAATTTATTGATACATTTTGCAAGTTCATCTGTGCTACATGGAGAGAGGAATATGGAATTAGACATATCTAAGGTCCAATGATTAGGATTGGGATGCTTGACTGAATCGAATTACATCAAGAAAATAATTATTGATAGCATCAGCTATTAAATGTGGATCAGATATTGTAACTTTATCTTAATCTAACATGGAAGGTAATGAACTAGCTTTTCCATTGCCTCTAATTTCATTTATAATTTTCCAGGCTTCTTTAGAAATTTCTTTTTTAACCGATGAACATTATAAGACTGCATTTTTAATGTGGGACCTAGACTGATGTTTGATGGCTTTATAGTAATCAAGGGTGTTAGCATCAGCTGAAGCAAACATTTTTATTTGCCCTGAGAAGGACCTAATATCATTGGTGACTCAGTTCTTACATTTATTGCGCTTGTGTTGCAAATAAACATTTAGATAAAGGGAATGCACAGTTGAAATTAAAAGGTAGGCTGAGTAGAAATTATCAAAACTGTCATTAAATGACAAGGTGAGATAAATGTTTGACCAATCATGTTTAGTAAGTAAATTACAAAAATTTTGGGTATTTTGTGGTGTAAAAACCTAGTTATTCTGGGAGCTGGGGGAATGATTTAGGATGGTCTTGTTTTAAAAGCTGACAAGACAACACTGTGCTCTGAGATTAATGGATCAAAAACTTGTATCAATTTTAGAAATACAATAACACCGTATGACAATGAAATTTGCCCCGACTTAAAACTAGGTGATTTTTTCGTATTCATATGCACTGATTACGAAAATGAAAGCTGTTTTTCCATATCACCTAAAGTTTCTGTAGAAATTGCCGATTTATATGTATGAAAGCGCCCGTGGCAGATCCATTTGTAGCACATGTGTTGCAAGCAAACTCAAAACAAAGCGCTAGAGTTTGTTTGGTTTAAGTTGGCACAGATCTCACCAGCAACCTGTTCCACCCTTATACTTTGAAATGGCAGGGGAGTAGGAGGGGGATGGACTGCAGCCACAGTGTTTACGATAACTTTGTCAGTCTTCCCTTCTCCTTTGTAAAGCTCCTCGTACTGTGCATTCCAGTATGAGAGTTAGTTCAAGTATACGCATATTTTGTTAAACTTGTATCTATTAATCGAGTTTAGGGGTACTTTGTATGTGAACAGTGAAATCAAAAAGTGGGAAAATGTTTAACAATTCATAATATATTTTGCACTTGATTTTTTTTTCTCGTGATTTCTCGCAAATGTGTCAATTTGCCGGACTTATTTTGTTACGTGTGCAGTGAATTTACCCCAAAATCCCAACAAAAATCCATTTCTCCTGTAGTGAAAAAGGCTTATGAGTTGTATTTTGGATGCAAAGTTGGGGATCAAGATAAGAGTTAGGCACCACACGTATGTTGCAGTAGATAGTAGATTTTCTCGATACTTAAGAGGTTGGCTAAATGGCACCCACCAGTCAATGCCGTTTGCTGTTCCTATGGTTTGGAGAGAGCAGAAGGATCACGTTACCGAATGTTATTTTTGTTTCACGAACAGTACTGGTTCCTCTTCAAAATCCAAACATGCCGTAATTTACCCAAATCTGCCCTCAGCCATACGACATGTGAAACACGATGATTCCCTACTGATTCCCAAGCCACCTGAAGTATGGACTTTGGATGAAGAACCGACAAGCACTTCTTCCGAAGCCAAAGCTGAACCCTCGTGTTCCAACGAGGGTGATCCTGATTTCCAACAACCACTAACAGTACCTCATTTGATTTCTCAATGATCTAGTGAGAGACCTCAACCTAACGAAAAGCCATGCTGAACTGCTAAGCTGTCGACTAGAAGGTTGGAATCTGCTACAGCCGGGCGTCAAAGTAACAACCTATAGGAAACGTCAGCACTCTCTGTCATCATTTTTTTTCAAAGAACGGTGATTTGGTGTATTGTAATGATGTGGATGGGCTAATGGCAGAGTTGGGGGGCAATCACAATCCTCAAGAATGGTGGCTTTTCATAGATTCGTCAAAACCTTTAATTTAAAGGTGGTGTCGTTACATATTGGAAATGTTTATCCATCAGTACCGACTGCCTATGCTGTCCACGTGAAGGAAACCTAACAGAACATGGATTTGCTTTTAAAGGCTATTAATTACTGAAAATATGGGTGGAAAATCTGTGGGGACTTTAAGCAATAGGACTACTTCTAGGGATGCAGTCAGGTTACACCAAGTTTTGCTGTTTTTTATGTGAGTGGGACAGTCGAGCTAGGGAAAAACATTATGAAGTTAAGGAGTGGCCTATGAGACAAAGTTTGGTACCAGGGGAAAAGTGTCAAACATGAACAACTTCTTGGCAGAGACAAAATTTTTTTACCACAACTCCACATCAAGTTAGGCTTGATGAAAAATTTTGTGAAAGCTATGGACAGAGAGGGCGAGGGTTTTCAATATTTGAAAGACAAATTCCCTAGACTCAGTGGTGCCGAATTAAGAGAGGGCATTTTCATCGGGCCACAAATCTGTGCAATAATGCAAGACCGTGTATTTGTAGACCTGCTGATGAACACTGAGAAAGCAGCATAGGTGGCGTTCACAGCTGTTAGCAATAATTTTATCAGAAATATCAAAACTGATAACTACAGCAAACTTGTTGAGGACATGCTAAAGGCATATAAAACTATGGGATGTAATATGTCGCTAAAGATTCATTTCCTGCATTCACGCTTGGACTTCTTTCCCCACAACCTAGGTACAGTGAGCGATGAACGTGGAGAAAGGTTCCATCAGGATATTTCTGATATGGAAAAACGATATGAGGGAAGATGGTCTCCTAGCATGCTAGCTGACTATTGCTGGCTTCTTATTAAACAACTTCCTGATGCCAGTTACGAGCGAAAGGCTTCCAGAAAATCTTTTTAAAAATGTGAGTAAAATAAAGCATTCTTTCCATTTATTTTCATTATACTGGACACATTTTTGTCCATAGAGTGTTTTTTAATCACATTTTTGGATTCTCCATGCCCAGTTTAGTATAAATACCCTATTTTAATCTTTCGGCATAGTTTGATTATTTTACAAATGGCTGTTATACAACAACTAGCGTAAGTGCCCGTTGAATTTCAACGGGTTTAACGAATCTACATTTTCGTCAATGCAACATGTAAAAATTGCAAGAATAAAATTGTGCACTGTTTTAACCATCGAATATTTCTATATTATAAGTCTGTTTTATTAATTAACTAAAATCTCACAGAAATTTCTTGTGAATAATATAGTACCTTTCTTTCTACTAAAATAGCCGTTGTTATTAATTTTAAAGGTACTTTCCTGTTAACGGGAATACCTCAAAAAATAAACACGTATTGTTGTGATATTTTGTTTGTTAACAATGCATAACAAATCTCGTTAAGATAGTTACGTTGATCCCTTAATCACCCTCAATGATAAATTTGTGGAGCTTGCCGAGGAGTGAAGAAGAAGCTGTATCCTTGCTTCAAGACCATGGTATTTTATCTAAAGGGTGAATGTGCAAGAAGGATCACATTATGAAACTTTACTTCTGTGACAGAATATTTTGGAAATGCAACGTGAAAGCCTGTCAGCAGAAGAATTCATATGGCGATAACATAACAAAGAAATCGACATATTTCCAGCTATTTTAAATGCCATAAAGACATATTGACCCCCTAGTAACATAAATTTAGATTGTATTAATAATTATGTTGCTTTTATTAATAAATAAGTTTCAAAAAAGGGTGATTTTTAAGTAATTCCCCCGTTGTTACGCATTGTTAACAAACAAATACGTCGTAACATATCACAACAATACATGTTTATTTTTTGAGGTATTCCCGTGAACAGGAAAGTACCGTTTTAAATAGATTATAGCATTAGGATTTCAATTTCATTAAATAAGCAGAATTCCGGTTCCAAAAAATTTGTTCAATCTTCAATTACCTCTGATAATACTTTAAACAGATTTTGGAATATGATGTACCTCAATATCGTTTATCGTCCTCTCAGCGCCCTTGCCTTCTCAGTTTCCGAAACAACAACTTTCAATAGTTTTAAATTGATTTTTGCTTTGAAATATACTTGAGTCAATTCGGTACAACTTCCACTTTACATACTGTAAATTCCAAAGTAACTCCTTTTATAATAGGCGATGCTAGCCTAAAATTAATTCATTCTGTAAAGTGAATAAATAAAGTTCTTTCTTTAAACTATAATAGCCACTGTTATTAGATTTAAATGGATTATAAGCCTTAGAACTTACTATATATTAAATAAGCACCAAAATTCCTTTATAAAAACAAATCAATTCATTAAAATATCCACTGTTGTTTCTTCGAAAATTGCCTGTTAACAGTTTTAAATGTCCTTTTAATTTTAATTGAATTTTAATTTATATTCGTTTCCAAACTTCGGCAATTGTTACGAAATTAATTCGAGGAATAACAATATAAATTCGTAAGCACGTATGGTTTACAAAGAATTTAATTTAAGAATGCTTTTTATTTCAAATTTTTCTAAAATGACACTGTTGATACTTAAAATTTTTTATATTTACGTTAATATACTTATTTTCCACAAAACACGCCAATCTCTCCCCTTCCTTCCTCTCTCTCTCGTATTTGCTCGTATTGAAGCACTCAAGGCATGCTTATTTCCAGAAGGATGTATACAATAATAGTAATTTGAGGTGTAACAATGAGAATGGTCGACATAGCAACATCACGTTAAAATGGCAAGATTTCCACAAAATATGCAAATTAAACGTTTAACATGGAATATTTCGAACTGTAGGCGAAAAAAGATGAACGGAATAAGAAACTTTATAAATTTTTCTTCAAAATGGTTCAAATCCGAAGGTCGTCTGCTAATTTCTTCTAATTTTAATTTCCAAATGAATAAAAGCCTGCATGTCGAAAAATCGCGTTTTACATGTTAAGTAATGGGAAATGGAAATGCCTCTCTTGGAGACGAACCAAGGAATTTTTTCGCGATTTAAATTTGTCATTCTCTGAAGAAGTGTTAATCAAGCATCCCTACCAAATTTCGAGTTTCTATCATTATTTCTCGAGTTATTAGCATTTGCATAGCGTGACCAACCAACCAACCAACGGATGACGGCTATTATTATATAAAAATTTTTTTATTTTTGGGGCAAAATTGAAATCTGAAATCTCTAAAAAACAGTAAGTGATAGAGCATTTTGGGTTTCAGATTTGGATTCAGCATGTGCTAATTATAAAAAATCACCTATTGTCATTTAGGGGCAACACAAAAAGTTCAAATTTGTTGTTCAGTGTGATTGGTGAAAATAACATCTAGTAATGAAAAAGAGTGAGGTGTAATTCTAGTTGGGCATTTGACAAGATCTTTGAAATTGTAGGTATCAAAGAGACTCAAGTTTATTTTGATTAGGTCCCTTACGAAGGAGGTTGCAGTTTAGATATCCAGCCACAATGCTGTGAGATAGCAGGGGATAGCAGGTAATGGAGACAAGAAGATATTCAAGTTTATTTCAAATGCCGCAAAGCTTGCTTGCTTATTCGGCACGCAAAGCTATTTCAAAAAAGCAATCTCTGAAAATTGAAGTATGTAAGATCAAGCACCCACATCAACGATCGGATAAAGACTGAAGGGGTTGGGAGAGAAACCACAGTACCACAGAGACATGTAACAACAATGTAATCTATTATTGTATTCATATGGGTGCAGATATGCGCCGCAATTATAGCCAGTCGCTAGAATTAGGTAGATTGTTACATCGATTCGCTGTGGTCTTTTTTCAGGCACAATTCAAACCCTAAGTCGCTAGATATAGCTAAAAATTCGCTAGAATGGCAACATTGGCTGGGTAGTATAGCGGGGATTTCGCATTGCAGCCCACACCTTGCGTTCTTTCTTCGGGCACATACATATAGATTTAGTTTGCGCTCCCTTACAAAAACCGCTAACGTAAGCATAATGAAACTTTTTACGTACATTTGTGGGGCCACTTACATAAGTCGAGGCTTACGTAACCTGGGGAGTGCCTGTATTTTAAAAATTGATTTTACAATTATACAGTTAATTGAATCTTTGAAGATCAATGAATTTCTTGTAAAAAATATAGAGGGATAATTTTTTTCAGAGATTGCTTTTCAGAATATTTTTATGGCTAAATGAATTTATAAATCAGATATAACAAGTTTCGCTCGAGATATGTTATAATGATTAATGTTTTCCCAGCTTGAAAATTTCCACTTAATCGTTACCTAATTATTGACAATATTGATGCAATGATTTTGCCTTTTCCATAATTAAAAGAGAACATATAGGCAAATTTCATTGAGTCTCCACATCATTCTAGATATTATCTTCTCCATCTTCACCATATTTGGATTCTGTTTTACAAGAGTAATCCAAGAAGCACTTAAAGGCATGTACATTTTTTGCACATCCTTTTACCTTGTCACTAGATTACATTATTTTGTACACTATTGATGGTGGAAGGTTGAAAGCCAAAGCAATTCACAACTTTGAGTTCAAGTATAGAAATTAAAAAAATGAAAAGTCGTGTCCTAGGTTATACCACGGTTGTCTTATAATGCGGTTTGCAGCTCCTCCCATGATATCCCACATTATAACCGGGGAGAGGTGTACTTGGTTTATGAATTCATTTCTACAGCTTAATTTCTGTGGTTCTTTGTTGTCTATGTTTACTACTGTATATACTGGTGGTGTAGTGGTTAGCCTGTCGGCTTCCTGTTACAAAGTTCTGGGGTTCAGTCCTCACGAATTGAGGTTTTTTCACAAGCATCTCTGCTGGAATACCAGCAGAGGTACTTAAAGTCATGGGATCGGAAGGACTAAAAGTGATTATGAAATTAATTAACAAGATTTAAGATTAGGGAGAATGGCCTCAGGATTTCTTAGAAGTAACAAAGAAGAAACTAAAGGCAATAATGCAGTGTAAAGACTACAGAACAATAAGCCTACTGTACTTCTAGCAAGAAAAGAAAAGAAACTCCAGAAAATGATAAGACTAGTAATAAAAGGTAGAAAATATGGTATAGAAATAAATACAGAAAAATCCTAGGTCATGTGAATATCAAGGAAAGAAGAAGAAAATATGAACATAAGTATTGGCAGAAAGCCATTAGAACAAGTTTCACACTATAAATACCTTGGAAGCATCATAATGACAGAAGCAAAATGTACCAATGAAATCAGGACTAGAATAACAAAAGTAAAAGCTGCTTTCAGAAGGAAGAAACTCCTACTAACAGGGAATAGTAAGGATGATATCCATAAGAAGTTGACAAAATGCTATGTATGGAGTATAGCTTTTTATGGAGCAGAAACATGGGCGCTAAGGAAAAATCATATTAAATACATTATCTGAGGAGAGAGAGCACGATTAAAGAAGTGCTAAAGGAAAATATGGATGGAAAAAAACAAAGAGGTAGGAAAAGGTTTCAGCTGATAGAGGACTTGAAAGGGAGAGCTATCAAGACATAAAGAAGACTGCGGAAAATAGGAGTATATGGAGAACAAAGTTTAACCATGAATAATCACGGACAGACTACCTATGATTATGATGATATTTGTGTATAATCCTGACTTTTTCTTATACCTTGTATAATCTCATAAATATGAAACACCTCATTTTAAAAACCATGAAGGAAAATGTAGTTTTCGCACTGCGATGGTTTACTTATTAAAATGGGAGGTCAAATAAAGGGGTAGTCTTAGGCGAGGTTTCAGTATATACGGTATTTACATTTCAGGACCCCCAATTATTTAGTGCCAGGTTTCCCAATAGTTTAACGCCAAGGGCCTTAGAATGTCAAAATATGCCACCAGAAACATCTAATAATTTCCTTTACTTGTTTTTTAAATAAAGATTATTGAAAAAGTTTTTAAAATTATTCATGAATTTAATTGCTGTCAAGAGAAATCATATTCAATGCTTTGTATGGAGAAAGTCATGTGCTGGACACATCAGACTTTTTTAACTATATGAATCCAGGCACCACCCACATTTTTTAACTTAGCAACCTTAAAATATCTTTTAAATTGACTCCATTAATTAATTATTTCAGCAGCAAGCATGTATCTGCCAGATAGGTTTGTCTGTGAGCTAATAACACTGCAGCGAACCTCTTAACATTAATCGTCAAATTTAAGTTAGTATGTACTTTCCTTGCTCCAAGATGCAACTCCCAAACAAAAGGTCAGGGCAGTCATAGACAACAAATTTATTTTCTTCTTGGTTTGTTTTTTCAAATGCAACACAAAACATGTTCCTAGAAACAATTTGTTAATCACTCTGTGACAGAGATAGCAAATGATTTTTGTGCCGCGTGCCAAGAAAGTAATGTGAATTATCAGATTTTTTGAATGCCACTAGTTTACTCCTTTTATAAGGAACTTCATATTTTACACAGAAAATATAAGCTTACACATGCCAAGTAAAATTGCACACATGCCAGTTTGGTCACTCATGCCATGTATTTGACAACCCTGCTCCACGACCAATGACTAATTCTTACGTCACACATGAAGATCTTGCATCAGGAATTCATTTGAATGTAAAAAAGATAACAAAAATCCATAAAAGTCATCACTGAATCCCATTGTGAGAATGAATTTAGGTGGATGAAGCATTATAATTGGGACAAAAGAATTTCACAAAAATATAAAATAAATTTAACCAAAGAAAAATCGGTACAATATACATTGTACAAACTTTTTCATATATGGGTACTAATGCGTCATTTGGTTATCTTTAGAAAATGAAAATCGTATGAGCTTGTTTTTAGAAAATCCAGTTTTTGTTAAAGTTGCCCAAGAATAAACTAGCCTTATATTCATTCATTGAGAAAAATGAAATACTTAGTATTATTGTAGATGTATAATCAAGTAACTGTATGAAATTTGATCAAAATCGTTAGAGCTGTTTTTGAGAAAATTGAATTATTGTTAAAGTTGCCTAGAATAAACTAGCCTTATATTCATTTTTTGAGAAATATGAACTATTAAGTATTATTGAAGATGTAAACTCAAGTAACTGTATGAAATTTGATCAAAATTGTGAGAGCCGTTTTCGAGAAAATCGGATTGTTGTTAAAAATGCGTAGAATAAACTACTCTTAATTATTGTGCAATGTCAACCATTTCTATGTATACTCTGCTCAGTACGAGATTTCATTCATTTTCGCTCTACCATTTAGGCTCCAGAGCTAGTAACAGACAGACGGCATTGCGAAAACCACTTTTTTGGATTCAGCGACACCCAAAACGTATATTTCCGTAAAAATCTCGAGGTCGAATTTTTTTGAGATAACAATACTTTCTCGATACTTCGTATGAGAAAGTAAAAATGACTATCCTGCAAGACAGATGTTTGATATTTTCTATTTATGGCCACTTCTAGCAAAATGGACTATAATATTTACTGACATTTAATAATTTAAATTTGGAGTATTGTTTCATAGAAGAATTTTTCAGTCAGGTTTTCATAAATAAAGATCAGCTGATGTATTTGAAATATCAATCCTTGTTAAATAAATACAATTTTCATACTTAATAAAAAATAAAATCAGCAATCATAAATGAAAAACACCTTCCATTCACAGTAATAACCTTATCAATTTTTCTGATCCCATTCAAGATTTGATCAATTTAAATAGCCACAGTGAAAGAAAAAAACTCATTCAAAGTAAAGGTTTGATGGAACTTCATGGTTTTGGTAATTATTTCATGTTGGAAATGGCACACTGCAAACACACATAAAACATTCTTCAAAATTCCTGAGTAATTATGAATATTTTTATTTCAATGGCAATTGCAAAAAGCATGTACAGTTGGCCCTCCTCTAATGCGGGGGTTACTTTCCTTGAGAACACCATGTTGGGTGAATCCGTGTTGGAGAAACTTAATACCTTATGGGATTATGTGGGATATGTGAACGCGATCGCGTGAAGTCTCCGATAAATACTTAGATATATTTTTTATACACATATAAATGGAAAGCCCTACCTATATCATGTGCACATAAAGGGGAAGAAGCCTTAATACTTGCATGTATTTTCTCTTTCCTCTTCCTGACTGAACGTATGGTAGACTCATTCACACCATATTCCTGGTCTACCGATGCTACACTCAAGCCGCTTCATAACTTATCAAGGATCTTAATTGTCTCAGCTAATGTCATAACTTTGTGGCTTTTCTTTGCCTCACTACCACTTGAAGATGTTTTACATTTTGATTCCATACTAAGGATTATTACAAAAAACTACAATAAAACTTCATGCGGTCACAGCTTACACGAGACTGAGGGAGAGGAGAGAGCAGCGCTCACCAAACAAACAAAAACATTGTTACTTTGTCTTATATGAGTTCTATGAAAACGGCAACAATGCTGTTGCAGAGATTTGTAGTTTACTAATTGAAAATTTAAGGGACACCTGGGTACCATTTATAAAGTTCTAGAGCAGGCATACTGTTGCATGTTTGGCGAACCGCGCTTATTTGAATTTTACACGTTCGGCAGATAAATGGTTGCATGTATTTTTGAGCATATAAGGGAATCCATTCTAGAGGAACATGTGTTAGAGGAGGGTTTGCTTTAATAAATGCATCTTTGTAGGGAATAGACCAGAGTTTGAATGAGTGGCATGTACAGATATCTTTCTGTGAAAAACACATCAATATCATTAAATCTTTAACAATACATGATCAATGACATTGTTATGTTATGAAGGCATTACTGTCATTGCAATGGCAAGGTGTCATACTGAGTTCCATTTTAGCTTGGAGGGATAACTTTCAGAAAACAAACTTCCATTGCAGATAATTACTTTTTCAATCAACAAGTTAAAGAGTTATTAAGTGACATTGTTCCTTCTTCAAAGAAATATAGCACACAACTATCACAATGTGATTTTTTTTAATGATGCCTTCCCCACAAAGCCAAAGGCTTGTCTGCAGGTAGGGGGAAAACCCCAAGACGAATCACATCCATGCCTTAAGTGGGATTCGAACCCATGACCTTTGGGTTAGAAAGCAGGCACATTGCCTACTAGTTCATTCAGAAATGGATAATTTTGCTTTTTTACTGATCAAGTATAAAAAATTGCCTCTATGCAGTTTTCTCATCAAGATTTACTTTCACAAACAAATAGAAAACATGAATCTTCAATCCACAGCAGTGTTACTCGTATGTTGTTTATTTCATGTCACTCTGTTAAGTTGGAGCATTTTGATTGGTTGTTACAATACAATCACCTCTGATGGCAATTAAAGAATGGGAATTATGATTTAAATTTTTTGCGCTATACTGGTATCTACCTCTGGCACCTTTTAAACAAATCATCATCTATAATGGGAGTTGGGAAAAGAGAGGGTGAACGGGAATGGGAAAGAGGGCAGGAGAATGGGAAGTGTCTTAAATTTAATGCTGTATTAATGTATTCCTGTCATTTTTTATGTGCAGTTACTCTAGTTCAGATTTAAACTACAGCAGTATATCGGGTTAAATAGTTTGCAATATAAAGAATTTTAATAATCAAGTTGATACTTCATTCATTAAACTTCACACAAATACATTTTCTATGATCAAATAAATATTGATCTGATTTGATGGTGTTAATACCATCACAAATAAATGTCAAACAATTTTAACATCAATTTGCTAATCATTTAACAACTGAAAATATCAAAGGAAAAGACCATACAAGAAAATGTCATGCTATTTTCTAGTATATATTTTTGTCTCATCTTTACATGATATTTCACTGACCACTTCTTCAATGGGCTTGCTCTTATTCAATACAGTCTGTACCCCACCCTAAATATGGCAACATTGGACCTCATTCTTCATATGGCGGCCCTGAATGCATGTAGTAATAACATTTTTGAGTCTGACAATGACTAACTTTAATTCTCATCGCTGTCCTTCCTAAAATCCGTTGATTGAAGCATTCGAGGTTAGAACAAATCAGGCTGGCACGCAATAAACTAAGCTCTCAAACTCCTTTACTGGGACCTCCTGGAGATTAGATCATGAGGATGCTCTGGGACTCCATTATGAAATCTTTAACAGCAACATCGATAACCTCATCTCCATCCAGAGGACACTAAAGAATAAACCCCTTTGGATAACTGCAGAGATTGCTTTCATGCTTTAAAATAGGCCATTTAAATGCTTATGAAATCCCATTCCTTTCAACACCTGCAGCTCTTTCACAGTACTGCAATACCAATTGAGACAACTTCCTCGACTCTACAATGCCAACAAAGTCTAAACCATCGGCTCTTGTGTTAAAGGATAACTGCTAGAGAACCTGGACATTCTTCAACTGAAGAAGTAAAAGTTCTCTGATACCTTCCTATACGAAATCCAGCTCCACAGTCTGATTCAGTGTTGAGAGATGCGTTTTTCAACAATTATTTTCCTCCAATTCTACTTCTACCTCATTTCTGTCTCCTCTCCTCTGCAGTCCAGTTCTCAATTCCAAACTTTTATCTCTACTTTTCATTTGACTGAACTTAATAACCACTATAAACTTCTTCATCCTAGCTGCAATGCTAACCTTCACCAACTTTTTATCCAAAAGATCTACTTCCTATTGTATTCCTTGTCCTCTTTCATTATAAACAGTACTTAGCCTCTCTTTCCTCTTCTCCTATTAAAGAAAATGTTATTGATGTTTGTTGATCTTATAATTTAATTATTTTGATATTTTGCCTCATTATTTAATCTAATGTAATAGGTCATAACAAATGGCTATTTTTGGATGTTTTTAAATAAATAAATATTTAAAAGTTATAAATGACATTAACTATATATGTTGATCACAATTGCAAAAATGTTTCAGACAAGCAACAGTAAAATGCTAATTAGCTACATAACTCACACAGAGTAACCTAAAATTCTTTGATAATTCTGATTAATATATGCATAATGTTATGAAGAATTTACAAGCCCAATGAAATAATTTTGAAAATAGAAACATGTCCTGACTTGAAGTCTTCTTCATGCAAGTTATTAAATATAAATGAAACAGATTTGATATAAGTCAACCACAACCGCAGCGCCAAATTGTATCATGACCTAAATGAACCAAAAAAGTGACAATAAAAGAAACAAATGAGTAACTAAAACTACATAACTATTCCAAAGGAGTGTTTTTAACATTTATTGAGAAGTCGTATGATGACATTGTGATTGAGTTGAAATTAAGAGAAAGCTTGCATAACCCTTCTGAAATGGAGACTGTATGTTTCTGGCACAGTCGGGGTACAGAGATACAGTGCCAGAAGCAGAACAAACGTAATAAGGGTTGTTAGTAGGGCAACAGTCAGGGGGGGGGTAGAGAGATCGAATCGTGCTTGGTGCCCTGACGGAATCATATCTCCCTCTTGAAAACACGAAGTTAGTTACTCTCCCTGATACAAAATGGCACTGCAATCGATATTCACTTATATCAAATCTAAGCCATATAAATTATATTTGAATTTTATTAACAAAATTTATAGGAAGAATCCTTTAGTAAATTTAATCTTCATATTATCGTTCCTGCCAATAAAAATGAGTTCATTGAAGTTTAGGTTGACATTGTGTTTTCATTATTTAGAAATATGTCGAGGTGTTCTGCTTTTACCAGAAAAGTAAACAAATCATTACATAAGACAATGGTTTACAGCATATTCACAGAATTCATTTAGATCATGGGGAAAGAACTGCATTCCAAAGATACAAAACAAAACTTCACAAATGCTAAGGCATGGCTTCATTTAGGGAGAACACCAAATTATATTCAAATCTCACAGTTGCTAATTAAATAAAATGTTTTCATGGCACTTTATTGTAGGAAATATTTTCAAAACAGCAAAATAGTTACCAGTTTCCTTTGGGTGAAGTTGCACAAGCAAGTATAAAAATATATATACTTTATTTTCTGTAGCAGCTATCATTAACACCACTTGAAGTCTTTTTTTCCAAAGAATTTGTCAAAAACATAGGTCATTCTGGCACTGGAACTTTTGTTAAGTCCGTATTAATCCTGAATTGCTCATCCTAGTATTAATTTCACTACAATTGTCACTATATTTAAAAATATAAGAGGTACTGAAAGAAAAAGAAAATTTATTTTAAGTCTTTGCAATATATTAAAAAAATAATTTTTCCATAGGATGATAAAATATCCGAGTGAGCTTATAATTATACCTAATACGATGAAAAATAGAAGTAAAAGCTCGAGTCGTGTCTTATTACTCTATGCAATATTAAATGTACCTTAGGAATGTGATGGTTTATACAGCTAGGTAATATCACAAGTTTTTATGATCATTGACGAAAAACAATTGAAGTGGATAACCATGCACAAAAATGTTAACAGTAACAACAATTCTGGAATTCTCTTATTATGCATTTGAAAAAAATACTGTATACTTGGCTAAGAGTTTCACGTTGATTATTCTCAGGTAATTTGTTGAACGTTAAGTTTTACAGAGATTTTACAGTTATACATGAATAAGACACAAAAAACAGATTCACTAAGTAGCATCGTTTAGCGGACACACAAGCATTTTAATTGATCAGTAATATCTCGGCGTCTCGACTTACTTCGCATTACCGTTCGTATTGACCTGATGAGGTTGAGGATTTGAGATTTCACAGTAGGCTGTTCGCCAAATCCTTGTATTTGGTTGGCACTCCATCCAACTGTAAAATTCGTTTTATAAATGACAATATTATTTACATAATTTATTAACTTTTGCAGCTAATTTGAGTAAAATATGAACGAGTAGTTGTTAATGTCAAAGTGACAGTAGATCCACTTCATGGCATGCATAACTAACGAATAAAAACAAATCCTAATATGAGACAGAATACTGTATTACTAACTTTTAGAGAGAAATCTCTCTTCATGGAGAACACACACAGCATTTAAACACAATAGAGTAGCTTCAAATAAACTCCAAAGACTGAACGCCATGCTGTCACTTCAAGCGATGGTAGCGACATAAAACGGTGAAAAGCTGTGCGTTCAAAATGAACTAAAATATAAATACGAAGAACGAAAATCGATCACATTGTGCGCCGGCGAATCCTAACGTACCAGTAGCGTCAAGTCTTCCTTCGGCGTAGGTTGTAACGAAATCTGCCTTGCAAATTCGAGACGAAGTCATTACTAAAACTATCTGGAAAATTATAAATGTCTGAAAAACCATCCAAGAGCCAAGAAGGTGGTAGAAGGAGCTCTTGGGGAGTTGAGATGGATAACCGGCGAACACGCTTTCAAGTAAATCGTGTAGACACGGGAGCCGCGTCTGCTAACGGCGAAATGGATCCTTTAAATGAAGGAGAAGATGCTATTGAAAGATACACTGCAACTGGAGAAGATGATGAACTCAGAAGGAAATCTTCTACAGCAGCAGAGGAAGCTTCATTGATTGGCGACGGAACTGGTGGAGACGATCGAGGGACATCCCCTACAGTGATGTCTCATAATGCCGAAATGTCTACAGGCTACGACACAAGATATGCAAAAAGTTTTCGACATTTCACCAGAGAAGCTCTCCCAAGACTTGATAACTACCGGAATATTATGTCAATTCAAGCAGCCTATCGGCCTACGCTGGATGAACTTCATCATGAAACTCTTCATGGAAAGGTAGGGATTATCTTTCAATGTATATTATCATAATTGTTTATTTTTTAAAGTTTTTATTTTCAAAAAGTTATTTTACTTTAGTTGTGAGTAGGTTTGTCACAGTGATATATCGTGATTTTACCTTTCTTATCATTTAAATTGCTTTTTTGAAAGTATTTAAAATCAATCATCGTATTTGATAGTGTTTCATCGATTAACATGTCATATTTATTGCTTACTTTGTCATAAAAGAGTTTTGAGTTTAGCAGCCGGTAGTCAATGTAAACAACGTTTCCCGCTATTTGTAGGTATTGAAAGAACTTGGAATCACTGTTTTCCCGCGGTATTGTAAGTCATCTTTGGGTCGGAATTCCATTCTTAAAATTTGTTTAATTTTTAATCATGATACATTTCAACTTTAATATAACGCTCGTGTCAGTAACAATAACATTTTTGTGTGTTCTGAAGGCGCCTTGAAATTTTTAAGTCCTGGTAGTACATTACAAATGGCGCCACCATCGCTCTTTGATTCTGCCGGAAAATGAAAGTGATCTTAATGCCTTTTTGGTGATTGTTTTCGTAACATATTTCTGGGGGATTTTAAATTGTTGTCTTTCGAGTTAAAGGAAGATATTGTAAGTTATCTGTTTTTAACTTGCGTTATGGAGATTATTATAGCTGCATTTTATATGTACCAGTTAACAAAACTTGAATATCGTGTATGTACACCAACATCTTAATTTCTCTATCCCTAAAATTATTTCAGCGTTCTATTTCAAGCAGTAATTTGCGGATAATTTTTATGTTGTGTTATGTTTTGTGATTGGAACAAAGGCATGGAAAAATTTAACACATCAAAAATTTTAGTTCTAAGTTGATATTTTTTATATTAAATAATTTATCTTTTAGTATTCCGCCGAAGTATGTCACATCATTTTAATATTAAACCATGTTTATCATCCAGCATTCCGCTGCATTATGTCACATCTATGAAATTGTAGAATCCCTCAGCGATCTCTGAAATCCATTTCACCCCTGTACTAGATAGTGCCTTTCAAACTAAATTCTATTTAAAAAAATTAAAATTCAACCAATGTTTGTTAGATTCACTTTGTAAGTGATCATGAAAGATTATTGTTAACGGTTGTTTTATGCGTACCGAAATCTTGAAAGTAATCGTTGTCATTGGTTGCCCAAAGCTCCTTGATTCGCATCGTTGAATTACGACTGGGACTGTTACCAATCGTAACGCGCATTCGGTTTACTCTACAATCTTGTGCCTGCAGGAGTTATCTGTACAATTTATCCGTTACATTCTGTTAACCGATCTTTTTCAATTCCAATTTGAATTTATCATCGTGGTGTTTAGATCTGCTGCACTTGAAGAATCTCCTTTTGGGGTCGTGTAAGGTCGTAATGTTGTGCGCTTAATTACTAATTTTCTTTGTACATACATATCAGAGGTTATCACAGAGAAGATATTCCCGTGTGATACGGGCGTCCACGGAGTTCATATCTGTTTTTGAAGATTCGTTTCACGTTGCTCAGTGTGTTATATCGTAGCTTTTGCAATGTACGCCGTTTTTCATTCATATTTATTATCGCTCGTGAAGTCATGCAGTTGGGCTGCTTTTGCTAGCTTATTATGTCAGCACGTATGTCATAGAACTGATGACGCTTTGGGTTAAAAAGAAAACAATTCCCGAGTGTGTACTTAACTGTTTCATTCTGTCTATATTTTCATGATGCAATTGTAAAAATGTTAACGGTGATCGTTCATCCAAGTATTAATTTATTTAACTTGTGATTTTTATCGCTTAAACTCAGTTGCAATCCTGAATGTTAATGTTAGCTGTATAAAAAGCCCACCCGTTACTAAGTGTTATTTTAAATTGATAGGCCAACGGCTGCTGCGTGGTTTTTCTGAAAAATAGTAAGTTTAACGAACCCAAAATTTGGCTCGTTTTCTTAAAGAAATAACTTGTTTTATCACTTTAGTTTTCAGAATTCTTTCTTTTTTAGTTATTTTTGTACTTTACTTTTCACGAAGGATATGGTTAAAATGTGTATTTTTTCCGGTTTGAAATGATATCTATTTATTTATTATGTTAGAGTGGTCGATTTTTTTTTCAATTTTGTGGTTGCCTCGCATTATTTGCAGATTAACATGAATCTTGATTCGCCTTCCTTTTAAGTGCATTTATATTTTTTGTTGCTTCAAGAATTATTTTTGGATGAAGAAAAAATCGGAAAGCTAAGTCACGATTTATTAGAATTTACGCATAACTATAACTATCAATATAATAATAATAAGCCGTCTTTATTAGGTCGATATTTTAGACATTTATTTCCATTCTTCCATATAAACCTGACGAACGCATACATCCATGTCCTAGACAGGATTCGAACCCGCGACCATAGTAACCGTCGGCAGATACTCGAACCATCCGTCTACAAAGACCGACAATAACTAATAGAAAACGTGATATATTCTCTATAAAAGCATCTCGAAAGATAAATATGCCGCGTTATTATCACTACGGAATATTTACATTTTATATCGCACTTCAGGGCAGTTTTAAACTTTGTAATGGTATTTTTCCTAAGTTTTTGAAGGTCTTACGGACCTGTCGGCCTTTGGAATTTGATGATTGTAGGCTCCCCCTCTTCTGAGAGCGGCCGGGGAAAATTCATATATTGTTCACTTTGGAATTCTTCTGTCAAGTATTTGTTATTCAAAAGCGCCTGAAAATTTTCCACTCTCGCGTTCCAGAACTTTCCGAGGAAAACTGTTTCTTTCCTGAGTATATTTGTGTTTGAACTTTTCATTTTTAGGGGTAACAACTACGACACGTTTCTAAAAATCAAATTATTTTCCCCCGACAACGCGAAATGTTACGCGTCCGTCTCTAGAAAGGCTGTTTTTTTAAACTCCATCGGTGTACGGGCGAATATTTAAACAGGCAAAATTATCCTCTTCGCCTTTCTCGCCTCGATTATTTGTCATAATTTTACGTCGCCGCTTTCGTTCCACTTTCTCTTCCCGCGTAAACAAATAAAAGGCGCGCACGCCCCGCATTTGGAAGCGTCGTCGGTCGCCTGTGCAGATTAAGCCCGCTCGGCCGGCGTCTTTCACTTATTTTTAAAAAATTTTTTTCGCACGCGCGTTTAAAGCCGTCCCCGATAAATTCCGTTTCTTGCGAATTCAGATAGCATAGAGAATCCGGTTATTCAGCTGTGTCGACGAAAGGGATCTGCCGGTCGTCCCGCGCACGCGCCGTTGATATAAAATTTCCGAAGCAAGCGTGTGTGGGCATCTCCTGCTTTAGACGTACTAGGTACCTTTCCCCCAACCCGCCGTTTGTTGCGGAGGCGGAAAGCGGTTTTCCTCTTGGTGATTCCGCGACGCAAATATGTCCACCCTTCGCCTCCTTCACACCCACGCCTTTATGTCACTTCCTCTTGCCTGCTTGGAATTAAGTCTGTCGCTAAGTAAGCTGATACTTCTTGCCCGAAGGACTTAGTAAAATTTTTATTGGATTTAATGTTTACTTTTTATAGTTTTTCTAAAAAAAGGGTTAATTATATTTGCACAAAAGAACTCCCCATTATCCAAACTGAATTTTAAATTCCTGCACGTTTTTTTAATTTCAGCTGGCAAAAAAATAAAACATTCCCGGGCTACGGCGGCTCTGATCAGTTCGGATACGTGAGAAAAAGTCTTTTGTGACTTGTCACAAAGTTCTTATGTCTTCTCACCGGCGCAGCTTACATACATATATTACGGGGGTCGGCAACCTATGGCACGCGTGCCAAAAGGTGGCACGCGAATAGATTTCACATGGCACGATGATCCAAAGAATTACAAAAAGATATAAATAAAAAATTTTATTTTTATTCCAGTAGCTTTTCTTATTGCAATGATGTCGCATTATATTCAGGATGACTTAAAGAATCACTTTTTGGAAGAGTTACGGACAAAATCAATCAAAAGGGTGTCACGCGAATGTGGTCACGGATAGCGAATATTGATAAAGGGTGGCACCCAACAGAAAAACGTTGCCGACCCCCGACTTAAAACATTATCGTGCTAGTAAATTACTTCATAATACCTTATGATGATTTACATGGTAAAATAAATGACTACTTAACGTTTTTATGGCAAAATACATAGCTTTGTGATTGGCTAATTTATCGAACTGAAATCAGTTTTTCTCGCTGGCTTTGTCCCTTCTCGTACTATAAATTCCCCCAGCCTGACAAAGTTCTCCTCGCTTACAAAGTCCTTTTTCTTCCATTGCTACTATGTACTTGGTAAATTGTAACCACAAATTAACTGCTAGCTAAGTTGTAACGTGCATATTGGTGTGTTGAAAACGTATTTAAAAAATTCTAAATACAAGTACCCTTCCGTTACACATACATTTTTTCATTTTGTCCAATTATCCGAACCATTCTTAGTTCCAATTAGTTTGGATAACTGGAGTTCTTCTGTATGTAGTATACGTATGTACCTAATGTACATATATTCGGGTTGTCTGTCCGTCCGTCTTTACGGGCAGTATCTTTAGAATCCTACTACTTGGAGAAGCCAAAATTTCAGAATAGATTGGTCCATATGAGGACTGGACATGGCAAAAAATTGGTCGATCAGCTGCTTGGGAGTAATCGGAAAAATATCGCTTAAAAGTACAGACTTCTACAGATGTAGGCAACCCCTTCCAAACGCTTCTGGCGTCTTGCAGGGTATTTATGTAAATGTAAAATTGGGATTTGTATGCACAGGCGTCTTTTTTGTTTAATTTTCTTAGAAATTCTAATCTCAATCCCCAGTGCTTTACCTCGTTATGATTTGAAGTTTGTGTTTCAATCTTCTTTTTCTCAATCATTTGATAACGAGTATTTTTGCATCGGCCTGATTATATTTGCGTTAGTTCACTCGCAGCTCAATTTTTTTTTTAATTTTAACGTCTGCAATGAATTTTCGCATAATTTTCTTAGTCGCAGTTTGTATGTAACGTTTTCATATGCTTTAAGAAAACATTTCTTATATGAAATACAGTTCCTTCAGACTCTTTTGCTATAATTACGATTTTGGCTACCTTTGTTTTTGTATCTAAACTTTTTGATAATTTCCGAAAATTTCTTTCGTTATCGGTACCTCTTGGAAATTTTAGTTTAGATATAGGTATTTAAATATTCTGAGGTCTTCTTTCCTCTGGGTGTCCTGAATCTTGGAAATTAAAAACTTTTAAATGCAGTTATTGGAGTATCCATGTTTTCATGCATGGCAGCACTTATGATAGGAGACTTGACACATTCTCACTGGGAAAAATTCAACTTCTTGCTTCCATACTTTTATTGAAATGTGTCTCGGGAAGCCCTAATTCTTCGCATAACGGAACATTCGGTATATTTCAAGCGAAACTTTGCCACCTCTTGTTTCGGAAATGCTTATCTCAACCGCTTCGTTTGCGAGGACACATTTTGTTGTTATATATCTTTCGGAGTTCGTTGACTGGGAGCGGCTAATTTAACCGATATCTTGCTCGGTTTATTTTCCCCTCTCAGTCTTTATCCAAGACTCTTTATGATCAAATGTAGCTTGAGGCGTGTCTCAGTTCGCCTGATCGCGTCAGATATGCTCCGGAGTGTGAAACGGAAGATCGATATCTCGAAAAAATCGATCAAATCGTTTTTCCCTCAGCAGATGTTGATCCCCTCCGCGCCGCATGAATTCAGTGCGCGAAAGAAACACGAGAATTATGTGCCTTGTCGATCGAAGTATGGGCGAAACGGAGGAAATGTCGGAACGTTGCAAACAGTCGGGTTACCGAGGTTAATTAAGCGATGGATGCCGCCTCCAATAACTCGCGTCTTTAACGAAACGGCGCGCCACCACGTGTTATTCGTCCGTAGTTCCCATTCTCGGTTCGTATCTACGCATCTCGCGTCTAATTATACCGAAAACCCCGCTGACAACTCATTAATATACGTCGACTATCACGGTTCTCCATGTCGGTTGCAGAAGTCCTGGAAAATATCCAGCGATGATTTATTGCGTAGGTATCCCGTCATACGCGTTAAGAACGGCTCGTTTACGCGCTCGGGACAGCGTTTTTTTCGTCCGGGAAACGTCATTTGAGTTTTCACGGAGCGATAAAAAAGAAAAGATGGACAACATAAACTTCAACTCCCTAAATTGGACATCGGACGCCATTTTAATTACTGTCAGCCTCCGGCTTCAATTACGAAGCGGTCCAGGTCCGGATTTTTCGTTTATTTTTCGTTCGTTCGCGTCGGGCATTCTCCATGAGGGAAATGATCGAGCAATTAGCTCGATGGTTCGTGGATCGGATTACGTGCCCACATTGGATTCCAAACCGCCGCTTCTTGGCGATAAGTTATATCGATCGATTAATGTCAGCCCTTGTAGAGGCAGAGAGAGAGAGAAATAACTAATATACCCGTTTTAAAGCAATAAGTACATCTCCAGAGAAGCTTCTACTTGGATCGCAGTCTGGTTTTCAAGTGTAAGGTTTTGACGGAGAAAAATATTCGTGTGTTTTGCTTGGCCGGAAAAGCGGCAACGAACTTGAGAGAGAGGTGTTAATAATTCAGGAAACTTGCGACAAAACGAATTGTTTTTAGAGTTAAGCTACAAAATGGGCTTCCTCGGTGGTAAATCACGTTTAAGGTGAAATTTAATACTATTTTCTCAGTAGTTTTAAGGGTGCACGAATTACTCAAGTATTTTGTTTCTTTGCCCGATAATTTTTAATCGGCTTTGAAATGCGTAGGTTGTGGGTTGGAGGGAGGATCTTACTTCTCGGTTTTACCTGATCCAGTGTTGCGTCTTTCAGAATGTCTTTTTTGGAATTAATTATTTTTTTTAGCGTGTGCATCCCCGGTTGCATATTTCCTGCGTCTCTCACCTGAGTTAGGACAATAAGTTGGCACCAATTAACCGATGCACTCAAATTTCTCCCCGTGGGAAATCAGTGAAAAAGTTATGTTCGCGATCCTAATATCTTAATTTTACCGTGCGAACGTGTATAATCTGCGAAGAAGTTTCTCTAAAAAGTATGTTGTGGCATCATTGTGCAGGAGTCTGCGAAGATCTTAATAAGTGTCCTGTTGCATCACTGTGCAGGAGTCATGTATCTTCAACTCCTGATTTTATTTTTACGGAGTTATTCCGCTGGCGGCCGACATTCGTGTTCATTTTATCCCTTTCTTTCACGATTAAGTGAAAACATTTTAATTTAAATAAGGACATTGCCTTCACGACCTTAATTTTTTTCTTTCCGGTATAAAAGACGAATTACCGGGAAAGAATTAATTTCGAGTTCGCCGTATTTTTCATTAATTTACGTTGTTGGAATTCGATTTCCAAAACAAATCATCCATAGCATTGAATCGTCGTTCCGGGATTGGAGTTTTTTTAAATCGCTTTTTTATATTAGGCTAAAAGTTAGGATTTCATGTAGGAAGCCGGTTTTGCCCTCGTTAATGTTATTATGAAAACTTAATGAAACAATTAAATCGAATGGTATCTAATTTAGGTATAATTTGCACAAATTACGCTGCGTTGAATTTATTCATCCCTCGCTTATCTTTACTCTTGCAAAATTCGTAGAAATACGTTGACATGCCAATCGCATTACCTGTTACTTAGGTTTCGCGATTTTTTAAATATTTTTCTATTTTTTCTGAGAATATACATAGGCAGCTTTACTTCTGCGTCGAAAAATTTAGTATAGCCTCCGATGTAGTTTTTATCAGGAAGAGTAGCATTTTTTTAGTAGCTGCCCTTGCGGTTTATTAGGAAGAATTAGCGTTCACGGACGGCCATTGTTCGTTCGTGATTCGATTTGGCCTTGGTACTGTTCCTTGCTCGGTGCTATAGCATTGTTTGGTTCGAGCACGTGCTTTATATTTCAAACCGGAAGTATAACCGCGATTACATCATTGCGTCTCGATTAGAAGATGCATCTCGAAATGAGCGACTGAGTAGATTAGCTGCATTTGGAATCGATCAGCTCTGTCGTTAATTTTCAGCTACGTTCCTTTGCTAGGTTTCGAAAGTTTTTGTTTTGAGTGTAAGGATTCATCCCGTTGTCCATCGTAAGGATTCCAAAATGTTGGTCGGGTTTAAAAAAGTATCCGCGTTTTCCATGACCCTTTAACGAGATTTGCGGCATGATAATAAATTGTTTTCGTTGTTCATCCGACCAAAGATAAAATGGCTTTGGCTGACAATCAGTTTCACCGATGGATGTACAGTGGGACTTTTATAAGTCGAATCTCTAGGGCAGTGTTTCCCAACCTGGGTGCCGTGAAGTGTTCTGAAGGGTGTCGCAAAAAATATGTTTTCCCATTTTTAGCCTCATTTTGCATCATCGGATTTCAAAAATGCAAACCAGATTTAAGTCGACCTTCATTTCGTCGCAAAGGCAATTCGAAATGAAAGAAAATATATTATGGAGATTGTGGTTAGGGGTTCAACTTCACCACGATTATTACTGACGGTGGATAGGGAGGGGTGCCGCCAAATTCTGAAAAGTCACTTAAGGCTCGAGATTCATGGATGTATAGTAGATAAGAGTGCCAGTGGCGTAGCCCTGGTTCGAGAATTCTTTACGCCCCCCCCCCCCCTCCAATATATATTTTTTTGTTATTTTATTTTTTAAGGGGAAAAATTTAATGAAATAAGTTTCATGATCGCGGATTCTTTTCACTGTATTTAGCAGCTCTTGTGGTTTAAAATGACAAAGGGTAAAATTTTGTATATGTCGACCACGGGCCTTCGGCCCCCCTCAATCTCCAGGCCCTGGATCGACCGATCCATCGGATCTATGGTCCCTACGCCACTGTAGAGAGCTATTTCTGTAAGGAACTTTTTCGGACTCTAAAGCTATAATATATGAACCCGGAAATGCTAACACAACTTTCTAAACTTACACTATTATGGCTATGTAAATTTATCTATACTATTTTAACTTTATAGTATACCCTTTTTGTGTTTAACTGCGTCTTGACACCTGGCCGGATAGGCCCCCTTGTAACGTTTAATGATAATAATAATATAAATTAACGTGTTTCACATTAAGCTTTCGTTTGGATGAGAAATATTTATTTGTCGTTATCATGCGTGATGATTTGCAAAAGTAAAACTGCATAACTACGTAGGTCATTGGCGAGTGAATTAATTCTTGAGAAATCAACTGTTACGAACGCATTAAAAGTTTTTAAGTTAATGTTTAGAAAGTATGTTTTATGAGTGATTGTTTAGTACGATTTTAGTTTTGAAGGTTTGTTTTTAGAAAATTGTTTTTTCTCAAAAGCTTTAGGTGAAGATAGCACGAAAAATAAGCGTCTAGGACATGGGATGGCCAAGTTTGATTTATAACAATAGACTTCAATTTGTAAACATTTAAAAACTTTTTTTGCTCGCATTTTTTACTTTCTCCATACGTAGTAATGGGAAAGTATTGTATTCATGAAAAATATCGACTTCGAGATTTCAACGGCAATACATGTTTTGAGGTCCCTAGAACACGTTTAGACTATTTTCGGAATGATGTCTGTGTGTGTGTATGTTATTGTGGGCGCTCTAACTCAAAAAGTACGTGCCATATCGTTACCAAACTTCATATATAACACTTGAACATGAGCACAAAGAACTGATTAGTTTTTGGACAATAACGGATAAGCGGAAGTCGAGGTTTATTCGAAACCCGATTCGGTTTTTGCGATATTTCTTCGTTAAAACATCATTATTGTATACACAATTCTATACAAAGGTTATAGAGAATGTAATTTCCTACAGTTTTAATTTGAAACAATTTTCTATAGGAGTTATTGTTTAGGAGTTATTTATAAATAACCGGTTTTTCGGTTTCCGTTAAATATCTCCTTAAAAACATCGTTATTGGTAATCTTCGTAAGGACCAAAGTTGTAGAGAATAATATTTCTTCCAAGTTTTGTTTGAAACTAATTTTCGTAGAACCATCCATTTCGGATATATTTCGCTTTATTTTAATACCAGTATACAGCGCCAACACCATGTAGCGGTGAATTCTGTAAACATTCAAAATATACGTAATTTACGGCAACAAGGACGTGTCTTCTTTTACGTTACGAAATAATAATTTTGCCTCGTAATATTATTCATAATAATTTAAATATCTATACCCCTAATATGGAGAAAGTCATGTGTTGGCCACATCAGATTTTTATAGATTGAATATTCATTACAAAGGGAGGGTGCGGATTGACTTAGGATTTGTTTCAATCCGTTCGCCGATGACGCGGCCGACGGATTTTTGGAGCTGCTTCAAAAGGGAACGGAGAGTCGTGACTCTCTTGAGTCCGATTCCGCGTCATTCCCCTCCCCTAATCTCCCTCACCTCCCCACTGTCTCTCTCTCTGTTGCATGCCGCCATGCGAAACCACAAAGTGGCACGCACACGCGGGTCAAAGCACTTGGCCCGTTGATTTCCTTCTTTCTCGGAGTGGGGATGCGAAAAATTAAAAAAAAAACTAAAAACATCTAGCGCGCGGTGAGTTACGGGGAACAAATGACCGGTGACGTCAAGGGTTTCTCGCGAAACGTATTTTGGTTACGGCTATCTCCTCGAAATACGTCTCCCGACGCCTATTTATGACAAGTGAAAGGGAAAAAAGGTTTTAAAAAATAGTTAATTTGGAAACTTAACTTTTTCGACGATTTGTTAATGTCGTGGATTAATGAAGGAATTTTTTTTCTTTGGCGCTTGAGCATTGATGGTTTTATAAGTAACGTAGCGTATTTTCGTCATACTGCACGCAACTTTCAAATTATTATTTATCTGGATAATCTTAGTAATTAATTTTTCATTTAGGAGTAACGTGTTTAAGGTCACCCCTCAAGCCGGTTCGACGTACACGTGTACGGACTCTAAAACTTAAACATTTGAGCCGTATATATTTACTTTTTCCTCTGCAGCTCTGAGAAGGGAATGGGAATAAAAGAATTACCGCCTAGGGGTTTTAATCATAAGTTTATGAAGTCAAGGATTTTTCCGGCTACATCGCGTGTCCTTTTGTATTTTGCTGGCATACCTTTTGCCAATACTAATAAAAATGTACAGACAAAAAATTGCATAGAGAAAATAGCTAAACGCCCTTGGTGGTTCTTCCGTCGGCTTTCGACCTCTCGTTTCCATGTGTGATAACAAAATAAGCCTACGCTGCGTTACTTTTCTTATCATTATGACGTTAAAAGCGTTCGTTTTTCCGCGTAAGAGTTCCTGCATAATAGACGCGGAAATCCGTTGAGAAATTCGCGACATTTTCTTCTTCCTTGCGTTTGGGCGTGTCTTCGTCCGTGATTCGCTGCTCACGAATTTTCTCGCCTGGTTAATTTTTTGTATTCGGAGAAAAGCCATTAACACTTCGAGAAACAAACCGCGGTTCCGACGACGTTAAATTGTCGCGTCGAAGAGATATGTGACAGAAGCCAGTTCCTTTTCGTGGAAGTAAAAACGTAAAACATTCGTGACGGTGATTGCGAATGTGTCGTGGAAATGGTATGGATTCTCGCGATGTTTTAGATAAATCTCGATGACGTGGTTTTTCTTCATATTCAGCCGATGCATGTTTTGTCATTGTTATGCCGTTTCTTAAAGTTTTTTCCTGTGTAAAACTACGGAAATTTGGGACTCGAACTTGGTGAAGGTAACGAAATGTCGACGGGAGGATAATAATAGGAACACGCGTCTCAGTCACCATTCCTTTTTCAAATTCCTTATAATATTTCACTATAAAACAGCTTTTGGTGTATTTTGAATTATATGAATAAGTAAAATAACATTTGTGTAGGTTTCCATGTATTTTGTCATATGCCAACTTTTGCAAGTAACACCAAAAACGGGTTTACTGGGTCGTATCATCATATCTTATAGTATCAAGCATCCTTGCCAAATTTCAATCTTCTACCTGTTCGAGAAGTTTGTTAAAACGCTCTATATCGGCCATCGTGAAAGCGTGACGAACCAACCAACAGACCTGGGCTATTATAGTATAAAATTTAAAATGGTGAATATTTTCAGCTCTATCTCTCGATGAAATCGGGGAAACGACAATTATATTTTGGACCTTTTTATCGTAAAAAGATGGTGTAAAATGGGTTTATCGACTTCGCCTATCCCGTATAAGGTGTAATTTAAACCTTTATCCCGATGAATGAGTGCGTCGGAATCTTTTCACGTTTAGAAAAAATCAAATATTAATTTGGTTAATTAACACGCGTACTTATTTACGTACTTTCTCCATTTTCTCTCCCACAATTTACGAGCCTCGCTAAAATGATTTTTTTTTTCGAGAAACCGCAAAGTTTGCCATCTCTTTCTGTCTCCCGCGAAGTTAACACGTATTCTATATTATTGGCAAATATTTGCTCCGTCGAAGTCACAACCTGCCGCTGTTCGCCACGCATCCAATCCGCGATCACGGAGAAGTCTCATAAAAGGGTTTTTTTTTTAAACGTGGAATCGCTTCGCGACATTGAAAAAGGGATTCTTTGTGCTCTATCGGCATCATCTCGCGACTATAACACTTCCGTTGAATTTTACTGTCGGTCGTAAAAACGTGTAATAGGATATTTGAGTCGTCGCGTTGTTGCGTATCCGCGGAGAGGGAGTGTAATGGAAAAGCATTCAAGGTAGGCAACAATTGTTGTGATGGAGTGCGACCGCACCCGTCCGAGGTCATGCTGGAACGAGGTTTTTTCCCCCCTTGGCGGTTGCCGTGGTACCTATCGCGGGAGATGGAGTCTCGGATCGAATCTCGGATCATATGGGATGCGATTTGCGACGAGTTTTTCCAAGCTGGGGGATTTACACGGACGGAAAAGGTCGTGTTGTCATGGAAATGTCAGTCGCGAGGTATGCTCGTCTTTTTCTTATGGAGATTATATATTATGTGACGTGTTATCGAGGATTATAGCGGAGCGAAGCATCTCGTTGATAAGGCCTCTCTGTAACCATAAAAGATTCTCTTACTTGTAAACCTTGAGTGAGGCCGATGACGATAGCGTCATGTTAACATTAGCGTAAATGGGAAAGACGTAAAAGTAATCTCACCGTGATTCGTTTTCCTGTATTTATAAGTTACAGTTCTGGCTCTACTGGGCGTCCTCTTGGTTTACCCCTCTCACTTCCGCCCGACCTATAGTAAGGGAATATTTACGCCAATGTCTTTGACAGCCATTTGAATATTTCAGGGTGATGATGCTATGATTTTCATTGTTAATAATTTATTCGTAGTGTCGTGCATTATAACTTTCACCTTAATGAAGAATTTCACCGTTTCCATATAAGTTGATGAGTTCCTACATCGATCAACGAGTCACGACGAATCATTGACCTAATTTGCGTGATTTTAAGAATGATTTATTTGTCCGTCACATTTTGGAGTTCCATATTTTTAAAATGAAAGAACATAAATTTTTTATATGATTTTATTTATTCCTTTGCCATTACTCGACGCTCTTTTGCGTCTTTCTAATAAAGAAAAACTGAGAAAGTCGTAGACAATATGAAACTTCTACTTTCGTGCGTGAAATTTGTGCTATCAACGAGACTAACTGTAAGTTGAGTACGCGCTTCTTATCTCCTGCCATTTTTTTCATCGCTTTTTAAGTGGAATACAATGATACGTTTTGTATTTTGGAAGGAATAATTTAGGTTCCCATCTTTGATGGATGGGATCCAATTATTCGCGACTTAAGGGGTTAAATTCATTCCCGTGCTTTCATATCGCGCATAGTTCCTCTGATCTCATCTCATATATATTTCCAGAAGTTTGTGTGTCATTATGCACGCCCAAATTATAAGACCTAGAGCAACCAAATTTGCTACGGTTCTTACTAACATCATAACTTAGTGAATGGTGAAGGTTTGGTAAACCGGGATTAGCCATTGCTGCCAAAATAGGGGATTGACGTTTTTCCATAAGATAACGCGTAAAAATCGATTGCTTGACGTGCAGGCATTTATTATTTAGTTTTTAATGACGAAAAAGGTATTTTTATAGTTTTGTAGCAATAGAAAATGCTAAACACCATGGCAACGAGATCATTGCTTTTAAATGGGAACTGATGTTACATACTGCAGCAGCGCCGGGAAGTGGGATTATGAAAGGGGTGAAAGGGCGCCGAACGAAAAGACGCGCGGCGTGATGCATTTTGGTAACGGAAGAAGAAGAGCAACGGTTGGAATTCTTGGCGTGTCGGAGCGGAGAGAGAGAGAGAAAATATGATTCTGGGCGTTTCGGAAGGGGAAACGGGGAATGTTCGAGAGGGAGAGAGAGAGAGGGGGAGAAAGAGAAAGGGGAGGAGGAGGAGAGTGGCTGAGTGAGTCGTCCGGTGGATGCAGGTCGGTTTTTCCCCGCTTCATGCTCTCAGGACGTCTCGGAAAATGGCTTCTGTGTCAGCGCGGAGAAGGGATGAGGGAAAGATGCTGGATCCAGTTTTGGGCCAAGTCGGGAACTTCTTAGTTTAATCACCGCGCGTTTTTATTTCGGAGGGGGAAATGGAAATGAGTCATGCTCCCTAGGTGAGCGGTTGAAAACGAAATCGTTCACTCGCTTCTAAGAAGCCTTTTTACTTTTGCTTTTTTGTTATTTGGAATGTGAACTAAAGGAGGTAAATGCCTGTTTCCTTAATTATTACAATTTAGGCGGGGAAGAACTGATTGCGTAGAATTTGTGGATTTTTGTCAAGTGGATTCCCTGCATTTCCCCATCGACTCTTTTTCTTTGAATTTAATAGTGTGAGAAACATTAGCGTAGGATATCCTTGCATTTACGACGACGTATTTAACTTAAAAACGTCTGAAACATTTTCCTTGTGGCCATTTCATTAGTTTCCCTCGTCCTCAGCGAACTTACATAAAGATAACGCTTTATTTATTTTAATTTAATTTCCGTTTAGGATGTCGTGAACGTACGGCCACTGGTTATTCCCAAATTATTCTATCCTATTTTGATTAAAAGCACGCCGGAACGTCGTGGAAATTCCATTTTAAGGAAAGGACTTGCGAGTGTCATCTCACTCCGTGAACTCTGTAATACTTAAACTGGTCGTGTGTTTCCATCTAAGTCGATTGATATAATTGCCCTCACGAATTCATTGCGTTACGTTAGGGTTTATCGCGTTGGAAAGAGAACCGGCGGCCTTTGGCGGGCGTGTTCGATATGCCTTCCTCCCTTCGATGGTGACCCGGCATAATTATAAAGGGTTGCGCTTCATCTCCATGACTAACAACACCAACTCTTTCGTCAGCAGCAGCTGCCATATTCTCTATTATGTTCTATAATTAAGAACGTTTGGGAATAAAGCGCTCGTGACGGATGCTTTTTTTTCCATTCTGTGGTTGAAGAAAAAACTTTTCATTCCAAAGAATTATTTCAAGCCGGCTATAACCCCGCGTAACATTCTCAGCCTAGTGTTTTCGAACACGTTTATTCATATACAGCGCAGCCGCGGAGAGGGGAAGAGGATTGGAAAGAAGGGGCAGAGGAGGATGTGGGGGAGGGAATTTGAGCACGAGGAGGACGAATCGAACGTTAGTCCCATTGGAAGAATTTTTCAAATGTTGGAAACATACCTAAAGCTTTTATATATATACTAGTGTAACTCGCTAGTTTAACTCAGTCTGAATTATTTTTGATCGTTCGGAAGTCGGTATGATTTTTGTAGCTGTTTATGCATGTATTTAAAAATATGTAATTGTCCCAGCAAACAAATATTCGAGTTAAGCTTAGGGTTTGTATCTTATCAGCTAGTAGATCCCGATAAACCGGGAGGAATGACATGAGAATTCCTATCGGTTTCTGTAGCATTAAAAATGCTTACATGTTTTTCGGTTGCTCCAGTGTTTTTGTCTTGGATCAAAAAAAAATATTTACTCTCACTGGTTTAGGTTCTTATAGAATCCACCATCTGAGTTTTTACAACCATGTTGTGGTTATTGGAGCTACCTTAGACGAGTGGAAGTGCTTGTTCGTGATTTTTCAGCTGTAAGAAGAGCGCGATAATTCTCTGTTGAACTAGCTTAGCGATTGAGTGAAATGTTGTCTCGAGTGTTATATGCATGGAAAATGTTCAGATAACGACTACTCTATTTTGACTAATCGTTTTATTCTAAAAATTATTAGAATGACGTAGTACTGCGGAAATTTTCTTAGCTTCAAGTTGTAAAGCTATACACTGCCTAAGAGTTGTGTTCATCATCAAAATAATCTAGCGCTGCCGAATATCGCTTGAATATTTTAGTCTGTAAAAGCTGAGAACAGCTAGGATCGGTCTTCACGTTCCGACTTGTTAGAAAATGATAAGAGCAGGCAAAGATTTTCAGGGAGACTCGCTTAGAATTACATATATTTTTATGCGTTAATATTTCATACACTTGTGAAAATCAAACACCATTTTTTTATTTAAAGTTTTTATATTAAGGATATACATTTACTTATAGTGTGTTTTATGAGAACCTAGTTTAATGACATTGCTTTAGACCTTCAACTATGTAACCTTAACAACTTCCTGCTTTTATCCCTGTATCACCATTTTTCCATGCCTCTTTCATCGTTTCTTTGACGTAAATATTAAACAGTGCTTGAGAGAATGGGCAGCCCTGTCTCACGTATCTTCCTAGCGTTGCGAAATCTGATTCTCCCTTTGCGCAGTCTGGTTCATATAGAGACTTTTGATTTATTACATATCTCTCCAATCTACTCGTATTTTTTCCCAACGCTTTCATTAAAGTAGGTCATAAAAAACTATCAAAGGCCTTTTCAAAATCCAAAAAGCACACTAATGCATCCTGATTTTATTCAATCTTTCTTACTACTAAACTCATAAGAAATTAATAGGAGTATGTCTGAAATTTCTCTTAAATTCGAAAAAATAAGTACCTCTTTCCTTGACCATACTTTCAGACATCTTGATCAACCATTCTAATTTATATTTATGTTTTTGTAAATTTTTTAAGTAGCTCATAAACAGAATTTAACGTTATTTCACGAAAAGCGTATCGGAAATAACTAAGAATTGAACATACGACCATGATCTAAGTATTATTGGAACCCGTTACCTTATTATTGGTTTAGGTACGCTAACTACGTCACTACAATTTCCGGCAATGACAGTAAATAGCGTATTTTTCCGCAGATGGCTAGTATAGCGTCCTTTTGAGTTTCTGCTCAGTTCCGACGTCTTCTATCTCTGAGAAATTCTTTTCAAGGTACCGCCTTTGACCTTGGCGGATCCAGTCTGAGTCCTCCTCTTAGCCTCTCCTTTTCTCTCGCCATTCTGCCCTTTCCATTGGCCGCGCAAAGGGGAAAATAAGAAAGCGGCGACACGTTTTCGTAACCCCGTTTGCTTTTCCGAGTAGAAAAAAGAAAGGCTCGCGCCGAGGAAATTGAAAGTTCCCGCCGATATATAAGTAATACTCGGGAAAAGGGTTCGGTGAAATCCGGGATCGGTTGATTCGTAATTGTACGTTTCGTCGAAGTCCTGGTCTCGTTTGTCAATAGCGGCTTGATTGTTGGTCTGGGTTTGCAGAATTTTCTCTTATCTCAATTATCCACGAATTTCAACCGTTACCCGTACCAAATATCTGAACTAAAGCTAAAATACGTCAATAGCTACAAATACCTAGGAGTAATTCCCAGTAGCAATTTGTCTAGTAGAGAGCATATCAAAACCGTTATAGCATCGGCAAACAGAATTCAAGGGCTTTCCTCTAGAGTCCTGCGGGGATGCCCCTCGAATGTGAAGGAAATCGCATACTTTTCCCTAATACGACCCATCGTGGAATACTGTTGCGCCGTCTGGGACCCTTTCGAGGAGGGCCTAACTAGAGAGCTCGAAATGGTTCAGCGTAGAGCGGCTAGATTTGTAAAAGGAGAATATCGGTATGATGCGAGTGTATCAGAGTTATTGAGAGATCTGAAATGGCAGACGTTGAAGAGTAGAAGAATTGAATACAAGAGGAAACTATCTGAAAAATTTGAAAGTTCCGAATTCGTTGAAGACGTACGCGGCATAGTCGTCCCCATCGGTGTTAGTGAACGTAATGTTAGATCACAGTGCAGGAGAAAATATCTCGAAATTACCGCTAGAACAGAGAAATACTACCGATCCTTTTTCCCAGACGCGATAAGACAATCCAACAGAGGAATTAGCTAGACTTCACTTGGTGTTGTGACACCCCCTGCCAAACGCTTCTAGCGGCTTGCAGGGTATAAATGTAAATGTAAATCTACGAACGTCCGTTGCTAAGTAGAGTCGCGTCTCGGAATTCCGAGGGAAATTTTTTTCGGCTGGGAATTCAGTATAAGTTCGCAGTCATTACCTTACACTTACCAACTGTTATCATGTATTTATAATGTTAGGTATTAGTATAGTTAACCTCTGAATTGCGATTATTTATATGATAGTCTATCCGTAATTCTTTTGTTTACACATTTTTTCTCTCGCTGGTTATTTTAATATGATTTATTTCGAGACAATGCAATAAATCAATAAAAGTTTTTCTTTAATTAATATTAATCTTTACATTAATGATTAAAATGAATTGATGTAAATTTTTTCATTCTCTGGCACCCTTTTTCAATTACGAGACATTTTTGTAATAGTAATAACTTTCTACTGAATTTATTTTATTGGAATATATTAATAGCCATTTTTCTTCGGTGAACTCAGGATTGATGTCTAATTTGTATTACCAACGCTTAAAATAGGTATCCTTTATCTTATGCAACCATTTCAGCAACTTATTCGTTTGAAATTACTGACAAAGCTACTACCAATCATATTTAATGAGAATCAAGCAGTAAATAAAATTTTAAAATATATGATCTAACGACAAAAAAGGAAACCCTATACTATATGTCATAATACCTATAGTTGTTGAATCATCCTAATTTAATATGCACACATTAAATAATGTTTAACTATCATATGTCAGTGAAAATGTGCAACTCCTTTAAGAATGGCATGAAAATAAAAAATGGGTGTTACATTTCGTGTTAACATGGTGATTTTACTTAATTACAAACTAACGCAATGTTATCATAAGACTCTTAAATCTACTAAAAATGTATTAGTACTTGTTTTGCTGCATATTTTTACACAGTTATATTAAATTAGAATCGTTTTACAACCAAAGATTTTATTGCATATAGTATAGAGTCTCCTTGTTCATAGGCTGCATACATTATTAACACCATTGAGTCACAATGTATAGCGCTTTTCGATATCTACATTAATTTGAACAAGATTTGCTTGCATTTATGAAAGTGAGCAATTGATAAAACTCTCGCCATATGCTACCAGAAGATAATGCGTGAAATAAATTGAGAACAGAGCCCTGTTTATGAAGTCATAACATGCCAAATATTTCACAGAACGATGTTTCACGTGGCACATAACCGGCTTAAAAGGGCGTGCACGGTCTTTGATAATTAAACGATCCCGATAAGGAAAACACTGTTCTCGGAAGGAAAGCAAACCCCAACATTTTTGGGGGTACGTATACTGACAATGAGAGAGATTGGCGGTGTATTAATAAACCGGCGGGCGCATGCGCGGTGAATCCCCCTACGAACGTTGAATCACAAACCGTCTTTTCGGCGGCATTGTTGCGTGGGAGACGTTTCGTTTCGCTTCACGCCTCTCCGTTTCATGGAAGTCGTCAGTATTTGCCCCTCGTCTCGTCCCTCCGGTTCTGGTGGTTGCGGTAGGACGCTCGGCCGGAAGCAAGTGTCGGGTAGAAGAGAGCGGGATTGTGGGTAGGGGAAGGACGACCTCTTCCGGCCAAAAGAGGTTCTTCCTCTTGGGCGTGCTCGTTTATTTATTTTTTTCCTATGAACTCGGGAACCCATTGTTTGAACTTCTTACCACTTCTCTGTTGCGCATTAGCTTAAACCAGCGGTGGGCAACCTTTTCCACGTGGCGGGCCTCATTGTTGGTTGCGAGTTCTTTGGCATTGCAAGTTGTCGATACTTTATTGGGCCAGGTTAGACTTTAAATAGGACGTTAAGTAGAGATTCAACGATACCATACCAGCGAAAATCAAGTCTAAATTAGGTTTTTGGGATAAACATTTCAATATCAAGTTTTTGATTGTCGTAGTTCGAATGTATACGATATGAATTCGTGTTAAACATTTTTAATCGTGGCTTCGCGGGCCGGAAAAACCGGTCTCTGGACCGTAGGTTGCTCACCATTCGCTTATACGTTGGTCGATGTAAGTCTTCCGTTCGATTGTTGCACAGCTCAAAAGTGTGCATAGAGGTTGACGTTCTTAAAAGTCCTATTCGTATTGGAATCTTGGCAACGGCCCTTTCAAATAAAGGCCATTCGTGTTGTAAGGTGTTTTTGTGGCAAAGTCTCGTTAATCATGTTCATCTAACCTATTCATTAAGCGACAATAAAGCAATGCTCGCTTTAAGAGGTGTTTTACGTAAATAAAATTGAAAATAAATATACTACGTTCCGGGCGTAAGTGGAAACTTGCCTTGTACCGTGTTTGTGAATTTGTTACATGGTTTTAAAATTAACCTGTGATGTACGTTATGAATATGAAGTCATTAAACTATTAGGTACACTTACTTGAACTTGAGGATTATTTTCATAAATTGGGTAAAAAATATCCTAATATACCCAGGTGGACTATATGATTCTTATCAAAATCACGTATGAATTGACTGATCAGTTTGCGGGTGTAGTCGGAAGGATTATTTTTAGTCGAACAACGTTTAAGGAATGGCCATAATTGTTTGCTGTACAAGTAATGAGAATTACCTGCATAAATAGCAATAATTAATTCAGTCGTTAGTAATTTTGAGAACCATTTATTTCCACGTATGTTGATCCAAAGGGCCCTACTGAAAATTCTCAAGTGTCATTAATATTTAATACAGTGGTGCCAAAAATTTTCGGCCCAAGAGCCACATAATCCATTTCTGCACTCATCGCGGGCCACATAGATCAGTCCCGCCATCTTCTCAGGCCAAACCCAGTCTAAATCTAAAATAGAGTTTAAGAATTTTCTATTTTCCTTTTATGTTAAGCGTTTGTGGAGGCGAGTGACAGTATAGGAACTCCGTCGCACGTGTTAGATCGAACATCGATCACACATCGGCAGTAGACGAATAACGATCGGCCAAACCGCCACTTCGCGGGCGTTCGCACGCGTAGCTCGGAAGAGACGTGGTCGGCATCATTCACGAGCCGATTAATCCGTTGCGACGCACCCCCTGCCGTCGGAGTACGTGATTGGCGGTATGATTTCGACGTCGGAAAAGAACTGCGCGGTTGCAATTGCTCATTCGAACACTCGTTACGTTAAACTCATAGTCTTAAAATAACGCGGTTGTTTTAGCGACTAAAAATTTACGCGCTTCGAATCTCACCCGTAAAGAGGATTAACGCCGAGAAACTAGTCCACATAATGAACTGGAGACCCCTTTGGGAACGAATTTATATTTACCATATCTTTTCTTTCGTATCTCTTTTCCTCTCTTCATCTCGACCCGGATGACGTAGGCGCGGATGGGTATCGCACCGAAAGGGAAATAAGGAGGGCGTTATTTTGGAACCTCTGCGTCGCATCCTTGAAACGCGTCGTTAGGAAACGCAGATGAAAGAGAAACCCCATTTCGGGCGTTCGTTCCCTCTTTATCGCGTGCCGTGCGTTAAATTGGTCCCTTTTGAAACGAACCAAGGCCTCCTATTTCGTGAGATTTTTAAGTGCACTGTTTCTCTTCGGAGTTTTTTTACTTTCTCATACGTAGTAATGGGAAAGTATTGTATTCATGAAAAAAATCGACTTCAAGATTAAAACGGAAATACATGTTTTGAGGTCCCTAGAACACGTTTAGACTATTTTCGGAATGATGTCTGTGTGTTGTGTGTGTATGTTATTGTGGGCGCTCTAACTCAAAACGTACGTGCCATATCGTTACCAAACTTCATATATAACACTTGAACATGAGCACAAAGAACTGATTAGTTTTTGGACAATAACGGTTAACCGGAAGTCGAGGTTTATTCGAAACCCGATTCGGTTTTTGCGATATTTCTTCGTTAGAACATCATTATTGTATATACAATTCTATACAAAAGTTATATTGAATGTAATTTCCTACAGTTTTTATTTGAAACAATTTTCTATAGGAGTTATTGTTTAGGAGTTATTTATAAATAACCGGTTTTTCGGTTTCCGTTAAATATCTCCTTAAAAACATCGTTATTGGTAATCTTCGTAAGGATCAAAGTTGTAGAGAATAATATTTTTTCCAAGTTTTGTTTAAAACTAATATTCGTAGAACCATCCATTTCGGATATATTTCGCTTTATCTTAATACCAGTATACAGCGCAAACACCATGTAGCGGTGAATTCTGTAAACATTCAAAATATACGTAATTTACGGCAAGGACGTGTCTTCTTTTACGATACGAAATAATAATTTTGCCTTATAATGCTACTCATAATAATTTAAATATCTATACCCCAAATATGGAGAAAGTCATGTGTTGACCACATCAGATTTTTTTTTATTAGTCCTTCCTTCTGCTCGCCGTGTAAGAGATTTGGCGTTTTAAACGAAGTGACTGTTTCTCTTAAAATCGAGAAGAAAAAGGAGTGACCCAAGGGAAAGGATGGGGCGAAGAAATTAATTTATTTTGTTGCGGAGCGAATGTCTATCTCGCAGGAGAATGCGTTCTCAAAATGGTCGAGGTTGAGCAATTGCGATGCTAGGTCAGAGCGGAAAGGCTTCAAAAGATATATCGCGTTCTTTGTATTTTTTTGGGGGACGGAAATACACGTCCTACTCTCGCCAGGATGGTTCTGTAGCAAGTTCTCCCTGCGAGAGTACCTATTGCTACTGTTTTCGCTGCAAAATGTATTTATAAAATTTGAACGGAGTAATATAAATATGATCTTTGCTTGAGATTCCGTAAAAATCCCCATTTAAAAGTTTATGTTAAATTATCAAAACGGGTTTAATATGTATAAAGATTGCGGGGAATTCGGTTATCGCTTAAATAGAATGCACATTAAAATGGTTAGGTCATATATAGCTTGGCTTCGTTGTTAATTTATCTCAACTTGTAATAATCTCAGAAATCTGAGTAGAAATTAAGAGTTTTTTTAACTTACAATTAGACATGGTGAACTATACATTTGTATCATTGAAAAAATTCAGTCCTGTAAAACTCTTGTGCTATAGCTAACTTTTATGAATTTTAAAATAAAAATGACAATTTAAAATTTTTTTATAAGTTTTCCTCGATTAAAAAAAATTTATCATGTAGTTTTATTTTTTAAAAAAAGCCGCTGTAATAAAATAGTAATTGAGCAAAATGGAAGGAAAATATATTTTTAGATGTGGTGTTTAATAAGATTACTGAGGAAAAAATAAAATAAAATGTTCGCATCAATTCTTAACTAATGTTATCGGATAGCCAATGATTTCTGAAGTTTCCAAACTAAAAATAAACTCATGACCGCCCTTGAGTAGCCTAAACTCTACAAACTAACATAACCATAGAAAAGAATTTTAGAATGAAATCAGTCACTTCAAAAATATAAATTAAAAATTCGACCGCCTCACCGAGCCGCACTCACGAACGTTGTGCACTTTCAAGAGTTGTGTATTGTGTGTCGGAACGAGTAAACAGCAGAGGCCACCTGATTTTGAACAGATTTCACGGCAAAATGAAAGGATTCTCTGCTTATAATGCTTCCGCCAAAAACGCGCACACTGCGGGATTCGATCCACGTCAGAATCCTCTTACTACAAGTGGCGTGTGAAGTATCGCTTCTTCTCAAAGCGTGTTCTTTGATCTTGGCTCCTGAATGACGGCGTCCGAAGGCCGTGAGCAGACAATCAAAACGTTCGCGGAATCGTGATTGTCTCCTGATTCAATCTTTCTCGGTAGGACGATATTTTTGAAATGGACAACTGGTTATATCATCTTCCAACGCGAACTGTATCCTGAGAAACGGGTTGAGAATTTTTAAGATTGATAAAAATATAAGGTTTCATTTTAGGATTGATGACTCGGGAAATCCCCTCCGTGTTTATGAGGCAGGAATAAAACAAGTAAGGAAAGAGCTGGTGAATCAGACATTAAGGGCGGGCTTTTTTACTGTAGCAACTTAAAGAAAACTAAGATTTATCGTAGTAACGGGCTCGTGTGTGTTTGCTGTACAAGTAATAATAATTACCTGCATAAATAGCAATAATTAATTCAGTCGTTAGTAATTTTGAGAACCATTTATTTCCACGTACGTTGATCCAAAGGGCCCTACTGAAAATTCTCAAGTGTCATTAATATTTAATACAGCGGTGCCAAAAATTTTCAGCCCAAGAGCCACATAAAAACCAAACGGGTAAAAGGACGGACCCCAAAATCTTGAGTCACCAGCCTAAACTATCCTGAAAATTTGCCTGCTCTAACTTGCATGGTGTAGAAGTCACCATTTAAGAACTAACGAATTGAAAAAAGTTTAAAGACGACTCATTGTAATGTGAGCCAGGTTGAAAACTTGCGCAGTCGTATTTAAAAATCGTCAATGTTTCACCATTAAATATCGTTGAAGTAATTTTATTTGTATTGAGGTTCAGAGGGCCAAGCGACGTGGGGAAATATAATAACAGGCAAAGCAAATAGAATAACTTCTTACCGTTGCGTACTTTATTCCCAGCCACTGATTCTTCGTTGGCTTTTTAGGCGTGGGTCGTCTATTCCGTTGTCATTATCGCCTCTATGACGAGTTGTATGTTAAACCGACTTGAATGGCTTCAAAGGAAATATTCGAGGCAGAATGAGTCACGCTCCCCCCCAAAAGAACCGTTAACTACAAGAATATCTTTAACAAAATGTCTTTGTTCTTTCGAACGGATGACTCATTCCGAAAACGCCCCTCGCATTTTTCCCCTCATTCCAAATAGAATTGTGTTAGGGAATTAACTTCGGATATAATTAAGGACGCTTGGGCGTTAGTTAATCGAAAGTTCGCACATACCTTAACGTCTTAAAAGCACCTGTGCTTTGCCGCAGGAGACATTCGAGTTCATATTAATTGACGCGTCGACAACTGCGTGTATATGCTTCCGTGACGGATTATTCCTCGTCCGAGTCACGTCTTTGAGTTTTTTTTTTTTTAATCCCTTCCTTCGTCATCCGCATCTCTTGTCGCGGCATCTAACCGGACGATTCTTCATTGCGGCGGGTTAATTGCCGCGCGCGCGCTTGACGTACGTGCGCGGAATAGCCGGAGGTTATTTCTTGCGAGGGTGGAGAGAAATTATGGGCTCGGAAAGGTGGTTTGTACGTGAAGGGATGTGGGAGTTAATGGTAGAGAGAGGTTAAGGTGGGTGAGATGAATCGAGGGGGAAGTTAGGTAGTGGAGTTAGGAAGGATAGAATGGAGGGGAGAAAATGGTCAGTGCCATTAAGGTGCAATCTCTGTATTCCATCGCTTGCGACCTCAATGCCTCGTTCGTTGTGATTTCGAAAAAATAAGCGGTGTCGCGCTTGCATTACATAATACGTAATGGGATTTTGTGGACTTTTTTGTAGCGCTTAAATTTTCCACATTTTTATCGCTCTGAGTTTGTATTTTTTTATAGCCTTGTCCTTTGTAGACGGTTATTCCTACGGATGACTCAGGGTTAAGTACTAATGTACCGAGTTATTATGCCGTGGATTGAATTTAGCCTAGAGAGTATCCAGATAGCCCACGGAGGCATGAAACGGTTTAATAAACCATATGCGTATTTAGCCATTTTATGGATACAGGACCTGCCTAAATCATCCCTCGGACTCGCGTATAAGGGTAGAGATGGCTAAAATTGTTGGTCATGGATATCGTATCAAGTGAAACAATCTGTAATGTATTTTTGATTGCCTAGCAAATTAAATTCTCGTTATACGTGGACAGTGGGCCGTCGTTTTCCGTTGTGGTTCAGTTCCTGGAAATACCACGGATAACAAAACTATCGGTATGTGGGGAAATGTCTGTTAAGTTCGTCTCTCAGAGGGAAAAGTCTCCTGACTCGTTGTCAGATATATAAATATATTAGCAAAATAATAATATGTCAAAAGAACAGTTGTAGACTATTGTGTTATTCAAGGAAATATTGTTGACAATTAAAATGCATTCTGTGAATAATTTATACAGCCTAAGGCATTATAACAAAAAGGAAAAGTATACTTCATACACGGAGATTCCGAAGGCGTTCTTTATGGGATTTACGTACACACCGGTATCAAATTTTAACTCTCGCGGACTTTTTGCGGTAAATGGTGTCCTCTCTCTGAATATTTTTTAAAAATCTATACCTCACAAATCATATTAAGACCTACGGAGACAAAAATATGGTATTCAATTGTTGTTTGACGGATGCCATTTAACGAGATGCGAGTATCATTTCATTTAAGTGCTTATGTAAATTGGAAGTCCTAATTGACTGATGAAATTCAAAATCATAATACGGCAATTCTAATAACGATTAGTCATACTTAATTTAATCAAAACCCATCAAGTGATTCAAGAGATGAAAGTCACGGCAGACGAAGGGACGAGACGTGCCCTTTGGCTATTATCGTTTAGCTGGTAAAGAAAGCCTTAAAAGTAAGGAAAGAATGGGTACTTTCCTGGTCCCGCCTTTCTGCTTATTTGCCTTTTTCTTATAACTCTTTTGGAATTAACTCAATCTTATTTACAATCCATTTCATTTTGATTACAAGATAGATCTTATGCGATCTCTCCGATAATTTGAATTATCTTAAAGAAATAAGTAACCGTCTACTCGTGTCTTGTGCTTGGACACCACTAGAAAGAAAACATAATATGAATCGATTTAGAATTATAAGGAATATTCGTAAACTGTAGAAATTAGTTGTATTAAGTAGTTATTCGCCGTTGATTGTCAGTAATTTTTTATCGAAAAATATAGCAAAGTTCTGTACTTACAAAGATCGAGAACAACAGAACACTTGTGTCGTGCCGGTTGTGCTGCAAAAAATGTCTCTGTTGAGTACCAAAACAACCTAACACGATCAATATGTCTTTTTAACCCATAAAAAAGAATTCGATTCTGTTTCTAATTATGTGTCATGTTTGACGGCTGTTTAAAACTACAAGATATAGTTTTTTTTAGCTTTTCAATCTAGCGCAAAGCCAACATAGCGGTTTTTCCGATACGTACTTTATAAAAATGATTAAAACATGGCACGACCGACGGTCCTGTACGCGAAACATTAAGTAAATTAATCTTGGGTACAGTTAATTGGTTGGTGAAATCGGTCGTGAGCAATTATACTCGCGAAGGGCAATTAATGTGACGTATCTATTTAGATATCAAGAAATTGGAGTTAACGAGAAAAACACGAAGTAGGGATTCAAGAAAAATCACCTTAAACAGGTTAGTAAAGCACTGCTAAAGCAGATATTATAAGGCGATTTTGTTACAAGCCCCGCCCCTTTTGGCTCCGCTCATCCCCAGCAGCTGATCCTGGATTCACCAAATTCTTGCCACGTGTAGCTCTCCTGTGTAGTAACTTGTCCTGAAAAATTGGTTTCTCTAGGTTGAACCGTGTCAGAGATATTTGCCTGCACGGACGAACAGACAGACAAAGGTGATACATAAGCTGATTTTTTTGTAAAAAATCGCTAAAAAAGTACTATTCTCAGGTATAACGAGGCAATGGAAAACTAGATGCGCATGTCGGCTACAAAGCAGCAGTCTTCAGTGGTAATTCACCGAAGGCTGATTCCAAATTTATAATCTACTTTCGGTAGAGATACCCGAGGATAGTACTATTTATATGCTTTTTCTTGAAATTCTTGATAGTCCTCTGTTGCACGAAGGAGGAGGTCAATTTAAAAGATAAACTTATACTACTTCGAGGAAAGAAAACTCTAGTGATAGACGTTCGCTTAATCGGGGTCGGTCGTACTTATCAGTGCCGGCAACATTTTAAGTCCTCCGAAGCTTTCGTTCCCTTACATAAAAAACGGTCGTTTTTTTACCCGGAGTCGAAAGGGAAGAATACGGTAGTTCCAATTGGATAACCATTGATTACAATTCACTCCACGCAGCGGGCGGTGCATTATTAGTGCGGTGCGAATGCGGGGAATGTCGCAACAATCGCTGGACGATAACCTCCTCCCCTCTCCTCGGTGTTGGTAACTGTGGACCGAACGAGAAATATACGTGAATGTAGAACGAAGTTTACTTACCGTTGGGATCGACGAGCTAAGTGACTCTTTTCTCCGTTTTCCGTCAGTATTTCGCAATTGCTGACGACAGCAACGCGCGACAGGATTGATGGTTCGACATTGTTGCGAAAGAAAAGAACGATGAAGATATTTATGTAGGTGGTTGGAGGTGAAAACTGAATAAACGGATCAGCAGTTTCTATATATACATATACATAAACACACACACACACACACATATATATATATATCATCATCAGCCTTTTTCAGTCCACTGACGGATGAACGCCTCCCCCAGACTCTTCCAGTTTTCTCTGTCAACTGTGTGTGTGTGTGTATATATGTAGATGATCGTAATATTTAGAGAAAATCAAGAATTTTGCTAATATCAATAACCAAATATAATTATGCAGTTAAAATTAACCATGAAATAAAACAATGAAACTCAAACATACACTGTTCTGTCTGTTAGTCAGAAAACAGTTCACGACAACCCAAATTGGAACCGCTGCGTTAGAGAGAATAAAATTAATAGACGTGACCAAGACATCGTGGAATGTGGAGGAAATATGACATTGTTAAAATAAAAACAAAAATTAAAACAATTTGAATAGCACAACGGCTTATTTATAGTGTATGCGTGTTTTGTGGAATAAGCCGAAATGTTATTAAAACTGTGTTTTAATGTTTTGTTTTTATTTTAACAACGCCACATTTCCTCCGTATCAGAGAGAATGCATCTGGGACCCTTATTGGTTTAATAAATAGTGCGATATTTAACAGATATTTAAAACTTAAAAATTTGATCATTCGCATTGTCCCTGCGCTTTTCTTGTACTCGTCAAAATAAAAAAAAAAGGATCATCTGGGTTTTACTCCACTTCGGTTATAGTGGTACTTCATATCGTAATTCTCCCATTACCGAATGGCGTGATGCAGTTTTCAATCTTGTAGAGAAGTTTTTAACTTGACCGAAACACAAGCTCCATCATTCTTCTTTCTCGCGTGCGTGCGTGGGTGGGACGGCGTGCGTATCTTAAGGTACTCGAGGAGACGCGACGCGTCGATTAAATCTTTCTCCAGTCCGTTTTGTTGTCGTGGATACTGCGACGTGCCCGGAGGCGACTCTCGAATGCTATATCTCTTCTGTAGAATCGAACGTGCTCCTTAAAGCCATGCGGGTTGTCGAGAGAAGGATTGTAAAGGGATAAGGCTAAATGGCCTTTGTGTAAAAGTTGTGTCCGATTCACGATTTCGTCTCCCGTTTGTTTTTCTGCTTTCTAGGAGCATGACATTCCAAATAGAGAGAGATAGAGTGGAATTGGAATAACTTTGTCAACTTTTTTACCCTTATCTCGAATAATTTATCATTGTATGACAAGTTTAAATGTTTAATCCATTAGAATATAATAAATGTCTTTTGTTTGTAATTACTTGCACTAGCAGTTATCGCGTTGTAATTGGTTTCGTGCCGGCTTCCTTGAGTACGCACAATAGCGGCTTCGCGAATTGCCTACTTGCCTTTATTTTTACATTTTAGTAACTAAACTAATTTTACAAGTAAATTAAACACGTAATGAACAGTTAACTTACGTTGTCTTACCATTTTTCACCGTATAAACTTGTCATAATTTCTAGCTGCTTCAAAAGTACGGGGATATTTTGACGCCCTCTAAAGATTTTGATTAATTTTTTACGTTACAGCCGAGAATTGCAGGAATAATTACCTAAAAAGATATTTTATTGACATGCCGTGATAAACGGGCTCAAGAAATTATCAAAAAACCTTTCAGAAATGTCAAATGGAAAACAATTCATCTTTTATTTTTTTAAACTAGAATCCCCTACCAAAACTGAACGTAAATTTATTTTCTGCGTCCAGCAATGATTTTTACATACATTGTTCTATCGTCGCGTATATCCTCGTGTAAATGAAGAACTTTACCATCTGTTGACGCAATCGACTGACGTGATATGTTCGCATTATGCAAGCGCGTGCGGCAGCCGACACCTGTATGTCATGCGAGGAAAGCAGGAGTTGTCACAGGGAACAGAAATCACTCCGCGGGTCCGACGCAGCAGCCTTTAAGCGTATTCCGCAGGTCGCAACTCTCCCGGGAAAATAAAAGCCCACGCGTTAGATGCCGTTTTCTTTTTAAAAAATGACGCCACTATTTCTAGTAATAAAATCGCCCACGTTTGTCCCCTTTCTCTGATGACTTTAAGGAGTTTACGTCCGTAATCACTCGCATGTCCCAGAATTACTTTAAACCTCAATGTCCTGACGAGAATTTCCAGTCCCACTCCTTCAAAAACCACTTAATCTAGTGCTAAATAAATGACGCAGATTCCTATGGTAAATTTTATTTTCCGATATCGATAACTGTTGTACCTACATTGATTAAAAGTGGCGCATCTTTGAGGACCCTGGTAGCACAAAATCTGGGGCCCTGTAACAGCAGTGCCGTAATTAGGGCGGGGAAAACGGGGCATCTGCCCCGGGCGCAACTAAGCAAGGGGCGCAAAAAATCCAAATAGTAACTAAATAAACTAGAGAAAATAATTTCTTGAAGGGCGCATATTTAGTGGTTTGCCCCGGGCGCTAAAATAGTTATGGGCTGTGTAACAGTATTAAAAAATAATAATTTTTAATCTAAATAATATTTAATAAAATTCTATAAAGCATAAATAATAATAATAAACTGCATAGAAAAATAACATAAAAATTAATTGAATAGAAAATACATGGAAATCGTTTGCTAATTAGGTCCCTCCTTAAATCCGCCAGTTTCTGAAAAACGATAAACTTGCAGTAAAAACAAATTTTCCTAATTATACGTATATAACCAGGTCGAAAAAGAACAACTAAATCGATCCGTGTTTGAACGCGTTGCTTTTTAGCGGAAACTGTTGTAGCGGGTCATTACTTCGGAAATTCGCGTGTTCGTAGAGTGTTTAAGCCACCTGCCGTCTCGACACCTGTCACCAGCGTGCATCTGCCAGATCGGCGACCTATCCCACCAACCGCCACCTCGTGACGTATTTAATCGTATGCGATAGAAAAACAAGTTAGGAAAGTGTACAACGTATCGCAAATGGCGCGTTTCGTGCAATGGTATATTAGAAAGTAATTATGTAGGTACCTGTACATAAGGGAAATTGCGTTATACAGTTCTTTTCTTCATCATAAATAATCAATTTTCTTCCTTTTTAATAATATTACATGCACACGTAAGGAAATTAAACGTTTGTTTGTGAGATTGTTTATGTTAGCAACAATGAAGAAATAGCCATGCAAGAAAATTTTAGTTCAACGCAAATTAAGACATTCTTGTTTGATTTTCTCGATAACAGCTACTCCTACGATAAAAGGAAAGGAAATACTCTTCTTTACCAGTTCTACAACTTTTATTTGAAACATATTTTGATATGAGCAATACTTTACGAGATATGACGAAAATTTAATTTTTTGACACCAGTAAAGTGGTACCCCTGATTGGCGTAAGTGATTCATTTTTGCGATTTTCGTATTATATTTGATTGAAAGTCCTTAATATCAAATTTTATGAAAATCCGTTCAGTAGAAGCCGAGAACGTACATACATGCGGACGGACGGACAGACCGACGATAATAGGCGCTCACACTGGAAGCGAAACGCGCCTAAAAATGATCTAGGGAAGGGGTGTTCGATCGCGCGTGGGAAGAGCGTGCGGCGAATTTTAAGGGGCGGCGTGTTTACTTTTAGCCAAAGAGGAAAACGAGCTCCTGGTGATGAAGGATGCTGCAAACGAGAGTTCGGTGACGTATTTCCTACGTAAGCGATTAGGGCCATCTCTCGAGCGGAAAATTTTTCGCGCGAACGCGACCTCCTTAACGTTTATAAAAATTAACCATGTAGATAGAGTCAACTAAAATTGTTGAGAAGCCGCGAACCAAAATAGAATAGAAGACGCACGATATTCCCAATTTAGGCTCTTTTATTCGTTTTCTTTTTTAACGTTTGGGTAGCCGTCTTTTCTAGAAAATGTTATCAAACGTTGTCTTTGATAAATGTTTAATTTCGTTCTGAAACCTCTGTTTTAGAATTGATATTATTCTCAGCTGATTATCCATCGAGCCATATAAAAATTTTCAGTTTTGTCTCGGGTAAAGCGAAACTTGCGAGTGGTTGATATGATCTCAGAGAGCAGAAAAGAAATTTGGATCGCAGAATTTTAAAATCCAAGTTTAATCCTGTCAACTAGAGCAGTGGTGCCCAACCTACGGCCCGCTGGCCGGATGTGACCCGCGAAGCCATGATGGAAAATCGATCCGAAAAATTTAACACACAAATTCATACATTTTTATGAAATTTTTTATAATAAAACTTTCAACATTGGAATTTTTACCATAAAAATTCCATTTAGACTTGATTTTCACTAAAATGACACCTTAGAATATATAGGTAACATCCGATTTAAACTCTAATCCGGCCAACCTAATAATCAGCAACTTCCAATATGGCCCGCCGAAATAATTCGCAACCACCGATGTGGCCCGCCACGTAGAAAAGAGTACCACTGAACTAGAGCGTTATTGTAATAGGACTCCTAGTTGTGGAGGTTTGATCCTAATTTGGAATTGTGTCTATGTTAATCTCTGAAATGCAAAACATGATGCTAATGGCGCTTGAATATTATGGAATGACCTTATCATTACGGTGATTCACTAATAATCACATCGATGCGAGTACGTGAGAGGAAATATCTTTTGCGTTGATCTAGAACTTCGGTAGGGAGAATATTTTTCCACGTGAGATGATTTTAAAATAATTAAATCTAAAAGTTCTTTTTTATTTTCAGTTAATTAACAGCTCTGATAAAGTGATGTAACCCAAATATGTCGGTTTTGTTTTTTTTATCTTGGTGAAAGGCTGAAATATCCGAATTCGAAGACTTATACTGACCGACGTATACTAATAGACTAATACTATTTTAAGAATCGGTCGTAAAAATGAGACTGAAGATGCGCAAACGTTTTCATTTTAGCAGTTTCTAGTCGGTTTATTTTCGTTGCTTTTCTCTGTAGTTACTTTTTTAATTCTAATCCAAACTCGTTTTTCAAAATAAATTGTTTTTAGGTGTTTATATGAAGTCTCAGAAACTTTCGTAACTCTTGTTGTGATTCTCTTTCATCCGTCCCGCCCTTGGCTTGTACTCATGAAGGGCCTAGAGGTCGCAAAAAGTTAAACACGCCCTTAAAAGGAATGGTTCGAAGTCTGAAGAGGTAATGTATGTTATAGGGTGTAGTGCGTTAACGAGTTTGGCAGTTGAATGATTTATCTTTCCCTTCAACGTGGAATAATGAACTCATTACGATGGTAACGAAGCTGTTGCCCAAAAGCGTTCCGATTTATATTGAATTATTGTCTATGTTTCGCGATCGCTTTTCGTCTTATCTCAGATGGTCGAAAACCTAGGGCCTCCTGATCACATTGGGCCTCTTAAGTGTATCTAAGAGGACCTTTAAATTATTGTGGTAAAAGAAGTCATAAAATTTAACGAAATTTCATCTTTTAGATTATAGTTTCGGTCTTGAAACCATTTACATTGAAATTTTAGAGTGAAAAATTGTTTAAGCATGTTTTTCACTTATAATATGGCACCAGCGTATCTCTATGTGACTTCCGTTTTAAATTTTTATCTGGACCACCGTATCATTCAGAACTTCCAACGGGACCCGCCATGCAGAAAAGGTTGCCGACCCCTGCATTATCTCATGAACGTCGCCATTTTCGGTCGTGTTTTTTTAAAAAGGCAGCTACTCTCGCGTGAGCGTGCATAGTATATATTTATGAATTACGCGGTTTACGGCTACACGTAAAATATAGGCAGTCTATTCCATATTTTTTTATTTATGATGGAACTTAACTTCTCATTTTGAAGGCAATTTGCATACAATGTAACAAATCGTTAGGCGGTTTATATTTTTTCGTTTTATTAATCGTATGCGTACACTGACGTGTATTACTCTGTTAAGGATTCGAACACAGGCGCGTGTCCGAGTTCGTACGAAAAACGCATCTTTGATTTCACCTTCGAATCCCCTCTGCGTCACTGCCCATGTGTGCATCCGTGATGCAACCGCTTCCGACGGACGTGACAGTAACCGGGGGTGACAAAAAAAAAAGACCGTTCGATTGATCGCTTTATTTTTTTCCTCCTCCGTCCGGCGGAATTCCATTTCTGGTCGAATTATTCACTCGAACGTGGAACCAGAATCCCCTATGACTAATCTTTTCGCGCGCGTATCCGTGTCAACTATAACTCTCTGTGTATCCGTCATCACTCGCACGGCGGAGAATGTAAACGAAGAGTATGTGTTCGGTTTCTTTGATTCGTTTTGGTTTCCATCGGAAAGTTCGATTCGATCGGTTTAATTTCTGCCGAATGTGCACCCAGGTTGTCGTCAAGCATATACCTATCAGTTAAACGAAGATTGCGTCGAAAACAAGGAAGCGGAAAAACCACTAATATTTAGCTGGTCTGGCCAGAGCAGGATTTAGGCATAAGCCATGGCTTGGGGCCTCGCCGCCTACAAAATTATAAAGAAATGCTTGCAATATATGGAACTTTATTGCAAAACGCGTATTCTAAATATTTTCATCGCAAAATTATCATTGTGCTTATAATCAATGGCAAATTAGCTTCAATTATTACATTTTCTATTTCCTTTCGTGAGGATAAAAATCTATAAGTCTCTTCGCATGCTATGACTTAGGGCCTCATCATGTCTTAATCCCGCCCTGGGTCTGGTAATTGTGGCTTCGTTTCCCTGGATATGTGTAACAAAACTTAACCACCCTACCACCTCTCAGACTAATTTTGTCTTGAAACTAACCATGTTAAAGAATTAAAAATGCCTTGTAATAATTTCGCATTTAAAGGAATTCACTTTAATGAGACCTAGGTTGCATTGTACTGAAACATTCACAGGCACAGAGTAGTGAATTCTTTTAAAGGGTTATTATTACAAAGTATTTTGTTTTTTCTTTCTTCTCTTATTTTGCCTTATTTTAAATGGCAAAAAATGCAACATGGCGATTTCGCATAAAACTACGTATCGGAAATGGATCGTTTTGGAGGCCGTACTAAGCTCACGTAATTAATTAACCTCATAAGCATTGTCAAAAATTTGGAAAACAATTTCAAATATATAACAAAAAAATACTTTTAATTCGCAGAAATTATTTTCATGGAAGTTGTCTTTTCGGCCCTGTTAAAATTAGCATTCGAGAGAGTCAAAATGATAAGAAAATCTTTTAAAAATACAATTTACCTTATTTGCAAAAGAAATACCGAAGCGGATTTTTAATCCTCATTAGCAGTACGAATAGTAAGGAGTAAGTATTGCCATTCTGTGGGAACACTTATCACATCAACCCGGTTAAATGCGAAATAAATCCGCCGGCGTAACAATGTGGATGCAGAAATCCATCACGGTCAGATAATAAACGAACGCACGTCACGGAATAGCGGCTTGTCGGAGATTTTGACAAGGGCAGACACGTGGCGGTTTAAATTTCGTCGTGCAATCCGTCAAAGGGTTAGATTACGTAATGAGGTTCGCGGACACATTTCCTGCGCCAAAGGAGAGCTGTTGCGATTCTCAAATAACCTCTTTCCTACCTGCGATTCGACGCCTGTGTGAATTATTGCTCCTAACGGTTTTATTGAAAATTTTAGGCGTCCTAATTTCTTCCCTGCTATGGAAATTAAAGTATTTCGTTGTAATCCACCGAAAAACAATCACCGTAGAGAAGTTTTTTTTTTGGTCTAAGACGTTTCTTAAGATCTTATTCTTACGAAAGACTTGAACTGAGGCATATATAGATCATACCTAGAAAAAACTTTGATATGGTTGTTTTTATTCATTCATATTCATATATTTAGGTTTAAAAATAACTCGAAAGGTATACCTTTTAAAAACACAATTAGATTTGGTTATTTTTATTCCAGTATGAAAATCATATATTCTGGATTAAAAATAACACGAACGGTTTTTCAGAGAAATAATAACTTTCATGCCGTAAAAATCAAGAAAACAATAAACGAAGCATTTAATTTAAAACAAAGATTTTTATCATTTATATTATACGATATACAGTACGCTATCATCCATTCAATCGGCTTATGAAGGTAAATCACGGTGCTACATACAAATATTTATACGAGCAGCTGAAATAAACATTGGAAATCGGAAGCAATGGCGGTCGATTACGAAAAAATCATTCTCTGTCCAATCCTCGAATCGATTCCGTTCCGAGTGATTTAACCCATTTTCGAGAATCGCAGCTGTTCGAAGAGAAAAACGGACCACTGACAGGTGAATGAATGGAAGGGAGAAGCGTTTCGCGTGCGCTTCCGTCACCATTTCCCGCTTCTAACTTATTCAATAGCACGAAGGCAAAAACGAAAAAAAATAAATAAATCCGTTCTAGCAGCTTGCCGCTCGCGGGTGGCCCTAGAAAAGAAACTTTTAAAACCAGGTCCCTATCCATCCTTATATAGGATGGCGGGCGAATCGTTTTGACGGCTCGCTGCTGCACGGTTCGTGAACGTCGCTAAGTCACGACACCGTAACACAGCATCGGAATCTTCCTTCTCCTCCATTGTCGTTCCTTCTGCCACGAGGGGTTTTTTATTCAGAGATTTGCGATTCGTGACTTAAGAGGGAACGTGGAAAGGGAGGGAGATGTATGCATGTATTCAAAGAGGCACGATCGCGTCCGTTGGTTTGGATCTTTTTTTTTTCTTTTCACTTCCTCTCCTCCTCTCCATCCGTCATCCAGCCTCGTTTATATTTTTTTCGGCGTTTATATAAGCGCTTCGAACTGTCGCGGGCGGAAATTGATCGCTCTTTCTTTTCGTTCCGCTCTCTCTCTCTTTCTCTAGGGCGTCGATGAAGTCGAAATGATTCTCTTTTATTTTCGGTCTTTTGTATTGGCGAGTTTAAGATCGAATATCTGTGCGTGCGTGTATCCGGAGCGTGTTATTTTGCATAATTGTTTTATTTCGACACAAGGGGGTCGTGAAGTTGCGTTAAGGCGATTTTTTTGGCGCGTGGATATTAAATACAGGGAGATTTACAAAGCCCGAATAAACGCTGTGATTTTTCAAAAAAAAAGATATCACGTCAAGCCATGAGAAATAAAAATGTTGCGGTAATTTTTAATGTAATGTATAAGGTATGCGTTTTTTTTTGTTCGTGGGAACAACATAAATTTTAGAGGCGAGATTGTCGAGTAAAACGGACGTGAAACGATTAAAAGAAGATATTTCGAAAGGAAACCTCGTAAAAATGGGAAGCGTTCGCATGAAACAATGATGCGATGCAATTTCTCCAAGTTTTATGGTAATAATCTCCCTCTTTCATTTGTATGTATATTATCGACAACCTCTTCCAGTTTTCTTCTTAAGCAGATTGTATCTATCTACATTTCATGGCAGTCGTATTTTTTTCAACGCTAGTTTCTTTTATTCCTTATTCGCAGATGTTGACATTGCTCTACTTCATTCTATGAGGAACCCGTCTAGAGGAGCATTTTTTTTATCAGCGATCGTGGGAATTTTTGAGCGCTCAATTACGATTTCCTACAGTTTATCCACTCGGTATACTGCAATTAAGGAACAGTTTCGTGGATGTCGTCCATTATAGGGTTTGAGAATTTTAACATAACCTTAACTTTTGAGCCCTTTCGCTAAAAAAAATATGCTAACTGCCTTGTACTCTGAATAATGATGGAGTGTACCAATTGTCAGTTTATATCAGCAGAAAATACTCGTATGTTTTATCATAGATGCATTTGTATAAAATAATAATATATCCAAAACATTTAGACTTTCACTCGTTAGTAATACTGTATAGTGTACTTTAAAAAGTTGGGATTTTGAAAAATGTCTTTTTGATTATACACACCATCAATTAAAGATGTTTTTATAACTTCAAAGTATATTTATTTGCACAGATCGACAGATTCATAAAAATCAACAGTTCTTTGAATTGAAACGGTTTTCGTTCTATCAAATCGAAAGAAAATAATGAAAACATATTTATATAATGCAAAAAATATATCTCATATAACAGGAGTCGGCAACCTACGGCCCGCGAAGCCATGATGAAAAAATTATTGGAATAATTTAACACAGTCAATTCCATATACTATTTTTCAGTGAAATGATGGCCTAAAAACCTTTTTTGATGTAGTTTTAACGCTGGTAAACTAATTAGAATTGATTTGCACTAATATAAGACCACAACATCTCTAGGTAACTTCTGATTTGAAGGCCCATCAGGCCCGCCGAAGCTCTCGTGATTTTCAATACGGCCCACCGAAGCATTCACAACGATGAACGTGGCCCGCCTTATAGAAAAAGTTGCCGATCCCTGTCATAAAAGAAATATTTCGTGATTTTAACGAGTTACTTGAGAACTAACTTGACTTGCACCTAACATCTTCTTGGTGCATTGTTTGTTTTCATCCAATTCCCCTTTGAGCAATGATTGATTAAATATTTACCCCATTATTCTTCCGCGTTTTCCTTTCTTAATTTTATCGATAAATTAGTGTTCCAAGCGCCATAAAAAGATCTTGGATGTTGATGATACATAATGTATCAATTTGATACCATCCACTAGGCGAGCTAGATAGAATTAATTAACTTATTCTATCGGCCATATTCTCCATCCCTCCCAGTTCGTTGAAGGATGCGTCATACTTAATACTATATAACATCTTCATTCAGTCCCCTCGTTATTTTTTTCTCCTCTTGAAGCCTTATGACATTCAAGCACTCCACTATTGGCCTTTGGCTTATTATTTTTTGAACTTTAGCGGCTGGTGAAGCCTTTAAAGGAGATATCACTGCGCGATCTCTTTAAGAGATTAACCCATCCACGCGCTTTGTTTTGATCGATGGATTTATTGACACATCCGAGTCCCTTAGGGGATTACGTCCCTTTTTAAGGAGAAGATCGACGAGAATTTTGCGTATTATCGCGTTCATCCGACTAGATATTTAACACGGCCAACATTCAGTTCATGCAAATTAAATTTTAAAAGGGCAAACGTTCAAGATGGTGGATATCGTTTAAATGCCATTCATGGAGGAAGATGAAGAGATGCGGGCATAAAACCTGTTGGTACGGGTCATGGCTCTTTAGGGTTTCGACTGAGGCTGACGAAACGTAATTCACTCTATAGGCCATTGACGTTTTACATGTAATTAATTCCATTCATGTGCTATTTTGTATTTCAGTCCATGTTTCGTATCAAAAAGTACGTATGTTTGATAAATACATTGCAACGCTAGAACTACCAAACTTAATAACAGAAATTGTACCAATAATTTTTAACTGTCAATTTTCTAGAGAGCGATCACGATTTTATATAAATTCACCAGTTCGCCAAAAATATACGAAATATGTTACTATTCAAGTAAATTTTACGTAATTCGAAAATTTTATAGAAGTTATTGTGAAAATTATAAAAATTTAGTTCTTGAATTTAGGAAACATTACAAAAATCAGATTCTTTTATATTTTTATTTGTATAGAATAAGTTTTATAGACTTCACGAAGTGCTGGAAAATAATAAATGACTCTGGAATTCGTTAATGAAATTATGAAAATATTTTATTGCAATGAAAATTTCTTTTAAAAATAGAATTTAAGATAATAAAGTAAAGAATTACAATTTATAAAGTTAAAATTTTGTTACGCAATTAAAAGAACGAAAATACTTTTTGGCCGTGATTTTTAAAATGTCATATTAAGTTTCGGAGCATTACCAAACCTCAAGTACAATCTCAAATCAAGTAAGAGAAACAAAATTTTATTGCGAACATAAAATTTCTTATCCGTCATCTTTTTTATTTTAGTGCGAATATATTACCTTTTTGATAAAAGAATAGATACCTTTATTTTTACGTCTGGAGAACATTTTGAATACGGCAAGGGAAGAAGGGGACTTTATTGGAGTAATAAGGGAAAGGTAGAATAATTGGATTGGCTGAATTTTAAGAGGCGAAGGTCTTTTGAAGGGGTCGCTCTTAGGAAAGAGGAAAAAGAGAAGAAAAAATGAATATTAAATGCATTAAAAGAAGTGGATGGGTATGAGAGGAAGACCTTGGATGAAACAAGTCGGGTTGGGAAAGCCGAAAAACGAAATATAAATAACTCTGATGATTTTTACGTACGCTTATGTCTGCGTATACTTCTGATTTACCTCGAATTACCGAGATTTGACCACATGGTACTTGCTTTGTTTGTTTATTTGATGCATCGTTTCTTGTTTTAACTCAGTCAGCTATTTTTTAGTTCTAAGTACATTTTCAACCATATAGTTTTAATTTATTTCAATTCTGCGAAGTATGTTATTGAATGTTATTGCATTAAAAGAATTTCCTTTTTAAAATATTTAAAATAAATTGAGATCCATAGATTTTTTTCTGCTAAAACAATATTACTATTTGAGGAATAGCATTCATTCCGGTTTTCGCGATTACTTTATAAATAAATAAATGCAGAGTTGTAGTTCGAAGTTTTATCGAATGGAATTAGCGGCCGTGTGCTGAAGATGGACTTCCACCTGCGTTTTAATTAATACGGGTATGTGCGAATGATGTTCCACGATACCGTTGGCTCCAAGCCGACCGAATTTTTCGAATTTTCTCCGGGTTTTTTGTCTCCTGAATCATCTCAGTGTGCTAACTACTTGGTACACAATGGCATCCCCGTTTCACTCCCCCAAAATGGAAAATTTGGCTAAAACGTATCATTATTCATCCTCGGAATATTTTTTTAGACCCATCTTTCCGTGAAAGGTTTGTGCTTCTATTTCTATCTTTAATTGGACCCAACGACGCGAGAAATTTCGTTCGAATAATATCATTTGTGTGCAAGGAGATGTTTATCCGGAAAATGCAATCTCAGGTGGACCGCGAAAGTGCGCACAGCTCGAAGAGAAGTGACCTTGAAAATTTCTGCCATTCTGGTTTGGCAGAAAAGAGTACACATGGACGATCAAGGCTCGTATCCGAATCGAATATTTCACGGCCGCATCCGTTTTCATACATAACCTGCATTTCACTTGATAGTTTATAATAGCACATTTTAAAAATTTCTTTATAGTTGAAAAATGAGAATAAAAGCATCCATATACTATCATGGGAAGATAACGTCTACAATACGCTTTCACGGTGGCATTCCTATCAAACTTTAGTCATTAACCTTAGATAGGTGGTCCTTATAATAAGTAACCCTAAGGGAAATCTGGGGTCTAAAGAACCCCACGGAGGAAAATAAAAGCTATGTAGGTTTTTCTGTACAGTTTTACTTTAAATCTCTGTAACACATCTTTGCGGATTGTTACATTGAAATAATGTCAAAATGGACTTGAGTAAAAAAGGCAACGAATTTTATATTACCCTGAAAGTGACGGAAGTGGAAAAATAAAATATTAGACCTTACATAACCTAAGCTAAAAATGAATGCCAATCGTATAAATGTAACAAAATTATTTTCAGATGGTACTGTTTGTAATAAGCATCCTAACCAGATAATTTGGGGTGGAATCGACCCTTCCAAGCACCATATCTTAGGAAAAAATCACGAAATAAATTGTTACACATCTAGCACCGACATCCTATCTATGACAACTGAGAATACACGCGGTCACAAATTGGTCTGCCCCGTAGCTATTGAAAACAAAGAAGACGCAATTTGCGTGAGGTTGTTGAAACCACAGATTATGTATCTAAGGTTAAGGAGCTTAAAAACAGCGAATGCATTAAATCATTCAAATCAAACGATGATTTGCCAAAAATTCGAGAAATCGATAGGTTATTCCAGGATATCTGCTTAACAAGTAATCCACCAGTACACCAATGGCGTTCAGAGTGTTTTTCCCTTCAAGCCTACTCGGAATTGATCGAGACGATCACATTTCGAGAGATGGTTGCGTTTAACGTCGGCAACGCTGGAAAACTCGTTTCGTTATCCGCGGCGGAATATATACATATATATATATATATATTTATGTATGTATAAAAAACCCGTCCCGGGAAAATTGAGTGTTTTTACGCGATGCAGATGTGAGACAGACCGGTCTTATTAATGCGTCAAAAGTTCCTTCGAGGAAATTTCACGCGTCGCGATGAAAATTTCGAATATTTATCACACCTTAGGGACTCCCCTATAGGGATTAATCGCTCGTCCCACGAGCCATTTTTTACTCCCATCCTCGAGTCGGTTGTTCGTGGTAAGGAGTTATCTATCCTCGCGTCCAAGAGTACTCGGCGCGACCTTTTACGAAAGTTTTCCTTTTATACGTATGTATGCGTGCATGTATGATTTATTACGTATTTCTCCTGCAAGGTGATCAGGTGCGCAAGTTCCCTTCTTCATTCTTTTCTTCTTTGGGTCCCTCAGGTAGCCGCTTCTAAAAGTCACTTTCTTATTCCTCTCTCGCCAATCATATAAAAATCCTCACATTCCCTCACATCCCTTCCCTCTCTCTCCCTTCCCTCTCTCTCTCCCTTCCCTCTCTCTCTCTCCCTTCCCTCTCTCTCTCTCCCTTCCCTCTCTCTCTCCCTTCCCTCTCTCCCTCCCTTCCCTCTCTTCCTTCCCTCTCTCTCTCCCTTCCCTCCCCATTCCCTATCCCTTCCCTCTCCCTTCCCTCTCCCTTCTCTCTCGCTCCCTTCCCCCTCTCTCTCTCCCTTCCCCCTCTCTCCCTTTCCTCAACCTCTCTTTCTCCCTTACCTATCTCTCGTCCCATCTTCAAAACCGCCCACACTTTGCTATCTTCCTGTCTTTCTCGCTCCTCCCATTTTTCTCTTCGTCTCCACTTCATCCTTATTCTCCTCTCTTCTCTTACTATAATCTCTTCCCTCTCCCCTTTCCTCACTTTCCCCTCTCCCACCCTCTCTCCGCCCCCCAGACTCTCCCTCTATCTCTCCCCGCTTTCTCCCCCTAATTCTCCCCATCCTTATCCCCCTCCTCTTCTTTCTCCCTCATCCTTCTCCCCTCTTTCTCCCTTCCCTGTCTAATCCCTCTTTACCTCTTTGTCTTTCTTTCCCCTCTCGCCTCCAAGGTTTTATCGCAAATACTTAATCTTCTCTTTTTAGAAGTTTCCGAATTTGTAATTCAATCTCTTGTGTTTTTGTGTTTTGTTCTTTTTTTCATTTGTTTAGTTTCAGGTATTTGTCTTCTGTTTGTATGTTTATATGTTATTATTTTTATTGTCATTTGTAATTCATAACGTAGGGTTAAATGTAAGAAGGGACTATGTAGTCTCAATTTCGTCCTAAATAAAGTCGACTGTCTGTCTGTCTGTCGCTCTCAAACTCCATTCACCTCCTCCAGTAAATCCCCTCCCTTTGGTCCTCCCTCCGCCCATTCCTCCTCCCACTCTATTTTATTTTTCCCCCATCTCACCTCCTGCCCATATTATTCGTAGTTCGGCTTTGAAATGAAAGGAAAAAAGTTGTCGATCGTGGGGATTCCAGTCGGTTGATTTATGGTGCCTCATTATCGCCAAAACTCGGTCGTATATTCGTAAGATTTCGTTTTATGGGTTCGACGAACGAAGTTAACGTTTGGTATTAATTTTATTGGAGTTGTCGGAGAAGATTTCTTAGTTTTTTTATCACACGTGTGAATTTTTTGTCGGTTTACGTTTTCAGGAATCGCTTTCATGATACAACCTCTAGTTTTATTCTCTTTTTGTAACGTAAAACCCTACTTTATCCGTATCAAATTGCATTTCCATTATAAAGCGATGAAACTTTTTATCAGTTTCTTTATATATTGAACGTATACAATTTAGCGATTCGCATGCATGTAGTCATGTTTCGATTTGGTACGTTCGAAGCAGACGGATATTCTGAAAGAACTCGAATGGAAATGTCTATAAATGGAGTAGCTATGCACACTCCGAAAATGTAATCTTTCTAGATGTAGTTCGAACACAACTTTAACTTCAGGAGGTATACGGCAGAGGGACAGTAAAACAGACTGGAAGAAGCCGAATGGATATCTTAACTCATTTAAGGGCTACTGCGAACAAATTGTCACATTTCGGCATTGGTAAAATTTATCTACAATAGAGCATATGATTTCAGCACAGATAGCTTTGTACATTGGGAAAATTTTTATTGAGGATAAAATATGTGATTTTATGCTTCACTCGTGTTTTTGTCCTAAATTGATAGAATGATTTGAGTTATTCCTTAACTGGTTAATTGATAGCATAACAGCACTCGTGTGCTTGGAAAATTTTTGTTTTTTCTGTCTTTTGGTTCGGCCGCAATTTCATTTGAAGCGATTTCACGACTAAAGGACACAGCAAAAGCGAAACATTAAATGCATTAAAAACGCGCAGAAATTTGTTTACAAGTCGTCTTGAGGCTTACTTTGTTAGTTATTAAAATATTTTATAATAAATAATATTTTAATGCGTTGTTGGTCTTTTTAGGCGATGTCTTTCCCTCACTCGGCGCCACGCTTCAGGGTTTGGCCTAACTGGGTAAAAACTCGTTCCGCGAATCGATCAAGGTATATTCTCAGAAGCGAAGGGCGTAGGGTTCGCGATAAAGAGATGGGAAGCTACTTGGCAACCGCTGAAGGTCGAGATGACGTCACGCATTTACCTTAAGAAAGGTGGAGGATTTTATCAGCCTTAGCAATTATAGGAAAATCACGTCGTCGTAGGAAAGTGTTCGGAAGTGAAAGGGAAAGCTCGATAACTCTGTTTAGTAGTTATGGAGAGTTTGGGGGTTGCTCCATAAAGTGCATGCACGGCGAGAAACCTGAGGACATTTTCAACAAGTAGTTAGGGGTTGACGAGTTTTTTTACGACGCTTCAGCTTCTAAGCAAAATAATTACTCGTTTAAGAAACATTTCGCATTAATGTCTTGATTCAAATTACTGATAAGAATATTCCAGGACTTTTAGTTAAATAAATTGCAATTGAGAAGTTTCTATGAACTTCTTTTAAGTTATATGACAGGGAATTATAGCATTTATTTGCGTAGTTTATTGCTTTTACAATTAAGTTAACAAATCAGGGAGTAACTTATATAATCCCGTGAAATTTATACGTAAAGGAAAACGCGTCTGAGGTTTCTCAAAGTTTAAGGCAGACCTTATCCATCAAAGCGGCTATGGGGACCACGAATTAATTTAGTATAGCACCTAAAGAATCCCGATACTCCCTTTCTACTTTTGAAAAACCCAACAAAAATACAATTTTTTGCGATGAACTAAAAAGAATTTAATTAATACAATCCCAATTTCAAGGTGTTTCTAATTTACCGGTATTTTCGGAAAGGTTTATATGAAAATATTTATAAATTGGCTGTTTATGGTAATTGACGGCCTTAATAGGGGTGGTTAATGTTTCCGACTCCCATTGCTAGGGTCATGGGTTCGAACGTCGAGCGTACGGTTATATGTGATAGTCTTTCTTATTGTTACTGCGTTCGTTATAAAAGGCAGGTGACGGATCTTAATGAGATAGTTAATGTAAATGTGTACATTTATATCGAGCATTATTTTACCTTAATTTCATTATAGTATGTATTTAAAACATTTTATTAATACTTTTTAAAGGATTAAGTTCCGAGCGCAGATTTTGCTCTCCGAATTCCGTTCATATGTGTGGTCTTTTTTAAGCGAGTTGCGTATTTTTAGAGTTTTGGGGCCTGCGAAACCGTTCTCATCGTTTCCCAATCGTTCTAGAAATATTACGCAAAATGTTTATGTAATTTATTTCCACACTTTAGATACAAGACGGAAAGCACTGATAGAAATGTCTCCGAAAATTAAATAAGCGCACGTCTTGTCAAAATAATCCGTCGCTTAATTCATTGTGAATATTTCAGCACAAGGTGTTATATAGCGGATTCCTTGGTCACATCAAGGACATGAGTAACGAAGAATGTCTGCAAAAAATAAATAGGAGGGGGGTAGATGGGAAATAATTTCTTTAAAAAATTCGAACGCCTGTAATTCGAACGTCTATATCTCGAATTTAGTTAAACAAAAGAAAATATTTTCCATCAGTCTCGATGATAAAATCTCATTTGTGTCACTCGAACTCTCTTAACAGTGGATTGGAGAACCTTATGTGAGAGGAGTTATTAACCCTTGCTAGGAAGTGTGTCTTTCTATCACGATAAGAATATATAGCATATCTTTTCCGTCATATTTAGGGTACTTTTAAATTCATTAAAACAGAACAGACCTTATATATATATTAAATACGCGCAGAATGAGAGAACAATAAAAAAACATAATGCAAAAGAAAACGAAAGAAAAACAATCTTTTTCAAATCTGCGCTGCCAAATTAAGGTTTAAGAGAGACGCATGGATTGATTTGACTTGCATGAAATTCCTGATAATGGGAAGACAGTTGAAAAGGGTTTTTGGGAAAGGAGTGTTCCATTTGGAATGGGTTTGAAATGAGAGTAGACGAGTGCTCTTCTAATGAAAGCAAATGCTATGGAGATTGAATCGAATAAACAGAATTTATAATAGTGTCTCTATATCTCTCAATCTTTAAAGAAAAGTTCCGATCGTCTAGAGGTGCTGGCTCCGTCGCCTTTAATCTCCTTGCCAACCAAGAACTCGGAATTTATTTTGGTGTTCTTCCGGAGCTTTTTAATGTCTTCCATGCTTCTCCCACTTGCTGGCAAAGGCCAATTTCGAGCGTTACTTCACTGCATTGCGCGGCTCACTGCCAGAGTTATTATATCATCATCGGAACGAAGAAGATTTTCCGCTCACTTCTCCACTCTGGTAAATTCTTAGCTTAAGTCGTATCGTCTGCGTTTCGATGATGTTACAGGCAATGAGCGCAAAGCTCGTTCCCATTTTTATCCCGAGGAGATTTAGGTATATGTTTTCGCCATGATACGGTCTAGTAAACCAGATGCGCGTTTAGCTCTGAAAGTACTCGTTCTTAGAGGCAATTTACCGGTTCTAAAATGGTTCTTTTTAGGCGCGTTTTGCTTCCAGCATGAGCTCCTGTTAGCGTCGGTCTGTCCGTCCGTCTGCCCGTCCGTCCAACCGTATTTGATATTAAGGACTTACAGTCAAAGACAATAAGAAAACCGCATAAATGAATCACGTAAGGCAATCAGGGGTACCACTTTACTGCTGATAAAAAATGAACTTTCCGTCATATCTCGTAAATTATTGGTCGTATCAAAATAATTTTCAAATAAGACTTGTAGAACTAGTAAATTAGAGTATTTCTTTTCCTATACATTTCTATCGTAGGAGTAGCCGTTGTAATGAAAATCAAACAAGAAAGTCTTAATTCGAGTTGAACTTTGAAATTTTTTTACTGTTACTTCATCATTTTTGCCAACATAAACAGTCTCACAAAATACGTTTCATTTCCTTACGTGTGCATGCAGTATTTTTAAATAGGACGAAAATTGATTATTTTTTACGAAGAAAAGAACTTTAAAACGCTATTTCCATTAGGTACGTGTATATCATTTCTTTCAAATACTCCATTTGTTTTTTAAAATCAGGGATCTGTGGATTCCCACTGAGGATAGCTATTTGTGCTTGAAAACAGGAAACCGTCTGTTTTAGGAGTTATCTACGTCACAGTTTGATTGCAAATTATTTGTGCTGGGTGATTCGTTTTTGAGTAATTCAGTTTTGAACCTTAAGAGTTTAAGTTCCATTTTTTAGTTTTCCACTGCACAATTTAGCGTCATCTTCGATCGTTTATTTCGGAGCTGTTACCCAGGTACTCAGGGGTATACGCTCCTTTTGAGATGTGAATCGATGTACTCCAAGGCGTGACAGTATTTTAGTTGTCTAAGGGAGGTGACGTTTCATCATTAATATAGGTTATGTGGGTTTCAAAGCCGCGTAATGAAATCTGAAAGAGGTTATGAAAGCTAAGCACTACTTTTTCTTTAACCTAAGTTATTGAAAGGATCGTTTCATTTCCTCAAAATTTTTTACATTCGTTCAGGGGATCTCATGTCTTAAACCCAACAAAGCAGCCGCGTTTCTTGCATTTGCTCTCTAGCATATTTTTGTCAAGGATAATTAGAAAAATAAGACAAAATAAAAGATTACATTTTATCCGGTCAGTAGACCACATCCTTCCTGAGAATATATTTTTTAATTATTTTAGTCGCGATTTGTAGGTTCTTGTCGATAATGGCATGGTGTTATATTCTCGTATTATATTTTGATAGGTATGTTACCATTTTGCCTGTACGTTTTCGTTTTTATGTGTGTTTATGAATTTCATTTTGCGATGGAGAGGCCATCATATTTATTTTGCCTTTCAGTATGTTTTAGGCTCACGTAACTCAGATAAGGAAAAATTTTAAGCTTGCGTGCGTAGGAATGTCCTTTATCCTTAATATTTTTTTTGCTGTAGCATGATTTAGAATTTGTATTCACTATTGCAACTTAAGATTTTCCATAAGCTGAAGATTTGTAGGTGCTTGCAAATTTATGGAAGTTTTTAGAGCGTCTTGGCGTGGGGAAGGAAAATTATTTGATTCATAAAATTTTAACCTAAACTCTTTTGCAACGCGTAACTCATGTTAAATCATTGCCAACCTCACTTTTAAAACTAAGGCAGCCTCACCTTTCCTAAGAAACACTACTATATTATTATTTTTCTATTTTATTTATCTGTGCAATATGTAGTAAACTTCATCTTTTGAGTTGAGCTCTCACTATGAATTCATAGTGCAGTAATCTTCAAGTATAATTCAAATGTGCATGACACAATTGAAAATAAGATTATCTATTCTTAAAAGTGCTGGTATAGTCGTAAAAGTCTGGAATCTTTTATTATGCTACTGATTTGTGACGGTTTACTTAACATCCAAGCGAATCTTTTTACAGGGGAAGGTAAATAGCGCCTTAAATATGTGTGCCTCACTAGTTTCATTGTTTTCAGAAATATTTATTCATGTTCTGTGCCGTGTAATTTGGTTGAAGGTTTATCGGGAACCGGCGAATCCGGGAGATTCGATGACGTCACGTTAATCAGGATTCACGGGAGACGAAAAAGAAATTCCTCTCAGCGGTTCTTCCCCGTCGTTGATGCGGGGATTCTTCCCTTCTCTGACGAATCCGTAGTTTTATTGAGATATTCCGACGAATTCTGGGATGCATTACCTCGAGTTTGTCATTCATAAAGAACGAGAGAAAAAAAAACGAACCCGAGGTATATTTCGCGAATGCGATTTCTGTATTATTTTTTCCCCGGACGCCGGAAGGGCGATGACGTCACCGGAGGCGGGAACTCGTGTTAAGATCATTCCGTGAAAGACAACGTGGCCCTGACCTCTCGGAAAGGCGGTTTTTTTTTTAAATCCTAGTTTCTCTTTTTTTCCTAACGGCTTCTTTCTTTCATACGCGTTTCTCCTTTTTATCCCTTTGTCGTTTGTTTGTTTTTCTCTCGCGTAAGAAAAAATGACTCGGCCTGCATTAGTTGGCCACGCCTCCATCTGGATGTTAACTTCTATATAGACGTAGATGGAGCGTAGGATCTTGGGTGAGGTCAGATTGGAAAACCGGAATATATACTCGCTCAACTCGCTAGTCCTCCTTCTATCTCTCCTACTCCCTTCATCTCTCTCCTTCCTCCATCAACCTATTCTAGGCACTTATCTTGGTGCCGTTTGCTGGTGCCGCATCGGTTCCCATGATTTCACCCTTTTTCAAGATCCGTTCAAACTAGGGATGGGCGATCTAAGGTCGATCTTTTACAGGATCGATCTTTTTACAAGGCCGATTCGATTTTTTGAATCGATCTTTTGTTCTGCGATTTTTATGTGGATCGATTCTTTTAGCCCAAAATCGAGATCGTTCGAACCCACCTGGTGGGGTGCCTATGAAGGAGAAGGGCAGTGGTGATTGGTGAAAGTGGTGAACTCTAGTGGTGGGCAATCAAACCTAGTCGGCATCTTAACCTTAATAGATGTACCCGCGCAATGTTTGCACGTTTTTTTCAATGAATTAATGATAAATTAAGAAGTGTGTGAAATAAATTGATCTCAGTAATTCACATTTTACTCTAATAATGCATTTCCCCGATGTAGGACTTTAATGTATTTGGTTTCCAATGTAAGGTTCACGGGTTCGAATCTCGCTGAGGGCATGGCTATGTGTGCGTATTGGCAATTTATTATGCGAATAATAGTCAGTCAGAAATCTGTAAAATTAAAAATCATATTAGAGAGGAAATTAATGCTACACGGTAATTGATCGCGAACTTTTGTTACTTATTTTCTTTGTTTCTTTTTATTACTTTATTATGATTATAAAATATTGGTTCTTATGGCTTGAATCGAAGATCGAGCTTTATTATATTAAAAATTTGTAACACGAAAATTATTCTTTTAGTTTGTAACCTTCATTGTTGCTAGAATCGAAGATCGATCTTTCTTGAATCGATCTTTTTGGTTCGATCTTATCGGTAAATCGATCTTTTTTAATACGATCTAGATCGATTCACAGAATCGATCTTTCAGTGTGAGATCGCCCATCCCTAGTTCAAACACGCGTTGCTGCATTTGTAATTCCAGGGAGCTTTTTAAGCGATGATGTTCTACGAGAGAGATGCGTTATTTTTAATCCCTATCAACGGTGTTTGGTACGAGGTTAAATGAAGCCGATCCAACGCCTGGCAGGTTCTGTTTCGATGAGAGAGAAAAAAAATCCCGTCGCATATATGTACTTTCAATGGCGTGAGAATTTAAGTAAGCTCGGCGTGGAAAGCGGATCTGGCGCTCGTAAATATCGTCGTTTTTATACGTTGTGTTTGCCGCGGGGAGAATTTTATGTAGGAAAATCCTCGTTTTATTTTTCGTCGAAGAAATGTTGATTTTTCGCTGTTTTGCGTCTTGTTCCTCCCGACTTATTTCTGCCTCACGTCTCTGATTAAACGTGGAAACTAGAGATCTCATTTCTCGTTCGTAACTTTCCACCAGTTGCTTTCCTAAATTTTGTTTAAATTTTTTTTATTAGTCTCATTTAAACAAAGGTTAATCCTCGATAGAGTTCATTTTATGTTAACTGGCCGTTTTCTTCGGTATCGACGACATAAACTTCCTTTTAATTTCATATGAAAATTGTACATTAAGGGTTTAAATCTATTGCGTAAGTTGTATACCGAAATAACCATGTCTGTCTCGATCAGGTTATTTATTTTACGTCGAAATCAGTATCTTTAGATTATACTACAAATGTAGTTTTTATGTCTAGCTCTACCATAGATGAAATGACAATAAATAAGTATAGAAACTGAGATCAGTTCCAGAATTGGATGAGTCTGACGCAAGGGTCTTCGCGATATTGACATGTGACATGGTAATTTACGGTAATTAGAATAGAGTATGCTTAAGAAATTAATCGAACCACTTTTATATTAGCTTTAATTGGACTTTTATGTAGGGTTATGGTCTGACTTATAAAAGCATTGTACGTATTAGGCTTTTTATTTGTATAACACACTTTTTATTAGTTAATTTACATAAAAAGTACCCTTTTCGCTCAATTCTAATCTAAAATACTTGACGCTAAGAAAACTAAGACTTTCTGTCAGAAGGCAGTGGTAACCACTTGTTATTTATTGCTACTCGAAAATTTTAATTTAAAGCATTTTATATTAATGTTACTTTTATTTTCGCTTAAGATGTGGAAGGTCGATTTCGACGGAGAAAAAATATTATGTCCTCGGATTGCTGTTTTAAATTCCTCTCCCGGATCATATTTCCAACCAACTCGCCTTCGTATCTCCCTTAATCTAGTTGGTAATCCCGGGATCGGATAGTCGTTTCTGCACGCGCAAAACGAGGCGTTGCTTCACCATCCTTTTTGGCGCGATAGTCCAGCCGCTAGGAAATCGCATGGCTCGCGGGGCCGGCGAACGTGAAAGCACTGAATGATAGGATAGGGAGAGAAAACAAACATTTTGGAAGCTCGCTGCGACTTTCATTTATTCATGAAAGGTTCCACGGCGGTGTGTTGATGAACGGGAGTCTCGGGATACGAGCGTGTGCAATCCACCACCTCGGGCCTTTTGAACCACCTGCTGTAAGAGGGAGGCTGTAAGGAGGAGGTGGTAACGAGAGGTTACGGCGTGAAGAGCATGTGCGCAGTTCTTTCCAGGGTGTAAGGTTGCACCGCAGAGGGAAAGAGAGAGAGAGAGAGAGTAGGTTGTTTGAGATAGGGCATTGAAGAATATGTCGCCTGAATGAGGCTGCCGTATTAAAAACTCCGCCCTAGTGGGTCCTCTTAGCTCGCCCCTCCTTCCACGCATCGTATCGCGAGTGGGAGTGAGTCGCGCGCCGTGAAAGCGCGCCTATTGCCTCCGCGTGGCCTGCGCGCGCACTAATCGTGCACTGTTTTGCATACCGGATTTATGTTGCATTTAATCGGGACCAGATAGATCAATTTTCCTCGCGCGTTTTCCCGTATCCCAGCCTCTCGTTTACTGCGCGTGAATTCTGCGAAAAGAAAGAAAAGGTTTGATTTATGCGTAGGTTGTCGTTATAATGCGCGATAATTGTAACAGGGATAAGATAACACTAGAAAACTAATGAAATTTTGGGCTATAGACTTACGATGGCTCTTTTGTTTTTATCCTCTCTGGAACTTGAGCAGGCATAGATATATAAAAATTCAATATATATTGAATTTGGGTATATACATTCGAGACAACATTAAAATGAAATCTACAATCGATAGCCAATAAAGTTAATTTACCTCTGTAAAATTAACGGAAACACATGAATTTTTATTGTATTTTTAAAAAATGTAGCATCCATTGAAATATATGTATATTTATGTGTATGTAAGTCTTCACTTGAGCCTTGTTGATAACCTGCGGTTTCCAAGCAGCTGTCACCGCTCCGAAGAAGATTTAATATCCTGCAGCGCGCTAGTCGTAACTGCTAATTCTTATGCTTTGTTGATTGCTTGAGGTTTCTAAGCAGTTTCCATGATAATACTCGATTGCAGCTATAAAAGCAAAGCGGAATTTGTTTTTGTTTTTTAGAGTTAGATAACTCTCTACGATCTCATATACGAAGTATATTGAGAAAGTATTGTAATCGCGAAAAAATTCGATCTTGAGATTTTTATGGAAATATACGTTTCAAGTGTACCCGAGTCCGAAAAAGTGGTTTTCGCCATGGCGTCTGTCTTTGCATCTGTCTTTTCGCGGCCTAAACGGTATAGCGAAATTGAATGAAATCTCATACTTAGGCATTTTATCATACGGAATAGAAGCCCTGAAGAAATGATTTAAATTGCACAGTAATTAAGGGCAGTTTATTCTAGGCAATTTCAACAACAATTTGATTTTCTTGAATATCGCTCTAACGATTTTGATCAAATTTCGTACAGTTACTTGAGTTAATATCTGCAATAATACTACATAGTTCATATTTGTCAGACAATGAATATAAGGTTAGTTTATTCTTGGGCAACTTTAATAACAATTTGTATTTCTAAAAGACGGCTCATCAAATTTCGTGTAGTTATTTAAGTTGATGTTTATAATGATTCTACATAGATTGTATTTTTCAAAAGATAACTAAATGACGCATTAGTATATGAGAAAGTTTGCGCAATGTGTACTGTACCAATTTTTACTTTCTCCATACGTAGTAATGGGAAAGTATTGTGATCACGAAAAAAATCGACTTCGAGATTTCAACGGTAATACACGTTTTGCGGTCTCTAGAACACAGACTATTTTCGGAATGATGTCTGTGTGTGTATGTGATTGTGGGCGCTCTAACTCAAAATATACTTGTCATATTAACACCAAATTTTATATATAACACTTGAGCATGTGCACAAAGAACTGATTAGTTTTTGGACAATACCGGTTAACCGGAAGTCGAGGTTTATTCGAAAGCCGATTCGGTTTTTGCGATATTTCTCCGTTAAAACATCATTATTGTATATACAAGTCTATACAAATGTTATAGAAAATGTAATTTCCTACAACTTTAATTTGAAACAATTTTTCATAGCAGTTATTGTTTAGGAATTATTTATAAATAATCGGTTTTTCTGTTTCCGTCAAATATCTCCTTAAAAACATCGTTATTGGTAATCTTCATGAGGACCAAAGTTGTAGAGAATAATATTTTTTCCAAGTTTTGTTTGAAACAAATTTTCGTAGGACTATCCGTTTCGCAGATATTCAACTTTTTCGTAATTTTCAGTATACAGCGCCACCACCATGTAGCGGTGAATTCTGTAAACATAAAAAATATACGTAATTTACGGTAATAAGGACGACTGTATTATTTTACTATAGGAAATGATAATTTTGTCTTATAATGCTATTCATAATAATTTTAATAACTATACCCAAAATATGTAGAAAGTCATCTGTTGGCCACATCAGATTTTTTAAATAGTTTTCTGCGCGTCGTACAAGTGCTGTTTACCAAAAGTTTTTTTGTCGCAGTATTGCTTTTTGTTCCTTTATCTTACTCCATCCTTATCTCCCTCCGTATCCCCTCTCTGTCCTGTCTCTATCTTCCCCGCGTCTCTTCTTTCCTACCGTCCCCGGCATCAAAGTGACCTCTGGCTCACAGAGAGATACATAGAGATTCCCTTACCGATTCCTACAGCTAACGCACTGTGGGTGCTTTTGGTCGCAGGAAATCGGTGCTTGGGTATTTATCACATAAGAAATGAGGTTTTGAAAAGACGAGAAAATTCGAGCCAATAAACAGACGTAACTATTAAAGCGACTCTTACCTCGTGAAGCAAAAAGAAGCTCAGAGATGAAATTGACGCCAATTCTCCCTTTCCATCTCTACTCCCATGACTACTAAACATTTTGTCTTATAGATTTCCTGCAGTCCTCCGTAAATTGGTTTCAAATTTGCATCAAGTTAAACATCGATTATTCGTGTTCTTATTAATCGGGCAAATGGGCAAGCATGAATTTCTCCTGATAATGTCTATTCAGAGCTCTCACACTTCTGAACAAACTTTATGGTTCCTTTATATATCGTTAGTCGAAGAAAAACTTTAATGCTAAATAAAACAAGCTCAGTCATGTAATTATTGCAAGTTTATTGCAACATTTGATTTGATTTATTTCAATATTTGATAACTGCTACTTTTCTGCATATATTCTCGCATGTTTGTTTTTGCTTAAAAATTCTTCAATGTTTAACAGACACAATTTGTCTTTTAAAATGTCAGTCTTCAGATTATCCGGATTTTTCTATCATTCCTATTTATACAAGTACCAATGAACACAGCCAGTCGGCGTCTAAATGTAATTGTGTAATATTATTATAGTAATTTCACATTCTTGAATTATAACTGCCATCGAACTTTCATCACTTCGCTAAATTTCTCGTTCTGTTTCCCTATAATCGAAATATTCAAATTTTAATTTCTCGAGAATAGTGAAACATTGTCTGCCCGATTTGGTTTTTGAGGTATGAGAACAGCAGTTGGGAATGTACGTATTACGTATATTCCCGTTTGAACCTGGAATTTCTGATCTTGAAATATTTCACGAGATTTTTAACCTTGAATTGCGGATTTCCTTTGGAGGCCAACAATCGTTGGTCCCAGATAAATGTCTCCGTGGGATATAACGGGGTTATTAATTGCCCCTCTTGGGTTTTCCACGCTCGCATCTTTTCTCTCCTTCACTATCCACTCGTTTCCGTTTAAAAATAGCGAGGAAATTGACGCCGGTCGACATTATATTGTCGCATTAACCTTAAAAGAGCCAAATGTCGATTTTCTGGGACCTCATTCGATAATCGATAATTCGATTTGGCAAGATGTCAACGCAGAAAGGTTGATATACGCTATATATGTGTGTGTGTTTGTGTGTATAGGACCGTGCCGATGGGTGAGACGGCGAGGCAACCGCCTCAGGCGCCTCTCGAAGTGGAGCGCCAAATTTGAATCAAAATAAATTCATAAGGCCAGCGAGGCCAGGGGAGGTCATATTTTATCTCGCCTAAGGCGGCAAAATGTCTGGGCACGGCCCTGTGTGTGTGTGTGTATATATATTTAGGACAACTAGGTGTTGAAGGAAACCCAGTGAGCACTTACCGGAAGGAGAGCCGCTGGGGTGTTGCAGAGACACATTTGTAGAAGTTATTGTAGCTTTCGGGATGATCCCTTCGTCAACACGAGAGAGACAACTGATTTGGCAGTGACACTGGGGTGAAGGTGTGGGAGTGGAAGGGAAGGGATCGTGGAAAGGTCGGGGATTGGAGGATGCAGGGGGAGAAGGAAGGGGAAAGAGAGGGTGGAAAGAAGGAAATATTAGCGGATATTGAGGCCGGGAGGAGAGAAAGAGTTTGAGATTTGGATATGGGCCAGTTCCCATTGACGGAGTTGGGGGGCGGAAGCGTCCCCCAACGAAAGCTCCAGTAACTTCTACAAATGTGTCTCTCCAACACCCCAGCGGCTCTCCTTCTGGTAAGTGCTCATTGGGTTTCCTTCAACACCTAGTTGTCCTAAATATCCTCATTTACCTTTCCTCTTCCGTAGTGTGTGTGTGTGTGTGTATGTATATACATAAAATTAAAATGTTTGTTTGGTAAAAACCTAAATGCTTCCTTGACTCCGACATAAACATTAATAATAGCAGAAAATACAAAAATGACGACTAGCGAGTTTTTTCTATCATTCGTCAATTCGAATTTTTTGTCCAAAATTTTCGGAAAAGATGGTGTTATTACAAATCTAGGAGGAGGTTCCACTTTAGTCATCTTGTATTTTTGGAGCAGCACATTCACGAATTGTTTTGAAGTGAACGTAACTCTTGCCTCGTTTATTTTGAGAAGTGCAAATGTAATGGGGTAAACACAGCTCTTGCATAGTTTATTTTTGGAACAGCGAGTTCTGTAAACGCTCTTGGGGAAGTTTCATTTTTTCTCAAATGTCCTGTGGAATAAAATAAAGATGCCCTCCGTAAGTATTGATAAAAATGTAATTTAGAGAATGTTCGAGCATTTGCGTTTTGGCACATGTAATTTGGATATTTATAAAGGTATTTAATGAACGGCGGGAGTCATATTAATTTGTTTATACGAATATAATGAAGTGAAGGAAAAAAGTGCATATAATCCTGAATTTTTCACCAGAATGCAGGAGAAAATAGATCTCAGTGTTTTAACGTGGAATTATGTTTTATGTGAAAAGTAGCTTTTCGAATGTCCCGAAGGTAACTGTATAGCTAGCGGGAGATTTTACACATTTTCACATTACAAGTGTTTGCGCTGCAATACGAGTGCGTCACTAAGTGGAAACAGTAACAATTTACTTTAATGATTTTTTATTTGAGTACTACAACATTTGGCGCTAATAAACTCTAACTTCTTACCTAATTACGCCAATAATGACCTAAAGGTTTATTTTATCAACAACTCGTTTATAGGAAATTGTGCGAGACATTTTGCGTGGAAGTTTCAACCTTATGTATGACCTTTATATGGTGAAAGAGGTTTTAACATCTCGATGCCTGCCTTTTGCTCGATCTACAAATGTCTGAAAGTTGTCATAAATCGACGCTAGAATCCATTTCCTGCTATTTTTAAACACTTGATTTCACCTTTTTTTCACCAGTTTTCTCTCCACGACCCATATTTGTCAATTTCTCCTTATATTTCCGAAAGAAAATCGTCTTATTGCCGACCTTTCTCATTTTGGATTACTTCGTCAAACGCGCCTTTACCTTACAGCATATTTTATATCTCCTATATCCACATACTCGACGCCGATTGAAATTCTCGGTAGGAGGCCATAAAAAAGAGGATATCATGGGCGTCTTTGACAGTTTATAGAGTCAATTTACGACGGCGGAAACTAGGAATCTTTTTTTCGCGCGCATTTCTTTTCCCGCGCGCATTTCTTTTCCCGCGCTAAAACTCGGCCATGTTTGATTGCTAGTCGGATGAAAGGTAAAAATACAACGAACGTTTTCTCCTCGTAACTTGCCCTACTCTCTCTCTCTCCATTCGCAGAATACCCGTTGCCCCCAAGGGGTGTTCTCCCCCATCCATCTCCACTTCACCCTTCTCCTTATTCTCAATCTCTTTATTCCTTGCCCTCCCTCCTCCTCCTCCTCGAAGCCGTCTCAACTCCCCATCAACCCCGCTGGAAGCTGGTATTAATGAATCCGCCTCTGACAGGCGCGCGTGGTCGTGTGTGTGTGTGCGCGCTCGTGTATGAGTGTTGAAAACCATTCAAGGGGAGCCATTTCAAGTCTCTCTTTCTTCTCCTTCCTGTGTTAAGCAGAGAGAGATAGTTTAAGGAGGCGGCTCTCAACCTCTTTCATCTTGCGTCTTGCCAGCTATTTACTCAAAAGAAACGCGTCCCATCATGTTAAAAACAGAGCTAAATCTTTTCCAAGAAGTGGAATTTTACGTACTACATCTTAGTATTATATAAATCATTCATATAATTTTTTAAACCTATTGCAATACTTTTATAAATACTTCAAGAAAATATGGATTTAATGTACTAAATAAACCAAATGTTTTCATTACTATATAATACGTTCGCGTATATATAGATGCTATTGGAAAAATACACACCATTGGCATTTTATTAATCAAATTATTAAGAGTGAGATAAATTGAAATGTCAAAGGTTTATAAATACCTACTCCAAGAAAATATGGATTTAACTTACTAAATAATGCATTGGAAAAATACACAATTTTATTGAGAAAAAGATTTCTGATATTTATATTCGAAACTCCGCGTTGAGATTGAGAGAATCATCGGTCATTTACCCATTTTGAGCTCGGTTTCGGATAGCGCGGGTTTGGATTGTGCTGATTCGGAATAACGCGGGTTCGGATAGCGCGGATTCGGGTCTCAGCAAATCGTCCCTTTGCTCCAGCCCGCCTTTTTATATCCATTTAGAAAGTAGGAGGGTTTTAGCCGGTGGCATCCAAAAGGGGGTCGTACAAAAGGGATGTTTAAGCGCTAATGGGTTTGATGGAGGGCTGTCAAGGTATAGGGTAGGGTGTGAGTGAAGCATTGCATTTGATTGATCTCTATTTGCCCCATTGGCCGCCAGAGGTCTCGCCGTCGCCGAGGAACGGGTGAGATCTCTGCGTGTGGGACGGGTTAAGTGAAATCGTGGCAACCGCTTCATTCTATTGGGGGATGGTGGAAAAGGGTAGGAGGGGGTGGTTTTTCTCTTCATCGTCCGTTGAGATCACGGGTTAGAATCCCGGTGAGGGCGGCGATTCTCATTTTTTTTACCCCCGACTCGCCCATCCATCTTCCTAACCGGAGTAATGTGCTGGAAGTGACAATGCCAGGATGATGGATCAATCGATGGACGATATAGGTTGCAGAGGTGTCAGTTTTTTTATTGGCACGCCTGAAAATCCACGAAAAATCATTTGCGAGTTTTATGAATTATTCATTTTTATAGATCGAAAACCGACATGGAGCTCTTCTATAGCTATGTATTTATTATCATAATATTTTGCGAAAATTTCCTCAAAGCTATTACCATCAATCTGACTGACTTAAAAATGCTTTTTTTCAGGGTACCGTGATATAAGAGGCATAATCAGGATATTTTCATGTCTTTTAAAACGAAATTTGTTTTTCAATTTTGATACCGCGTGTTCTCGGAGTGGCTTTCGATGTAAACTCTTATCGGATCCTCTGAAGCGCTCTCGACTTCTAAATGGGATCCGCCTAGTTTGTCTACGACTACGTTGTACCGACTAATTCCTTTAGAAAATATTACCAACCAAAGTAAAGCTAATTTTATGGAAAGATCCTAAATGTAAAGTATTTAACTGCTCTAGTTTTAGTTTATATTAAACTTGTAGCACCTTTTTTATTAAAAGCAAATTACTTTATGTCGTACGCTTGATTTTCATTCTGAAGATAATCATTCTCTTGCCTTTCTTGCGTGTTTTAAATGCGATTATGCGTTCGGTTTGTCATCCTAAACGAAAGCTGAGAGAGAGAGTTTTTTCGCCTGTTGATTTAGCATTCTGTCTTGTTTTATACGTTTTCTTACGTAGATCCGTCTGTCTGGCGCCCTTACTCCTAAACGAAAACTGATAGAGACTTCGTTTTTTCGCCAATCGATTGAGCATTGCCTCGTGTTACACGTTTTCTCGGTTTTCTCCTGCCTATTTTTTTTAAATACAGCAATTTACTGTCTGCTTCAGCAGCTCTTTCTTTATTTGTTCTTAGTTCACGTTTACTAGCCAACAAGCGTGGATGTTGTATTTGTGACGGACCATTATCGAAATCCTAAATTTTATAGTGACACTTTTCATTCTTTTCATTTCATTCCTATTCTAAACCGCCTAATAATTTTACACTTTTAAATTGACCGAAATTTGAATTTACGAACATAAAATGCAATTTTAATCAGAGGATCCGAAAAAAATTTCATTTCAAACATGAGAGTTGATCGCTGACATGACTGATCATAAGCGGATGTAAGGTTAAACTCTTGCATGAATACATCACGACAATGATCCATTCATTCTTTCTAGCGGGTCCAAAGTGACTCATCTTCTGTCACCTAGATTGAGAAGGCGGAGATTATTGCGTCCAACTGCATGCGGACCATAAGCCAGTAGGTCGTCACTCAATGAAAAACGGGTCCCTTTTTATTTCTATTATTTTGCGCGAAGGAAAGAGAAAACCACATCAGTTGAAAAAAATAACTAATATCGTCAGTGGCGTAACTAGGAGTGGAAGGGCCCGCGGCTAAATATTATCGAGGGTCCTTCTTCCTCTCGCCCAACAAATACATATGTTCAGTTAAAAATAAAACACATTGTGAAACCTACCAAGTTGCACTTATTAATCAATTATCAGGGATATGCTCTGAAAATGTTAGAATTTTAAAAATATTTCTCTTCAACAATATTGGTTAACTGGAAAGTTCAGAAATTGGAATAAAATGGAGAAATCGCTAAAAATATCGTTATTTTTTCTATATTCGGAAAATTTCGAGGCCCACAGGAGTCCCTTGATCCTCTGGACCAATGGTCGCCCACGCCACCCTTTTGTTACGCCACTGAATATATTGTACAATTCGTTCCACATGGCACAAGAAAATGATTGAAAGAATAGCAACCAAATTCTCAGTGCCATAAATAAAGCTTTTTGAGTGCTGAGTCTATTAATTTGATATTAACGAAGGGGCGAAGTTAGGTGTTTTTGAAAATGTTTCTCAGCCGGAATATTGGTATAATTCGTGTTATTCCCCTCAAAATTCTGAAACCTGTGAACATCCTACCATACCTGGTAACAACGAAAAAACACGAATTAGTTTCGGTCTGATCCGAATTTTTCCCATCCAATCTGCTCGATCCGGTTCCAGATCCTTGGCAGACCCTGACCTGTCACATCCTTTTGTCTCTCTCGAATGACGATGCGAACTTGTTTTGGGATCATTCATCCAACCGGTTGTATCCGGGCAACGCGTCCGAGTTTCACAACCTTTCCTCTTCCGAGTCTATATGTAGGTGAACGATTTTTAATCAACTTAAGGCCAATAAAATCCCCGAAAGCGATCGGATGAAGAATGCGTTTCGCAATTGTCATGACCGAAATAATTCCAGTTGATGCTGATTAATGTTTCACACGAATTGAAACGCCCCCGAACTCCTGGTGCGATCCTGAAATGGGCGGAGTACGACCCGCGAGAGCATTTTATTCGGCTCGGTCGTATATAATTAAAAATTCAATCCAATTTAATGCTGACAATTTCATGGTTCACTATGACTCACCTCATTGCTAAAATCAAATTGACAAACTGTTTTCCCAATGGTATTAAAAAGGCCGGAATACTGCATAGAATCTACCGCCGTCAAATCACCGTTGACGTCTACCTTTTCGTCGAAATGCCCATCTGGTTTTCCTAGTTTTTTTGTGTGTATATGCAGTTTTTCAATGTCATGTTATTTACTGAATATTATTGCCATAACAACTTTTCTGGTTAACGTTACCGACAGAAATGCAAGATGGAAAGTATATAAATAGGATAATGAATGGAGAACCCTCCTAATAACCATAAAAAATGATTTAAAAAGGAAAGTGCTCACACACTGGTTTAGGGGAATTTACTCCACGCCAGGGACTCTTTTTGTTCACACATGCACAAATACACACAAAAACCACACACGTGTACTTCCTTTCTAAAAATGTCCAAATGCGCATTTCGGGATCAACGATTCCATCCTCAGTAGGCCGATCAGAAAAAGTTATATTTATATGCATTGGAGCATATCCCAGTTGCTGAAATCGGAGAAAAGGGAAAAAAATCAGGTCCTGTCCTAGAAGATTTATCCGAGTTTTCTTATCTTCCTTAACCTTCTACTGTTATCGTGGAGTCAAAAGTGACCCGAGAGAAAAATTTTTACTTGTTTACTCGATTATAGCTCCAGCAGTTAGTCCACCTAATCTCCTACTTCAATTTTCCCTTTCAGTTGAAGTTGAATCTTGAACGTGCACGGTAGTTGATTTCGAGTTATATCCGTCTTGGGTCACTTTTCACCCCACTATAGTAGTTGTGTTATACTTTTTTCTTCTCGTTGTTGAGAAAATGAAAATATCGGGTGAGGGGTTTGTTGTGGGTGGGCGGCACTATGCTGATTTGAGTGAGTACTTGAACAGTGCAAGTGACAACGAAGAAAAACAGCAAGTGGCACAACCGAGTTTTGGTCATTAGAGTGAAATAAACTGAAATGCGTGTGTGGGAATATGGTTGGAAAACAACATCGTCATTTTTTACAGTTTACAACCAATATTTTTTAAAATTATTCAATTGATTCCTAATTCGATTGCAGTAGGAAAAAAACAAGAATTTTCAGGGCTTGAGAAATATATTCTAAACCCTTTGTCAATTTTGAGCTTTTTCAGTTTTTGCAGTATACATTTGTATTCATTTTTCTATTAATAAAACTCACATTGTCGAGTGTTTGTTCTAATGAATGACCAAAAATTAAAACTATTTTTTTTCAAATTTGAAAAATAGGGTCATATTTGACCCCACGATAGTAGTTACGTGATCGAAACATAACGATAGTATTAGAATGTTAATAACCAAGTGGTTAGAGAATCCTCCAATAAACTGGAAGACTTGGCTTCTATTCCCTATCAAAAGCCCGAATCTTTCTCCTATGCTTTCGGCCAAAGAAAATTTTCCAGGAACTTATCCGACGCTAAAGTAGTATACGAGTATATTAGTAACTTCAAACGTAAGATCTTACCCTATACGCTGTAGTAATCTCAACATCTTTTGCTGTCCGTCACGTAAAGAGATTGCCCACCATTGGTGCAATAGCTACCCCATTCTCACGGCGATAAATGGGGTAACGTATGAAGTGACTTGCTAACTATCCGCTTATCTGCTGTGGCAGCCCTTTCCCACCAGGTCAGTAAAAGGTGAAAATAAAAAAGGGGGCGGATGATTTCGTCCAGAAAAGTTTCAAAGGAAGTGAGTGAGATCGTGATTTGAATGGAGGTCTTTCACTTCCATTTCTCTCTTTCTCCTTCTCTCGAGTGTTGTTGGTGAGTCATTCTCCCTCTTTCTCACCCGCCCAATCCTATCTGACTCTCCTGTGAGAAATAGGTACGACTCCCATCGCGTCGAAGGGTCAGACGTGCGGAGGTCAAATGCCACGTGAATCGCAGTCATTTTTTTTTCTCCGGAGACGTGATGGGATTGTGGAATCGATCTGATCTCGATATGCATTCAGTATCCTTCTGAAAGTTCTCCACGCCCAAAATTATGTTCTTGTTTCCGTCTGACCGATCCTTTGAGGCCGTCGCGTCCACTCTTTTCCGTCGATTTTATTCTGAGGTTATCGTTGATCCGATTGAATTCAGCTTCGTCACAAGGGTTTCTCGATATATTTAGGTCGGCCACATCTTTATACATTTACATCATACCCAAGAATTCACCGAAATGGTGGATGGCAGGTGGTGCAAATGCACCAAACATGCCACTAATAAAAATTCTCATTTTTCGTTTCCTATTGTAATGCAGAAAGAAAAAGAAAGAAATCCTTTTTATCACTCCGTTCTACAAGACATATCGCGAATCTTATCCACATTATCATGCTTTCCGAACTATGTTGCATTACTGATAAGATCCGGGACTTCGCTCGCTAGCTTCCCCGAAATATAATTTTCCATCAGCTTAAGTCTAGGCTGTTATCTGCGATCTTCTAACGTTGCTATTAGCGACGTAACTATTTATTATCACATTTTCTTTTTCCAAATATAGCTGCCCTGCGCTGTATTTTTTCTTTCTTTATTAGACCCTTCTTGTATGGATGCATATTCTACCTGCACACGGTTTCTATGCTCTAATTTATACTTCCTGGCAACTGATTTTTACTACGCCGAAACATCGGCTTAACGAATATGTTTCCAAATTAAAAATACATTGGTGTCCATGACGCGTTCTTTTTTATATTTATTCAAACTCGTCAACTCTTATGCTTAAATGCATCATTTAAAGGGAATAGCAAGTGGAGAAACAACTTGAAATTATCACCGCCTACGTTCCACTCTTTCAGACTAACAATAAGTGTATGGGGATTGTAGCTTTTGGTAACTTTGATTCAAATTCGCTTATTCAGAACTTTTTTAGCTATTGATTTTACTTTATGTTTTTACACCGGCAAGTTTAAGGTACGCAATATTTTTGTGCCTATACATATTTTAAAACTTCGTAAAATACTGCCGCTGTCAATATTTAATGATGAATCGCATACTGCCAAAATTCTCTTAATCATTTCTGTATATTTTACGAAAATAGCGAGCGTTTTTCGTTTAACCAATAAAATCCATCTTTCATATTATCCTTATGACGAATTCAAGTAGCTTTTGCAGAACCTTTCGCATTACCTATTATAATGTCAGTTTGGAAGATTCTTTTCTGACATCGAACGTGGAAACATAGAAGTATTTAAGTAATGCATTTGAGCTCACTTAATATCTTGAATTATTTTCCTGCAGGTTTTCTTATTTCTCGCTCGTGCGTACTTTCAGTCAGCACAGCATGGATAGTTGCCTACCAGAGTTGTGCTATTAAAATACTTAACATTTAATCATTGCAGTTTTTATATAGATGTGTTTCATTTGCAGCTCAATTCAAGTGACCGTTTATGCTTAAGTGAAAATCCTCCATTTTAACATTCACCAAGTGCGAACCTTAATTTAAATAAAACCCCATTTTCCCTTTATTTGTTGCCAGTAAGTGCTGATTCTTTCATTTACCATCTCGACGCTGCAATAGATACGATTAATTTTTTGTCGCTTTTACTTAAGTTTTACTCGTGTTAAATAATAACGTCGTGATCGTGTTGACCTTAACTATTAAACGGATATATAGAAGAGACCGGCGAAATAAAAATGCCATCCGACCTTTTGCATGCATTCAGCCATGTTTATGTAATGGGTTTCGAACGTCAAGTCAAGGCGATTTATGCAGCCTTTCAAATCGAATCCTCTTGCGATTACGCCTTACGAACGATAAAGATCTCGACAGTCGGTTTGAAAATTATCTTGCATTCATACTTCCCAATTAATCACTCCCCTAAGATAGGCATTGTGTGCCGCGTTTATGAATTAATGGGACGGGCTTTTTTTTGCTTAATCCCTTTTCGCAGTGCGACGTTTTTCAAAGCCAGTTTGATGAAAATTTCATCGTTTATTAAACCGCTTGATGAAACTTTTCGACGCTTTATCCGAGCTTTTCCCGTGAACTAATTTGAATAGTAGCGGATGCAAATCCATCGCACGTTGGATCGTTTTATGAAAATAACGTCGTTGCGCGAATGTTAAAATCTCACAGGAACAATGCTTTACTTGATTAACTTGTCAACGTGACTGAAAGACTCCGGATTTTGAAGTAAAAGCAATTTTGAGATTGTTATATCTTAAACACGGCGAATTAATTTTAGAGGAAAATTAAATAAATTTAGGGCTCGATTCAAGATTTATTCTGAGCCAATGGCGGAAGATAATGAATCGAAATCTGAGGTTCGACAAAGGCGTCGCGTTTCAGGTGTCGTTTTAATTTGCTTATGATACAAAGTTAGGTGGAAATACTACCGCCAAGCTAATTACCTATCGCGATTGACGCGCGAAGACTGGCGACAGCGTCGTAACCGCGAAGAGATTTCATTATGTCGCAGCGTCGTAGCCGCGAAACCTCATTATCCTAAGGCTTAATTTATTCACGGATTAATGTTTCGGGAAGAAGGCTCGCGGATTAGACGCGTCCTTCATTACTCTTATTTCTTAGCTAGCGAAATTTGCAAATCAATCCCATTCCATTATTCTACTTTCATTATTACCGTATCACAATAATTAAAGGGGTGAATGTAAGAATGGATTCCGAAGTATCCGTTTCACTAGAACTCTGTAGAACATTTCGAAAGAAGTAATCCATGGGCGATGACCATCAAAGCCCGATTGGACCATTTACAACGCTCAAAGTAACGGTGCCGGTTTTAGTAAAAACTACCGCAGGTTGGATGAAACAAAAAAGAATCGAGAGGAACATGGCGAGCGCTCTCGCGTGCAACAATCGATCTGGACTTTTACGCCCTTAGGTAGGACCTCGTAGCTCCATCCCATTTTTCCTCCTGCCCCTCCCACCCCCACTCCCATTTCCCCTTCCACCACCCAACTTCTGCCATGATCGGTGTGAATGCCACTGTTAATCTTACGGAATATTCAATTTGTCCTGGCCATATCTCATTCCCGTTTCGTCGATTTCAATCTTTCGGGCCTCCTGTCTGTCTGTCTCGCCCGCCCGCCCTCTGGTTTGATCGTTCCAAGAATGACGTAGCGTTTCTCTTCCGTTCTCGACTGCATAACTATTCCTCTCTCCCACATCCATCCTCCCACCTTCTTTCTAACCCATCCATCCTTCCATCCCTATGTTTCGCTTCATCCTTCGGTCAATGGAGGCTATGTGTATGGGGTCGTTAGTTCCTCTATCCTTCCCTTTCTCTCTCCACCCTTCCCACTCTATATCGCTCCCCCAACTATAGTCCTCCACCTCTCCATCCCTCTCACTCTGAATCCCTCTCCCCTTTTCACCTCACCCTCTCGTCCCATTCTTTCTCCTTCCCTCCAGCTCTCTCCCTCTAACTCTACCTCTCACTCCCTCCCACTCTACCTCCTATTCCATCTCTTCCTCTTTCCCACATCTCTACCTCTCTAGCTCCCCATTTCTACTCTCCTCCCTTCTCTCTCTTCTTCCATCTCTGCAACTCACTCCCATTTTCTAATTCCCTTTCCCTATCTCTCTTTCTCTTTACCGCATCCTTCTCTCCCGCAATGTCTTCCACTCCCCCTCTTTCTCCTTCCCTCCCTCCCTCTTCCTCCATCTCTACCTCTCAACCCCCTCCCACCCTCTTACCGCCCTTTCCCCTGCCTCCCTCTTCCTCTTTACCCCGTCTGTCTCCCCCCCCCCCACCATCTCCCCCTCGCTTCCTCCCTATAGCTCCCCCTTCCCCCTCTCTGCTTACCCGTCATGCCTTCCCATTGATTGCCAATCACGAGGAGATTCTCTCCCCTTCCCGCTCCCTCCTCCTCCTCCTCTTACCGAACCCTTTATTCCTCTCCTCTAATCTTCGGACACTTCCCGGCCTCCTCCTCATTCCTCCACCTGCTCCTCCTCTCTTTCTCTCTTCTTCCCCGCATTCCTTAGCCCTTTCCCGCCATTTCTCCCCTTACCTCCCATCATGCCTTGCGGTCGTCTCGCCGCGGGAAAAAAGATTATCTTTCGCCCGTTCAATTAATTTTCCGTCTGTCTCCTCCGTTAGTCGTCAGTCTCTCCTCCCACCTCTTACAATCCCTCCCCTCCCCCCCCCCTCCCTCCCCTCCCCCTCCACCCCTTCCCTCTTCGCGTCCATGGTTCATTGAAATCGCGTTCGTATCGGGCATGTTGATTTTATTTTCTTGTGCGATTCCGTCGATCTATTCATTTTGTTTTCCGCGGGCGGAAGTTATCGGCTTGTAGTTGACACTTTAATGAGAACTTTTAACGCGTGATAGAAGTGTAATGAGCCGTGGTGGATGTTTTTTTTTCGCGTGGAGTTCTGAGATGAAAAGCAATGTTCGTTTTTCTATTTAAAAAAACGAGTTCTTTTTTATCTGAGAGCGCGAATGAAAATGTCGCGGGCGGATCGAGTTTTAGACATTAACAATTTCTAAGTAAATTACTAAAAAAGGGAAAAATTTTCACTTTTAGTAGGTCTTAAAAAATTGTTTTTTGCCTGAGCTTATTGATTCCTTTAAAGACTCCAGTCATATGCCAAAATCGAAAAGTCGATCTCACTTTATGACGGGAACCAAATTTATAGTCAATACGTACGATAAATATCCTACTATATGAGTTTGGGTGAGAAACAAGATATGATAGAGCGCTATAAGAGGAACCTTTTCGGAAATTTTACAAATGATGATATGTTTAGTGAAATAGCCAATGTATTGGTACCGATTGAAGATTCCGATAGATCAGTACGGTCTCCGCGTAGAAGAAAACTTACGGAGGTAAGAGCCAGAACAGAAAGGTACTTTTGGCCCTTCTTCTCGGACGTATTCATAAGAGCCAATTGGAATAATGTGAATATCATTTAAAAGTAATTCTGCCCTGGGCACCCCTTGGCGGACTGCTAGGTAGAAATTGCAAATCGTAAAAAATAAAAACAAACATTTAATTTTTGAAACGACAATCGATAAACGAACTACGACAGTAGCGGAGATGTTCATCTTATTTTCCCTAATACTGTATTTATGTATTTTTAAGATATATTTTTAACTAGCATATTAACAGCCCTTTATGGCCTTTTACAATGACGCAACAACGTTAAAAAAGACGAACATACCGTAGACAACGACACGTACGTAAATGCATGTATATTCGTATACATATTTGTTTCGGTACGTACACTTTGATATTCCTTTTCTCGATAAAAGTTTTGACTTTAATAATTTGCGACTTAAAACGAGAATATATTATATCAGCTACAATGTTCGGTTCTTTTAACTCAACCGTCTAATCCAGTGGTGGCCAAAGTGCTGCAAGTGTGACACGCCAAGCTTTTTCTTGGGGAACGGCACACAATTTGTGAAACTTAAGCATGCGAACAAACTTTTTCAGCAATGGACCTCATAAAAACCAAATGGCGTACTCGACTTACTGATGACCACCTTAGAAATATTCATAGATTAGAAACTACTACAAATTTGCAACCACAAATTAAAGTATTGATTAAAATGAAGCAACTCAAGGGTAAATCGGTAAATTGACTGTAATTTCAAATCTTAATACAAAACAGAGCTCGCGTTACAATTAATACGATGCTTTATTTGCGAGAAATTCCATTTTAATGTAGTTTTTTTTTGTCCACTACTTATTTTACGTGGAATCACAATTTTTTTCTTTACAATTACTTGCGGCACGCCGATACCTTTACTGTTTGAGATTGGCACTACACGAGAATTGTTTCGCCACCACTGGTCTAATCAGTCGTGTCTCCATTTTGTAAAAGCATCCGCGACGTATGAAATATTCGTCCGTTTGTTTATGTGATTCACCCCACTTTCACGACCACTTCTCCCCCCCCTCCCTCCCCCCAACGCTCTCCAATGTTTATTTCTTCTCCCTTCGCCTCCTTCCTCTTCTTCCACGTGGTCATTCCCGCATTCCATTATAACTGAAATACATTTCGCCGTCTCCAGATGCCTTTCTCTTAAACGACCCGGAACTCGCTCGCTTCTGGCTTAAGACGTTTTATCTTCCGTCGAAATATTCAGCCATATTTTAAATCGCGTGATTTCGAGCAATCGTTCCCTCCGGTATCGTTTGAAAAGGCGTCCGGTTCTGAGATTAATGGCGAAACTCGATGCCGCGGTTCAAACTTTGATACCATCCTCGATGCAGTTTTTCAAACTTTGATACCATCCTCGATGCAATTTGTTGAAGATTTTTTTTCCTGTCACCCGGACGAGTGCGAAGCAGCTCTCTTCCTCTCGGCGGTGGATTGATCTCACCGCTCCGGTCACTCTGCCTTGGAGATGACAATCTTCCCTCGGAATACCTTCCGGCTTTGCCGATAGCCGTTGAAGTATTTATCGTCGCCTCGATAAAAGCTCTCGGGAGAAACAAGTTGAGGGTTTCAAACGTTAAGCGATGACTCGTACTAGCTTAACACGCCCACGGAAGAATAAAACCGCTCAACTCTTGGTGTAGGATGAGAGATACTCTGCATGCCCATGTATGGCAGGTAATGATTCATCTCCTATTCTGGGATGCTTTTACTGCAATGTTTCCTTTAGGGGTCGTATTGTTTAACTAAATCTATTCTATAAGCGTGCTTTTTTTTAAATGTAGTCGACGGTGAATGTAAGAATTATGATAAGAATAGCGCAAAATTGGTGGCGATAGGCTAAAATTATCGTGTAACGATCGAAGTATACTTATCTCTCCTATAACACTTGTATTTAACGCGGTTTCGCTACAGTACGGTTTGTTTTTATTGCAAAAATGTATACTATGAGAAATATCGTTCGCATTAAGTCGGTTTGATCGAATTTCGGATGTGGGATTCCAGGTTGTAGGGTAAGGAAGAGACGTGTCGGAATGCCCAAGTGCTTTGTTTATAAGGTAAGACAACGGGCAACAACATTCTGTCTATAGGACATATACTATATAGATCAAAGAGAGTTTTTGAAATTATGGAACTGGAAGTGGGCGCCTGAACCCCTTTTTCATTATGTAAAGCCAGATTCACATTACACGGCAATTTTTCAGAACGCATCCCCCGTGTTATAGGAAGGGCAAGTGTTTATCTTCGTATATATTCAGAATAGGCATATTTCGTCATTGCTTCCTTGAACAGTTAAGGTCAATGACCTTAGTGGTCAAAGGAAGAGCGCGGTAAGGTACTCATTAAATAAATAATGCACATGCGTATAAAATGAATTCTGATTATTTAAGGTTGCAGTAATACGTAAACTTTAATAGTTAACCATTATAAGGTTAACGTAAGTATCATTGGAGGATATGAGTTCGATAACCGGTTATGCCAGCCATTTCCTTTATTTATTCACTTGCATAAACTTAGTGATAGTGATATAATCCAGTTTACTTAGAATTTAGTTTCAGTGAAAATATGATGGATAATATAAATAGACGCGGTTTGCAAACTATGAATAGCAGCCATTGAGAATTTCACGTCAGGTTGGAAAAGACGTCACCGGATAGATTTTTCATCTGAATTGCAACTGTTCACTCCGAAAGGTTCTTGGGTGGTCTGAAGGCTTTAGGATAACAGTTTTCCTTTTTTTGGATATGTACAATACGTCCATCCGCCAGCGATCGTTAGTTACGGTTGATTACTCTTTACGGCTTTCATTAAGTAATGAGAGATTGCTCATTCATCTTAGCAGACTGAGAACTTCAAAACGTCCATCGCAGTTAAAATCATTCGAGCGATTTGAGGTTCTTTCTCGTAGGGAATATACAGGAGTGTCTGGATATACGTATGCATGTACTATGTATGTGTGTACTCTCGCCTATACCCAGAAGGCTCGTACTCAAGGGGATGAGACGGATCTATGTATGAGAAGCATTTCAGACCAACTCGTGTGGTTGGTATCGATGGTGACAGCGTTCATCTGATTCAGCGATACGTTTCCCTGGCTGAACACCATTATTCCCGGAGAGCCGTCGCATTCTGCTCTTTCTTCTCTCGACGAGGCATTCTCATTAATATTTCTTCCCTCCGTCTTCCTCCGCATGCAACTTCTTGCAGGTTTTCTTTTCTCGTTTTGTTTTGCGAATGATGTCGGCGGTCGATGTATGTGATTTTCGCCTCTATGCTTGTGCTTTCGCGTGACTGTTATAAGATTTGCCCTCGGTGGGAAGTGGTTGGATATGTGATATCGCGACGGATTTAAAACGGTTGACGACTTTTCCAGAGGCACACGTGCTCAATTTTCTCCAATACTTCCTAAAATAGTCGAGATTGGTGCTTAATTTCATGCTTTTTGGAACTGATTTGATGAAAGATCTCATTGAACTCAAAAATATTCTATCCGATTAGTACCTACTTTGAATTCTATGCAACTTGCCAGTTTGATGGATTACTGCGTTTCATTTAGAAGTATAGGGAGTTCTTGAGACTTGTATGTCTCCGCTTAAGTTCACTATTATCCATACTTTAAAATCTATACTATTGCCGCCTTTTCTGTGAATGTTTAATATGCAGATAACTTTAGCCATAAAAAACTGAATAAATCGTACGCGTTTGAACCCTTTACATAGTGACAATCATTGAATGTTATTCGCCGTAAGACGTTTTCAATTAATACTATTCATTTATAAATGCCATAAATAATTTTTTGAAAATGCAATTTTGAGTTAGAAAAATGCTTCTAGTAAATTGCGCTGTAGGTGTTTTCTTTAGATTATTGATTATTTTTATTTACTTTTATTATATTCATTTTCCCGAGCGGAAAAATACGTTTTAAATAGGTGCCACATAATTGAAGGAACGACATTTACATTTTATTGACTGTAATTATGATTTTTATGAGCGATGCAATATGTTGTTCTGTTAAAAGTTACACAAGTCATAACATGATCCATCTCGGTTTTCACAAGTCATCACGAGTCGAACTGGTGGAAATATCTGAATGGCTGGGTTTTTGTATAATTTTGGCTTCCAAAGCATTTTCCCGTAATTGAAGACTAACTGAATGAAAGGAAGAAACATACAAACATCCAAGTAAAAAACAAGGATAAAAATGTTCATGTCCGTCACGTAAATGTCATCGTATTTTTGTTCTTGCCTGTATAACTTTGTCGTAGCTACACAATGTAATTGAAGGGTAAAGTCACACAGCCCTCCTTTTTTTTCTCCTGTACTTTTCTGATGAATCAATGTCATTTGAGTTTAGTTGTCACGCTTACGAACAGATCTCTCTTATTAACTCTGTGGCGCTTCTCTTTATATTCTGTCATTTTAATGAGGGGGGGGGGGGGGGGGGGGTTGGAGACTACGGCGACATAGGTATTTCAAAAAAGAAAAACTCTTTAATAGATATTCACCTTGTACGGTTAAGGAGTTTTCCTTTTTTGAAATTCTGCCATTTGTTTGATTAAAAAAACTTCCTGATTTTTTTGCTGGTCCTGTTATTCTTCAAATCATTTCCTTTGCTAAAGTTTGCCAGAAAATAAAATATTCAACGTGGCAGTGGGCGATAAACTCAATCCGATGCACGATTTACCATCATCAGCGCCGAGGTATCTAGGAACAAGAATGTACCATTACAAATTACATTCATACATATCAGATGCCCTATCAGTTGTGACGATTTTAATTCTACGCTGTTACCTCGTTTTCTTCTGAAGTTTAAAGGAGCTTAACGATGGTTATGATTTGATGTCTTCGCTATCTCTAATATCGAGTTGAGCTTAAAATAAGTTACAAAGAGCTGACCGGGTGTCTTCCTCCGTTTCCATTCTCTTTGAACTATTCCCAAGACTGTATAAGATCCACTCACCGTCTTTTCGACACGCTTTTTTTTTAGGCTTCTTCCTTTTCTCGCCGTCTCGTCTCAAAAAACTCATCGCCACGCGTTTCCGCTATCGCCCGCTCGAGCGAACCAGCGCTGCAGTCGCGGAGGTTCCGCTGAATCTCTCTCCATGCACGGGATGGACCGTTAGTCTTTTTCCCAACACGGCCACCCCCGCTGTCTCCGCGGCCAATGCTCCTCTTTCTTCTTCTCCCTCCTTTTTCTCCTCCGTCCCGGCCTCCTCTTCTCCTGATAGTTTTACGGGGTAAGAACTCGTTCTCCTTTCTCTACTACTTAAAGGAGTTCTCCAGGTTGTATTAAATCTCGGCTTATCTGCGGTAATGCAAGGCGGAGGTAAGATGGAATATAAAAAAAATATCATACATTTTGTTTCGCGATACATGATTACGCCAAGGTGCAGCTGTATTTTGCTAAGCTCTAAAAAAATGGAAATTTGCCTTTTCTAATGGTTATATAGTAAAAACACGGAGATTTTAAGCATCAGCATCCTGAAACCACTGTATTTCTCGTGTTTCGCCGGTATATTATCCCGAGTAATTGGGATTAAGGATATATTTTATTTATAGATTATTTATTTATTTATTTATAAAACAGTCTACTTAACAGGACGACGTATATTCCTGTGGCTAAAAGTATTATTTTGAAAAACAGCGTATCAACCGGAGCTGCTTGAAGCTGTACGTATAAAGAGGAAATCGTACCACAAGTCGGGCTAAGTTTAAGAATTTTATTTGGCATCCTGATTATCGTGGACCACGGGTTGCACTACCTCATACATTCGCAGAAAAAAAACGTAAAGCGACGGAATCCAGACGAAGTAAACTGAAAATAAAGATCGCGAAATACTTCCTCCCCTCTTTTAAACTCGGTTGCGAACGAATTAAATTGATACAGATGACGTGGACGGCATACGAGGGTATTTCATATAAAAAAATTCCGCTTGGATCGGTTCGCGAAACGAATTTATAGGCATCTGATTCGTTATCAGCAACTTCGTCTTAAGGATAAGTTCTGTGAAGCTTTTGGCTCCGGATTTGGCGTTTTCATCGCTGCGTCGAGTTTATTCCAACGAGAAGATTTGAAGGTGGAGGTAGTTCATACATTGCGTCGGAGAGAAAATTTAAAAAATATATGTTGACGGAGATGAATGGCGTTTGAGCCTTAGATTTCGTTTTTTTTTTGTCTCGAGATTATTTTCTCACTCGCCTATGACGACACGAAAATTGGTGTCTGCATTTCTTGCAGAACTAAGAGGTTAAAGAGTTAACGCTTTTATTTTAAAAACAAGAAGCACGTCTGACATTTGCATAAGTCTTTCATAAAGGGAAAGAAACGTCCCTCAACCCATTACTGAACCTTTCTGAAAAATAACTTGGAAAACTCATCGGTTCTGTAACTAGTTCTGTTATTTTTTTGCGCTCTCGGCCTCAATTCCGAAATCGTTCTCTCGCCGCCGAGGATAATAATTAATTACGCCGCGGCGTAATTTGAGGGAAAAGCTGTAAAGTTGGCGCGCTTGTCGTTGCAACGGACCGGTGGCAGTGATATAATAATGACCTTGCGAGAAACGCTCCGGGTTTTTAATTGTTAATATGTTGCGAACGCGGTCGCAACTATGGATAAGGAGAAAATACGCCATACTTGGAAAATTCTAGTTCTAAAATGTATGGAGAAATTCGTTCTTATATTCATCGACATTTCTATAAAGGCTTCGTTTTAGTCCTCCTGGAAACGTGGCCGAAGTGTTTGATGAGTAATGCTCAAATAGGGCGAATTTTTGTCTTAACCGAAGTATCGCAATCTAGTCACGATCGCCCATATAGGAAAAAAATATTGAAATATTTTTAATCGCCATCATGATGCCCTCTTTAGATATCTTAGACTCGCTCGTGCTCTCATGAGAGTGCTCGCAAAACGAATGCTTAAAGTTGTGATAGGGTTATATATCGCAAATAAAAAAATATGAGGCTCTCCATGTCAAAAGTAGATCGCCTGGTCTGATGGAAAATTGTTTAGCTCACTGCAGCTCTATCTCGTCAAAAGAAGTTTTTATTCAATTTTAAAGAACGCGTTACTGTCTAATGGTTTCTAGCATATTGCGCAGGTAGAGATGAGTCACGCAAGGAACGTGGATTAGATGAATTATTAAAGCATAGCGCGACCTGTTACTCTCTTCGTATTATTTTTGTATGTTTTGGGTACCTATTCATTTAACATCCTGCTCCATATAAAACGCACACAAGTCGTTTCCTAAAAAAATGAAGTTTTTTTCTGTTCTAGAAAAGTGGGCACAATTCGTGCGTTTTTGGAACGATGGATCAGTTTCTGTTACATATTTATTGTTGCGGTAATTTCTATAAGTTCGTTATTCATGCCAAAAAACGACGAATAAATAGAATTATTTTCAGAAAAAAGGCTTTCTGTCTGATGAAGTGGTTTAAAAAAAAGGATTTTCAAAACTTAAATGTTAGAAATAACGAAATTTATAAGTTCCACGGTCCATTGTTTCTCATATGAAAACCTAATTTTAACACAATACGCTATTGCGACTTTTAACTTAAAAAGTGACTACTTTACGACTATAGTTGTTTTATCCGTGGAAGGTTTAATGCGCGTCGCTCCTTCACGTTCGGAAAGCGTTAAGTTCCACCGCATTTGTTTGAACGCAAATCGACAAATGCGGTGAGGTGGAGCTTAATTTTAAAAATAAGTATCTAAAAAGTTGTTGCGAAACCTTTTAAAGGCGAATCTTAATACCTGAAACGAGTAAATATAGTTTTGAGGGCAAGGAAGGTTTATTTCACCCTCTCGCCTCTCAGTTTACCCTCCAAAAAATAAACCCACGACTTCGTGATTTACTTCGCGCTTGGTTTTATTTACGAGCGCTCATTCGTGAAAATGGTGGACTCATCTTTGTCAACGTTTAACCGTTTCGTATTCGTCTTCGCGGGGGAAAAAATCGCGACCTGAGAGAGAAAGAGAGAAAACTTTCCACGAGCGTGATTCTGCGAGTGTGGGTGTGTGTGTGGATTTGCTCAATCCCGAGATGGTTCGGCGCGCTGCATTTGCATTTCGCGATGTTCTTTCTTCGGTAGGTGCAATTAAACGCGGCTTCCGACCCGAAACGCAGAGTGTAAATCGCCTTGCGAACGGTTGTCGGCTTGAAAGAAAGAAAGAAAATTACGTCGACGTTATCGAGCGGTACGTGGAAGGATAATCGGCCGCGAGAGAATTGCGAGGGAATGAAAATGAGGCGCTTGAAAAGGTGTCGAAACGACTTAAAAGAGGTCTGGGATTCGCTCTCGATTCATTACGGATTCATTTCAATTGGCGAGAAGATCGAGATTAAGGTCGCTAAATAAATGGTTTTAAATAGGTCCAGTAAAAGGGCGTAATTGTTTCTAAAGTTTTTTTTTAAAGAAAAGCTTAATTCTAACCGAAGGTATTTACTTTCATTTTATTGGAGTTGTTACTTTTTATTCGGGATCTAATCGTTGATGATTTGAAAACGGTCTTAAAATCATAATTTCTTAACCTTCCTAGATGCGATTTAAATTATTTAACGTTACATATTTCGTAACACTATACGAAATACTTCGTGCGATACTGTTGATGTTTCAGGTATTTAATATTTAAATGTGTTGTTTAAGTATAAATTGAATATAAAGAGTGTGGCTGCATTTAGTTTAATAAATTCCGGTAGCTGCACCAAGCTATTTTGGTGTTAGAATAAAAGAAAATAATCTTCGTGGGATATGAACCGGAGCCGTGTATACTTATATGTACACGGGTACGTATATATTTTATTCGTTGTTTGTTGCCTTTGTGTATTTTATTTCGCGCAGAACGGAAAAATAAAAGATTGAAACTGTCGTGCCCTAGATGTGCTTTTGCGTGACGGAAATTTTATTCTCTTTCTCTCTGCGTCGTGTTATATCGAATCGTCCACATAAATTGGGATTAGTTTGGCGAATGAGAAAGTCGTTTACACTACAATATAAATCCTTAGATAAAATTTCTCGTTTATTTGGTGGCTATAATATCCTCTGTTGTTTTATTGTCTTTATATAATCCTAGAGAGAGGTTTTGGCCATCAGCTTTTTGGCGGAATTTAACGCAATTCTTGGTTACACACACATATTTTCCGCACTTGACGAAAGTTTTCCACTCATAAATGTTAAGAAAATATCTCTTGGAAGATTAATGGCGAGTTTACGACGTCCCTTATTGGCTATAATGGAGTTCTGGAGATCGCCGATCTGCCTCGAGCGCCGCGATCAATCAATCATTTCATTTCATTCTCTCCTACCTTGGTATAGTCGTAAATGAGAAGGAGTTTAGGACAGACGATAGAATCGGTTCTGAGAGAATTTTTGGAACGGAAACCTTTTCAAGGTCATTTTTTATTATTTTTCACACTTTTACTTAACTTCGCGTCAGCTTGGTTTCTTTATTTGTCACACATCAACAGTTCGACCAAAATTCACTTAGAAACAAGTTTCCCAAGCTGCGGCACGTGGATATTTTTAAGCGATGCACGAGATGTGTTAAAGATGTGCAAATAAATTTATTTTTCTTTTTCTGTATTATTTTATAATTTACTGGAGAAATTTCCCGGCGTTGATCGGTATAGCATGTGAGATCAATTCCCATTTAAACATCATTGAACTCGTTGCCATAGTATTTAACGTTTACCGCTTTTATAAACAAATAAAAATACCTTTTTTTCATGGTCAAAACCTAAATTTTACGCTAAATCGGCTTAGATTCGAATTCCATCTTTAAAAACTATGAAGTTGGTTCTTTCAGCTTAATACATGTTTTTGTCCCGAATTCGTATCTTCATGTTAAGTCATTTAAATTTGTAAAAGAATAAAAGCCTGCGCGTCACACACTCGGTTTTTTACGTGTTGTCTTGTGGAAAAATGTTAATACCCTCCATCGACAGCACTGACTAATCCAGGTTGACCAAACCTTGACCATTGACGAAGTTAAGATGTAAAAACCGTGCCAAATTTGGTTGTTCTAAGTCTTATAGTATGGGCGCGCATAATGAGACACACAAACAAACTTTCGGAAATATAAGATTCTGTTGATTTGTAATGTTGTCACTTCTACACTACAATAAAAAAGGCACAAAATGTTTATAGCATATTTCCGAGGTGCGTTGTAGAGAAAGCCGTTCAAATTTCTTTAAGTGGTATGTACACGAAATAGTTGGGAACCGCTGTTGTATAATAATTCTTTCATTAATTGATTAAAGCTTTCGCGGGTGCTTTTCATGCTAAGGCTGTGTACTTTCGGGTTATCCCGTCTAGATTTTTCCGTAAAAAAAACCAACTTTTCATCTCCCCTGACGGTGACTTCTTCAGGGGTGATTTTACGGAAAATCTACGCGGGATAAACCGAAAGTACACAGCCCTAGCGAGCCTTTCATTATCAAACATGTATCCTAGAAACCGTATCTAAGGGGTTTCTTTAAGAAAATCTGTAAAGGGGAATAACGTGAGGTTCCATATTTTTACTTTCTCATACGGTATCGAGAAAGTATTTTTATCGCGAAAAAATTCGACCTCGAGATTTTTACAGAAATATACGTTTTAGGTGTCGCTGAATCCGAAAAAGTGGTTTTCACAATGCCGTCTGCCTGTCTGTTACTGGCTCTGGAGCCTAAACGGTAGAACGAAAATGAATGTAATCTCGTACATAGACATTATATCATACCGAGCAGAGTATATATAGAAATGGTTGACATTGCTCAATAATTAAGGGAAGTTTATTCGATTTTTTCAGAAACGGCTATAACGATTTTGATAAAATTTCGTACAGTTACTTGAGTTTACGTCTTCAATAATACTGTATAGTTCATATTTCTCAAAAAATGAATATAAGGCTAGTTTATTCTAGGCAACTTTAACAATAATTCGATTTTCTCAAAAACGGCTCGGACGATTTTGATCAAATTTTGTACAGTTACTTGAGTATACATCTACAATAATACTACGTATTTCATTTTTATCAATGAATGAATATAAGGCTAGTTTATTCTTGGGCAACTTGAACAAAAATTGGATTATCTAGGAACAGGCTCATACGATTTTCATTTTCTAAAGATAACTAAACGACGCATTAGTACCCATATATGAGAAAGTTTGTACAATGTATTTTGTACCGATTTTTTCCTCCCATTCAGGGAATCCCTCAAGGTAGACCGTCTTGGGACCTTGGGAGAGCGCTCTTGGTATTGTTGCTCACTGCGCGGAAAATCTCGGGCAAGGTGTCTCGTGCGTTTGCACGCGATGAGAATTCCTCCAGGTCAAGCGAAGGTGTTCCAGACGACGAAATAATAGCATGACGAGGAAAAAAGAACGCTTAACATCACAAAATTACATGTAGAATTAAGTAACTTTTAATATTTAATCATCTCTCGCGTGCAATCACCTCTTGCATTGTTTCGTGGATTCTCGTATTGGTTAAGATATTTGGTTGAATCCAGTTCCGTAACTAGGGTATGGCGAAGGTGGTATTTGCCGTAGGCGCCGCTTGCAAAAGGCGCCAAACGTTTCCAAAAAAAAGTGCCAAAAGTCCATTCTCCTATAAATAAATATTATTTTAATAGTCAAACGTTAATTTATATGTAAGAAAAACGCTATTATTCTTTACTGAAACGCAGGAAAAAATTATATCTTACATAACTAAGGTGTTTCCTAAAATTTCGCCATAGGCGGCATATCGCCTAGGTACGTCTCTGGTTGAATCGTTTAAAAAAATAATCCCTCTTTGAAATCGGAATTATTCGAATCATGGAAAACAATTGTAAAATGTGTTGACATAAGTCAAAGCTACAAATAAACTATGTTTTTAAATTTCTAATTTATGTGTTCTGTAATATTCGATAACATATCGATAATTATTTCTTTTTTTAAATAATTTACGATCCACTAACAAAATGCGTGTCGTTAATCGTAAATGCACGTGCAGATATTTTGATCTAAGTAAGAATAAAACACGTTCACCGAATTTTTGGATGGTTAATGGTATCCTTAATGAAAGATCTTAAACGTCATAGATAAATTCCTTGTTTCGAAATCCGTTCTCACTTTTCTTTCACTCTTTACTTTTACTTTCTCCATACGTAGTAATGGGAAAGTATTGTATTCATGAAAAAAATCGAATTCGAGATTTCAACGGAAATACATGTTTTGAGGTCCCTAGAACACGTTTAGACTATTTTCGGAATGATGTCTGTGTGTTGTGTGTGTATGTTATTGTGGGCGCTCTAACTCAAAAAGTACGTGCCATATCGTTACCAAACTTCATATATAACACTTTAACATGAGCACAAAGAACTGATTAGTTTTTGGACAATAACGGATAACCGGAAGTCGAGGTTTATTCGAAACCCGATTCGGTTTTTGCGATATTTCTTGGTTAAAATATCATTTTTGTATTTACAATTCTATACAAAAGTCATAGAGAATGTAATTTCCTACAACTTTCATTTGAAACAATTTTCTATTGTGGTTATCGTTTAGGAGTTTTTTTTAAATAAATAACCGGTTTTTCGGTTTCCGTTAAATATCTCCTTAAAAACATCGTTATTGGTAATCTTCGTAAGGACCAAAGTTGTAGAGAATAATATTTTTTCCAAGTTTTGTTTGAAACTAATTTTCGTAAAACCATCCATTTCGGATATATTTCGCTTTATCTTAATACCAGTATACAGCGCCAACACCATGTAGCGGTGAATTCTGTAAACATTCAAAATATACGTAATTTACGGCACAAGGACGTGTCTTCTTTTACGATACGAAATAATAATTTTGCCTTATAATGCTACTCATAATAATTTAAATATCTATACCCCAAATATGGAGAAAGTCATGTGTTGGCCACATCAGATTTTTTCATTTGACGCTTGAGTGGGAAATCGGGTACTGCTATTGATACAGTCATTTACTCGGTATCATTTCCCTTTCTTCATTTTTGGCGTGCGATCTTTCTGTCGTCTTGAGTAGCCTTGTTTCCGAGTGCACAGTGAGTGTTCCTTGTAGTCGGTCCGGGGTTATAGTTACTCCACTCCGTGTTTCTTTAGCTATACACGCATTTTGGGTTTCTGTTTCAAGACTATACTCTTCTCCTTATCGACATAGTTAAAGTTTATTTAGAAAAATACTCGTTGCGAACCCCTTCGGCAAGTGTTTTAAACGACTCTCGACACATTCATCACGAGATACACGTATTCTTCGCCGTTTTAGAAGCTTCCGACATGGAGAACGATTCGTAACGTCTTAAAAGATACTGCAGTCCACGCGTAATATGGTCGAAATATTTCTCTTTTCACCTTATCCGTTTTATTGCGCCTTCTCTGTCATTTTCTTTGTTTTTATCGTCTTTTCTTTTAAATCGGCCCGTGCGTTCAGTTTGTCCATCTGTCTGTCTGACTCGCTAACTCCTAAACGAAATTAAACAGACCTCGTTTGTTTTCACCAGTCGATTCAGTATCCTGTCTCGTTGTTCGTTTTATCGGTTTTCCCGCCTGTATAGAATTAATAAAACGCCATTCACTGTCTTCTTCGGCAGATCTTTCCCTACTTATTTCTTATAACCTCATTTTTCCTTCCATTTTCTACCATTGCTTCCCTCTCAAATTGTGTTATATTTCTTCGTTACCTTTTGATGTAATCGATTAAATGGTTAAATACAAGCTATATTATATGAACAGAGTATTGTCTGTAAGAAGGGGCTACATAGTCTAAATTTCGCTCGAGTAGTTTGCCTTTCTTTCTGTCTGTAGCATCGGCCTTTTAATCTCATTGTCAGTATCATCCCTCTCTCTCTCCCTTTCTCTTTCTATCTCTCTTTCTGTCCCCTTCCCTCTCTCTCCTTCCAATAATCGTGTCGTGTCATTCCTCTTCTCGAAAATTTCGCCTTCCGTTTTGTAATAGCGGCATTCTTTTTAAATGTGCCGCTTTCTTCATTTTCAAAGGCGTCAATCTGAAGGAGACGTTCCGCTCCCAAAATTCTCCTTCGTTTCTCCTCCTAAACTTCTTAGTTTCCCCTCCCACCCATTCCCCCTTTTCGAGGCTGCATGGGTGATAAAGTGTGTTCAGCCCGGCGTCCTCCATCTTTCTTAAGTCCTCATCAACGCGCCTCTATCGTCTGTCTCAATCTCCCGTAAGATCCCATCTTCCTTTAGCGGAGGTATAAAATTGAAGGTCCTTGTGTGGCCTATCACCGATCACTTCACTACCATCAGGCCTTTTATCTCCATTTAAAAGAAACATAATCTAGATTCTCCTACGGGTAGAGAAGTAGTAAAATCCGTATTAATGTGAAAAAACGGTCGAGATTTTTTAACTTTTTCTCGAACAGAAAAAAAAAACAAACCTATAAAATGTTATCGCTCTTCCTTTTGGTTCCTTAGTTCACTAATCAGTTCACCTATTATAAACGTTACAGAATTCTAGAATGGTTGCAGGAATGTGTTATCTATGCGACCCTTACAAAATTATATTAGTCGAAGAACGTATTCATTTTTGAAGTAATTTTTAAAAAAATAAGGTATACATGGTTAAACAGCCGAATTTCTGCATCGTTAACGAAGACGCGCTTACCTCAGTGCGTTTTCAAGCTCACCCTCTAAAGGTAGCTGGTTAACGGACTTGCTAATTTGAGATTTCTTCAGAACAACCTGTTTTTTTATGACGTAGTCGTTTCACATTTATTTTTTAAATGTTACTAGTGGTGGCGTATAATTGTTTTTTATTATTTGATTTGTTAACTATTCGGTTATATTCGGTACAATTTTTTTTAGGTTTTTTGGGGAATATCTTTCGCTAGTATAGAAAATCCTTGGCACTAATCTATGGTTTTGTCTTGTATGTTTCTCACCTCGTGTTCATGTTCCACATCTTTGTAGGAATTGGTCTGGCTTCCTTCCTTTCTGGGTTTCAGATACAGTAAAGCTTCAAGGGACTTAAAATTTCATGATATGTATAAACGAGGTTTGTAAAAACGAGTTCGTTATAATGAGTAACATATATCTAGGCTTGTGCAGGGGACTGAATTATACTATTCATAAGCGAGCATTTTGCATTAACCGAGTTTGCATTATCGAGCTTTTATTGTACACATATTTCGTCGATGGTTATAGTTTACGAAATAGATATCCGATTTGTCAAATATCTTCGCGATGTAAGGATTTAAAAAAAATATTATTGCCATGAAACAGAGATTTTCCCATGGCACTCTACCGGAAACGGATGTGCCGCCGTGTGCATCCTCTCCACGTCGGAAACCTATTCCAAACGAGGAGTCGTACGCATTCGGATCAATAACGGCGGCCAGACGTCGAATCCATAAGAATTACCCTCCACCTGTTGATATCAGCTTGCATTGGGAGTCGCTTGCAATTCCGCCTGTCTCGGTCCTACGCCCATCCAACGTTCTATCGACTCTTTTTCCTCCATCGCTTAATTTTTCAGAAGTGGTTTAGTCGTTCCGAAATGATATCGTCGAAGGCGATTTTTTCAGATTTAATACGTTCACTAACTGCTGAATATCTGCATAATTTATTCAAAATTTATATTCGTAAAACTAAAATAATGATACATATAAATGCAGCACGAATTTTTTAAATTTGAAAATACTGTTTTTCCTGTATAAGTGAAACGAGCGAACGAAAAAAAAACAATTCCTGGGAAAGTGCTTGAAATTTATTTTATTTCGTGTCTGTACATAAATGCAGATAGTTGCTCTCTTTACGTTAGGCTCCACGAGTAATCATATTCACAGAAGAAAGGCATTTTTTCTTCACATACCGCGGTACCTAGTAGTCCAGTTTGAAGCACGGCCCCGCAGAAGGCATTTGGTATGCTCGGTTCCATAGGGTGCCATTTGATGAATCCGCTCTCGCTAAGGGGCTGGCCTGTTAACGAAAACAATACATGGATAAAATCGTGTGCTTGTCTTTAAAAGACGCGTTTTATCTTTTTTTAGATTATTGTTTACCGATATGATATTACCATTCGTGTCATAGAAAATATTAAATGTCTTTGAAGGTCGGGAATATGGATTTTGGGACAGAGCTTGGGTATATCTTCGTAAATTAGGCGTGAAAAATAATGTAAAGGTGAATACTCAGGGTGTCCAGGAGTATCTGGAAATTATACGTGTGCGTGCATATTATATTTGCCATTTACTTAGTATGGAATTTATTTGTATAGAATTAGGTTCGTTAAAACATAATGATTTTCTTCATATTTCTGAGTACCAGCGTTACATAGTTGAATTAATTGATCAGTTTCATTTATGATTTTGTCAAATAGCCATGATCTTCCTGGAAACCTTGTGCATGTACGTACATAGCAGTTCATTCTTGGTGCTGATAAGTCAATTTCAATTGACCTAGAGTCGTGTTTATGATATATTCATTAATAAAAATACGTTTATGCCTGAATAAAATTGGAAAAATACCTCCAAATCACCGTAAAGGCGGTACTTACGTGCCAAGGCACAGAAGACTCACAGAATCACTCAGGACGCGCATCCTGAGTGATTCTGCGAGTCTTCTGTGCCTTGGCACGTAAGTACCGCCTTTACGGTGATTTGGAGGTATTTTTCCAATTGTATTCATCCTGTCTTCACCGTGTCACGTGAGTTCTTTATTTTATTTACGTTTATGCCTGTTTTCAAAAATAATATTTTTGGCCTATTTACCGTAAATTGTGACGTATTCGCGCTTCTTAGTTTGGTCGTAGAAACCCATGAAGGAACGGCCAGTCTGTGAGTTCCTGTCGTAAATGGCTTTGATGGCGTTCGATTCTTCATCCGAATTGATGATCGCAAGGTGTCCTCCTTCTTTGGCGCACGCAGCCAATGCATCGGAGAAAGACGCCTTGTCTTCATGGTGAAACTTGTAAAAACCGATTCCGGGAACCAGTTCGTAGTCCATTGGTAGAGGAGGTGGCACTGAAACGGGAAATGCGTCGGAATGAAATTCATCAGAAAGTTCATTGTTTGCCCAAATTTTTTTAAATACTGCTGCCATATTAGTAAATCTATATATTCAGACATTTTTCTGCTTGAGGTGACGTATGTAAAATATGGCGACCCTTTTAATATTTTTACGCAGGCACACCAGTTGTCAAAGATAGGAAGAAATTAAATGGAACTTACCTGAATTTTCAATATAAAAACGCAGAAATCAGGTGTAATGTATTCATATAAAATGAATAACCCTTATTATCTTCGTTTTTACCCTATATACAAGCGTGTTTAATTGAAGGTCAGTGGTTTCTCTGCTCTGTTCTGCGTTTGTACGCAGAGGAATTACGATACAACAAATAACATAGTTACGCAACCCAAAGTCAATATGGTACAAATAGTAAAAAAAGGTTCTTTGCGCTATTGCTGAAAACATTTATTGGAATAATAAGCACTATCTATTAGTCTATGAAAAATTATGAATTTTTATGGAAAATCTTTCATTGTAGTCTTATTTTGGCGCCCGTTTCGAGAGGCGCCTGAGGCTGTCACCCTGGCTATATTCTTGTGATATAAGGTTTTCAAGACTTCGCTCAAAAAGTGTGGAATGCGCTTCAAAACATAGAATGATTTCAGATTTCATAAAATAGGATTACGATATACACTCGTTTATCGTGGCAATTCCATCCATAGTAATGAAATAAAGACGCCGTAACGCGGTTTGTTCTTTCTTCCCGTAAATTATACATTGAAATTAAAAAATCTATTGCACTTTAAAACATTTATTCGGTCAGATATTTTGTAATTTAACTTAAAATGCAATATGCGACAGTAAAAACGTCGCGGTTAAAAAAGGAATAATTATTTCATACTAGCACCAGGGGAAAAAATACTCATGAGACCGTTGTACAGCGCACATTGAAATCAATCTCTGTGAAATCTCGACCTGCAGGCCTATTGCCACGTTTTTCTTCCTCAGATTCACTTCTTCCTAGGATTATCTTGGTGATTGCCGTTGAAATTGTCCTTTACGATGGAATGCGATTATTACGCCAGGTTTAAATTTTTTTGCTTCACACGTATAAAAATTAGTGCAAGAATTATTCCTGGGCGTGGGTTATACCAGTACATAATGCATACGTTGATTTTAGCATTTGTTATTTCGTGTTTCATCGCAGTTAAAGATAAAATAAAAAATAAAAAAATTTAAAAATGAAATATGCATTTACAACATGATATCTATCGGTTCTTTCTCGTTAGGTTTTATAATTCGGGCCTCCGATCCTTTCAGAAACACGAAGATTAACAGAAAACTAATGTAATTAACATAAGGAACGATTTCTGCCTCGTAACAACCAGAAAATTATAAGAATTACCTATTTCCCATTGATCTGCAATATGCTGCGATCCATCGCAATGAATTGACCAATCTCTCGAAAAAAAATGGACGAAATTCAACCGCCTTTGTGTACACATAATTTGGTTTAATTTAGGTGAATAGTAATTGCGTTTACCGGTAAACACTCCGTTAATATGAAACGAATAAACTCCTCCGTATTCTGCCACGCTTTGTTTCAAATCCACCTTCCAGTTGTTTTCCAACCTCTGGGACGCCTTGTTGAACTGGAATTGAGTTATCCAGTGACCCGTTTGATTCCTCCTGCCCACCATGGAGAACTCGATGGATCGATTCGTGTGATGGTAAGCCAGTAGCTCGTGGCACGGCAATTGAGCCCGCGTTGTGAGGAAAAGGCACCATATCACGCACGCGGGTAACGCGAGCTTCAAAGACGCCATTTTCTGGTGAAAGTTGAAGTAAACGCTAAGGAAAGGAACCGCGCCTCACGAAAATCGGTTCCGGAATGATTAGGAAGTTCATCAGGTTCCATTTATACCCGTGTGCTTTGATCACAGGGCGTTGTTTTCTCCTTGCATAGCACCAAAAAAAATGCATTTTTTTGATGGTCGATGGGTTATTAAGCTGACCTTGGGGAGGATAGAGTGACCCAATTCTAGGTCATGGAGTTTATGAGTGAGAGTTATTTTTTAGTTGCTTCCTTTAATATTAAAAAGGCCCTCAGGTGGATGTCTTCCTTATTCCTTCCGTGTTGCTTCTTTAATGGCTTAAGAGGGAGAGTAAAACCGATTAGGTGTCCACGTGCAGCCTTGAAATGCCGAAGTCCACAGCTTTAATAGATTACTCCTTCGTATCCAGGTTTAATGCTCTAATAATTATGCTTGCATTGCGTACGTACATACATCAATACGGAACAGAAGTAAGCGCTTTATAAGTGTGGCCTCAACTAGGCGTTTTTTTTTTCAAATTTAGCAGTTGAATTTAAAGCTTTTACATCCATTAAGTTGGCACCCTTGATACAGAAAGATTATTTAAATACGCTATTATTTATTGGTATTTTAGATTTTATTTATTTAGTAACTTAAATTTTTTTATCATTTCTAAATTCCTCTTGATTTCGAAATTGATTACGTTCCACCGTAGGAATTAGGAGTAGAATTTTCAAATTTTATCCTCCGTAAACAGCAACCGTACTTAGTCAGATAACTCGAGTTTGTCAATTAAACTTGGTTTTGATATCGCTGAAAATTGGTAGCATTTATTGTGTTGTTAGAGCTGAGTACATGATTTCAGTCGTTTATATTACATCTGAAGTTCCAAATTTATTAGAAATATGTTTATCAGTAAATACCCGCAGACAGTCGGAATAAGTACATAGGCACCTAAAAGTAATGACGAGACGAATGGTTTATTTTTTATTTTTGTTGTTTTTTTATATGGATTATAACGTCTGTCTTTTTATGGGTTCAGAACAACCTCGACCAAAATTGTATTTTTTTTTAGTGGAAGGACAAATTCAATCTAATTTTTAGCACGTCTATTAACCGCAAATTATACATTTGGCTCCTTTTTTTTAATGGCTTGATCCTTTCACTTGAACTCTTGGCCAGGGGCGGAAATAACCTTCTCAAAAGCGCAAGTGACAGACCAAATTTAAAACCAAGGTGGTATAGTTTTACAATAGGAAATGTCTGTCGCAAAAAGTTCAATCTCTGTGATTACAGATGATAGAGTTATTATTACTCCAGGAAGTGGAATGTACCTACGTCAAAATCGACTAAAAATGTCTTCTCTATGCACCGCCCTCGTCCAATAATCACAAATTAAATTAAATTTACATTAAAATATTTAACTTTTGTGCATCACTGCGTTATCTAATTTTGGATATATGCTGCTAAGCACTTATCGAAGCAGTTGAGCTTCGTTGTTTTTCAACTGTTGCTAAGAGGTAAACAATCACAAAGCTTGCGAGAACCGGTTTTGATACTCCATGTTTCGATTAGTTTAATTAATCTGTCCGAGTTTTTTAATCCCTCATCGTTTTTCGTTTTTCTTTGCGATAGAGAAGTTCTTTTTAATTGGTCGAGCGATGGAAGCGAGCTGGTTGTTGCTATGTCACGCGTACCGGTTTATATGTTATGGTCATGCCATCACGAGTAACTTCTTCGACCGATTAGCGAAAAAATTGTCCCGAGTTTCGCTCTAGTCAATTCTGACAGCATTTATGTTATTTGTGTAACTAACTGCATCAGACGTGACTTTCTGGAAGGTTTTATATTATCCATAATGAAACTCGCTGAGTTCGTTTACACAAGATGATTTTTACTCCCTGGATGATCAGATGGTGCCGTATCACGGTGAAACCGGTCGTGAGTAAAATCTTGTGAAGAAATACTGTTTCATTATGAATAATTTATGTCATTGAATTTGCAAAAAAATTCTTTTATAGGTCATCTCAGATCTCGCAAATATCCAAGTTGTTGTTTTTCCAACGAATACTCGTTATTGTGATTTATTTCGGATAGTGGTTCAAATTCAGCTACATTACATATGAATAGCATTCCTCCGCAAATAATAAACGGGTTATCCTACCTCAAAAGAAGTTTCTTCGCATTGTGGTCACCTGTAATGCCATTTCTGCTCCACGGTTTTCGATTTTATTTTCTAACGGGAATATCGTATGGCACGATACATTTCCAGCAGTCGATCATAAAAACGACGGGATACATTTTTTAAACACAGGATGAAAGGAATATTTGTGAATTTATGACAGTAATACTTTGTTTTGGTGGAATATCTCAATAATATGTCATAGTTCTTGGTTGACGCTTTGCCCGACCCTGTGATGGCATTTCCAAATTCTTAAAAAAATCGCAGCGCGGTTTTATTGATCTTCAACTGATTTCGGAATTGATATGCAGGCTGAAAAAAATAGACATCCCCTCGTTTAATGCAGAATGAATTTTTATCGTCGCATTAGTAGAGTTGGGTTCATAGCGGAACCCGTTCACAAAAGAAAAGATTTAAAAATATTCGAATGAACGTCGCTGTCCTACGATGCAAAAAAGGGAATCGTGGATACAAAATACATGGCTACTCTTGCAGCCCTACCATAGTGAATAAGTTTACCGTATGTGCATTTATTTTTTCTGAAAAGGACTAATATGCTATCGTTGGATAGCCACTGAAGACGGCTGCCTTGTAACAGAAATGCGCATCCTTTTTATATCGGTCGGAGTAACCATCATCTTCATTCACTCGTCTTTCTTGCAAAGAGAAGCCAGCTGCCTCACCTGCTTCACACAACTTATTAGACGCTCTCGGTTTCTTAATGCATATTTTTTAAAAAGATTTTCGGAATGAACGGAAATGGTAATCAAAATGATTGCGTTCCCGATCCGTGTAGTACGTTGCACGTGATCTTCCGTGCACACGCGCAGGGCACGCTTATAGAACGGCAGCCGTAGTGCAGGAATCGGCCTACTTTAAGCGGAAGAAGGGGAGTGGGTATGAGATTGAAGATTAACCGTCCCTTCGACAAAAGCGGAACGATGTTCCCCGCCATCACGCCGGCCGAAGGGGTATGGGGGTGAGGGGGTGGAAATTTCTCTGGGGCGGAGTTCGAACCCGGAACCGCTCGGGAGAAGGAAATTAGTCCCCCAAACACTCCCACACGACGTGATCGCCCCCTGTCGTGACGATAGAGGACGACAAGCTTTCGTGCCAGCGTATCTCACCAGTGGGTCACGCACGCCTCTTCTGATGGCCTCTTGCGTCTCAATGATTAGATTCTGCTCGCCTACCAGGCGTACTTTGTTCTTCGTTTGATTTTAAAAATTTATTTTGTCTATGGAAACTGAGAAGGGGATACAGTCAGACTTCTTTAAGTCGAACGTCTATAACTCGAATTTTCCATAACTAGAAGTGAAGTCATTAAAAAAAATCTTTTGCATGTTATATTTAGATTTTTACAGGTTAGATACATGCACACTCGATTAGGCCGTTCGAAAACATTTTCATTTTGATTCAGGAAGAAGAAATAAATATCTTTATTACTTGTATTACAATTTTTAAGACAACGAAAAAAGGGATGTTATTCAAGTTTCGCACGTAATATTTTATGAAATTGTGAAAAATGACGCTTGGGCGTTGAGGATAAACAAAGAAAATGGGTATCGGTACAGATGGACGATCGTAAAATGCCGTATTAATTGAATACGTGTACTATTTTATTTGGTGAAATTATTTTTCATCCCTTTCCTCGAGGAGATTTATCTACTCCTGATGTTTCAAAAAATGAACTTGTAATTAATGATGTGGATAACTGTTTTATAAATGTTAGCAACTAGTTTAATTAAGTTACCACATGTGACGGCTGCTTTGAAGTTGAACTTTGTTTGTCGTTCACCCAGCTGTTTCATTGCCGGAGTTGTCTGTATCACGTTTCATTTGTTGCCTTTTGTACGGCTGCGAGCAATAAAGACGTCCACGGAAAGGATTTTAGATACCAGAGAGAAATTTAAGATAATTTAAAAAATTAGATTTGGGAGGGAATTTTTAAAAGTTGATTTCTTTTAAAATAACGTGCCATAATATTTTTATCGGTGAATTTGATCTTAATCTCTTTTGCTGGGAATGCTTTCAGTTTTATATGCTGGTATAATTTATTTCATATATTATATGTTCGTATGATGGCAAAATGTTTCGCTTGGTGCATTCCTTCATTTTTGAGGAAGTTTGATCTAACTTTTTTATCGCACTAGTTTTTCTCAATTCCGCGGCTTGCTTCACTTAAACCTTGACCCGCCAAAGAGCAGCAGCGATGCGTTAATGTTTCATCGAGCCGCAAAAAAAACCGCGGAAAGTATTAGCAGAGGTTAGCGCCCTCGGATGACTTTGTGCACATCGATATCTATGCATGGCGGATGACATTGGCATGGAACCAAGTCTTATCGCGGTCATTGGGTTTTGTTTTCATTGCCACGTCAAAGCAGACTTCAAGAGGAAACACGTTAACGCACTCCAATGTTGATGTATTTATCATGTTACCTATGGATACAGCTCGTTTTTCATTAAAAGTCGGAATTATAACCTGTTATTAGCCAATGCGTCGTAGGACTTGTTTTTTTTATCAACTAACAGATGACTAATCTCCCTATAAATATATAAATTTCGCCGAGCGCTCGGCTTATGACTCTCGCGTAATCGCTAATCTACGTTCATACGATAACTAATTGCAGTCGACCCCGTTGTGGTTACACATATTAGTTGTATTCGAATGCCACTTGATCAAAAGCAGCTGTATGCACTGATATTTTTTTGCTGAAGTTCTTTTCAATTAACCTCGACTTATCCTCAAGACATAATGATAAATAATCATAAATTCCTTTTCTTTGGCTCGAATATCTTTACGTTACACTGGAGGCCACTTGTAGCTATGTTTTTGATGGTGCGGGACCCGGCATCAGTCTGATCCATCTTGGAACTAAAAATACCTATTTGGCGTTACTTCGTCTATTGTTTTAATTGAATATACTGCGACCAATTTTCCTCCGCACAGGATTACAAATTCAACCAGGTGTGCCGATTTTACTATGACTTAACGGCTTTACATAATAAAGAAGGAAGAACTAGACATTGGGAAAGCTCTCTCTTTTAAGTTGACAGCGTCAATCTTCAGATTTTCCCATATTAAATAACTTTTATACTGACTCGCCATGACGTGTATATTTGTACTTTGAATGCTTTGCCGTTAAGTTCTCGTCTCAGCACTCGAGTTTCGGCGGAGAGCCGTCGCAACATAAGAACTTGACAAATGGAAGCGATCTGAAAAAAAAATCAGAAAAGGTAAATTTTCATTAGGAGCTAGTGAGCGGATTAAAAAATCAATTCCCTTTTTACTTTCTCCATACGTAGTAATGGGAAAGTATTGTATTCATGAAAAAAATCGACTTCGAGATTTCAACGGAAATACATGTTTTGAGGTCCCTAGAACACGTTTAGACTATTTTCGGAATGATGTCTGTGTGTGTGTATGTTATTGTGGGCGCTCTAACTCAAAAAGTACATGCCATATCGTTACCAAACTTCATATATAACACTTTAACATGAGCACAAAGAACTGATTAGTTTTTGGACAATAACGGATAAACAGAAGTCGAGGTTTATTCGAAACCCGATTCGGTTTTTGCGATATTTCTTCATTAAAACATCATTATTATATATACAATTCTATACAAAGGTTATAGAGAATGTAATTTCCTACAGTTTTCATTTGAAACAATTTTCTATAGGAGTTATTGTTTAGGAGTTATTTATAAATAACCGGTTTTTCGGTTTCCGTTAAATATCTCCTTAAAAACATCGTTATTGGTAATCTTCGTAAGGACCAAAGTTGTAGAGAATATTATTTCTTCCAAGTTTTGTTTGAAACTAATTTTCGTAGAACCATCCATTTCGGATATATTTCGCTTTATCTTAATACCAGTGTACAGCGCCAACACCATGTAGCGGTGAATTCTGTAAACATTCAAAATATACGTAATTTACGGCAACAAGGTCGTGTCTTCTTTTACGATACGAAATAATAATTTTGCCTCGTAATATTATTCATAATAATTTAAATATCTATACCCCAAATATGGAGAAAGTCGTGCTGGCCACATCAGATTTTTTAAATTTTAATTTATATTTTTGTACTCTTGTTTATGCAGCACTTAAACTTTGATACTATATCCGGTGTATATCGTAAATCTACGAGTGTTCATGTTTCATTCGAGAAAAATCGATGCATAGAAAATGCGCTTTTTCGCCCCGAGGTCTTCGGGAATCGCGATCGCGAATCGACAGAACAGCTGCCTCGTGTTCAGAGGGGTAGTTGTACGCCTTCCTCTACTCGACGTTTCTTGGAGTTGAAGGCACTTAATATGCGCTCAACGGCGACACGTTTACGCTTTCGGACGAAATGTACCCGCCCTCGCTATGATGTCGCGATTTTCCTAAGGGATGAGTAAATGAGTGAGAAAATAATAAGAAAATGGAGACTCATCCAAAATAGAAAGAAAATGTAACTTTTCTTGGAAAACTTGATCGGAAACGATAGAAGTTGGGTTCTTGTGTATTTGGAATCATCCACGGGAATTTATATGTTCCTGCTATAACGACATGTAACGTTAACTTTGTAAGCACGGTTTTTTTACGAGAATTTTTATACGGTGACATATTTCGTTAGAGAAGTGCAGTAAAATCGTTTCACCACTCACCTGTTATAAGCGATTATGTCTTGTCATAATCTGGGGTGGCCGCTGTAAAGAGGTTGGCCGTATTTTGTATAATTTGTTTCGACACATCTTTGAAGACAATTCTAGATGGCATTTTGTACATATTTTTGAATGAACAGAGTATGATGATATAAACCTATGTACTGCCTGCATTTAAATACAATGAATGCATTTTTAGTAATGCCAGAACTTAATATTTGAAACCGAGGTTTACAATCAACCCCTCTATATAATTTGCTTGGTTATGCGTGATGGTGTAATGCTCAGTCAGCGTTTTCATCGGTTGAATGGCAAGCCAATCAGGGCTCGGGACATCACTTATGTCAGTGACGCTAGACTGCAGCGCCGTTTCTAAGGCGTGGAAGAAAGACGAACTAATAGGACATATGTGATGATATAATTCTAAGTTATTTGCCGCTAGAATTTTGAATAAATTTTTGATATTTGAAAGATATGAATAAATTGTTTATAAGAATAATAAGTACGAGATTTTAAGTAAATTACTATATTCCTTCCCGTCATATAGACGGGCTTATATGCTACATAAGAATATAATGAATTACGGTAAATACTAACTTAGAGGACGTAATGGATAAATTAAATTCGCAAAGAAAACCATCCAATTATTTTTTTAATCGGCTCAATTTGAGTTAATTTTAATTGAAGAATTAATAATTGGCCTGAAGTCAAGTTAGTGCCGAGTATATAGGACCATAAATGATGAAGGTGCCTTACACTGGTGTTTTAGAAACTTGAGCGCATGGCAGCTAAAGATACAAAAGTAAATTACGAAACAAAGCAAATCGTCATTATTAATTGATTTAAATCACGTATCGACAGACGGACCCAGACGGATCATGATTCAGCTGCTAGCACAGAGCGACTAGCAGACGAGGTTTAAGGACAAGTAGATTTTCCCCATTTACAACGGAATACACGACCAGGCAAATAAAATACGTGGGATCGATTTTAGAATTGAGCGATTCAGTGGTTCTTCTGCTATAAGAGGACAAAATAACATAACTTGGCGATTGATTACTGTTAAGTGTTATCTGGTTAACATCGCACCTGGATTTCTGCTATCGCGGAAGGCTTTCTCGTTCGTTGAACGCTGCATGTACTTTCTTAGGAAGCAATATCGTTTTCATTCTTTCATACTTTAAGCAGTGGGAGGGTTTCCTTTTTCTCCACCGTGGGCCGCATTAGCGGTTGAGAATTTTTCGGTGGGCCGCATTGGAATTTTCCACTGTTTCAGTTTAGTATATCGGAAGTTGCCTAGAGATTCTTAGTAATCATAAAAGTGAATATGAATTCTAAACAAGGTTTTTTTGGGTTAAATGTTTTAATATTAATGGTTTTATGATCATAATTTCAATAAAAAATTAATTTATGTGAAATTTTATGAACAGGTTTTTTTATCATAGCTTCACGAGCCGGATTAAACGCGCTCTGGAGCCGCATAGGGCCCACGGTACTTAATTTCCCCACCCTTTTTTTAAAACGTTTAAATTCACGGTTCGTCGTTACGAACCTTGGCAGAAGATCGCTTCCGCACGCCTTTACGTCTCTATGTTTCCCTCTATTCATCATAGGCACCACTCGCCGCAGGTCATGTTTCGAATCCCGCGTCTTCTCTCTTTTTCTCCACGAAGAACGATCACGTGATGCACCTCAAATGAGGATGGCAAGAACGAAAGGTCCCTCCCGTTTGAATTATGGGAACGGTCGGAGGTAAACGGGTCTTTTAAGACGTCGATGTTTAGGAGTCCTCCTTCCACGTCCGTCTGGGGAAAGTTAATGCTCGGAGGGAAGCTGTGTTCGAAGTGGGGGCCTCTTATGCGCCGCCCCCTTTCGTGCCTCCCTTCCTTAGAAATTCACAATTCGTTTTTGCCTTTGTTGTTTACTGTAGAAATAAAAATACTTGGTAATTCTACATAAACATTTGTTTTTATACAGCCTCGGTTTTGTTGCTGCGCAACATCATCAGGTGCACAGTAAAGAAACCTAGGTCATATGAAAATAAATGTTTACGTAGAGTTACCAAGGAAGTCTTTTTATTTCTACAGTATGAAGAAATTCCACGAAGTGCCGCCTGAAACAATTAACTTAATTGTTTACCTTTGTTCCTTCAAAGACAAGGTTACTGTGGGATAATGTGACCGCAAAATAGCGCGAATGGAGATGGTCCTATTAAATTTTAAATGGTATGATTGCGCGTTTGTGTAGATTTATAAAGACGAAACCTTGATGTCTCGAAGATAAACTTAAATATGAATATAAAATTCAACGCAAAGAAAAAATGACGGACTAAATTGCTAAATTTTCGTTTCAGGCGTTGCAGAAGTTCGACGGCATTTATGTTTGCGTATATTCATTTATCATTATATTATATTACACTTATACTTACTTGTTCAATGAAAATTAGTTCGATATAAATTCTCCAATTACCTTCGCTGGTCGGACGTAATACAAAAAGTTCGTCTCTTGGCATTTCCTATTTCCAATATGATCTGAAGTGTTTATTCCTCGCAAGATTTTTAAGACGGGTTACAAATCTTAGCATAATGATTGAAAATACATATTAATTTTAGGAGCACGATTTCTCTACGTTATCCTATCCTCCCTGTCCTTCCGTAATTAATATATGATCTATCCAGTAAACGTAAACGTGATTTCTTGATTTATCGTGAAATATTTCGGCGACACTCCTCATCTTGGTTTCGCAGTCGAACTTCGGAAGTCTAACAATCGAAATTTCAATTTTTTGATAGAAAACTTTGATCCTTTAAGCCGACTCGAAGTTTTATTAGTAAAAATTTCTCCAACTGTAATTAGTTAATCATCCCTTTAGGTTGGATATATACTAGTTCGATGCAGGTTTTTTCAGATTAGTAGATCGCAAGTTAACTCCTATTCTTTTTTAGGCATCAAAGATCGACGAATTATCACTAACTTTTTTTGTCATTGTGACTGTGTAACGGTATCGAGTTTTATGCTAAGAGGTGTCTCAGATTTGCTTTTACATGGTGTTCAAATGGAAAAGGAGAGGATTTGATTATTATATTTTTAACGTTTGATGACTTTAATAAGCATTTAAAGGAATTGACAAGATATACAATAGAATTATATCCGTAGCATTGAATTTTTTTACACATTGCTTACATCTTGCAGGGTTTTATTACAGTGTATTTCGATAATGGTTCAACAACAAAATTCAGGAGTTACATTGTTTTCTTAGTTTATGTCTTGTTAATTTACCATTGTTTCGCATAAGCATGCGATAGGCAACACGCTATAGCAGTGCTTGCGAGAATCGCTGGACTCTTTGGCAACTTGTGCCTCTCTGCGGTGCTTAAAATCGCGTTTCTTAAAATCGATAATTTTATTTATTCGGTTGCGTTCTTTATAAACGTATTTATGAGCATTAAAAATGACTTTGGCGTTGTTTGATTTTATTTATGGTCGTTTTTATTTTTGCAAAAATATAATGGTGCTCGCGCGATATTCTATGATACAACTTGTAGTTCGACGCGTCGAAAAGGTCGGGAACCCCCGCACTAGAGCATTTTATGCTTTTATTTATTCATGTTTCGGTTCCTAAAACTTCGTTTGCTGAGTTTTTTACGCTGAAGTTGTTAACGCTTAATTTTTCACACCGTGTAACTACCTACGTATGTACATGCATTCGTCACTTCACCAATTCACCAAAGCACACGCAACCTTTGTAGTAAAGTTTGCTAACACTTGAAAGAAAGCATACTTGACTGGTAACAGTGAAACCTCGCGAGATCCTTTTTTATATCATCTTGAAATTTCCTTTCTTCCACTCTTCTCTTGATTAGTCGCTTTCGATTCTAATATAAGGTTTGAATCCTTTATGTCAATTGAAAAACATATTCCGTCATCGATTCTAGCCCAACAAAAATACATTATGAATATTATGCGCCTCCTCTCTTATCGCCCCAAGTCGTCGTGTGGTAATATCTACTTTTCTATTCTCGGCATTTATCAAAGCGCGTTTTACATGGTCAGTTTTCAGGTCACGTATTCATACATAATCCCGTTACTGTGGCGAATCCGCCCGTTCTCATCATGGGCGGACAAAAGAGAAATTTCCCACCCGCCGCGGTAATTTCCCCTCCTATCTTAACCCGGGTTCGCTCCCCGTGGCGCTTTTTTGCCCGTCGTTACCATGACACCGATGAAGACGAACGCTTTCCTCGTCTGGACCTTTCCCAAGTCACGCGCAGATCCCCCGAGCACCGGTTGCGTCCGGTTGAGACCCGCCGGCGAGTTCGAAAGGGAACCGCGTGGGAGGGGAGGAAAAGAGTTGAAAATCGCGCCGCGAAACTTTTATTTCATCCGTTCTTTTCGGCGTGATATTTCGAAATCTTCGCGTGCGCCAATATTGCATTGTTTTTGTCTCCAGGCGGTGTAAAGGGGGTGTACTTAATAACGGTCCAATTTTCGACCATTAAAAGCTTTCCTCAAACATTCGCAGCTTTCGCGGTCTTCGAATTTCGCTGCCCCAGATCTCTGCTGGTTTTGTTTTGCTAGAAGCTGAGTGGTCCAGAAGTTTGGCGTCGTGAGGGACGAGTTCCAAGAAAAACAACCGAACTTCTTGCGTAATGGCCGCCTGCTTAGTTATCCAACGCTGTTGCTGTTACGTACGTCCGAGGGCTTGTAAAGTTTTAAATTATATTTCTGTCATTTTTAGAGTTCGAAAGTTGCGTCTAACCTTTATAAATCCAATTCTCTATTACATGGGTGGGGAACCTCCGGCCCGCGGGCCACACGCGGCCCCGGAAATCGTTTCGTGGTGCCCGAGAAGCAGCGACGAAAAAGAGATCCGTAAAATTTAACAAACTCATATTTTTTTATCCAAATAATGATAATAAAGCATTTAATACTGAAATGTTAATCCTAAATACTCGAATTTAGAATTGATTTTCACTTATATGATTCCGTGTAATCTTTCAGTAACTTAAATTTAAACTATTCAGGCCCGCCAAAGCATCGGCAACTTCCATTACGGCCCCCGAAGGATTCGCCACCACTTTTGCGGCCTGCCATGTGGAAAAGGTTCCCCACCCTTGCTGTATTACTTCGATATTCCTATGCATTGGTTTGTGATTGCATTATCTCTGCCCGGAGATTTAAGTGTAATTATTTTATGAATAAAAAAGCGCTGTAGCTTGTGAACTGTTAAAAAATTTGTGACTAATTTTTCGTCAGGCGCGAAGAAACAATTCTGATATTTTTACAATAATTAAAAGCTAATCAACATAACCATTCTTTCGAAATCACTATCACGCATTATAAAACTGGTGATATCATCATCTCTCATATGAAAACAATTTGTGCCGGGATCTTATCGTATTATGTGTTCGTGTCGATTAAAGCACGTTGTTGAACCTAGACACATTATCTTTCAGTGAAACCTATTTTGATCGTTTATTGATAGCAATCGTTATAATTGCCGTTATTTATTCAGATATAATTTCTAATATTCAAACATTTAACTAAGAGGAAATGGTTTGCTTGAATTTAGGATATCTCTCTTATTATGTGTCAGTAAACAATTAAATACATATATCTGCACGCGCGCGCACGCACCCTTGAGCTCTGGTCTTTCATTGATCCGATGAAATCTTTTCACAAAGTTTTTATAGCCTCCTTGCTTGCCCTCTCTCACGTCGATTTACCACTTGAAAAGAATAATCGTATCCTGAGATCTTTTCCAATGATCTCGTTTATCCCTTCTTCGCCTTTATGGTCGGACTAATCCAATCTCCTAAGCAATCAACTGAACGCTAAACCCATCATTACATTTTTTAAATCTCCTTATCCCTAGAGATTTCCTCCCCAACCCCCAATTCCATTCACCCCTGCTCCCCCACCTCCCTCGTTTCTCCTCCTTCCCTCGTTTTTCTCGCGGTCATCAGACGCAAGTGCGATCACCTTAACGCACACGTGCGTGCGTTGCCGTTCGCTCCCCAGCGAGAACCGTTAGAGAAGATCCTTAGATAATGTGTACGTTTATGAAAACCCCCCTACGACGCGTACTTCATTTGGCGTGGATTTTCTGTTATTTTGGCGTTGTTTATTATTACAATCCGTCATCGCATTTTGTCAAGCATCTTATGGAGGACGGACACAACAGTGATTTCATCCCGAAAGTGCTCCGTGTGGAAGCGAAGGGGTTCAGGTTAAACGCTCTGGAGAAATTGTAAATTTTGAGTCAAAAAGTTTACTTACTATTGAGTTTCTTTTTCAAAATCCCTCCCCCTTATTGTGTGTACCTGTTTGACTCATTTGTAAATACTTTGTCTTTGTTCGTCCTCTTCCACTTATCACCCGCTTCCTTCGCCACCTTTAGTTGATCTATTACGTTGTCCTTAACGGTTACCACCTCCACCCCCATCATCCACCAATTACCACATGTATGTTTGTTTTTTTTCCTCCCCCCTCCTTTGCTTTCCTTCCCTCCGTCAACCTATTATATAAAGGATATTTTGAACACTTTTCTCACCCGATGATGCTAGTTATTTAGCGAAACCGGTCGTGAAATAAAAAATTGTGGAATTTAACCAAGTGTTTTTCGTTAATATGAGTATCAATTACCACAAAGTTCAGCCAAATTCGTTGGATTTTAAAATGCATTGTGTTTCCAAATTCGCGCAACCCTGTATAATTCACCATAATGTGTACACGTCAGTTATAGTTAAGGAAGGTGGTGGTCATTTCCAACAATTACCATTAAATGGATATGGAGGTAATGCATAGCTGATGTATAATATACCACTGGTTTATAGATATTACAGCGAAAGATACATAGTCTAACATAAGAGGCTGATTAGTCAGGAAATCAAACAATCGATTTTTTAAACACCCAGTATTTTGGTTCTAACTCGTAGTGGTGAACGCATGTTTATATTTCTTAATGTTTTGTGAAAAATGTGGAATTTGTTGATTGCTCGCCAAATAATTATTAACCATTCTAGAGCTTCGTGTTACATTTGTGGAGTTTGTTGTCGAGTTGTCTCAAGGAATTAAACTTAACGCGATTATGTGCAGAGTGTAACAAAAGTCGTTCTCGTTGGGATATTAAGATATAACAGAATCAAAGGAGGGTATAGTTTTAATTATAAATTTCAAATCAATATAATGAAATTATTAATTAACGTGATGCTCGAACTGCATTCGCCGCAGCCGCTGACGCACCTGTTCTCGCCGTTGTAAGCTGTCGGTTATTTTTTTTTAGTTTTACTCGCTAACGCTTTTACACTGCTCCGTAATTTTTTCTTTTAACTGCTGGGTTGTTCTAGGTCTTCACTCGTAAAAATATACTTAGAGTAACATACAAAATCATCACGATCAGAAATAGGAAAATTAAGAATTGTTTTTCGTTTAATACTTATTTCCCTATGATTTGCTTTCCTTCGGGTACAGAATATTTGCATCCATAAATACCGTTGCCCATCTAAACATTTATACCTTCTTGTAATAAAAATTATCGACATCCTTAAGTTTGGCGACAGAAGAGCAATTAATTCACTTGATATTCGTTGTAGGATCGTTTTATTTTATTTAACGGAATAAGTACAGCTTATTTCCTTTCAGAGACTTCGCGCGCGTGGTTTTCGACTCGCTTTCTCCTCTCGGCAGTAAATAAAGTGCGACGAACGGGTTTATCCGTTGTTTCGTCGTCACAGCTTTAACGGTCGTTTCGTCTATCCATCCGTAAGGGATAGGAAATTTAAATCTCTCTCTCTCTTTCTCATTCTGTTGATCTCTCTCGCAAGTTTCTTGTTCGTCGCTTTAAGCGAAAGATTCGTGTCTTCGTTAACTCGTCCTTTTTTTTCTTTTACGAAGCCCTGTTTTCGGAGTCCAGAACACGACCTCGCTCAACAATCGACTGCGTGCGGCTCAGCTCTCTTCTTTTTTTTTTATAGATTTTGTGTCGTCCGTCGTCGTAGATCGGTCGCGATACGAAAATTGTCACGGAAACCATTGTTGATAAATCCGTCTTCGCTTTGCGGAGCTAATAATTTTTTTTTTGCTGTGTGATCTGATAACTTTTCTGTCTTACAAATGCATGCTACCGCTTTTTGCTTGCTTTGCTTATGTCCTCGTTATCCCATTTTCTCTCTTTTTTATTCCTCTGGTAAAATCTCGTTTTTACGCAATGCTCTTGGTGCATTCCGTAAACACTGTTTTTTCCGGAAAAAAACGGGACTTGAGAATTTACCCGATGGATTCGGTATAATATTTAAGTTTATGTTCAATATAAGAAAATTACGTAACATTCGAGGGCCATTTAATCGTTTTGGAGCTTCGAAGACCGTTCTTATACAGACACTTTTCTTCAAGAATGTTGCCATCTGACGTTATTTATTAAATAGTTGCGTACCACCTATTACAATTAAATCCTCCTTCCTGTGGAATAAATCCTTTAAATGGCCATGCATACAGCATTTCACCTTATAACTGGAATGACAAATCATTTTTTTATAGTTCGGTCCGGAGAGTTGCCTATAACCCTCCCTCTCTCTCTTTTCCAAATAGTCGCGTTTAGGAATAAAATAGCTTAGCAACCTGAGATAGGCAAGCTTTGGATATATGTTGGAAGAGATAGATCCCACTTAGGACGTGTGTAAAAGTAGTGAAACAATTCCAAAATGTATTTTGCCTATAATTCTTTATGAAACCCATTAATTAATAGGAAATTTGTTTTTATCCACTTACGAATGAAGAGTATTAAAGTGTGAGTTATAGTGATAATACCAAATCGAATAAATGTTCGTACGTTCCTAATGGCCTATTTATTTTACTTTCAGAGGTACATATATATATTTCTATATTTTAAATTAAAATGTTAACCTTATAGTGTACTATCGAATTTTATAGGGATAGTTATAGTTTTTTTAAACTACCTTTTCAGATTTCGTTCGTCTGCCAATAATCGTTTTTCGTAATTGCCGTATAAATCTAAACGACAAAGTTGGCGAATTAAACTCTTCGCTAAATCCCAATTTCCCTGCGGTAATTTCGCCTAACATCAATGCGCATTAACCATGTGCATATGTTATCATTACAATGTCAAAACGTCTAACTATTAAATATTGTGCGTAACTTTCTCCTCCGTGTTTCTATACTGAATAGGTTGAGGCGGTGGGTGGGCGTCAGCTTAACATAGTCGGCTTCTTCAAAAGAGTTCTTTTTAAGAAAAACGTCCGTGGCGCTTTGTCTAGCTCTTTTTTATGAATGCATTTATTCGAGAATCGTTGATAGCCCCTTATTTGAAATTTGTCTCGGGGGTTAATCATGACGTGAAAAAATTGTTTAGCGCAATATGCGTTTTATTCATTGTTCTTGCTTGTTAATTCCTTTAGACTGTATCTTATATTGTTCTTTTACTACCTGTAGTAGCTGTTTCGATAAAGTTAAGATGTATTCATATTTCCTCAGTTACTGTCTTGTTCTCTACATTCATCTTCGTATGTGCATTACATGGGATATTTGTGATATTCTTTTGCTTATTTGTGGACAAATATCTCATTTAAACCCCCCGTTATGATCACAATTTTTGTTACCTTCACATTCAACTGGCAATACTGTATTGTTGGTATGTTGTCTTTATTTCAGATTTAAATTAGTTAATCTTGTGAGAAATGAGGAATCAGTTGAAAAAAAACTGCCATCTTTTGGTCGATAACTTGTTTAAATATTAGCTGTTTCTTTCATTTTTATACATCAATTAATGAAAAGTTTCTTTAAAATACACCCAGTCACGCCCAAATAAATGCATGAAGAAGATAATGTTCCCAAATATATTTAATTTTTTATGTAAAAATCATGACTGAATTAACGTTTTAATTAGATTGCTATGGTTACACGTATGTATGTTTTCAAAGTCTGGTGAAGTTGTTTGCTATCTTGCCATCTACTCTATCGTATTTGCTTAACGGAGGTGATTTTCGTAATAAAATATCAAATGGTCAAAAAAGAATGTTTTTTGCCCACCATGCGTGGCTTTCCCCTAAGCCCCAAACCAATTTATCTGTTGTCATTCGCAATGGGTGGGTTTTTCGTTACCTTTGGTTACCGTTACTGTTAACGCCCTCGTCCCGTTATAGTTGAGCCGCAGCCTTTCTTCTTCCCCCGAACATTCCCGAAGGGGACAATATTTTTCCGGCTTCGAGTGAGTTCTAGATGTGGGTGCGCAAAAAGATACCTTTCGTATCTCACATTTTGAAATAGTGGAGATTTGGGAAATATAACTCGACGCATGGTTTTTTTAAAAGCATTTATTTATTTATTATTTATTGAACAGATACAGGGATAAACCCCAACTACATGTGTTATAATAATTAGTACAATATAAAATAAATATATAAATACAATCAACAACGTACAACACACATCGACACATATATTTTACAATATTATATCATACGTCAGTTACATTAAAGAACGTAATAATATTTTTTATAAACGTACGGGGTGTCGTTGAAGATATCCACAATAGTATTATTGGCATTTTTACTTTTAACGTTGGCGTGTGAAGTATCATTTTCTGGGTTTGAGATTTGCTGTTAAGTAAAAGTTGCGGAGACGCCTCAGTTATGGTGGCCAAGGTAATGATATCAACAAAACTATATTGTTTTGTATTCGATTACTATGCTGTCTCAGCACTATATGTTTTTCCAATATCTGCGAGTGATTTATAAAATGTAATATAAATAATTTCGTGTACCTAAAGTTTGTTTAGAATATTTTCTATGAACGTTTAAATCTTGTAAACAGTGTACGCTTATGCTAGAAAACCGTGTCCTTATATTCGCAAATGGATTTTGTTTCCTTGCTGTGTTCTTTCGTGATCTCACCTTTCCTCCAGGTACACATTTAAAGATTAAAAATCACACACAGTATTGTTTTTATTTTCTTTGAAAAATTTGCTGGATTTGGTCCAAAAAACATCCTCGGTGTGTGTGTGTGCGCGCGTGCGTGCGTGCGTGCGTGTGTGTGTGTGTGGGACTACGCTAGCGAACCACGATCCCATATATGGAAACCAGTCCTGGACCTTTTGTTTCGCGAGGGACTCGTGTACGATTTCTGCGAAAATTATGACGACAAAGAATCCTTCTGGTTTGTTTTTTCTCTCATTATCTATTTCAAAACTTTCGGAAAGGTCTTTTCTGAAATCGGAGCGTTTGAGAAATCTCGCGTAAACTTCTCTCCGAGAATCCCCCTTTTGGATATCGCTGGCGTATTCTTGACCACACGCTCACCGCTTGGGGCGACATTCTTCGCGGGATGAATTACGACCGTCCATTTGCTCCGATAATAATCGAGACATAAATTCCTCCAATTTTTCACTCGGAAAGCGGTCCTGCTATTCGAGGAATCGGTGAAAAATCTTAAGCTCCGCATGTTGTTTATTTCTTCTAAAATGTTTCCCGTTTGTGTTCGCGGCACCGAAAGGTTGTTGATTGGCTAGTAAATGGCAAATATTCTTTGGTCAATATGAAGGATGTAAATGGTCTCGAGAATAACGATAAACGAGAGGGGCGATTGATTGATATAAATTTCCGAGATCTTATTGAACCTTATACAAAATGCGGTACAAGTTAGGAGCTGTGAATATTTTTCCACATTTGATGTAAATACGTATACTGATAGTTTTTCTTTTTTGTCTTTTGGATGCTGGGCGATTCTAAGTTTTGAAATATATTTGCGCGAGACTCTTGATGTTGAAAGATTAGTTTAAGGCCAAGTTATCCTCTCTCATTTGAATTGAGGTCCTTTTGTCCCTAAGAAGTCTGGGGACAATGCAAATTTTTTGTCATAAAGATGTCGAATATTCGATTTTTTCCTTGTTTTTTTGCTGTCACGTTTTACTTCAGATGTTATTTATTCTTGTTTTTTCTGTGTAAATTTATTGATTCGGTAGTGGATTATCAGAAAAAATATCTCGCTTTGCTTTATGGATCGATTATTCGTACAAAGTGCCGAGTATTTTTTTCCTCACCCCAGAAACTTTATCGTTCGTCATTCCTGCAACTCTTACGGCGTTATTGATTTTTATTTTAAAGTCTTTCCAAAGAACCGATTTTTCGTGTCACGCTTTGCATTTTATGTATAGGTCAGCGTGTATTGTTTAAATCTTTGCTTGCAAATTTACCTTCCCGCCTCAAATTTGCGATACACCTGGTCCTCCTATAACACTCGGGATACATTCTGGAAATGCACAGTGTAATGTGAATCCGCCTTATGTGAACCCTGTTTTACGTAGTAAAATGGGGATTACGTTCCATACCCTTTCATGCATCCTCATCCACAACCAAAATTCCAAAACTTATCTCTCTTATGTACATTCATGTACAAAACGCAGTGTAAAAAACTAATATAATATAAAAAATAAGATAAAAACGTATGTTTTTCGAATGCCGCCACTAAGCGGCTCGTGTGTAGCAAGCCTAAGAGCATCAAATATGACCGGGCCCATAGACCGGAGATGATGGATGGTCGTTCTTCGGCGTAGTTTTTTTTCCCCTGTGAATCGTAGTTGTTTACCTATTCTGATAATCGTGACCTTCGAGCCCTCCAGCTCATCTCTCGTTCGCTCAGCAATCGGGAATCCCACATCCGCGTTGATGCGAACCGTAATCCCCGCGTTGTATGAAATTTTGGTAGTTAAAAACAAACCGTGCTGTAGAGAATCCGCGTAATAAGAACCCGTGTTATAGGAAGGCCAGATTGTATAACGTTGTGCTTCTACTTCTATTCCTAACACTTTTATTTCTAATTATTTCGGCGCTAGTTCTTTTGTTTAGCTTTTTTTTGAGGCGCTTTCAAAGCGGAGTGATCTGAAACTTTTCTATATACCTTTTATAGCTTAAGTAGTTGAAAGTGAAAAGAATAATCTCCGAGTTCGTTTATCCTTTACGTCAGGGGTCACCAAACTTTTTATTGAAAGGGCCACATTAGGCTTTATGTACGACAGCGCGGGCCACTTAAGACTTTTAAAATGACTGATCGGGCCGTGTGGAAACTTCAAAGAGCAAGTTTCGACTGCAGAAAAGTTTCAGGTATCTACCTAAAAAAAAAAGAGTTGGCGATCGAATGATACTTGATGAAAATTGCTGTCTGTTGGTGAATACGCAAAACTTAAAGGAATATATGAGGTAAGGCAGGCGGGCCGGATGTGGCCCGCGGGCCGCAGTTTGGGGACCCCTGCTTTACGTTCTTTTGAGACACCTAACGACATTTTTTCCCCCCCGAAACCTCGTTAAAAACTTGTGAGAACCGAACACGGAGCAAAGGACGAGACGTCGAAATAAATAAAAATCAAAACAATTCCGCCTCTTACAGCACGTCATTTTTTTAACGGGAAATTGATTTAAAGCATCTTTTCAATTTTTCCATATTTTTCTCTCTCTCTCTCGCTCTATTCATCCCCGAGCCCTCCTCCTTTCTTACACCACCGCTTGCAACCTATTCATCTCGCCACTCTCTCATTAATAAGCCACTCCAACGCGCATCTCCCGCCAGAGAAAAAGAGAAAATTTTTAAATGGTTCGAAGAAAAAAAACGTTTTCGTCCCGAGGCTGTTTGGAAAACCCTCAGGGTGCATGACGAGGCTCGATGATAGAGACTGTTGATGCCGTCGGGAAGAAAAATACATATACAAACGCACGCGCGCACACACACACACACACACACACACGCATACATACATACGTATTCACCCAACACACGTAAAAAAGGTCGCCTCTCGCATTTTTAAACGAACGGAATCTCGTAGGATCGTCCCTTTCTCTCTTTCTCAACTCCTCCATCTTGCCTTCTTCGACGGCGTCCCCGTTCGTTCTCCCCTGTATCCGGTGAAGGGAGATCGTTTGTTCATATTTCTTTTTGTGAAAGGATACCGGAGAAGGGGAGATGTGTTTTCTAGGCGAAATGGCGAGGTAATATCTGAGAGAGAAATGGGAGGGCGTTGGTGGCGGAAATATTTTGGAGTGAAGGTGTGAAAGGATGGTATGCGAGGCCCTTGATGGCCACCGTAACTCATCGCAACTCTCCTCCGTGACCTTCTCGTCTACTCCGTCGAAATGCGCAGAATCTCGTCTTTTTTTTTGCTTTTTTCCGTCTGCGCCGCCAAAGAATCGAGTCTGTTTTGTCTGTACGTATTAATCTGACGGTTTTGTTTCCAAAACGGTGAATGGAATTTGGTATAGTCGGGTTTTTTTTCTTAAGTATTGGTCAACTTCGTATACTTGAGACAGGAATGATCAGCACCGTCTTGAGTATATTTTGAATTGATTGAACGAATTCGGTTGACACCTTATGTTAGCAAATGAATCAGAATTTGGTGGATTGACATTGAACCAGGCGGAGTAGCAATTTGAGGGTATGTCATGTCGAATGTTTATGGCTGTGCGTGCTCCGTACATCTTCTGCCGAGAGAGTAATTTAACGAAGCTTGGAAGAAAAATGACCTTACCTTCTGCTATCACCTTTGTTAGAAATACCGTGCAACCTTAATTGCAAGAGTGCCATCGTTCTTAAAAGAAACAGGGTAAAGACAATGGGATATGTCATATCTTTTATGAGGAAGTTTTTTCTTATGTAAAGGACATTTAATAATGGTCGCTTATCTTAAAGTGAGACTAGTTATTTCCTTTTTGCAATACCATAAAGTCAAGGTGCGCGTCTTATACGAGTGTTTTAAACCAAAAATTATTTACTATTTCAAGAAGACAATTGCCAGACTACTGAAGGAATGATATAAAAAAAGTAATGAAGGCAAGTTTTTTTAAAGAAAGAAATCTACTATACTTGCTCGAATAAATTGTTAAAATTTAACAAAATTTTATTTATATTTCTCAAAAACGTGGGGTGCCTGTCTTATTAAGGTTCGGTGTTATTCGATTAAAGATTAGTGATAGACAGCAGGTTTTTTTTTTCGCAAGTAGGAGGAAAAAAATAAAAGAGGGTTAACGCGCAGGTTCCTATGGCAGCCGCGCCCGATTGGCCCATTCCGATTGAACAAACTCGCCTCCATCAGCTCCCACCCCACCTCTTGTTTTCTCTCCCTTTGTCCCCAAATCCACCCCACGCATTCATCCATCTCAGCCTATTCGTCTTCTTCCACGCCTCGCTCTCTCTTTCTCTCTCTCTGCACGTGCAGTTCTTGGAAGACGTTGCGCCAAATCTCATTTCGCCGATCGGCTTTGCGTCCTCAGAGGTGATATTCAGGAACCGGTTTCCTTAGAGAGCCTTAGGCGGTATATGTCGTGGGCGTGTACGAAAAGTATTGGGAGAGGTGTTTGGTCGTTCGACCTCGAGTGAAGATCTTTGAATACGTATTCCAAACCCTTCGTTAAAATCGCTGAACCGACCGATAATAGACACCTGTACTCGTATGCGTGCATGTTAATTTATCAATGTATGTGCGCAGGTTGGACCGAAAATAACGCAGCAATTTAATTCTTTTACCGCTGAAACATATAGCGGCATAATTTACATCTTGAAACATATCGATCGTGAGATTGCTTTAGTAAATCGCTATTCCGAGATGTTTTATCTGTATAAATTTTTTTCATTTATTGTAATTGAGCGTCAGCATCAAAATGCTTACTATATTGGAATTGTTGCGTTATTTTTTATCGATTCTGAGTTGCAGAGCCAACCAAAGTGTCTTTCATCAATTAGAAATCCTGTCGTAGTCGAATAATCACGGCAGTTAACTCGTGAATTTGCATCTTTGGATTTGAAAATATTTTTTGCATGCGGAATCCATTTTCCTAGAATGGCAAGGTTCTGTAGGTCTCTAAATGTTTTTGGGAGTCTTGAATTCACTTCATCCTAAAAGAAAATGAAAGCCCAGTCTTACTTATTGGTATTACTCGAAAATTTTATATTTATGTATGAGCCATAAATAGGATTTTTGGAAGTTTTAATAGGAAACGTTCTACGGCCCAGCGTATCAGCGTAATATGTACTGTGTGGGCATAATTCTCATAGGCGAGAAAAAAAGAGTAAGCCGCTATATAGTCGCTTTGAAAAGTTTGGAAAGTGAGGGAGGGATCGAAGGGTCAGTATATTTTTGAGTTTTATTTTTAGTTATGACCTGTCATGTACCGTTCGGTGGTTCTTTTGAAAGTAGCGGCGTGTCCCGAAGAATTTGCACGAATTGAATATGCCATTAAGGGCGGAGTATTTGATGTGCAAGTGCACAGCGGGAGATTTCGGCACTTGATAGGTCGAGAATTGCTTTTTTTTAGACACCTGTCGGAAGAATTGAACGATCATTGACTGGATCTCTTGAAAGAATCCTTCAAGACTTAAAAATTTCGACCTGCAGACTCAGATAAATGACGTTGAAATGCGAATAAGTTCAGCATTATAAAATATTCATAGAATCCGGTATTTATGGATAGGAAAGTATGTGCTCACTAAATAATAAGCAGCTCCCGAATCCCTCACTTTAGAGTAGAATTTGGCGCCATAAAAATGAAACTGTTAGAACAAGAACCAATTTTCATTTTAAACTACAATACTCCGATCTCGTCGTTTTTAAATGCTTTTAAAAATGTTATTTCGTGCGATGTTAATCGTGCAAAATGGTGTCTGTTGTAGTGAAATACGCCTTTTTGTGTTTAATACATATTTAAACTTAGGCTATCACGCAACAAAAAACAAAGAGAGTCACTAATTAAAGAAATCAGATGTAAATGTTAATAAATGGCGTAGTGTGATGTATGACCTTCCAAAGGCGGAAGGTCATACAAAGTGAAATCACTGCCTCTTTAAAAAGTGCGCTAAAAACTCCTACATTTTTCATCTATTTGTAAAAACTTTTACGTATTAATGAAAACACTGGGCCGCATTTTTCCTCGTATGTTAGCATTCTAAACAACCAGTATAATAATCTGTTGATTTTAATGAAATTGCAGCGCGGAAATTATTATTTTAAGTATCATGTGTCATTAGTAACAGCTGTTGTAGATAATGAGATATCTTCTCTTGTGGGAAAGGATGCAATATTTGATGAATGTGATTTTTTGTTTACCATGAATTGCATATTGGCCTCAGATCCAGTGGCGGATTTAGGCCTTCTGGGGGCCCTGCAATCTAAATATATTGTGAAACCTCTCCTAACGACATCTCTTAACGATATTTTTTCTATGGAAACCTAGATGTTTCCCAGATTTTTTAATTGAGGTATTTAATATTTCTGAGATTATATATACGAACATTTTTTCGGTGCCCCTTTCGTCATGGGGCCCCTGGCGTGCGCCAAGTGCGAACACCCTTAAATTCGTCCCTTCCCAGGCCCATATTTTTTATACTTTCGCAGAATTTCACATTCATCGAAGATAACCTTTATTTTTATCTTTAAATATTTTTTGAAAATCTATCTTGACCTTTCTCGATTATTTATGATTTCATATTTGAATGAACTGTTGACAGAGGTTACTTGTATTCATATAGACGTCATTTTATAACCCAACTAACTCGAGGGAATCATAAGGATTCGAGAAAAATCTTAACTTTATTCGCAGTAAAAAACAAAGATCCCTTTGGAGAGCGAGTTTGAAAGTAGGGGTTGAAATGCACATCGTCGCAATGGAGGAGATGATTCCGTTTGTCGTTTTATGCGGTTCTCGCACCCATTCCTCGCCCTTTTCGCCTGCCAGTTATTGTTCCGTTTTCATTCTCTCCTCCCCCACGCCACCATCCCTCGCGGAGGCGAACTCTTTCGTTTCTGGCAACGGCATGCGACACCAATACGTGCTACACAATCATTATCTCTTTTTTTTTTATGCTTTATGACTTTCCCACCGTATTCCCGATGTTCGTTTGTTCTTTTCGCGTCGCATCTCGCGTCTTCGTTTGTTTCATCTCTTTCGACACCACCGGCGATGAGGGATATCCCCTCCCCTACCCCCCCAAATGGAGCAAGTGGTGCTGCTGGAGATTGGCAATACTCCCTCCACTGAAGTGGGAATAAACAATCCTCAATCTCTCTCTCTGTCTCTTTCTCCTCTTCGGATATCTCATCTCTCGGTATGGAGAGAATGTTTGTCTAAGTATTCCGCTTTGTCAGCAATAAACACATTTTCTCTTGTCGGATTGTTGAGTTCGGGTGGGGTTGGACGAGGGAGTTGTAGGCGGTTATATTTTTCACGTCGGTTTTGATTTCCCTTATAAATATTTATAGCCTCTGTATATGTTACATAACAGATCGTGTTCGTTGATATTGTAGGGTAATATTTTTACCCATGGTCGCACCGAACGATCGAGGAATGTATTTGCTTATCCATCGCTCCAATTCATCGCGATTAAATGTAGCGTGTTTGCTGTGGTATAAATTCCTGTGCACTTAAGGATATAGAAGTATTAGTATGTAAGTCCGAAGAAGGATCAAAGGATTTGCTTAGCCGCTTAAGTCCGATTTCCGTTCTTTAATTAGATTGCGTGGCTATTATTCTGCTTCCTAAATTTTTGTTCAATATCTATGGATCTTCCGTTGGAATTCATGTAAATCAAAGAAAGTTCGTCGCCTTTTTATTATTATATTTTATCATTGTTTTATTAAAATCTAGCATAAATACGTCAGCATTAATTACTAGCTGTATACGAGAAAGAATAAAATACGGGATAAATTATTACTTGCTTTTTTCCGTGGACGTTTAGGATACCACATTAAAAACAGTGGTTGAGGAAATGTTCATAGCGGTTACGAAGAATGTACACTGAATAATGCGAGAAATCAAAAACTGTGGCACTTTAATTGATTTTTTTATTTTCTTGCAAGCATGGACAGAGTTATTAAAATACTAATAAAGTTTTGATGAGCGGAATTTTCCTTTCCAGGCAATTCATTAAATGTTTGTAAAAATAAATTACACCAAAAACTCGTACTGATAATCATTTTCGGACATTAAAAATTGCATGGTAAAACCTGCGGAGATTGGTATACATGGAACTAAAGCTCATCAAATAATTCTTTTTAAAACGGCCAGTTCTCTTCTTTATTTTTGTTGACTTATATCGCAAAGAGCTTAATAACTGTAAATATATAGGCTAATGTGTCACAGGGCTTCTGGATTTGAATATTTTGATTAAATTATGTGTATTTAGACAAAACAAAATTCTCAGAAAATAAAAAGTAATTGGAGAAGAAACGATCGCTTTGTTTAAAAGTTACATCACCAACAAATTTTACGTCTTTTATACTCGAATCGACGCCGTCCATGACCTAGAAAGTCGATCCATCGTTGACGATTCATCTGAACAAACGCGTTTGATGTTTTAATGCTAAATTTTGTCTTATATTTAGGAGTCGATGCGCGTGAGATGGAGAGTCCATCTTTATCTAGTGAAAAGTGACCTTTTCGTCGCGCCGCTTCCTCATATACAAAACCCCTCGGCACGTGCATTTCCTTTTGCCCTCTACCTAGTCCTGCGCACGCTTTCAAATTCCCTTTCACTTATCGATCTGCCTGCCCCGAAATGAAAGTTTTGCCGCAAAGTTTGACCTTGTGGTTTTTCCTCTTTTGCCCTTTGACCAATGAGATGCGTTGTACATACACAAATTAAGGGATAGTCAACATTTAACCAAGGTCGTGAGCGGATATCATTTTTTCGTTCCTGCCAAAATATTGTCATTTTTTCCGCTGTGAGGATGTAAGCTGTTTGGTATGATCTTTCCCGTAAGGGGAAGAACTATTACCAGTTGACTTTAAAGTTGGTTAAGATTAACATTTTCGGTCTTCATTCCATGGGAACGACCATATTAACGTATTCGTCGCAGAAACGCTCAAGAATAAATTATTTTTTTCCTGTGTTGTTTTTTGTACATTTGCTTGTACAGATGTATTAAAATACAAACATTAAAACTACATTCCAGCGCGCATTTATTAATTTTTAGGGCTTAATGTAATTTAGAATTAAATTTATTTCCTTTAATACCTTGCATTGGCAAATGAAATATTATACGTCGTTTTAAAAAGCATTTCTAAAGCGGAAACTACTTAGGTGTCTTCATTACTTTTATCCGACAAAATTTTATCAAACTGCGAAGCCAGAATAGTTGTACTTGATTCCATTACTCTTGAGAATTTATTTTGTCCTAACCGGTGCTCTCTTTCCATTTATCAATTGCAAAATGGGCGCAATAATTACCGAGTTAATTACAAATTTCTATTACGTACTATTATAACATCAAATATCATCTGTAATTTCTTTTTGTAAAATATGTCATCTATTGTTCATACCTTTGAAGATGCGATGCTTTATGTAATCGTTTTTAAATTTTGCTCTTCTTTTATTTCAGGTAAGCCTCCGATCCTTCTGCGATCGTTACATTTAAACCGCATAATTGTTGATTGGCTGGAGTACGGTGAGTGTTAGTAAAAAAATACAAAACCATTCCATTTTATTTGAAGCCCTCTTAAGAGTCTGTTATGAAATTGGGAGTAAATTTAGCTTTTGGTCTCATTCGGATACATCCGCGCGTTTATGTATTTGGAAATTTCCGGGGATGAATTTCGGCCTAACATTTCATGTCTATAACCGAAACAATAAACTCGATTTTAAATGAAGCAATTTAATGGGTAAATTGATGGGATGAATGATCGGAAGATCCTTATGCGACAGACATAAGCTGTAATGGTTGGAAATGTGGAAACAGGTGAAAACCTGCCGTAACCGGGTTCGATTCCCAGTCATTGCAGGTTTTTTCACCTGTTTTTACGTTTCTAAATTTAAAGGGTAGCAAAAAGACAGTTTGAAGGTAAATCGGTGAGAGCCGTCAATAATATCGCTTTTAGACATCGATATCGCAATCTTAGGAGAGTGGCGATAATGTCTTCATGAAATTTCCTCTGTCGCTATACTATGGGTACTTATGTATACAGACTTATTATCATTATCTGTGGTTGTGGAGGTTTCGAAATCGATTCTCTTGTCATTAATCGTTGGAAAGTTAATTTTTTTCACAGTTGAATACTTCCTTTTTATTCCACGTCATAAATGGATTTATGGCGTATCACTCGATTAAGTTTAATTAGTCCTTCGCCAGTAAAAATACAGGAAACGCGGAATTGCCCGTAATTTACGCGCCCGTTTCTCTTTTTCCTTTATTTCGCCGAAAATTGTAATTCCTTTCTCAATGAAATTTTTATTATTTTTATTTCCTCGGTAAAAATCCGTTCGTGTTTATATACGTATATATGTATTTTTTTCGCGTGCCAACATCCGTGGGTGTTTTCGTGACTGGCGGTGTGCGGTCTTCTCATCCAAGCTTTACGATGTTTTCTTTTCATATCCGCTTTGCCTCGGTTTAATTAACCGTCCAATATCTAAGCGGTAAATTTAAACCTTTTTTGAAGACGCTTGAGCCATTCTGTCGCATTGCAGGCTAGTGCCTCGGCTGTTTGTTTTCCAAATTTACATTTGATTATTTTTGGCCGGCGCAGCTGGCAGAGAAGAACTATCTCGCAGTCACGCGCATTCTCGGAGAAGTTTTTTTCCATCTTATCTGAAGACATTATAAGGTGCTCGCGTTAAAATAATTTTGATAAATGGCGTTGGCTCCAACGTTCTCTTTTACACACAAACTAATGCAAGGTTTGGTTAAAACCTCCTCCTTTCAGTTTAGGTAATTTTGTATATCAAGTGCGAGAACCCAAAAAGGCTTTTCCATTAAGCTTTACTTGGTTTTATGCATCCTTTTCTTCAAAAAGATTAGCTCAACTTATTTTTCGGGGAGATGCATCTTTTTAATTTTTAAAATCACCGAAGATATAATAAATGGGAAGCTGAAATTTTGAGTATACATTTCCTCATTGAGGCCACTTACAAACAATGATCTAGTGACCGAACATGTAGCTGTAAAAACCACATAAAAATAAGGTAAATTTACCCATATAATAGGTGATGAAATTCTAATTTCTTCTCAATTTGTCACTTTAGTTATGGGAGAAATCTTCATAGCGAAATAAAACAAAATATTACCTGATTTAGTAATGGAAGAAGAAGCGATATTTTTTTCAACGTCCATGGCCATACTTATCGCCATGGCCTCTCAGAGGGAGAGGGGGGGCAGGAAGGGCTGTATGGCCTGGGTCTCGAGCTCAACGGGACCATAATTTGAGTTTGAATGGACTTGCCACGCTTAATATCAAATGTGAAAATGCCCAAAAATCACACTATTCCTCAAAAATTGATGCGTGTTTTGCACAGATAAATAGAATAGCGTTTTATAAATAAATAATAGACAAATTTCATTTCACTGCTTTTAGCTAACGATCGACATATTTTGTTTTCATATGATTTTTTTTATTGTCAGGGGCCTCAAAATCTGAAAGTGGCCTCTCTGAACCGCTAATAGGCACAAGAAACGTATAATTGGCTCGATTCTTCTTTTAGTTTCATTTTGCGGCATCTTTTTCCTAAGCTCTAGAAACAACTTCACTGTTTATCTTCTGAATCCAAGATCTTTATTTCCACCACTCCGATATGTCCTAACTGAAATCCTTCTTTCCCTTTAATCTTCCATCTCCTCTCTTATTCATCAGCTTATCGGCGACGAAATGTTGTTCATAGAGCTCGTAGCCTCTAAATAAGGGCCGCGTTCAGCGAGTTACATTTACCATTCAATAGGTCAGATCGATGATAAGTTTAGAGCCGGCCGATCGGAGAATAAAGAATATTTTCTTTAAAAAAACTACGGCCGAGGACAGTGCTAAAATTCGGTCTTACCCAGTTATAGTCTGTTCACTATCTAAAGTCTCTTGGCCTATTGGCCACTTAGCAGCAGCCAGTAGGAGACGGTTCGTTTGGGAAGGTAGTGGGTGGAACTCACATCAGTGTTACTCTTGATTTCGAAGCGTTCACATCGGTCTGCGTTGCCATTTCTACCGCCGTTTCCTTGCTGTTGCTGTTCGTGATTGGGTATCTGTCCTCCCGCGCGAAAGTTGTGAGGGTCGATGGAAGGGGAAACGTTCGTGATTGGCCACTTGCTCTATGAAGGCCAAGAGACTTTAGATAGTGAACAGACTATAAGAGTGTAAATCCCAGAAAGCTGAGGCTCACTTTATTTAGTGCTGTTGGTTTCGTTGTATTCCATAAAGGAAGGTAGATATGCGTTGTGCACGAGTTAATTTTTGCGTTGAAACCTCTCAGCTCTAAGTGTAACCCAAAGGTCTTAATGGGTGCGTAGGAACGCACGGGTGTTTTAATTGAATACAAGTAAGGGCCATAAAAACTTTTTCATATACTTAAATAACATAAATAACATTTACAGAAAAATAATCAAGTTTGAAGTTAATATAAAAGTTTCTTATAAAGTGAGAAATTTTCGACGCTGTAATAATGAGAAATTATTGTTGCTATGACTACAGAAGGGGTCGAAAATAAATACACACACACATATTTTATTTTTGAAGTTATTATAAAAGTTATTAATAGTAAATTGGGTTTTGAAAGGCATTACTTTATCCGAGTCTAGATTTTAAAATATTTCAATCATAACTCGAAAGGTTTGCAAAAAATATTTTCATTATCTCGCGAGAAATTTTTTTCAACATATATGATTTTAAATTCTAAATTAACCCTCTTACGATTCCAAATTATTTTCTTTTTTCTCGAAGTAAAATATTTCTTTTTAGTTTGATGATTTTTAATTTGCCGAAATTTTCTGAATAACTGCCTTTTCACTGAAAGCCTTCATGGAGTCGTTTTGTGCAGCCTGTCTTCTAAAATGTTAATGGAGGAACGGAGTTGAAATAATCCTAGGTTATTGGCCTCTTTCTACAAGACCTTTTTTTCCTCTCCGCCTCCATATTTCTCCTCCTTATCTCCGCTCCCTTCTTACCTTCCCCTTCCCACCACCTCCCTCTGCATCCCTCCACCTCCCTCTCCATCCCTCCTTCCTCGTTCTTCGTCAAGATGTCAGTTCTAGATGGAAAGTGGGACACATGTGACACACAAGGTGGTCGTGGTCGTAATGGGAATGGAGAACGGTCTTTTGTCTGTCTGTCCGTCCGAACTGGACGTCTCCTCTCTCTTTCTCGTACGGATAGAATTGTCCATTTCCTTTCATTTGTCATTCATCTATCTCAGCTCCTTTGCCTCTCGTTCCTTCTTCATTCATTCTCTTGCTTCCGACCTATTTCAACTCTATTTTCCTCTTTTTACCAACTTTTATATTAACTTCGAAAGCCGCGCATAAAGGTACAGCGAGCTTTTACGCAGAGGCTTCATTTAATATGAGAACAAAAGAAACTATTTGAAATTCTTTGTTGCAAAAGTTGGGTGGTTCATCAGCTAAGCCTCCGTCTCTAAGAAAAAAAATCAAGCTCCGTGTAAAAGCTTACCTCACCTTTACGTTTTGCTGTTGAGCGACCTAACTTTTACAACAAGAGTTAAAAATGTTTTCTTAAAGGGGCTTGTTCTTTTTTTTATGATCTATATCTTTCTTTCTTATCTTTTACCCCACTTTTTTTTCCTCTCTCTCCCTCTCACTCCCTTATCCTCACCCCGCCCTACTTTCTCCGTACAAGTTGCGCACCCAATGCTCATGAACTATTTTTTGGAAAGTTGCGTTGAACTGTAACTTTATATATATATATATATATATATATATATATATATATATATATATATATATAAGGGTAGCAACAAGGTGTTGGAGGAAGCCCAGTGGACACTTACCTAGAATGAAGAGCCGCTGGGGGTGCTGAGGACACACGAAAAACACAAAAGAACAAAAACTACACAAAAATGGAGCTTTCGGGCTGATGCCCTTCTTCAGCGTTTCTCCGTCGCTGAAGAAGGGCATCAGCCCGAAAGCTCCATTTTTGTGTAGTTTTTGTTCTTTTGTGTTTTTCGTGTGTCCTCAGCACCCCCAGCGGCTCTTCATTCTAGGTAAGTGTCCACTGGGCTTCCTCCAACACCTTGTTGCTACCCTTATTATTACCTTTCCTTTTCCTTAAGTATTTATATATATATATATATACACATACATACACACATATATATATGTGTGTGTGTTTTGTGTGTGTGTGCATAATATGTAGTAATGCGTAGCGTTAGTTTGTACGTGTATGGTTTGGCGTTACGGATTTGAGCGAATTAGTGAACTATCCCAAAAAAAATTCCCGCTCTCGGCTCTCTTTCTTCTCCCATGCTCTTCCCTTTTCCTCTCTTTCTCTCTCTTTCACTTCTTATTCCTTTCCATTTTCCCTCTCACATTTTTCCACCACCTCCTTATCTGACTTTTTCCTTTTCTCTCCTCATATCTCTCCGTTTTCTCTTCCTCCTTCCCGTTTCGTCCATCACTCTCCGAATTCCGCGCATGTCGGAACGACGTTAGAGGCGAGCCAATGGCGTGTGTTCCTTATGTTGTTCTTATCTGTCTCTCTCTCTCTTTTCTAATCTTGACGTATTTATTCCCATCTTCCTCCTTCGGTTACTCTTCCTCTCCTTCTCCTCCCTTCCCTCTCTCCCTCTTCCTCTCGCATTCTTGACTCCCTTATGTTTGCTCCTGGGTTTAATGAAGCACGGTTCCATTTCGTCTCGCGATGCGTCTCATTCCCCGTTTTTTTTTGAGAAAGCTTGCGTCCCTAATGCGGTTTTATAGACTCAACCGTTGTTCTCCTCCGTTTGCGAAACGTCTGGGATGGTTTTCGACATTTTTCAAAGGAGTTCTTTCATTGCGTCCCCGCCGACTTAATGAATTTGCGAAACCTTTTCTAGCAACTCGGAGGAGATTTTTCGTGAACGGTATGAAAAAGAAACGTATAGTGTAAGTAATTCGGGCGATATTTTTTTTGTCGCTCTTAAGAGTTCAAGTGACCACCATTGGTGTTACGGGTGAAAAACCGCTTTTCCTGGAGCGCAAGGGTGGTTTTTTTTCCTATTTTTTTTAAGACTTAAAAGTCATGGTACTTTTAAGAATTCATAACTGGAAATCATCCATGAGTGGCCAAAAGTTTGACTAATTAAAGTCACATGCTACTAATTATGTTTTTACTACTATTAATTTGATTTCGAACGGGATGGCCTAGATAGGAAGGAGTAAATCTTTTTCTCAAATGATCTGGTCATACTCTTAACTGCTTAAGTTTTCCGCTTTGTAGTAAAATACAAAACTAAAGCTACTGCGCGCTTGGTACCGAAATTCATATAAACGACCACCTCGGTTCTAAATAAAAACAAATAGACAGCACTCTGTTATGTTCTAATTGATTTTTTAATGCTTATCCTTGGTTTTAGTTAAAAAGTAAATTATCGGTATTTTGTCAACCATTCTATCTGGTTAATTTATTTTCTTACCAGTGTTAAGCTCGGATTTTACCTTGGTCCGTTGTTTGTTTTGATTGCAGTTAGCAGCTACTACATTTGAGGCATGTTTAAGTAGCAAAATATTTTTCAAATTGAAGGTTTAGATATCCTTCCACAGGTCAAGATTTGGTTGGACAGCTCTACGTATGCTTTGTGAGATGTGCGGCGACAAGTGCGGCACCCCTTTTGAGTTAGTATTTATTTCACATGATAGGTGGCAGACGTGTCACTTTTTCTGCTTTTTTTATTTTAAAATTACTTACAAATACAGTTTTCAATGTGTTTCTACAGCTTGACTAATTAAAGTCACATGCTACTAATTATGTTTTTACTACTATTAATTTGATGAAGTTAAAAGGTGGTGCATAAAACACCCTACCGCACTAACTGGGCAATGATATCCCTCCGACCGCATGAGGGTTGAGACTCCTTCTTCTTCCTCCATCAGGGATATTTTATGTGTGGGCAAACTGCAGGATTCAAGAGAAGTTAAATATCTCGTCCTTCCGTAAAATTGAATTTCTCATAAAATCCGTAAGCTGTTCCTTTGATATCAAAATGTGATTCGTATTTTTTTTTTAACTGTTGTTAATGCAATGAGGTAGATAATCAGCGCTGTTGTCAAAACGATTTTCACTTTTAAAATATGGTTAGAGAATAGATAAGACCTATTGATTATGAATTGTTACTGTTTCAAAATAGATTCCAGTTAATCCTCCAAAATAACATCCCTGTGCAATAAGTACATTTTTTCCGATCTTGTTGCAACACGCGTAGATAGGATAGCTTGAATACGATATCAGTTCCAGGAACACCTTAGCTTTTTTTTCGAGTTTGTTTTTTCCCACTTTTTCCGACCCGCTCACAAATTAACGCTCTGTCGCCGAAAAATATGAGCTTTCTGTCATCTTGGGTCCCTTGAGTAGAATTTGGGTTAACCCTCTCTCACCTCAAGCGAATGGTGTTCCTTGATGGCGTTGAGAGAGAGAGCGCGCGCGTGAAGTCTTCTTAGAAATAACGCGTGTTTATTTTTTATGTTGCCCGAAACGAGTAGGTCGCGTGCGTATAATGTCCCCCATCCCGCCGGTCCTTACGTCTTCTTCGCGGTGAATACTCTCTACTCTTCCCGTCCCTCCCCCCTCTTCTCTCTCCTCCCACCTCCCCCCCTCCTCCCCCCTCTTCTCCATCCCCTCCTCCTCGCCCCCCCTCCTATCCCAATTATTCCTTCCCCTCCCCTCCGTTCTCCTCTCCCCCTTCTCTCCCATCCCCTTTTCTTCCTCCCCCTTCCAATCCCTCCCCATCTTCTCCTCCTTCCCCCTTCTCCCCCTCCTCTTCTTATTCCCCCTCCTCCCCCAACTCCTTCCCCTCCCCCTCCACTTCATCTGTGACAAAAATGAAGTGGCAGATAAATATCATTTACTGACAAATTTTAATTGTATTTTTGATATAAAAGGAATTAACCGGCTGAGTTACTCCCAGCTTCAATCGGGTCAAACAAAAGGTGTCGGCGGGCCACATTTGGCCCGCGGGCCGTATGTTGTGCAACCCTGATCTAGGGTTTCCGCAGGTTTTTTTCCACCCCCCCCCCCCCTTTCCTTCGTGGATGTTTTCCTGCGTGGTCTTTTACTAGGATGGCCAAGTCAGATCTTTCCTAGGTTTTTACCACAATTACTCCGTCTTTTTATAGAAATTTGTAATTTGGTGTTTTGCTTGTGTTTTTCCATTTTTTTTCTGGTTCTTTTCTGTGAAATTATTAGTACTATTTTATTCTCATTTGTAACTGTTGACGCAGGGTTAAATGTAAGAATAGACTAAATAATCTCAATTTCGCCCTGATAAAGTCGTTTGTTTCCCCTCTCCCATACCATTCTTTCCTTCCCCTTTCAATCCCCCCCCTCTCTTCTCCTCCCTCCGCCCCCTCTCCCATTCCCACACCCTCCCCCCCTCCCTCCTCCCATCCCCTTCCAATTCCTCTCTGCGACTGTGACTCAACTACTACCTCTACGTCACGCTCGTTTCGGCATTTTTATTCATCCGGAAATCCCCGTTACTTTCTTTTGTTTATTTCGTGGATTCGCTACCTGTTCGGGGTGAGTGGGAGTTATTTACGACGGAGTCGCGCGGCAAGAGGCTCATTGTCGTGAAAGATAATGGTTTTTGTGTAGGTGTCGCTTACGCATTCGGATGTTTACGATCACGTCTAGAGTTGCCATAACCTTTATGAAGCCTTTTTTTCCCCCCTCCATGTTGTCATCCTCGAGCGTCGGAAGAATTTGCTGCAACCTTTTCCTAATTTCGCTCGAAAGTGTAATTCGATTGATAACTCAACCAATTTCAGCCGTTAAAAGGATTTTTAATTAAAAGACGCAAATTCTCTTTTTCGCTGACGTAGTCCCCCACCTACTTTTTTAAAAATCGACTTTTATTATTTATAATACCGCTATCCCGTTATTATTTAAGTAGTGGTAGATCCTTATAGAGATACGTTCCCGGAAAGCCATGCTTAACCGGAATCCGCTATATTAAATCTTAAAATAAAATAAAATATATTGTCATTTCAAACCTCGTATTAAGAATCTTTCCCGCGCTGTACGCGTCGGTTTCATTCTATCTCATTTTCAGAAATGTTAGCGAGTTAGATAAGTAAGAGTTGGAAGCACGTTTTCTTAAAAATTTTCATGGTTTTGCTTTGCCTTCCCATTTAGGAAGGGACAACTCGTACCGTTGGAATGTAGATCCTCGCTATGACCTTTCTATCCGTGAAAGCTTCACTCCTATAACTTCAGTATTTTGGCTACAATAACATTTCAGACTTCCGAATTTTCCGATTTTTAAGCCTCCCTAGTGGAAAACCTGCGAACTAACGGGAAAATTCCATCGTTGGGGAAATTCATTGATTGATAAGAGCTATCTACTTCAAAAATAACTTTCCAAATCAGCCGTCTTCAGTGATGACGTATCGAAAGTAGGTTCTAAAATTCTTTGAGATGCCGAAATGCACATTTGGTTTTTCATAACCTTGTTCTGACTGTTTGAGATATCTGAGATAAGTACTTTTTTCAATCTTTGTATCTGTAAGTTCTTATTTTTGAACCTTTTCTTATAGTTTGTATAATTACTCGCTTTTCTCCTATTCTTTTTAGTATTTCCTCGTCCTATGTATCCACTTTATCTTCAGCATTCTTCTCCACGCACACATTTCAAAGATTTCTAAGTATTTTATGTAATTCTTTTATGATGTGTGTTTCTGCCTCGTGCGTTGTGATATTCCATACAAAGCATTTTATTAACTCATTTCTTCTGAAAGCGGATTATGCTCTTGATATTCTAATCCAAAAATATAACGCATAAAATTTACTTGTAAATATCGTGTCATGTTTAGCTCAACCTAATCTGTGTACATATTTGATTTTGCCGCGTCATATTCTGGTCCCTTTATATCCTAGTTACTAGGCAATTCATTCAATACTTTCTTTGTTTTCCTCCAAAAATAATACTAAAAGGATACTCCAAAAACTAATGCATCTAACAATATAAATTTATTTCTATGGTAAATCAATTATATTTTTTATTTTATCAATATCCCGAAGAGAATTTTTATGCTTAACGGGCCCTCCTAACGGCCGTCAGGAACTCCCCCCGGTAAATCCGCCCCTGGTTTAATGTTTGCACACAAGTCCACTCATTAAAAAAATAGTCAATAAAGCGAAATGAATGTAGGTGCGTCGTGAAAATGATTAAATTCTTCCAAAGACCGTTCCACAGTAGCCGTTCCTCATAAAGAAAGTTAGACATATGGAGTTAATTTGTCCTCGTGGCTACTTCTAAAAAAAAAGAAATTTTTTTCGTTTCCATGTTGGCACTCACACCTTTTCCAGCGTAGCGCGCTTTAGATAGAGCCGGATAGCACCGGATTCGCACTTCGCTTTATTCAGGACGCGGTCTCGCCCACTTTGACGCAATAAATCGATCAGGGTATTACAAAACAGTTGAGAATTTTTTTCGCGAGAATGGTCGGAAATAACTGGTTCATAAACATATGTGACCCTGCGCGATTATTTTAACAATTCCGTATTTCCATCGTCCTTGAAAGAGTGAAGACCTGACTACTGCATTCACTTGCCATTTTTTGCTGAAGTTGGTAATACGTATTAAGTAACTAAAAAGATGTCTCACATGAACAATTAAATTCGGATGAGCAACACAAACAGCAATTTAGTTTCATCTTAGAGTTATAAGATGCATAGTCAGTGGTACAGTTATAATTCGATTTATTAACCCTCCTTATACCATGGGTTCTTTAGCGACCCCAGCGTATTTTGTATTAAAGAAACCTGAAGGGTACAAATGTAGAAAAATATGGTATTTTCTCGCAAAATGTGAGACAGGAAAAACCCATTTTCCCCAAATTTTGATCGTCCAGGTTTCAATGATATGAAAAAACAAACGCTGGGGTCGCCACAGACCCTACGGAATTAGGATGGTTAGCCACTGACTATCTCTCAATAGCGCCACAGAAAAATAAAATAAAATCCGTAGTTAAGATATAATTGCTACTTTTTCATGACAACGAGAATGAGCAGATGTTTTTTTAATCCTAAAAGTACAAATAGCTCTTTCTGTCGTCAGGGTCTTTGAAGAAATAAATGGCAATCGATACGTCGTTTAGGCTAAACGGGCTTTTTTCACGTCTCGAGTCTTTTTTCTTCGTTTCGATCGCAATTTAAAATTTAAAAAAAAACGTGAAGAGAAACGCGCGAAGAGGAGCCAGGTGCAACGGCTAACAGGTGTCGCCTCTCCGAGAATGCATAATTCTGCAAGCGAAGGCCGTGTCATCGTTTAATGATCGTGATCGCGTGTCTCAATCACTTGGGGCGTGCTCGCATGGCGTGACTAGAAAAAAAGATATCTGCTGGCGTACGGCGTTAGAAGAACGCTCAAGTGTTATTGAGTTCGCAAATGCGTGTTTTACATGTTACTTTTATGTAACTAGCTTTTGTGTTTTTTTTTATAGTTTCGAATCGATTTAGTCGCGTTTCTTGGATTTTTTTTCATCTTTATACTTCGCACCTAACAGCGACGTATCGAAAAACAAAATTTAGAATACGCAATGGACACGTATCCGTGGAATAAATTGTTTAAATGTATATTATTGGTAAACATACTGGGAACGTGCCCCAGCTCGCGGCCAAAATATCGCAGTTTGTTATACTCGTCTGAATGAATACATTCAGAATTAACTCAAAAATCTTTGGTAATCACATACAAACTTTTAACCAGCGTAAAAATACGTAGATTGTGGTTACGCCTCCATTCGTAAATCGTTTTAGTTGGTCGCAGATCGTCTTTTGTAATTGTTACGTATAAGTTGATTTTTACTTCGTAACTGTGGTACGCATTCGTATTAAGCGAAGGTATAGTTAACTATATCTTCTGTCAGATTGAAGCCATAAAGTGAGTTTGGTACTCATTTTATCAATTATTTTGAATTTTTAGACGTTTCATGAAACTTGACGCACTGTCCTTGCCCATGAAATATGACGGGTATATATCCACGTGTTAAGCAAATGGAGAAAATAACACTCATAGAGTCGAACCCATGACTTCAATGTAGACAGCAGTAAAAAATTTTAAATGGGGGAGGGGGGCAAGTAAATCCTGAAAGTGTGAGCGGATTGGGATGTAACACGATGCCTGTTAATATAAATCCGCCTGAGGTGCGCAATACAACGCCCCTGGTTAGTATGCCACCGGTGGTGCTCTGAGCGTTACTAGCATACAGACACACTTTGGATTTTATAATATGTATCTGATTTTCCGCTGTAACATTTTAATCGACTTGCATATTTTTTACTAAAATTGCCTAGTCGCCGATTTTTTCATGAATTTCTGGTAAAAACTGCTATTTTATCGTTAAATCCTCTATGCTGTATCTTGGTTAGCACACTCGGTAAATATGAGGAAATCGTACGAAGGCCTAAAGAGATGAAAAAGACTGACCCACGAAAACAACTTCATTCGTTGTATTACACCCACACATACTGCAAACGGAAATTGCGGTTTGTTCTGGTGGATGGTTAAGACGCCGATTACTCGTACAAATCTGTCGACGAATATCTCTCGTAACTTTTCCAAAACTTTTAGACTGAGTCCAGCCAAATTAAAATAACGATCTTTAGTCAATCCGGATGAACTATCTAATTTACCTGTTCGTTAGGACGCTAAAAAAATATAAACCTGCGGATCTGGCTATTATAGATTTTATCTACTCGCGAGTTCACGCAGATATTATTTAGTAAGAGTAATTTATCCATTACAGAGTTTCTGCGTCAGACGGGAACTTCAACGCCTGTTAGATGTTTTGATTCCCTAGTTAAAGCAAAGGAAAGGACCCTGACCTAATACTGTCCCGTCGACTTGATTTCATTTCAACTGCCCATTGATCACGAGTGTGTAGATTCTCATTCGTGGATTGATACTCTATATAGATTAAGGCATCGCTTTGCCCCTTTGACTAATGTAACTGATGTACTTGGTTAACAAACTAGCTCAATAATTTTTCGTTACATCAGTTGGTATAGTTATCTTTCCTCATTTGCCTCAAATATGTTAAACGTCATGCGGCAACAACTTTTAACAATTTTTTCGCAGAAACTATACGTACGGAGAAGCGCATCTTTCATAATATCATTAGTTATTTTTTCTGAGCTAGAGTTGTCTAGGTTAGAGATAGGCATTGATAGCTACTGTAGCGGTCATGGGTCTCACCAGGTCCACACAGTACTTCACCCTCTGCGGCATTCCTTCATCATATATGTATTTACAACAACCAAAGCTGTCTAAACCCAATACATTTTTCGTTAAATACTTGGCAGTTTTTAAGCCTGGAAAGTCACTTCAGGCTACATTCCATTCGGCTATTACTCTGTACGAATTGTATTAATTTCGCCATGAAATGCTGGAAAAAAATTTAATCGCGATATTCAGGCGACTTCACCATTACTCCCGAAAACATTGTTATAGAGTTGCTGCGTGAATATCCTTTACAATCTTCACTGATAAATTAACCGCGCGTACAGCATTCAACACTGAGCTGCGTCAGAATGAACCGAGGCGTTACTTTTTCTTATTACTGCGTGCACACGCGAAACCCAAGGCGTCGGACGCGTCGTCGTGAAGAACTGCGCATTTCTTGTAGCACTTCACCTTGCAAGACGTGTTTCTTTGTTTTTCCTTCAGAGGTCAGCCCCCACACTCTGCCGTGACCTCCGTCTCGCCTCGTGTAGGTGCCGTGCGTGCGTGTCGAGAGACCCCGTTTGCCACAATACGGAGACCCTTCAAAAGACTTTTTCGGAACTTCTTAATAATTTCTCGCCTCTACGCCTGTCAGTAGGCAATTCTTTCCCGCGGATGCCGTGCGGGCTGCCTGCGTCGTAGGGTGCTAAGGCATCCTGTAACGCAGGGGTGGGCAAACCGTGGCCCGCGGGCCATATGTGGCCCTCGAGAGCATTTAACGTGGCCCGCGAAGCCTTGGTGAAAAAGCAATCTGTAAAATTTAACACAATTTTATATTACTTTTGGTAAAATTATTGCAATAAAACCTTTAGTTTTGAAAATTTAGCCCTACAATCCTTGTTTGTGCTTGTTTTTCACTTACGTATGATGCCTAAGAATCTAAGCAATTTCCGATTTAAACTCTAATCTGGCCCGCCTAAGCATTGGCATCTTTCAATGTGGCCCGCTGAAGAACTTGCAAACTTCGATGCGGCCCGCCGAGCAGAAAAGTTTGCCCACCCCTGCGGTAGCGTCTTCTAAAATCGGTACTATTCAACATTTTTTTCGGTGTACCCACTAAAGTTTTTTTGAAAAAATTTGTACCCCATGGTATATAATGAAAATTTCACCGCTTCCCATTATTCAAACTTTGTAACCATTCCGTCATAAACCCATTAATTACTGAAGAATTATCCCCTTCACTCCTTACGCATCTTCTTTTCCTAATCACCCATCGATTGCCTTTCTCCGCGGTTTCGGCGCACGGTATTTAAGTAGGGTAAGCTGAATTTAACCCGAATAAAGTGGATTTTCTACTAAATGTTCTTCGTGATGATTTACTTAATCAAAAGAAAATGATGAAAAGGAAGATTAATTCAAGGCAGATGAGGAGTGGGTGGAAGATGGTGATGTCGGTTGTTGAATGAGAAGACATGAGCCTTCTTATTTAGTATATTTACGCACCCCTTGGAAAGACCTCGGTTGAATACCACTGCTCTAAATGCAGTAAAACCCCGATTTAACTTCAGTCAGCTGTCCTTACCATAAATCGGGAAAAACCTTAAATGGAGTTTTGTAAAACTGAAACCCTAAACGGCTGTACCTTGCTGCCTTATAAATCTCAAACTCCATCCAACAATGTAGTGGATAGATCCTTCCACGTATCGGCCCCGGGTTCAAATCCGGCAGAGGTAGGAGTTTTCAATCTGGGATAGTCCCGTCTCCAACTTGTGCGGTTTGAGGAGACCGCACAGTTCAGCGCTCCGTCCTTCGGAAGGGACGTTAAGCAGTTGGCCCCCGATGGTGCTCTTCGTAAAGAGTAGACTAATGCAAGCACCGGGTTTCCGTCTTACATTCTGTGTGTGTCCGCTGTGGAGAGCATCGGGAAACCATGTGTGTATTACCTATTCAGCAAGACCAGTCGTAAGATTGACACTACTAATGGATGATTGTAATTGGGCTATTCACAGTACTTCGTTCTCCGCGCGAGGAAAGTTTGCAGTTACGATTATCTTTACGTTAATAACTGCAAATTTACTAACTTGACTCACTGCCGATTCCTGGCTCGTTTAGAAAATTTGTGGTGTTCTGTGGTAAAATTTGGTAAGAAAGAATAACATTGTTATAATTCAAGACTTAAGTCCGACTGCAGTTATCGAAAGGCAAGAGATATGCATCACAGAAAAATTTAAAGCTTCTACTCTCATATGCAAGTATTACCATCGATTTCTTTTTTCTTCGGCAAACGTTTGAGATAAAAGAAATTGTTCCTAAATGCGGGATTCTTATATCAGGAGTTCATTGTGTATCATATATGTATGTCGCGTACGTCTAATGTATAATAATCAGTTTCTTATCATGTTAAAGGTTAAAATGTTAATAGGTCAGTATCAACACGGTAGAGGAGTAGAAAACATAAAGAGGTCAATTAAATTGTATTTTTATGTATATTTCAGTAACCTTTTCTGACTGTTCGTCCCTGATTTTGTTTTTGTTTTTCTTTTCAGTTTGGATCATTCTTTTGGAAAATGCATTTTTTATATCGTCATCTCAATCTCCCCCATCCGATATCTCTGATAATCTAGAATTGATCGCAGGTGCCACGTATTTAGTTTCTTGCCACATTAAAAGCCCTTCGATTGCGTTAGAAACCAGCCCCGAAGGCTTCGATTTAATGAGTTCATTTATCTCAACCGCATAACAATTCCACTCCGACGCGAGGTTTCATAAATTACGTTTTCCTGCTGCCATCTTGGTGCTGAGATTGTGAACGGTTTTACGATCTCTCTAAAAAAAAATAAATAGAGGCAGACCTGCACATATTAGTTTTCATTATTTTTTAACTTCATGTTTGCATATGGGTCAAAACGATAGCAAGCGCGTGCTAATAAATGCATTCGGTTAATGTGCTGATCCAATTTTGAGGAATTACGAATCTGTTCGTGTCAACTTATTTTATGTATCATTTAAAAAAATTATTCCGTAAAGCAAATGTTTTTATAGTATTCTACATCTTCATAGGTTTATAGCTTCCCGTAATTAGTTTTACTAAGACCTCTTCAGCTTCCTATAGCCATCCTCTACTTTTATATTATTGAAAGAGAATGGCAGTGCTGTTTCCTTATTAATAACTTTTATATTACCTTTGAAAGTTATATATCAACGGCAACTGGGTGTTGAGGACATCTTCTATAGTCATAGCAGCAATAATTTATCATTGTTAAAGCGTTGAAAAATTTTCACTTTTAAGTAACTTTTATATCAACTTCGAATATTATTGTTTCCATTTAAATATTGTTTATATTAAAAACTCTCACCGAGATTTACGATAACTTTTCATTTTTAAAAATCACTATGATATATTTAATTATGTCTAACTTTTTGAGTGCGTTGCCCGCTATATGCTGACTAGTTATTATGAAATGAGACGGGCGTTACGTTTGAATTATTTTATTGTCATAGCTTTATTTGTTTTATGCGTATGTGGTTTTACGTACTCTTTTCTCCTTCACTTTTCCAATCCAATTTCTTGCGCGAATTATAATGCTGGTTATATTTTTGGCCGTACTTGCTATTTTTACAGATGCAGTTTGCAAGAAATTGGAACTTCATTTGCTGACGCTATATGAAAAAGCTTGTTTTAGTTATAATTCTAAACTTAAAGTTCTTTATAAATATAATAATATAACTATATGACAAAGTAATTTAGCAACTTCACTTTCGAAAATTGATTGGCCATAATCGTAATTTGAAAATCGTGAAGCCAGTCCCTGCCACCCACCAATTTCTCCGAAAATATCCTTTGGCAGCGTAATACACTACATACGTACAACCTGCAAATTTCCGTCTTCCATCTCTTACGGTTTACTTGCTATTTTGATTTAACCGATTGCACAGACGTACAGACAGAGCGAAAACGTAAACGCGTTTATAAAATAAAACGCGATAAAAAATTAAAGCTAAAACTTTGAACCATCTGCACATAAACCGACGTAAGCGAGGATAGTCGAAAACAGTTGCGAATAAAACGAACCAGATTGAGTTTAGGTTAAACGAACTCCTTCCATCCTCACAACACCTGCATTCGAGTCGTATTTTTCAGTCGGTTGGACGGACAGTGTTCGAAAGACGTTAAAGCGATTCGCCCCGCTCGTTTTTTAAACCACGCGCGTCGGCCCCGCAAAAATTTCGGCCTAACTGATCGTAATCTCGCGCGTATTTCTCGTTCATTTATCTTCCGTCCGTCTGGCGAGTCTCACGGACGGAGAAAATAATAATAATTCTTTGCGTATGTTTGGCAGATATTTTACCTCGGTTGTGCGGCATGCTAACTCGCATCCTTGCTTTTTTTGAGCACGTGCGTTTTTTTTAAGCTCCGTAGTTAATTTTATTATTCCCTTCTCTCTTTTTCTCGCCCCGGTTAACCCTTAATTAGACTCTACTAGACATTTGATAGACCATAAACAATTTAATTTAATTTATTGTGATTTTTTTTCGATAATGCGTACATTTTTTGCTCTCGTACATCATTTTATTACGTTTTTTTCATCGAAATAACTCGTTAGATAAAGGGAATAAACAACGCCATGATGATTAACAGAATAATATAACATGGGGTGATATAGACTTGTGTTTACGCACCTGCTTAAGGGTTAAAGTAACCTTAAACGTTCAAATCGAATGACGCTCGGATATCAGTAAATTCTACAGTTTATTTGTCGTTCCCGTTAAAACCGCGACTCCAAGTGTTGGCGCATTTGTGACCCACTATTCGTAGACTTTCGCTTGTTTTTCATTTCCGTCGAAGGCTTCGGATGCCCGGAGATTTATAAAGGAATAATTTCTCGTGTCGTAAATAAAGATAAAAAGCCGTTCGGGAAAAAAATGAACAAGACTCATTTCGTTTGACCTCGTTCTTTCGATTCGCCGGCATGCTGCTGTAATCGCAGCACCACGCGTGTAAAAAAAAGACATGCAGCGAGCAATGCGTGGCTCACAGTCCCTACTCTTATTCGTCTGCTATTCATCCGTTTGAGCTCGCGTATCGGAGTTGAGGCAAGGCAACGAGAAAAAGTATCGAGGAGAACTACCGCGGCCTTTTCTCATTCATCCGTTGGTTTATCATTTAGCTGTTAGTTTTTTAAAAGCTGCATAAAAACTGTCTTTTTGTAATGGTATCGTGAAGACTCGTACATAGGAGTCACCCGTGCATATTAAGACGCGGGAGGATTTCTGGACCCAAATTCCAGGGCAATTCAATGTTCCCGTGTATGCGATCCAGGACCGGCCCTAGAAATTGCGGGGCCCAATTAGAAAACTTTTGGCGGGGCCCCTACATCTAAAAGGCGTAGTTTCCTGCATCCTGAGAACATCAGATGGTCTCTCATGAGACCACTTGGGTATGGATGGGACTATGGATAAATCTAAAAAGAATCATCACCAATAGATAGTTTGGAGCCCCTACACCATTGTGGGGCCCCCTTAGCCGCGGGACCCGATTGGGTCCAATAGGTACAATTGGTCTAAGGCCGGCCCTGATGCGATCCATATGTATTCCAGGAACTGTTGCGTGTTATTTATATTTTATAATTTAACGATAAAAACTGACGAGTAAAGTTGCTGCGAATACCTTTTTGAAAATCAATATTTAATTTTTAAAGACTTAGACCCTCTGCCTCGCAAGGTAGATTATATCTTGAAGCGGTATCGCGCAACACTGCTGCCTAAGGGGGGAAGAGTAGGTTAAGTTTTGTTGTCTTTTGATTTTGGGAATAATGTGAAACCTCGTATAAGACACATCACATTTGTATCCAAAAAATATTGGAGAAATCATATATACAGGTAAACCGATGAATTTTGGTGTCGCGGGCGAGATAGTACTCCAGCGCCCCCCTCCGTAAATGTTTATTGAGATATTTATAAAGTACACATTAATTTATTCATCGCTCTGTGAAATTTATTGATAATGAAAAAATGGAAGAAGTCGTATCAAGATTCCAGCCTGTTCCGCGATATCAATTAGTATCCGATATTTATTCACTTGCAAGTAATGCATAGGTAGATGATCGGGATAGCGCACCCAATACTTTGGTGACCCGGACAGCTGCCCGGCTCGCCAGTACCTCGGGCCGGCTCTGGTTTAATGTACGAGTATATTTATACGATAAATAATTTGAATAAGTTTCTAAAATCAAAACTCAATATGAAGTTATTTTAGAAGATAAAGAGCGTTTTTGAATATTTATTACTCAAAATGGATGCGATTGTGTTGCGATTTCGACGCGATGTTGGAAAAATATAGAAAGCGATATCAAAGCTTACGCATCTGCAGTTCGGTTGCGACCACAAAATCAAATATCATGCACTTTAGCCATTTGAGTAAATCGATAACGTTTTTTAATTGTGATTGCGCAATTTACTTTGCTTTATTTTGTTAATCTGACGTCAAATGTTTTTGTACCTACGTAGTACGTCTTATTACGTTTTCACTGATATTTTGTGATATCGTTCAAATGATATTTTCTATTAATCTCGATTTTTGTGAGAAAATTTTATTGCCTTTCTTCAGTTATTAGTAGTTTAACGTGAAGTTGAACCAACATTGGTCCACGTGCCAAGCTTATTACAATACGCTGATCATAGTTTAATTTTTGATACTATGAACCACACAAACCTATGATATTATATCACTTGAACCTAAAAGAAGCCATCATCGCTTGAACAACCGTGATTTGCAAGAACCGACACGTTAATGTGGCCTAAATGAGGTTAGAATGAATTTCGAAACGTCTTTGCCCATCTGTCGAGCCCAGCATCCTCGTATTGCCGGTATTCGAAGCCGATTGGTCGGAGTAACGCGGTAGGAGGTACATTCGGTGAAAGTTCTCTGCACTGTAACGAATTTAATTGGCTCCCATTTCCAAACTAGGTTATTCCCGCTCTCTGAAAACCTCACCGAATCGTTCGCCTATTGGAACAACCTAAATCCTCCCCATTTCGGCTTTTGAATCGCCCCTCCCCCGCACCTTCCCAACGCTAGATTGGCAAGGGCGAACGTTTAATTTTAATTTACTTCTTCCTAAAAGAGAAGAGAAAGCGATGCTTAAGAAACGTCCATTAATACGGTCGCTTTCGACGGAATAGCTCCCTTCGTGGAGTTAGGTCCACGCGAAAGACAGGGTAACATAAATGACGAGATCGTAATTACTTCTTTATAATGATATGCTGTAATGGAACAATAAAGTTGTCGAATCTAAAATCCTGGTTCGGTACCTTCGAGAATTTGCCTCTTAGGTTTCTGCTATCAATTAAGGTCCCAGAAATCCTATCTCGACTTATTCGAAGGTGCTCTAGTGAATGTGTATGTATGTCCTATTACCGTTAATTGAAAAGTACTGCTCACGTTCGGAGAGATCGCCTAGGTGAACTTAAGATCACTAGCAAATGATCGCACATTCATGCGGTGACGTCGATCGATAAATCGATGCGATGAGATATCGGAAATCGTTAGTTTTTGCTTCCCCTTAACTTGGCTATAATTTTGCCGACGATAGTTATTTTTCGAAAATCTGTGTTTATGTCATGCATAATTTGATGCGATATGATATAAAGGTAAAATATTGATTATCAATCCACGTCGTTATATTTTATTTTATGCTAAATTTTGTCTTTATGCTTATTTAAGACTTTAATTTTGTGACATCGTTTATGCCGATTGCTAATATTTCCATAAACCAGTCAGCCTGTAATTGAGAGTCCATTATCATGTCTTATAAGAGTTATCGATGTATCTCATTCTTTTTTAGTTTCTCCGATCGATACAATGTTTCCACGTCAATGTTATTTCGCCGTGTATCGGCGATTAAATTCAAAACGATTGTCATTAGTTCTACCCGCAGTGATATTTCTCTCCGCCTGCCTCGTTTCGACCTATTTATTTGTTTGCCAGTGACTCTTCCCGTTTTAATCCACCTTCACGTGCTGCGTCACGGTGAAAATCGCGATCACGAATGAAGATTTCCAACGGAATTCGTTGTAGTATTCCTTTTAACTCGTGCTTTCGTTCCTGCGCTATTGGAATTTCAGATGGTTGAGCCTGTTCTCGCGGATTTAGGAGGAGATTAATTGCACACCCGTCAAATCCATCAGAGAATTATATTATCTGTAAGTGGCACAATCATGGCGTTAAAATTGTTATCAACAAATCCAATAAAGTTCTTTCAGCGAAGACGTCAACGGAATGAAGATTATTAGTATAGGTTTTTTATCATAGTGTTTAAAACGAAACTATGGTAAAACTATTTCATTAAAATCTAATTCCTGTAAATGAACAATCACGGCATTGATCCCTCTTTCCTTGATTTTTTTCCCTGCGAATTATCGGCTATCCAGATGATAAAGAAGTTAGGAAGTTCAACTTGTGAAAACGAATCTTTAGGCTACATTTGCATCGCGTAATCGTTGGATCTCGGATAGTAAGTTAGTGTGTAGTAGAATATTTAAAAGGACCTGTTGTTATCTTAGCGGACTACATATTTATATCTGATTCTTCGAGCGACCAAATAACCATAGAGAAATTTTTTAATAGATTGTAACAAATAACTTATAACAAATTTTGTCTTGGCAAAATATTTCTTTGCGTGGACTTACGACAAGAAAAATACAGTTAATAAGGTTAATTTTTATCATTTTTTAGGAAATTTTGTTTAAATGGCTGACGCATTATTTTTATTTTTGTCTACTTTTTAAATAAATTTTCCATGTTTGATCAAACGAAGTATAGGCAAGGCTATCATATGTGTAAATATGTATTCAGAAATAGACAGAAAGTTCATTGAATAATGGCTAGATGAAGAAATGACAAGTAGGTTTACTTTTGTTATCCTAAATTACGCGTAAATTAAATACGGAAGCATTTAGACTTTTCGAACTTCCTAAGAGGATTCAATATTTTTCTATAAAAAACAATATTCTCCTTCGATTATTGCGTTGTCAAGATCACGCAGTAATTACCAACGACCAGCAAAACTGACGATAACGTCACCATATTTCTTTCGTAATTATTGCATGCTTGGAGCGTGTAATATCAGCTTTCAGAGTCCTTTTCGATCGCTATTCCGCCGTGTAACTTTAATATCCAAACCCATTAAGCGGAATGCGTGTTTCGTGACGACATCGATAATTGATGCGCAATCAGCTCTCCGTTGGCGCGATCCTATTTAATCACGCGTGCGAAAACCTACATACGGACGCGGCGAATGAACTCCATGCCGTCGAGCGCAACTGATATGTATCGCTAAACTCACCCCCCCCCCCACCCCATTATCGCTTCATTGCGCAGTTATGTAATCCCTTCTTATCGTGGGATCTAGTACTAATCATAATAGCTGCGTTTGTCGAATAAAATAACTCCTCCTGCGACGTGTTTCAGATGGAGGAAGGGTTGGTTTCTTATTCAAAAATTGGAATTATTTTTCCACAACTTTCGCATCCAATGGACTTCGTACATTCTTCTCCCGTCGTCGCATTCGTATTAAATAGGCGCGTTGAGAGATTTATGAGGTTGAGGATACGAAATGAAATTGTCAGTCCAATGTTTATCCTTATATATATTGGTAAATAATTCGTTTGGGCGTCTCCCGTGCTTTTTTTTAATGGGGATATTTTTCTAAATATATCAGGATAAGTTTTGAGAAACGTTGGTGCGGAAATCGGATTGTCGAAGATTTCTGTCATCCGAGGCAAAATTTTGTCGGAATTGAACGAAAGATCCCTTAAAAAAATAGTTTTTTTTTCGATGATGCAGGATTTATGTTTTTATGAGAGGTGATAAAAATGTCTGGTAGCTTGATTTACGTTTGCTCCGGTATTCTTCACATTCTCAATCTTCCTGTCAAAATCCAATCTTGGCTGGATTTCGTCTGCGGTTAAAAACGCGCTTTTGCCTTTTTGTATTATATGTTATATTGTAGTAGTTATTATAATGCAAAGCTATTCGGTAGGTTCTCATAGGTATTTATTTTGTGATTCGAGAAGCAATGGGTGAATGTCGAGTTTTTTTAAATTATTAATTATGATATTACTTTCATATTAACATATCTCAATTTCATTTTTCGTATAAAAATAATTTACCGATAAAAACAACGAGCTTGGTTTATTGGCTCCAGTTGCTGGTCGATTGTCGTTGTTTCGTCATAAAAATGGTCACGATATTTATTGGTCAGACGTCGTACGTCAAAGTTTTGGTTAACGCCAACTTTATATATGGAAATACGATTTTTTTTTACCGAAGCTTCAGATTTATTTTCGCGCGTTGGCGAGCCGTGTGATAAATCGTTATGAATCTGAATCGCTGACACGGGCGTTGAGTTAATGGGTGCAAGAGATCATGTCACCTTTGTCGCCAAATCGTTTAATTTACCTCCCACGCTCCTGGTTGAGTCTAAACCAGACACAGCGCGAATGATTGTTTAGGATATTCTCTTTATAAAAGAGGCGAGGAGCTCGCGAAGCCATGATGAATAACTAGTACATACATCCGTGAGGTTTAACGCTACATCAATTACATATTACATAACCTTAATACGTTGTCTGGTGAAGTGGCTAGTCGTTAAACTAAATTTTTTTATATATTTGATGTTGTGCTTTAGCATAACTCAGAATCTTTTGTGTGACTTATTTTAATTTTTCCCCACTGAAGGACTCGGAATATCCAATGCTGCCCGCCGAATTAAAGCTTCGAATACGACCGGCACCGTACAAAAGGTTGCCCATCTCTTCTTTATACAATCTGCTCGATTGAGATAGTATTATTATTTCCGTCCAAAAATGGAGAGCAAATGAGAAGAAAGGAATTATGTATGCGCAGGGACCTACCTGGGCGATAGGGCGCCTATGGTCACATTTAAGGAAATCGTGTAGGATATTATTTATCCTTTTTTATATAGTATATTAGCACTTTATTAAATATAGATTTAAAATGTGAGTATTAAATTATTGCTTACTCATCATAAAATAAACGTTTGGCATGCTTTGAGGGAATGTTTGGCACCTATATCAAATAGTACCACCTTTGCCATACCCTAGTTACGCCACTGTGTATGCGTCTGATACCAAACACTTCAGTAATTCCTCGCTTGCCATGACAGCCACAGGAAGAGGAATCATCACGATATCTCCAGCGCGCTCATTAATTCCGTGAAACTAAATACGAGAAAATCCCCGATTACGTTATTCTCGGCGTTATCTGAAGCTCATCTCAGCAGAAGTGATGTTCCAAGTGCTGCCACGTAAAGCGACGGACGGCTAGCAGACCTCCGTTTCAATTGCGAATTTTTTTCGCATTTTCTCGAAAAAAAGGAAGAAGGTCACAAGTGCATTGAAATTCGAGAAATTTTTGTTAGGTGCGGTAGATGACGTATCGTGGCTTTCTTCATTTTTGTCTTTTAACTATTGTTTTGGAAGGATTACCTACGTTAGAATAGTGTCACATGTAAAACAAAAGTCAAACAAATTTTATATAAAGAAAATTAAACATAAAAACTTGGCCAATCACTATCGATGATTTAAAAAAATCCGATTATGCGTTCGGTTTGCCCTTCTGTCTGTCCGACACATTAACTCCTAAACGAAAGCAGAGAGAGTCTTCGTTTATGGCCAATCGATTTAGTATTCTGTCTCGTTATTCAATCGATATCATTTTCTTTTTAGCGCTGTTTCTTTTATGTGTGTTATGTTTTCGTTCTGTCTGTGCAATCGATTAAATCAAAATAGCAAGTAGATGGTATGAGATAGAAAACTGAAATTTATTACGCTGTCAAAGAATATTATTTGGAGAAATCGGTGGGTGGCAGGGGTTGCCTTCAAGATTGCGTTACTCGAGGAGGAGGTAATAAACATTATAGCGAAACATACGAATGGTGAAATAACAAGCTTAAAGTATCGCTTCCCAAAATAATAATACTCTTTGAAAAAGTTATCTTTTGTGAGGACTGTTGTATATTAAAAAAACGCGCCGTTTATGACATACGGTGTTAGACAATGCCTTAGCGATATCTTTGGGACACTATGGATACATAGCGTACGTTGCGAACCGATTTATAAAGCGCGCTTTACTTTGCAGTTATTGTACTTTTTGAGGGAAGGATTAGAAAATGATTCATGGCAAGACAGCAACTTATGCTTGGTGATGATTTCTCCCAAAGATGCTATCAGTGATTTTTTTATTAACTACTGAGCTCCTTACTTCAGTAAGTAAATAAATAAATATAATATAATATATATAAATATAATAAAATTCGCAGCATAAAAAGCCGATTGAGAGAGATTACGCCAAAATCCAAAAGACATCGAATACAGAGGTCTAGAAAACATTTAGGCAAGTGTTCCGCGCAATACTAAGCCAATGTTTTCTACCGAATAGAAAAATGTCATGCCAGTTATTAAATGACTCTTTAAAGAAAGCCAATATCTGCATTTGAGGTATTTCGTTGGAATCCGTTTGAATAATGTTAACAAAATTAACGTTTTAAGACAAACTTAATCGATTATAAAATAATAGAAGTTAACTGCACCCTTAAAAGTTATTTCATCATCAGCGACGAAAAACATCAAGAAAAGTGATATACCAAAGATACCCGCATATCTTTAAACCCATGCTTCTAAAATATTTAATACAGAAAAGCTACCTTTAGTCTATTGTGCGTTTTCCTGTATCTTCGGAATTCTTGTCGCCTTTTGGTTATAAACTGCAGGAACATAGTAGATGTTCTCCGCGTACCAGACGTTTCCCTCCCGAGTTTATTTTCCATCCCACCTTTTATTGCTAATCCTTGCCTTCCCATGATTCTCTTCGACCATCTCTCAGATGGCTCTTGTTTCTTTCAAATCTGCATTTTCCGGACTTTACTTCTCTCGCTGCCGCATTCCAGCCCTCCTACTTTATCGCCGTCTCTTTTGGTCGCTAATTAACGTCATTCGCTTCCACTGTAATTACGAAACATCATACGGGCGAGCATTAGGCGTCGTGTAATTCCACCGTTCAACGGTAGATCTCTTGCGTCGTCTATGTCAACGGACTCAGTTTCATGCATGAATAACGACGGCCGCACGTCTCTGCCACTATATCTCGCGGTCATATGATTCTTGGTATAATCATTCGTGCATGTTTCGCGTTTACAAAATTCGTCCATTTTTCCACACCGCGTGATCATTCCGTGATTTTTCTCCTTGCGACATTCAGGGTGGCAACCAAAATACGGCGAATAAGTTACACGTTCATCCATTTCTGCAAGAAAGTCCCCATTCTACAGCGTTCGCCCCCCAGCCTCCATGATTATTATTTTCTCGAATTTTATTCAGAGGTTAAGGATCCGTGGTTACCTATTGAATTCTGGGTTGGAATTACTATTTTTTCTCGCCGTCTCTCGTACAAATAAATAGTTTAAAACCGTGAATCGTTTTATGCTTATGTGTTTATTCAAATCATATCATTGAATTTGCTGAAGGTATACAAAATATTGGAAAAATTCTTATAAATAAAAACTTGTGCAATCTTAAAATAATGATTACAAATGTATTGAATTAGCTAATAACAATATTCGATGAAACTTTTCATAACTATTGATTTCAATAAGTGATGCATTCATAAATCTTTTCTAAAATGTTTTAGTATTGGAAATGCTCCTTTACTCTAAACACAAATAATCATATTCATATACAACTTTGGTAGCAATATAAATACGTGAAATTCTTTAACCATTGTGCAAAATTTTCCTTATATTTCTTTATTATTATATTTCTTCTCCTACTACTTATTTAAGCAAAGTAGTTAAGTGCCTGATATTATAGATAGCACTGGTGGTGTTACAAAGTTCCGCGGTTCGAACCCCGCGAATGGAGGTTTTTCACAAAAAAACTACCATCGGTGCCTGACAGTATGCAGCAGTACTGTCAGTATGGTGTAGAGCTGGAAACAAATTATTTTGGCTGGTCTATATCCAGTAGAGCTGTAGGCGTGATCGGGACGATTTGAATGGCTACAGTACTACGATGTGGAAAGCAAGAGGGAAACTACCACATTAAAATTCCCTAGTAATGATTATATAGTTGGACAATATGAGTTCTCTCGAGGTAAAATATTCCGGAGGTAAAATAGTCCCCCAATCAGATCTCCGGATGGGGACTGCCTTGAGGAAAGCATTTGTTGAAGGTAACTTACGCTTAGGTACTTGGAATGTAAAAACCATGAGGAAGGCAGGAAAGCTAGAGAACCTGAAAGAAGAAATGAGAATAAATAGGATTGATATCATAGGGCTGAGCGAGGCTAGATGGGAAGGAGAAGGACAGTTCGACTCAGAAGAATTCACGGTAGCTTACTCTGGAGGAAATAGTGGGGCAAGGGGAGTAGCTCTGGTACTTAGGAAAGATATGATGAAGAGCGTGACAAAAATAACAGCAACGAACAATAGGTTGATGGCAATAAAGCTAAAAGCAGTCCCAGTGGACATGTTGATAATCCAGGTATATATGCCAATGTCCACTCATGAAGAAGAAGAAATTGAGGAGATGTATGAACAAATTAACGAGATTTATGAAGAAGACGGAAGAGGAAAGGTAAACTGCATAATAATGGGAGATTGGAACAGCATAGTTGGTGAAGGACAAGAAGAAAATGTTGTCGGTCAATACGGACTTGGGAAAAGAAACCGAAGAGGAGAAAAACTGGTAGAATTCTGTGTTAATAATGACCTAGTAGTGACTAATACATGGTTCAGAAACCATAAACGAAGGCTGTACACATGGAAAAGCCCAGGAGATAGAATGAGATGCCAAATAGATTATATCCTAGTAAAACAAAGATTCAGAAACAGCATAAAAAATGCTAAGACATTACCAGGAGCAGACATTGATTCAGACCACATCCTTCTAATAGTTGATGTAACTACAAAGCTGAAACAAATAAGGAAAACGAGAAGAGATAGACAGACTTGGGACGTAGAAAAACTGAAAGAAAAGAAAGATGCCTTCAGCACGAAGTTGGAAGATCGCCTTAGAAATTTGGAAAACAAACCGAAGACCGTGGATACAGAATGGGAGGAAGTGAAAGCCAGCATCAAAGGTACCTCGAATAAAGAGATTGGGAAACAAGAGAAGAAAATCAGAAAACCATGGATCACTAAGGAAATGCTGGAGAAAATGGATGAGAGAAGAAAATGGAAAAATGTTAACAGTGACGAAGGTAGAGCCATTTATAGACACATAAACAATGAGTTGAGAAAGATAACAGATAAAGCTAGGGAAAATTGGATAAAAGAAAAATGTGAGGAAATACAACAGATGGAGAAGTTAGGACGGTACGATATGATGTACGCTAGGGCACTGGAGTTAGAAGATAAGAAGCCTAATGGGATTCGTGGTAAAGGAATTATTAATACAGATGGAAAAATAGTCGCAGGACCAAAGGATGTAGCACAGGTATGGGAAGAATACATTAAGGAACTATACAAAAAGCAGGCAGGATCAGTACAAATGGAACTGGAAGAAGAGAATTGCATTGAAGAAGACAACTTGGAACCAAGTATTATGAAAAGCGAAGTAGAAAAGGTGATACTGGAACTAAAGAAAGGAAAAGCTACAGACAGCGATGGAATACCGGCAGAGGTACTTAAAGTCATCGGATCGGAAGGACTAAAAGTGATTATGAAACTAATTAACAGAATTTACGACTCGGGAGATTGGCCTCAGGATTTCTTAGATGTAACAATGATCCCTCTAAGAAAGAAGCAAAAGGCAATGCAGTGTAAAGACTACAGAACGATATCCCTACTGTCACACACTTCGAAGATCATCACGAGGATTCTTAATAAAAGACTAGAGAAAAAGGCCGAAGAAATGCTAGGGGAAGATCAGTTTGACTTCAGAAAAGGACGAGGAACCAGAGATGCTATCGGTGTAGTGAGAATCATATGTGAAAGGGCAATAGAGTACAGACAAGATTGCTGCGTATGTTTCGTCGACTGGCAGAAGGCCTTTGATAGAGTAAATTGGGTACTGCTGATGAGGATATTAAAGGATATAGGTGTAGACTGAAAAGACAGGAGACTGATCAAGAATCTATATGTGAATCAAGTTGTAAAGATCAGGTTGGAGAATGCGGACACCAGCGGAGTACATATCGGTAGAGGATGCTAAGGAAAAATGATATAAAATACTTGGAAAGCTTCAAAATGTGGACATGGAGAAGAATGCTGAAGATAAAATGGACAGATAGGGTGAAAAATGAGGAAGTACTACAAAAAATAGGAGAGAAGCGAACGATTATGCAGACTATCAGAAAGAGGAAGGCGAACTGGATTGGGCATTACCTGAGGAGAGAGTGCGTGATTAAAGAAGTGCTAGAAGGAAAACTGGATGGAAAAAGAGAAAGAGGTAGGAAAAGGTTTCAGCTGGTAGGCGACTTGAAAGGGAAAGAGAGATATCAAGACATGAAGAAAACTGCTGAAAATAGAAGTGTATGGAAAACCAAGTTTAACCATGAATAATCACGGACCTGTCAACGGACAGACTACCTATGATGATGATTATAGATTATGTGCAGCAGTGTTGTATTAGAAAAAATATATTCCTTTATAATGACAACATAAGCCTGTCCACATATCCAAATTTGAATGGTACTTTCCTGAACTAATAATTAAGATACTTAAAAAAAATATAAATAGCCATTTTTTGACATAGCTATGAAGGGAAGGCATCACTAAATTAGTAGAGTAAAATCTAAAGCCAAATTATAAGTTTTAGTTTCCCTATTAAATACATTCCATTTCTCATTGCAAAAGAAACTTACTGTAGCTTGATTGAGTTACTTTCATTAAACATTCCATGAAAGATCATATTCACAGAAGAAAGACCATTTATTGCCACAACCTTCATCACCCCATGTTCCATCTGGCCAAATATACACACAAAATTGTTCTTGCTCCACTTTGTCAGGTTGACCTGACTTCCAGTTAATGAAGCGTGTTGAATTAATTGGCTCTCCTGTTTAAAGGGAAGAAACCTAATTTTAAAATCATTTGCATAAAAAGTCATATCACCATGCAATTAGTTGCATTACAATTTAATTTTTTGATTTAAGTCTGATTAAAGTTGTTTAACTTTTTTTAATTTCAAAAACAACTAATTTATTAAGACTTTTTAAAATGCTTATATACTTGATTTACATTAAAACATGACAGGATATATCCATCTCACAATCAGTTACTATGTAGTCAGTTTTATAGCTATGCTGCAACTGCTATATTTTTAAAGCTGTTAATATACATCAACCTTACTGTTTAACATATATATACGTGTCAGTGGTTATAAATGCATATTTTTGCCACTAATGCTTACCGAAAATTGTGACAAAATTGCGATTCTTTTTCGGGTCATAATATCCAATATAGGAACCATAACTAGCTTCTTTTTAGTGTCTAGCATATAACATTTTGATGGCATCAGTTTCTTCCTGAGAATTAATTATTACTAAGTGGCCACCTTCTTTTGCACATATGGAGGATGCTTCTGCAAATGTAGATCTACTTTTGTAGTGAAATTTGTAGTAACCAACACCATAGAACAATTCATAATCTGTTGGCTTAGGAGGTAGTACTGAAATGAAAAAAATTAAACAACTTGTTTAATATTATTTTGAGATTATGCTCAAATTGCATCTATAATAGATAAAATTAAATCTCTTTAGTATCATGATTATCGCTATGTTGTGTCATAAAACTGTACAACCGGTATATATTTATAGTGCATTTTATTTTTATCAACTCATGTTTTTGCTCTATCCATTTGTGCAGCTGTTTACATTAGAATAGCAACTAAATGGTAAGAGATAGAAGACTGAAATTTTCAGGGTGTATGTGATCTATGAGACCATTTATTACCCTGCCAAACTATTTTTGGAGAAAGATGGTCAAAATTTTCAAATTTATATTCTAAGCTAATTGTTACAGATAAAAATCTTTTTGACCTTTAATTCCATCTATAGCTATAAATAAAAGTTTTTCTTTGGAAAATTGGTCGGCAGCAGGGGGTGCCTTCAAAATTTTGAAATTGAGATTCTGAGCAAATTATTCGAGATAGAAAGTTTAAAATTTATAAATTGATCATTGAATAAATTACTTTGTCATGCGAATTTATTACTAAACTTATGAAGAATTTAAAGTTTAAATTATAAATAAACCTCAATAAATCAAATGCGCTTTTTCATAATGCATCAGAAAATGAAGCTTCAATTTTTTTGTTATACATGACCAGAAACATTATGCTAGTTTCAACATGCATGCTAATAATGTTTATAACTCTAAATTATTAAATAATCATGGCGTTTAGTGTGCATCTTAAAATATGTTACTATATTACCTGTGAGAAATCCAAATACGTTAAATTGATTAACTCCTCCAAGTTCCTTGTTGCTGACCTTGAGATCCATCTTCCAGCTTTCAACCATTCTTGTAGATTCCTTGTTTAGAAAAAATGGAGTTGTCCAGTGGCCAGTTTGATTCTTCCTACCAGCCACAGAAAATTGAATCTCTTGGTTTGCATCAGAGATGCCCAACTGCCCTTGGCATGGCACTTGAGAGCATGAAACTGTGCACATGTAATATAACGTTGATATTAAGATTATGAGGTCGTGATGAGACATTTATGAAGCTGCAGACTGGGTTTCAATATAGCAATGGCTGTTCAGTTCAGATGTCTGATCTGGAATGGTTAAGATGATGTCCATCCTCTCTTTATATATGTTACTTTTGATATTTCTTGCATCAACCAATCACAGCAGGAGTTGCATCTTTTTGTGGAATTTGGTTTATGGCAAACCTTTTGAACTGCTCAGTGACCCATTTTGATAATAGGATGGACCTTGGGGAGTTTTATTTGCACTGCGAAGTTATTTGCTCTGAAGGATTGAATTTATTTATTTTTTAAACTGCTGTTGATAATAAATGCCATAAATTTTTATCTTTTTATTTCAAATTATATTTCTGAATATCCACATACTTATAAGTTATTTTATTGTTTCCTACTAAAGAAGTGTGAATATTCTTATTCGCATATAGAATTCAATTCCAATAGCTTAAACAAATATTTTATTATGTAGTTTTAACCATCATTATTTGTTTTTAATTGTTTATTTTTGTCTTACTTTGTTAAAACATGAAAATATATTTTTTTATTTATATGTATTTTACTTTCTCATATACGAAGTATATTGAGAAAGTATTGTTATCGCGAAAAAATTCTACCTCGAGATTTTGTTGGAAAGATACGTTTTAGGTGTAGCTGAGTGTGAAAAAGTGGTTTTTGCAATGCCGTCTGTATGTTATTGCCTCTAGGGCCTAAACGGTAGAGCGAAAATGAATGAAATGTCGTACTTACCGGTTTTGATCAAATTTCGTACAGTTACTTGAGTTTACGTCTTCAATGATACCAAATAGTTCATATTTCTCAAAAAATGAATATAAGGCTAGTTTATTCTAGGCAACTTTAACAATAATTTGATTTTCTCAAAAACGGCTCAAACGATTTTAATAAAATTTTGTACAATTACTTGAGTATACGTCTGCAATAATACTACATACTTTGTATTTCTCAAAAAATGAATATAAGGCTAGTTTATTCTTGGGCTCCTTTAACAGAAATTGGATTGTCTAAAAACCGGCTTATACCATTTTCTAAAGATAACTAATCGACGCCTTAGTAAATGAGAAAGTTTGTACAATTTATGTTGTACCGATTTTTGATAAGGGAATTCATGTGATAGAATATATGATATTAAAACGTAATATGCACCAATAAACTCTGTTAATGCCTTTGATTGCAATCATATCCGGCTTGGGAACTCGTGGTTCAAAGTGTTAGCGTTACGCGTCAAAATTTTTAAAAAAGTAATAAATAAAATAACCTTTCTCTCACTGTGTGTTCTATATTTTTTCAGATTTTGTATTTGTATGTTTTTCACAAGTCCAATATATGTTTTTCTGAGAGTGCGAGGCACGGAGCAGTCGTCAATCCGGCCTTATTTTAATCGATGTTATGTCTAAGAAAACATTACAGAAATGTTGAAAGAATTATAGTTATAATTGAAGTTGATGAAAACTAAATACATTAGCAGTATTAGCGTGATTTTGAAGACCGTAATATTGTCCTGGTTATCTACGTAGCTGTTGTTGGAAGAAATGGACACCTTTGTTAACCTTTAAACCGAAGTATGTGTCTGAAAGATACATACGATATTTCTTTTTGTTAGTGTGGCTGCACTGATTGAGTTGGCAGTCTAAACCTAACCTCAAATTAGTTTCTGCTGAGGGTGATACATTGTTTTTGCTGTTGCAGTTTCTCAACCATTCGTAAGAGATTGGTTTTCAAAAGTTACAGTGTCTCGTGGACACACACTTCTCATAACGTATATTTTTTGTGTCTGGTGGACACATACTTCGAATTAAGGAGAAATTTCCTTCGGTAAGATAGAAATAAGTTATTATTATTACAAATAAATGTTATTTTTATTTCTTATTTTACCAATTTTTAGATTTATATAGTTATAATTTAGATTTATTACAGAAGTAAGGATGGATGCAGGCCCTAGCACCTCAGATGGTGGTGGTATATCAAAGAATTGGTGCAAATATTACAAGAAAAAAGCTAGAGTACGTAGGAGCACTGAAGAAAAATAAACTAAAATCCCAAAAGAGTTTTTACCATCTAGGAAAAGAGAAGTTGGTTCGACATTGTATGGATTTAGTAATGATATCACATTGCTCAGTTACATTCCAAAAAAGAAGTGCTGATGTTATCAACTATGCATCGACACAAATAAACCGGAAATTGTGGGATTTTACAACCGAACAAAAGGAGGCATCAATGTAATGGATCATAAATGTGCTAATTATTCTTCCAACAGAAGAAGTCGACATTGGCCATTAGCAGTATTTTGTATGTTGGTAAACATATCTGTGGTGAATAGTTACATACTCTACTTATGTATCAAAAATTCGAAAAACTATAGATTCAATTGTGTGAAAGAATTAGCTCTAGTACTTTTGAGGCCACACCTAGGAAACAGACTTGCTGTTCCAAATCTACGTTCAGGCTTGAAATAACACATTGAAAGCGTTTTACAAGAAGCAAACAAGGTTGGCACACCGAAACCAAAACATAAATCTGAGAGCGACAGACTTGAAAGAAAGAGGAAATGTAGCTAATGTCCGTATACACAAAATCGAAATACCAGGTATAAATCATAAAATGTCAAAGGCCAATCTGCTTACAATGTTTGAAAAAGATTTGTGACATATGTTGTGGAGATTTGTAAGTGCAAAATATTTTTTACATTACGTATACATTCAATGCAAATATTTTTAAATATTAATATGTAGATATTACATTAGTATATGGCAAATATTAATTATATGTAATAAATATAAGATTAATGTATCATTACACTTAATTTAATAATAAAACAATAAAAATTGAATATTTTAATATGCGTGTCAGACATACACATACTTCCAATAATAGACAAAAAGTAGATACTTCGGTTTAAGGGTTAAATAGAAAGTTTCAGGAAAATGCGTATGTCGTGCCTTCTTAAATAGATTTGTAGATGGATAGAAAAATTTTCCTGTATGATTATTTTCTCTATTACCGAGAGGCACCAGGTTATTTATATATAGCTTTTTGTAGTTTTGTTTGCCAATTAAAAATAAGAACAATAATAATTTGTAAATACAGTTGTGTTTATTCCTAAATTACAGTAATTTTCTGATTATTATACGCATTTTATTTTCGAAATAGTTGACAAAAAGTTAGGGTGCTTATTATATATGGTTGTAAAAGCATACAACTTTTTTCAGTACGGAAATAATTTATATTTTCGAACATGTTTTTACCAATAAATCGTACATTTCAATGCATTTCGATAACGAACATGTTTTTACAGATAACTCGAACATTTCAATGCATTTCGATAACATTCCTTTAAATATTGTTTTTCAAAACAAAAATAAGAATATTTATTTATATACTTTAGCTGTTAGAATTACTAAAGCCTAGGAATTCATTACCACTCCCCTCACTGTCCTCAAACAGTTCCTCGGCGATCTTGTGTTCTCTCTCATCGTCTACGTAAATTACGTCGCGTCGCCGAGAATATTTTACTCACCTCGATCGGCTTGTATGAACGATGTCGCTGGGCAGCAAAGGACCAACTGTTATTCCAACCGACCAGATTAATGCAAAAGGCAACATTGAGACAGGTTTTTATACATTGTATCGATCTTTAACGAGAGTCAGAACGTAACGTGATATTTTTGTAAACTCTCTAATATGTATCTCATTTGGTGGCAAGGCGAGAACTGTCCCTATACTACACATAGTCAAGTAAAATTACATTGATCTTTTACAAAAAATAGGTGCGTATTATATATAGTGATAAGAGAATTTTCACATTTCACCCATGAAAACATGGGTGCGTATTATATAGGTTGCGTATTATAATCGGAAAATTACGATATATGAATTTTCACTACCCATATTTGCTGGAATCTTTCAATTCAATCTCTCAATTGTTATTTACATAACTTGAAAATTCCCGCCGTTGCCCGTTGGTTACGCCCCTCTTGGTTGAGACGCAATAAGGCACCTAACCATAAAGGTGACCTCTGGCGAATAGAGCGGCTGGAGTATTGAATTTCATTTTATAACTACCGCGTTTGTCAATTCAGTATCCGCTAAGTAAACTGCCCTTTTATTCTCTGCGGCACACGACTCTCCTTAGCTCCTCCATTGCCTCAATTTTACCTTTTGAACAATGATAAAAGATGGCACGCTTGCTTAACTGGAGTTAGGATACAAATTCTCATGACCTGAAAAATATTCGGATTCTGATTTCATGTTTTACTCGTCAGTCAACGACTTATGGACGAAACGTATGTATAGTTGACCTGTGATGAGAAATACAAAAAATATCAAAGAAATAGAATTTGTTTTAAAATGAAACTAACCGCATTTGTTAGATTCTTCTTTCCAATTTTTTCTCTTCAATATCCTAAGCCATTAAATACAGTTTAAGTAATTGAAATGTAGCATAAATCCAGTAATTTTTGTCTCTGCCCACCCCCTACTTCGCAACCCAAAACTTCATATTTTTTCTAAAGCGTTTTAAGACTACAGGAGTTATTATCTCACAATCAGGAATCAGTGCTGTACATAGATCAAACAGTACACTTAAGGATATATTAGCAATCTTCCTCAATTTCCCTAGCAGTCTCACAATCAGAGCTACTGTCTATCACTGCCGATTTCTGTTGACACTCTAGTTCCCGAACTCGACGTAAAGTTTCAGGAAGAGTTGAATGCATTTAAATCTCTCTCTTTGAGGATGGCGGAGGCCGAATCGATCCTTTTCTCATTTCATTAAGATAGATGGAAGAGGAAATCCAGATTTGAACGCCACTGCCAGCCCCGTAACTAGATATTTTAGCGCCCGGGGCAAATTACTAAATATGCCCCCTATCCCCATTCAAAAAATTATTTTTTCTAGTTTATTTTGTTATTATTTGGATTTTTTGTGCCCCTTGCGTAGTTGCGTCCGGGGCAGATGCCCCGCCCTGGTTACGGCACTGGCCACTGCCCTACCTAAATTTATTTCTATCCGATCCTGTGTCCTAAACGCGAACAGCCTTTTGCGGGACCCCCCTGTCTTCTTCCCCGTTCATCATTTTCAACCGCTTCCTTTATTTCTGCTCCCAGCATTCATACCTCTCAGAGCCTAATAAAAGTGGCCAATCACACTGGTTTATTTATTGTTGTACTTATTTATACTAATATGTTCTGATTAACTTTTCTTATGGCACCTCCATTCCTGTCCTAATTTCAATCGCTTTTCGTACCTACATTTATGGTTTATAATGGTCACCGGTTGATTGAAATAAAATGATTAGGACATTCTTAAAAATTAGTACGTATATTTTTCGGTTTTGGAGTTGGTGCCTCAACTCTCGGCGAAAAAGTTTTTACTGGTGATTCCCATGTAACCAGAGATTTTTTTACTTCTGATTTGGTCTCTTCGGAAAACATTGAGGTATAAGAGCGCCAGGAATCTTTGGAAAATGTAGAAGCCGTTATCGAAACCAACTTTATATTATATAACAGGAGAGATAAAACTTTTCAGGCCACCATCTACTTTTCACTCATTCAGTTTGTTGCGCCCCCTCCTAAGTTTAATCTCAAACCGACGAAAACGTTCAGTTAAGAAAAGCTAGTTCTAGTATTTCTGCAAGAAAATGAAAACGAATACAGACCCATGTTTTATTTTTCTCATTTCGCGAACCCTTGTATCAACCTCCTTGTCCTCACAGTTTACCCACCTCTCTTCTATAGTAATTTTGGCCAATGGTAAAAAAATATAACAAGAAATACGTTGACTAGTTGATTTTTTTATCCTAAGCCTTTATGCACAGCACACTATGGCTACCTTCGCAAAACCTCAAACGCGTAAAATATATGCCTGTGATTTTATATTTATGTTTTTATTATCTATGATTTATCCGTATTTTATCTGCTTCGTTTTATTAATACTTTTATTCATACTTGTGCAATTATGAAGTTTGTTTATAAGTAATTCGTAATTATCAGGCGTCGGTATGCTTCGCGGAAGGAACACAAACTGATTGAGCAAGATTGTAATGACATTGGTTTATTGTTCATATTTACGGTTCTTGTTAGAATTCTCGCAGGTGTATCGACTTTTTGAGTAGATTTATGTTTGTCCAAAATTTTTATATCATATCTGCAGTAAACAACAGTATGGTACATTTAGAACATTGTAATTTTTCCCAGGTGCACAAAAATACATGAAGAAGTAATTTAGTTCGAGTCGTACATATATATTTCCTTAGTTTCATTCGAATGAAATTCTCTCAAAATTTCGAAGATTGCGCTCGAATATTTTTTTTTTAAAACCTTACGTACCGTTCCGATCGGATGCCGCATTGCGGATGAATGCCATTAGGGTTAAAAAGGAAGTCTTTTCGAGCTCTATCTCACAGTCAGATCTTAGAAAATCGTTTCAAGTGAAAAAAATTTTTTTTTTGCCTTTCGAACCGCGGATTACCTGAATGGCGTAATAGTCGCCACTTCGGAAATCACCTAATGGCGTTTGAATCGAAATTAGGCGAAGAATTGATTGAGAATGCAAGCGCTTTACAAAGTCCCTTCGAATAAGATGAGCGAGAATATTACAGCCTAATCTTCTCAACGAGTCTTTCTCGAAGAGTTGCGCAGCGTAACGTGGAATAGGGATAGTAGGGGGAAATGGCCAATGTCAATAGCTACTCGAATAGAAGGAAAGCCACATGGCATGCGCATTTGTATGGAATGATGTAATGCTGTTTATGTATTATGAAATCAAAGTGTTTATATGCTTGTATATGTGTATGTACTCACAAGCATACATACATGTATGCCTGCGTGTGCGCATGCGCTCGTAATTATATATTCATATATGTGTGCGTATGCCTTATACACGGTTAAAGTTATAATATTCAGTTAATTTAAGTTCGGTCATTCATTAATCTGTTCAGTTTTCCTCCAGAGTAATCATCGACTTCGTGAAAACGGTTGATAAACAAATTTCTCGCTCGTGTACGATTAATAAGACTTCTTAAACATTACGTTTTTGAGTTGTGTCCCTTTTTAGGCACGTTTCGCTTCCAGTGTGAGTGCCTATTGTCTTCGGTCTGTCCGTCCGTCCGTCCGCATGTTCGTTCTCGGCTTCTACGGAACGAATTTTCATGAATTTTGATATTAAGGACTTGCAGTCAAAAGAAAATCGCAAAAATGAATCACATACACCGTTCAGGGGTACCACTTAACAGGTGACAAAAAACGAACTTTCCGTCATATCTCATAAAGTATTAGTCATATCAAAATATTTTTCAAGTGAAAGTTGTAGGACTAGTAGAGTATTTATTTTCCTATATATTTTTATCTTAGGAGTAGCCGTTATCAAGAAAATCAAACAAGAATTTCTTAATTCGAGTTGAACTTGAAAATTTCTTCATTGGTTACTTCTTCATTGTTGCTAACATAAACAGTCTCACAAACAAACGTTTAATTTCCTTACGTGTGCATGCAATATTTTTAAATAGGAAGAAAAGAACTTTAAAACTCAATTTCCCTTACGTACAAGTATATAATTTCTTTCTAATACTCCATTGCACGAAACGCACCCATTTGTGATACGTTGTACACTTTCCTAACTTGTTTTTCTTCCGACTCGATAAAAAGATACCTCGACAGAAAAGTGAATTATAATTCTCCACCGCGTCAGCGGCCTCATACGCATTGTATATTTTGCGAATACACGAGGACCTCCTATAAAGCGGGTTCTTATGACACTGACTCGCTACTACACGGTTCTTTTTCAATACCAAAAATTCATACAACTCGGAATATGATCCGAATGAACGTGGTTTGCCGGACTTGGGATTCCAGATTTCTGAGCGAGGGAAAGACTTGTTTGGAGGGCTCCAGTTCTTTGTTTTATACAAGATTAGACAACCGGCGACAACACCTTATTTGTTTATATGTGTGTAACAAAGAGAATGGCAACTTTAGGACTGGAGGAGGATGCCTTTACATAACACGGATTCACGTTACACGGGAGTTTTCCAGAACCCATCCCCCGCGTTACAGGAGGATCGGGCGTATCCGGATTTTTACAAATAAACCGTACTTATCTGATGGTACGGTAAATTCAAAAGTTGAGACATCGAACCCAACGATATTACCTCATATTCAGTAGACGATTAAGATAATTTCTTTCTAAAGACTGCTAATTCGTAAACGTTTTTCCGATTCGCGATTCTAATTTTCTAGAATCAACTATCTCGGAATTAATTATGAGGAAGGCCATTAGGTGATCAACGTGCGGGTCTTATTTTATTAGCCCGCTTAATGGAGAGTTACATTTATCGTCTGTTAAGAACCGTTTCTTTTCCTTATCCGATGCGGGATTTGTCTCTCGTGTCCACGTAGCGAAGAGAGAATTTCTTCCGCCTGTTTTTCTTCCCTAAAACTTTTTTTTTGCCAAAGGGCTGTGAGCGGTTCAGGACGAGGCGAAGAGAAGGATGTGAAGCGAGTTCCGAGACAGTCTGCGACATCTCCGGTCCAAGCGATCGAATCTTTAGAAACTCATTTCTTTCCTGCATCCTTTCTTCCTCTCTTACTTTAACTCGCCCCGGTAAAAACGTTATTCAGTCCTCTTCCACCATTTTAATTATAATTATGAAGATACTAACATGATTGCTAATAACTGTAATTCATTTTCCTGCTATGTCGTATATTTAATGTGTATTAATGTAAGTTTATAATTCTTATTTTTCTGATATATATATATATATATATATATATAATACACACACACATTAAATATACGACATAGCAGGAAAATGAATTACAGTTATTATCAATCATGTTAGTATCTTCATAATGATATATATATACTACGGAAGAGGAAAGGTAAGTAAGGATATTTAGGGCTACTAGGTGCTGAAGGAAACCCAGTGAACACTTACCGGAAGTAGAGCCGCAGGGGTGTTGGAGAGACACATTTGTAGAGGTTAGAGCTTTCGGAATGATCCCTTCGTCAGCACAACAGAGAGAGTTGCCCTAAATATATATATATATATATATAGGATTGCAACTAGTAGTTGAGAGGGATAGGAGGAAGCCAGTGGACACTTACTTGGTGTTGTGGACGTCCATGGCGATAGAGGAAGGCTTTTGCTTGGAGCTTTCGGGCATCTACCCTTCTTCGGCACAAGAGTATTACTCATATATATATATATATATATATATATATATATATATATATATATATATATGTGTGTGTGTGTATATATATAAAGGTGGCAACAAGGTGTTGGAGAAAGCCCAGTGGACACTTACCTAGGTTGGAGAGCCGCTGGGGGTGCTGAAGACACACGAAAAACACAGAAACACAAAAACAACACAAATATGGAGCTTTCGGGCTGACATATACATACACACACACACACGTATATAGACTAGCGGAATTGTCCGTTGAATTTCAACGGATTTAGTGAATCTAATACTTCGACCGTGTAACATGTAAATATCGCAAGAATAAGATAGTTCAAAGTTTTACCCGTCGAATAAAGCAAAAATGAAGAAAACTGGTCCGCATTTACCTATTTAGATGAATGAAGGGAGCAAATCTTGCACTATGAAAAATCGAGAATTACGTGTGAACTTATGGGAAAATAATTATTAAATTAAGCACCTGCCCCCCTCCCCAATTTTTTTTAATTTTCATGTAGCCTATGTTACCAGCAGGGTAAATTTATATACTTAATCGAAGTTTCGAGATCATATTTTTGAAGGTGTGGAAATCACAATTTGTGGAAAATCTGCGTCTAATTATTGAAGTTACTTAGGTATTTTAAAATCAGTTTATTTTGGAGAACTCTACGCCTCACGAAAATATCATTTAAAACCATTGCACACAGAAATTGAAAAACGATTTTACGTTAAAATTTTTCCCATATAAATGAATTGGACTCAACTTCGGCGACAATAGGAGTTGTTATGGTAGCTTATACGATAATTGGTATTGTCATAAAACTGATAAAATCACGTATTTTTCGGATTCTAAACTCATTTTTACGCTAATTCGATCAGGATTCGGATTTTGTCTTCAGTAAAAATAAACTTCGTTATTTACTTCATAGAACCATCCAAGTCTAAAGTTCGTACCGTGTTTCTAAGTAATTTTAAAATTCAAATTAAAAATAAGCTGCACTCATCCCTATGTTATTCAAATAGAGAAAATGAAAAATAAAATATTTTTTAAATTAGAAAGGTCCATCAAATCGATACAAAAACCTGACTACACCACTTAACTCTTTATTTCGGTTAAAATGATATCTTCTTCCTTTTTCTACGTGCTGTATTTGCTAAGCTATAAAAAAACATATCTCTCTATATTATAGCATCGTTAATGGTCATCATCATGGTCATGCGTAACGCTCTAATTTTGTGAATAACTCGAATAGAAATAAACTTAGAAGCCTTAAACTTCTCAGGATTTCAGTGTTGATGAATCTTTACGTTATGACTAAAAATAATTTCGAAAACGGTCACGGGTTCGACTCCGAAAGATGAATGTCGTTTCCCATAAGATAACACATAAAAATCACCTTTTTGGTTTGAAGGCTTTCATTCTTTTACTCTTTAAAATATCTTAAAATTAAGTTATCGACACGAAATTTGCGCTAAAACGCGTCAAAATGTATGAGGATTCTTATTCTTACCGTCGAATACTCAGTCTCATTCGAATTCGCTCATATTTTTAATTTATAATCGAGTTTTGGTAAATTTTTTAACATTTCAATAATAAGATTCCATGGCTACCGGTATTGTTGTCCTCGGTAATTTCCATGTATATGCACTTAAATAAAGGCTTACATATCGAAAATAAGATTAAAACTTGCTCGAAATAACCGAAGATATGAATTTAATGAAAATAAATCGAACGCAGTAGGTATTCATGTTATTTATATTTTTTATCTATATTACTGAAATCCTATTTCTGGTTGTCTCTCTCTCTCTCTCTTTAACGCTTTATACCTCAGCCATTTTTAATCTCCGGGAATTTCAGCCCTCTAACCATAAGTTTATTTTTTATCGAGTTATTCAACTAATTTTCTTAATTTGTTATTAAAAACCAAACATATATCCCTTATAGAATGTATAAATTAAACTCATACTCAAAACATATTCTCGTTAAACTAATCTAAATCCAATAGGTACATACATGGTAGGAACGAAGAAACAGCGAGCAAGGAGGGGGAGTTGGCGAGCGTCAGCGAGCAGGGTGCTTGCCCCCTAGTACGTACATACAAACACTTTTCTTTATAGATATTTATATATAGATAGCTGTAGAATCGTTATAAACATCAACTTAAATAACTATACTAAATTTGATGAAAATTGTATTAGCCATTTTTTCAAAAATCCAATTGTTATTAAAGTTGCCCAAGAATAAACTAGCCTTATATTTATTCTTTGAAAAATATGAAATATGTAGTATTATTTCACACGTAAACTCAAGTAACTGTACGAAATTTGATCATAATCGTTTTAGCCATTTTTAAGAAAATCACATTGTTGTTAAAGATGCCTAGAATAAACTAGCCTTATATTCATTTTTTGAGAAATATGAATTATGTGGTATTATTGAAGACGTAAACTCAAGTAACTGTACGAAATTTGATCAAAATCGTTGTAGCCGTTTTTTAGAAAACAAATTGTTGTTAAAATTGCCTAGAATAAACGGCCCTTAATTATTGTGCAGTGCCAACCATTTCTTCGTAGCTTCTATTCTGAATGATAAAATGCCCAAGTACGACATTTAATTCATTTTCGCTCTACTGTTTAGGCTCCAGAGCCAGTAACAGACAGACAGACGGCATTGCGAAAACCACTTTTTCACACTAAGCTACACCTAAAACATATATTTCCATCAAAATCTCGAGATCTGATTTTTTTGCGATAACAATATTTTCTCAATATACTTCGTATATGAGAAAGTAAAAAAGCTGGTGGCATGCTTTCAGATAATTTATTCATAAGAAATTGAGCAATTTTGAGAGGTATGTAAGTGTTCTCGAGCATTGTTTAATAAATACAACATGATGGCATTGTATCTCTGCTCGTCGGGTTTTATGCCGAGTTCATTTTTTGATTTTCTTCGTATAGTTCCACCAACTTTTAGGTTAATGAAGTTAGTAAATGTTATTTTAAAGAGATGCAAATATTCAGGTTATTCCTATACTTTTTTATAGTTATAAATTTCTATGCATTCTGTAAAGATTATGCTTTGATAATCATCGTAAAATTAAGTAAACCTAATTTAATTGAGCTGTCTGTTGAATAAAACTATTTTTGATTTTAATTGCAGCCAGCACATCATGCAGCTAATACTAAGACTGGAGTTGTGGAGACTGAAGGTATGGTGAAATTTGGTTGGGTGAAAGGAGTGCTGGTGCGATGTCTCCTCAACATATGGGGTGTGATGCTCTTCCTTCGACTCTCATGGGTCGTTGCACAGGCTGGAATAGGTAAATCTTAATGAAGGGTAACACTTCGAGAAAAATTAAATTTAAATCTGTTGGTAAATATGTCTGTTTATTTATAGTTGAAATTATTTTAGTTTAATAAATTTATAGCACCATATTCTTATATAGGTAGATAATAAAAATTTTAATGAAAAAAGTTTTGGTGTGAAAATTTTTAACACAAGGGAATACTTTTATAATTAAAAAACAAACATTGTTAGTTATGTATATCATAATGGACATTAGAGTTGTAAGGTGAAAGACCATAAATTTTAAAACTTTTACAATTAAAGGCTAACAGAGTTTTGGGAAGTACCGTATCTGCCCGAATACAAGCCGATGTTTTTTGTCAGAATCTATCATGCTCGGCTTAAATGCGAGTCCGAGGAAAATTTGGGTTATGGTTAAATCTCGAAGTCTCTCATTGCCTACACGTTCAAATGATAGTACTATATTTTTCGTGAAGTAAATATTTGACCTACGATGAATATTAATGAATAAATAATAAAGGCTAGAATATTGAATTTAGCACTACCTGTGCTTTGTTACCGTTTAAGGCTGGGCTTTTCACATTATTTGCGTAAATTGATGCAGATGATTACGCAAAATGCGTTGACTGCTTTGAATGCTCAACTGTTTGAATTTCGGTAAAACTTTACATGGAATGTGTATAATTATAAAAATGCAATTTATGAAGGCAATGTATATGCTAATTTCATTGGAAATAGACTTGGATGAAAAAATATCTTGGTGAGATCGCTACTGCTATATTTGACCTTTTGTGAAAATGAAGATGAATGAAATTATTGTCACTGAATGTGGAACATTATTCAACAATGCAAAATTATTAATAGGAGTAATATTTCAAAATGTCAACAACTAAACCATTTCCCTCTCATTTCTTCGATCTCGAATAATGTATTCTAAGATGTGCATGAATGCCCGGCACACTTCAGCATAAAATCTACGAAATGTACGCTTTTGCCAAAAAATTGTGGAAATTTTTGGGGGGTTGGCTTAAATCCAGGGTCGACTTAAATCCGAGGTCGGCTTCTATTCGGGCAGATACGGTATAAAATTTTAGTTGTATGTGGCATACATAAGTTTGAGATTGAATTTAATTTATCTAGCTCATCGTTATTTCATGTTTTACACTATTTTAATAAGTTATCTGGGCATCTTCACTTTTGTATATTTTTATAAAGATATCAATTTGGCTGTAGTAATGACATTGTGACTACAAAAGAAACACAGGTGCATATTATATACAATTTTTCTCTTGATTTTAAATCAGCATTAATGAAACTAAAAATTATAATGTTGAACATTCTTAATTACTGACCTGATAACAATCACAGACTTTTGAGGATCCTGCTTCTACAAAAAGTTTGCCAACCTCTACTCTATATGATATACTTCATATGCTTATTTAAGTAGATCTTTATTTATCCAGTTTGTCATTTATTGCATTGAAAAGTATCCAGTTTTTTTAATGAATAACATTAATAATATTTGTGTACATAAATATGAACTACTTATGATTTTCTTAGTAAAAACTTTCAAGAATATAATTTATTTATTGTAAAATGAAGTTTTTGTGTTAATCTCATCAAATTAATTTTTATTCCATAAGAAAAAAAGGCTAAAATTTTAATTTCACTTCTAAGAATATACCCACATCTTGGATGAGCTATATTTGATGATACAAAAATGTGGTACTATATGGTTTTACTGTTACTGTTATAATGAGCATTGGCTCTTTGTTATAACTATTTACATCTCCCTTGACCAACATAGGAGTTACATCCTTCAATAATCATAAAACATATATAAAAGACTCACTTTGTCCCTTTGTCATGTAATGCTTTTTGAAACTTAATATCTCACAAACGACTGAACCGAATTTGATGAAATTTTCAGGATAGCATTATGATATAACAACAAAACGTTTTAATGTATTGAACTCAAGATCAAAGACCCAGGTTCGATTCCAGGAGATAATTTCCATTTCCCATAAGGTAACGTAAAAATGGGCATTTCAACGTGCAGACTTTCATTCTTTTTTAGATTAAAATTAGAAAGATTTGGCCTACAGTCTTTGGATATGAACCATTTTAAAGAAAACATAAAGTTTATAATTCTGTTCATCTTTTTCCGCCTACAGCTCTAAATCGCTCAACTTAAACGTTTAATTCACACAGTTTGAGAGAATCTTGCCATTTTAATGGGATGTTGTCTTGCCTACCAATTCCATTGTTAGACCTCTACATCATATTGTTAATTCAATCCTTATGGGTATAAACGTGCTTTGAATGCTTTTAATATGAGAGAGAGGGGGGAGAGAGGTAGAGGAGAGAGGGAGGAGGAGAGAGAGGGTGGGAGGGGGAGAGGGAGGGAAAGAGAGGCAGCTATTTTAAGTTTAACTAAAGATAGCCCGTCAACAACAGAATACTCACTAGAAATGTTGTATATGACGAAAAGTGTGATATTAATTATTTAAAATGAAAATAATAATAATAATCTATCTATCTATAATTCTTCCGTTGATAGGGACATTACACAAGTATACACGAGGGTGAGTCAGAAAGTATTTGCAATGTATTTTTTAAAATTAATACAAAAACAATAGAGAACTTACAAGAGCATCATTTTTCATTATAGTTTCCCTGCTTTTCAACACACTTAGTCCAACGTTTCACAAGATTCTGTATGCCCTCAGAAAAAAATCTTTTTGGCCGAGTGACAAGCCACGCATGCACCGCTTCCTTTACTTCTTGGTCACTGACAAATCGGCAGCCTCTTAAAACGTCGTTGAGTGGACCAAAGAGGTGATTGTCCGAAGGGGCAAGGTCAGGGCTGTACGAAGGATGCTCCAATACCTCAGAGTGCAGTTTCCGGAGGGTTTCAACATTCTGGGTGGCAGTGTGTGGACGGGCGTTGGCAGATGTCCAAACGGTTGCACTTGTGCTCTTCTGTGAGTTGTTTGGGAACCCATCTCGCACAGACTTTATGAAAGTCAAGTCTGTTGTGGATTATTTCATGGGCAGAACCATGACTGATTTGTAGGTGATCTGCCACTTCCTCAGTAGTCACCCGTCTGTTATTCAGAATCATGGCATGGGTTCGTTCAATGTTATCATCAGTAACAGACGTGGACGGGTGCCCCAATCGTTCTTCATCAGTGACACTTGAGCAACCATATTTGAACATGTTAATCCAATCGTACATACTCCGCTGCGGTATAGCACTGTTCCCATACTGTACTGAAAGTCTTCGATGGATTTCTGTCTCTGGTACACCTTCAGCCCACAAAAATCGAATCACTGCACACTGCTCTTCTTTGGTGCATACGGCAAGTGGAGCGGCCATGTTAACACTGCTACAACGACACGATAACTGACCATTCAAGGTCAAAATCACACAAAAATGACTAAGAGAGTCAACAATTAGAGTTGTGCATGCAATTAGCAGTGCAGCCAACAAAACAAAAATTTTAAAAATACATTGCGGATACTTTCTGACTCACCCTCGTATATAATATAAACTTTCAGAATGCATAGTTTTTTGTCAACAAAAGGGTGGATATTAGAAACATCAGGTCATAAACGTCATTTCATAAATGGTGGTTTGCATTTCACATGTGAAATGCACGTCAATCTAGTAATAAATATTTTGAATTTGAAGTGTTTTCAATATTTATAAATTTTTATTTTTAAAAGTTTCTTGATTTTATATTTTGCATGAAATCAACTTTTGGAATGGCGTTCCTGCAGAAAAAAGCACTGATTATAGTTAAATTTTGTGTTGTCACATCTGTTTAATTATACATAAATTACATTGGCTAAGGGTTTCCTGTAATTTTAAAACATATGAGTGCTATTGTTATGCTGGGTCTAGATAATTGAATGCCTTCATTTATTTTCTGGAATATATTTACCAGAAAGACACTCAAATTAAGTTATAAAACTTTTTTGGAAAATTAAACTATGTCGATAATGAAGAATATTAATTTAACAGGTGGTAGCTGTTGTATAATTTTTATTGCATCATTAGTTACTTCAATCACATCTTTCTCTATGTCTGCAATTTCAACTAATGGACAGATAAAGGGAGGTAAGGAATAACATGCTGAAAAGCAAATGATCCAGCCAGCAAGTAACCATGCAGTAACCAAAGATGTGTGTTGTTGTTGCCTTTTCATACTGAGAGAGCATGTTGAGTGTTGTCTGTTGCACCATAGTGTCACATAAATATATTCTGCTCACTGGAATTAAGCAAGTAGTGAGTCTCACTGTTAAAATTCATTCATTCATGGAGTGTTTTGATGAAGATTTTTAAAAAACAATTTGATTATTTTAAAAATGATTCTATGAAAAATGTCTTTTTAAGTAATATTGATTCTGTTATGGATGGATTTTACTGTTCAGAGATGAAATCTACTGTAGTCAGAGCTTGAGATTCATTGAGTCATTGCACTGTTTGTTCTTCTGTGATATCAGTAACTATTAATATATGCTTATAGTTAATAACAACATGATTCAATAATATTTCATTATATTCAGCATTATTTGATATTGTAGCCTTGATGTAAATTTCCTTAATGTGCTAGCTTGTATATTTTTCCGTCCTTTGTTTTGGTTGTGAGGTTATTCTATTTAGAACTGGACAAAACCAAATTTTTATGTTTTATTTGTAATTAAATTTTACTGGCTTGAGGTATTTTAAAGCTAAAATCTTTACCAACAGAAGTAAATTTTTCGAAATGATAAAAATGCAGAAATTTTTCTGATATCATTGTCCTCTTCTTTATGGAATGGCATGCATAGAAAATAGATAAATAGAGGTTAAAATTATCTTACAATAATAATCAACCTGTAAGTCAACTGTCTTTCCTGCTGTTTTGATTTTTTTTTCAAAGTGAATATCTAACACACCGTGGGTTGATATTTTTGTTGAGTGTGTTGAATCTAAAGAATGGATTTTATGATTTTCAGGACAAGGAATGCTATTAATTTTAGCCACCTCTGTTGTTACGATAATAACTGCCCTTTCAATGTCTGCAATTAGCACTAATGGTGAAATTAAAGGAGGTATGTTTTATTGCTTTATTATTATTTATATTTGAGGATAGGTGTAGGATTTGAAATCAGTAGTTTCTTATTTTCCTTTCTAAAATCAGATTGAACTTGTTAAATAATATATCCTCATCATAGTAAAGTACAATTGATTTATGCTTGAAATTTTATTTCTTCATATTATTAATGTAAATATTCAGCAACATTGCATGATTTGGTGAACCATCATTCTAATCTTTTTTTAACATGGCCATCTTATGTAATCTTATATAATCGTTGTTTTTACAATAACTATATATGTCATTTTACTTATCTAACACTGCCTAATAGAAAAGTTTATGAAAATCACTTAGATTATCTATGATAATAAACAGAGCATTATAAACTGTTTTATTATGTCTTTGTATTTTGACTAAAAAAATTAGTTTGTATGATTTTTACTTATATGTATTTTGATTTTCGTACATTGCTAATAAAAATAAGAAACTTGTTATTTGGACATTCTGGCAACTTCACACAATTTATTGCTTTATGTTAATGAACTAATATTATACATATTCTTTAAATCTCCATGTTCCATGAATATTGAAATTTAATTTTTTCATCTATCAAAACGCTCTGAGTAAAGGGCAGTATTTAAAATTTGAATCATACTTTCAGGATTTACTTCGCCTTACCCCTTTTAAATTTTTGACTGTTCAAAGTCTACAGTAATATCATGGGTTCGATTCCAGGTGCATTTATTCTCTGTTTGAGTAACATATAAAGAACTGAAATGTAGCATGCTAGCCTTTTTCATTATCATTTTAAAATTACTTATAATCAATGTACAAACTGGGGACTTGAATCAAAGAATGCGTAAAAGTGTGAGGATTTATTTTTCTGCCATTGATTTGCAAATGCTTGTTGAGACTGTCCACAAATTCGTTTTTAATACCAAAATTTCCCATTTATTTAAGGAAAAATTATCGGAATTTTTGTGAAATTACTTATAAGAATGGGACTGAAATTTAGTATGGATTCTTTTACTTATCTAAACAACTATATAGATCTATATATTTGACTCTGAAATCTTAAGCCTCAAGCAATAGATAAATAAGTACTAGAAGTGCAATGAAAGTAATTATTTAACTTCCTAACTAGCATGCAATATATTTGATCAAATATTAATCTTGAATGTCAGTTGCATGATATTTATCTTCTATTTCAGGTGGTACATACTATATGATATCAAGGTCACTTGGGCCTGAGTTTGGTGGCTCAATTGGGCTGATATTTTCTTTGGCAAATGCAGTAGCATGTGCCATGTATGTTGTGGGTTTTTGTGAGTCAATGGTTGACCTCCTTCACACATATGATGTGAGCATCGCTGGGGGTGGTGTGAATGATGTTCGGATTATTGGTTCCATTACAATCCTTCTCCTGTTAGGGATTGTAGTGGTGGGAATGGAATGGGAAGCTAAGGTAAGCATTCTTGATTCACTTCTTCTTTCATGTCCTGATCTAGTAAAATTGACACATTCTTTTATTAGAGCACATATATTATGATTAGTTGCCCCTTTTGATTGTAACATTTGATGGGATAGTTCGATGTTTTCCATTCAGATACACTCAGCAAACTTTAAAATGTGCTGTAATTACATCTCTTAAATAAGTGGTTTTAATTTTCTCTTGAGGATTTCATTTTAGTTTAGTATATCCTCTATAAATCATACGGTAGAGATTGAGACAGTGACTAACTTCAAGCGTTTGAATTGAGACCTGCAGCATTTAAGTTTATCTTTGGAATTGGTTGATGATATCATCAATAAATAAAATTAGATGTTAAGGAAAGATTGATGTAGTAGCTTTAAGTAGCAGATATAAAACCAGGTTTGTACACCTGGACAAGCTGACATCACAAGATCATTATGTTTCTGCTTTGATGCTTTAATAAGATTCAAGTAAAATTAATTTATGTTTTTGGCAAGGAACTTAAAGTTTAGCAATTATTTTATCTAAGTTATTTGAGTCGTTTAAATCCGTTCCCCGGAACCATTTTAATTTCATTGCACACTTTCAGGTGCTCTCAAACTTTGCGCTAAACTGAACCAAATTTATCGAGACTGTGTAAAATATTTTTACCATCTTATAGCCAACAATAAAGATAAAATCGCCTTCATCACACAGATGGAGAAAATTATTGCTAAAATCTACAATTTTCAAATTGTTTAGCTGGGTTTACTAAACAATCCTATGGTTAAAATTCTGTTACTCTAGTTACGAAGCAACTTGGTTTCTGTTTCAAGTAGCAGAAACAGCCTAAGTAATCATACCATAAGAGATATTTTATATCTGTTACCTTAGAATTAGAAGAATAAAATATTATTTTTCCCTTGCCTATAATTTCAAAATTTACCTCAGCACACCAGGTACTTGGTCGTGGCATAGTAATGTGCCACACACACCGGTTGTGGAGCACTGGTTTAAATGACTACATGAACGTTATATTGGACATTTGCCTTTAAAAATTAGTGTTGAAAGGCATTTTTGGACTGTTAGATTTTGTTACCTATTTTTCATGAATTTGTGATCATTCTCCAACATAACTGTGACTTCAATCAGTAAATATCTTTTTTGTAGAGATAATACTTGAAAACAACATTTTTTAATGTGTAAGTTATGAATGATTTAAGCAAAATTCTTTGTACATATGGAGATGAAGACTTTTCTCAGTGCTTCATTTTAAAAGTGTTATGATGCATTGATTGTTGAAATTATCTGTATTAACTTGTTTCATTTATTGTTATTCTGGCATTTTAATTTTCTTGCACTTATATTCTCAGGCCCAAATTGTGCTTCTTTTTATCCTTTTGGCAGCCATGTTGGATTTCATAATTGGGACTTTCATTGGACCTTTCGATGAAGAGGAGCAGGCAAAAGGCTTTACAGGATATAGTTGTAAGTCATTCTCCATAATTTACTTATCATTTGAGATATTGTCGCGATATAGCAGACGTGGTTGCACTGTCTCGGGCGGGTTGCCGCTAGATGTAGGGGCTGTCGCGGGCGGAAGCGGGCAGTAGCCGCCGAGGCAGGGAGAGAGTAAGGACGCACGAGTGACGCGTGGTGAGAATCGGAATCCATCGAGAGAGCTGTGGTGCGCCGATATTGTATTCCGCGATCGATATCGTGACAATATTATGTAGAATTTAAAAATCTGTTCCAATTTGGGGGTCATAGGCATGCATTCTTTAATTTATCATAAGAGGATAATTTGTTTTTTTCATCCTTGCTTTAATATCAAAAATCGGTACAACATACATGCTACAAACTTTCTCATATACTAAAGCGTCGTTTAGTTATCTTTAGAAAATGAAAATCATATCTGCTGGTTTTTAGAAAATCAATTTTTGTTCAAGTTGCCCAAGAATAAACTAGCCTTATATTCATTCATTGAGTAAAATTAAATATGTAGTATTATTTCAGAAGTATACTCAAGTAACTGTACAAAATTTGATCAAAATCATTCGAGCCATTTTTGAGAAAATCAAATTATTGCTAAAGTTGCCTAGAATAAACTAGCCTTATATTCATCTTTTGAGAAATATGAACTATACATTATTATTGAAGACATAAACTCAATAGCTGTACAAAATTTGATCAAAATCGTTAGAGCCGTTTTTGAGAAAATCAAATTGTTGTTAAAAATGCATAGAATAAACTTCCCTTAATTATTGAGCAATGTACACCATTTCTTCATATACTCTGCTCAGTTTGATAAAATGCCTAACATAAGTACAAGATTTCATTCATTTTTGCTCTACCGTTTAGGCTCCAGTGCCAGTAACGGAGAGACAGACGGCATTAATGGAATTATTTTTGATTAATGTAACGAAGAACATTAATGAAATGTCAAAAATTGCTGTAACAATAAATGGAAAAACAAAAACCATTATTTCGATATTTTCATGGAGTTGCACACAGGAACAATCCTATGAGTGGGCGGTGACTAAGACTAAATCAATCCACCAAATAGTTAATTACTTCATTGCTACTATTATTTTTTATTAAAAACTTATTTCATAATGTTAGTCCTCAAAATGAGATAGTAAACGACGTAAATAATTTTTATTAAAATTGATACCTTAAATTAGTATCTTATTCCATTAAATATCTAACCATATGAAAAATAAGAAAATGTAAATTTTAAGTTGTTTCCTTAGAAAAAATTTCCACTCCCATCAGTTTAATGTAAATATTTTCTAAATATTTTGATAATATAGGTCATGGCTCCGGTGGTGGGCTAGCGTATTGGCCTACCATCACTAAGGTCGCGGGTTCAAATCCCGCCAAGGGCATGGATGTTTGTGTCGTTTTCATAATTTCATATTTCATCAATCGTGTGTGTGTCTGATGTGGAAGGCAACGGGAAACCACCACATCATACGTGTTTATTCCCTAGTCATTTCAAACCAACCTTAGGGTTGAAAACTATGGATGGATGGAGGTCATGGCTACAACCAATGTATTTTTATGTCACGTTTCTAGCATCAAAATGCCCTGTAGAATCCTGTTATTATAACTTTCACAATTTTTTAAATACACCCAAATTAACACCATCATTGTCAGTATAGTAAACTCTTGGTTATCCATCCTAATGGATGTAAGAGGAAGCACGAGTAATCGAAAAACACGGATTGAAAATGATTTATTTAAAAATACGTGCTTCAATTCTCGTGAACAAAAAGGTTAGAAAACAAGCGAATGTGCCACTGGCTGCTAAGAAACAACTGATTGACCAAAGTCGCATGCTGCTTCCCATGATATTAAAAAAGCAATATATTTACATACTTAGGAGGAAGCACAAGTAAGCGAAAAACATGGATAATGCAAAAATGATTTCTTTCAAAATATACGCTTAAATTCTCATTAAAATGGTAACAAAAAGGTTAGAAAACAAGGCTTTTATAATGATCCGTTCAAAAAGTTTGTAATTTTAGTTTGTTTTGAGGACTTCTTTACACTTTCTTTTATGATTGCTTGTATTTTCCTGGCTGCTATGATGTCACAGTAATCAAAATCATGTTGTCTGGTATAATCTAACAAAGTTTTGCATATACCTTATCACTGTTTGAATCGAGTAAACCACCCAGGTGAAACATTAAAGTTCCCTTCTAGCCCTAATGATTCATGAAAATACCTCGCTTGCTGTGCACCCATGGGACCGGAGACAGGAGTTCCATCATCAGATTGCTTTTGATTAAGCCACAGAAGCAAGGCTGCATCTAATTTCTCGTAGGTCGATTTTTTCATACTCTTACGTTTTGAGGGACCAGCACCACTGTCAAAAACTGCAGCGAACTCCATCAACTTAGTTTTGTTTTTCTTTATGTCACGAATGATTTGTATGGCAATACCATATTTGCCTGCTAATTTATTCACAGATTCTCCTTTTTCAAGTCTCGCAATTAATTCGAGTTTTTTTGTAATAGGAGGAACAATTTTCTTGCATTTTTCTGCCATTTTCACAAGGGGTGGGATAAAAGTTTATCACTACAAAAACCATAGCACAATGAGCTGCATACGAGGCGAAACAACAATAGGAGAATCTATAGTCCAATCACCCTTACCGTCTTATCTTTGTAGCTTGCCGGTAAAAGTGACTGCGCTGCCGTGAAGAAACAACTGATAGACTAAAGTCACATGCTGATTCCTGTAATATTGTCATGAAACTCACTAACATTAAAAAAAGCAATATATGTATTTACAAACATCATTTTTGTGCATAATAAAATCTTTAGACATTAACATAATGGGATTGCGAAAATGTTGACTCACAGTGATGAATTTCATTGCAATTAGAGTATTAATAAAATTTCGATGCATAAGGAGAGAGGCAGCACGGATAATCTGCAAACTGGATAACCTGCACACGGATAATCAAGAGTTTACTGTGTTTGTATTGGAAATTGATACAATCAATAAAATTTTATATTTGGAATTATTATTAAAATGTAAAGAGATGATTAATTTTTAGCTGAAAACGGTTTAATGGAAGTAGGAGATTATTTTTTTACTTTATCAGTATTTGAAATTTTGCTGTTAGATTGAAATAACGTAAATGTTTATCATTGTCAAATAATTAAAAATTGTACGTATGTTCTACTACTTTTGTGTAAAATTCTTTTATGTGAAATGCATTGTTAAGGAGATCATGAATTATCTAAACGATGATGTCATTCTGCCTCTCATAGTCAGGCCTGAAAAATATTGTTACGTTATTCTGATATGTAAAAATATTTACGTAATTTAAAAAATAGATACGTGTATCTATTTTTTAAAAGTATATATATAAGACACGTGTACGTGTCTTATATATACTTTAAAATATTTTTAGGATGCAATCCTCCCACACCTCTGTGTCCCTTCGCTCGTGAAATGTTGCAGAATATAAACTGGCATCACCATTCAGGAGCCTTCTCTCTTTATTACGAAAGGAAAGTCCCAAGGGGAAAGACTCAACTCTTGACCCTTCCAATTCAGGATCATTGGGTTATTTGCTCAGGTTTGACATAGTTCAAACGCTTAAGCTTTGTGCATCATTTATTATTGGTGGAGTTTCGCAGAGTTTTTCAGGAATGTAACCTCCAAGAAAGACGCCATCTGCCGTATTGGGGAATTAGTCCCTGCAAGTTAGGCAACCTCTGTTCATAATTTTTCTCGGTTCTACTACGGAACTTAAATAAGACTTTATTTTCTGATACTTTTTTCGTCTTCTTTTAATTTGTTTAATTCTCACTTTCATTGAAGTTAATTTTTCCATCTCTTTCTCTATTTTTCTGCCGGTCACCAATACAGAGGACAAATGATCCGTTTCTGCTGGGATGGGAACAAAACCCTGTATTTCCCATTACCTTAATTATTTCTCTTTCGCGATTTCGTCTTTTGTGGTGTTTTCAGGAACGTAACCCCCGTGAAAGACGAGGTCTGCCTGTATTTCTTATGGGGGTAATTCCCTGCTTTTAGATGTTTCGCTTTAAGAGTCATTTTTCCGGTCCCCATTAGCCTCAGATAAGGGGAAGGGTTGTACTATCTTCTTGATGACGGCTTCTTTAAGCTCTTCTCTTATTCTGTTTAACGCAGTGCATGGGGACTTCGAGAAAAATCTTAAAATTTTTTCTCCCTCATCCAATGCAAGATGTTCGGGAAGGTAAAAAGGACTCAATGCAAATGAAAGATTTCATTGGTGGAAATGAAGATGAAAATCTTCATCTCAAGTGTTTTGAGATATTCCATTGTAATCTTCAACTGTTTGCTACAGCAACATGCTTAATCCGTGTTAGAAAGTCCTCATTCAGTAGGTGGATGATCGGAGTCTGAAGTGTTTTAAGGCAGTATCAAGTAGCACTTGCTGGACAATAGGTTCATGATCCATCATCATGTGAGTAGAATAAATAACAAGCGAGGAAATAATTTCAAAGTGTGCTCGATATTCAACTGCACCTTTTTAATATTTATCATTTAATTAAGACCATAAAACACATTTTAAGTAGTTATGAGTATAGAAATTTTGGATCCGGAGCGTATCCTACCATTATTACATGTATTCTTATGGGACATAAATTTTTGTTTAACACAGTTTTGCTTAATCTAGTGCTTTTAAGGAATGCATCTACCACATTAACTGAGGACTATCTGTATATACTATGCACACTCAAAATTTTGATTTTCGAGCCTATTTTAAGAAGTATAAAGGTGTGTGTAGGAGAGTTAACGTATTTTATCTTATGGTCTAAATCATTGTTTTTCAACCAGTGTTCCACAGAACACTGGTGTTCCGATAGCATTGCCTAAATTTTCCGCAAAATATTCCACCGAAAATAATTTTTCTATAAATTTAAATTTTTAAATGAATTTAAAAATAAAAAGTATTTCTACGTATTTTGCTCTCACATCATAACTCCATCTATCGCAGAAGCAGAAAGTACTTCTATTAAGTGCATAAAATAAAGGTTATATGTAAATATATATAAATGCATACGTGTATAGGTGGTCTGCCAATTTTTTCCCATTCCAAAGTGTTCCACCACTCAGGAAAGGTTGAAAAACACTGCTGTAAATAAATACTTTCATACATTTTTAATGTTGTTTAAATTTAATATATTGTGTTTATCATTTCAGTGAAGTTAATTAATGAAAATTTCTGGCCTGATTACCGCTATGCTGAAGGTGTTCAACATGACTTCTTCTCAGTTTTCTCAATTTTCTTTCCTGCCGCTACGGGTATCCTAGCTGGTGCCAACATCTCAGGAGATCTTGCTGTAAGTAAAGTTGTTTTTGCTCAATCAAATATGATGGCTCATCTAGTACATACTATCCTTTAATGACTGGACTAGTTCTCAAATGTCATTGGCATTGAGTTTGAATATTTCATTCCACTTTTATGGTAGCTTCAATAAAATATGTTAAACATCCAATGTGAAGTTTATCTCATAAAATAAATTGTTTAAGATTGTGTTGATAAAATCATATTTGTAGCCCATACAGATTTTATCTAAACAATATCAGCTGGATTATATCCAAGATGCTTATATTTTTATATCTTGATCAATGTTATCTACTGAATGTAGTTATTTTCAGCATTATGTGCATTTTGGACATCATAAGCAAAAATTTAGTGAAAACCAATACCATCTAATAGATTTCATTAAATTTAACATAACATTGAACATAATAAAATAATGGAATCGTTGGTTATTTTTTCTGTTGACCTCGCCATCCCAAAAGATAACTTGGATGATGGCAGCATTTTTTATATAAATATGACTAGCCAAAACCCATAAAAATTTGCAGTAAAAATCAAATTTTAGCATTTTTTAACTTTTTTATGTATCACTTGACATTGAGCTTAATTATTAGTTATTTCAGTTATTCCTCCATTTCCTCACTCACAAATACCTATGATTTTGAACAGAAATTACAATTGCAGACAAAAAGTAAGAACAAAAACATTTGTCATTCCTTGTCATTTTATAAAATGGGGGCAATTTATTTAGCTACTTTCTCACTTAAAAATACAAAAACTAAAATGAAAGATCATAAGATAGTCTTAGATCTCTAATTTACTGAAATTAAAAAATATATTTTAAGTATACTTGTAGCAAACTTCTTATTATACAGGTGAGCCCTGCTTAACACGGCCCCGGCCAATGTGGATTTTACTTCAAATTAAAATTTTGTTTTAAATATAAATATCTTATACACAGTGCGACCGCAGTCTTATATCTTATGATTTTTTAAATTTTGCACTAATCAAATTTCATAAAGTATCCTAAATCTTGTGATATTTCAGCAGTGTTGCATAATATTGCATCATCTGGTGGCCAATTTCACTCTTTTTCCTGTAAATTTCACGGGTCTAACACAAAAATATATCTCCTAAGGCGGAAAACATTTGAAAAACGGAAATAAAAATATGATTCATGCTTCATGTTTCTTTGGCATCATTGGATCGTAAAGAATGTTTTTGAAGATTTATATCTTTAAAATCTATAATTTTCCACAATTACTTTATTACAATGTTAATTTACCATATTAACATGTCATTATAAATAATAATAAAACAATAACACTACACATCAAAAATTACATAATTTTCATCTACATATGAAAAAACGTGGTACGCACAGAGGGATCTTAATGTTTGAATGCATATAATGTATAATAATATATAATCAGTGATAAGCTGGAAAAAAAAATTAAGAACCGGCTCTCTAAAAATAAAGGGGGGTAGGAAATTTGGATAACAGTCGCAGGCCTATATGCCAGGGGCACCATATCGCTCTAGTATAGTAATACTGTTTGCTAGCTTAACAAGTGTTCCGTTTGTAATATATTCCATTTCATACACTGTCAGTAATTGACTATCAGATAGGGCAAAATGTACTTGAAAGGACAAAATCAATAAATTTCCATATTTTCTATAACTTTAACAACCGGCTCGAAAAAATCTGAGAAAAATTAACAACAGGTTCGCGCGAGCCGACTGGAGCCGGCTTCAGCTCATCACTGTATATAATATATAAATTTCAGAAAACCCAATATGCACTACTATCGGTTTGATCTATAAGTGGAGCTGCAAGAGCATTATCGATCAGTGCATGACTTTGTTGGAGGAGCACAGTGACTTCACTCGAGTGAATGCCGTGAAGCGGGGCTGCGACGGACTATTTGAATGCTACCGACAAGTTTTACATAATAAGCAAAAAAAAGCTAAGCAGTCGACCCTGTACTCTTTTTTAAATAAAACTTCATAGATATTCTGAGAAATATTTTGAAATTTTGTACGTTTACCGCTAAAAAGCTTTTTTGTCTTACTGTTTACTAGGTAATTTTTTAGTTAGTTTAATAAATTACGTTCTAAAAGTCCGGTAGAAATGTTTTACATTGAATATGGGTCCAAAAATACTATTTGGGAAGTTATTTCCCTCTGGGCGCCTACAGTTTATGGTGCCCCGGTGAACGTGGATTTTTGCTTAACGCGGAGACCTCGGGAAGGCATCCCCTGCGTTAAGCAGGGCTCACCTGTATATGGTTTTACTGATCCACAGTGCTTTATATATATATGCACCATTTGCATTTGGACCCCTTGTTGTCACAAATTATGATTCATTGCAAGAGAAGAATGGACAGCCTAAATATTAGCAATGCAATAAGAAAGACTAGTAAAGTCAATCTGAAGTTTATAATTTTTGGATTTTTTGACTTTTCTCGAAAACTATTCTATCAAAAATGTGCTCTTGACCAAAATTGTAGATTGATTGAGATATTTCTATCAAGTATCAACAGTGGAATAGGTCGAAGGAAACCCAATGCACACTTACTCTTAATTTAAATGTTATGCACCAATTCTTGTATACAGGAAAACCTCATTAATACAAACTTCAAGGGACCAAGTTCTCTCTCACTTTGTAGTAACGAGGTTTGTGAAATAAACATGTCAAAATCAGCTTTCTAATTTGGTTTCATAATTTACTCTAATTAAACTTTAATTTTACACACATTTTTACATAAAATTAATATATTCACGAATATAAAAATAAAAGAAAAACAACTTAATTTTGAAAGAATGAAAATCAGTTGAATTAACAATTAACAAACATGTGGTGTTTGGAGGCAGAAAGAGCAATCTAATATTTGACAACTTCAACACTCCAATAGAATGTGCAGCACAGTGATCCAGGATTATCAGAATTTTCCTTTTCTGCATGAGCATTCTTCTATCCAATTTTAGAATCCCATGATTGAAAAATTTTAGCGGTAAGCCAAGCTGTTTTGTTTGATTCATACTCACAAGGGAGAGTGGTTACTCCTTTGAAACATCTTAGCTGAGAAGACCTGCCGATGACTAGGGGGTGAAGCTTTGTACTGCCATCTGCATTGGTACACAACAGCACAGTCACCCTCTGTTTGCTCAATATTTGCCAAGAATTGGTTGCACAGACTCCAACCAATCTAGGGTTTTCTCCTTGTCAACTCCTCCAGATTCACCACAGATATCAAGCGAGACTAAGTTGTTTCACTGGTGGAACCTTTCTTCAAGATCTTTATGCTTTGCACCACGTACACATTTTCTTCTTTTTAGTGCCATTCCAACTTCAGAAGCATCTTCTATTTTCTTCCGGTTTTTAACACCGTTGATAACGTTGATAAAGGAATGTTAAATTGTTTTACAATGTCTGTTTTGGTGCGCTCCATCTTATCAACTTCAATGATTTTAAGTTTAGTATCCAAGCGTAACTTATTTCATTTTTGTTGAACCATTAATTTTCACTTTTGATGCAACTGAATGTTTACTTCACTATAAAATGAAAGTGGTTCAAACGTGAAAATCTCACTTGCGCAGAATAACTCAATGTTTGAAAGCATATACACTGGTCTACATATTACGCCGATCCTTACAGATGTAGCGCAAATTATGCAACTCATGTTTCAGCTCACCTTGTATTTCACGCTGAAACTGAAGGCTCTGATTCTCCTCTCCGCAAATGGCTAGTGACCTTGACAGCTAGATATCGCAGCATACATTGTACTAACTGTACTGACAAGTATGGTTATATTATCCATGGTGCAGACATTGACTTTGTGGTACATAATAACGGTATTTTGTATTAAATGAATTTTTAACATGAGAACGCCTATCCCTTTTGCAGGGGAATGAGATCTACTTTGTATAAATGAGAACTTTGTATAAACTGATATTGTATTAATGAGGTTTTCCTGTATTTCTTAAGGAAGAGATGAATGTTCCTGGAATCAAACCAGTGACTTTCTAAAAAATGAATACCCATTGCACCCTCATGAGGGAGAAACATTCCAACTATACAACATTTAAAGGAGTTTTGCCTTCCATTTGCACAAAAAAAGAACTGCACATGCAAACAAACAAATAAACACACAGAAGTAATATGTAAGATGTATAATTTTTCACAGCACTTTCATGAAATGTATCATTCCAAATCTTGCTGTGCTGACAATTTAATATTTAAAGCAATTTATTATCTTATTTTAACTCTACAGGATCCTCAAGGAGCCATCCCCAAGGGGACACTTCTGGCCATTTTAATAACAACTGTATCATATTTGTGCTTTGCTGTCCTATCTGGCGGAACCATGGAGAGGGATGCAAGTGGTAACATCACAGAATTTTTCAATGGAACATTCAACAATTGCACATATCGTGAATGTGATTGGGGACTTCATAACAGCTTTCAGGTAAAGAATTATTGCTCTTAATTTATTAAAATAAGATGAGTTTTTTACCATGCTTATCATAAAGGCTCATTTCTCTTGAGCATTGAAAGTATCTTCAATTATTTATTGAAAGAAAAATTTAATTTCTTCTCACTACTTTCAGAATGGAAACTGTATAACAGATTTTCTGTTTTAATGAAATTATGTTCACTTATAATGTTGAATTCTTTTGGAATATTTTAACCTTTATCATATGTGCGTACAGTTTATTGTACATAAAATGTAGGCACTGTTGGCCCAGTGTAAACTTAAATGCCAGCTGGGTAGTCAGATGGTCCACTTGAATTCATGATATCCAGTCTCCTTGAAATGACATGATGTTTGCGGAACATGTAAAACATCGCTTTCTGAGTAATGACTGAACCCTGTAAGAATCAAATTATCGTTGAGATAGAGTTTGTTTACCACTTGAAAAGGTGACTTAGCAGAGGCCCAGCTCATAAGGATGCTTCTCGATTTCATTTCTCCTTCTTCGTAAAGCGCCACGGTGCCTCTCGATTACATGATTCATCCCCTCAGTCCTGTGTTCATATCATGTTCTTTTTTTCTTTTATTTTGTCATGAGGTATTAGGATCTTCCTTGGTCAGTTTCATTTAGTTGTCGGCCTGTGCCTGACTTGTGTGGCAGCAAGTAATAGAGTTTTTTAGAAAGTAATTTTATACGCAATGGCTTCAGAAGGGAAAGTGAGGAAGATGAAAGAGTACTAATACAATAGCAATTCTGATGCATATGATGAGGTTAATGAGGAGAGCGGGAGTGAGGTAGAGGAATAATTGGCTAAAGAAGAGAGTACAACCAAGGTTCATGAACTGGAAGCCTCCACAGCTTATTGTTAGCTGATACATCAGCTGTGTACACCCATTTACTGCTGGGCCAAGTGGCATAAAAAATGAGATAATGAACAACACAGAGAACTCGACTCCACTGAGTACTTTCATGCTGTATTTTACAGATATTTTCCGATTTCTGGTGGATGAGGCGAATAGGTACTACCACCAGTATATTACTATAAAAATTTGGTTTAACTTTGAATTTACTGAGCAAGTAACTTTAACTTGGTAACTTGTCTATATATTTTCTATAAAGTACTTTTTATTTAAGGGTTTTATCATTATTAGTTCCTGAGTTATGATAATTTACTCAAAAATCAGCATATATCATTTAAATATCCCAAATAAACCCGACTGACTGACCCTATGGTGGGAAATTTAAATCTGTATGATAAAGGTTAATGTGATAGGCTTCATCTTACATTTAAATAAAAACTTAAATGGATCAACAGCAAATTAAAAATTTTGTTGTTTTAATTTTAAGTTTAGCCTGATGGTTTCATTAATGGTGTGTGAATGTGATAAGATGAAAAAATTGGTATTTTTATTCCTTATGTATTGTTAACACCATGCACAAAAAATATAATAATTCACTACATTGTCATTGCTACTGTGGTTTTGTATGTATGGTTGACTCATTGTCAGCTTTATTGGGTTTATCCTTTCAAATTTTCCTGGTTACAAATTAGAAACTGTGCTTAATTGTTTGACAGCAAGACTAGATATTTAGTTTCCAGTAATCTTGTATCAGAAAACTACTGTAAATGTAGATATTCAACTACAAAAAAGAGCTGCTGAAGCAGACAATAAATAGTTGTCTTTAAAAAATTGTTAATACAGAAAGTTATAATTTATGTATATTAGTATGATTAATGTAACACAGGGGTCGGCGACCTACAGCCCGCAGGCCACATGCAGCCTCCGAAGGTATTTTCTGTGGCCTGCGAAGCAGCCATGATGAAAATATGGGAAAGTAAAAATGATTGGTATGATTTAACACAGTTAATTCCATATTTTTTCTGTTTATTATGGCCTCAGAACTTTTTCTGGTGGAGTTTTAATGATAGTAAACTACCATATTTACCCGAATCAAAGACGACACCCCCCCCCCCCCCCCACTTAGATGACTGTCAAAACAGAAAAAAGATTTTACGGCCGACATAACTACAAAAATTTTTTTAAAAACTACAAATCTGGGAGAAATTTTTATTCTTCTATGATTTTCTTGAATTGTCTTTAACATTTTACATAATAAAATTAGTGCTCGAATTGCATCGGAAGGCTATTCCGGTTGTTAAAAAATTAAAATAGAAGCATTCTAGTCAAAATATTATTGCAAAATAAAATAAATACATTGAAAACAACCACTCTGAACAATAAAAAACATTGATTTTTTTCCAATTCAAGCACTGCATAAAGTCATTGTACCTAATATATTAGTCACCATCACTTTCTATTCACTCTTCACCATTTTCCTCACTATCTTTATCACTCCCATCTTTGTCTGGTCTCCCACAAAATATCGTCCTCGCTTCCATCCATTGCATTGGATAAACAGCACTTCTTAAATGCTTTCACTATTATTTCTCCATTTACCTGTTGCCATGATGCCTTGACCCACTGGCAAAGAACTGCAACCTCAGGTTTCTTCATATTTCCTTTTGGTGTTAAAGTGTGGTCTCCACTCAACAACCACTCAGAATACAAACCCTTAAAATTGTTTTTAAATGACTTGTTGACAGCAACATCAAGAACCTGAAGCTGTGATGTCATACCTCCAGGTATTACTACAAGATCGGTATTCATTGCAGTAATTGTATTTTTAATGTCAGGAGGAATGCATCCAGTAAAAGCATTCCTCTTTTTTTAGTAGAACTCCTGGTCTTCTGTTCCACAGGACATGTAACCAATCTCTCATTACAGTCTGGATGAAATTACTTTGGGATTGACAGTTGAGGCAGCTCGCATGCAGTGTTGTCAGCATGTGCATAACGGATGCCCCCAAACGCACGAAAACCACGTTTCAAATATATTTGCGACTGAGAGAGAGAGAGAGAAGAGAAAGCGTCGCAAAACATGACCATGCAAGAACCGATAGGAATGAAGGAGGCAGATCGTCACTGGATTCCACTTCATTCTCTCTCAGGCCTCCATCGTGTCAACTTCGAGTCTCTCTGTGATGTGTTGCCTTTTGCTTCGCGAGCCCACCGAAAGGTGCATTCCAGTGTGGTAGATATGGCAACGCAGAGTTGAGTTTTCTCTCCAGTAGACATCCCCCCCACCTCCTAGCAGTGGAGACACAGGAGCGGTCCCAAGTATTTTGTTTGCATGGGACATAGCGGCAACGCAGTGTGGTTGCTCTTAGCAACACTTCCCTCCCCTCCGCCTGTGATTGGCTGTGAGGGAGGGGAGTCTTTCCTGCCAAGCCCCCACCCCTACTCTGCCCCGAAGTATCAATCCCAAAGTAATTTCGTCCAGACTGTAGTTCTTCAGACATCCAACCCTTTCTTTGACACCTAACTATTATTCCACTAGGCAAATGTTCCTTGGGCAATTTTTTTCACTTTAGTATCACATAATGTGGTGATTTAGTCCCATCAACCAAAACCGCCAACATTACTGTAACTCACATTTTTTCATTACCCGTAGTTTTTATTAGAACCGATTTAGCACCTTTTTCATTTACAGTGTAATTAGATGGCATGTCGAAGAAAACCGGAGTTTCGTCAGGATTTCCTATTTGACTCAAAAGGTAATTGTTGGTTACATATTTCTGATATACAAGAGGTTTTTCACTAGTCTTCCGGCAATTTCTGGCAGAGTAAAGTGCATCGCCGTAAAGTAAACCTATTTTGTCGCATCAATCTCACACACCAACCTTTACTGGCTTTGAATGCCTGTCGTGGTATATTTAGTCCTCTTGCAATTTCATGAGCTTTAAGGATAATTGTTTCATATGAAACTGGCATTCTGTTCTTCCTCTAGGTATGCACAAACCCCACCACTGGTTTTTCTAGATCAAGAAATCAACCGCATTTTGGACCACTGTGCGATTTCCTTGTAGATTTAGCCTTTTCAAGTTCTTGTTTGGAGAGTTTCCATCTACACACATTTTCCTCAGATACATTGTATTTTCTACTCGCATCACAATTATTGTTTTTGCTGCGTAATTTATCACGATCAGTTTAAAATTTGCATCATAACTACGTCTCATTCCTTTAATATCTTTCCCTTTGCATTTGTACCTCATATTTCTACATGATTTGCCATTTTAAATTTGAGGGTGATGTATGTATTTTAAAATAGGTAATATGCATAACAAATCGCAATGTAATACTTAAAATCACGTTCAAACAAGGGGAATTACGCTGCCATTTGTTTTGACATCTGCGAAACGCTCGGTTTCATGGCGTCATCTACTTCGCTGTGGACTTGATGAAAACCGTATTTACTCACATAATTTTCACCACTGCATAATTTACGCACCCCAACTTATAGTCATGAATTTTGGTATAAATCATATAATTCTGTAATTTACGCAGCCCAGCTTTTAGTCATGAATAGGTATATGTCTCTTCACCAATGTTCAACAAAACTATTTACGTTGAACAAGCATGCAAATTCGTTTTTAATCATGTAAATGAGCTTTCCGAGTAATGGACGCAAAGTGATTTACTGCATATGTTGTTCAGTCATTAAGACTCATTACTTTCAAAAAGATGTAAAATTATTTACACACTACCTTACAGAGACATGAATTTTAAGTAAAGGTAAAAAGTGGGTAAATAACTCGAGTCAATAGTGTATTCTTATAATTATTATTATTTTTGTTTTTTTGCTGTTATTATTAATGTTTATTTCATTGTTTTATATTATTTAATTTGTTTTTGTGAATTGGTTTATCTTATGTTCCATTCATTCTAAAAACTTCGATTAAACAGGCAATCCAACTTTGTATTAGAATTTAAGACGACCTTCGATTTTCTCAGGCGGAAATTTGGAAAAAAAGATCATCTTGGATTTGGGTATATATGGTAATTACAATTGATTTTCACTAATATGAGACCACAAAATGTCTAGGTAACTTATGATTTAAACGCCTATCCATTCCGCGGGAGATCCCGTGATTTCCAATGCGGCCGTCTGAAGCATTTACAACAACGAATGTGGCCTGCCATATAGAAAAGGTTGCCAACCCCTGGTTCAACATATTATTATAACTAGAACCTCCACAAGAAAACAAGCATAACAAGAACAAATACTAAATCGATTGGCAAAAAACAAAGCCTTTATATGCTTTCATTTAGGAGGAATTAGTGCATCAGATGGACAGACAAACTGAACTCTTCATATTTTTAAAAAACACTATAAATATGAATTAAAGTAGTTTATGTTTTTGTTCTTGTTAAAAAATAACCTCTCATTTGTATGACTAGTGCAGTAAAATTAGTTAAAACATTTGTTTTTGTATTATTATTTTGTATTATTTTAATTTGGACATGCAACTCCAAAGATTTTGGGAGTCATGCTGGTACCCCACAGTTGGGTGGCTAGTTACATCCTTGGCACTAAGTGCATATTTTCTTTAAATATATGTGAAAAGTTTTGCAATATAAACTAATATTTTAAGTGTATAAATTGTTTTTTGCTTTAAAGGTTATGGAGCTCGTGTCTGCATTTGGGCCCCTTATATATGCAGGTTGCTTTGCAGCTACTCTGTCTTCTGCACTGGCTAGCCTTGTATCAGCTCCAAAAGTCTTCCAAGCCCTTTGCAAGGATGAGCTGTATCCATATATCACATGGTTTGCTCGTGGTTATGGGAAAAATAATGAGCCAGTGAGAGGATATGTCCTAACCTTTTTCATTGCCATTGCCTTCATCCTTATTGGTAAGTGATGCTTTTGTGATTCATTCTTTTGAATATTGCCATTATCAAAGGTGAGGGATGTTTTGCCATTTAGTAAATTGTGAAATTCATATTCCATATTTTTTCCAGTGTTGTTTATAAAAAATCATGACTTTAAATGTGAAAAATCATGAAAATTACAAAGAGGAAGATAAATTTAAAAATTAAAATGATTCATTTCTTATGTATTAACACTTTTGCATTCCAGGGTCATAACCAGAAACACCTACCAAAGTGAACTCAGCATAACATTCGCTCAAGCAAGGAGGTCATTTAATTAAATCTCACTTTTGGGGTTAAAAAATGCAATTTCGATACATGAAATTTGAAAAATTCATAGCTTTTTTGATTTTTATTGGATTTGCATGAAATTTTTGAGGATTTTAGTAGAACATGACATTTCTAAACAATACCTTTTATGTTATCTTATGTTAAGCACACTCTTTACAAGAGAGAAGAGAAATGCGTAAATCACCGATCACCAACCAGTTAACGTGCACCCGTGCTTTCATATATCTTTCAGTATTGCAAAAACTATAAATGGCATTTTTCAAAATAATATTTCAGCTTTTATTAACGTTTGATTCGCTGGATGTATCCGTCTAAACCAAATAGGGAAAAAGTTTCTTGCAGGTCAACTTTTTCATGTCTTGACTAAAAATTTTAAATAAATTTTTCGTTTCATCTATTTTTAAAAGACATTTCATAAAGCTTATAATGCTTTTAGTTAGGGAGTAGTCATTCATAATCATTATAGAATTTACATGGCGAAAATTGTCCTATTTCATTCAGTAGAAGCAGAGATATGACGTTGTATGTATCAGAACGTACGTGTAATTATAAACTTAGAAAAGTTAAAAGTTTTTTAAGGCATTTGTTTTATTCAATTTACCATTAAATTTGCAAAAATTTTATATCTTCAATGAGTCATCTGTACTGAAAAAATAAAAAATACAACAATTTGAAAATACTCATAATTTCCGTAAACAATTTCGCCGCTTTTTGAGGACGGCAACCACCTACGAAAACTTCCCTTTGCCTCTTGCAACTTACCTTGCTCTCCCAAAAAAGGTTCCTCTTTCAAAATATATCAAGGTTTTCCAGATTTAAGAAAATTCATCGTGTTTAAAACCTAAAAAAGATTACCGGTTTCCGCACCTCACTGAGTACATACATATGTCGACACTTGGGGGTTGCTGTAATGTCCACGTGATATTTACGATGTTCAAGTGATATATGGAATGGTCATGGGATGTCTTGAAGTACCACATGATGCCTGGGATGCATAATTCCACTTTGGAAATTTTTGCATCTTCCTCTAAACATTTAAGTGGATGATGCAATATGTGTCATCGGAATGCAAAAGTGTTAATAATTGTTCATTGTGATTCTTTTTTTTGCACAGAAATAGTTTTAATTGCAATGAACTAGTTTTTTTTTAAAGATTGTGAGAGATTAAGATTTTTGAGTTGATTATTTTAAAACTTATCAGATATTTTCTCTTCCTATGAAGACTTTATTGTGTAATGTTTCATCCTTCCAATCCAGAGAGTATAAATTGACTATACAGTCATTTGTAATTCATTAATCCGAAACCACCTGCAATCTGAAATGACTGATTCCCAACTACTTTCCCAGCCAGCTGCCATGGCATTGTGATGCTACAGTCTTCCAAGCCTAGGCCGTGTATTTGAACATTACAAATACAAACAAAGGCGCATGCGGTAGTGCAGCATCTAGTGGATTTTTAAAGAAAATACAATATAGTGTTAATTTAATTTACCCTAACCATGTTTTGTAATAGATCAAATTAAGTTAATTATGCTGGAAATTCATCTTATTGTAAGCAAAAGCATAAAATACTATAAATTTAGGAAAAAGTGCAATTATTAAAGAAACTCGACCAAGGTGCAGTGCGGCAGCTTTGTTCCATATACCATGTTGGAACAACAACAGTATATGACATTAAGAATTATTAGGTGTACATTAACAATATACACGTAATAGTTGCTGATATGGTAGTATGCAATTTTTTGTCATAGCTTTTTCACATTGTTTTGTTTCGCTTGTGATAGTTGTCATGCACAGAACATAACAAGAATTAAGTATATTATTGATTTTAGATGCTGCCAATTCATATAACTTTTACTTGGATTATGTAAACATTTTATTTTCTATTATGCTATATTTTCAACAAATGCTGTTTTATTTATATGAAATTGTATCTACTGGTATTCTTACCATACACCCCACCCCCAGAAAACCTCATTGTTTTTAATCCGAAATTATCTATGGTCCGGAACAGCCCAGATCCCAAGCTTTTCAAATTAGTGATGCTTGACTGTATAAGTAAATTTTGTACAATGTTAATCCAGTTGGGTATTTTTCTAATATTTTAAATTTTCCAAGAATTTATGCTAAAAGTCTATATTAACAAACTATTGCTTATGTTTTATATTAGCTGAATTTTAATGGAATTTCAATGAAAATTTTATATTGGGAAGTTAATTTTGTAAAATTTACTGATAAGGATATAACTTACAAAAATCAGTCAAATGTTTTGGTACTTAGGGGTTAAGCGGCTCGCACTACCTAGTTCAACATTTAGCCACTAGATGACACTTCTTATGCGTGCTGGTCTGCCTCCTAAGAACTTCCTATTTTGGCCATTACATGGCACTGTCTGCATTACTCATTCTGTCTGCGATGTTTCTACGTTCTAATTCCCGCTGGAATGGGATTTCCCTGAGTACATGCGACACTGGGTTTTTTGCTATTCTTTTGTTATTTTATGAAGGAAATAGGTGACTAAAGTGCTATATATCCCCCTGACTGTTGCACAGCAAATGGAGCCTATTTAACTTGCAAACCAGGAGTGAGGGATAGGTTCCATTTAAGGCACCGTTATAACTTTTTTGCAAAACTTCATTATTCTGACAAAGCTTGCAAGCCTATTTAGCTTGCATACCGGGACTGAGGGATAGGTTCCAGGCATCCATTATAACTTTAACGCCAAATGTTATTGTGACGGTGCTGTTGTCACATGATAGGGTTTCAAAATAATGGTTGGGTTGTGGCGATCTCTGGACTCGGGTAAATCCCATTCTGCTGGGAATGAGAATGTAGAAACATCGCAGACAGAATGAGTAATGCACACACTGCCACGTAATGGCCAAAATAGGAAATTATTAGGAGGCAGACCGGCATGCATTAAAAGTGTCATCTAGTGGCAAAACGTTGAACTTGGTAGTTTGATCCGCTTAACCCCTGAGTACCAATGTTTTTTTCTGAGTCATCAATCCACTGATATTATCTTAGCATTAGTTCTCACTTAATTTTTGCTCATTTTAATTTATTTGGTCATAAAACTATGTTGGCAATCTCCATCAATCAACAGAATTGCATATTGCATGTCAGCTATTAAATAATTTTAATACTTAATTCAGAATATTTTAGTTTTTGTTCTTTTTTGCAAAATAATTATTTAATATAATTAGGTAATTTACCCCATTATTTTTGTATTTATTTTCCAGCTGAGTTGAATGCTATTGCTCCTCTCATATCAAACTTCTTCTTGGCTGCCTATGCCCTCATCAATTTCAGCACATTCCATGCATCTCTTATCAAGCCAATTGGTTGGAGGCCTACTTTCAAGGTATTTTACAGTTATTTCTTTTTAGTTAACTCAGATTTCATGTGTTTTCTGTGTTAAATGGTATGATTTCCCCTAACGTTTTGTTTAAAAATGCAAGCGAAAGGTAATGCTGATTTCAAGAATTGCATGTTAACACTAACCTAAATGTTTTGATCATTTTAAAATTAGAGACACTTGTTTAAATGGTTCTATTTAAAATGCAGCATTTTCTTGAAAAATTTCCAACGAGAGTTAATTGATATGAAAACATTACAACTGGATGGTTAATTTTTTAAACTTTCTCTCAGAAGCAATATTGTTTTGCCAGTAGTCTTTAATTTGGTGACCAACTTTGCACAAAAGTATACTATTTTTTATCTTCCATTTTTAATAATTACGTAAGAACATACTCTAGTCTTTTTTGTTTTGGCAGTATTAGCATTAGGAGCAATTCTTTTCATGTTATGAATACCTTATTTTTCATCATATCTCTTACTAAATAGTGTTTTTGGGTGTGACTTGGTAAAAATCACGGAAAATTATTAAGTAGTCATTTTTCTCATAGTTTCTGTTGCTAAATTTGTAATCTTTTTCTAAACAGTTCTACAATATGTGGTTGAGTCTTGCTGGTGCTATTCTCTGTGTTCTGGTCATGTTCCTCATCAGTTGGTGGACTGCCCTGTTAACTTTGGCAGTGGTTCTAGCCCTGTACTTAATTGTAACTTATAGAAAGCCAGGTAAACTTTTTTCATTTAGACTCACATTCTGTCTTTTTAGAGGAATATATTGTTTATTAGTCATAAGTTCTCAACCTCTAAGTAGTTTTAAGGTTACACAACTCAATCTGTCTCATTGAAGGCATTGGCTCACCAAAACAGTTTTTGTTAAATGTAAAAACTTGTAATGAGCTACACATTTGCTTGTGTTTATAGTTTGGCAGAATGCTGGTATTAGCCTATTTGTATAGATGATGCAGTTTTCAGAACTAAAGCTTTGCATTCCTTCAATTTCTTTTCTTAATATAAAACTAGTAGGGCAGCTCCGGATCTCTGATCCTCAATCCGATATATATGAACTGAAGGTTTAGTGAAATAATTTTTTATTGAATAGTTAATGAAATGCAAAGTATTAAAATAAAAAAGCAAGCATTTTATCTCACCTTAATATAAAGAGTAAGAGCCGACAAATAATTTTTAAATGCAAAAGTTCGCACCTCTACACCGATTTATGTGTTTTTCCTCTTTGGACAATATTGGGGGGAAAACCCCTTAAAATTTATTATTATAAAAATTTTATAGTTTTTCTTAATTTCTTACGAATACCTCACATTTCCGTAAAATTTCATCAATGTTGCATTCTGCAAGTATTTTTAAATTTTAGCATTTTTACAATTGAGAATTATTCCCAATCGATTTTGTACAAAATCATATAACCATGTCAAATTTCAAGTTTGTAGCTCATTTAGAAATGCCTTATAATTTTAATCCTCGTATGGGGCAATAATGGGAATTATATCAATATCGGATTTCCTTCATCAATCGTCATTTGATATTAATGGCATTTCCCATTAAAAGCTAACCCATATGAAAGCTTTGAGGTTGTTGCCAAGGCAGCCGATTGTTGCAACTCAGAAAAATGATCACTTTTTCCGATAAAAAGTATAGATTTACACTAATTCTACTCGGATTTGAATTCTGTCTTCAAAAATAAGAAACTACAATTTTTATCCTATCCGATAGTTAAAGTCCTGAGTTCAAATCTTGACAGGAAATAATTTTAAAATGCAAATATAAAAACCTCTACACTAATTTGTGTTTTCTTATGGGCCAAAAATGGGGCAAATGAGACCAAAATAGCCCCTCAAAATTGGAATTTCAACAGTTTTGGATTTTTTCCTTCAGTTGTGACCAAAAACCTATAATCCTACCAAATTTCAAGTTTCTAGCACATCTACAGATGTTAACAATAAATTGTACACAAATGCTGACAGACATCAACGTAAAATTAATATATAGTTAGATATATAAGTAGTTCACTATTTTGAAATGCAAATCTTAGACTTGATAAATGGAGCCACAAAATTTATAACTATCAATTTTTTTAGACTAACTCAGAATAACGTGTTTTGTGTGAAAATGCCAAAGTTTTTTAAATTTTATAAAAAGAAAAAAGTACTGTAGTTATAAGAAAAGTAAGCAGTGCAGCAACCTTTGTAAAATGCAAAGCCGATCGAGTATATTTATTATTGACCATTGACCAAGTTAGTATAATGTATCTGCTCTTTTAGATTTTATAGGTTTATTATTCTTCATTAGCTTTTATGATGCATTTTTTCTATATATTTGGGATATTGAAAATATTTGGCTAATTGCCTGCTAATTATCTGAACAAACAAGCTTTTACTGTTATTGCTTGAATTGCGCATCCAAGTTCACAGAATACAATTGTTCTATTTTATATATACCGTATTTAATCGATTGTAAGCTGACATCATTTGTAAACCAACCTCCACTTTTCACAAGGGCACCCGAGGAAAATTTCATGTTGGGTGTAGAGGCATCCTGGTTTTTTGGGATTTGTCATAAAAAAATACCGAAAGGTATGAATGCCCCGACTTTTTCAATTTGTAATTAAATAAAAAAGGTATCAAATAAAATTGCAACAACACAAATTACATTATAGTCAAGCATTCAATCAAGTTTTTACTAAAATGTAATTTGTCTCAGTTATGTCCCAGATTTGTAATCTTGCAACAAAAATATCTCGGTTTCTCTCTTTGTCTTCTCCAACATCTCATATTTGACTCATCAATCCCATAGCACCATTGTGCGGCCAAATTTTGTTTCTTCTGCATATGCTATCACTTTTCTCTTCAAGTCCGCAGAATAATGAGTTTGTCCCGTTATGGGATTATTAAAAAAAAACTGAAAAGCTCACCATAGTAAATGACAAAAATTTATACTTGCAAAGGCACGAGGAAATGATGGTTGGCTTAGCGAATTCTAGGATTATGCATGCACATATTACAGATGGCTCAGGAATGAATTTATCTAAACATTTATTTCGATTTTTAAAACCCGATTCTAAGCCGAGTGGCAATTTTTAAGGAAGGAAAAAAGCAAAAAAGATCGGATTAGAATCAATTAAATACAATAAATGCATAAATTGTAAAGATAAAAATAATGTATTTTAGATTTAAAAAAATCAAGATGAGAATTTATAAATAGAAATTTTAAATGACTTCTTTCACTGTTTTTGTTTTAGATGTGAACTGGGGTTCTACCACTCAGGCACAAACATACAAAAATGCACTTGTATCAGTACAGCAGTTGAACAATGTTGAAGATCATGTTAAAAATTATCGTCCACAAATCTTGGTCTTGTCTGGGATGCCAAACTTCAGACCTCCTCTAATTGACTTTGCATATCTCGTCACCAAAAACCTTTCTTTGATGATATGCGGCCATATACTTAAGGTAGGTGATAAATTTTTATTTCTTATGTTATGTTACCTTAACCCCTCAATGCCGTCCTACGTATATATACATCGAGCGTCATCACTAGCTTTCTTTATTTTTTACCATGCTGAAATTTCTTTGCTCTTAAAAACCTTGATAAATTTTAAAAGGGGAAGTTTTGGCTTTAATAATTATATTTTATTCATTAAGTTTTATTGTATTTCTTATTTTTTTCTAACGAGTTGAAATTTTGTGAATACATTTTTTTTATCATGCAAATAGTTTTATTTCTTCCTTTGGAAAATCTCAAAGAAATGCTGAGGCTACTCCTACCTTTGAGTGAAGATCCTGCTTAGTGAATAGAATGGAAGAAAAGAATGCTTTAGCCTGCACATTTTTAGACGCGGTTCGCTTCCAGATAATAGATGATCAGTGTCAGAAATACATTCCTACTAGTGAGGCCATGATTAAAGCAAAGACTAAGGATCTGTATGATAATTTGAATTAAAGGATGGATGAAATTTCTGTTGATGAGCCTCCATTTAGTGCAAGTCATGGCTGGTTTGACATTTAAGAGAAGGGCAGGTTTGCATAGCCTTAAATTAACTGGTGAGGCTGCAAGTGCAAATACTGATGCTGCCTCAAGTTATCCTGATGAATTGTGTCCATTGATTGAAGAGGGCAGCTATTGTTCTCGTCTTGTTTTTAATTGTGATGAAACGGGATTATTTTGGAAGAAAATGCCAGCCAGAACGTACCTTGCCAAGGAGGAAAAAACTATCTCAGGATTTAAGCCAGCAAAGGAGAGACTGACCCTGCTGCTTGGTGGCAATGCAGCAGGGGACTTTAAGCTAAAGCCCCTGTTAGTGTACATCTCTGAAAATCCCAGAGCTTTTAAGGGGAAAACAAAAAATATGATGCCTGTCATATGGAAGTTGAACCAAAGGGCTTGGATGACTGGATCTGCTTTCAGGGGCTGGTTTGTTTTTTTATTTTGGGCCATCAGTGAAAAAATATTGTAAGGACAACAATCTGCCATTTAAAGTTCTGTTAATTTTGGGCAATGCACCTGGACATCCTCAGAATTTATATGACTTGAATCCCAATGTGAAAGTGGTGTTTCTTCCACCAAACGCCACCTCATTGCTCCATTCTATGGACCAAACTGTCATTGCAACCTTCAAGCGGTATTATGCTCATCGCGCAATGCACGAGTCATTTGTTAAAATTTTTGAAGCTCGACAAGTCGAATATTGCACGTCACTTTTCCATTAACTTTGTTGGTAAAATGCTAATACTACACATTCCTCCATTTAAATAACATGGGAATGGATGAGGCAGGTCTGATTTAATTTGGATTTTAAAATTACGTAAAATAATCATACAAACAAAAATTTATTTTTTCCTTTTTAGTGAAAAAACTAAGTTATACATTAAAAATTTTTTTTATATAATTTATTCGTAATTTAATATTGTTGTATTAACACATTAGTAGTGTTATATATATCTTTATATAACGTGAGGGGAGACAATAATTTTTTCCAAGGTGCAGGAACATATCCTCCGATTATAACATGCAAGTGTATGGAAAAACTGTGTTCAACATTCGACTGTTCGAGATTCAACCACGTTTTCAGGAATGCATCCCAGTCGAATCTCAGGAGTCGCCTGTATATATTTTGGCTTCTATTGAATAAAAACAGAATTTTTTATGTGACTCCTGTAATAATTCCTATTAATGACAAAGTAACTTAAAAATAAATAAGAATTATGAGCTGCCTTTAAAAAAATAACAATCATAACATTTGTCTAAAATTTTCAGTTGACACATGAAAAAGTTGACCTGTGGGAAACTTTTTCCCTATTTGGTTTCTAGGGATACATTCAGCGAATGAAATGTTCAGAATATTTTCAACATATCCTTGCAAAAGATTTCATGTCAGTAACTTATTTAGTTTTCACAATATTTATGAATAAATGAAAGCACGTGCACATGCTGTATAGGTAAGCGATCGGTATGCCATCAATTCTCTCCAGCAAAGAGTTTCTACTTAATTTCTGATAATATAAATGTTATAGTTTTAAATATCATCTTTTGCATAAATTCTTTAAAAAATTCATAAAAATCCAATAAAAATTGAAAAGTTAAAGATTTTTTATATAATTTTTTCAAATTTCGCACCTGCATTTCTAGTTTTTAAAAATCTCCTTTGGGATTGAGGGGTTAAGTTATTGCCTGATATATATCGTGTTCTGGCATTTATAAATGCATGACAGACATTCCCGAGTTCAACATAAAGTCCACTGCTATAAAGCCATTATGCATTTGATAACTGATCTAATGAGAAATTGCTATGCTAAAATTCTCATTATTAATTAAACCTTCAACTATCGAGGATTTGACTGAATAATGAAACACTGGAACAGATTGTCTTAAAATGCACTTCTAAAATAAAAATTTAACACCAGCAGTAGTAAGTGATATTCAACACTTGTGCTGCAGTTGTAAGTACAGTAAAACCCCGTTATAACGTGCCTCACTATACCGCGGATTTGGATATACTGCGGGTCTAGTCATGTCCCCCAAAATGATTCCATTTATTTTCTCCGTAAACAACCTTGTTTCAAATTTTAGCACGATGCTAAACTCTCGTCACTGTCTATAAGAATGATGAAGAAATTGTAGCTGAAGTTCAGAACCGCGGAAGAGCAGAAATATTATTGGAAGATGACAGCGAGAATGAAGAGATGTGTGAGGTTGAGATCCCTAAAATAAGCAAAGTATTGGATAACATCAGTGAAGTGATGAATTCGATGGAGAGACAGAGTGATTGTGATCATCTTCATCTTTTACATTTGCAAAACATTAAGACCTATGTGATGAAGAAACGCCATCAGCTGTCGTGCCAAAAGAAAATATCGGACTGTTTTTAAAACACCGATTAAAGTGAGGTATGCATTTAATCAAAATACGATATCAGTTTTTATAATACTTTGCAATTAAATTTGTTATAAAGCATATACTTTCACGTTTTTTTAAATTATTTCCTGAAATACTACAGGTTGCTGTTAACGCTGGTGTACATTCTGTCTCCCGAAACCTGTGTTATAACGGAGTTTTACTATATATCTTTTAGAATGCTATAGACTTCTATGTGGCGTTTTCTCTATGAGTTGCTTTAATTGAAGTTTTAAATGGGGTGATTATGACACTCTAACTTTAATTTTACATATAAAACAAATGGATAAGTTAAAAACTCATACTTTTAGATTGTAATTACAATAATTCAAGTTCTAAAATTATTTATTGATTATTCAGTTTATTATACAATGTATACATTCTCAAATCAAATGAACTGAAATGTTGCAAAAGACATAGTACAGTAAAAGCTCATTTTAACGGCACCCATTCTAATGGCAAACTCACTCTAACGGCATCTTCAGTGAAATTACATTTTCCAATTTTTTAATAAATGTCGCCACAGTCATGACTGTTCTTCTTTAATCTTAACCACATATTGCAAGTAGTTCCTCTTCTGTTTCAAGGTGTCAACAGTCATGACATACTGGGTGATAATTTTGTTTGATATTAAAGTTATTTTATAAACATTTTAATATACCCTAAAGATCATGAGTGGTAGCAGCAGTAGTAGAAAACATGGGAAGTGAATGTGCTGACGTTACAACAGAAAATTGACATTGCCATCATCTGGGTAATGGAGTATTAATGAATGAGTACAAAATAAGCTCATCTACGATATATGAGAGTAAAGCAAGAAAACAGATTTCTGAAATTTTTGCTGACTTGAAAAAAAATGAAAATATCCAAAACTGTAAAAATTTAAGGAAGCCAAAGCTAGAACAGTTGGATGCAGTATTATACGAATGGTTTAAGGCAAAACGTTCTTAAGTTTTCCTAATCACAGGTTCACTATTAATTGAAAAGGCAAAATACTTTTATCAGCAAATGGGCCAATTTCCCTGATGTGATTTCCGATCATCTTGTGTTTTTTTGCTGTGCTTGCATCAAAAAATTAATTTTTCAAAATATCCCATGCAAATTCAGACAAGATAGACAAAAGGAAATCAACAAATTGTTCCCATTATACCATTTCAAATCCTAGTAATAAACAACAATAGAAGATCGGGGGTGTGGGCAGGGCAATTCCCAGGCTATTCCAACAAATGAATTAAAAAATTCGTGAATTTACAAACTGTTGATATTTAGTTTCAATGAAAAAAGCAAAACAATCTGTTAATTGTGAATAATAAATTATGGTGGTAGTAGTAGTAATGCTATTTTCGATGGGCCCCTATTTGGTTCCCAGAATAAGCACTTCAAAAGTTATGTTACACCTTGATATTTCTGACAAAAAATAGTTCATCAGATTATGAAGAACAGCATGTACAATATCTTATAGGGAAGAAGATCCTTGAAAGATAGGATATATGCCCTCAATGTAATTGGAATGTGATTTTGTGGCACCATTCATTATATCAGCATATTCACTTTAGCGGCACGACTTTGATCCCATGGGTGCAGTTAGAATGGGCTATTACTGTATAAGAACTCATTATCAAACAGTAGCTTAAAATAAATGTTTACAAAGATATGCATAAGATGTATTTTATAGAATTTCACCCCATGAAAGATCATATTCACAAAAGAATGATAATTTGGCTTCACAACCTACATCAGCATACAGCCCATTTGGAAGAATACAGCCACAAAACTCTTTTTTATTGATGCTCTCTGGTTGCCCTGGATGCCACTTTGCATATCCAGTGCTAACAAGTGACTGGCCTGTTGAAAAAATACCATCAAGGAATTCATTTAGTTGTAGTTCATGTTTGATTACATTCAGGGCACATACATGAAATGCATAGAATAGTTACTGTATATTGCAGCATATAAGTCGACCCGGCATATAAGTCGATCTTGACTTCTCGACTTGAAAATACTAGATTAGGCATATGTTCACTGTATAAGTCGACCCCCATTGTTTCACTTAAACACACTTCTCGTGAAATTTTTTTCAGTCAAAATCAAGGTCCTGTACAATCCAAGTTTTACCACATGTTTACCACTTGAAGTGACAAATTTCCCCATCCTTGATTATTCAGCCTAGCATTTGGGTATGTTAAGTCATGGAGCAAAGTCATTTTATGCAATGCATGTTAAAAAAATGTGTCATTGACTAAAATTGCTTAACAGAAAAGTGTTTCCTTGTTGCTCTATCTTGCAGGCATCTGACAAGAAACATATCTATCGGCATCCTGTTGCTTACTGATTACTATTATCATATCAGCATTTCTTACTATTTTTAATGCATCCATTTTCTTGATTTCATATCCTATTTTGCCAATGGAGACTGATCTAAGTTGTCAGTAAGTGCCGAAATATCTCTTTTGAGGACAGAAGTAGGTTCAGATGCAAATGACCCTTTGTTGTCTTTATCCTCGGCTCTATCAAGTTCAACATTTTATAAAGCATATTCAAACAATCAAATGTTAAAGTTTATTATTATTTAATCTACCTTTAACCTTCTAGTGCACAGTGGAATATTTAGATTTATATGTATCGAAAAACCAGTAAATGCAGAACTGTAAATGGCCTCTACAGAATGAAAATCCAGATTACCTATGGCCGGATAAAGGAGACTTCTGTTATTATGCCCATAAAGTGGACTGGCTGTTAGTCTTAAATACTTAACTAGATAACAGAGCTGCGCCAGCCTATGGGTGCAAGGGGTGCATTACACCCAGACAGTAACATATTAGGGGCGGCAATTCACGGGCGGAGGCAAGAATCTCCTAGTCTTGTGCTTTTACAAATATACAAACGGAGCCTAACTTAGAGACCGCTAATCTAAAAAAATCTCTGCAACAGCATTGTACCCTTTGTTGGAGCCCATAATCAGATAAGAAGGTAGATGGCAAAACAAGGTCGAAATTCATGCAGGATATAATGTAATAATGTGTTTATAAACTCATGTGATACACCCCCTTCTAAAATAAAGTACTTTTATATAATATATCAAGACGATTCGTATATGAGAAAGTTTGCGAAACGTGTTTTGCACAATTTATTTGTTAAATTAAATAAAACTTTTAATGTAAAAATCAGGGAAAAATCGGGATAAATCTGTAAGGGGTGGCATAAACTATTTGCACCCGGGTGGCAAATATGCCTACACTATTAGCAAAATTTGATTATTTTAGCATGCCTTATATTAAATTTATCAAATAATTATTTTTCCATAAAAGTTAAGCTACTGAAATTCAAACTCTGAAACTTAGAATTGAACACTGAATCACTGGAGCGCCCATCATTGACTTGTATTTTAATCAACTTTCCAGAATATACTACTTGCATGTTCAGAAGACCGGCCTTTCTCTGAATTGATTTTAACAAGTTTCAAATAATATAACCAGTGCTGTAGTCTTTAAAAAAGCAGAGAATACTATATACTAAAGTAAAACTTTGAGGGAGGGTTCTTACCCAGTTTTTTAGAGAAAATTACATGACTGCACCGTTACGATGCCAGGAGAAAACATGAGCTGTTTTTTTACTCAACCTGTATAATTTTTCATAAGGCGTGGGTATACCCTATTCATTCTAAAAAAGCAGAGGGTATATGGTGTATACCACCATACACTCTCCACTACATCACTGAATATAACTTACCAAAAATAGTAATGAAGTCGTGATTCTTGTTTGGGTCATAAAAACCAATGAAAGACCATGGCCCACCAGTTTTTAAATTCCTGGCATATAAAATTTTTAAGACATCAGCCTCTGCATCAGAATTGAGTATTGCAAGATGTCCTCCCTCTTGTACACATGTAGAATAGGCCTCTGTGAAAGTTAGTTTACTTTCATGATGGAATTTGTAGTAACCAACACCTGGGAAGAATTCATAATCTGCTGGCTTAGTTGGTGGTACTAGGAGATGGCATAGAAAGAAATATGTTGATATATTAACTACAGAATACAGTTTAAGTTAAGCGATAAAGTTAATGATTTATAGCCACAGAAATATCCATAGATAAAATGTCATTATTGGAAATATTTATTCTATTATTATGGAATTAAAATGAGCTTTGTCTTAATATTTAACTATGTTATGGTAGGCTCAATTAACTGCTTATACAAGAAAATCACAAACTCCAAAATCAATGGATATAACATTTACTACACAAATTGAAGAAAACCTGTATAAAATAAGAAGTTATTATTTCTATGATTGTAATCTCACCTGGCATTGTTGCTCCAAAAAGAGGCATTCACTTGAGACCAAGAAATTGAATGAATCTTTACCTGTTAGAACTCCCATTAACTGGAATGTGTTAACTCCACCCAATTCAGTAGTGCTATGCTTTAAGTCAAACATCCAATTGTTTGCTATTTCAATAGATCCTCTTCTTAAAAGGAATTTAGTTATCCAGTGACCTGTTTGGTTTTTTCTTGCTGCCACAGAAAACTCGAAAGATTTATTTGTATTTGAAATGCCTGATATTTCATGGAATTGCAGCTGAGTACATGTAAAGTTGCACAGATGCATTGCCATAAGAATAAAGATCGGCAGCTTATGTAGAAACATTAGAGATTGTTGTCTGTTTGCCTTTGTAAAAAAATCAAACTCTTAGAAACTCTGTGTTAGCTTTATATATTAATAGTATCTTTGATTTTTTGTTGGCCAGGGATAAAGAAAATAAATTTTCTGATTAATAAGGTCATCTTTGAGGGCAGCACGGCAACTCTGCAAGACAGTTATTAATTGTATCTAATTAATTCTGCTTTGCTTGTATTTTTGAAGACAAAGCTGTCTTCTTTAGATAAAATTTTTATTCAGTAATATGGATATTTATCTGGAAATATTTGTACATCCAAAATAAATGTGCCACCAGAAGAAATATTTTTTAAAACAAATTAGATATTTCATGTCTTAGTTTCTTCATTTTTCATATGCATCAGATTAATAATGTGATTGATCATACTACCCTTATAGAGATTTTCCATCTCATTTCTCTTTACACTCTACCCATCCATCTTGTTTCATGGCAGAATTTCTTCTTCCAACATTTTCCATTATTTTGTCTCGATAAATTTTTTCGTGCACCTCAGGGAATTCTTTTATGATTTTTTTATTCCCTTTATCATAATTTTACAAACATATTACTCATATGTTAAAAACTATAAATATTATGGTGCATGTTTTAAATGGTGACAAAATTAATCTTCAGGTATGCATAACTTTCTATTGATCATGCTCTCATAAGCTAACATCCTTTTAAAAAACGGGGTTATTTGACTGCAGCAAAAGGGTAAAAAGCTACATACAGCATTACAAGTCATTCAGCAGGAAAAATATGGCATTTCAAATAACTGAGTGGGAAATATAAAAATCTGTGGGTTTTTGAGAATTTTTTGTGATTGTAGTACATTATACAAGACGTTCACTTGGGATGATTTTGAGCAAGGACAGACTAAGTAAGAATTTATAATAGGTTTCTTTCTTAACACTCCTATAATTTGGCATAGTTAGTTAGTGCACTTGTTAAATTGAAATTTAGATGAAACCGTAAACGATTGCGAGCTGAAACTTGAAGGGTAGATTTATGTACTGTTTATATTTAGGCGTGTTTTGAAAAAATATACAAGGTTGGATAGAGGCTCACTTTAATTTTATTTGTAATTTTACCTGCACTGCTGGCTAAGATGCCAATTTGACATACCTTTCCTAATTTCATTTTTTTGAAATTTTGAAGCCCTTTACAAACTTGAATGATTATGTATTCTATACAGCATATGATAACAATGACTTATGAGTATGTTTTTATGCTATTTTTATGAAATGGAATGCAGTAGGAAATTTTACCCTCAAGTGTGGCCTCTTCCCCTCACTTACCACTTTTTGATGTTATAGATATCCATTGTAACATTTTTAAACTGTCAACTTTAATATTAAATATACTATCTTTAGCTAATCCTCTATTTATATATCATCACTAGTGTAACTGCCCATCACAAATTATTAGTATAGATGAATCAAGTTAATATGAAATTTTAATACTAAATTAATTAATTATTTGAGTCAAAATTATTCTTTACACTTAGTGCATGTAAAATGATTTCATTAAAATATATTTTTATAAGTTTTGTTTTTCTGCCTTTTGTCAAAGATTCAATCTTTGATAAAAGCCAGAAAATTACAGTATAACAAGGTTATAACAACCTTGGTTAATACGACAACTCAGATATAATGACATACTCTTCACGTCCCATCCCTGTTCCTATAATATTGCAATATCAGTTATAACGTATTAATGCACCCAGTTATAGTGACAATGGAAGTTAGTAAATAACAAATATTTGTATGCATAGGGTCGGTGCAACACATTTGTGTGCACAAAGTGAAAAAGAATTGATAATTTACGACAAAGAAATGAACTTGAATGTAAAGATTATATTACAGTTACTCAAGTGAGGTATCTCTCATATAGTTTTCCAATTCTGTCTTTCTGTGTATAACTCTCTTATGTTAGAGTCTTTCAAATCTCAGCACTGGAAGCAGCTAGAGATATGAAATTTGGTGTCTTCTTAGATGGCCACATTAACTACTAGAATATGTTATTACTTTTACATAAAGTGTCCTAGGTTCGACTCCAGATATCCTTTTGTATTGCCATTTAAAAGCACGGGAAAAAACGATTTTGACTGTGCATACAGTTTTTCTTTAGCTCATTAATATACCCAAATATTAACTTAGAAACTTATAACTAAACTAAAAGACGAACGAAATTCTAAATTATTTTATTGTAGCGGTCTTTTATTGTGTTGCCCTTTAAAATTTTAAAAATACGTAAAAGTGCATATTTTTTGTGATACTAACACAATCTAGCATGAGTTGCTAAGCAACCTGTATTGTTTTGTTATTAATTAATCAAGTCACTAATATCTTCCAAAGTTTATTTTTCGTGAAAGAAACAAGCAAAAAGAAGTGTATTCAGTGTTATCAGTTAGAATAACCTAATTAAAGCATTTAACGAAAGGAAAGTGTGCAAAATGTAATCTATTATTACAATATTATCATAAATATTATATAAAAATTAATTTTAGTGTTTTCAGTATGTTATAATTTTTAATGTTACCCATCATATGATGGATTATTATTCTAGTGTTTTAAATAATTTTCTATTGTTTCACTTATATCTCTGAAGGTATGAAAGATGGAAAGTTAAATGTTTGTGTGTACATTTTCACAGTAATGCCACTTATTCTTGAAAAGTTTTTGAAAACTTTAGAGGCGAATAGGGAAATGTTCAAAATTATAATACAAAATTCATTGCACTCAAAGCTAAACTAAACAAGGCTCTGGTGAACGGATATGTAGTGGTATAACCACATAAAAAATTTTTAAATGCACTAATATGCATGGATAAAACTCGATACTTGTTATCAGTGCTCGAAATTAAAAATGTTATGAAGCAACGTTTGTATTGGTAATGGAGCTGAAATTTTAATGAAACGGAATGCTTGTTATAAGGGACGGTATTTCTAAATGTCTGATGAAACGGAACGGTATCATCGGTGCATGTGACGATGCGGACGGACATTACGGCTCATTCCGAGCACTGCTTGTTATAATAAGATTTGAAACGTTTGCTCTGAAGTAAAATATGTGTACATTATTCACGTGATCACATTACTATATTATGTAGGTGATTGATTAATAAAATTTGAAGTAAAAAATTATAAGCCCATTTTTACATATTTTTACTGTGTGAAATCAAAATACATTGAATAACATAAATTGAATGAACAACAAAAACAATTTTATATTTTTTTTACTTTTTGTTACTTTCAATATCTTTTACCCATAATATATTCATCAAAAACTGCTACAAATCACTCCAGGTTAGATCATATTCACAAAAGAAAGTTATCTTCTCAGAACACCCTACATCACATAAAAGTCCATCGTAAACGATGCATCCACAGAACTGACTTCCTCCAATATTGTTTGGTTCATTCCCATGCCATTTGAGAAATCCAATTGTACTTAATGATTGACCTGTTAACAAAATAAATTCAAATGTAGCCGAAGACTCTTGAATTTATGCTTATGTAAAAATATTTTAAACATTTAATGGTATTGGTCTCACAACAAGCATTCAAATTTATTTCATCATCTTCACGTAATGACTATTAATCTCACAAAATCATGATCATTGTTACAACATTTAAGTACATGATTCATTCTCCTCCTTAGTGGTTACATATATGATGGAATTATTTTACTTATTTCCTTCAAACCCATTTATTACAGTTTACATTAATAAAAATGGAAAAATCAATGATCTATGAAAAAATATGTCCGAAAATAGATTGTAACAACTGATTGTTTTCTGTAAATGTAAACAACATATCACTCCTAATTGAGATGTCAGAATTTTATGTCATGTGCAGAAGTTGAGGAATCTTAATGAAAAATTTTGGCTAATTTTTTGTTTGTTATGCTGTTTTGTAGTGATTGATAACAAGTAGATGATTTAATCCCTCTTGATGTCTGATACGTCCATTGTATATAACTTAAAATAGGCTATACATACCATATATTGTGACGAAATTGCGAGCTTTGTTTTGATCGATGAAACCAATGTATGCATAAGATCCAGCAGTCTTCATGTGCCTGGCATATATAGTTTTGATAACATTTGATTCTTCCTCTGAATTAATGATTGCAAGATGGCCACCTTCCCTTGAACATATGGATGATGCTTCAGCAAATGTTACTTTACTCCCATGATGAAACTTGTAATAGCCAATCCCAGGAAACAGTTCATAATCTTCTGGCTTTGGAGGAGGAGCTGAATTGAATTCATAGTTAATTATTTAAAATAATCCATTATTTTCAGAAATGCAGTTGTAATTTTTAAAATTCCCAATTAAAATGTAAAATATACAGAATAAGACATAACATAGAAAAAATGCATGTTGATGGGTATAGGCAATTTTATTTTAAGGGAAACAATTTTGTTTAACTTACCAATTAGAGTACCCAAAAGATGATATGATTGAACTCCTCCATATTCAGTGATGCTGTGCTGTAAGTTTACTTTGCAAATGTTGTACTTTGTTGTAGATGATTTGCTTAATTTAAATCGAGTTATCCAATGGCCAGTTTGGTTCTTTTTTCCCACCATAGAAAACTCAAAACTTCGGTTTGAATTAGGGATAATTAGTTCTTGTGCCCATACAAAATTGAGTAAACATGATAATAATAAAATACAGGGAAATTCTTTATGAAAAGTCATTTCAATAATCGAATGTGGCTGCAAATCCCTTAACAGAAAGATTGTTTTGAGAATTACCCAAAAACTGATCTAATTTTATCAGTGTTTGTTAAAGGGTACCTTTCTTCAAAGAATGAAGTTTCAGAATGATGTGCAGGGTTAAATCTTTGCTATATATACTGACATATATCAGTAGGTATATGTTGAGAAATATTTCTTTCATCATCCAATGCTTGCCTGCAGCTTTAGAATTCAGGCCAAACAAGTTATAAACACTTAATTATTTTAATAAAAAAATTAATTCAAGAGAATATTTTCTACTTCTCAAATTTAATGTATGTCAAGTTGTTTCTCCCAAATACAAATTAATCAACCAATCACATAACCAACTTAAGTACTTTCACTCAAAATATAATCAATATTTCATTTTTTTAAACCGAAAAATGAAATCTCAGTATTATGATAGATATTTTCTCATATGCCAATCTGTATCATAATTTTAGAATTACTTTTAATATAGTTGTATTTTAAAAATTAGTATCTCTTGTGAACATTAACTTTTGTATCCAGCAATTTTTATACTCTGTTGATAGATAAGTGATATTTAATTTTATTGCGCTCTTTTCAAATTTTCTTCTTTTCTAAAACGAATGAGATACTTGCTCAAAGATAAATGTATTCTTTGGGTAGCTTAATGCAAGTTATTGAGCTCCTAAACTTTTATTTTTGCAATTAATTTTTAGTCCATTGGGAGTACACTTCCATTTATCTATTATGATAGCGTTTAGAAATCCCGGCCCTGAAGATGGCTACATTGTAGCCGAAATAGGTATTGATCTGAAAATTCTCTATACATTTACTGGCTCCAGAGCTTTTTTTCATTTTTACTTTCTCATATACGAAGTATATTGAGAAAGTATTGTAATTGCGAAAAAATTCAATCTAGAGATTTTAATGGAAACATACGTTTTATGTGTACCTGAGACCAAAAAAGTGGTTTTCGCAATGCCGTCTGACTGTGGGTCTGTCGGTCTGTTTGCGGCTCTAGAGCCTAAACGGTAGAGCGAAAATGAATGAAATCTCACACTTAGGCATTTTATCATACAGAATAGAAGCTATGAAGAAATGGTTGAATTTGCACAATAATTAAGGGCATTTTATTCTAGGCAACTTGAACAACAATTTGATTTTCTCAAAAATGGCACCGATTTTGATCATATTTCGTATTGTTATTTAAGTTGATGTTTATAATGATTCTACATAGTTCATATTTTCAAAAGATAACTAAATGACGCAGTAGTATATGAGAAAGTTTGTACAATGTATATTGTACCGATTTTTTTCTACGTTAATTATAGCCGGTAGAAGTTCAAAAATTTTCCTATCGTTTTATTAATTACCACTGATGATAAAATAAATCGGTAAATCAAAAATTGAATACCTACTTGGCATCTCTTCTGATACATCATATTGCAGTGTTTAGACATTAAACTTAGCCATTAATATTTTTCTGACATAATTCTTAAAGAACGCCTTTACCTAACATGTAGGATGCAGTGATTTTTCTCCCCGTTGTTTTTCTTTAAAAAGAAATATTTTTTTAAATATGCTTTAACGTAATTTGTTGTAAATTGTTTAATGTTTTTATATATATTTTTATGCATTCTCAGTTATCTGTTCGTAATAAAATATATAAGACAGCTTAATATTCTGGTTTGGCCCTCAAACATTACTATTTTCTCACATATAATCTCAGCCAAAGGAACAGTTTTCTCTGTACAGTGGCGAATTTGCCATAGACACCACTTTAAAAATGCCCGTCTGTTTTCTCATAAGTATTAATTTAATATTTAAATGTTAAAATTACTTTTAGTAGAATTTTTTTTTTAAACGCAGGAACAGTAATATTCTACCTAATGAAATTTTTCAAAGTTGCCATATCTCCTTGCTACATCTGTGCTTGTCTCTCTATATTATAAAATCGTAATGGTCATCATGATGCGTTACGCTCTAATTTTGTGAATACCAGGATTTCAGTGTTAATGAATCTCTACGTTATGGCTAAAAAAATTTTGAAAAACATCACAGGTTCGACTCCAGAGGATGAATGTCGTTTCCCATAAGATAACATGTAAAAATCACCTTTTTGATTTGAAGGCTGTCATTCTTTTACTCTTTAAAATATCGTAAAATTAAGTTACTGACATGAAATTATCGTGAAAACACTCCAAAATGAATGAAAATTCTTATTCTTACCATCGAATACTCAATCTCATTTGAATTAGCTCATATTTTCAATTTATACTCGAGTTTTGATAAATTTTTTAACATTTCGATAAGATTCCATGGTTACCGGTATTGTTGTCCTCAGTAATTTCTGTGCATATGCACTTAAATAAAGGCTTCAAGATCAAAAATAAGATTAGAACTTGCTCGAAATGACAGAAGATATGAATTTAATTCAAATAAATCGAACGTATTATTCATGTTATTTATATTTTTATCTATATTACTAAAATCCTATTTCTGGTTGTCTCTCTTTCTTTAACACTATACCTCAGCCATTTTTAATCCCCAGAATTCCAGCCCTTTTTTATCATGTTAATCAACTAATTTTCTTAATTTGTTATTAAAAACCAAATTACATCTCTTATCTACTATAATATATTTTGAAGCTCGTGTTTTTAGGTTTGTTCATGGAACTCCTAAACGATAAAAGCTAGAATAACCAAATTTGGTATGATTCTTCCTTACATCCTAACTTAGTCAATGGTCAAGGTTTGGTGAACCGGGATTAATCAGTGCTGCCAATATAGGGGATTAACATTTTTCCATAAGATAACATTATGAATCCATTTCTTGACTTGTAAGGTATTCTTCCTTCAAGCATAAAAATATGTAAATATAGACATTTTTTTCGTTTTTGCTTTATTCGACGAATAAAACTCTATACTATCTTATTCCTGCGAAGTTTACATGTTACACAGTCGAAGTTTTCAGAAATACGCTATTTGTTTCGAAATTTTGTGGATTTTTTGTACTCTTTCCGGGCAATGCCAAGGCGGCTGTCATTGTTACCTCCGATTCAATTAGCTTCAATGAAGCTTATAAATAGACGAAAGTTTAGCATTATTCGCTTCGCACTTTTGTTTAAGCAACGAAACGATCGATGTTTATGGATAGCAACGTAAATAGATACCTACTGAATATTATTCAGGAAGCGTTTGTAACGATTGATGAAAATAATTGAACCTTCATTTATCTATTGAATACTGAAATCTTACATTTTTTGTAAGTAAAATAATTATATTGTACATTATAATGTTTATTAACGAAAATAGGCTCACGTATCTGGTGTACATTTACCAGTCAGTGTTCAGTCATGGACAACTGTACGTTGCTTTTTCACGGGTTTCTTGCTTACAAGACATAAAAGTAAATATTTCAGCGAGGCATAATTACAAAATCTGATGTGGCCAACACATGACTTTCTCCATATTTCGAGTATAGATATTTAAATTATTATGAATAGCATTATAAGGCAAAATTATTATTTCATATCGTAAAAGAATACAGTCGTCCTTATTTCCGTAAATTATATTTTGAATATGTTTACAGAATGCACCGCTACATGGTGGTGGCGCTGTATACTGGAAATTACGAAGAATTTGAATATCTCCGAAGTGGATGGTTCTACGAAAATTTGTTTTAAACAAAACCTGGAAGAAATATTATTCTCTACAACTTTGATCCTCCGAATATTACCAGTAACGACGTTTTTAAGGAGATATTTGACGGAAACTGAGAAAACTGATTATTTATAAATAATTCCTAAACAATAACTGCTATAGAAAATTGTTTCAAATGGAAGTTGTAGGAAATTACATTCTCTATAATCTTTGTATAGAATTGTATATACAATAATGATGTTTTAACGGAGAAATATAGCAAAAACCGAATAGGGTTTTGAATAAACCTCGACTTCCGGTTAACCGATATTGTCCAAAAACTAATCAGTTCTTTGTGCTCATGCTATAGTGTTATATATGAAATTTGGTATTAATATCACAAGTACTTTTTGAGTTAGAGCGCCCACAATTACATCCATCCATCCACGCACACACAGACATCATTCCGTTGAAATGTCGAAGTCGATTTTTTTTGTCATCACAATACTTTCCCCATACTGTGTATGAAGAAAGTAACAAGAAAGGAAGCTGGAATTGGCGAAAGTAATATGATAGGAAATAAAATTATCATTATATTTGAATGCAGTAGGCTTGGAAATGGATTGTTACAAGCAAATATGATTAATTGTTAAGAAAAGCTCATTGTAATTTAAAAAGTATCTACTATATATTTTAAAGATTTTGTATGTTGTGCTGTAGTATCTTCACTAAATCCGTTGAAATTCACCGGGAAATTCTGCTAGTAAAATATATACATTAAACTCATATTCAAAACATATTCTCGTTAAACTAATCTAAATCCAATAGGTACATGGTAAGAATGAAGTGTCAGCGAGCAGGGGGTTTGCCCCCTATTAAGTACACAATTTGTTACTTTTTCCTATTGTTACGATGCAAACAAGGAGGAAATCTAAAGCGCATGCTCAGTTCGTGTTTGGAAGATAGTTAATTATTTACCTACTAGCATAAAAAGTAGAATGAGAGGGACAGAGGATGTAAAGGGAGAAAACCGAATGAATGTTTGGTAGCTGAAGTCTCGTCACGTATGTAGGCTAAATGGGAATGACAGGTCATATCTCAAGTCTTATTTTAAAAAAAATCCTTTGAGTTGTTTTGCGTTACTTTTATCACCGCTATTCATAAAGTTGAAGGAGGAAATAAGGCTTTTCTGACCTTGGATATCTGTGCATCATTGGAAGTGATGAATGAGGGCAATTGCCAGACCGTGACGACCTGCGACATGCAGAAATCATTTCCAGTCTGGTTATTAAGGCTATGAAGGCAAAAATAAAACAAACTTATCTTTAGGCTTTGAGGAAATTTGTTTGGAGATTTTCCAAATCTCCGAAAGTGAACAATCTCTGAGAACCCAGTTTTGGAAAAAAGATAATTTTGTAAGCTGATGCAATATATTAAGTCGGTACCAGATTCTAATGCTGTCGAGGAAAGTATATTTTCTTTACGTTGTAATATATGTGCTGACAATAGGAACATATTTGACATAAGTGCAGTAAAAGCAGAGCTGCAGGTGAAAAGCAACTATCTTTCTTGTAAAGAGTTTTATAATTATGTTCTTACTAAGGAAGATCTTCGGAACTGCACAAAATCTGATGAGATTATATTGTTTTTTTCTTACTGTGACAAAAACTATTCTTTCTGAATATGTTCTTAGTATTGTGTGCAATTTAGTTTTATTTTTCAAGAATAATTGTTTTGTTTTTTACTTTCTAGGCGTTTATCTCGTGTAGGTTCGTTTTAAAAAGAATTGTGTTATATAATTTCAAAGAATGTTTTTTATTACTTAATTTCAAAGTTAAAAAGTCCTATAAAATTTTTAATAGTCCAGCTTTTTTGAAGCTGTCCCTTAAAATCGTCAACCATATGTAGTCATCCTAGTTCACTTGGAAGTGTATACTCCAGAAGAGATGGCAGAAAAATGCAAGAAAATTGTGTTGAGAGCGAAGAGGAAAGAAACACCGAGTGCATGAGTGACAGCCTGGCACTCCAGTATGTTAACAATTTACTTGATTACATGGGGCAGTAGAATTATCAATACAGTGATATTATAGCTGCAAGGAAAATCCAAGCGATCGTGAAGAGAAACCTTAATGAGTCAACAAATCAAGCTAACAATAAGATCATGGACTATTTACTAAAAGAAAAGTAAACTGAGTTAAGTGCGGAAATGGGTTGAATAGCATGTAATAAGACAGAATGTGAAAACTAAAGCAAAATTTTGGATTATCCATGTTTTCCAATTTTTCGTGCTTCATTAGCCCGGATAATCAAGATATTTATTATAACTAGCTGTATGCATGCAATGTTTGGGTGGGTTTTTTTCAATTAATTTATTAATAATAATGTGAATCAATTATTGGTGCAAATAATATCTCCATAGAAAACTATTCTATTAAAGACGTCTTTTACTATATTCTTGCATAATTGAAACATCTCCCTCTCGTGCTCTCCCTCTTTGTTTCTCCCATTTCCTCTCTCCCATCTTTCTCTTTTCCCCTCTCTCCTTTTAACCTTAACCCTCTCTTCATTTAAATGGCTTATAAAACACATTAATTTTATGCTTGTAAGCTATATACAGATTCACAGCAATAGGACTTCAAGCATGATAATGTCCGTCATCAAGGTATTTAGCATGAAAATTGCAAATTCAGTGCAAATTATGTGCATTAAACTTAAAATGTGGGCGTAAACGAAAAAAGACGATAAGAGTTGTTTTTCTTTGAAAGGATCCAGGTCCGAAGCTCGTATGCCTATAATTCGAATTTATATGAGCAAATAAATGAAAGCCTGCATGCCGAAAAGTCGAGTTTTACGTGTTATCTTATGGAAAATATAAATGATTCCTAAGATTCGAATCTGGGACTTTATGAAAATAGCTTTCCAGGGACCTCGTAGCTGTTTACCGCATATCTATGAAGAACGGTTCTCAAGATACAAATGGGGACGGACACTTTTAAAATTAGATAAAGGATGATCCGTTCCAATATAGCGATGTATTTCAAGAATTCACAAAAACAAATGATACACTAGGCAGCTTCGAATTTTATATTAAAAGGCAAGATTACTTAAAACCTGGTTTTTGAATTACTCAGAGCAAATTTGTATGATCAACGTAATAAAAATACGTTTTAATTTAAAGACATTTTTTACCTACTGCGAAGTTTGTGCTCTATTCTTGCCCATTTAAAATCTGATGCTCAAGTATTAGAACAAAAATGTAATGCTTGAATATATGAAAGTTAAATCCAGTGAAAGCAAAGGCAATGGAAAGCCTTGTATAATAAACTCCATTCTTACGGGCCTACCTGGCTACTATTTGGGTTATTATTTGGCCTCATCCTCAGCAGAATGAGATAGTTGTTTATATATGCTGCCCCAAATTTTTAGCTCTTTCTTAAAAAAGATCAGGTTATGCATTCAGTTTGCATTATTAACCAAGAATTTTTAAATTTTTGTTCTAGAAGTTCTTTCAAGTTTTTCTTTCTTGTCCCTTTCTGGTAGAAGGTTAAACAAATGAATCCCCTTGAATGTGTGGAGTTTTTCATAAAGTTTTAGCCCATGTTGAGTAGAGCAATAATTACTGTAACTTCTCATAAGATCCTCCCCCAAAGAAATTCTTTGTGTCTGGTACTGGTGAGGCTAAACATTTAATGAATACTGAAAGAGTACTTGAGATCAAGTTGGCCATTCTCAACGTCTTTTATAATTACATTCTATGCCATATTGAATGGCTAAGATTTGAGTGAATACATAGATTGGGGTAGAATTAATAAATTCGTTTTGGTTGACTTAATGTATTGAAATTTTTAATTTAAGGGACCTGTGCCACAGCGTGTACATAGTTCACTTACATATAAAGGACAAAGTTGGCTTCGTGCACATAGGGTTAAAGGATTCTACAATCACGTAGATGAGGTCAGTTTTGAAGATGGTGCCAAGGCTCTTATGCAGGCATCTGGCATCGGGAAACTCCGTCCAAACATTCTTCTAATGGGCTACAAGGCAGATTGGAGGGAGTGCTCTAGGACTGAATTAATTATGTATTTCAACGTGATGCAGTAAGTGAAAGGAAGGAGAAGATACATTCATATTAATTGTATAATCCTAAAAGTTTCTTGAATTTGTGTGCATGTATAAATGTTAACATTTCTACAGTAAAAAATTTAATAATGTATTTCTTGTTCTTTAAGCTTCCCAAAATATGTTTTTTACTGTGGTGGTACAAATTTTGCTTAAATAACTAATTTTGAGTTGTACTGAAGTACTTGTTTAAAGTCTGTAAATGTCTTCAGCCTTTGAAAAAATCCACAGTAGGTAGTTACTTATCTAATAATTATTCCATTCAAATCAGGCCATCATTTGGGTTAACTTTTAAAATTAGTAGATTTTTTGTAAATTGTGGAAATAATCCTTTATAACTACAGAGAGAAATGCTGTAAAGCTCAGTACTTTCTTAAAATAATATGGCGGATTTCTAATAATGTATTATGGCCACAATTCAGTTGATAATTAAGGTAATTCCAATAGAAATCAAATGGCAACTAGGATGTATTTTTTAATGAATGTTAGATAAATTACTATAGAGAATTGCTGATTTGTAGGTAAAATCTATACATAGTGTCCTTAAACATTATTTTACTGTTTTAGCTATTTAACACCACTGATGTTTCACTTTGATTGAATATCATGATGCAATATTACTTAATAAATTACAAAATCATAAAAAAATTTCCTGTATTCAATTATTAACAGATTTTAAATCAATTTGAAATTATGACTGGATTGCTTCATATATTTGGCAAGACATGGAAAGTTAGTAGTAATAATACTTTTAATTTCAGCAAAGCTTTGGATATGCACATGGCAGTGGCGATATTGCGTCTTCGCGAAGGCTTGGACTATTCAAATGAGTTAGTGGGTACGTCGGATGGGAAGGAAGATGGTATAGGAGCTAGTGCAATGGCTAATGGTGGGAAGGGAGGGCTCAGTGCAATTGGTGGAGTGGGAGAAGGAGGTGTCGAAGTAGATAAGAACTTTCTCGACACTAGAGTTGGATCACAGACTTCTTTGCCAAGAAACCAGTCATTTTCTCAAATGTCTCAAGGTATGACATTAATTGCTGAAATTTTTTCCACAGTTTGAGAAATTTATTTGCATAAATTGTGAAGTGCTAGGAAATTTGCAGATAAATTTCGTTCGTTAGCTTTTGGAGTTGTAAAAATGTTATTTATAAGTCTATAGAAGCCTTAATGTGGTTTTTTAAGTGAGGAAGTTAACGTTTTTAACCATTATATTACCTTTTTGTCCTTTTGATTTAAGCAATGATTTCTTTCATTAAGTTATTCTTGAAAGATAAGTGGAATTATACCATGATTATATTTTTCAGTATTATCACAACATATACCGTATATACTTGTGTATAACGTGCAGTTTGAAGACCAAATTTTCAGGTCATAAAGTAGGGGTGCACATTATACATGCGTAACACTTTTGTGCATCAGAAATGAAAGTGAACCTACCTCGCACCAGATTCTCACTTTTTGGGTGAATTAAGGGGAAAACCGCAATAATTATCAATAATCCAGTTTATACATGTTAATTACACATATAGAACACCTAATTACTTCTGTACAGTTATAATTCCATCCTCTCCAAATATTCTACATTTCACTAGCTCATCAGCTGTTTGCTGTAGTCTTTGCAAAATCGCCAGGTAGACCCCACAAAACATGCAAAAAAAAAGCATACAATAAGCAAATTAAAATAATTTTATTCATTTAATGATTCTAGTATGTACAATTAATAATGTAAGTAATTAAAAACCCATAGAATGTAGAATGACGTATATGAACTTAATCTTACCTGTCGTGTTTCCTGTTTCCAGATTTGTTTCTTACATTTTCGCATTATTCCTTCTATTAAAAAGTTTTAGAATGATATAGGAAAGAGAGAAACAGCATCTACTATATATCAAAACTCAATCTATTTTATAGACCCCTTTTTGTCTGATTTAAAAGGATTGGGACAGCGGTGCTGTGGTTTTCTATGCAACATCAGTTTGGCCAACTTACTTTATGAAGTTGCTGCAATCTCAACTCATTCGCTTTCATTATTGATGATGTCTCTCTAAGACGTAATGTGGAGCTTATTGAACGTAATACTTATGGGCAAGTCAAAGTGTTTAAAATTAAAAATCCAAGGAATTTGGCTGAACTTTGTGGTAATTTATACTCATATTTTCTTTGGAAATACATTTTAAAATTGTTGGCTGGCAATAATTTAATGCTTTAACGTATTTATTTATGGCACTCTAGTTAATTCTTAACAAGGCGATATATTTTGTTCTTATACCTCACAAAAATCAAGGGTGCGCATTATACACAAGAGTATGAGAAAAAGTCGGGATTTTTTTGCGTGTTATACACGAGGGCACATTATACATGAGTATATACGGTACATACATAAATACAGGAAAAGTTATGTATTGTTGTTATTATTCAGTTGGACATTTTACAGAGCCATTTACTTTTGAGTTGTTTTAATTAGTTCTTTTGATTCTTATATGTAAAAAATTAAGATGCATTATCATTTTTAGATCAAAAGTCATTTTGTTATCAATGCATTGGTAATGCGTTCACGTTATTTTAGATATTTATTGCTTGACATTAACGATGTAATATTTAATGATCTACTTATACCAAAATATTTCTTTTTCATATAAAAGTTCTTATTTATTTAAGACAATCCAATGATTCTGTTTCAGTTGTAACCATTAGCATTTTCTTTGTATAGGATAATTTTCAAAAACTGAACCTATCATATGTTGGTAAATGTAGGTTATTCATTAAGCATATTGATTATACTTCTCTTTTCTTTCAATGCGATCTACAAAGAATTGTACAAATTTCTCAGTGTAGGATTGCGTCAAATTGCAACTAGGGGTGAGTCCAGTACTTCTCTCTGCAGCTTAATTTACTTTTCCCGTAGAAGCATGCTGAGATTGTAGAATTGTCACATTCACTTTGTGATTAATATCTCATTTTTTAGAAAAATTCACTTGCTTTGTTTAGTTTACAGTTTTGTGTTAGTATGTTATTATATTTACTTTGCATTTTTTTTTTTTGGAAAATGTAGGCTTGCTTACTTACCACCCATACAAAACATATGCTGCTCTAATAGTGCATTATTGCACTTTAAAGTTGTATTCCAAAGTTAAAGTGGTATTTTTCATATTGAAATATTTTGCTAGTATATTTCATATTCATATACAGTGGAACCCCCATTTAACGTTTGCGTCGGGGACAAGTTTTTTGTACCTTAAATGGAGTAATTCATTAAATGGGGGTTATCTAAAATTGAAAGAATAAACGGCAGTTCATTAATGTCAAATATGTTTTATTAGTTAAAACACAAATATTAAGTGTATAGATTAATTATGATGAATTTTTTCATTCGTAAAATTTCACAGAACAAAGATGGTTGAGAATAATACCAACTGTAAGTCCTCCGGTGAAGGTGATTCTTCTAGCTTATGGTTTTTTTGCGAAACTAGTGGTCATTTCATGGCTGTGACCCTCATTGCACCTCCTAGCAGTGAATTTGCGATCTTTAATTTTTCTGAGACAAACTTTCTTAAAACTTTTAAGCAAATAAAGACACTTAATTGAAGTGCTCCTATATAGGAGGAATCAATCACGTGTGCAGATCCTTTCAGTTTTTTAAGTTCGCATGCTATAACGAATACATGATATAATTGGGCTCGCATGGGTTATATAAGATAATACAGTAAAACCCCGTTATGACGCGGGTTTCAGGAGACAGAATGTACACCTGCGTTATCGGTATCCCGCGGTATTTCAGGAAATAATTTTTTTTTAAATGTGAAAGTATATGCGTTATAGCAAATTTAATTGCAAATTACTATAAAAACATATCGTATTTTGATTTAAATGCATACCTTACTTTAATCTGTGTTTTTAAAATAGTCCGAAATTTTCTTTTGGCACGACAGCTGATGGCGTTTCTTCGTCACGTCTTAATGTTTTGCAAATGTAAAAGATGAAGATGATCAAAATCACTCTGTCTCTCCATCCAATTCATCACTTCACTGATGTTATCTAATACTTTGCTTATTTAAGGGGTCTCAACCTCACACATCTCTTCATTCTCACAATCATCTTCCGATAATTTTTCTGCTCTTCTGCGGTTCTGGACTTCAGCTACAATTTCTTATCATTCTTATAGACAGCGTCGGGAGTTGAGCATCGCGGTAAAATTTGAACCAAGTTGTTTACGAAGAAAATAAATCGTGGTAAAATTTGAACCAAGTTGTTTACGGAGGAAATAAATCGTGGTAAAATTTGAACCAAGTTGTTTACGAAGAAAATAAATCGCGGTAAAATTTGAACCAAGTGGTTTACGAAGAAAATAAATCCCGGTAAAATTTGAACCAAGTTGTTTACGAAGAAAATAAATGGAACCATTTTGGGGGACATGACTAGACCCGCGGTATATCCGAATCCGTGGTATAGTGAGGCGCGTTATAATGCAGTTTTACTGTATTGACGAGTTTTGAATAATTATCCCTGTGTGGTGAGCGTTGGCAGATGTTTCGATACCTGTTATCAGCTGACCGTGCATAAAATGACAACGCTAACAGTTCCAACGTCCTTTTAGTCTCATTTGTTACATTTCGGCCCTTTATGCAAACTGGGCTCACAAATTTGATTGCCTCTCTTGTGTGGTGTAGGGAAATGCTACAGTGACTGACGAGTAAGAACATACATCCAAAGTTTTAATAACATCGCCGCCTCGATGTAATATTAACATTGTTGTGAATAAGACTTCCCTTTTTTGGAGGATTGTCTTCCTTTCGGGTTAACAAGGTAAATATGGCTGTGGTAAATGCGGGTGGCCCAACTAACTAACGCATCACGTTAGTGATTGAGTGCCTGCGAACTGAAATGTAAAAAAATCCGTGTTCACGTCATCGCAACTTTCATGAAGTACGTACCAGATTAGGACATTTAAGGTGGATTGACAAAACAGCATGACTACATATTAATTCTTTTGAGTTTATTTAATGTAGTAACAACGCCAGTATGTGTTGTGCCATTGATGGTTAGATTGAATTAATATATTACATCTCCAACAAATGAAATATTCTCGAGTCACGGTGTAAACGTACCTGAAATCGTGGCGATGCCCCGCAAGGGACCAGAATTTTGTCCCTTAATTGCGGGCAATTCACTAAATCGAGGAACACTAAATCGGGTCATACAATACATTATTTATATGGAGCTTTGGTTGGGGCCGCAAAAAAACCACCTTAAATGCGGGTAAACCTTAAATGGGAGAACCTTAAATCGGGATTCCACTGTATTTACAAATGAGGAAATTCAACAGTTTAATCATTTTACATATTAACTTGTGACATTACCAAATCCATTCACCAATTAGTTGCTGGTATTTAGTATAACATGTAGCATTTATTTCATTACGTATAAATAACAAATATTTTAATCCTGTGGTTCCTCCATTAATCTATTTTTGTTGCATTACATGATAAACAATTATCAATGTATATATTAATTGAGTAAGAGAAGGTTGTGTCAGTCACAACCCAAAGCGAAGCTTCCCCTCCACTTTCACTCAGCCACGCTTGAGGGGAAGGAGATGTGCAGGGTGCGAGGGGAGTATGCGGATAGCTGGAATAGGGCTTCGAGCCTCAGTCCGCGGACGTGACAATGGCATTAATAATTATTGTACAAGTATTGGCCAATGCAGTTGAATTTGACTATTGAAACCATACCTATTTCATAAGTAAAATCATGATATTGTATATTTTTTGTGTTTATTAACGGTAATAGTCCCACGAATCTGGTTTGTATTTACCAATTCAAAATGCCTCTTGTATTATATCATAAGGAGTTTATGGATTAGTTATAAACGATAACTTCTTTGCTTGCCCATTTATTCCTCCACTAATCAGTCCTTTTTAGCTACCTTTGGTGCCCTCGCAGTAACCTGGCATTTGGTAGCCCAGCTATGGAATATTGGCTCATCTGGGCCTGTGACTTAAATGCACCAAGTATCAAGGTATACCAGGCACATACCCAGGATTTTTTCTTTGGGAGGGGAGGGGGAAGGGGAATTTAACCTTTTGGGGAAGCTAAGTCAGTCAGTTCTCTCCCCATCCCTGCCTGGTTGCGTGCCTGTGGTATACACTGTACCTTTGCTCATTGCAGAGCATATACTTAGTGCAGTTTGCATTCGTGTCTTTGACTCTATGTACATAGCGTATCAAAAAATCATTGGGTTGTGTTCGTTGGAAGAAGGGTTTCAAAAAATCGTTGGGTGGGTTGGTTGGAAGAAGGATTTCAAAAATATCGTTTGGTTGGGTTGGAAGAATGATATTAAAAAATGTTTGGGTTGGTTGGAGGGCCTTCTTAACATAATACTCCTGCAGAGCTCCAATTTCGAAGCTGTACGGGCAACAAGTTCTATATATTAAATCTGTAGTGTGTGTTCATGGGTGTGTTACACAGCAAGGCCAGCAAGAGGAAAGGGCATACATGCTCACCGTGTCCATTGATTGAACAATAGTTTGGTACCATTTTGTACATCTTTTGAGCTGAAGAGCAATGAGGCATCTTTCTCAAAAGTTTCTCCAGTCAAGTCCAGGTGCAATATTTGCTTCACTTATGAAATTTATGTGTAAAGCGGTTTTGGGACTTTTTCAGATTTTTATCTCCAAATCTATATGTAATAGTTTCATACTCTTGCTGACATTTTATGGATAATATCATTTGTTTACCCAAAAAAATTAACCAATGCCTTACAGATTATAGAAGAGCTAGGGAGAGAAAAATGTTTTTTTAATAATGTTAACAAAATAAGTTATTTTTCTTAAATTGTTTTCATAAGAACATATGTACATCTCTGGAATGTGTTTTTTCTTTTCTTTCCTAACTTTCATTCTTTGTTTTCTTTCTATCTTTTTTCTCTATTCTTGCAATCAGAGCTGCGACAGGAAAATGTCTAGTCTATTGCCAATTTTAAATGAACTTACTTGGTTTACTCTCAACTAGATGGTATATCAGGATAGTATGACTGTAATGCCACAGTTGTATAGTTCCTTTCGTGATAATTTTTTTTGTATTTCTTACTTGGTTACTGAGGGTTTGGTTGCAAAATGGTTAAGTATGTGGGCTGATATTATTCTTGTTTATTATTTTATTGTCTTATAATCTCTGGACAAAAGGCTATTATAAACAATAATGAAAACTAATAAATTGATCCAAAAGTAGCAATAGTTTTTTAGGCATACATACGCACTTTAAACATTTAAAAATGAGAATCAAAATCATCGCACAGTCTCAATTGAAAAAAACATTTGCATAGCTTGATGCTAGAGCATTCTTTTAGTTTATATTGCTTATATTTAGTGGATAAGGGTTGGAAAGCACTAGAGTACATATAATGGTAGGCTGCTATGCAGTAAGCTTTTTTGACAGTATAAGTAAGTTTGCCTCTTAAATACTAAATTGTTGAAAACTTCAAAGCATTTCTAACTAGACATTTCTAATCCATTCACCTCAAATTTTCTACAATTGAGTCTAATTTACTGTAGATTTTTTGTCATGTCATTGTTTTATTCAAATCTCTTGCCTAAAAATAATGCTGTACTTGGAAAAGACTAACTGAAAGTATCAATAAAAAAGTAGCACATTTTAATCGTTGATATTTAATATTTTTTGCTCTGTTTTAACAGCTAGTAGCATGAGCGACATGTCTTCTCCTGGGACTCCAAGGCTTGAAAGACATAAAGAGATTGGGGATGAATCCCCTGGGAACAATCCAGACGAGGGCAAGGGCCAAGGTGACATCATAAGAAATGCAGACATGGAAAGAGGGAGAGAGACAGACCAAGAAGACGGTGGGGAAGTAATAAAAAATAACACGAGAGGGAAGAAAGAAAGGAAGGAAGAGAGACAGCTGCAAACTGACCATTTGAAGTAAGAGATTTACACTTTGGTAATCTGAAATCATTTCCATGGGTGTCATTTTACTTTCCCCATATGTAGCATAAAGAAAGTATTATTTTGGGGAAAAAGTCATATTTGAGATTTCAGCAGAACTGCGTGTTTTAAGGTTCCCTGATTACGTTTTCACTGTAATATCTCTCGATTGTGTCGGTGTCTCTGTATGTGATAGGAATTTTTTGGGCACTCCAACTCAAAAACTACTAATCAAATCAGCACAGAATTTTATGCCTAATATTTTTATTAAAAAGTCGAAGCCTGATTAGATTTAGGCTAAAATTGGTCAACTGGAACAAAAGATTTACTTTTGTCATCTTCCCATTTTTTGCCAAATATCTCCTATAGGGTTTCATTACTCCAATCAGAGCCAGAACTCCAAAAGGCAACGAAAATTTTCCGGCTTTTGGAAGTTTTCCATCTTTGAGGAGTTCATTAGTCACACTTTTAACAGAATCGTTTTTTATGTTCACATAAATTTTTATTTTATTCTTCATACATTTTTACAAATCTCATTAAACTTTTTATTACATATTTAGAATGTTTTAAAAAATTAACTTTTTATAAAATAAGAAATATTTTAATTTAAAATAGAGAAATTTAAATAGTTTTATTGATTTTGAAAAGTTTTTTTATTTTTTGTTTCAATTTTTTAATGAGCAACTTTTTTCAACAAATAGAGATTTCAAAGCTGATGTTTTCTCATTAAATTTATTGTCACCGTTCTGAATTCTCCTTTTCTGTAACATATCTAAACACTTAAAAACATCCTTTTTTATCGCTGGGCCTTCAAAAACGTCCACATCTTCAACATCAATACCCATTTCATCATCTGACTCATTCCCTTCCTGTTTTGATTGAATTATTTTTTCGATGATGTTCTCGACGTTTATAAAACTTTCTTTTGTAGTTGCTTCTTCATCAATGTTAATAAAATCACTAGCGGTACAAACATTTTGATCATATATTGCTTGGATTATGTTCGGAATTTTGATATTTTGGTACTGTATTAGATCTTTTGTTATGTTGGAATCTATCTCTTCTGCGATTATTGGAAATCCGTAATTTGAAAAAAAAAATTTTTTTAAGCACTCTGGTGTTATAACTTTCAAAGCCTGTTCAATAAAATTACTAGCATCCAGCACTTTTGGTTTTAGCAAGATCAGCAACATTTTCACATTCATCCATTTTGGCAAGTAAATATCTCACCATAAAAATATAGTAGTGAGCTTTGAAAGCTCTGATAAATTCTCAATCACAAGGCTGATTAACGGACATTGTTTTTGGTGGAAGAAATTGAAGCTTAATATTCAATAATTCGAGGTCTCCATGACATGACGTGTTGACTAAAAACAGCAAAATTTTTCTGTTCTGCTTCACCATTTCTTTATTGAGCTTCATCGAGTGGTCAGCAAAAATATTTTTAGTAATCCATCTTTTAAATGAAAAGTTTTGTTTAGCATAGCTCTGAAAAATAACCCACTCTCGTTGCAATTAGCAATATCTCAAAGATCATCATATCCTTCACATATTTCTCTGAGTTTTGTTCCCCACAAAGTCACAGAATTCTCATCAATGCTATTTGCTTCTCCCATGATGGTTCAAAAAACAATTCGACGATTTATCTTGAAGATTCTGAGCCAACAGTTTGAAGCTTTAAAATCATTCAAGTTTAGCTTATTGGCTACTTTTAGAGCTTTGGTTTGAAGAATTGGTCCAGAAATTGGCAAGTTTTTTGCTCTTGCAATACAAAAACACTCAAAAACGATGTCATTAAGCTTCTCATTTGATGATTCTCGTGGTTTCTTCACGGTTAATTTGTTGGACTTCACTTTCAGGTATTTCTCCTTAATGGCTCCTTTGTTCTTCAAACATTCATAAATCTGTGTTGTTTTACATTTAAAGTGATCAGCAATTTATGTAACTTTCAAATTTTTTGTCTCCTTCATTTCAATAACTGGATTTTTGTTTCAAATTCAAATTTACAGTTTGCTTTCTAGCCATGTTTTTCTAGAAAAAAAAATTTGAAAATATCAACTTAGAATTTAAAGTATAAATTGATTAAATTTGCTTGTTACTTACTTGCAAAAATAAAAAAAATCTACCGACTAACCAAAATTATAAAAGTTGAAGTACATATTTAAAATATTATTTTAATCTTTTCATTTCTGTATAATTCCTTTTATTACGAATACTGAGTAGCTGGACGTGGCAGAGAATTCTTTCTAAAATGATAAAAATAAGACCTACCTATTTTACGTCAGGTGGTATGCTGTTATTTCTATTTCCATGAAGATGATGCTAACAACTCGAACAGCTAGTTTCCAGAAGAAATCAAAAAGTATATTTTACTCATTAAATCTTGTTCCTTAATAATAAAGTGGTAAAACATTCAATGAAAAATTAAATGATGTTGCTATGAAATGCTGTCATTTTCCTATTTCTTTAGTTTTAAAAATAAAAACTTGTTGGAAAACATACATGAATGATGATGAAAAACAGCCAAAGTGAAAATATGAAATGTTGCTCTTACATCTTCAGCCAAGAGACTGAGGAATGAGGCACGTCACTTGTTGGAGGAAGACAGATAGAAGAATACTTAGTAAACGTGAAATACAAAGTAAAACAGACAGGATAACTTAATGATTTATATATAAAACCAAACTTTTTAGTATCATCTTTGTATATTTACATACTTTTTATAATTTAATCATTTATTGCTCTAAAAGGCTATATTACATTGAAAATAGGGTCATGTTTAAAAAACATCTGGCTCTCATGGGTTTCTGGCTTACTGGAGTTCTGGCTCTGAGAAGTTTGATTGTATAAACATTTGTTATTACCAAATTTGAAGGCTATAATTTTTTATAACTTTTGTTTGAAACTTTTTTCATTGAATGGATTGTATTAGGAATATAATGTGTCAATAATTAGTTATTTTTAATGTATAATTGAATATTTACTGCTTGAATCATGCATGCATCAAGTTTTCACAGTTTTGCACTAATGTATTATTTAAATTCACAGTATTTTTTATTACAGTCTATTTTATAATGCATATCATAAGAATTGGAGAGTTCATAATAGATTTATAAAATGAAAATTTCTCTGCATGGTTCATTTTATTTTTTTTTCTAAAATATGTAATGGAACATCTGTATTCACTCAATCCTTTACGATATGTTTTGTTATGCAATAAATTATTTAAATATTGCATTACTTGTATTGATGGAAAACGCAATTTGACGATAATTTAGCAGTAATTAATGCTAGCGTTTTCTGGTCGAGGCCATCCAAGCTAACAACATTAATGTTTACTTATTAAATTGCATATTGTGCATGTTTTCTTTTAACAAGTAACCTCTTATAAATAAGTTTATTGCATGATTTGAAAATTTTTTAAATTTTTTTATGCATGTTTTCCAACTGCAGCAAAAGTGTTACTGTTTCAGCACCAGTATCTGAATATACTAAAATTGAGGTTTTATGGATGTCATGAGTGGTTTTCTGCATCTATCTCTTTTTTCTTATCTCTTCACGTATCTGTAATTTTGTGTATTCAATAACTCGAAAATTGCTTGTTCGTTTCCAGGGGACCAGGAGGAGTAGATTTGCCTAAAGAATTACTCAACCGCATCACACAATTCCAGAGGAGGCAACGGAAGGGAACCATTGATGTTTGGTGGTTATATGATGACGGAGGTAAAGAATCTGCACAAGCAATTATGTCTCATCAATTTGAATGCATTTTGATTTGCTTACTACTGTTTTTAATTTGCTCTGAAAACTGTTATGCTGCATGATATAATGACTGAGATAAAGACAATCTTTAAAGTTTGAGTAATATATCTTTATTCTATAGGGTTGACTCTACTTCTTCCATACATTATCAGTACTAGACGCAACTGGACAAGCTGTAAGTTGCGAGTTTTTGCTCTTGCTAACAAAAAGGATGAACTAGACTTTGAACAAAGGAGGTATGTATTCTACAAGCTGTTAGTAATTTTTATTGTTCTATAAAATAGAATCAGTCTCTCCAACATCCATGTTTTTTTTGTGTATTTGCATAAACAAAATGTGTTGAAATTGAATTTTTTTTGCAGCATGGCAAGTTTATTGGCCAAATTTCGTATTGATTATTCCGTTCTCAAAGTCATTCCTGACATAACAAAAAAGCCAAAAGAAGAAACTAAAGCCTTTTTTGAGGGTCTTATAAGTGAATTTGTCCAAGATAGCAGCAGTGAGGATGAAGAAGAGAATTCTGGTATGTTTCATTTGTGGAAAAATATTGTCAAATTGTTTTGTTCATCATCCTTCTCCTGTCATGATTTATTTTCTAAATCTGTTTTAAACTTATTTAAATCCTTCAATTTCCTTCTCTTTCTTTTTCTCTTAAGGTTAATCTAGAATTATACTATCATAAGTTTACAAAACTACTATCAAGCTCAGTCTTTGCTTTGGCAGTCCATCATATAGCGCAGGGCTGCCACCAATTTTTTTTCTAAATCCTGTAATGGTATCCAAAAAATCCTGTAATATGGAATATCATGTTTTTTATGCAAAATATATGCATTTATGCCTATAAATATATTTGGCTTATACATCTGTCATAATGAGTAAAATTATTAGCAACCGTTAATGGATAGCCCTGTAAATTAAATTTAATAATTTTTTGTTGATGAGTTTCATATTTATCCTTCATTACAAATCATATATATGGCATAGAAAGTTTTAAAACATTTATTCAAGTTTCGAATGCACATTAATAGTAAAAAAAGAAGAAAATTAGTAAGCCAGGGCTTTAATTACAGAACAGGTCTTGATTAGGAAAACAAAGACTACAAAAAGACAATATAATGGCTCAAAATCTGCAAAATGTTTTCTAAATGAACACTGCATCAAAGCATTCAGCATAGTTTGTTCGAGTGCTGACCTGTGTGTGCTTTTAATAAGACTCAACTTACTAAAAACTCTCAACTTCAGCATTGATATGAGGAAGTATGAGCATTGCCTTTGCAAGTTTACAAAGTAATGGAAATTATGATTTTCCATCTTCTATAAATTGTGACACCTTGTACCAATAGGTATCAATATAGTCTGAACAGACAATTGGTTGGGGCAGATCCCATAGTGTGTAGGCAATGAACTCAGAATTATCTAATTCATCATCATTGATGATGTTGGGAAATCTTTTAGCCAATGTTTTAACTTTTTCCCAATCTCCATATGATTTCTTTGTTGGGTCAAAAATATCAACATTTTTCAAAACTACATCATTTAAAGGTAAGAGATGGTATAGCTCTTTTGTTGCCATCTCATAGGTTAATGTTGAAAAGACAGGAGCAAGTTTCCTCATATTTTTCATTTATCTGAATGAGAGCATTCCATTAAAAATGGATCTGGATGACATTGCAATTGAATTTTGTTTTTTTTTTTTTTTTTAATGGTTAAAATATTAATTTGTGGGGTTTTGATGAAGAAATTGGTAATTTCTTTAGTGTTTAAAAAATTGTCATGCAACACATAAATCCAAGTTTGAAATATACTCACACGAGAAAGGTCATATGAATTTTATTTTGAGTTAGTCATTTCAGATAACCGTTGATGCGATTGATTTTGCATGAAAATTATATGAATTGTGCATTCCATGAAATTTTTAGTGGAAAGATTTTAATGCATTTCATCCTATAAACAAGTTTCAATTGGTTTTTACTATTTATGGAAAGAATCTGAATTTTATATACTCAAATCAATGCATGCCAGAAGGTAAAATGTCACTTAAATATCAGTAATTCATTCATTTCTTGCATCTGGTTTGGTACAGCAACCATCACTGAAGCAGAGTTGCTTGCCATGAAAGACAAAACAAATCGGCATCTTCGATTGAGGGAGTTGCTGAAGGAAAATTCGATGGAGGCCAACTTAGTGGTCATGTAAGTAGATGTTGAACTTTGAAAATCATAAAAATTTATTTAAAAATTTAATCCAAATATTTTATCAATTTATTTTCAGTTATATATTTGTTATTATACTGCTTTTCTCTTCATATAGCATCATTTTGGGAATTGATTTCAATTAATAATCTAGGTTAAGGTTTCCCAAATGAGGGTCAGGCATGGTTAATAAAAAAAACTTTTCTATTTATTAAGATTAGTGATCATTAATTATTTTTAGTAATAATTTAAAATAAATCTATTGCCATGGAAACATTACTTAGTTGTCAGGCCATTCAAAGAAAAACCATGTGCTCTCACTCCTTAGTGTGTTATCCGTGAGATTAAGATTTCAGATGCTCAGTAGGGTATTGCTAATATTTGAAAATTTTAAAATCCAGGGTTTCAACCTCTCGAATTATGCCGTTTGGTGAGAAAGCGCAAGTCTTGAAGTCTGGACGTGATCCGACAATATTTAGGGGTCGCTCAAGGGTTCTAAATGCATAAAAATGAAAGTTGAGTTTAGACCATGTTCCTATAGTGAAAAGTAGGATTTTATGACCCATTAGGGCAAAAATTTTGTCCGTTTTGTCGTGTCTCAAACCGTTTGCGAGGTATCGGACTTGGCCACGGAGCTTGCCTTCTAATTCATTTTTTAAAAAACCCCGCCGCAAGAGATGCACGTACCTCAGAGGATATCTCTGCATAGACCTGTAACATTTTGGAGTCAAACTACAGAACGCAAAGTTTTCTGTGATGTTAAACATCATGACTGTGACTGAGCTGTTCCTTCAAAGTGGACTTTTTTGCATCCTGTACATTTTGTGTAAACTGAGCCACACTTAGCAAGAGATCTTGGAGTTGGTCTTCTTTCCTGGTAACAACCTTATTATAGGCTTGAATCAGAGCAATCCCTTTCTCTGCATGGTCATTCGTGACTCGTAGGCCTCCTGCGATCTCTCGCCCGCGCTGATAATCACTGCACTCTTCCCAAGTAGCTGGGTACGCATCCAAAAACTCAGTGGCTATGCCAAGTCTTGTGAAAAATGCCATCGTGTTGGTCATCATGAGATCAGAAAGAGAGAGATCTTTGCACGTTTCGGTGGTTCAAGTGAACCTGCTCTGCTCTTCAAACTTTCAACCAGGTTTTTCTTCTCATGAAGAGAGAGGCCATCATCAAAGAAAGATAGTCCTAACAACTCATCACTTAAGTACCATGACTTGAGAGCTTGCACATGGCAATTCTAGCAGAGACAGGATCTACTTCCATAAAATCAATCAAACTGGAAATAAATTCCAAGTCGTTTCTTGGGGCAGAGATGGATTCACGTGCAGTGAATCAGGGTTTCAAGTAGACGCGCACAATGAACACGCAGAGTGAGCGCAGGCCAGCTTCTTCCCGTGGAGTGAGTCAGAACTGCTCACGGAATATCCAAATCTTGAGGGAGTAAATGGTCTTGGCCATCCACCTTGCTCGGTGCAAGGCACCAGGAGCCATGAACTTGATGCCCTTAGGTGAGACTCCACCGAGGAAAATAATAGATAAACTCAAAAGTTCAGAGTAATCGTCACGGGGCTCTCCTACCTGTAAAATTAAAAGTATGTACATTAATTTTTGCCCTTATCCTGTTTAGCATGGTGCAAGATGGAATTAAAAACTTAGATGAATCTGCATTGTAGCAAAGTTGATAATCTGTTCACCGCTGTTTCCTAGTGCATGCTTAACCTCCTTGCATTGAATGCCAGTGCTGAACTGATCCTTATAAATTTCTGGTCATTTCTTTGGAACCGTTTAAAAATAAGAATTTCAGGCCTGCTAGACGGTCCCATACGGTGATCAAACTCGGCTTCCAAGACAGTTTCAAAAATATGATGACGGCAAGCCAGATATAAAAGTTGGCTCTCAAGCATACCCTCAAACAAGACAGCAGCACCATTACATGGCCCTAGAACAGCAATTAGATTGCTTAGATAACCTATTCCTGAGGCCTCTCAGAGTGGCACATAAGGGATGCAATGCATAATGAGACACCGGTATTAACAGTGGTTGTGTCGAAGGATGTTGCCTTGACTAACAAGGGGAAGACCAGGTTTACGGGTCACCGATCTAGCTGAAATTTGGTAGGTATGTAGCCCGCAACACCACGATAATGAATAACCCCCCTTTTGCGGTTATATGAGCAATAGTTTAGCAATAAAATGCGTTTGTAGTTTGGACTTTCAGAGATATACGTCTGTCTCTGCTATATCTGTAACGTAAGAAGTGGCGTAGGGGTAACGTGGTGGGCTACGGAGGTGAAGGTACGGGGTTCGCGTCCTGTAGCTTTTTTTTTTTCGCTTGTTATTGACATTAATTTTTGTTTCATTTATGCGACGATGCTACATTATTATGAAAACCATACTTTTTACATTGTTTCTGGAATTTTTAATTTTTGTTTGTTTTTAGTTTTTTCCGTGGGCTTTTCTACATTTTTATCTCTTCTTCTGGTATTTCATTCTTCTTGATCCTATTCCGTCTCATTCTCATAACAACAGTATGTGGGGTGATACAAATCATAAAGACAACGGAAGCAGCAATATTTTCTACAGTGTAGCAGCTCGCTGCCTTTGCGGGTGACTCCAATCTTCCTAAAGGCCGGTCGCCCGCGAGCGATGTAATGGGCACCCCTGGTGGCTATGTGAGTCATATGTTGTTGTGCACATTCGTATTTTCCTCGGTTGCTTGTTTGTCCCTTTTATAGCATCTTCATACAATTGAGGACAATGTAAAGGTCGAAGGTTAAGGAGGTAGGACTCGAATGACATTGTAGACAAATGGTTTCACAAATTGTGTAGAAGAGCAAGGGTAGGCAAAGCCATTCCGCTTGTTACTTTTGAAACGAGCTGTTCTCTTCGCTTTTAATAACTTACGATTTGGATGTAAGAAAGGAGATTCTTTGGTCGAAAACCTATCTGCGGGATTGACTCCTTTCATTCATTTCACTGTAGTGGTAAGTTATCTTTCATAATTTACATGGCTTTGCCGATAAAATACTACGTGTAATTTTGCTTTTTCCATCACACAATTTGTCAATTACCAGAGCTAGTATTTCATATCTTGAAATTTGGAAATTTTCAGGAAGAAAGTTTCATTGGAATTATGGAAAAAATCACCAGAGACGTAGAAGTTTTGCCAGCCATCGGCGCAAATGATCCCGATAAGCGTGAATTACTCGCCGATGGTTTGCACTTTTGTGCCGAACTTTTACGTGAAACAGGCATTATTTCGGATCGTGTCAATCCAGTGATGTCTGAACGGGCGAATGCAGTGGGACGTGAAATGTACATGCGCATTATTAACATGACGGAGGAAATGTCCATCGAGGATGATGATGAACTTTTCGTTGGGAATGATTTGGAGCCCATTCCTAATACTATGGATGCATCAGAAGACGACGAAGACGAACCAGTTCATTCATCCAGTTCTTCTGATGATTGCTTTGAGCCATCGCCCAAAAAAATGTCACGAATTCCGCTGGACATTAAAATAAAAGCTGTCACAGCAGCGAAAATGCATCCCAATTGGACTATCAAATCCCTTCTTGCAAGAGTGACCCAAAGAATCAAAAGAATGGACAGCATCAAAATATGGGAGAAGGATATCATAGCAGGAGGTACGCACTGGGATAAGTACGAAACCATTGAGAAGTGGACATATGATCGCTTTTTAGAGTGCCGATCTAATAGTGAACATGTGACAACGAGGACGCTGAAGCAGTGGGCAATAGGGGCAGCATTTCAATTCATGTCTGATGCTTTCAAATTTGAAGCATCTTCATCTTGGGTGACGAGATTCAAAAGAAAAAATAAAATTCGACAGCGACATATTACAAGGTATGTTTCCTGGAGAGAAAGGGCAACTGCAGAAGAAATAATGCATTCTGCCATTCTTTTTCAAGAACAGCTGGAAAAGTTGATACCACAATTTGAGGCTGCATTGGTTATCAATACGGACCAAACGGGCTGTGAGTACAGGGCGCACATCAAAAGGACGCTGTCGCACAGAGGTGAAAAAAGTACGGTGTATGTCAGTCAGCTAAATAAGATGACACATTCATATACAGCTCAATATGGATTAGCGTTTTCCGGAGAACTACTTCCATTGGTGTTCATATGCCTTCAAGAACCAACTGGAAAGTTCGGGCCAAGGGTAAAGGGCGAAGTAGAGGAAGCAGTGGCTCGATTTTCAAATCTATATGTGACATGTACAAAGTCTGGGAAAATGCAGACAAACACATATGAGATGTATTTGGACAATGTTCTTAAGCCGTACGTAAGGGACAAAAAATTTCTTTTAATCATAGATTCTTGGTCCGGCCAAACAAACCAGGCCCTATACGATGAACGATTCATAAATGAAACAAATGAACCAACATGCACATTGAAAGTAATCCCGCCAAAATGCACGCCCATTTGCCAACCTTGTGACGTCTACTTCTATAGGCAGTTGAAGAATTTTGTTTCCCGTCTGCAGAATGCTGCGATATTATTGCGTGAAAATCGCGACATTACGAGCAGGATGGACACGATGAGGATCCATTCCCTGATTCATCATCAGCTGTCTTCTGCTGTATTTAAACCGATGATACGATATGCATGGTTTGCATCTCGGCTGACGAAAAGCAGGGAATTTTTTTATAACGTGAACCAAATAATTTTCCCTGAGGAAGTATTGAAGAAGAAATGCAGCTGTGGGGAGCAGTGCTTTGCCAGGTGTTCCCACTGCAGAAAATATTGGTGCTTCCAATGTTTTTTTGATTTGTATCACCCCACATACTGTTATAATGAGAATGAGACGGAATAGGATCAACAAGAGATAAAAATGTAGAAAAGCCAACGAAAAAAACGGAAAAAACAAAAAAAAAACAAAAATTAAAAATTCCAGAAACAATGTAAAAAGTATGGTTTTCATAATAATGTAGCATCGTCACATAAATGAAACAAAAATTAATGTCAATAACAAGCGAAAAAAAAAGCTACTGGACGCGAACCCCGTACCTTCACCTCCGTAGCCCACCACGTTACCCCTACGCCACTCCTTACGTTACAGATATAGCAGAGACAGACGTATATCTCTGAAAGTCCAAACTACAAACGCATTTTATTGCTAAACTATTGCTCATATAACCGCAAAAGGGGGTTATTCATTATCGTGGTGTTGCGGGCTACATACCTACCAAATTTCAGCTAGATCGGTGACCCGTAAACCTGGTCTTCCCCTTGTAAGTGTGACACAACCCTTTCCTTCAGTGTATTGAAAATAGCCTCAGCAGTGGCCCTTCCAGTGCCGGAAGATACTTTAGGCACACCAAGCAGCTTGTCAGTGGTCACTCCAGTCACTATCACAGCAATACGGTCAACATTGCGCAACCTGTCAGGTCGGGGAGCATCTTCCCGTCCCAGTGCATGGCGAGGCAGGCATATAGCTCAAATTTTTCTTTAATAGAAAGAGCATAAGTAGAACGCAGGCTCTGTCACTGCCGGTACACACTTGAGTAATGGATGTTAAAGTCGTCGACGCTGAAGCCTACGCTCTGCACAGTTGCTGCAATCACTCTAGTCACCTTCCAAAAGCTAAGCCCAAGTGCATCACACACAGCCGCAAGGTGAGGAGTGATAATGTTCTTTCTGGTCCTTTGTCTCTCACTTTGCTGGGAGCATGCAGAGATTCCACCACCTGACGTCTCCTCGTCACTAGATGATTCCAGCTCTACAATTTCAGCTGGAAAGCATACAATTCTTACTTTACTGAATGGAAAACGGTCAAAAACATGTATGCAAGAAAAATTAAAATTTACTAATGCTTTGCATACGTAAAAACTGGGATTTAACCGTAAATAAAATTAAAATTGAAAAAAGGAGGTCACTTACTTAATTTTCTGTGTTTGATTTTGTCCCTCTCTTTCACTCTTCTTCGAGGTGCTCCCTCTCAGTGCGACGCTCTTCCATTTCGGCAAGGCCTTTCTCTATGTGCACTAGCTTTAGGTCTTTCCCTGCCATAGTTCCTCGTCGTCCTGGTTTCATTTGGGCACTTAGGAACTCCCTGTCCTCCTCATTGCACATGATCTCCAGTGCATTGGAAGTGGGATATCAAAAAGACATTCCAGTTTTTCTGAAAACTTAGCTTCGTTCCCGACCTGTTTCACTATGGCGCTTGCAATTGTTCTTCAGTCGCTTCCACTCATGATGTAATTTTTCAGTATTTTCTATGCAGTGGATCTCTTGTATGATGGGAATTCTAGCCTTGTTCCACAGTGATAGTACTTGTCTGGCAGTTTCCCTCGCACTATCATGTACAGTTCTTTTTAAAGTACAGTGTTTATGAAAAAACACTCATAGGACTTTCCCTGTTGTGGGGAGACGAGCACCTCTTAATTCTTCAGACTCACTGCCTATCAAATATATGGTTGTGGCACTTCTCGTACTGTGAGCCATAGCCATAGTGGAAATGGGCTAGGCCCGGCGCAGTGCACACGCACAAATCAGTAAACTGACCTCAGTCAAACTGCCAAGCACTGCTCTTTGTAGCGCGGTGACTGGTACTGAAACGAGAACGCGAGTAGGCCAAAGGGCAGGTCAGGGAGCAGCGACAGACAGGTTTGAACATGCAACCCCCAGTCAGTCTCCCCCTCCCGCATGCGCCTGGCCTAGTGCTCAGTGCCCGGCCAAGCAGCGCGACGCTGTGAGCGGCACTCCTCAGCCGCATTGCCAAGTCCGATACTTCGCAAACTCTTGACATGACAAAACGGACGTAATTTTTGCCCTACTGGGTCTTAAAACCCACTTTCCACTATAGGAACATGTTCTGCACTCCAAAAAATGCAACTCATTTTTCTGCATTTAGGCCCCTTGAGCGACCTCTAAATATTGTTGGATCACGTCCGGACTTCAAGGCTTGCATTTTCTCACCAAACAGCATATTTTGAGGGGTTGAAAACGTTCATTTTATAGAAATTTCTAAAATCGTACCTAATAAGCAACACCCTAATGCTCACGTGGGTTGAAAACCCCTGAGCTAAAATGATTCCTGTGTCCATAGCAACATTTGGTACTTAGGTATTATCTCCAGGACCCTTCGCAGGACCTGGTACTTAGGTATTATCCCCATGCCATACTTACATACAACATTAACAGAAACTGATTGTCCTGTCTCGACAATCACCGGACAACGGGGAGGGATACTTTGGTTCCGGGCGAGGCAAAGGGTGCAGCAGCACCCGGAGACGACTACCCATTAAAACAAAGCGAGCTGAAGGCTCGTCAATATATCCTTTCAATGTTATATCCTCTCAAAAAAAAATGGAGAGGATATTGGCATGCTTTCGGCTCGCTTTGGGTAGTCATCTCTGGGCGCTACCTTCCTCGCCCGGAAGCAAAGTATCCCTCCCCCTTGTCTGGTGATTGGGTTTGTAAATGTCGAGACCGGCCAATCAGTTTCTGTTAATTTTGTTTTGAAAGTAAAATATCGTAAATCCAACAATACATTGTTATTCTGTTAATATTTTTATGGCATGGGGATAATATGTAAGTAAGATAATACCAAAGTAAGGTCCTGGAGATAATACCTAAGTACCCAACATCTTATTAAACCAGTTGCATATTTCAGCCAGTCGTTGTCCTCATAGGTAATAGAATGATTCCATTAAGAATCAGTTATAGATTGAATCTGTGATATGTATAATGGTACTGATGGCTATTTAGATGGATATGTTTATTTTATTTACTTAACTGTTTTATGGCTATTATTTGCACCAATAGAGATAAATTTGTCAAATTAAAATTTTTTGCATAAGGAAGAAAAGTTTTAAAATTTATATTACAAAGTATTTCATGCTTTTTTCAGGACTTTACCCATGCCACGAAAAGGCGTAGTTTCAGCACCATTGTATATGGCATGGCTGGAGGCTTTAACCCAAGATATGCCACCATTCCTTCTTGTCAGGGGCAACCAAACATCAGTACTAACCTTTTATTCATAAGTATAAAATGCATATCTTCCGTTAAGTTGTATATTTGAAGCAGAGCAGCAGACACTAAATAAACCAATTGGAGATTGGTTGAATTGGAAAATTTGCAGGCCTCCGAATTTTTCAAGCCAAGCAAAAGAAGTATTCAGACTCTTGCCATACACAAAAAAATATCATCGTTTGTGAATCTCTTTAAAATTGCTCAGCAATATTTTTTTAAGCACCGATGTTTGGAAAATTTATTTTCTTATCATCTACTTTTGTGCCAGTTACTTAAACGTTTAATTGAAAAATATCCCTTGATTTTAGACGAAAGGGAGCCATTATTTTAAGACTATTAGGTTCCAGTGATGAGATCAGTCATTGATCATTTTTTAGTAACAGTGATTGTTAGAATCTCCAGTGAATAGCTCGTTATCCCAGTGTGGAAGATGGGTTGGTTAATATTTGTGGCACCCAATGGATGCGGCATATGTTTTATGCACCAGATACAAAATGGTGATGGGTTTTTTGTATGTTTAGATGCATTGTGAATTTTACTCACAAAATTCTCCATTAATTTTACAATAGCCAAGTAAGTTAATTATTTTAGTGGATAAGCTGTGTATAACCCAGTTCCTATGGAAAATTTATACAAAGTATTGGTGACCATCATTCATCCAGTTTTAAATTATTGCTATTTTATCTTTCATTTTTATTAATTATTACATTGTGGGAATGTATGCATTTATTTATTGAATGGTAAAAAAAGTATTCGATGGTTACATTTTACACGGTGATGTTTTTCATCTTGGGTTAATGTGTAGAACTAATATGCATTGAACTTATAGTTTCACTCTATTTTGAGATCTGAAATGTGTTTTGTAGGTGATAATTAATAATAGAGTGTTAATGGAAGTTTGAAAAAAATATATTTTTGATGATATTCATTGTCTTTTATTTATTAAATTTGACCTTGAATCTTTTGTTTATTGTGAAATTTAATATGGCTAAAAGATATGAATTTACCAATATGTACAGTAGGACCTCAAAAACTGTTGTTAATTGGTTCCTGGAATTCCCGCCGATTCGGGAAACAACAATAGTCAAAACCGATTTTCCCATAGGAACAATGTCATAGGTCAATAATCCGTTCTAAAAGACCTTGCATGCATAATATAAAACTGAATTTTTAGGCCTCAGTTTGCTTGAAATTTTAGGCTCTGTATCATTTTCATTAATTCACTTCTAGTTCTATTTGAAGGAATATCGCATTTCTGAACCTTTTAGCAGCATTGTCACTTACACTGTGTTTTGGTACCATTTTTATCATTTGAGGTTTGATAAGCTATAAAATATTTTAGAAATATGTTAACTGTTGACAAATGAGTTGGTAGTTGCACTGCAGTAATCCGCGAAGGAACATTTAGCTGTTTGATTCTTATAGTATTTGAAGGCAAAATTCTAAATATGTAATAGGTATTAGTCATTGTTTAACCCAATGCAGCTTACCATGCAGAAAAAGTTGCCTACCACTGTGATAGCAATCTTTCTCTCTTAGTCACAGTGCACAGGATATAGTCTCAAAATTTTTTAAAGGCTATATTTCAAAATTTTTCAAAAACTACAGTCTTTATAACATTTTCAAAGGCTATAGACTAAATTTTTTCAAAGGCTATAGTCTAAAAAAGCCACCGCCCCCAAACCCCGGACTCTCCGGGGTGGGTCCGGGTCCTCCTGCTGGGGGACTCGGCCTTGGGACCAGGTGCGGCGGCTGCGGCAGCCATTGGTCCGCCATCTTCCGTCATGCCACCAGCCGTTTGGACGCCTCTTTAGTCTTCGTCATGTGTGACCCCTTCGACGGCGCATCCCTTAATCAAGTCGGAACACTTGCACGGGAGGGAAGACCTCAAGGGAATAGACGACAGACACGTGAGTTTCCACAAAAAGTTAACTCAATTTTGTTGAAAAATCTTTGAGCCATTTAAACTTTTTACTGGTTAAATTATTCGTAATTTATTAATTACTTAAAATAATATGATTTGTTTTAAACATGATACAGTAAAATCTCGATACAACGTATCTCTAGGGAGCATGAATTTTTATACTTTAACCTAAACGGTATACTGAAATACTCATAAGGAGTTTTCTCCAGAATCATCTCAGTTGGAGATCGGCATTCTCGCAGGTCCGGCACAAACCAAAACCGACGAGAATGAGAGAGTTACAAGAGAGATAATTCCTAGGGCTTAAGATTTTATCTCAATGTTATTGTGAAAATATGAGAGGCAGCACCGGCTTCAGACGGTAAGCAAGTGAGGCAATCGCCTCAGGGCGCACTCTCGAGGGGGGCGGCCTGATGCCGTTTGTGGTCACAATGACGCCCCTCCCTCTCCCAACTTCAGTCTTACAGCAAGAGCGGCCACCCAGCTCATAGAGACATATTTGCGAAAAATGGAGGGAAGTATAAAGCAAAACAAAGGCAACATGTGCGGGTCGGATCCGCGAGGTAGTTTTTACAAGCTTTCCGTATCCTTTGTCTCCGAGGGTGAAGGAAAAAAGGGATGTTTTCAAGAAAGTGGGGGGGGGGGAATTTTCCACATTGGTCCCATCGGCATATTTGACCTAAATGGACATGCGGCATCCTTGATTCCAGCGATTCTGTTTCCCTCTTATTTATATTATGAAGACAGAATTTTCCCCTTTCCACACACTGAGAATCCAGGAAACGGCACGATTTTCACGTGAGTTGAGAAAATATTTTAAAGCACTCTATCGGATGTTTCTAAAGGAAAAGAATAATTGGAGGACAGAAACCGCTGTGCCGTCTTCGACGGCTTATTTCTATATGGAAATTCCATGACCACCCGCATGCGCCTTTCTTCTGAATGGGAAGACACGTATGCGAAGATCATAAATGCTACTGCTGGCAGTCTTTCTTTCTTTTTGAAGGTTTTAGATTTTATGACCTTACGGGTGGCTAGAAAGAAATCTTACCGACGCGTCGGCAAACGTCGCGACGTTCCCAAGAAAACTTTCTGACACGTGTTTTACGCATTGGTCTCTTCATCCTCTCTCTCCTTTTTCTTTTAAAATTTCTCGAAAAAGAAATTACTTCAAGACCCTCAGATTTTCATAGTTTGTGGAAGAAGTAACATTGCAGAGAGAGAGAGTCGTGTCTATTTTTGCAGTAACAGTGTGCATTTTACGTAAAAATTAATAGGACTAGTTAGTATTTTAACTCGTGAAATATTTTAATTATTTGTTTTTAATTTCTTTAGTTTTGCTTTTGGAGTATTTGTGAGAGAAACTGTTTTAATTTTGGTAGAAGGATATCCTAACGATCCAGATCTTCTCATCATTACGTGGGACATCTTCACTCACAACATTGTCTTCCATTGGAGAGGTTAGTTTGAATTTAATGAATTGCTACTGTTTATATTAAACTTCTTTTTGTAATCTGATTTATTTTGAGAGATTTACTTCAATTATTTCTCGGTATATTGTGACATTTCTCGGAATAATTACTGTTATTAATATTAGCCGATGTCGGCATTTTCGCCTTTTCATAATGACCCCTATGTTATTGATGATTCCTATAATAACTTGCAAGTCCAAATCAGTCATTCAAGTAAAAATCTCAAAAGTTGAAAAACTATACCCTAACCCTAATATTTAGGATGATCGTTTTTCGGATAAATTTCTCACCCTGCTATTCGCTAAACCCTTTGTTGTGAGGAAACCCTACCGGCGTCTATAAATGGAAAGACCTTACTGAATATAACTATCGCTGCTCTCAGCTTCAGGGCAACTCCCATGAATTCTCCTCCATACTACCCCTACTAAATTACACCTTTTCATTGCTTTACTTTTTGGTTTGCCAAAACAAAGGGAGAAGGTGTGAGTATAATTTTTATATAATTCTTATATCGAAAGTGAATTCTTATAGTTGCGTAGTTATGTTATAGTCGGAATTAATAATGTTACTATTTCTTGATTCTTCGAATTAAGTACGGTTGATAGTAAAATTAAAATTTTTAACTTATTATAATTTTCTTGTTGGATTTTATTCGTTTATCTAGCCCTTAGATAATAATCATTACTTGTATTTAGTATCTTTCCATTATTGTACGATAAATTCTATAAATCTCTTTCCCAGTGCTCACAGTAGCTAGTTCTTTTCTCCCGTAAGGATTTTCACGAAGATAGGTATAATTAAAAAAGTGAGAAAATTTCAAATTTTCAGATCAATCTAAGATATCAAAATAGCGAATAACATTTTGTTTTTGTGGATATTACTATTAGTTGCTGTGCCTATGACCATAACTTAAGAATTCTTGATGAGTGAATTGTTTCTCTTTAACTTTGTTAAAATGATAGAAATAACAAACGTGCGACGCACATTTCCTACAGAAACTTCAACTTATTCCTAACGTCTCTAATTCGGAATGGCTTAAATCTGACGTCTATAGTAGTTTTTTGTTTCATCTCATCTTAACGTGATGTCCCCACTGCGATTTGCATTGTTGGATTGCACTGTCGCACTCGATTCAAATCGACTCGAAAAAACGCCTAAATTGCATTTCACATTTAAACACTTGCGGATATTTTCTTATGAGAAATAGTTAAACATAGTGCATACATTTCATTCTATTTAATTAAGCAATTAGTTTTGTATGTATGCATTTAAAAACTTTTCATTTTTATGTCTTCATTAACCTTTATCCGCCGGATTTAAATACCCTCTGGCGGGGTCCCGCTGCCGGATTTAATTTTGGACATTTAAATATTTTGTGTACGTCTTTTGCAAAAATCGCATATCTCGTGAACTATTGGTGATAAAATGTTCAAATAAAAAGCATTTTGTGGTCAAACTATCAGAGAATTACATCGTTCTGCCTATTTATAGAAATAAAAAGGGTTATATAACCCTAATAGACTAAATTACGATGCCGAAATAACTTATTGGTGATATAAATCAAAATAAAGTGCAAAAATACTGCATTTAGTCACTTTTTGGCAATGTGGTTCCTGCTCAGTCTGCAGCTGACACAACCCCAGTATTTACACTTCCCTATAGAGTCGAGCTAGTGTGGTATTCCTCGAAGCAGGGCTCAACACATAGTCCCACGTCACATGTCTTGCACCTATATTTCGTCCTTGAGTTATTGCTCTTTGAGGAACACACATGGCAACAGATAAGGGTCCCCGAAATGGGCCAATGCTTATTGTCCTTGGCCTCTAAGCACTTTATTTGCATTCCACTAGCACTAGGTCGCCCCCTTGAGAGAGTCTGGGAAGGAAGAGTTCTAGCGCCCTCTTCAACCATTTGCCGCACAAGGGACAGTCGGAATTGCCGATGTGAAAATGCGCCACCGCACGAGGGAAGGAGAATCCAACTATTTAGGATAGTTAGATCGACTAAATGAAAAAATAATTTCTTTGTCCATTTCCAAGTGCGGCGACCGATGGTGTAGCTGTTAGCCATCCTATCTCAACTAGTTATATAAAAATAAAGGAATCACTCAAAAATAAACAGACGAACAGCTACAGATATTTTGAACGCACAAGTCTACATCCGCTCTACTTCGTAGTCTGCAAATGAATGAACGTAAACGTAGTAAAACATAGGTATATGCATATATGTGGAAATGGAAGAAGAAAATAAGAAAGGGAAGGAAGCTTTGGGGTAGGGCTTAGTCCTGGGGTTCAGTTTATTGCATCTCTTTGGGTTGCAACGTAGTAAAACAGAAATGCGGAAAAGGAAGACTAACAAAGGGAAGGGACGTTTGGGGTTCAGCTAATTGCATCTCTTTGTGTTGCGAGAGAGTCTCACCTCAGCTGAGACGTACACTTTGAGTGAGGCACTCTCGATTGTTTGTTTACTCTCCCCTTCCCCAATACGCAAGACCTTCGGCCTTGGGAGAGCAGATGGAAAAGAAGGATGCCTCATCTTTCTTCTCTTCCAAAAATTTTGATTCTATGACAAAAACGACATCTGTGAGCGGCCTCGGAGCTAAGCGGGACACCGGTGTCCCTTTCGGCAGGCTTACCCAAAAATTTGCCGGGACACCGGTGTCCCTTTCGGCGGTTAAAGGTTAAAACGAGTTTTACATATTCCGACCTAATTATGTGGCTCGATGTATTAACCTTTTCTGTAAGAGTACGCAATTTTGTAATTTGATATATTTTTTCTACTGGATATTAAATATGTTCATAGCATCATTAACTTACACGAGATTTATATTCAATTTTTCACTGGCAAAATAAGATTATATTTTCTTCCCTCTGTCTGTCTGTTCTTTCTTATTCAGTTTAGATCCAATGGGTGAATACAAATCCACTGTAAATTTAAATATGCGGTAGCCTTACAAATATTGTTGTTTAATGGACGCTCGTACAATAATGGATTTTGTTTAATATAAAATTAGTATTATTATCATTTTTATATTATAAACTAGCAGAATTTCCTGTTGAATTTCAACGGATTTAGTGAAGCTACTACTGCACAACATACAAACTCTTTGAAATACCTATATATTTTGTGATAATTTTAGATATTAATGGTTCAAAAAAGTGTGAATTCTTGATCATTACGGGACATGAGGGTGGGAGGGGGGCGGCCAAAAACTTCCCGCCTCATGGCGGCCAAATGTCTGAAGCCGGCCCTGATGAGAGGGATAACTGATCATAGGTTCTAAATTTTTCAGTTCGGAAAATCCCTTCTTTTAGGATTATGGCAGAGGTCCGCAGATGTTTATATATTAAAGACAAAATATGCCTTTAAAATTAGTGTAAACAAATTGAATGAGAAAGAAATGGTTATGGTTGAGTCATTTATGGATGAAAGACTACATTAAAACCACAAAAATCTTTTTTCGGGGCCTCTGAATTTCATACGTAGTATGGAAAATTACGTTAAGTTGAAGTACGTTATTTTGGGATATTTATACGGGAAAATTGATGGGGATTCAATAAAAGTACGATAATTTGAAACATACGTAATTGTGAAGTACATTGTAACGAGATTTCACTGTAGTGGCATATTTTCTTATTGTAGCAGTTATTTATTTTAATCGACTAAATTTATATAAAATTTAATCATTTTCAGAATGACCTAAATATCAAATTTAACACAAATCTTCAATACTGAAATTTCAAATATTTTAAGAAAATTGCATACCTATAAAACTCTTGCATTTCCTGGATTAATGTTAGATTTTTTTCTCTATGAACTTCAATTTCCTGGAACAAAAAATGTTGAAAAAATAAATAGTAGAATGACATCTGTTTATGAAAGCTTCAGATAAAAGTATTCCATACAAGGAGTAATATCAGAATGTGGAGTTGCAGAAGTGATCAAATGTTTTCAAAATGTTTGCAAGGCATATACCTAGAAATTTTTCCCAACGGTTTATTCTTTTATCCATTGTAAATATAACTACAATATTACCGCTTACCAAAAACATTTTAAAATGTGAACAATTTCTGTCTTACAGAGAAGTTCGATATCCCCAGCAGAAAGGGACAGATATCACTCAAGGTTCCCTGATGTTGATTCTGACTTGAAGAGAAGAAAGGAGGACAAACTTGGGCATATTAGTGTAGGGGCCTAAGGGAAAATGTTTTGATAAATCCATGTAATGTCATTCTTTGATTTACATTTAGAATGTGATTAAAGAATGGCATTTTAAAATTCCTTCAGCCATTGAAAGATTGATATCTTGCAAAAGATTTTGAATTTAAAATAAAGCCATTTTTGTTAAACAATTATTTTCAAAAAATTGTTTTCATATCACATACAGAAAAAATTTAAACAAATCAGTTATGCTTATGGTACCATTTTTACTTGATTATAGGACAATTTTATAAAAACTAATTTTGACAAAATAAATTTTTATTTAATAGTTGTCATCACGATATGCAGTGGAAAGATACATTTGATTTAAATGATGCTGGGCTAGTCACAATAACTATCACTATTTTTTATTTATTTCTTTGTTCACAAATATAAGACAACCCCAACCTTTCACTAATAATAAAAGAACCTTATCTGATAGTTGAGTAAATACAGCAGTTTAATACAAAGAAGAATAACATTCTATGATATCTATTTCTGCCATTTTGCCTTTAAATTATTCATATGGCTATTCTCAAAGCAGCTGGAATACTCAACATCAGTGCACTACATTATAAATTTCGTTGTCTTTCCTTTTTAATTCAGTGAAATGGCTCCATAAATTTAGCATAAGATTGGTTATAGTTTGGAAAGCAAATATTATACTTATGATACAAGGTCTTCATAGAACACCATGTTATTTGGTTTGTTAGAAAAGTAATATGTCCTGCCTGAGTGAAATTTAATGAGGCATCCATTGCAATTTAGAGCATACCCATGCATTTCTTCTTGCTTAACATTATTCTGTATTCTTGATTTTGTGTTCAAACTGTTTTCTATCACATTTGTCTGTGCCGGCTTTAAAAGGAAGGTATAAGTTGTTAAGTTGCACTGTAATGGAGATGGAAGTAGTACTTTGGAATATATTTTTAATTTTTTAGCGACAGTTTTCTTTTTATAATGTGGCTCAAGAATTTCTGACCCTTTTAGCGAGACATATTACAACACATAACTGGAATAGGATAATTAATGTTTTGTAGAGTTTGTAGGCATTCTAAGGAAAAACCTTTTTTTCTTAATTAATTCTGTGAAGGAAAATATAAGTTCGAAGTGTATTGCTTAGTAAAAGAAATACTTTTATCCATTACTGACGCAATTCATGTGATACTAAAATTATTAACTCTCATATTTCAGTAACAGAAATTTTATTTTCTGTATATCACGTAATGCTAAAATCAGAATAACAGTTTTAACAGATTTTTAAAAGTAATTTGGATTTTATGGGGACGGTGGCGATTAGGACTTTCGACAAGTCTACTTTTTTTTTCAGATACATTTCGGTAACTTTTGGGTAGCACCTCGTATATGTTGTCGAACCCTCCCAAAGAGAAACTTCCGTTAGGTCTCCCTCTCCGACGTCAACTTTTACAAACCCAACCATGAACCTCAAGGGCCACGCAACCGCCAACATCTTTTGCCTGGCATTCAAAGAATCCCAGTCAAGCAACTGTCCCTTTTACCGCCATTCCTGGATTTCTAAAACCTCAAGAAAGTGCTGATCCATATGATTATTTTTGTTTGTTAGCAAACGAGGAATTCTATAATTTAGTAATTACGGAAACTAATGCCTATGGAGAGAGTATATATGAAAAAGCTGTTTCACCCAAGGCAAGGATGAGGGCATGGAAAAATGTGGATGAGAAAGGCTTTAAAATTTTTTTAGGACTTTTGTATTTAACGGGGCATATTCATGTTCATTCCATTCCACATTACTGGAAAAAAAATTCATTATACAATTTTCCCACGATAATATCAGTGATGTCACGGGATAGATTTTGAATTTTACTTAGGGCTTTCCATTTTGGACGAAACCCGCAAAATGATGACCCATGTTCCCAAGATCCACTGTATAAAATTAGACCTCTTGTAGATGTTTTTCATAAGAATATGAGAAGTGTATATTATCCTGGAAAGGAGTTAAGTTTGGATGAATCCTTGATGTTGTGGAGGGGCCGTCTCTATTTCAGGCAGTAGAGAGTTTTAGCAAGCATATAGCGGAGGAACGCTAAACGTTAAAGTCACGTGATCGCCTCACTGCGCATGCGCGTCACTTAGCATCGCTCTGCTGGGTCTCACGTACACCCCTAAAATCACTCAAATAACGGCGTCGGCTGCGACTCTCAGATAAGTACGTAAACCCCGTAAACCAGGCAATATGGCGAAGCAAGAAAGACTGCGGTTCTCCAGTTTGGATGATGTGGTTTTGCTTAGGCAAGTGTTGGGAGTAAATCCATATGAAAATGGCTGGAAAGAAGTGCAAGAAGCCGTTGTTCAGGCAACGGGGAAGAATTTCAACGTACGTTGTCTGCGCGAACATGTTCAGCACCTGATGAAACTGTATACGAAGGAGGATGTCAACAATCTAAGAAAGTAAGTATTGAATTTCAGCATTAACATAACATTTCATGTGTAATGATATATATACACCGACTCACTTTAATATTCGGACGGTACCCGTCCTGTATTTTGCAACTATAATAAAACACATTCAGGATTACTGAACGTAAAATATGTATACATTTACATAATTTTTAATCTCCTTATTACATTTTGGCTTGAATGATACAAGGAAGGATGGGAATTTTGGGAATACATCTTAGATTTTATGGTTGAGAATGAGTTTGTTATAAAGTAAGGAATTGGTACTGTCCATGTATTAAAGTGAGTCACTATAAACGCGGTTTGTGTGAATATGTGTATAAATTGAATGAAACCTCTCTGTAAGAAATATTTCAATCAAGACAAATAATAATTTTTGCAAAATTATTTGGTCAAACTGTATTCAGATACTGTAAAACTTTAATGTATAGGTCTGGAACTGAGGAAGAATATGCAGAAAAAGAAGAGCTTCTCCAGCAATTAAAAGATTTAAGCAGGGATATGGCACCGAAATTAGCAAAGAAGAAAGGTGAAATAGATACAAGAAAGAAAGGATTGAAAGCCAGGGAGGAAGCTTCCCTTACCATAACCAATGGTTAGTTGAAGTTTATTTTGTTAATATCTTTTAATGCTCATGTTAAAAAGGTTTGGTTTTTCTTGAGAAAACTCAATATAGGTAGATAATCAGGAACTCATTCTTTCAGAAAATGGCAATAACTTTCAAAGTAATGTTTTTACATCAAATACACCATAACTAGTAAGGTGAAATGATCAAGGTATTCAGTAATACATATTTGGCCACCAAGGATATAAGGGTTAAGAATGTAAATTAAATTGAACTTGCATTTTATTATTCTTTTAGAGTATGCTGCAGCTTCATGTGAGGCTTCTGTAATTGTGGAAGAGGTGGAGAATTCCATTGAATCCTCCAATGGGGATTCACCTCTAACCTTCAGTGAAGAAAGTACCTCAGGGGGAAGTGGAGTTACATTAAGCACACCAGGTAAATAGAAAACCTACAACAGTCTTTGTAATAGCATAGAAGACATTTTGAATAATTCATTAAACTTTGTTATTTGCACAGTCCTATGACAAAATTCTTGAATTTATTTCAAATATTTCCTTTTAAAGTTGCCAATATAACTCTTCCTACAGATATGTCACTATGAAAGTTAATATAAACACATATTTTGTGCTCAGCTACACAAAGGAGGTCAGATTATTAGGGTAAAAGAGAAAATTACATACTATATGTATGTTTGTTAAGTTAAGTTGAACTTGTCACTATGAAGCAGTATGTAGGAATTTTTCAGGGTTTCATATATTTATTATATAAATGACTCCACTGAGTCTTAAAAGTCAAGACAGAACATAAAAATTTGTAATTGAATCATAGGATTTTTGCTTCGTTTTTAGCATTAATTATAAAAATTTTCATTTCACTCTAATAATTTGACCACCTCTGTATATTCTATTTGTTTCCATTGCTTATATACTTCAAATTTCTTGTTTTAAGGTTCTAGCAGACTTCGTCAGTCCCGAACACCACAGGCTTGCCACCCTTACCTTTCATTCCTGAAACAGAAGCAGGAAAGAGTTGCCAAGCACGAGATAGAAGTACTTTCTCTCAAAGAAAGGAAACTGCAATTGGAGGAGGAGAAGCTACAGTTTGAGAGAGAAAAGTTCCAACTGGAAAGGAAGGAGAGAGAGGCAAGACTGGAGATTGAGAGAGTGGAGCAAGAGCACAGGATTGCTCGGGAAAAGAAACAATTAGAAGTCATAGACCTTCTTTCTAAATTAATTAATAAAAACTAGGAAATAAATGTTTTAAACACACACAATCTGTATGATTTAATGATAACAAGTCTTCCTTTTTCCTCTAACAATTTGTATTTTATTTATGACGTAGCATTAGTCTGTTTACATAAATTCAGTCACAAACATACTGTTGTATGGTAGGTGGTTCCAAGGAGAAATAATTTGCTGTTTGGCTCCCATAGAGACATGTGTGGCAGTTTGTAAGAATCACTGCAGCTTGGTACATGCCACTGATATCCTGCAGCAGCAATTTTTGATTTTTTTTTAAATCTAAAAAAGCAAATTCGGAAATTATTTTTCCAAAACCCCACTCCACCGATTGTCTTAAAGGGCTCATCGTTGAATTAAAAAGTGCTTGTCCCCTATCCAAGCGTGTATTTGGATAGGGACATAGCAGTAGTTCCTTTATAGGGTAAGCAGGATCCCCATACAAAACATACTTCCGATCTTGGAAAGTGCAGTTACTTTCTAATTGCTGATATATACCGGAATCTCGAAATATACCTGCAGAAAAATACAAAGTTCTCAATAACTATCATTGTGTCCATGCAACTTATGTATTATGTTAAAGTATGTATATACATTACCAGCATCATGTCTTCGGCCTGGATATGGGCCATGAAGGCTAACGATCATCCCATCAGGGCTTAAAATTGACTGGTATTTGACACAGTGATGTCTTTTGTGCCCTGAAAAGTATTCCTGCTGGTTTAAAGATGGCCTGCAAATGGCTCTTGCTGTACCATCTATAAAACCCCAACAGTTTTTTAATGGGCATCCTTTCTGCGCTACTGCCTATCAATGGATCAAAGTAGTATGATTGGATATGTTACACACTTAAGGATTCATTTCTTGAATCCAAAATGTTACATGAAGAATTGAATTTTTACCTCCGAGTAAGTCCGTAGTTTTTGCTCATCCAAGAACTTCAAACTTGATAGATCTTTTAAAAGATTCTTATTTCTATTAATAATATTAATAACAGCTGTAAATATGGTGGACAGATATGGTCCTGACAAACCAAAAAGCTGTTCCAAATCACTCCATCTATTGGGGTATGCCAAACGACGAAGCACTATGCACAATCCTTCAAGGCCTACAAAATTGGTCAGAAATCACATATTTGCATAGAAAGTTCCCATAATTAGCTTAAATATAATGTGATTATGTAGTTTACCTGTAGTAACAAGCCTTTCCTTTGTCCTTATTAAATTTGGTATGCCTAGTGTAACTCTAAGAGTCTCCAAGTCTTCCTTCTTAAACCTGAAGTATAACTTGGCTTCTTCATCGGTGATTTCATTAAGATTTAATCGCCCGTATTTAATTCTTCGAGGAGTCACGTTTCGGGATCTTAAAAGGCTATACAATACGCAGTCTTCCTCATCTTCGGAACTAAGTTCCCCCAGAACTGAAAATCGCATCACTTCTTCTAAATTCATAACGGTTTCTAACAATAACAGATAAATTATAACAAACAAATAAAAAACAACTAATGAAGGTTAAGGAAAATATATAAAAACGAACTAATGTAACAAATAACAAAATTGATACACGGCAATTACTTCAAATCCTACAAGACGTAAACAATCATCGAACAGAAAGGAAACCGAGCAAACGGAAGTAAACAAGAACAGAGGTCCGCCAAACATCTGACTATCGAATAATTAGCGTTTGCGGCGTTGGCATACGGTATGCTGAAAGCCACGTATGACGGTGTACGGTAAACTTATACGTAACTGGATACGTTAAATATAACGTTTACCGTATCTTCGCTATACGTTATGCTAAAACTCTCTAGTATATAGTAAATAAGGGCTATAAATATGGCATTAAGATATATATGTTAACTCAGCCAGATGGTCTAGTGTGCGAGACCCTAGTTTATATGGGTTCTAAAGATCCAGATGTTGGTGGTACAGGACACGCAGATCAAGTTGTCTGTAAACTTGTATCCAACTATTTGGGAGTTGGTTACGCACTGTACGTGGACAGTTTTTATAATAGTGTATCCCTCTTCAAAGAGTTATTGGAAAACAAAACATACACGACAGGAACACTGAAAAAAAAATAGAAAAGACAATCCACAAGAGGTGGTATCAAAGAAACTGTGTAGAGGTGAAGTAACTGAAATGTTCACAGAAGAAGGCATTTGCATTTTAAAATGGCATGACAAAAGGGATGTAATTGTCAGTTCAAGTGAATTTCCTGGGGAATTACAGGACGTAAGAAATAGATCAGGTTCAATTAGAAAAAAACCAGAGGCAGTTATACAATATAACAAATTCATGGGTGGTATACACAAAAGTGATCAACTTCTGTCATATTATCCCTGTGAAAGGAAAACACCGAGGTGGAGTGCGAAACTTGGAATTCATTATTTCCATATAATAATGAATAACAGTTCTCTACTGTTTCGAAAAGGTACAGGGAGCAGTATGAAACTAACTGATTTTAGGGACAAGATCATTGAAAAACTTCTCCAGTTCGAAGAAAATGAAAATCCCTCGACGTCACAAGTGAAAATAAAGCCAAAATTCATTTGCCTTCACAAGTGGAATATAAGAGGAAAAAACGAAAGAAATGCGTTGAATGTTCCAAAGATAAGAAAAAAAAGAAAAAATATCATATTCTTTTGTAAAGACTGTCCAAATCAACCAGGACTATGCTTAGAACCCTGTTTCAGAGAATTTCATGAATACAACTAGTATTTCCTACCTTTTTCTATTTTTTAAATTTCTTTTGATGTGTATTGTATTTTATGCCATTATGAGAAACTGTTTTTCCAATTTTTTTGTCAGAGTAATTTTTATTGATATTTTTAGGAAGTGTGGTACAAATAAAACATTAAAAATTTATGCTGAAGTTATTTCTCTAATGACTGGAAAGAAAGTGATGAAATTCAAATTAAATTTCAATCACAATTTAATTCAATTTTTTACAATTCCACATAACAAATATAACACACGATCGGATTCGACGAATGATCGTCATTGGCAGGTGAAGAAATGGAGCGTTCAGCACATAAATACGAATAGGGGAAGGGGAGAGGGAGGTGGGGAAGGGTGTTAAAGCCTGGGGTGCTAATGTGGAAATAGGAAGAGGAAAAGAAAAAGGCGAAAAGGAGTGAGGAGTAGGAAGATGGTGGGTGAGGAATAATGAGAATGGATTTGGGAGGAGGCAAGGGAGAAAGGGACTAGGAAAAATAGCATACGAGAATAAGGAGTGACTGTAAATGAGAGAGACAAAGGAGGCAATGGAGATGGGGGAATCCATGGAAGGGAAAAACCCGAAGGAAAAACTGGGAGAGGAGTACGGATGGGGATGTGTAAGAAGGGTCGGGGAGTCTGAGCTGGACTCCCCAGTCCTTCCCTCAGGGAAGGCATCAGTGAGGAAGCACAACCGAAGCATAAAAGAATAAATGAGGTAAGGGAGGGAGAGTGGGGTGGGTAAAGTGCTGGTAAGGAGGGCCCCTGGATTATTCCATTGGAGGTCGGAAGTAGCGGGGAGGGAGAGCCGACATGAATAAAGGGGAATATGAGGGAAAGGGCTGTTCGTTTTTGAGGCAGAATTCCTGCCTTTTCCAGAGCATGTACCGTATATCTTCGAGTATAAGTCGAGAAATTTCTTCCTTTTTTAGGCCGATCAAACACTACTTTTGACTTATATTCAAGTCGCAAACTAGCTGGACATTTTTCTGGGTCAATAATTAAACATGACTGTCGAAAAACAATATTTGACTGACTTGAAGCGCATTAGTATGAAAAATTCATGCTAACTAGCAGAAAATGCGAAGGTGAATTATACAGCATCACCGTACTTACGTAGTTTGAAAGGAAAACTTAAAATTTATATTTTATCTTTAAAAAACCTGCCCAAATGAGTGGATTGAAGAGAAGAATCAATTCAGTACTCAAGAGTTGGTTTATTTATTTTGATCCTGAATTCAAATTGTTAAACACCATTCTATTTCTTCAACGACGGCATTTTGTTTTTTACTTATAATCACAGACTGAACAGAGCCTGCATTGCGAATATGATCCCCTATTTCTGATCTATGTATTATGTCCATTTTAGTTAGTTAGTGCATAACTTTTGGCAAGTGACATTATTAAAAATTTTTTATGCATTATTTTACTTTCTGTTGTGTCATCCTGTATATTACAATATCAGTGCATTTCATGTGAATTTAATTTACATTTCGTTTAGAGCTTGATTAGTTATATTGTACTTAATAGAACAACATGAGAAACAAATATTAACCCATTTCATAGAAAAATTAATTTCTAGTTCCAGCCCATGATGGATTCAAATAATGGTTCATATGAGACAGAAAAAAAAACGTCTTGTTAAATTTAAAATTGAATGGAGAATTAAGTATAGCTGGATAAAAATTGGTGATGATGACACTACTACAATACATTCTATATGTAAAAACAAATCCATTTCAATTGGTCATAGTAGTAAACATGACAAAGAAAAATAGTAAAACTATATTTCATGTTGAAAAACACCAAAAAGGAAAATAAAATTGCCACTGAGACTGCATTCACGTACCATACAGTTAAGCATTCACAGAGTTTCAATTCAAGCGACTTTGCTGGAAATTTGTTTTCATCTTTATTCAGTGTATATGCATATATTTCATGAACCACTAGCAGTATACATATGCTTTTCATTCAAAATTTTAATTTTTCTAATATTTTTCCATTTAACAGAAGATGGTCTTAAGTTATCACTATGCTACCTAGACTGACAATGAGTAGAGAACTAAAAGATTTCCCTGATAATATAATTAACAGGAACTGATTCACAATAACTGCAATAACTATTCTCAAAATCAGCAAGCACCTTACAAAATCCAACTTTATGATAAATTTTGTATAATGACAAGTGTACATGCTTTGGCCTACAAACACACAAAAAAGTAGTTTTCTCCTATCATTTTCAATAGATAACACACACAAGAACAATCCTATATTATACTACATCCTTGGATATTCGTGATCATAAAATTGCATATCAATTTACTCCTGGCAAACAAATCTTTGTTCAAAAATAATTATGTAATACAGTAAAAGCTGTGCTATTCGGCAATTTAGAAACCGACCACCCTTGGAGACCGACATTTACACAAATACAATTCATTTGTATTTTTTTCTTTTTTATGAATTTTTGTATGAATTGTTTTTGTGTAATACCACAACTTCCACTTTAAAATTTCTTAAAATATTATATGTATATTACGTATTTATTACTTCTACAATTTCCAGTGTTAACACTTTTTATTATTAAAAAAATTACCCATTCATTGAATATGGCATCAATATATACAGTAACTCCACAACTTACACGGTTAAATCATTCCGAAGGTCGCCATGTAAGTTGAAAACCGTGTAAGTTCAACAATGCTTAAATACGATATATTTTTTGACATATACATTCGTTTCAATGGATAGTTAAAGCTAAAAAAGAAGTGCTTATGTGCTGAGGGTTTATAGTTTGTTTATGAAGAGGAGTACAGTAACAAGACACAACTTCCACCCACAGGATAACAAATCTAAATGGCGAAAGCGACGCAGTCAGCTGTGCATCAATGTACAGTAATCCCTCGGTTTATGAGCTTAATTTGTTCTTCGACATTTGCTCGTATGCCAAAAACTCATAACGTGAAAATTAATTTCCCAATACATCCCATTTTATAAATTTTATAAACAATAGTTAAATCATTAAAGTTGGGATGCCGTGACATTCTGCGCATTCAAGAAGATTGGGGAACCGACGGAAGCAGAGAATATATGCCGGAAAAAACGATCGGTTTGCAAGAGGAAGGAAATCATATAAGCGAAAATTGGCTCGTAAATTGAAAATCAGGTATTAATTTGTGCATCTTGTATAAGCGAAAACTCATAAACCGATTGCTCGTATACTGAGGGATTACTGTACTAGTAATGCCATCTATTGAGTGGCAGTTGGACTAAAAATCAAGTGCGCTGATAAGTTACGTCATGTATCCGTGTACCTATGGATCCGTGTAACTCGGACCCGTGTAAGTCGGGGACTCACTGTATACCTAAAAGCAAGGGACAGAACAGAAAAAGAGTTGTTTTAACGCTAACACAAAAGCTGGAGCTGACCAAACGAATGGAAAAGGAGAATGTAGAACAGCCATAGCAAAAGAATTCAACATAGGATCTTCCATGCTCTATGATACCAAGGCTCATAAAGGCTAAATTAATGAAATTTGTGTCATCTTCTGAGACAAGTAAATCTACTAATAAACGTCAACACTTCATAAGTCAAAAATGGAGGAACTGGATAAAATATTATGACTGGTTTTCACAGAAACATTCAGAAGAATTAAATAATTTCACCCTTTTCTAATACAGTATATAAAAATAAATAAGAAAGATATAATCCAATAAATTCAATTTTGGGGACAGGTTCAATGTCGTACTCCCATAACTAACCGGACGCCCTAAACTTTAGAATAGTCTTTTGTATTGCACATCAGCGTAGCAACGTATGAAATAAGAATGGGTAAATATCTAGATCTAACTACGCGTGGAAGAATTAAATTGGAAAATGCAAACCTCATGCATAGTTATGTTTGGGGAGTACAATAGTGAACCTAAGCCCAATGTTTGCTTATTGCTAAATTTGCGATGTCAAAATGAAAAAACGCTCACCCAACCGGCTATTTCTCCTAATGGGCTATCCACAATCCCCAAGATAGCCGGATAGCACAGCTTTTACTGTACGATGCATTTCATGTAATGAAGGCATTACTAGCTGCATTTACCAATGCTTTGCCTATTTTATAATTATATAGCATAAACTATGCTATGCCATTTGTTGTATCTGGTGATCAAAATTGTTAAACTTTCTGTTACTTCCATAGGTAAAATCCTAATGCTAAACATCTTCAACTTCAGCCTGTACGTACGAGAATCTATTTTTGAAAAATCCACTAAAATGCTTTACGTTCCAAATACTATTGTTACTACACAAATAAAAAGTTTAATGGAAAACACTGGAACACCACCTGAAACCTTGCAAGATCTAAACAAGAACACCACAATAATCAACCTGATAAAAACAACACAAAGTTCATTCTACTTTGTAACAAAAATTGATTATACTTACCACTATTCTTTCTTGATATCACAAAATACAAGAGGTCCATGCAGATCTGGTACGTCAGCTTTGTGTGTTAGACAGCATGTTCAGAATGGCCAGTTAACTTTCCCTTGGAGTCACGCTTCTGAAATAAAAAGAAAATCTAATCAGAAATTTTGTACCGTAAGAGGTCATTCTGATAACAGTGCACTTCGTGATACTCATTTCCCTCATGTTAAATCATTCTAACATTTTTTTAAAGTTAAACTTCTTTAAATTTGCATATTACCGTTTCACTTGAAGGTTTTCAAAGAAGAAAATGAGTAAAATTATTTTTTGTAAATGTATTAACCCTCATTTTTAAGCTTCTCAGTTAAATTGTAGCTTTTGGTTCAAAAACACTATGTATTGATTACAAACCTTGATATCAACATAACTAAATAAATAATTGATATTTAGGAATTTGACCACAGAATTGCGCATATGCTATAATCTAAGAACTGCCTTAAGACAAGTGTAACAAAATCTGTACAATTAAAAATCCTGGAAAAATCTGACACTGTAAAGACATGCAATGTTGCACCCATCCTATATGTTATTAATATTAAGTTTTTAATATTCATCTTGGGTTTTACTTTTATTTCCAAAACTCAACCGTGAACATGAATTTGTATGACCCTAAAAATTTATGTAAGCATGAACCCAATAACTAATATGACATTTTGTCGGCACTGTTGTAAGAAATTGTATGTCCTGACCAAGACATAAGAACACTGCGACAGACTTTGATAGTTATAAGAATACTTGCTACATTATATGAGAAATAGGATAAATGTTAAATTTATTATTGTATGTACGGATAATTCAATACAAAAAGAATATTTTATCAAATACGTATACCAAATTATCACCACCCATTACTAGAGATGAGTTACAGGATGAAATGCTGAACCAATTCCATTTCACTAATAAGAGAAAATTAATTCAGAATCAAATCATCATTCTCTAAGCACAGGCATGGATAACTCAGAAGGTAGCCAACAGAAAGCTTCATTACCACAGGAAGAATTCACATGAATTTGAACCACCACAGAAATTTTAGATTTAAGAAAATTCTGAATATATATAGGGATAAAGTTAACCCTTCTTAATGATACAGAAAGAATACTTATAAAAGCAATATTTTGTTGTTAATTCACTCGACCACTATCTCTGACTAGGCATTTCTAAAATAACATTGCTAGTATGTAGGTCGACTACCTTCTGTCAATGAGGGAATAGGAAAAATTCAATCTTAAAACACAGGCCATAAGAGATCAGAAACACAATAAAAGATAATTGCAAAAGAGATTTCAAGTGAGATTTCTGTGATTTAGTGATCAACACGACTGCAAACTAATCTACATCCACATAACTTATACTAAATATTAACAACGAAGGCTTTCATGTTGCCTTATAATTACGACTTTTTCATCATTTAGAATACTGGAACTCAATAATGAGCTGAAAAATAATGGCATTTCCACCATGAAAACTTCAGCCGTTAGGATAAATGCGAAATGCCAATCAGATTTTTTTCTTAAAACAATGTACAGCGAGTAAACATCCTGCATAATCTTGTATCGACTACATATAAATCTATACCCGTGTACAATACTATTCCCATATTCAATTGTAAATTGCAAATGTTTCCATCTGTTGCTGTCGTCTATGAATCAGTTTACACAGTTAAATTGGAAAGTGAGATAAGTTCAGTTACCATAACTTTTCTGAGAAAAACTCCTTCAGTAGGTGAATATCACTCTCTCATGTGCAGCAAATTCTTCTCTTAAGACGAACAGCAGAGCATTTACTTCTTCGCAGTACGCATGCTGTTTGCAGAGCTTCAAATATTCAAATAGTAGATATTGGATATTATTATCACTTTCTTACTCGCCAATACTTTTTAAAAATCAACAAATGGCAAATATTATACGCATAAAGTTTAGTACAAATGAACCCAAGTAAATACAAGCTAAGAATATTTCAAAATTGTAGTCGAATTACCTGTAAAATGAATATTCGCATCACAGCCAAATACTCCCGAACATCCACGGCAGCCCTGTGCATCTTACTCTTGTGGGAAATAGGTTCAAGTTACGACTTGTCCCGTAAATAGAGTATTATTATTATCAGTGTAAAATTCATAATAGAGAGGAGTTTACCTTTATAAAATATACGATAATATTACAATAATAAAATTTTATAAATTTCTATAAATTGATGCAAAGGATGATTCGAATATACTTATGTGACAGGCATTAGCTGTAATAATGGGAGATACAAATGGAGAAAGACGGTCGGACAATTGTAAAATTAGATAAAGGATTTGTTGGAAATTGACGCACGAATGCTTTTTTTGAAAATATATTACGTGAGTTTTTGGATTTCAAATAGGAAATGAGGTGGAAGTTTACCGTGAAGAAGGAATCACCCGAGTTTTTTATGGTTCTTAAGTTCTTATGAAGGCTAATTCACTTACTAAATAGAGTATCTTAGTTAGGACAATTACAAGTGTATTTTTCTACCTGTTCCGGACATCTGTGTTTGTAAATCAGTAGGTTCCTACGGTAGGTACCTACATTTCAAATTTATACGAATATTTTATCGGTATCAATTGAATATACCACAGGTTTCCAAAGTACATGGATAAGATAAAAACCTGAAAGTATTTTCCGGAGTATAATTGCTATTCTTATAATTACACTCGTGAATAGTTTTTAATAACTAATAATTGTTTCCGCATAATTTGTAAATGCCGCCGAAACTACCCATGTAATTGTTTAGGAAGACGTCCTACAGAAAAATAAATGTTACAAAAAAACGCATACGTATTTGGACCAAAAATTCGTTATTAATTAATTAATTACATTGTCGGTTATTAAGCAATCTGAAAATATATTTTAATGCCTTATTTTTACCCCTCTCCATGACGAATCCAAATTTAGGTTTGCAAAGCAAAAGTTTAATGCCAATAAATTTGATTTACTGCAAGTAATTTATAACATTTAAGCAAATTTTATCGATACTACAATAAGTTATAATTGTGTTCCTACTAAAATGAGAAATCAAGATATAAAAAGGAATTGTTTATTTTTTGTGGTTTTTTTGTCGAAATTGTAAATATCCAGGTTTATAAGGGGAAATGTTGGTTAGCCTGCGCGCCTGCGCGTTACTTCTGGTTACTTCGTAGAAATCTTAAAATGGCTGACGGGGTTGTCTGTTGTGTGCGTAATACAGTTCGAAATTTATTTTGTTTCCATCAGACCTTTTTAGAAGGAAAAAACTAGACCTTTTTATTGTATTCGAAATTTAATGTTGATAGTTATGATCGTGATATATGTTTGGCCGTGTGTTCTTCGAAAACTGGTCCACGTGATAATCATTTTGACAGCAGAGTTTTAATACTTTTGGTTATTTTATGTGTTTACACCAGAACTTTTTACAAGTAAAAAACTAATCCTTTTTATTGTATTCGAAATTTAATGTCGATAGTTTTGATCTTGACAAAATTTTGGCCGTTTATTCTTCGAAAACAGTGGTGCATGTGACGCATTTTGACAGCAGTTTTTAATTATGTACTTTTAGTTTGATTTGTGTACGTTTTAAGACACTTTAAGCGAAGTGAAGTATTATCTAAAGTTTTTTATAGTTTCAATGTGTGTAATCTTCACATTGCTTACTGGACATTAATTAACTTCTCTTAATAGTACTATTTCTTATTTTATAACACAATGATATGTGAATTTGTATATGTAATTATTCAGTATGCCCTGCTTTGCCACTTAATTGTAATTTATGGTGATGTTTTGATGTATTATTGTTTTTCGTTAGTCCACTCGTGCTGTTATATTGTTTTACTTTGTATTTTCTTTTGTGATTGAGTTTGTCTTATTGATTTGCCATGTAACTTTGATCTTCTGGAAAATAAATGTACTGTTATTATTGTGTGATACAGCTGTCCTGGTCAATCTCCTCGAGGATTTATATCTACAAAGGTAAGGAAATCTTAAATAACTTCTCTGTTCATCTTTGATTTATAGTTGAAATATCTTTACCGTATATATATGTATATAGGAAATGTTATATTTATCATATTTATGTATAATGGAGTAATTATTTTTATAAATTAGTCCTTATGTATAACATTTTGTTACTGCATAACATGTTTAATGAGTGATTTTATCGTTGTAAAGTATCATTTTCTGTGAAGAGTTGGTAAAATTTTTTGCAAGGACGGATTTGTTTATGGGCAAATATAGCCAAGATATGGCGTTACACTCTTAACGTAGGATTAATTAAGGGTTTGTTATCAATATATATTGTGTTTTGAACGTAAAAATTATAGTTTACCTCATAAAATGAGAATCTGTGTTTTTAAAAACGTATGAATAATACATTATTAGCCGGTTTCCATTACTTTATAAACTTCAAATCAAAAGTTATTGTTAAGGTTTTGTAGAATTTTTATCCTTTGGGTGCGAGATTTCTGAGTTGGTTCTGTCGTTGTTTCAGATGCGAGCCTCCGAAGAATGAAGTCTGAAAACGCAGCCAGCATGGTAGATCTTCCACAGGCCAGCTCTGCTTTGCGATGTCAAGAAAGAAGATGGGTGAGTGTGATTGATTTTGCATTTCAAATTAGAACTAATGAGCTTCCCGCTTAAAATATATATTTCATGTCCTGGCATGTGCAGAAACTACATTAGTCTTACGTATTTTTACACATAGGGGTATTTTCTCTCTACGGCAGTTTTAATATATCTGGAAGCTGCGGAAGTGCTCTTCTCGTACCAGCATCTGTTATGCTTTTCTCAGTTATTAAAAAACAAAGCTCTACGATATTGACATTCTTTATTAATTTTTCCTAAATGTGAATCATCTCGTCGAGTAGCTAATCCGTTTCCTATTGCTGAGTTTAAATTTGTGTCGTTTCTTCGTCTTCCGCCGTTGGCTGCATCGATTCTGTTTTGGATTCTTCTTATATTACTCCCTTCTTCAGTTTGTTCGTTTCTTCTTTGTTACCTGATTTCGTTTATGGTCTCTCTCGCTGTTTGCCTTTGCTCATCTGTCCGTATTTTATCTTCTCACTCTTTCTCTTCTACGTCGTTCTTCTTTATCTTCTTCTGTCTCTATAATATTTATTTATTTATTCATTTAGTCACATGGTGGCTGGATGTGCCAGGTGGCGACAAGTAACATAAAATGACACAATAAAGTACGTTTGAATCAGATTTACATTAAAATTTTCGAAAGAATCAATTTAGATTCACGTCATTGGTACATAAGTAAAAATTACACAGATTCAAAGGCCTCGTTATCTTCTTCTTTCTTCCATTTGATGAATTAATGGGCTATTATTGCCTTAAACTTTAATTAAAAGTTATATTTGTAGTAATTAAAATGCTGATAGTAACAACAACCTGGGAAATTGCAATTGATAGTGCTTTACCGTCAGAGGTAATAATGAGTAAAAGCGTTGTTATGTAAACTAAACAAACAAAATTATAAGTTCTATTTGATGAATTAACGGAGTACTAGCTGTACCCACACAGTGTTTTCACTGTTTTTTCAATTAATTTATAAAAAATTAAGAATTGTGTAGAATAAGTTGATCTCAATATTTCACGTTTAACTCAATAATTCGCATTTAACTCTGATAATGCATTTCCCCAGTATAGGTAAGGTTAGCGGGTAGAAATCTCGCTGAGGGCGAGGCTGTGTGTGCATATTGACAATTAATTATGCAAAGTCAGTAAGAAATCTGTATTTTAAAAGTCAAATTAGAGAGGAAATTAATGCTACACAGTAATTGATTGCAAACTTTTATGTTTTTAATTTTCTTTGTTTCTTTTTATTGAAGTATACGTCCTTTTTTCATATATCAATCAATGCAACCGTTTATTTAGATTAACAATGAAGAGAAGATAAGTTTCGGCGAGTTCTAGGTTATCAATCTAAAAGAAATGTTTTCATGCTGCTCCTGAATAAACGTAGCCCGTCGCCTAACATTCTTTGTCATTTAGATTATCTACGAAGGTGACATAACCATATAACTTTCAATTTGTTAAAAAATAATGTACGTCCCTATTCTCATCTGATTTTAAATTTACGCATGAGACAATTTGCCTTAATAAGCATTATAGATGTTTAATAGTTTTACTTACTGAAAAAGTAAGATTCCAGCATCCGAATGATTTTAAATAAGATCAATTGCTTTGATTAAATTGCTAGAAATGCTTCCCATACACAGTTATTAACTGGATAATTATCCGTAAATATTTGTGTTGCTATCTATAAAGTTTGACATTGCTACAGCATTAATTTCGATGCTTAAAGTGTGAAGCGAATAACACTATTCTTTCACTTATTTGAAGGTTTAATTGGCACTAATTGAATTGGAGGCAATGCCAGGAATCTTTCTCTCTCGGTCACAGTGCAATCATCATTCATTTGTCTGCTTCATTCAAAACTGGCATCGGAACTTTTTAATTTTTTTGTACCATTTGGCGACAAATGAGGGTTGATCAAAACAACGATTATCAATGGTGATGTTTATAGAGGTCCAACTGTATTTCAAATGTTTATATAAACTCAGATAGCGCTTGCAATTGGGAGCTTTTAGAATAACAAAAGATTGTTTCATTTTTAACTCTTTTTAAGTACTAAGTTAAGATTCCATTATAAGCACCTGTTGGCATAGGTTTGTAAAAGTTTGAAAGGATTGAAAATATACGTTGGATTCGTTATAACTATTTTAATTTTTATTATTCCAGAGCTTGCGATTATATACTTGATACGTTTTCGTGTATGGTATATTCCAAAACGTGGTATTGTACACAGTCCGACATCGCATTCTTTACATACGTACAGTGAAGCCTCGATATATTGGACTAAAAGGAGGGGAAGGCCTGTCTGTTATATCCGAAACATCCGAAGGAAACGTATGTATTGCCTTAAATTGTTAAAATGCGCATGTTATGAAAGACAGTGTTTTACTCTGCTATATATTTATACAAATTGTTAAGAGCGCATGAAATAATAGCACAGAATTTTCTAATTAATTTAGGAAAATAGGAATCGTATTAATTTTTATATTTTACTAGTAAAAGGTGCTTGCAGTGTGCTAGCAGGAGCATACTTTTATAAGAACATAATTAAGAATGAAATAAATTATAGTGACCATAAGAAAAATTGATTTTCCCTTGCGTTCTTATTTGAAACGGAATTATTCTTAGGAATGGAACTTGGGATACTTTTTCGAGATTTTAGATTTTTCCGGACCCTGGTGGAAATTGGCAGAAAGTAACAATGAATACAAAGAATGTTTTAAGACAAACAAACCCCACAAGTAATGCAAGTCAGTCAATTTCAACCAGTCACAAAGGTCAAACGGAGGAACAATTAATTTTTGCGGATTTGCTACACCAATAAATTATACATTGTATCTACCATATATACTCGTGTATAACGCGCTGTTTGAAGACCAAATTTTCAGGTCATAAAGTAGGGTGCACGTTATACACAGGTAACACTTCTCTGCACTTAAAATGGGAACCTACCTCGCACCAGATTCACGCTTTTTGGGTTAATTAATGGGAAAAGCACAATAATTATTGATACTCTAGGTTATACATACATAATTATATGTATAGAACACCTAATTACTTCTATACATTTATAATTCCATCCTCTCTAATTATTCTGCATTTCACTAGCTCATCAGCTGATTGCTGTAATTTTTGCAAAATCACAAGATAGTCTTCCCGCAAAACACACATCAAAAACAAAAAAAACAGAATAAGCAAATTGAAATAATTTTATTTAGTAAATGATTCTAGTGTCTACGATTGACAACGTAAGTAATTTAAAACCCATAGAATCTCGTGTGTGAACTTAATCATACCTGTCGCGTTTCCTGTTTCCAGATTTGTTTGTTAAATTTTTACGTTATTCCTTCTCTTAAACAGTTTTAGAATGAGATAGGAAAGAGAGAACCAACGTCCACTTTAAATCAAAACTAATTTATAGATCCCTTTTTGTCTGATTTAAAAGGATTGGCAACAGTGGCGCTGCAGTTTTCTACACGGCATCACTTTGCCCAACTTACCATGTGAGGTTGCTGCCATCTCAACTCAGTCGCTTTAATTATTGACGATGTCTCTCTTAGACATAATATGGAGCTTATTGAACGTAATACACTTATGGACAAGTCCAAACGTTTTAAAATTCATATACCTCCCAAAAATCAAGGATGTGTGTCATACACGTGGTATCAGAAAAAGTCGGGATTTTTTGGAATAAAGTACGAGTGTGCATTATACACGGCAGTTATACACTGGGACGCATCATACACGAGTATATACAGTAATTATATACATTATAATATGTATATATATATCCATATATTGCGATGTATAAGTCGACCTTGAATTTTCAACTTGAAAATACTAGATTAGGTATATGTTCGCAGTATAAGTCGACCCCCTTTGTTTCCCTTAAAAATACTTCTCATGAAATCGTTGCCAGGCAAAATCAAGGTCCTGTACGATCCAAGTTTTAACAAGATACAGAAATAAACATAGTAATAAAAAAATATAGGAATATTTTTTCGAGTCTGTGCTATTCTTCTTGAGCCTTCCATTTGACAGGTGTTTTAATTTCAACCAATAAGAAACTGCTATTCTCAGAGAGCTTGAACAACTAAATAATGGTTCCTATGATTTGATTGATGTCGGCTGTTAATGATGCTATCAAAATTAACTGCACCTAGTTATCGCAATCAATATCTACGGTGGTGAAATTCAATAAAGTATCGCATGTTGGCAGGCGTGAGGATGGTTCTGATAATTACATTATTCCCCTTTTCAAAAAAGGAAATGTTTTTTCCGCATATTTTTTGATTATTTTTTTTTGTCTTCTTTCATGTACTTTTTTGTACTTGATTTATTTGCATATTCCACATATAATTATAACTTGCAATTAGTATGGTTAATTCCGATCGAAGTGTACCTCTTCTATCTCACTTACTTCTACAGCATTACAATACTTTGGATGATACAATTAAAAAAACAAGGTAATTGTCCGTAATAAACATTTCATAAATGTCGTATTAAAGAATTGATATTTTAATAAACAATCAAGTAATGATTATAACATTCTAAATTTTATTTATTTATAATTATAATATCATAATTATATGTGGAAGGTGCAAATAAATTAAGTACAAAAAGGTACGTGAAAAAGACAAAAAAAATAATCACAAAAAATTGGGGAAAAAAACAAAAATACAAAAAAGACATAATAATAATACAATTTTACTAGTTAAAATATATGTACAGACCACTTCTGAAAAAAAAAATGCTGGCTGCTGGGAGCGAACCCCAGCCCATCCGATACTAGACATTCATTCTACCCATTCAGCTATCGCTGCTTCTGTTTGTAACCTTAAGGTTAATGGTATATGTTGCATCCGTGCTTACACCTGAATTTAAATTGTTAAGATCTTTTAAACAAGGGACCATTGGCAAAAACGCAGAGAGATATAGGTGATGTTTTAGTTCTAGTTTCACCTCCTAAAAGGGTATTACGAATTTCAATATTAATGTTATGGCCTCCCCTTGTTGGTAAATATCGATGTTATTCATCTGTAATTTAAGGTTCACAATTTTATATTTGTCGTATAAGTCGACTTTAAGTTTTAGGAAAATTTTTTTAAGCTTCAAAGGTCGACTTATATGCCGTGATATACGTTAGTTATAATGTTGCGATGTATTCATTAGGCCTTCCAAATAACGCACATGTGATAGGTCCGCATGAGACACAATGTAGTAGTGGCGTCATTTAACTGTTTTGCATCGCCGGACATTCTGTCCGTTATATCCTAAGTACGTTCCATCAAGGTCCAGTATGCAGAGGGTTCAATGTACTGTGGATTTCTTCCTTTTCATTGGCTTCGTGGTACTTTTGTTTCGGATGATACACTTCCTCATGGCTAATCTCATCACAATTTACCGAAAGAAGTGAATAATATCAGTCAGTCTCTCTTTTACAGTAAGCACCGCCTCGAAATATTCCAATTCATTTGCATCGGAATCAAACCATTATCAGTTTTGTCTTTTCATTGGGAATCAGTGGTCTAATGAAGTTTATTCTAATGAGTACTTGAAGTTGTTTTATTTATTTAACTAGTTTATAATTTTTACTTTGCAAAAGCCATAAATAATGACTTGAAACGCTTACAGAATGCAAGTACCTTCTACTTGTATATTGAACAAATAAGTAACATATCATTCTTGTCATTAAAGACAATTTTTAGTAATGTATGTGTATCTGTAAATGTAATTACATGCAAGGTTATTTGTCAGGTGCGTTTCGCTTCCAGCATAAGCGCCTATTAGTATTAGTCTCCATCTGGTCTGTCCGCATGTTCGTTATCTGCTTCTACCAAGCAGATTTTCATGAAATTTGATATTAAGGACTTACGGTCAAAGATAATAAGAAAATCACATAAATGAGTCACGTAAGCCAATCAGGGGTACCACTTTACTGGTGATAAAATATGAACTTTCCCTCATATCTCGTAAAGTATCGGTCATATCAAAATATTTATCAAGTAAAACTTGTGCAACTAATAAAGCAGGGTATTTCTTTTCCTCTACATTTTTATCGTAGGAGTCGCCGTTTGCGAGAAAATCGAACAAGAGTCGTAATTTGAGTTGAACTTTGAAATTTTCTAGCATGGTTACTTCTTCATTGTTGCTAACGTAAACAATCTCACGGAAATATGTTTAATTTCCTTACATATGCATGTAATATTTTTAAATGGGAAGAAAATGGATTATTTATGATGAAGAAAAGAACTTTATAATGCTATTTCCCTTCCAAACACGTAAATAATTTCTTTCAAATACTCCAATACACAAAACGCACCCATTTGTGTTACGTTGTACACTTTCCTAACTTGTTTATATCTTAAAATCTCATTATAAATATTAGTGTTATTTTAAACTCTTGTACTAATTTTTAAACGAAGTAATCAACTGATATTTTATAATTATACAGTTTGCGTAAGCACAACATTAAATTACCATAACTTTAATGTATGTTAACAACAAATTGTTGACAGCATATTTGTAGTGATTCTGAGATAAATACAGAGTTCATAAAATTATTTCTAACGAAGAATGTAAATTAAACTACAAAATATCCTTCTAAGATTTAGTCACATTAAATGTTTATTAGGAAAATTACACTGTAATCGTTTTTGTGCATCAAATCTTGGAGTAATTATTGGAATTTATTTTACAATGCTACACAAACATCTTTATATAGTTCTCTGGTGAATAAATTAAATTAAAATGGTATTGCAAAGTTCTTTGCTTATAAATAACTAGCAAATTTACCCAGCGTTGCTCAGGTTATGTTTTAAATCATCGCGACTTCAAATTATGGCAATAATTATGAACAAAAAATTATATCTATGCTTGAATTAAGTTTTATTTGGGAAATTTTTTCATATTTTAATTGATATAAATGAAAGAGTTGGAAAATATTTTGAGGATTCGTAATTAAAATTGACAATCAACTCTGTCTCACACAACATTGTACGAGGGTTTCCCAGAAAGTAATGCACCACATGTTTTGAAATTACGCATATTTAACGAATATGTGACAGATTTTGACTTTTATTGATAAGTTTCCTGGACAACGAATGTCATTTTTAAGGCTCGAGATTCATATTATTGCCTCGCGAGAGATAAGGGGGGGAACAGCAGATGGAGGGAGGGGGATAAGGCATTGTCAAGTGCAATTTGTAACGTTTTAACAAAAGTATTGTCCACTTATTGTAACAAAGTATTATTCACTTGACATAAATTTATTTTAACAAAACTCTTTGCTTAGAGAATCATTCTAAGAGTCGGAGCATTGAATTTCTGTGTGATTTTAATTCTCTTTTCTACTGTTTTTGTTTTTCGTTGCATTAATTCTTTTTGTTTGTTCATCTGTTGTTTGTCGTTTTGTATTAACCAAACCACATCCAACACAGTGTAATGTGAGCAAATAAAGTAAGTGGTAAATGTTTTCACTTGTATAAATTGTGTAGTATTGAAAGTAAGATTGCATAACCCGGCCGCTGAATGGGTTTGTTGTCTAAGTAGGCTGTTATGAAGGTTAACATACGTAATAGTGTCTCATTGCACCGTCAAATGTCATGGATGTCTGCGTTGACCAGCATCATAGCTAATCCTTATATACAATAAACTTTGAAGCTTCTTTGTTTTTTATAAAAAATTCCGACATTTCAAATTTAAAATGCAGGCATCTCTAGTGGAATTATAAAATGTTATATTCTCCTATATTATTGTTATTATAGCACTGACTATAATTAACCAATTGAACAAACCTTTTATACATTCATCAAGTTAAGATGTTAATAATAATCGTACCAAATTTTAGTTATTCATGTCTTATAGTTTATGGCATGCATAATGAGACATGCAAACAAACTTTTGCAAATATATATAGATTGTGGGAAGCTCATTCAATTCTATTTGGTATAATAATTATAGGATATTTATTTTGTTTCTCAATTTTGTAGTTATTGTTTTGATTCTCAGGTTGGTCTCTATGTAAATATTAACGTTGTCTCTTGTTGGTTGAGTTATATTTTAGATTACTTAACAATTTCATGGCTGTTGTTTAAAATATCTTCATTAAGTTATCGTAACGATAATTTCGGTAAACTCCATATGAGATTTTGACTTATTCTAACATAAGCGTTACTGAAAAGGAATTCTTTAAATTTATTAACATAAATAACTCAATTGTATACAAATATTTAATGAAATACTTTAGTTTTTCATGCACTCAATACTTTCATAAATTACAATCTGAAAATTCTTCAAATATAAGTTTTTAAATAAATGTTTTGTAATGATAATGTATTGCTACTTACAATTTGCACATTTATAATGTTAAAAAATATAATTATTGATAAATTTTTAATGATTTGATTTGCTGATTTTCCTTTTAAATTTGACAAATTGGCCATGAAAGTGTTAAGCTATCGATAAGGAGCACTGTGATTTGTTAATGATAGTGAGTTGAGTCACGCAATGCAATTACTACTTAAATTTAAAGTAAATTAACCTCAAGTCGTTAAATTTTACGCACTTACTGTACATTACCTGGAAATATAAGACAAACTTTGAGAATATGCTATATTTTTTCATAAATAGGGTGTTTGCTTTGATTAAATCAGTTATATTTTGCATAATAGCTTTGAATCTGAACTTTACATTAGAACAAATATGTTTTTGATGTTGTAAATATAATCTCACCTTGATTAATCAGTTATATTTTTAAATGCAAGATAATTTTTAAAGACAAAATGTATTTAGTTCAATCTTTGCTGTTATAAAAATTAAATTGCTATCAGAAGTAAATCTTTGTTTATATTATGCTATTAATCTTTTTCAAAAAACAGTAATGTCTAATTGAGGTAATATAATTTGTGCATTTATACAATAATTAATTTGGCAAATATAAAGGTTTAATTTTATTAACATTTGAAATAGGTATGACATGAAATTTTAATATTGCATTTTTGAAGTTTATTTCTGACTTGGAATAGTTTATAAAAATGTTATCCTGGCATTTAAGTAATTCCAATTAAGCATTGCTTTGCGAGATTCATTATTTTTTCGTCATTTATGCAAACATTGCTCCCATTTGGAATCAGTTGCGTGCATTCAATTTTACGTATTTCTTGACCAATAAGAGACATTGTTAATTGTAATTAAGGTCATTGATAATGTAAAATGTTTCTTTTTTAAGTGTTTCCAGAACAAGCACTTTGAAAGATTGCTTGCCTCAGATAAAAATAGCTGCGACAGAGTAGTGAAAAAATTAATACATGCATTTCGACTTCAGAGCAGTTGTCGTCAGTGGCATTTCGCCACTGATGATGGCTGTTCTGTAGTCTAAATGCTTGTATTAATTTTTCCACAGCTCAGTCGCAGTTATTTTTATCAGAGGCAAGTAACTTCTTCAAGTGCTTGTTCAATAATTTATTTCAGCTGCAAAATGTGTTTGATGGTTTATTTTTTCATGTTATATATATGTATCTATGTCAGCTGTTGAACAACAGTTGAAAATATTGTGTTATATGTAATATGTCAGTTGTTGAATAGTTGAAATGCAGATAAATTGTCATAATGTTGAATAATTTGTTCAATAATCAGCAAAATTTGGCTGAATTGGTGGTCAAAAATGTCATTTTTAGGTTAAAAATGTGCTAAATTTAGCAAAAATATACCTAAAAAAAACCCCTTAAGTCCAACGATACCTAAAAGAGGCTCCGAGAAAAAGAAATTATTTCTATCTAAAAGGAGTCAACAGGTTTTGATCATAATAAAATGTCTTTATTGCAATTAAAACAATGTACAATGTATACATACAAGTTCAATAAAAATTTTACAATCTGAAATAATACATTTTGTCTACTTATTTTATCCTGCACCTGAAAATAAAAATTATACTGGACTTAAAAGAATTTTTGACTTGAGAAAAAAAATTGATTTGTTTACAATTTGTACTTAGAAAAACTTTTGAAAAAGTCCCAATTCCAGAAATCTTTCAAGTCTAAGAGTTAAAAACTATTGTCCAATTTGTAAAGTAATTTGTTTACAATCTGGACAATAATTTTTAACGCTAGACTTGAAAGATTTCTGAAATTAGAACTTGAAAAAAATTAATTTGTTTACATTTTGGACTTAGAATAATATCTGACTTAAAAAATTTCTGGACTTAAAAAGATCTGAATATTAGCACAAATCAAAATTGCCATTTAAAAATATTCATGAACTGCAGAAAATTTTTTAAATATAACAAGCACTAGAATAAAAGTTGGACATTTTTACAAAGTACTTTGGCAAGGATAATATTTCTTTAATCATTTCTATTGGTGAGCATGGCTTATAAAAAAATATGAAATGAGAGACTATAAATATATACCCAAAAGCGCTGCTAATTCTGGTTTGTTCAGATTTAAAAAAATGGCAATAATTATACAGAATGGAAAAGCAATAGCTTATATACATTTAGACAAAAGAATTTGCAATTGTTCTGAATAATATATAAATAACACAACACTTTGGAAACGTATTTACAAATAAATAACATCTAGCAAATTGGATATTGATGGAATTATTAAAAGAACTTTTTTCTGGACATTGACTTTAATTAAGAATAAAATAACCTGCACAATTTTTCTTAATTAAGAAATTTAACTCTCCACAAAGTTAAATCTTTTTCTAAATATCGTCTAGAATCAAGAACAATTAAACTACCATTTCCGATGCATGGCTTAATAATTGGAGAATATAAACTTTTCACAATGAAAATACTTTACATAGTCTGGATTTTCAATCAAAACTCTCAAAACTAACTGAAATTTCATTTGCATTTTATCTCTTTATCTGATTTTGATAACTTGAATAATGAACTGAATTTGTATTGCCTCAGAATTTTTTCTGCCTTGAATAAACAACAATAAAAACCCCAAAGAATATTTTCTGAATTAATTCAAGCAGATCCTACATCTCCAAATTTCTTTAAATTATTAAATTAAATCTGGAATTATTTAACCACGACAAACCCTCTTGGTAAAATATTAAATGTAGAACACCAAAAATCCCGATACAAATAATCTTTTTTAATGGCTGCTCCTATTTTAAGATTAAATTTAATTAATTACTTTCCAACATCCAATTTGCGGAACGATATTCACATGACAAGTCTGCAAACATGAGCAAATACAGTGCTGTCTCAGAAGTCAATACGAAAACTTGGCATTTTATAAGTTTTCTAAAGTTTTTAAATTCAACATCTTCGGAAATTCGTAAATAACTTGTTACTACATTTGATTCTTATTAACGGAAGTGAATTTAACAAAAATTTAAAATTTATAGAAGTACGCTAATAAACCTTTACAAACAAAATGGAATATTCTTTATAAAATCAAATTAAAGAAAGTTTTCAGAGTTCAAACTGAAAACCAACACCTTATATTCTTGTAAATTTATAATAAAAAATTAAATGCATTTTATAAAAAAGTTGAGTTATCAGAAAGTTTTTAAGTTCAAACAGAAAATTGATGCACTACATTCTCAGAAATAAAATACTCTTATGGACGATATCAGATAAAACTTTTTTTTCAGACGTAGCACTATATTTTCCATTTACTTACTTTTAGTGTAAGTTGATTAAACAATATTTTTAAAAGAAATCAAATTCTTGGGGAATCGTTTAATCCTACCGTAAATTTCTGCTCATTCTGAATGACAGGAGAAAAACCTCCTAAAAATTGGAATTCTTATTGTATTGTATTTATTTTCATTGGTTGTGAGCATAAAGCTATAATAATGCCAAATTTGAAGCGTTTAGCTCATCTGAAAGGGACTTATAATTTACAATCTCTCCTACATCCTCCGTAAGATGCAGCTACATATTATACAAGATATTTATCGCCTGACATATTGAACAAACCAGAATATAGCAACATATAGGTATAAAAACCTTCTCTCATCCCATATGTATAGCCTCCAGCTCAGATTCCTCTATACTCTCGCACCCAGGTGTATCAATTGTCGTCTCAGCAAAGCAGTACTCTTCGATTCATGGTTCCTCGACGCCTCAAACCATCGCATTTTCACTCAGCATCAACTGTGAATGCCTACAATGAAGAGGAAAAATGGTTGTGGTGAATTCAATAAAGAAATATTAACTAAAAAATCTAAATATAAAAGATTAATTTGCTTAAACAACATGAAAGAGCACATTCACTTATCAAGGTCTATTTAGAATCTTAAAATTTTAAATTCTTTACGAGTTTATTCAAATTATTATGTGAAAGATTCGTTTGACAATTAGTTTTAAAATTTTAACCTTCCATAAGGTGTAGTGCTTAGCATGTCAGCTTCCCATTACAAAGCTGCGGGGTGCGATCCCCGCAAATGGAGGTTTTTTTCACAAAAAAATTAATTACTTAATTAATAATAAAAAACTATCATTGGTGTCTGGCAGTAGGCAGCAGTACTGTCGGTACGGTATAGAGATGAAAACAAATGATGTTGGTTGGGTATATATTCAATAGAACAGTAGGCATGATTTGATCGGCTACAGTACTGCGATGTGGAAAGCAAGAGGGAAACTACCACATTACATTTCCCTAATAATGATTATATTATATAATATTCCGGAGGTAAAATAGTCCCCCAATCAGATCTCCGGGCATGGACTGCCTTGAGGAAAGCAACTGTCGAAGGTAACTTATGCAAAGATACTTGGAATTTAAAAACCACGAGGAAGGCAGAAAAGCTAGAGAACCTGAAAAATGAAATAGGATTGACGTCATAGGGCTGAGCGAAGTCAGATGGGAAGGAGAAGGGCAGATCCGCTCGGAAGAATTCACGGTAGTTTACACCGGAGGAAATAGTGAGGCAAGGGGAGTAGCTCTGGTACTTAAAAGATATGATGAATAGCGTGACAAAAATAACAGCAACGAACGATAGGTTGATGGCAATAAAGCTAAAAGTTGTCCCAGTTAACATGTTGATAATCCAGGTATATATGCCAACAACCGCTATTGAAGAAGAATAAATCAGGGAGATGTATGAGCAAAAGAATGACATTTATGAAGTAGAACTGCACAATAATGGGAGATTGGAACAACACAGTTGGAAAAGCCCAGGAGATAAAATGAGATGCCAAATAGATTACATCCTAGTAAAACAAAGATTCAGGAACAGCATAAAAAATACTAAGACATTACCAGGAGCAAACATTGATTCAGATCACATCCTTCTAATACTCGATGTAACCACAAAGCTGAAACAAATAAGGAAAACGAGAAGAGAAAGACAGACTTGGGACCTAAAAAAACTGAAAGAAAGGCAGAATGCTTTCAGCATGAAGTCGGAAGGTCGCCTTAGAAATTTGGAAAACAAACCAGAGACCGTGAATACAGAATGGGAAGAAATTAAAGCCAGCATCAAAGACACCTTGAATAAAGAGATTGGGAAACGAGAAGAAAATCAGAAACCCATGGATCACTAAGGAAATGCTGGAGATAATGGATGAGAGAAAAAAATGCAAAAAAATGTTAACAGTGAAGAAGGTAGAGCCAACTATAGATGCACAAACAATGAGTCGAGAAGGGTAACAGATAAAGCTAGGGAAATTTGAATAAAAGGAAAATGTGAGGAAATACAACCGAGAAGTTAGGACGGTATGATATGATGTATGCTAGGGCACTGGAGTTAGAAGATTAGAAGTCTAATGGGATTTGTGGTAAAGCAATTATGAACGCAGATGGAAAAATAGTCGCAGAACCAAAGGATGTAGCACAGGTATGAGAAGTATACATTAAGGAACTATACAACAAGCAGGCAGGATCAGCACAAATAGAACGGAAGAAGAGGATAACATTGAAGAAGACAAACTTGGGAACAAGTAATATGGAAAGCGAAGTACAAAAGGCAATTCTGGAACTGGATAAAGGGAAAGCTACAGGCAGCGATGGAATACAGGCAGAGGTACTCAAAGTCATGGGATCGGAAGGACTAAAAGTGATTACGAAACTAATTAACAAGCTTTACAACTCGGGAAAGAGGCCTCAGGATTTCTTAGATGTGACAATGATCCCTCTAAAGAAGAAGCCAAAGGCAATGCAGTGTAAGGACTACAGAACGATATCCCTACTGTCACACACTTCGAAGATCATCACGAGGATTCTTAATAAAAGACTAGAGAAAAATGCCGAAGAAATGCTAGGGGAAGATCAATTCGGCTTCAGAAAAGGACGAGGAACCAGAGATGCTATCGGTGTAGTGAGAATCATATCAGAAAGGGCAATAGGATACAGTCAAGATTGCTGTGTATGTTTCCTCGACTGGCAGAAGGCCTTTGATAAGAGTAAATTGGGTACTGCTGATGAGGATATTAAAGGATATAGGTGTAGTCTGGAAAGACAGGAGACTGATCGGGAATCTATACGTAAATCAACTGGTAAAAGTCAGGTTGGAGAATGCGGATACCAGCGGAGTACATATCGGTAGAGAAGTAAGACAGGGCTGCTGTCTATCGCCGATTCTATTCAATATATATGGAGAGAGGCTAATGCAGGAACCGTTAGAAGGCATGGGAGATTTCAAAATCAGAGGAAGGATTATAAGAACAGTGAAATACGAGGACGATCAAGTACTCCAGAAAATGATAAATAGACTAGTGATAACAGGTAGGAAATATGGAAATTAATACAGAGGTTTAACTACTGACAAGTATTAAATATTATCTGTTAATAATTTCAAGTAGTAACAGCAGTATTCATTTTAATTTATGCTATAAAATCAACTAAATTGATCAATTAACTTTATAAAAATCATTCCATGTACTCTTAATTGGAAATTATCGACAAATCACAGCATTTATTATAATGTCTATATCTATAATACAACCTAAAACCATTGTCATATTGGATAAAATTACAGTTTGTTTTTACCTTTAAAAACGATCAAAGAACATGAATTCAGAATTGAATTTTAAGCCAAAGAATAGTAAGAAAATATTTCTAATCTTCCTAAAGCTTGCATTGTGACAAGACTGCACTTAAAGAGGTAAAAACTGACATTATCGCTTCTGACTTGATCTCACTTCTTTATTCATTGTCTTTAATACTTTGTAAATAACAGGCTAATAAGATAAAAATTGTTATGTTAATGCTATGAAATATGTTTCACATTTTAAAAAGCATTGGACCTCTTGTCGCACACCAGTTCCACCAAAAATAAAATCCTCTGTCATAGTAATAAATGGCATAACACATGACATACACCCCGCAAACATCAGCCTTCTATCTCTTACAGTTAAATTTCTGTTTTGATTTGATTGATTGAACATTTATAAAATAAAATGCACTAAAATAGTATTTGAATAAATTTTCTACAATTTTTTGATGCTCAACTGATGATTAGCCAACCACCGATGGAAATAAGCATAATAAAAACCAACTGTCATGATTTAGCATAGCAACTTTCCAAAAATTTGCATGTACTCCAAGTATTCGACTAACTTTGACTAATAAATCTTTTTCCTTAAAATATTTCCTTGATTGTGTCAACAATTTCCGTTCAGACACCTTTTCCAAAGTATTTTAATCACTTTAAACTGTCTGAAAATGTCTCCATAATTTCAACATTAAATAGTTTACACATCACCAAAGAGTAAATCCAATAAACATTTCACATTACACTGTCGCTACAAAACTAATATTTTTGTTTCTATGAAATTATCTCATATTTTTAATTGATTTACGTTGAATTGGAAGTCAGTAGACTGAAAAGTAAAAGTTCTCCAGCTCAAAGTATTTCATAAAATATGCCAAAAATTGAAGCGTTGATAACACTTATGTTAACGATAATTAGCAAATCTTTGAAGGTCTAAATTATAAAATCAATTTTATTCTATCAACAAAATATCCACTTAAAAGATGTTGAGATTTATCACTTTCCGATATACGCTGAAGTTACTACATTTTCACCGTTAATAGATGAATAACTAGCACAATAAGTATTGAACATATAGTAAAAAAACAAATGCATGGTTACACGACTAAATTCCTCCTAGCTATTCATTCAAATAGGTCGATAATTCTCACTGGGAACTTCTTGAGGTAACAGCCAACAAAAGTATCACAAAACAACCAATATGTCAAATGCAATAGGCAAACTACTTAAAAGAAACACACGGAATATACTCACTGTTATTATTTCTTGTTATCACACACAGGAAAATATAACAGCTCAGTCCTGTGATGTCTGCTGCAAACATTCCTATGAAACAAGAGAATAAAATCTTAAAATATATACTGTAATTTCATGCTGAATAATATTCCAGATTACATTATGTAATGTCTCTCGTGCTAAATCACTGAGGTAACATTGGAATCTTTTCTATTGTAACTCAAATTCAAAGATTTGTAATGAAAAGACTTATATTACTTAAGTGGCTTGGTTAAGCTCAATACTTATTTCAAAACCACCTGACTACCATATATTGATTACGGAAATGAATATCAACTAAATAAATCATTGATTTGAATGAATTTTTCGGTAAAGGGTTTCCAACATTTAATAAGTCTAGACAGGAGTTTGCCCGAAAATTGAATACATACTTGGGAAGAAACCTTGTCAATATACTTTCAATTATTCATTAAAATAAAATCCTTCGTCATAGTAATAAATGGCATAACCACATTTCAGCCTTCTATCTCTTACAGTTTAATTGCTATTTTGATTTGATTGACTGAATATTTATAAAATAAAATGCACTAAAATAGTATCTGAATAAATCCTGTACAATTTTTGCATGATCAACTGATGATTAGCCAACCACCGGTGGAAATAAACAGAATAAAAACCAATTGTCACGATAAACTTTCATTAGCATAGCAAACTTTTCAAAAATTTGCATGTATTCCATGAATTCGACTAACTTTGACTAAGAAATCCCTTTCCTCAAAATATTTCATTGATTGCTTTAGCAATTTCCATATAGATAGCCTTTTCCAAGCAAAATATTTTAATTACTTTCCTCAAAATGTCTCCATAATTTCAACATTAGTTTACACCTCACCAAAGAGTTAAAAGTCAATGAACATTTCACGTTACACTGTCACTACAAAGTAATAATTTTGTTTCTATGAAATCATCTCGTGTTTATAGAGCATACTTAATTGATTTATGCTGAAATGGATGTCAGTAGATTGAAAAGTAAAATTTCCCAGGTACAAAGTATTTCATAAAATATGCCAAAAATTGAAGCATTGATAACACTTATGTTAACGATAATTAACAAACCTTTCAAAGTCGAAATTATTAAATCAATTTTATTCTCTCAATGAAATATTCACTTAAAATAAATTGAGATTTATCACTTTCCAATGTAAGCTTAAGTTACTACACTTTCACCATTAATAGATGGAAAAATTAGTACAATAAGTACTGCACATATATAGACGCAATTAAAACACATGCGTGGTTACACGACTAAATTTATCCTATCTATTCAGTAAAATACGTCGATAATTCTCACTGGAAACTTCAAGTAACAGCCAATACAAATGCAATTGGCAAACTACTTAAAAGATTGTACTCACCGTTAATATGTATTTCTTGATATCACACAAGGGAACATGACAGCTGTTCTGTGACGTCTTCTGCAAACATTCCTCTGAAACAAGAGAATGAAATCTTAAAATATGTACCTACTGTATTTTAATTCTGAATATTATTTCTGATAACCTGATTACATTATGTAGTGTCTCTCGTGCTAAATCACTCCGATAATATTCGAAAATATTGTATTGTAACTCAAATTCAAAGATTTGTAAAATATAAGACTTATATTCCTTAAGTTGCTAAATTAAGCTTAATACTTATTTCAAAACCATGACACTAGTATGTATTGATTACGTAATTAATATCATTTCAATAAACGAAATACAGCATTGCTTTGAATGAATTTCTCGATAATGGTTGCCAAAATCAAATACAGCTGCACACGGAGAATTCTGTCTGAAAATTAGGAGAAAACCTTATCAATATATTTTCAGTTGCGCATTAAAATATTATTATTTTATCAAACATACGCTTTAACGAGATTAAAATACACGAAAATGAGATGGATTACCTCAGAAACTCATATCAAACTCTCACCGTTGGCCAATCTGATCATAGGCTAACACCGTATACATATATCATTTCTAAAAATCAAAGTTGATAGAAAACGAACCTTTACCTTCAAACTATACGCTTACACAACCACTCGACAAATTAATAACCATATTCATGTCTCAACTTGACTCAGTTCACCCAAAATACACGTGATTAACTTTCACCAAGGAAAATAATTGCATAGATCCACATATATCTTATGTAAAGGTCTCTCCTAATTAATGTAAAGATTATGCCGACATAAAATTCAGTGAAGAGATCAACCATTTCGTTTAATTAAGAAATAATTTCACAAAAGCTATGAACTAAGGATCAGAAGAAATAATGACCTTGAGACAAAATTGAACGGTAATATTAATGCGATGATGCTACCCCGATGCGGCGATCCGACAACGACAATTAAATTACCGCTTAATTCTAACTAAAGCATTTAAAACCGACAATCAATCACAGTAACACGAGGTCGACGTAAATCTCTTGCGAATTACGAACGGAAAGTTACTTACCCGTTCACGACCCTACTCTTCCTGGACGTAGAATTACATCCACGGTCGCCCGCCGACTACAACTATGATTAGATAGTTCATTCCGCCGGCCAAGAGAGGTCACTCGTTTCGCACTTGACTTGAAGGTAGTGCAGTGCTGAGAAAATCAAACTGCTGGTCAACTGCAATCAGTTTCGTGGTTTTCGACGTTGCGCGCAGCTCAACTTGGACTTTATCCAAACCTAGATAAATGAGTCTTCTTTAAAGGAACCCCTTGGGCATAACGCGATTTTAATCAAATGATGATGAACCGGTAAATGTCAAAAAGGAAAAATAATAGGCACTCTTCCTTCTTCTGTTGAAACATTTTTTAAGTCCGAAGAAAAAGGTTTACTGAAAACACCAAAACCCTCGAGGAGAATCACTGCAGGTATGCCTCAAGCAAAGGTTACGTTAGGGGTTGGTAGAATTTTGGTAGGGTTGCCTTTTTTAAAAATCTTATTCCTCGGACAGCGGAACTCAAAAATCCGCACAAAACCCGGACTTGTATTTTCAACATATATTAATGAAGCTCATTTCCTATTTTCTTATGTAATTCTTGAAATAACTGCAATGATTTGTAGACTGTTTCAGGTGCACATGAATCAAAATCACAATGCTTAAAAAGCAATAATTTAAGAGTACTTTTAGCATTACTTTTACTTAGAAAAAATCTTAATAACAAAAAAATCAATTACTCCTTTGTAATGCAAAATAAGGAAGTTGTAGTGATGGAAATATTGCAGTATGGGATTTGCACAACCAGATGTTATTGAGGCAGTTCCAGGGACATACAGATGAAGCCAGCTGTATTGACATTTCTGCTGATGGTACAAAGTTGTAGATGGGAGGGCTAGACAACACTGTGAGATCTTGGGATTTGAGAGAAGAAAGACAAACTACAGCAACATGACTTTTCATCTCAAATATTTTCACTGGGATACTGCCTAACTGGAGAGTGGTTAGTCATGAGAATGGAAAATTCTAATGTGGAGGTGCTTCATTGTGCCAAGCCAGACAAGTACCAGTTACACCTTCATGAAAGTTGTGTTCTTTCCCTTAAGTTTGCTGCCTGTGGAAAGTGGTTTGTTTCCACAGGAAAGGACAATCTCTTGAATGCATCGTGCACACCATATGGAGCCTCCATCTTTCAGGTTTGTTTGAATTGTATGAATGCTTGTTAATATTAACAAATTGCACAATTAAAATATAACTGCATTATGAAAAACAGTAAAGAGTATGGCTAATATATAACGATTCATAATAACAATGATAGCCTCTTGCTCTTCTCAATGTAACTTCACTTCATTATCTCTAGTTTAAATAGTGTGAGAAAATCGTCCTGCAATAAATGCAAAATATTTCTTTTTGGATTAAGTAACATTGAAGGTTTTTAAATTTAAAGAATATTTTCAAATTAATATATCTCTTTTACTGAATTAAGAATTACATAAATACACAATACAAACCTAGTTTTGTCATTATTTATAACTTTTTAGATTTCGAGCAGTCCACACAGAAACATTGTTATAATTTTTACTATGCATTTTCAACTAACTACATTTTTACATAACATGCACTGATTTGTTTCCATTACACTTAGATATCCTTCTTGTCTTTCACTACCACTTTGGTCTCTAGAATTCCCATCGTCTTTTATGTCGCCATCACCTGAGGGGCTGCTGGAAGGTTGGCTCTTAATCTGTTTCATATAAATCTCTCTGAGATCTTCAGCCACCTGAAGGACGAAATCCCTTCTTTTGACTCTTTTCCATGTTATTTCTCTGAATAACCTACTGTCTAATCTAATATATTATAGAAAGCATTCACTAGCCAACGATGTGATGCTGCTTTCATTGTATAGATGCATGAATTTCCGAATTTAGTCTAAAACATCAACACATTTCGTAGAGTTATATTTCGGATTTTTATATTTTCATTTTCTTAAAGGTTTATTGCGCTGAACTTCAATACATGCGAAAAAATTATATTTTACGCCATGATATGTCATTTACATTAAGGATCGGTTCAAGGTGTAAGCGACGTAAAATACCGCTTACAGGTGTCACCTAAGAAGGGTGGCAAGATGAACGTTTTAAAGTTTTACATTGTCTAAAACACGCCGATACACTGTGCACTTTCCTTAACCTCTTTAGCGGAATATATACACACAAAAGCAATAACTATACTGCTAAGTTTGATGTGCTTTTAGGGATTAAGCATTTTAATTTCAAATAACCTTCCTGCCCTAAATACAATGAACCTTCAAACACTAGAGATTTTGTTTACTCGGAGTTTGTAATATTTAACATTCGGGATCTCTACCTTTTGCACGTAGCTTCCCTCTCTGATAAATGACTTTGCAAAGAAAAAAGCCCGAAAAAACTTAATCTCGTTCTTTTCAAATAGTGGGTTCGTAAAGTTGCAATATAAAAATATTTTGTAATATAATCATTACATAGTAATTTTGTTATTAGTTCAGTGAATGTTTTATTTCTATTTTCTGAAAATATTTAGCTGAATATTTTTTTTGAAAAAAGAAAACAGTAAAATAAGTTTATTTTTTAAATAGTATATCATTAATATTATTTCATGCCTTTGATATCCAGAGGGGTGGAAAATTTTTACCTCGCTTACACATTTTTTTTCTGAACCATTATAAACTGAAACGCTACCTATTACAAAAAGTGTGCTGTTGAGTGTTAAAATTCTACCCCAGAATGAATTCTTTTTTTAAGAATTTCTTCAAATGTATCACACTATGCATAAGCCAAACTATTGAGTAAAACAATTACCGACTGAAGGATTACAAACGCCCCGTAGGTAACGGAGAAATTATGTGCATACTACGACGTACATCACATCATTTTATACAATTTACTACAGTCTTCTAATCTTACCTGGCGTATTTTTGCATTTAAACAAATATTATTACCCACAGATTCAGAAAAATATTAAACGTTTAATTTATTTAGTATGCTGATATGAATAAAACACAACTAAACACATCGTGTGGACTTGCGGTGCGCGAAAAGCATGCGTATGCTGATGTGAATAATACACAACTGATCGCCTCGTGTGGAATGTAGAGACTTGTGGCGGGCGAAAAGCATAATCGTACATTACGGTAACAAAGTAATAGCAAGGAAGTTAGAACAACAACATAGCCTTTGTGAGTGAGTGCAGATGACAACAAAGTCATACAATGCGCGGGATTATCCTGTTGAACACAGTGACTTGTGATGCGCAAAAAGGATATGTAATCGTGTCAGTACGGCAACAATGTAATAGCGAGCAAGTTAAAACGACAACAAAGTCTTTGTGAATGAGTTAAGATGACAAAAAAGTCATAAGATGCGCGGTATTTAAAAGTTTTCTTGGTCCGAACCGTGGATACGCAAGGGAAATGTCCGCGGTTGGAAAGGGTGGGACTCAATATGTAGACTGCGTATATTCGAGGGCCGCGGTTAATAAACCTGCGGTTGGAGAGGGAAGGGTGTATAACTACGTCTACTCCAAAACTAAACCTCGCATGGTTGATCAGAACCAATTACTCTGTGAAATTTATTCTGCGTAAATTAGTTACCAATTTGATTGGCTGGATCGAAATCTCGAACAAATGAAACTAGTCCATGAAATTTTTTAGACTATAGTCCATGAAATTTTTCAAAGACTATTATAGTCCATGAAAATTTTCCAGGATTATAGTCCATGATTTTTACAGTATGATGATAATGTAACCATGGTATATCTCCAGATCCCAAACATTTCTATCAAATTAAACTGGAATGTTTTTAAGTAAGAGTTGAAAATTTTTTTCTAAGAAAATCACTTTTAATACTCAATTTCAGCTATTGTTTTTACATTTCATTGCTATGTTTGACACAAGTCCCCTTCCAATAACATAAAAGTCTTCAATAACTGCATCAAAATTTAAAACTAGTTTATTTTTTTGAGGGTCTAATTTACGGCAGTTCAAGTGAGAAACCTGAAAAACACAAAACAAAGAAGACGATTATAATAATAGTTAAATATAAATTAAACTGAACATACATAAATTATGTGACAAGGTAAATTATTCAGTCAATTAACATTTGCTCATAAATAAAATGTGTTTAATTTTGAGCTTTCCAATCTAGATAATGTGCCAATGTATTACATTTACCCTAAAATAAGAAGGCATTTATTTTATTTATTAAACAGTTATCTGAATAGATTTCTATTTTTGCAATGCAGCCCTTTGAAGGATCAAGGAACATACAAAGTGGATCTCCATAAACCACTAGCCATTTTGCCTCTATGATGAGATTAAAATGATGCCAGTTAAACAATAGGATGCATAATTGAGTTGATAGTTAAAATAATGTCTTTTAATAAAACAACTTGATTTCATGTACAAATTCTGCTAAAAATGGCATACATTGGCTATATAAAATGATGTAATATTTCCTTGGAAATGTTACATGATTTTGTGTTCAAAAGCAGAAGAAAAATCTGCCTCTACTGAGAATTAAACCCTGGTTTGCCAACTGCTGCTGATATTATGTCTCAGTAGTTCATCAGCTTGGCAAGTGGAAGACCTGGGTTAGACTGCCAGTAAAGGCAGAATTTTTCTCCAGCTTTCCTGCAACTCTTACAGTCCAGGATATGCCTGCATGCTTAGAAATTAAATATCTACATTTTCCATCATGTTATACTATGGTAGAATTCTGTGGTTCCGAAAATTTTTGTAGGTATGGTACTCTTTAGAACAGGGGTCTCCAACCTTTCAGCATCCAAGATTCAAGTTTTCTTTCTGTACATGACAACATTTTAGTTCAAATAAAATTGATTAAAATTTTAACCACCACAATAATTAAATGTATTACTAAGTTTTGAGCTACTAGTAGTTGAAGAAAACAGCTATTAAATAAATATACAGGTGACTCCTGAGTTTTGTTGGGGATGCGTTCCTGAAAACGTGTTCAAATTTAGAATATTCGAATGTCGAATGCCATTTTTCCATATACTTGCATGTTATAATTGGGGGATACGTTCCCGCATCTCAGGAAAAAGTCTCCCCTCATATTCTATAAAGATAAAATAACATTACTAATATGTTAATACAACAACATTAAATTATGAATAAATTATATAATAAATATTTTAATGTATAACTTATTTTTTGCAGTAAAAAGGAAAAAATAAATTTTTGTTTCGAACTTCAAAGATGGATGTATGTAATATGCTGTACAGACAGCCCGGTCCGGATCGCACGAGTCGTTTGTTACAAATGACTCGTGTGAGCTGGATAACATACCTGCATACATCTATATATACATACAACTATTTATCGCAGCAAAATTAATATAAAAGTTATTAAAAAAGCACAAAATAACTTAAGAATAAAGAAACAATAAAATTAAAAATATTTTCAGACCGTAAATCTTTTTCAACTTTAAATGGCAGATTGTTGTCCTTACAATATTTTTTCACTGATGGCCCAAAATAAAAATCAAACCAGTCCCTGAAAACAGATCCAGTCACCCAAGCCCTTTGGTTCGACTTCCATATGACAGGCATACTTTTTGTCTTCCCCTTAAAAGCTCTGGGAATTTTGGAGGTGTACACTAACAGAGGCTTAAGCTTAAAGTCTTCTGCTGCATTGCCACCAAGCAGCACGGTCAGCCTATCCTTTGCTGGCTTAAATCCTGAGGCGGTTTTTTCTTCCTTGGCAAGGTACGTCCTGGCTGGCTTCTTTTTCCAAAATAAACCTGTTTCGTCACAATTAAAAACACGACGAGAACAATAGCCGCCCACTTCAATCAATGCACACAATTCATCAGGATAACTTGAGGCAGCAACAGTAATTGCACTTGCAGCCTTGCCAGTTAATTTAAGATTATGCAAACCTGCCCTTCTCTTAAATCTGTCAAACTAGCCATGAGTTGCACTAAATGGAGGTGCATCAACAGAAATTTCATCTATCCTTTCCTTCGAATCATCATAGAGATCCTTAGCCTTTGCTCTAATCATGGTCTCACTAATAGGAATGTGTTTCTCACATTGATCATCTACCCAAAGTTTTAAAAGTTTTTCCATTTTAGGAATCACAACACCGTGCCTAGGAATGTTTATTGTTGTTATCAAATTACCTGAATTTATCATGTTCTAGAATTTTCTCCTTCTGTTTCACATTAAGTGCTAATAGTTGAATGACACATTCCCAACGATCGTGCAATTTCAATATGGCTTTCACCTACCTCAACACGCTTTAAAATTTCTAATTTCAATTCATAACTATGAGTCTTATGCACTCTTTTATTTGATTCCCTTACATTATCACTATTACATTTCTTTTTAGATGCCATGTCAAGTGATAAATTTATAAATAAATCAATAAAATAAATTCAAATAAAAGATTAACAGAAAAAAGAGTGAAATCAGCACAAATTCAAACAATCAGAGCAGATATAACTACGTCTACACCAAAACTAAACCTCGCGTGGTTTGTCGGAACCAATTACCCCGTGAAATTTATTCTGCGTAAATTGGTTCAAAACTCGGGAGTCACCTGTACAGATGGAAGAAATCAATCAAAATATAACTTGAATTAGTTAACCAAGTTACACATAAAGTCACAGTTAGCCTCAAACTTTTGCCTTTTGCAATAATTCACGATTGTAACACCACGTTATCGAGCTACACTTAAGCATACTCAGGGTTGATAAACATCGATATTATTGTGTCTCACTATGAGAACTGATATCGAGAGATAACTGTATTATTTGATTTATGCATTCCAACTGCTCTAAATTTTTGAAAGATTATAAAATCACCTGCATAGCTCAATAAAAAAAGTCCAACTGTAAGTTCAAAATCTGTATCGGCTCAACATTTCTCACTTGCTTCAATAAAAAGTAATGGCGCTGAGGCAAGATTCAGCGATCAAATTTAAAAGGGCCAAAGATCGACCGGTCGATCGCATTCGGCTGGTTGGAGTCCCCTGCTTTAAAATAGAAACAATTTTGCAGTATCTCCACTTTGAAAAAAGGTTAGATATTTATGCCTAAGAGTATCACAATGTTTGGATGCATTCATTTGCTGCTATTAGATTATCACCTATTTGTTTGTAAAGAGATCACTGGTCAAATGACATCAACTTTTCCAAAACAACAATTTATTTATTTAACCATGTCTCTGGTGACACATAATAATTAACTAAGGTCCCACAGCATGCCATGGCATCCAGTTTGGGAACCAGAGGTCTAGCTGAACTACTTTTAGTAAACTTCAACCTTCGTATGTGAACCCTTTTTGACTACAGATCAATAACTGCATTTATGTAGCCCATTAGCATACTAGTTTATACAACACAAAAATTTGATCTAGGTCAGAAATTAAAACAGGAACCAATAAAAAGGAATATCAAGACATCTTTAACATCGACTAACAAACCATTCTACTGATAATGACAGAATTCTTTAAAAACACACCTAGCAGAAGGTTAATTACAAGCTTGGCACTTATACTGAGGCTATCTTGAAGACACTGATGGATTAAGGCCATGTGAATGATATAAAGCTCTATGAAGTTCTTTGTATAATTACAATAAGTGAATTCCCTTGTTAGTTTTCAGTTCCTAATCTTTCCACAGTTATATAAGTTACCTATACTTCTCAAACATAAATGATTTCATTAAAATTTTCAAAATTATTGATAGACTTTAAAAATAATTACCTTAATGTCTTTTTCTTCATATGCAATAGGTTTCCATAAGACCCCAATGAAGTTTCCACCATAGCAATCATGAAAGAAGAGGGCATATTCACCATAGCTTGTCTGAAATATCCAAAAACATAATAATGAAAATCAGATGAAACATTTTTTTCAAGAAATTTTAGAGCGAAAACTGAACCAAATGAAAACAATAGGTATTAAGCTGCATGTCATACAAAACCAAAATTCAATATACAGTCATGGAATTTTTTAGCACAAAGAATACATTCTGAAACATAATTGACTAAATTGAAATACTAATAACGTACGTTATTACACCATTTTAGCCTAGCAAAAAACAGGTGAGCCTGCTTAACGTGGGGGATGCGTTCCTGAGGTCTCTGCATTAAGCGAAAATCCACGTTCGCCGGGGCACCATAACCTTTAGGCACCCAGAGGGAAATAACTTCCCAAATGATATTTTTGGACCCACATTCAATGTAAAACATATTTCTACCAGACTTTTAGAACGTAATTTATTAAACAAACTATAAAATTATCTAGTAAACAGTAAAACAAAAAAGCTTTTTAGCGGTAAACGTACATAATTTCAAAATATTTCTCAGAACACCTATGAAGTTTTATTTAAAAAAGAGTCCAGGGTCAACTGCTTAGCTTTTTTTCGCTTATTATGCAAAGCTTGTCGGTAGCATTCAAACTGATTCAAATAATCCGGCGCAGCACCACTTCACGGCACTCACTCATGTGAATTCATTGCACTCCTCCAACAAAGTCATGCACAGATCGACAATGCTCTTGCAGCTCTGCTTATAGATCAAACCCATAGTAGTGCGTGTTGGGTTTTCTGCAATTTATATATCATTATATAGAGTGATGAGCTGAAGCTGGCTCGAGTGAGTCTGTTGTTAATTTTTCTCAGAATTCGCGAGCCGGTTGTTAAGAGTTTTAGAAAATATGGAAATTTATTGATTTTGTCCTTTCAAGTACATTTTGCCCTATCTGATAATCAATTACCGACAGTGTATGAAATGGAATATATTATGAACCGAACACTTGTTAAGCTAGCGGAATGGTATTACTAAACTAGAGCGATATTGTGCCACTGTTATCCAAATTTCCTTACCCCCCTTTTTTTTAGATAGCCAGTTCTTAATATTTTTCCAGCTCATCACTGATTTAATATTATTATACATTATATGCATTCAAACATTAAGATCCCTCCGCGTGTACCACATGTTTTTTCACACGTAGATCAAAATTATATGATTTTTTGTGTAGCATTATTGGTTTATTATTATTTATAATGACATGTTAATTAACATTGTAATAAAGTAATTTTCGAAAATTATAGATTTTAAAAATATAAATCATCAAAAACATTCTTTACGATCCAAAGAAACATGAAGCATCAATCATATTTCTATTTCCGTTTTTCAAATGTTTTCCGCCTTAGGAGTTATATTTTTTGTGTTAGACCCGTGAAATTTACAGGGAAAAGAGTGAAACTGGCCACCAGACGATGCAATATTATGCAACACTGCTGAAATATCACAATATTTAGGATACTTTATGAAATTTGATTAGTGCGAAATTTAAAAAATCATAAGATATTAGACTGCGGTCACACTGTGCATATCTATATTTTTAAAATTTTTAATTTGAAATAAAATCTGCATTATAACGAATCCGCGTTGGCCAGGGCCGTGTTAAGCAGGGCTCACCTGTATTACAGAATACTTCAGTGATTGAAAATGTGGGTTTATATTTATCAAGGAATAAGAATAAAGTTCACCAACAAGCCAAATCAACTCTGAAGAAGTGTCAAACAGCATTTACCTGTAATTCTGCCAAGTACAGTTCTACAGGATCAAAGGCAACTGCAGGCAATTCTCCTTTAACCACTACAGTTTCCAATTGAAGAAGGTTTCTCTTTTCTTTTTTCTTTGAGAGGAAAGGGTCCACAGATTCATTGATTCGGGGCACCATTTGTGGATGTAAATGCAATATGAGATCATAAGGTTCCAGAGCAGGCCGAAAGATTTGCTGCAATGAAAAGGAAATGAGGAATGCACCAAGTTATTTTAAAGCAAGGGATAGCATGGGCATTCCTAAGATTAATTAACCTATAAAACCAAACTGTGGACAAAATGATGTCCTACCTGCCTCTGAAGATAAAAATCTGATGTTTAAAATCCCATTACTTCTTCTAATATAATTAAGAAATACTATAGTTCAAAAGAAGCATTAACTTGTTGCAGATGATTGAAAACAATCACTTTTCCCGATAAAAACATGTCAACACTCTTACTTGGTTATCAACTCAAAAATCTACCTGTCAGGATTACCTATCCATAATAGTTTTTAATCAGAACTTGTTTAAGGTAATACAGTCGAATCTCTCTATAACGGAATTGAAGGGACCAGTAGGTTTTCGCCGTTATAGAGGATGTCAAGATCAGGAAATAATACAGCATATTAAAAACAAAAAGAGTAATTTTATTTAAATTTTACTTCAAATATGTACATATGTACTTACAGATTTCCATTACTAATCATTGAAAAAGTCTGTCATTTTTGCTTGTATTGTTCTTCTTGTCTTCCAATATTCTTCTTCCACTTTGTTTTCGATATTTGAAAATTGTCGCTGTAGTTCTGTGTCAACATCCAGGCCTTTGAAAAAAGTGTAAACCAGACGAATTGCGTCGAACACTTGTTTTGCACTAGGCAGTTCAAGCTCTGGTTCTGCTTCTTTTTCCTCTTCTTCTTCGCCTTCCTCATCGCGAGAGAGGATTCTGTCTATGATTTCCTGCTCACTAAATTCAGCTGCTGTCCCTAGGTCGTCGTCCGCACTGGTGTATGTGTCGAGGTTTGTCAGTTGGAGACTCTCTGGCACTTGGAACTGATTGATACACTCACTGAGTGTGGTTGTCATCATTCCCAGTCTGATCTCTCATGACAGAGGCTTCCCGCTTAGTGATGCCAGCATGCCTGAAAGAATGTTGGATCGTTGCTTGGCTGACGTTCTCCCACGCCTTCTGAAGTAGATAGACAGCATCCAACAAATTCAACTTCATTCGTTGGCCCTCTATATCATCGATAAAGCGTAACAACATCTTCTTCCTGTAATGCCCTTTTAGGCTTTTTATAACGCTCTAATCCATTGGTTGTAGGACACTCGTAGTATTGGCTAGGAAGAACACGATCTTGATGTTTTTTAACTGTCTATGATGGGATGAGCTGTACAATTGTCGACCAGTAATAAAAATTTTCTGTTTTTTCTTTGTAACTCTTGGTCCCACTTCCTTATTTCCTCTACGAAGATCCGTTCCGTCATCCACGCAGATTTGTTGCTGTGATAGTTAACAGGTAAAACTACCTGAAATAATTGTTGGTTACCCTCTAATTTTGTTTCTCACGAATGAATTTTTGGCCGCTATAGAGAGATTTTCAACATTTTATTTCCGTAATAGAGAACTGAAATAGCATTGGTTAGGTAGGGATTGTGAAGGGACCGATAAGTTTTGCCGCTATAGGGAGATTTCCATTATAGAGGAATCCGTTATAGGGAGATTCTACTGTATATAAAGGAATATCACAAAGTTTAGGTCAGCACCACACAAACAAACAGTAGCTTAAGTTCCTGGCATTGCCTAGTTAAATCTAGTACTCCATGTCTGTAAAACCGGAGAACTTTATTATTATGATTTCCTATAAGTCACCTATCTTGGGTGTCACAAAATACTCTCAGATCCATTTTCCAATGCTTTCAAGCCCTATCCCTCCTTGCTGGGAATAGAGAATTTCCACGCATTTGTTTCAAACGTAATTTTTGCATTTCCTTAAGTGAAACTGTTGACACCAAGGAACTGCAATGTTGCTCCTCTTGATAAGCCGTCAAGTATGTTTCCCTTAGAATTTTAGTCTTACAAGGAGAGGCTACGGAGTGTAACTCTCAGATTTGATTCATCTTCTACCAGTGGAAAGTTTAGGTCAAAAAAAAAATACCATTTCGGAATTAGGGGCCAATGCCTTTTAGTTTAAGAGAAATAATTAATTAAAAAGTACAAAAATTGGCCAATCTTAATAAATCACAGTAACTCTTACGTTCATTAGCGACAGTAGCCTAGGGGATAATGAGTAGGACTTTCGATGCATGGTCTCGGGGTTCGAGACCAGCGTTGTTCAACTTTTTTTCTCATGTAAAATTTCATTTTTCGTACTAATTTTTCTCCAATTTTTCGGAAAATACTTATTCACCGCATTTTTTATTTTTTTCATGCAGGATAATTGTTTTTAATCACTAGACCACTATTTCCCCCCATTTTTCAGAAGATATTTATACACCACTATTTGCGTATTTTATTCCCAACTTACACCCTCAAAAATCCCATGAATTTATTATCTTAAGTTTTAATAATTTTTCCTGCGTGAAGAAGATTATTGCGAGAGCTAAAGATAAAGAATATATTTGCGGATAATAATAAAGTAACCCATCTTATTAGTTATTATTGGTACAGGCATATAGCATCGGAAGGTATGATCGCGAAGAATAATTTCTGCGAGCTCCTCGCTCTGCATCTGCCCATTGCTGGGTTGACACCCTCCACCTTTCAAAATTAGTATGAATTTCCAGCGCATTCCTTTGGATGCTAATCGTCAAAGAAACACGGAAAACATAAATATTCATGGCACCAGGAGCAACATATAAATGAACGCTTGCCACAGTTGCAGCGATTTATTTTAATTTCGTCTGTGAACGAAACTTCATTTACATTAAGAAATAATTCGTGCCACTCACAGCTATTTATATGCTGCCCCTATTGCCATGAATATTTATATTATCATTTTTTTCAACGATTACCATCCAAAGGAATACGCGGGAAACGCAAACTAGATGTGGAAGTGCAATTACAGCAGAATATCACAGATTAAAGAATACGACAATGTCTACGGAGAGTGTCAATGTAGTGATGGACAGATGCGGCTAAATTTCTTCAGGGAGTAGGTTGGGAATAAAATACGCAAATAGTGGTGTATAAATACCTTCTGAAAAATGGGGGGAAAATAGTGGTCTAGTGATTAAAAACAATTATCCTGCATGAAAAAAATAAAAAATGCGGTGAATAAGTATTTTCCGAAAAATTGGAGAAAAATTAGCACAAAAAATGAAATTTTACATGAGAAAAAAAGTTGAACAATGCTGGTCTCGAACCCCGAGACCATGCATCGAAAGTCCTACTCATTATCCCCTAGGTTACTGTCGCTAATGAACGTAAGAGTTACTGTGATTTATTAAGATTGGCCAATTTTTGTACTTTTTAATTAATTATTTCTCTTAAACTAAAAGGTGTTGGCCCCTAATTCCGAAATGGTATTTTTTTTTGACCTAAACTTTCCACTGGTAGAAGATGAATCAAATCTGAGAGGTACACTCCGTAGCCTCTCCTTGTTAGTCTTAACTGCTCTGCATACATTTAAGGGGATCTTCATTTACTCACGGGCTGATGTGTTTCTTCATTTCATATAAGTGCATGAGTTAAATCCAAGAGCATTCATTTCATCCATTAGAATACCTTAGGAAGTTCATATATTGCTAACATTACCTGAATATAAGACAAAGGTTTTTTCCAATTTTAGCACCTAAAAAATCTTAACTCTTATATTCGCGTAGTATGGAATAACTTTGCATAAATAAATTGTATGTCGTAAAAGTGGATGACATTCGTTTTGATGCTTGCAGATGTAATTCTATCCTATCACAATGGAAAGTTAGATCACTTGGCAGTCAAGGTATGAACCGAGAAACAATCTCACCATGCCGGTCACTACACAACCACAATGTAATGCTTGAATTCTGAAACCGGATACTTCATGCACTACAACGTATCTTAGCTAAATAGAATACCTAGTTCTTGTTGAAAGAAAAAATGCTGTGGTTGAATTAGTTTTACAGTTTGCATATAGATTTCATGTATGTTCAACCTTTCATTAAAGGAATTCCATTTTTTTTAATATGGCTGATTATGTTGAGAGTAGAGCTTCAACATCATCACAAATATCAAAATCAATGCATAATAGTTGCGAAAAGACCTTTAAACTCATGGTGGTAAAACACACTAAAGAAACGAACTATTGCATCACTGCACAAAAATTTTGTGTTAATGAAGCAAATGTGCAGCGGTGGAAAAAATCGAAAGAAAAACTAAAGTGCACCAGTTCAACACAGAAAGCATTTCAGGGGCCCAGAGAAGGATGCTACACAGTTACAGAAGAGCAAGTCGTGGCATTTGTGCATGAAAAATGCAACAATGACCTGCCAGTTATACGGGAGGCTTTACAGATGAAGGCCTTGGAAACAGCAGCGTCGTTCAAGGTATCACAACAACATTTCAAGGCAAGTGTTGGTTGGATTACCAGGTTGAGGCGAAATGGATTCTCTCTTTGTTGAATAACAATGATGGCACAAAGACTTCCCTCAGATTATACTGAAAAAAAAAATAATTGACAGTAAAAAAACTAACTGAGGCAACTCTAGCACAATGGATAAAAATTGCATGGGACAGCATCTCATCAGAATCTTGGATTCAAAAAGTGTTGTGTTCCCAACAGCATGACAGAAGACGACATTCTGTGGACGTGGAGAGATGAAGCAGCTGTTGTAGACTCTTCCAGTAGTGAAAGTGAAGATACTTATGAATAGGTATGTGTGGATATGAGTAAGAATTTGCATAAAATTTTTAATAATTGTAATTACAATTTGAATGAAAAATTGTAATAACTGAACATAATCAGATAGTAAATTTGTCAAAATTACAGGTTTAAACATTTTTCTTAAATACTGAGTTTAAATAAAAAACATTTTAAAGTTATACTTACTCTTTTTATAAAGTGCACTGAAAAATATAAAATAAATTTTTGGGTTCAAGAAAATATCTGGATCTTAAGGAAAATTTTCATTGTATATGATCATGAATCTCTTTAAAAAAGAGGTATGTCATATGTTGATTAAATTATTCACTGCCATATAAATAGTCTGTAAATTCTTGTTTAATGAACATATGCCATAACTCTTTTTTAAAGAGATTCATGATCATATACAATGAAAATTTTCATTAAGATCCAGATATTTTCTTGAACTCAAAAATGTATTTTATATTTTTCAGTGCACTTTATAAAAAGAGTATAACAAAAATGTTTTTTATCTATTTTTATTTTATGCTTACAATTAGTTAAATGAATTTATAATTATGACAATGAGATTAAATTATGATGTATTAATTTGCATAAAACATTACTATTCAATACTGAAATTAATATCGCAGCTAATATTGTTATAAAACTTTCATGTGGAAATTTTTTAATGGTTACATTTTGCCAAACTATGATTTTATGCTGTGTTCCATGCACCCTCTTCAAAATGCTTTTCCCAAAACTGAATTAAGACATTATTTTGCCTTAAAATGATTAAAATATATCTGGACTTTTAAAATAGCAAATACGACTACTAACACAATATAAAACTTAAACTGGAGGTGCTGTCCGTTTTAAGGATAGTTTTTATTTTTGTCTCGAGTTTCTATGAATGATATACAATTACGATCTAAGAATCATTCTCAATATGGCGCAGTTTGTTTTCAAACATATCGCATTTTCTTGCCGCGTGGTGTCACTAGGTGCGCGATAACCACAGTATCAATTTGTTCTTAAATTTCAAAATAAAATGAAAATACTGAGAATGTGAAAACTGCTTAAATATTTTTAATAGTGGGATGCCCTAATATTTTTTATTATGTACGCCTTATGATTCAAATTTATTAATATACATCTATATTTAGGATTTGAAAGCATGTATATATCTGAGTGAAGTTAATAAAAAGAGTATAAAAAGGGTGGTCGTCTTATATTCAGAGTTGTCTTATATTCAGATAAATATGGTATGCTGTCTACATGGATTGGCATGCAGATTCTTTAGCTGATAAGAATTAATAAGCCATATTTTCTTCTGCCTAGGCCTTGCGATACATGAGGTAATAATAAAAATTTATTCAAAGATAAAAATTCACGAATTTTTAACATGAGTCTTGTAAATGACGGATAACTTGCACCTGCAGACGAACCTTGGAACTTCAGAGAGAAAAGAATGTCTCATTGCCCTTCAGCTAAGACTAATGAAACAGTACCAAATTTTGGTGTATTCAGTGGCCACCAGAGATTCTGAGCTCAAAAAATGTTGAATTTTTGGGTTCAAAATAAATTTGCATATCAATGTCATGCCTCTTTGAAAATCACTGGTATCAAAATTCCACGTTTCTTTGATGATAATAAGTAATTTCTCATACCATTTTAATGGGGAAAATAAAAGCTTCTGGAACTGAACTTATGACTTGGGGATTGGAAGTAAAATCCCTCAACATTCACCAGGTGAAAGTATATTCTATGCAAAATTAGGTTACACTGGCTCTAGGGATGTCTGAGAAAGTATGGTGCACTAATTTCCAAGCTATTCTAATAGGAAAAAACTAAAGCCCCTGGCACAGAACATGGTACCTCGTAATTTGATGCAAACATAACTGTTGACCTTTCCCTGGATGAAAGTATGCAAAAATCTAGTTGCACTGGCTATATAAGATGTATATACTGTCAACTCCATGGCATATACATGGTGTGATTGAAAAGTTCGTGGACTGATGCCGCCACGAATTTTTTAATCACACCACTTATGATGAAAGAGCTTTAACAAATGCCAGCTTAAATAAGACGGCTATGTGCAATATAGCAATAAAATTTCTCAGTTAAAAAGTCTTGGTCAAATAAATTTAATTTTAGTTGACAGCTTACATATGGAGAAAGTCATGTGTTGGACACATCCATTTATTCATAAGATGTTGAGAAAAACACATACTGACATTCAACATTTGGGATGTTTGTCCCCAATCAGAATTGCTTTAGAATTTCAATAGAACATTCAGCAAGTAAGCCCTAAGAAGCTTTATATAAATAATATGTGAGACTTGACTACTTACCTTAAAATTAAGAAATGTTCTCATGTAGAGTTTGGATTCAATGACCTGAAGTGCTTGTGATGACAGGTGAGCTAACCTAACAAGCACTTGCACGGACGGTGATGCCTTAGTCCACACATCCCCAATGTGATCATACGGAGTAGCAATTACCAATGGTGGCAAGCTCGTTCTTTCACTGCTTCCAAATTTGTTTTCAATTGCTAAGATATCCTGTCCTATCAAATATAAATTAGATGCAACATAAGCAAAAAAAATCATGAGCTTAGGTTATTACAGGTGTTAAATGTATGAAGCAACATACCAGTGAATAACTTGAAAGCAAAGATTTCAATACGTCTAATAAATTCATTCCTTCAATAGCCAGTAGTTGTCCAAGATTATTTCTATATACTTTTTGTAATTTAATACTTTATTGAGTGCTAAAAGAATAGAATGAAGAAGAAAGAAGCTATCAAAAGAAGCCTGAGATTAAATATTGGGCAATTTAAGGAATGTCACAGAAACAAGATAATGAATACAAAGCTTTCATTGAAGTAAAAATTTATGGTCTTGCTAAAGACAAATTATTAGTTAAATATCTGATGTGGCCAACACATGACTTTCTCCATACTTGTGTTATTTTTATTTTTTAAATATCTACGTCTCAATACTTTGTTATCATAGAATCGCGGGCTGTAAGATTTCTCGTTGGCTGTATTAGACCCTCTGGCCTGTTAATTACGCACACGATCGTTATGTAGTTTGCATTTTTCCCATTTCGAACTCATGGTGCCGCAATCGAACAAGCTAGTGATGTACTCAACGTAAATTCAGACGAAAAATCAATTTTTTCGGAAACTATCGAGTTTATGAAAAAATGTTTCAAACAAAACTTGTAGAAAATTCCATTGTCTACAACTTTTGTAATATCACATATTTAGGTAAATTTATATCTAAAGGAGCTATTTGAAAAAAAATGGAAAAACGACAAGAATAAACACCCACTTGCAGTGGACCAATTTCAGCCAAAACCTTTTCAAATCTTCATTTGATAATAAAAATCTTAAATATAAAGTTTTGTGCTGATCTGATTATTAGTTTTTGAGTTAGAGCACCCACAAAATTATTATCACATACAGACATCATCGAGAAAATAGTCAAAACATGTTCTAGGGACCTCAAAATGTGTATTTCTGTTGAAATCTTGAAATTTATTTTTTCATGAAAACAACACTTTCTCACTACTATATATATGGAGCAAGTAAAAATTAGAATAAAGAAATTTTTGTCAGTTGCTTCATTGATAAATGTCAGATTTAATTGTTCAAATTAAAAGTTCAACTAACAATTCTGATATCATCCTAAAGATCTTAACAAGCATCAGATATGACAGAGTATGCAAAGAGAAATGTTGACAAGAAAGATCTCTTATACTCAGCTCATTTCCTCATTACAATTAAGAAAAATCTGATGTGGCCAACACTCGATTTTCTCCATATTTGGGATATAGATATTTAAATTATTATGAATAGCATTATAAGGCAAAATTATTATTTTGTATCGTAAAAGAATACAGTCATCCTTATTACCATAAAATAGGTATATTTTGAATGTTTACAGAATTCACCGCTACGTGGTGATGGCGCTGTATACTGGAAATTACGAAAAATTATGAAAAAGTTAAATATCTCCGAAATGGATGGTTCTACGAGAATTTGTTTCAAACAAAACTTGAAAGAAATATTATTCTCTACAACTTTGGTCCTCATGAAGATGACCAATTACGACGTTTTTAAGGAGATATTTGATGGAAACCGAAAAAACCAATTATTTTTTATAAATAATTCCTAAACAATAACCGCTATGGAAAATTGTTTGAAATAAAAGATGTAGGAAATTATATTTTCTACATTTTTTGTAATGGTCACTGTATACAATAATGACGTATTATCGGAGAAATATCGCAAAAACCGAATCGGGTTTCAAATAAACCTCAACTTCCGGTTAACCATTATTGTCCAAAAACTAATCAGTTCTTTGTGTCCATACCAAAGTGTTATATATGAAATTTGGTAACGATATGGCAAGTACTTTTTGAGTTAAAGTGCCCACAACCACACACACACAAACACAGACATCATTCCGAAAATATTCTAAACGTGATCTAGGGACCTCAAAACGTGTATTTCCGTTGAAATCTCGAAGTCGATTTTTTTCGTGATCACAATACTTTCCCATTACTACGTATGGAGAAAGTAATAAGAACTATATATCAATACTCACTGCTCATTTCCTCATTGAAATTAAGAATGAGAGGTTGCGAGGACCAATCACGAGAAGCCAGAAGGTTCAGAAACCGTAGAAATGCAGTTTGCGGTTGATTTGGAGCAGTTAATGGCTCTGGCAAAATAAACAGTGATGCTACCAGAAGCTCAACACAAATTTCAGGAAGATGATGATCAGAAAGGAGGAGTTGGGATGCCACCCATCGCTTTGCAAGGCAGCAAGAAGTACCATAAGCACCATGACTTTGCTGCAGGCTGCAATGAAAATGGATTTCCATAAAAATTTTAAATTAAACTGTTAAACAACAACAATATTGCTGTATCTCAATAGCTGTGATGTTGAGTGTTCATTTAGCCATTCGTACCAGCAGTTCCCAAAATTTTTGTAGGCGTGGCACCCTTTCAAAGAAAAACAAAATTTCATGGCACCGCAGCCTTAATACAGGTTTGTTTTATTTTTGATATGGGTATTACAACCTTTGGATGCATCCGCTTTTGGTGTTAATTTATTGGAGAAAAATTATTTCCCTAACTATGTATAAACATCCAAATTGTTGATTTGTTTACTAAAAAAAGTTTTATGGCATACCTAAAAATCAGCTGCACCACCCAGTTTAGGAACCACTGATTTGTATAATTTGCAAACAACAGAAAGGAGTAATATCACCAAAGATATATCGACCATGCAAATGTTGATCTACGTGAACCAAAAAAGAAAAGCTAAAATAAAACTTGAAATGTTTTAAATGAGTTTTAAAAATTTATATTAAATTCTTATATTATCATCTTTAGAAGCAAAACATGATCATTAAGGCTTTACTTGAATCACAAAACTTGATTTTCTACACATTACAAATTTAAACACATACAGAACAAACTCACATAAAAATTAGTCTTACATTACTAATTGCCAATATAATAACACGATTTAACAACATGGAGCACGGTGGTATCTGTTTTCAAATAAAAATGGATTATTTTGATATGCCAAGTACAAAATCTTATCATGATTAACCCTTAGAGTGACAACATTGCTCTCAGTGACACACTAAAAATCTGTTAAAATTGTCAGCATTGCTCAGTAACTCATGGTTTTTCACCACAAACTCTAATATATAGCACGCTTAAAGCATATGTTTTATGTTCATTGGTCCGTAGAGAGTTAAAGCTTTTTTTCCTGCCAACTAATGCTCTATTCTGATATTTGGAACATAAATATCGATTTAAATGCTCCTCCACAGCTGGATTAAATTTGGGGTATTTCAATATACTGTTTAAATTTTAATAAATTTGTCTATCTCCACAAGTATTACAAAAAAATCATTCAAATAAAAAGAATTTTATAGTAAAAATATTGACAAAATCATGTTGTATTTGCTGAACAGAAAAAATTTTATAATAAATATAGAGCCTTTGTAAACTCATGTGACCAACCACATCATGAAAGGCATGTTAATTTCTTAAGTAGAGAAATATAAGCATTCTAATACACAGGATATCTGTTCACTCTGCTTGAATGCTCCATCAATACTTATGGACACCCAAACAGAGCGATTTTCAGATGGATGCGAGTCATTCTTCTGAGATGGACCACCTGTTACATGCGTTTCAAAGTTATAATATCAAGGAAACGTATATGTATTTTCCAAATTTTTTAGTCACCCTTATTAATTTTTCATGTTTTTTCAAGTGGTGGACATAATATCAATATTTATTAGCATTTAATGCTTTAAAACCAATATCAAAAGAAAAAACATTTTAAAAATATTGCAATTAAATTGTTTTTATTATAAACAGTAATTGTTTCTTTGCCAACTAGTAGACAAATATGTTGCTCACCTCCTCTAATTAGTTCATTTCCCTATAATGTATGATTTCATATTTACAACTACATATTTTCAATACAACCTGCATTTTTCATGGCACTCAAAGGGTTAATACTGTGAAAACAAGTCACTCTACAAAAAAGCAACAATTTCCGTAATTAATTTGTTTGAAATTAAAAATGAATTAAGTTGGTGTGTCAATTATAAAACCTAACACTGTGAAAATAAATAATGCCCTAAAACATGACAATTTCAGAAATTAATTTAAAGCAAAATTTTACCATTTTTTAATAAAAAATACTTACCCATGCAATGCACTGCTTAACTTTGGCAAGTGGACACTCTTCCTTTCAAGAGCCTGAGATTCTTCTGTATCTTTGTACTTTATTAGCCCATCTGTATCTTTGAATTCCTTAAGAAGTGATATTTCACGAGGACAAGCTAAGTACACTCTAAAAACATATCCATCCTGAATGATACAAAGGGAGAAGAAATTAAAATTAAAATTCAGCACCTGAAAAAGTTTCCTAACGATATTTTGAACTATGAGAAGCTCAGAAGTTATGAAAATAAAATTTGAGAAAAATTCAACAATTACTCTTAAATTTAAAAATAAATTAGTAGCAGTAAACTGAGTGCAAATTGCAAAGTAATTTTTGCCAGTAATTTCTTTGGATAAAATATTTAGTTAGTTGAGTAAAATTCTTTAAAATATACCACCAAAATTCTAACCTTTCATTCTGAACAAATACATGAGATAAAGCCTAATGATATTAAAATGACTTTCCAACATTAGAATTAATATTTTCAACTAAAAGATATCATAGAATTCTTTTCTAATGCATGGATGATTTGTTGAAGTAGGCCATAAGCAAACAATGAATTGAGACTATTTAAAAGATTGTTTGACAACATGTAAATCCTTTCCTTTTACAACTGTTACATTCCTCTCAGAAACATCGCAAATGACAAGGGCTTAGATTCATTTTCTTCTACGATGCACGTATTTATAATAATGAAATTTTATGTGAGTACACCTGAAAAATGCCTTTGAATTAATGAAACAACCTTTGGCGATTCTTACAACAGTTCAGAGACATTTTCAAACTAGTGATTTGAGGACCTTCAAATATGTGTCGTTAATGGCAAGGTTTGGTCATAATCAATGAATGGCAAACCATTAAAATCACCAATGGTTTGACCATAAATGGCAATGTTGTCAACGGTAATGGTTTACTGTGTACATATATGTATACACTAGAGATGCACCGAATACTCATTTTGGCCGAATGCCAAATGGCTGAATTTTTAAATCAGTATACAGCATAAATTAGTGATGCACCGAATATTGGCTTCGGCCTTAGTAATCGGCCAAAATTTGCTATTCGGGTTTGGCCTTGGCCTTTGGATGGCCGAATAGCCAAATACTACATATTTTTTTTGTAAAAACGAAAAATCTAGAGTATAGATTATTTAAATTACAATATATAGTTAATCCCTTAAGTTTGTGGCTTTTAAATTCGAGTGCTTTGCAGTTTTCTCAACTATTGCTCCCATCTATTAAGTAAAATGAAAAACACAATATAAATTACCTATCCATCAGAAAATTTTGCAAGGGGAGGGGCAAAACACAAAAAAGCCTAATACCCAGGGGTGGACACAATTGTAACAATAAATATACAGCATCTTCCCTGGAATCAGGGCCGACCTTAGGCCAACTGTATCTATTGGACCCAATCGGGCCCCGTGGCTAAGGGAGCCCCGCAATGGTGTAGGGGCTCCAAACTATCTATTGGTGACGATTCTTCTTAGATTTATCCATAGTCTCATCCATACCCAAGTGGTCTCATGAGAGGCCATCTGATGCTCTCAGAATGCAGGAAACTACGCCTTTTAGATGTAGGGGCCCCGCCAAAAGTTTTCTAATTGGGCCCCGCAGTTTCTAGGACTGGCCCTGTCTGGAGTAGAATGACAGGAGCATCTTAACAGCTAGTATCATATACAAAATACTTGCCATCTCATGGCACATCAGTTTTGTAACTTCTTCAGCAGGTTCTAGCAAACGAACTGCTTTCTCTGCGAGCAACCATTGGTCGTTAGTAAGTCCTGCTATGTTGATATTGTTATCCGCAAAGTACAGTATTATGGCTTTTTTGTTCAAGCAGCCTTTTTAACATATAATAGCTGCTATTCCATCTTGTGTGAACATCTTGTACAAGTACATGATAAGGCAGTTCCAAAATCTCTTGTATCTCACGTAGTTTGTCTTTCGATGAAGATGAATGATGAAAGTGGCCTACTATCTTTCTGTTTACAGTCAGTAACTCTGTTACATTATGCTGTGCTAGGATTCCACTATGAACACACAACTGAAGGGTGTGAACAAAACATCTTATGCTTGTGATTTCTAGATCACTCATAGCCTTTACCATATTTGTTCCATTGTCAATGACAATTGCATGACACTTTTCTTTAACTATTTTCCATTCTTTAAATATTTCTTCAATCAGATTCACTATCTTGCTACCTGTGTGAGACCCAGAAATTTCTCGGCAAGCAAGTAAAGCAGAAGCCTAGTTGAATTCATCATCAATCCATCGTGCTGTACAACATAAAAAAAACTTCTGGTTGTTTCTGCATGTCCAAATGTCCACCGTACAAGATACACTAGTAGCACATTTAATATTATCATTAACCTTTTTGAGCACAGCAGAATGTACATCAGGAACAATTTTTTGTCACGTTTTCTAGAAGGAACTTTGTATCTGGGATTCATAGCTTGGGCAAATCTCAAAAATCATTGATCTTCAACAATTGAAAATGGCTGGCAATCTATTGCTATCATTTCGGCAAGCTTTTTGTTTAAATTTTTAGCCTCTACCAACTCAGAACTATAAGGAATTGCCTTATTAAAGCATTCTTGTAAAGTCTGCTGTTTCGAAGTTTGATTAGCAAGAACACAATGTATTTTAGGTACCTCATTTTTTTCTAATTCTTTCTTCTTTTCTTCATACTCTTTATATTCTTTATTATGCCTGGATCGAAGATGATTAATCAGAGATGCTGTTGTGAAGGCTTTTGGCGTTTTTCCTCCTTGTGAAATTTTGAGCTTGCAAAGTTGACATTCTGCTTTCAATGCATCCTCACAGGATGTGAAGAATTCCCAAATTGGATTTTTTTCGGTGAACTCGTGTTCTAAATGGAATTAAATAAATTAAAAATTAAATACAGCTCGTAAAGATTATTTTTGTTTGATATAACGAATACCAGTATACCAAAAATTCCACAAAGATTACAATGGTGACAATCTAATCTCTATTATTCTACCATGTATTATCATTTAAATTTAATAAAACTACATTAAGTGCCAATTTACTTTCCTATTTATTTATTTGAAAATTATTAATAATTATTTATGTAAATAAAATTAATAACTTTTAAGGTCGTCATGAATTATTGCAGCATTTTATTCTTGCAATAATAAATACACAATACACTTCAACGGACTGATAGAATTTCAACTTATTAAAGAACATTATAATATTTTCGCTTCAAGTTTTATCTAGAATACATTATTTGAAAAAAACTATTTTATATGAACAATACATACGAGTGAGTGATGTAGATGATGGTACAGAAAAGTTAACTGAAATATTATTGCATGACATAGCTTAATATTTATATCTAGCATATTTTTATTACAGTAAAAATTTATAATATCCTGTCTCACTTTTCACTTCATATCTATGAAATTTCTTCGTGACCTTAAAAGTGGTAGTCAACTTAAGAGACTATATATAAAGTGACCAGATTTTCTAGATGTAAAATCAGTACATTTTTTAATATTTCTTATATTCATGAAAGAAAACTACATTTCAATATAATACTTCATGTATATTGAAATTTTATACAGTATACATAGGTATATAACATTATTGTTATATATATATATATTGGATACTCTTGCTGAAGTTGATCAGAAAATTTGTTTTTTCTTCTATTTATGGCAGGGTCCTTAAATATAATTAAATAATAATATTAATAATCTATTCTGAGAATAATGTTACTTTACTAAACAGCATTAAAATATTATACTACTCACATGACATAAACAACCATAACTATTATTGTCTGGACGACATTACTTTGGAATTGAGACTTATAGTTGTAGAGAAGGGGTAGGGATTTGGAAGGAAAGACTGAAAAACTCCCCTCCCTCACAGCCAATCATAGGTGGAGGGGGTGTAATGTTTGCTACGGGGAACTACACAGCGTTGCTGTAAGTCCTCTTTACACATCCTGGCAACATCGCACCCGAGCCACCTCAACCGTCAATCCCACAGTAAATGAACTAAATAATTATATACTTTTTCTGCTTTTACAATCAGTACAACTTTATAATTCAGTACAAACTTCAGTACATATTTGAAATCAGTACACAATCTCTAAAATCAGTACTGTACTGATTAAATCAGTACGTCTGGTCACCTTAACTATATAGCCTCAGCCTGCATCCCACGTAAGAGCGGTTAGCAGGTGACACGGAATCGTGGATTCAAAGCGTGGGACGGAGCCTTAGCCTCGCCTATAAAATTTAAAAATGATACTACTAATAAGTTCTGGGTTTACGAAAAATCTGTACACATCCCTAATGTTGACTGTGACAGTTGGTTACAATCGCAAGAATATTCCTCCCGGGGAATTTCCGAAATCGTTTTTAAAACACTACCAACCTGAAATACCAACTAATGAACACTAATGTTTTCTATACAAATCTATTTAAATTCTTTGTTAATGTGAAGATATATACAAAGAATCGCAGCCTTGTTAAGTTTATTATATATTCTGTTTTTTATAAAAATGTCTGCACTTATAAAATTCAAAAATGAAACGAAAACTCAGTCGACATTTTGTCATTTTGGTTTTGGCACGATGGCGCTACTGTTTATACGTCATATTACGTCACGCAAAAACGTGAACCAGATGTCAGAGGTTGTCTGCCACTTACACAGTACAGTAAAACATCAAAAATTCCAACAAATGAGGAGATTTCTAAATAAACGAATTGTCCACATATTGGAACACATTAATATATTATACGTCGTAGGCCATAAAAACGAGTATCACATAATTGTCAGGCTGAATCCGAGATATGTGAATTGTATTGGCAAAAACTCAATGTACCGTATCTGTCCTAATAGAAGCCGACCCCCCAAAAATTTCCACAATTTTTTGGCAAAAACGTAAATTTCTTAGATTTTATGCTGAAGTGTGCCGGGCATTCATGCACATCTTAGAATACATTATTTGAGATCGAAGAAATGTTCGGGAAATGGTTTAGTTGTTTCATCCAAGTCTATTTCCAATGAAATTAGCATATACACTGCCTTAAGAAACTGCATTTTTATAATTATACACGTTCCATGTAAAGTTTTACCGAAATTAAAACAGTTCAGTGTTCAAAGCCGTCAGCGCATTTTGCGTATTCGTCAATTTACGCAAGCGATTTCGCCAAGATATTTTTTCATGCAAGTCTATTTCCAATGAAATTAGCATATATATTGCCTTAAGAAACTGCATTTCTATAATTATACATGTTCCATGTAAAGTTTTACCAAAATTCAAACAGTTCAGCGTTCAGAGCCGTCAACGCATTTTGCATATTCGTCAATTTACGCAAGCGATTTTGCCAAGATATTTTTTCATCCAAGTCTATTTCCAATGAAATTAGCATATACACTGCCTTAAGAAACTGCATTTTTATAATTATACACGTTCCATATAAAATTTACTGAAATTCAAACAGTTGAGCATTCAAAGCCGTCAACGCATTTTGCGTAATCGACAATTATCGCAAGCGATCTCAACAAGATATTTTTATATATATTCATCGTAGGTCAAATATTTACTTTACGAAAAATATAGTACTATCATTTGAAAACGAAGAGAGACTTCAAGATTTAACCATAACCCAAATTTTCCTCGAACTCGCATTTAAGCCGAGATGTGATTTTTTCATGATAGATTCTGACAAAAACATCGGCTTGTATTCGGGCAGATACGGTATTATGCTTTTATTTAGTGTTTTCAGGCATCCCACCACCCCACACCTGGGTATTAGGTTTTTTTGTGTTTCGCCCCTCCCTTTGCAAAATTTTCTGATGGATAGGTAATTTATATTGTTGTTCATTTTACTTAATAGATGGGAGCAATAGTTGAGAAAACTGCAAAGCACTCGAATTTAAAAGCCACAAACTTAAGGGATTAACTATATATTGTAATTTAAATAATCTGTACTCTACATTTTTCGTTTTATTCAAAAAAAATATATGTAGTATTCGGCTATCCAAAGGCCGAAGCCAAAACGAATAGCAGATTTTGGCCGAATACCAAGGCCAAAGTTGAGCTTTGCTGCATCACTAGTATATACATATAGTCTCAGAACTCGTGTGTAAGAACATGCTCACAAGCATATGCATGCACACGCACATGTACACACATGCATATTTAATGATCATAAGAGACAACTAACACAATGAAAAAAAATACCAAAAAACAACTGTATTAAAACAATGTTAAATTAATAATGGAGATTTTACTCTTTGATAGGGTTTCAATTCATTGCATGCTGTTATCTGAAGATATCTGCAATATTAAAACCCCCTCTAAGTATAACATTTTTATCAGAAGGAAATATTTACCTGAAACACATCTATAAATTCTGTATATGCTTGGGTGGTGAGTTTACATTGTTCTTTCAAACATTCAGCTATTTTCAAATTGAATGCTGCTTTGACACGGTGAATGGCATCAAGAGAGCTAGGCCACCTGCTGCTAATACCTAATTGAATTATAGCTGGTGGAGAGAAACAATTTTAGAATATATTTTAAAGTACCTTTCACAAAATGAACACGCTATGAATTAAAATGACCAATGAATTTGTTCACACCCATGGTCATTTTTCAATGGTGGCCCTACTGAGTAGACCACTTTCAACATATATTTGCCCATCAGATGGCCATTTATATTTACCTTTTTTTTTACCAAAACCAGTTATTACATTTCTAACTTTATTTGAAAACCTCTAAAAAGTTTTTTCTTCTCTAACACTCAGTGGCAGATTAACATAAGGGCAAAAAGGGCAGTTGTCCCAGGACCCCCAGGCATGAGGGCCCCAACTTAAAAATTTGTGTTTAACTTGTATTAGATAAGTTAATTACATTATTCGAGATTTTGATTTTTTTATCACCTGAAATTGCATTTGTAAATACAGGCGACTCCCGAGATTTGACAGGGATGCGTTCCTGAAAACATGGTCGAATCTCGAATTGTCGAATGTCAAATGCAGTTTTTCTATAGACTTGCATGTTATAATCGTGGGATACGTTCCTGCATCTCGGCTCGCGCGAGTCGTTTGTTACAAATGACTCGTGCGGGCATCTGCAGCATAACCCTGCATACATCTATCTATACACACAACTATATATCTCAGCGAAATTAATATAAAAGTTATTAAAAAGCACAAAATAACTTGCAGCCTTGCCAGTTAATTTAAGGTTATGCAAACCTGCCCTTAAATCTGTCAAACCAGCCATCAAATTATGTGAATTTATCACGTTCTAGAATTTTCTCCTTCTGTTTCACATAAGTGCTAATAGTTGAATGACACTATTTTATTTGATTCACTTGAACTATCACTATTACATTTCCTTTTAGATATCATGTCAAGTGATAAATTTATAAATAAATCAATAAAATAAATAAATTTAAATAAAAGATTAACAGAAAAAAGAGTGAAATCAGCACAAATTCAAACAATTAGAGCAGAAATAACTATGTCTACACTGAAACTAAACCTCGTGTGGTTGGTCGGGACGAAAATTACTTCACGTAAACTAGTTCCCAATTCGATCAGCTGGGTCGAAATCTCGAATTTGTGGAATCTCGTGAGTTGCCTGTAATGACAAATGTTATGCCAGGTATTGGAACATACTTCTTACCATGCTTAATTATTAAGAATAAAACTGTGATTTATATATAACAGCTTGTTATTTTAGTGTGTAACTATACATTAATATTTTAATATATTGGAGCGGGCTCCTTGTGACTGTGTTGCCGCAGGGCCCAACCTGTTCTTAAACCGCTAACACTACGTGCATACATCCTGGTAAATTATCTTTAGCATTTTTATAATTATATAAAATTCATGAGCATGAGCAAAAGAAATACAAGGATCGGACAATCACAAATTGTCACCATGATAGTATGCAAAAAACAACAGAAAATCCAAGAGTACCTTCAACATGAGGAAGCCAAGGTGGAGCTTGAGGATTATCACCATCAATCAAGTTGTAAGAATTCACTGAGCTATTTTTCTTGTCTCCCTTCACAAAACTAGCACTTAAAGGAACCTGAGTTACAATGGGAGCAAAGGGATCAGCATAGCGATGTGTAGATGAGAGACCGACAACAGAGGTCACATCCAGTGGTAGTCCCTTAAGCTGTCTTAGATTAGAAGAGAGCATATCTGTGGCACGAATAACACCCAAGCAATCCTCTTCCACTGAAGAATGTGCAGATCCAACACGCTTTATCAATCCTTCCATCTGATCAGCAAAGTATTGCCATGAATTCCCTTCTTCCAAACCAATCGACTTCAAGATGTGTCCAATTGCAAGATTGCATACCATCCTTCTACGGGATATTGCAGCATCTGACTTGCACCATAACACTGCTTCACAGACACTGCCATCTTGAAAGCGTCTAAGCTCTGATTTAGCACCCCAAAATGCACGAAATTCCTGTGCCTGCAGAGTGTTTGGAAAAGACAAGCAACAAATAAACCCATGAATCAGCAGTAGATAAAAATAACAAGGCAGTAGATATTTAAATTACAATATCCACTGTAATAATGAATGCATTAAATGTTTTCATAGCTATAATTTGATAAATTGTAAGACAAGCATATTATAAGAAATTTCCATCATGTAGAAATTTTGGTTTATCACATTATAAGTAAATTCATGATGGAAGAATTGACAAACTAATACAGTCAAAGAAACTAAACATGCATGTTATTAAATTGTATTATCACATCCATTTATTCCACAAATCTAATATTTTAAAAGCATCATTGTTCATTCTCAATTACAACTTTAGTGAATGAATGATGGCTACGGGGTTGAATGCAAGTGATACCACAGTACTTAATTTTAACACATAGATACACTAAAAATCAAGCACACTATAAATAGAACTTGCTTTAATTTTTAAGATCAACAAAATTTTCAAAGTTTCACATTATAGGTAAATGAAGTGGAACTTTTAGCCCAAGTATTAGAAGATATGACCTTTCTAATTAAAACAAAAATAAAAATAGCCAAAGTAGTTTGTACATAATAAATTATATAGAAACTAAATGCAATATCTTGAAAAATTGCTATGTATGTACAACTTGAATGAAATTATATAGAAGCTAAATGCAATATCTTGAAAAATTACTATGTATGTACAACTTGAATGAAAGTAAAATCAGACTGAAATTTACCAACCTCAGCAGTATTTGCAGGTGGACCTTTCTCAATAACATCATAGGCATGCTCTGAATCAAGGATTAAACCTAATACAATTGTCTGTAAGGAACTTGGAGGTTCCCCAGAAACATCCCATTCAAGTGGGCAAGAGAGTTTCTGAGCCACAAGTTTTGACCTTCTCTCAGTGGCCCTGGTTACTCTGGACAAAAGGAGCTTAGAAGCTAATGGTAGGCTATGATTGCCAAAGTCCAAATGCTCTTCTCTTTTAGAATATTTTTTCACAGCATTTTCCAGAGTAGATGGGTTATAAAAGCTAAAAAAAAAGCAACAAATCAAGGCCATCATCAGTTATCAAGCTAAGAAAATATTTTTGGCAAAGAATAATTACCATTAAGCGATAAACAACTTTACAAAAAATAACATAGAACAAATAATGGAAAATCTTCTAAGACACTTACATGATGACATGATCAAACTGCCGGTAGAATGGAATTTTGGTCATAAAAAGGGCTTGAAAACTATTCAAATTAGGATTGTCAAGGCATTTTACAGCAATTTGACACTCTTGTTTCACCTAAGCAATTCAATAGGAATAAAATATTATTAGCTGAAGAAATGTATTCCAAAGCATAATGAAAGAAATTAAAACAACAAAATAGCATTCACACATATTCAAAAGTAATGTTACTAATTTAATATTCAATGAAGTTCCTCAACAGATATCTCTTTAGTTTTAGTTCAACCAAAACAAATATTTAGATCAACTTATGTGGATGTTTTCATAGAGGAATGAGATAAAGATTTTAATTCTGTCGTTGTGATAACATGCTCACTTAGAAAGTGAAGTGTTTCCTTAGAACAGGGATAGCCAACCCGTGACTCATGAGCCGCATGTGGCTCTTTGAGGAATGACCTGCAGCTCCCGATGACCACTCTCCCGCTTAAACTGCACCTTATGACAATGACAGTCTCCATTGATAATAATATAATCGTTTTCAATAAAAGGGTCCAGTATGGGCTGTTGAGTAAACATTTCATTTTCATCTATAGCCCTAGATTCATTTTCTGCAAGAATCTCTTTATTTGCTTCATTTGAATGTTTATTTACATTTTCATTGAATAAAAAATTATGTAAAACATTCTTTTGTTTCTCAAGTTCTTTTTACGAATTATCTCTAAAATATCATTTTATGTGCAGATTTTAAATAAATAGATTTCATTAAATATGGCTTGATGGTATTTAATATGTATTCTTTCATTATACATGCTCTGCGGCTCATGTTTTGTTGGATTTTATACAAATTTTGAAAAAATGGCACTTCTTGTCAAAAAGGTTGCCGAACCCTGCCTTAGATGGAACTGTTGTAAAATAATAATACTATACTATTTAGAAGAAAAAATTAACTTAATAAAAGCTGACGGCAAAAGAAACTCACTCTCATGAAAGTTGATTTGGACATGTTGGCAGAAAGATTGTTATGACCAGTAGCATCTACAAATACCACATCAAATTGTTGATGGAAATTATCCAATGGTATTAACTGGTTAGTTTTCAAAGCTTCAGCCAGTGAAATTCCCTTAGTGGTCCAATCAGAAACAGCTAAAAATGAGTAACAAATTGCATTAAAAACAGAGATAAACGCAAAAAGCTTCATTTTAATGGGTATACACAATAACGTGAGGATAAGAAAATTTTTAACTAATGTAGCACTTACCCAAGCAATTCCATGCAGTACGTACAACTTGATAACTACTCATCAGGTTGCTGACTCTCCTTTCTTGCATAAGATACACAATAAACATAGACATGATGTAAGCACTAAATGAACCATATCCCTGGAATAAAAATGCACATTATGAGTATGAGAATATCATGATAAAAAATTTGAGTTCTGTAATTCAACTCTTTATGAGAAATCCCTTGGATTTTCAACTACAAGCAGTTATATAACCTCATCTAACTCTCTTTGATGGAGCCAAATCTTCAGTAACTTTATGCCGTCCTTCAGATTTTGATTATTTGAAAGAGCATTATGACGGATTTCTTCATTCTCATTCAGTGTCAAATCGATTAAAATGTTACTATTGTAATGGGGAGTTGGAGGACCACTGTCCATTTCTGTAAGAGATATATAAGAAAATTAATATATATCAAGTTGAACAAATTAAAAAGGCTAAATTACTTAGGAATAATAAAGTGCAATAGCAAAAGTCTCCAAGGGACAAAATATGACAGAGATTTCAATTTGACTATAGCTGAATAATTTAAATCTTGAAAAAAAAAGGTAAAATAAGCATATTGCATATATAAGAGTGTTTGACATAAAGAACAACAGGCTTACATTCAATGTTATCATATGAAATAAATCTATTTATAAGGATATTTGCATGGAAACTTGATTTTAAAGCAATCTGCATTTCTATCAAAGTTTCTTTCAAGGTGAAACGGTGAATAAACAACAAAAATATTCAGATGAAATAATTCTAGTGCTATTTAAAAGTGTTCTTATAAATCTATCAAATATACTACAATTTGTCCATATGTTAATACATGTTATATGTTAATATATGCAAATCCAAACAATTTAAAACAATTTTTCTAACCTTTAGAACTTTCCTCCTCAAAAAACCAGTTTTCTCTAACATTATTCTTCAAAGGTGAAAACAAATGGAGTTTAAAGCAGGTTGATGGTGGAGCCAAATGGATGGTCACAGTGAAATGCTTCCCTAATTTTCCTGAAGGCTTTAGGTCAAGGAGTGGTCTCATTGGATTTCCATGGCCTTGGGAAAACTTTAGCTCATCTACAAGATTTGAATTTCTTAATTTGGATGCTAAATATGCTAAGTACAAAGCTCTCTTGTGGAAATATCTGTGATTCAATGAATCACTTCGCTGGAAGCATTTCTGAAAATGAAAATAATGATAAAAACATTACTCAAGTTTTCCCGTGAACTAAAAGTAGCAAAAAATGAGAAATGGTTTTTGGAAAAGTTTCACAAGTAATAATAGAGATCAGGGGCACTTGTCAGGAAATAAGTCATTTTATAAGGAAAATCCATACCCATAACAGTTTGTGTCCGAGATCAACGAATTCATAATTGGGTCTCGTCAGGGATCTATCCTTAAAACACAAATTGTCCAATTCGAGATTCGACAAATTCGAGATTTCGACGCAGCCAATCGAATTGGGAGCTAGTTTACGGGAAGTAATTTTCGTCCCGACCAACCACACGAGGTTTAGCTTCAGTGTAGACATAGTTATTTCTGCTCTAATTGTTTGAATTTGTGCTGATTTCGCTCTTTTTTCTGTTAATCTTTTATTTAAATTTATTTATTTATTTATCACTTGACATGATATCTAAAAGGAAATGTAATAGTGATAATTCAAGTGAATCAAATAAAAGAGTGTCGTTCAACTGTTAGCACTTATGTGAAACAGAAGGAGAAAATTCTAGAACGTGATAAATTCACATAATTTGATGGCTGGTTTGACAGATTTAAGGGCAGGTTTGCATAACCTTAAATTAACTGGCGAGGCTGCAAGTTATTTTGTGCTTTTTAATAACTTTTATATTAATTTCGCTGCGATATATAGTTATATGTATAGATAGATGTATGCAGGGATGTGTTATAGACGGCCCGGTCCGGCTCGTGCAAGTCGAGATGCGGGAACGTATCCCCTGATTATAACATGCAAGTCTACGGAAAAACGGCGTTCGACATTCGACAATTTGACCACATTTTCAAGAATGCATTCCTGTCAAATCTTGGGAGTCGCCTGTATAACTAATTGTCCCAGGTGTGACTTTTTGGAAGTTTTTAATATTATTCATAATAAAACATGGTACATTTCAATAAGATTCTGTGAAAAAGTACCGTGTTTTATTATGAGTGTTTAATCTACAGCTTATTTTAAAATGTTATGCGGATGTCTTAGTGCTAAATTATCTTACATACATAAAGCCAATTTCTGCCTGCTATGAAACAAGCCTTGTATGCATCTTAAATGGAGAACTGCCGAGTTTCTGTTACTCTCCAGATGGAATGAAGAGCTGAAACTTCATCAATTCATATTTTACAACCATATAGCATCATATTTCGTAAACGAATTTTCTTGTAAATATTGACAGCAATGTCAGTGCTGCCAATGGTAATTTTAATTGAAAATATTTTCACAATAACTTGACATTAGTAGTAGTATTTACATCAATACTTTGTTATCCATAGCAACAAATAACAAGTTTACTTTTTGTTTTTTTAGTGTGAAAAGTGATTCAAATTATTTTTCATTATGAAAATTATGCAAAATGTTTAAAAATAATTCACAAGCATAACTGCTAAAACTTATTCTTGAGGAAGCTATGGTTGAGAGTAACTTGTAAGTACTATTGCAATCACAATTACTACTCCGTACGGTGTGAAAATCAAGTGTTGGCCACATAAGATTTTCCAATGATTAACCATTGTCACAGGGACTCCAATATTTTGGAAGTTTTCAACGTAAATTGAATTTGCTCTTGCAACAGAAACATAAAGGTGGCAAGAATAAATAGACGTTGTCATAAAAAAGAATACTTGCCACTGAATATTTTTGAATCTTTAAAATTAGATTCCTTTAAATATTCCACATATAAACTACATCAGTTCCAAAATGTTATATAATCTATTACAAATATTCATATTGTCATAAACATCATTCTAAGGGACGTTGTCATTTTTTTAGTTTCTTAAACTGCACTTAAAACCTTTTTCATATTCAATTTTTGTCTCCAGAGTGATAAGAATTCAAATTCAGACTGTTATTAACAGCTATACTATTTAGAAAGTATAATACATAATCTAATAGACCAAAATTTCATGATAAAATAAAATGACTAGGGAATGTATAGGACATAGCATTTCAATAGCCAGATAGATAAAAAAGGGAGCTAGTTTAGAATAGGTGACATGCCACTAGTGCCATAACTGGCAAGAAAATGTACTAAGTAATACTTGAATCATAGACATTCTGTACACATAGCAGTTTTCAAATGACTGAGTTACCATACAATTGCTTAGTTACTTAAAATGATGCAAACAATCAAAATCAATTATTTTATTTTATTGTTATTTTATTATTCTGTAATGTGAAGGTAAAAGTATGTATGGTGCCGGCACAGTCAGGGGGTATGGAGATCGTGTCGTGCTGGGCACCTTCGGCACCCTGACTGGAACCATATCTCTCTCTCCATGCCAGCAGAGATTGGGTGCCCGAAGCAGAGCAAACGTAATAAAGGTTGATAGTAGGGTGACAGTCAGGGGGTATAGAGACCGAGTTGTGCTGGGCACCTTCGGCACCCTGACAGAATTCATATCTCCCTCTCCATGCCAGCAGAGATTGGATAGTGCAACACTGATGAGAGAGATCCTTACAACATAGTCCTAATTTGGACCAATAGGGTCACCACAGGCATGTCACCTATTCTAAACTTGAGCCTCAAAAAGTAGTAAATAGTGAACATAATTTTAAAATGATTTTATCACTAATACGAATACTAATTTTATAGCAAGAAAAAGAAATATATATTTAATAAATTACCTGGGGCATCTGAAGTAGCACATCAACCCTTACATCAGGACCAAGGCAGCAACCACAGCTATACGAACCAATTACTTTCACAAGAGTAGGCTTGACAAATAGAAAAACACCTTTCACCTTTGCTGAATGCTGCTCAAAAGGCACCTTTACTTTTAACTTCTTCAGCCATTTCCCACTTGAAATCTAAGTGTCAACAGGTTTAAAAAAATTTGACATGTCAAGTGGACAACAAATAAAAAAAACAACTCATCTTCTAAAATTAATTGCAAAGCATCACAACAATAAAAACATTATATATGTGCATATGAAATATTGGTCTAAACGGATATTATCTCAGAAAATCAACAACACATATTGAAATATGACAATATTTGTCGATTTTAATACAAAATTTTACCTGTCCACAATGTACAGAAAATGTGCATAGAAAACTTTACTGTGTGCAAATGAGTTTTTATTTCAAGTTCCTAAACATTAAATTGTACTAAAACTGTAAAGTATTATATGTCATTAAGTCACACTAAGAATTCGTTTTTAAATATCACAATTCAGTTGTTAATAACATACTAGTATTGTTTAGAAATAAGGTTCTTTATGTTGCACTTTCAATTTCTCGGTTACTATATTAAGTTTCTAATAATTAACTAAAAATTACCTCTTGGGCTTCAGAATTTTCCAGTCCATCAAAAAAAGTAGTCAAATTTTGAAACCATTCTTGGAACAACTTCACATGCCGATCCTTTATTTTTATTTCTGTAAACATCTCATCAATCTGAAAATAGCAAATAAAATGAACGTTCAGGGCTCGTATAAAATACCTACTAAGTTAGTTCAAAAGCAAAACAACAATACCTGCAATCTAAAAAGATTGGAATGAAACAAGTTCTCAGTTTCTCGCAACTGATTAAGTTCTTCGTTAGTAGGTGGTTTTAGTAGGTCCTTTTTTGATAATTTGCGCTTTTTGCCGGAAAGGCCTGCTCCGGTACGCTACGAGAAAATTAACATTAATTTAACCATTTCCAAACCATAGGCAGTTAGATAATGAAAATGAAATATACGAACTTTGACATCTTTCGTTCCGTCTTGAATCTCATCTTCCATATTTTCCTCCAAGCCTACCGAGGTTACCGTAGATGTTACCTATTATGAAAATGATACAGAAGGCTTAGAAAATGTTTTCTAGCAATTTTAAGAAATATTTAAACATAAACTAAGATATCTTCACCTGGTATTGATTTTCAAAATTGTTGCTTTTACGTTTCATTTTATTAAACTATAGAGGGACACAATAACAAATTCGATCGAAATTCAAACTTCACGAGCGGTCACATGTCAACTATGCGCGCGGCCATTTTTCCCGATCTTACAGAAAAAGAATTGAGCATCGAAACGTAAGACCAATGAGGTAGCAGCAAGTGGATAACGTGAATGACGTAATTATCTCCACGTTGGAACCAAAACAAAGTGCCTGATGTCAGCTTGCATCGATTATTAAATTACTTGTTAAACTTTAAATATTTTCCTAAATTGGATTATTGAGATCAGCTGAGAAAATATGTTGGTTGTTGAAGAATTATAGAAAACGTCTCATATCTCTAGGGTATGTTTGCATGATGCAAACTGGTGAAATAGGTGGTTAACCTTTGCACTCAACTAGAAAACTGAACTTATATTTGATAACCTTATTGTCATGTGTAGTCTTAATTTACCGTTTATTACAGTTTTTAATTTAAATGTTAAATTTATCAAGAGAGGCGTTATACCTTATTTGATTTTATCGGTGAAGTAATTTGGTGTTTGTTTCCGGTACTATGTTTTTATGATTGAAAGGCGTGCCACGTAGTTTTGTTCAAGATCAACAATGGTGGCATTTTAAATGCTAGCACCATTATTTTAAATGAAAATATCTGTTTATGACCAGTCTTAATTAAGGAATCAATTTTTAGGTTCAAGAACAACAGATTTTGTGAGTTCGTTACGGTCAAGATGTCGAACTTATACTCAAATGATTTAAGCTTATTGGACTTCGTTCTGGAAAAACAAGATGATGGATGCTTTGGTAATAAGGATAGTGTTATGATTAATGAAGATGTTTACAAACCCGATGTCATCGATCTGGCGCTTAAGAATACTGGCGTAAATTTTGTGAGTAATTATGTGACAATTTTCAAAACATGAAAACAATAATGCCGCAATAAGTATTGATTAGTAAATTCCTCCCACGTGGTGCATCATTTTAAATAAATAGTCGTAAAATAGAAAAGACTGTCACCGTGTTGCTCCTACCATCGCTACACCTTGTGCATTCTATGTGATTATTTTACAAACTAATCCATTATTACTCTTATTACGAGATTTTTAATTTAGGACTTAAATATAACGGTTTTTTAGTAAAGTCAATGGCAGTCACATGATACGATATGTTATTAAATTCATCCTGTTATGAAAATGAGTTGACTTCTTTTATTTTCACAATAGGAAGAAGATTTTTTTGGATCTCTTCTCGACGACGATGTAGAGTCGCTTCAGTGCATGAAAGTAGTGGGCCACATTGATGGATTTAATGATATAACAGCTCTACCCAGCAGTTCTTCTGACAGTGGTCTTTCCTCAAGTGATTTAAGTTTCGATCAGCAACTATCACCGCTTCTTCTGCCAGGAGAAGAGGATCGGCTCTATCAAAGTGTCACTGGAAGTGATGGCGGCAGCATTTCAGAACTAGGCAGTCCTAGTTCAATGCTCGTGGCAGAGTCTTCTGATGTGGATGTTGAAACTGACTTTACAGCCACCACATCTTATGCGTCCCAAGTTATAAAAGTTCTGGATGTTTCCAACATGGGGGAAGTGTTAGTAGAGGATAACCAGGCTATTATAAACATGAGTAAGTGGTGTTTTTTTGTATGGTGTCGGTTACAGGTTTTTGTATATTGTCAACATCATCAGGGTTGATACACTCGCTTTGTAGCTGCATCTACGCTATCCTTGACCTTCCAATTTAAATTGAAGGAAACTGCGCAGTATAGTTAAATTTTGAATTCATGCAGCCTTATTAGTTTTTCTATGTTGAGCAAATTCTATAGTTTTGCACAAATAATGCTGAAACTAAATTTTTCTAAAGCTCGCTGAAATACAGTAGATACTGTAATCTGAGCACTTCTAGACATAAAGGAGACTGTGCTATTAACCAGTGGTGCCCAAAACTGTTGATCACAAGCAAGGCCGGATTAAAGGACATAGAGGTCCTGACGCACAACGTTTCGCAGACCACTCCCTTGCACACGTTTCTGTGACTGATTGGGTCCATGGCCTTTGTGGCTTGACTATGGGGCCCTGGCTCAACTGCACCCTGGTTAATCTGGTGTTGGTTACAAGATGTTTTTGGGATAACAAGTTTTCTTTTTTCCATTTCATATTTATTTTAATAATACATTCATTTGCATTTATATTGATATATCTTAATATATTGCTCCATTTAACATTTTAAAAATCACTTAAAGTATATTTCAAATGGTGGCTATCCCAATAGCAGTGAAATTGGTGTCACCAAAAAATTTGTGCACCACTGTTATAGACCATCAATTGATGTTTTGTTTTAGGCGATCACACTTTACATGGCACATCCATTTGCAAGATGGCTACACCTGTTAGTCAAGTCTTTTATAACAAGTCATAATGTTTGTTTCTTTAAGTTCCTGTATTTCATTAATTAATACCTATGTGACTGGAGAAAGTTTCTCAACTCGTGCTTTGATTGACAATTTGGGGCTTAACAGAGGGATTTTTATCACTATATTAGAATCATTTCATTTTAAAGCGGCTCATTGTAGCCTTTTAGCTGATTTTCACTGCATAAAAATTAATAAATAATATACTGTGAGTAGTTTCAACATTATAAATAAAATTTAATTGACAAGAGGATGGCTTCCAGAAGAAAAGCACTCAGGTATAAAAAATTGATAAACTAATTACCTGTCTTAGGTATGATCAATATCTACAACAGTGTTATGAAAAAAGAAGTGTTGTTTCACTGCAAGTCAAATCTAAAAGTTAAGTGGGAGACTGGTCACTCCTATACAGTGACTTTTCTTTTACAACATTAGGCTGACTGTAGAGGTTTTTGCAGTAAGTAGGTTGATAGATTGAATAATTCATTGTTTACCGTTGTTATGGCATAGTGAAATGTTTCATAGTGCTTTTTTGATATTATGTGAAATTTTAAATAAATCTGGTGTTTTAAGACAGTATCAATCCATTTTATAAATTCTACTTTCAATTTTTAAGTTGATAAATTACTTTAATCCATCCTTTCCATACCTCTTTGTGTGTATGATTCTAATGGTATTTTGTAAAGATGTCCACTTCATTACAGAAGTGGTAACTTCTCCTGACTCCATAAACAAGAGAAATGGCGGAGCTGTTGGCAAGGCTAGGCGGTTAGTCACTGCAACTGGGCGTGGAATGCAAAGAGTTTCAGGTAGCAAGGGGATAAATCCACGTTCTATTCTTCTACCAGTAAGCCTTAAAGATGGCAACGGGGGTCAGATGAGGGCCATCAAAGTTGTCACATCTGGCGGTTCACTGCCTGCAAACATCAAGGCACTTCTCTCTGGAATATCAAGATCTGGAGGAAAGAGCATGGTCAGCACCTCACTTAGCAGTGGGCAGAGCACCCAGTCACAAGTTTCTTCCAGCGCCTCATCGGAAAGTGGTGTCACAGATGGAGAAGAATGCAGTGGATATCCCAGATTGGAACTGAGTCGTAAGTATTTGAAATTTAGGATGAAAGATGGATGAGTATGGTGATGATAATGCACTGCTCATAATAAATTAGTTTGAAATGCAGATGGTTAAAACCTCATCATGTGACAAGACCATGATGAAATTATATACAGGGTATTTCGAAAGTCATGCAACCCTGTATATTTCTCTGTAATATCTATACACAAGTTGTACATTATAAATTATACACCAGTAGTACATTACCTCCACACCCATGTCACACCAAGTGTTGGAGTGACCACTCTTAACTCAATTCCATATCCACTTAAAATACCGTATTTATCTATATAAGTACAAGGTTTTTTTCCCAATTTTAGCACCCAAAAATCTTCTTATATTTTTGTAGTGTGGAATAATTTTGTGTAAATCAATCGTATGTCGTAAAAGTGGATGACATTCATTTTGATGCCTGTGGATGTAATTCTATCCTATCACAATGGAAAGCTGGGTCACTCGGCAGCAAAGGTCTGCACTGAGAAACAGTGTCATCATGCTGGCCGCTACACTACCACAATGTAATGCTTGAGTTCCAAAACTGGATACTTCATGCACTACAATGTATCAATGTAGCTCAAACTAAATAGAATACCTAGTTCTTGTTGAAAGCAAAAACTCTGTGGTTGGATTAGTTTTACAGTTCAATATGGGTGATTATGTTAAGAGTAGAACTGCTACATTATCACAAATATCAAAATCAATGTGTAATAGTTACGAAAAGACCTTTAAACTTGAAGAAATGAACAGTTGCATCGCTGCACAAAAATGTGGTATTTTTGAAGCAAATGTGCAGCAATGGAAAAAAATCGAAAGAAAAACTTAAGTGCTCCAGTTAGATGTGGAAAGATAGTAAATTTGTTAAAATTACTGGTTTAAATATATTTCTTAAATACAGAGTTTAAAAAGTGGAGGTCATCTTATATTTGGGTAAATACAGTTTACCTTATGTATTATTCATTCACAAGCTAAACATGGTCGTCATGTTCCAAAGATAATCTTTAATGAGATGTTTAGAATTTTTAAGAATTATATGTTTGTATGTAATTTGATTATTGTATTAACGTGTAAATTTTTTGTCCTCAAGTATGCATGTATTTTTGCTAAAATGGTTGTTTAATACTGCATTTTAGAGGAGGAACAGCGTCTGTTGAAAAAAGAAGGAATTAGTTTACCAAAGCATTATCCTCTGACAAAGCATGAAGAGAGAGAACTGAAAAGAATAAGGCGAAAAATAAGGAACAAAATATCAGCTCAAGACTCTCGTAAAAGAAAGAAGGAATATGTAGATGGTCTCGAGGACAGGTAGATACAAACTCTATCATTTGTCTTCAACTCTTAACTAATCTTTGACACACATTATTTTTTTAAAACTTACATTGTATTTGGTGCTTAGTCATGATACAGGCTGAGCAATTCTTTTACAATAAAAGGAAGGAAATGCTCAGAAACTGTGATTTCCTGTCAATTAGAGTTGCTTTTGTATTAATGAAAATGCTTTGTGATGTTTTTTTAGTTTAATGAAAAAATATGGTAAAAGTATTCAAAAACTTAGTGATAGAAGATATTATAACTGAATAAATTTTCATTACCTAAACAGAAGCCTAAACTGACTTCTTTTGCAGAAATTTTGTGAATTGTTATTTTGTTCTTCATCGGAGAATTCTTCTTGCAGAGTCAGGCGGTGCACAGACGAGAATGTTGTTCTACAACGGCGTATCAAGCAGCTTCAAATGCAGAACCAATCTTTGACCACACAGATACGCCGTCTTCAGAGTCTCGTCGGTAAACGAAGAAAGGCGAGTGGAGAGGCTAAAGAATCGGGCAGCTCATCGACCACTACCACCACTCCCACATCTACGCTAACATCCAATGCATTGGCTGCCAAGAATGCACAGCCCCTAACATGTCTTATGGTGCTTCTACTCTCTGTGGCGTTGATCCTGGTGCCAAACTTGAGGCCTACTGATGATAGAGGGAGCGGCAGCAACTCTTTGAGTTTACCCAACTTCAAACTGCCTCCTGTTGCTGGTAAGTGTTCCTTTAGTGGTCATTTTAATGAAAATGTAAATACAGTGGAACTTCTTTTAGTCGAGCCTCAAGGGAAACGAAAAATATTTCAAGTTATAGAAGAAAAATAACATGAAAAAGATCATTCTGTAAAATGAATGAGTTACAGACGTTTGACTTATAGAAGTTTGTCTGCATTATAAAAAAGGTTAAATAATTTTAGTATATCATTTTTCACTTACCTATCTACTGTGGATTTGTATGTCTTGATGAATTCAAAACTTATTTAAAACAAATGAACTATTTTGCAGTAATGTTTTCTTCTATGGAAGTATTTTGCAATGCCATTTTCCCATTGAGTCGTTTTCTATATGCAATTTCCATTTATGAAAAAAAAAATGAAGTGGAATCCCTCACTCATAGAATGTTTTTTCTTTCCAGGCCGCTCAAGAGCACTTCTCTTCAAGCAGTCTCCTGTGGATGAATTATCTTCATCATTATCTGTAGATGATGAGAATGGGGAGGCTGATGTTAACATGTCAACATCAGAGGAGGAGGAATTGCTTAAGCTCCTTGAGCAAGATGAGGAACTTAATGCGGATCGTTGGGGAAGCCCTAATAAATTCATTGCTCCTGTGCAACAGAAGGCTCAGTGGGATCATGATTACGGCCCTCCATCGAAATTGCCTCGTATAATGGATTCCGACCCACCTGTTCCATCTCCAAGTCAGTTTCATGGGGTATCATCGCCAGATGATGAGGATTGGCCTTCGGGTTCCCTGGGGTCAGTGTTAACTTTTGATAAAGGTGAGGATATCATCCCACTCGAGGCAAGGAATAACAGGTCTGTGGTTCTTCAGGTTCAAGAAGGACTTTAAATTGGAAATTTAAAATGGAAAGAATTATTCTTTGCACTTTAAGAGCAGGTGAGAAGAAAAAAGTCTGTAATATTCCATTGGTGCTGAAGTCGCTGTGGGTCAATGATGGTATCCTACTTTTTTAAGGATCATATTTGTTAAGGAACCTCAAGTGTTGGCATGTTTTCTTATCAATCATCATGAATGAAGATATGTATAAGGCTGTTTTTTAAATGCACACTGTTAAAGGAGGAATTTCCAGTGAATGTTTTCCACGGGTAATGGAAATGTCATGTAGCACATTGTCTTAAATCGGTGCAAGACAGTCTTTTGTGACACAGTTGTGTGTATTATGCTAACGAGTCTTTAAGTTATTTCATCACGAAGCATTTTTCATTATTCCTACCATTTTCACTCGCTGTAGTGGCCAAATGTATGTTATAAATTGTTGCTTTATGTGGCAAGTCTGCCTTTTGATAAAAACTAGAGCTGAACTGTGAGATTTATTAGTTGAGACTGCATGCACATATTTTATTAGAGTAGGGTTGGTTGTTATTGGAAAGAAAATATATGTATAAATTGAGATAGAAAATGAATGTATTGTGTATTCTGCCAAGATTGTGATGCTTTTTAATCAACAACTTCACTATATGGTGTGCTGAAAGGGTTAGAATGAATTCTAAGGGTTGATGAATTTAATAAACTGATTGGGAATCGAAAGGTTCTAAAAGATGTGGTTTATGTACGGATCTCTTGATCTTTTTATTCTCATTTATAAAGAATTTTATGGCATCAAATTATGTGAAATAACCATAAATTGCAAAGATAATAAATGCCTTAAAATAACTTCTTTTTTTAAAGAGTTTATTTCATTTGAGAAATAAAATATTTTACATAATCCTATGAGTTTCTCACTATAAAAGCAGCAGTCCTCACACTGTACACAAAGGGGAGAAATGTGACAAATTAAATATGGCAACACTGGCTCAAAATGATAAATGACAGGCTAAACATTGGACCCCTCTGTAATAAGAAAAACTGTTTCACCTGGGCAGACTGAAGAATAGCTGAAAATTTGGATAATCACAGAGATAACTAAATGCCAAAGAACAACAAATTCTTTGCTATTTACACAATTTAACATATTTTTAAATAAAGTTACAGCACACACAGATGGAGTGCACACAACCAAGTGGCACAAGATTTGCCATCTCTGCCAGGCAGAGCTCAGCAAAAGCAATGCCATTCTCACACTCTCAACAGTCAATAAGTGATTGGCTTTCATTTGTCCTCTTCTAGGTATGCCCAGCCCAAGTCTACCTTCCACCCAATATGCTCCACAAGACAATGGCGAAGAAGGATTAAGTACGTGGCTAGGTACCAGAAGGCAAGATATCAATCCAAAACAGGACGAAAGATAAAAAAGGAGCGACTAGATTAAGAGCTCCCATATAACTCACAATTCAAGATGATAAAATGGTTATCAATGAAGTTCTTGCACAATAAACAGTGGTAAATCTTAAAATTCTCACTGGATCTGAAACACTTAAAAATATGTTTTGGTGAGATATAAGAATGGTCACCAGAATGTCACAAAGGGATATAAAAAACAAATGCTTTATTTAAACTTCACATTCACAAATGACCATAAAAGTGAATTCTTCCAGGATTTACCCATCAAGAGTAGTATATCAAGTAACATGATGCAGGACACAGTTCTGCTCTGCCTGATGTCATCCCAAAATCTAACCTTACACAAGCGATTAAAAACCAGCTGTCAGCATGTCAAAGACCACAAGTTTTTTTTCGTGTACATAAGGATTTTCAAAACCAAAATTGATCATGCATTCACATTTTTTAAAACAAAAAGGGAAAATTCGTGGCAGATGATTACCTCCATACATGTAAAAATAAGGCTGAGAGCCCCAATTCCATAAGCTACAAATCTAATTAAAAGCCTAAATTTACATGCTGGATAGCCAAGGTCAATGGCACGTGACCCTGCCTCATGTCTAACCAAGTACATCTGTCAAAGTGAGCAGCTAATTCGGTTTTGATAGACGGAGACGGAGCAGTGGCATCGGAATGGCTCAAGTGAATGGATGCGAGCATGACTCAGGAGAGGAGTGAGGAAGGGGATGTAAATTAAAATACGGAAGCAAAAGCTACTCCTCCACATGGTATGAAAAGCAAAAAAAAATTCCCGAATGGGCAACAAGCACCCATGACCCAACATGAAAAAGTACTCTGACCAGGTGCCAGTTCAAAACTTTTAAGTGAGGAAAAAGAGCATGGAGGCATTCTTGCAGACCCATTGTAAAACAATTACGCGGATGAGGGACAAGTTATGCTCATATTTTCATATTAACTCTTTACAGACATCCGAATTTCATACACTCGCACAATCACACATATATTTATATATATATGAATGCACAACCCTCATACTGAAAAAACCTACATCCCAACGTCTGTGTTTATATACGACCCACTGAATGAAAAGATGTGACACCTTGCTCCATCCGACAAAAAAAGAGACAGAAGCAGTTAATAAACCATTTGACATATAACTTAAGTGAGCAGATTCATTTACAAATAAATATCAGCACTCTTGCATTTAGAATAAAAAGACGATATAAAGAGCACAATCCTTAATTTAACTATACAGTTCACAATAGAAATGTAATCATTTTGTATATCAGGAAAAAAAGCTTTGCTCTTCTGCCCTTTAAACAGCTTATTAACATAATGAACACAGGAGCATCCTCCTCTTTCCAAGCAGTCACCAATAAAAAATCTAAAAAACTACAAATGCTCCTGATTTTCTCTGATGTTAGTTACAGTCCAGGTCAACAATCAACACAAGGTACAACAAACATTCAATACAACAGCAGCTTCAACTGTCTCTTTTTAATATAGGTTCCGTGAATTAGTCGAGTTTTGAGGAGTAAATGAATAAGGTCAGCATTCTCCTGCGAGAAAAAGGTCCATACCAACATTTTCTATACCCTATTCCCCCTTTTTTTATGTCATGAACTATTGAAATACACATTTTTAATTCGCACTGAATTGGAGGAGGCAAGGTAAGAAAAATCATTTTCTTAACATAAACACAGATTGTAGGATGAGGGTTGACAATAATCACAGAAATGTGGTATAATAATATTTTAGCCACCATATTACAACTGACCAAGTCAATTGGGATGAGAGGTCTGTTGAATCTGCACTTCAGTCTTCTGGATCAGTCTTCTCGCTTGTTGACCGTAAACGACAGTTTTTTCTGGATGGACTAAGATCATTCGGAACACTTTGTAACCTTCCTTCCATCCATCTTGGAACAACAAGAGAAAAGCAAAAACCAGAAATGTCTTCTGCAGAACCCTCTCAATAATCCAACTTCTGTCCCAGCCAAACTTCCCCAATTGAAGGGAAAAATCACTAGCAAATTGCACCTTCGCGCAAACAACCCAAGAGAGTGAGAGAGATCTCTCAAATACACGTTCAAATGCCAAAACCCACAAATGATGGCAACAACATTGACATTTAAAGGCCGAAGAAATTTGATAAATTTCCTCGACGCCCAATTCAGAGCTTAAGGGATATGCTTACATACCCAGTTCACATGACACATTAGCACACGAGCACAAAAATTCTACCAATCGCTCACTTCTTATCTCTTCAGCTCTGGTACCGTAAAGGAAACCACACATTTGCTTGGATTATTTCCCTTTCAGAGAAACTTTCTCAGCTCAATACTCATGGAATACCTTTTAATACATTCGACTGGCTCGTCCTGATTTCACCACGAAAGACTGCCGCCCTCATCTCTCTTTTCATTTTTTTTCCATTTTCTTTTACACATTGGTCCACACACACACATACAATCTCTTTCAAACACATCAACATTTTTTTCCCACCTCCCTCCTCTCCCTTACCTTGATTTGATAAAAGGAACATTTAAAGACATGCACATACTCCTCTCTTTACTTACACATTTTATACACATCCCCTCATTCTCTATGCATGCGATACTTTGTGACTGGACTGTTTGTTTCTCCAGAAACGTTAAGCACATGCAGACGCCACTCTTCGATATCCTTGGTTTAGTGTTGCAGTCACACGGATTTAGATACGATTTTTCTCCCAGACGATGGGCACAGTCCCATCGAGGTCTTCAAAAGGGCAACCGATGGTAGTGGAGGTTTTTTTTTTTTACAGGAGGGGGGGAAGGACCAAAATCAGGCAAACAACACATGTGACTGGGCCATCACGTCATCCTGCCCGCTTGGGAGGTCCCTCCCGGAGTAGAGCATTCTCGTGGTGGCGGGGGGGAAGGGGGATTGGACCTCTGGTGTCTAGCAAATTGATGGTGATGGTGGTGGGTGCGTGCTGGGACCCCCGACGGGTCACTGACTGGCTGCATCCCTACGTGCGTGGCTGCCGGAGGCAGTGGAGGGTTGAGAATGCTGTCGTGGGAGTTGGACTGTGAGGCACGCAAGAGGGTTACAGCTTCCCGCTCGGGGCTGCACTGCACAACTGCTAGTCACTTCTGTCGTCCAGATTTCTTCTTCTTCCGTTTAAAGAAACAGCAACACCTGGTGATTGAATAATAAAGATAAGTAAGATGCCTGCTTAACATTTTGGGCATAAGGAATAGTATGTAATGCCAAAGAAATTTTAATCATGCCCCACATGCAGTAATGTATGCATATTTAGCCTTTACAATCCTGTTTTTTTTTTTTTTGCAGGTAAGATATTCTGGCTGATGTTTATTCTGGATGATTCTTTTGCTGTTAAAAGGTTAATTTAATTCAGGAAATATAAGCATTATGGTTATAAGCAGTGATGAGCTGCAAAAATTAAGAACCAGCTCTCTAAAAAAAGGGGGTTTGGAAATTTGGATAACGGAGATTTTGACAGAAATATATGTTTTAGGTGTAGCTGAGTCTGAAAAAGTGATTTCCGCAATGCCGTGTCTGTCTGTTATTGGCTCTAGAGCAAAAATGAATGAAATCTCGTAATTAGGCATTTTATAATACAGAGTAGAAGCTAAGAAGAAATGGTTGTCATTGCTCAATAATTAATGGAAGTTTATTCTAAGCATTTTTAACAACAATTTGATTTTCTCAAAAATGGCTCTAACAATTTTGATCAAATTTCATACAGTTTCTTGAGTTTATGTCTTCAATAATACTACATAGTTCATATTTCTCAAAAAATTAATAAAAGGCTAGTTTATTCTAGGCATCTTTAACAACAATGTGATTTTCTTAAAAACGGCTACATAGATTTTGATCCAATTTTGTAGTTACTTGAGTTTACATCAGCAATAATACTACATAGTTCATATCTCTCAGTAAATGTATATAAGGCTAGTTTATTCTTGGCCAACTTTAATAACAATCGGATTTCTAAAAAACAGCTCATAAGATTTTCATCAAATTTTGTATAGTTATTTAAGTTGATGTTTATAATGATTCTACATAGTACATATTTTTCAAAAGATAACTAAACGATGCATTAGTATATGAGAAAGTTTGTGCAATGTATATTGTACCGATTTTTAAAAATTAGGTATACATACATATTACATTAATGCACTTAATTAAATATTTTTACATATTAGAATAACGCAACAATATTTTTTCAGGCCTGACTATGAGATAAAATATGAGGAAAAGGCGATTCATTCCACATATAAAAATTTTGTGTAGTGTTTTCCATGACTTTTCTCCACGAAAGACCAAAACATGAGACCGCGAAAGACAAAACTGGGCGCAAATATGGAACTGCGAAAGATAAAGCCGTGAAAGACGAGGTCTATCTGTTTACCTTATCACTCGAAATTACAAATACTTCGCTTCAAATCATTCAGGTGAGGTCATAATAACAGTGTTAACACCTGCATAGATGGCACTGATTTCTGCTTTACAACAGTGCTTACAATATTTTTTTTTTAATTTTGCTATATGGAGGTTTGTTTTTAGTGGAACGGGTGTGATTTTTATTTCGTAATTATCGGAGGTTCGTAATATAGAGGTTTTCTATATAGTTTTATTAGTGAATTTTTTGGGACCGCCGATAATTTTCATTATATTCTAAGGTAGAGGTTTTACTGTACTTTGTATATGAGAAAGTAAAAAGAAACTAGTGAAGGACTGTGGGAGGGGGGGGGGGGGGGGGCTTCCAACTTATGGTTGCCATCTTTTGCTAAGATGGCTACAGAACATTTCATTTTCAATAAAGCAACTAAATATTTTCATGAACAAAACTGAACATTATGATAAAATTAATGAACCTTTTACAAAAATAGTATAACTATAATTACTAACAAATAACATATGACAACATGCAGTTAAGTTTGTATTTAGGTAACTTGAAATTGAATATTTTCTGATGCACTGTATGATATTTATCTATAATTACACCTAATACAGACTGTTTGAAATGAAAGGGATTATCTAACCATGTTTAAAGTGGCGCATTGGTAATAGCTTAAACTCGGCAAATTTTTTACAGGATTGTTTTATAGTAAAAACAATGAATTACCAATCATTCTGTGTTCAGATCAACATAAGTACCAAACAGAAAAAATTCTTCATTTAGCGATCTATTAATAGTAAAACTGAATGAGTGGCAACCTTATTCCTAGTAATATGCAAAGGCTGAGCACCTAATTTAGTATAACTTTTTAATTATTATTCAAGTTTAATAGATGCTGTTATATTTTTTGTCTAAATCTCTTTCCCATCCAAATTTGTAGCGTAACTTTTAGGGTCACAATACTTTTACGACTTTTAAATGAACTTTATTGTAAGCCAAGGGGCAATTTTGAATGGATGAAAAAGATATGAAAAAGGTGAAAACAGGAATACAGTATAGAAGCTTTTATCGAGCAAGCTTGGGATGTGGGAATATCTGGTTATCTGGAATTTCCAGTTATCTGAAATATACTCATAAACAATGTTTAGAAAGAACCCACCGGAACAGTGTTCTGGTCCATCACGTGTCGATAATATGGTTCTGTTTTGCCAAACATTTAGTAATGCCGATTTGTTAACTTTATTTAATAAAAATAATATAAAAAATGTTTCTTTGCTTTTCTTCACTGTAGTATATAAGGAATAAATTAAAATTTAACTTGATTGTAAATGTTCTTATTTTGTGCATATACAGAGACATAAAAACAGGAAAAATAAGCTAAATGTAAACATATTAAGGTATATTCACAATTCCTTACTAGGTTAGAAAACTATAGAAAGATCAACAAGATAAAATTTAAAATATAACGTTTTCAATGAAAATGTTTTCATTAGATGACTTCAATTACATGCTCAGACTAAATTAATAAATAAAGATGGTAATGATTATTCAAAATAAACAAACTTCAATCTTACCAATTAGAACTCACCACATTCACAAAAAATCATTTTAGTTTAATTCATTATCACTTTCATCATTGTCACTAGATTCCTTATCACTCTCCTCCCAAAGTCCACAGTTCTCACTGCCATCCAAAGCATTAGAAATACCACACTTCTTAAACGACTTCACAATGACCTCTTCTTTCACTCCTTTCCATGCAGCTAGAATCCAATGCACTACTTGACACACATTAGCCCTCTTTATGTGCCCAGAAGGTGTCAGTTCTCTTTCTTCAGTTGTCAATCAGTCAGCATAAAATCTTTTCAATTGGTCTTTGAAAGGCTTATTAATACACATGTCAAAGGCTGCAGCTGGGATGTCATACCTCCTGGAATCACAGCCAAGTCACTATCTGCTTCTTTCATTGCATCCTTCACAGCTGGAGTAATGTGCCCTCGGTAGGAATCCAGAACAAGTAGTGACTTTAATTTGAGAAGGTGCCCTGGCCATCTGAACCATACCAATTTTCGCCATTCAACTACCATTTCACTCGTCATCCACCCTTTCTCATTCGCTCTTACAATTACTCCTGAAGGAAAATTCTCGCCCTTAGGCACATTCTTACGTTTTAGCACTATGTATGGCAGCAGTTTTGAGCCATCAGCAGTACAGCACAGCATCACTGTCAATCTTTGTTTTTCAGCACCGGCTGGTAGTATTTTCACCTCCTTATCCCCTTTATTTGCTACTGTGTATGCACATGGCATATCAAAGTAAACTGGTATCTGGTCAGCATTACCGATTTGGCCCAGAAGATACCCTTTTTCTTTTCGTTTTCTCATCACAAAACGCTGGAATTCAATTAGCTTCTCTCCAAAGTTCGGCAGGAGTTTTTGGCAAATTGAAGTTTGCCGTCGAAGAGAAAGGCCTTTACAATTCATGAATTTTTGTACCCATGATCAGCTGGCTTTAAATTCTGTCCGCGGAATTCCAGATTCCCGAGCCAATTCATGCACTTACACTTGAATAATCTCGGTTGATACTGGTAACCCTCTGAACCGCTGGGATGTAATAAATTCGTAGAGTTCATTTTCCAATTCGTCGTGCCTTCCTTTTTGAGGTCCTGAGAATGCTCTCCTCATCACTGCACAGTTGAACATCTTATGCGAATCTGTTTCCAACGTCTTACATTGCATTCAGAAACCCCAAACACTCTTCCAGCGGCAGAATTTGAATTCTTTTCAGCAAACAATATCATTTTCCTTTTAAATGCGGCAGTGTAATGAGTTCTTTTCTCTGCCATCGCAATAATTTTAAGGGTGCGATCGTGACTGAATAGTCCTTTGTAATCAGTAGAAAACTGAGACACATTCATATTGTTGCTTTGAAACCAATACACTGACACTGTCGCAATTTATACTGGTGGCGGGAAGATAGCTGACACCACACCCTCACAAAAGGTATCAAGTGTCAGCTAATCCCACGCAGGCCCCAGGGCATTGTACCAATGCCCCGGTGAATGAATCATTGGTGGAATTAAGTAAATACGTCGCAAAAGGATTGGATGCTCCATTTTAAATCCGAATTAGGTAAATTGTAACCAGTCATACGATAATATCATGAGTTTAGATAACGTTAATGAAACTTTTGCTTCGCATGGCATTTCACTATGTACATATTGGTGAACACGGATATCTAGATTATGCAATGCCATTGAAGTCAAATAATTTTGCTTACGATTGTAAGATGACCCCCTTAATTTTGGAAGTCCCGGAAGGGAAAAAACATTGTCTTAGATTCGTGCAAATACGGTATCTTCCATTTTGAGTACTAATATATATCTGTACTGTACAGTAATAGAAACACTACAGTAATCAGGTACTTTCCAATATAAATTCCTTATTCTCTTCCAAATTACATGTTCACTTGTTAACCGGAGTGCACCCAATGTACGGTGGAGAGCCGGATAATTACTAGCAAGGCATTAAATTTCAATTTCTTTCTTCTAACAAATTTTGGAAAAATGCATTATTTTTTAAAATGGCCGGTTAACTGGATTCTTGGATAATTGGAATCTGGATAAAAGGTTTTATACTGTATATAGAATTTTTTGCATCCTCCCTCCCCAACCAACTCCCCACAATCTTGTGGGGGGAGTTGGGGGTATGCACTACAGCTTGGAAACCACTGCCATAAGAATAAAAATGGTCATTTATAACAAAGAACATGTAAAAGTCCATCAAACATGTTAATCAAAATATTGTTATTAAAAATTAAATTGCACTCTTAGTATAATTTATGAAGCAAATTAGGTCATTAAAAAACTAGGATAAAATACTTATTTCAACAGTTTGGCCATTCTGGTTCTTTATTTATGTTTGTTGCCTATTTCTTATATATACTTGGAAGTAAACACTATCTTATATACACTGATAATTGAAACATCTATGATATTTTACCCTTTTTGGCATAACATGGTTACTTTTCATGATCTCCAATTATATAAATTATCTATATTTCATTAGCAGCTAAGTACTAACAGATGTCCTTTGTTTTGAAAACAAGAGAAAGAAACTTTGGCGGGGCCCAGAAAGGGCAAAGCTACGTAATCAGATTTTGCTCAGAATTTAAAGAGGAAAACAAAATATAATTACACCAAGTAGCTACATGGTTTTAATTAGGTAGTAATCTATCATGATATTACTGAATCATTACAATAATGTGTATAACAAATGAAAAAAACTTCATATATAAGGGTACTCCACAGCACAGAAGTCATCCAAATCGTTGCCAAACTCACTTTAATTTAATAATTTCCAGAAATGAATCCAACTTCTAGAATATATCATATCCTAAAAGACAATAACTATGTTTTTTATCCTAACTAAGAAATACACTATTATTATAAGTTATTAATATAACATTGCTATAAAATGGAAGCTATTTACATATTAAGTACTGAACATGAAATTATAACAATCAACCATTGGGAAAAGCATGGCAGAGAGCAAAAAGCATTAGAGTATAAAAATGAAACAAATTTGAAGTTGAATACAAAAAATTACAACCAGAACAAGTGACTGCTTGAGATGAGGTATTTACTAATGACATTATACACAGTGCGGCAATTGGAAAACAAGACCGATGCTATAAAAAAATAATGTTCCCATGTATGAGTAAACTAACATTTGTTTATTCAAAGTAACTTCCTCCCGCGTCCACACACTGCATGCAACGATTAAGAAGCGACTGGAATGACTGGTGGAAGGCCGTGTCTGGTATACTGTTCAATGTTCTTGTCACAGCTCTTTCAATGTTGTCCACAGCATCAAAATAACAGCCTTTCAGTGGTGCCTTGAGCTTCGGGAACAAGAAGAAGTCGCACGTGGCTAAGCCTGGCGAATACGGTGGGTGCAACAGTACGCAATCATTTTTGCTGGCCAAAAACTCCCGAACAATGACAGCCTTATGGCTTGGTGCGTTGTCATGCAAGAGGAACCAACTCCCATATTCTCGATATTGAGGCTGCACACGACGGATTCTCTGGAACAAACGTTTCAAAACATCCAGATAGTAGGCAGCAGTAACAGTTTGTCCATTGGGTACAAACTCTTTGTGCACAATTCCCTCGCTATCATAGAAAATGACGAGTATTGTTTTGATTTTTGACCTTTCTTGACGAACTTTTTTGGCTTTGGGAGAGTTTGCTGACTTCCACTCCGCACTTTGTCGCTTCGTTTCGGGGTCGTATTTAAAACACCATGTCTCATCACCCGTAACGATCGAATTCAGAAAGTTCGGTTTGCTTTCAGCGGCCTGAATGAGTTCTCTGCAGTGTTCAACTCTTGACTGTAGTTGCTCTTCTGTTAACGAATGTGGAACAAACCACGCACAGACCTTCGTTTTCTTCAAATCCTGGGTTATTATTTGCCGAATGGTTTCCTTATTAACGCACAGATCGTCTGAAATCATTTGGAGCGTTGTACTTCGGTCATTGGTAATGATTTCTCACACCTTTTGAATCAAGTCTGGCGTTCGAGCCATTTTTGCTGGGCCCAGATGTTCGTCGTCTTCCACTGATTCTCTTCCATGGCAGAAACGTTTATGCCACTTGAAAACGTGCACGAGACAGACAATGCTCTCCATACACTTGCTTCAACATTTGAAACGTTTCCGTGGCATTTTTGCCCAGTCGAACACAAAACTTGTTCCATTGTCCCTTCACAACAGAGACACAGGAGAGGCGTGCAGTTCAGCTCACACCACGTTCTCAAATGGCGGCAATTTCTGCCGACCTTGACTGCGGTGCTCGAGCAACGATCGCTCTTTCATTTCATGTTTACTTTCAGTAGATGGCAACACCAGTACTCGTCTCATAACATCAGTCTCGTTTTCCAATTGCCACACTTTGTATATTATAGAGTTAATTATATAAGGCAACAAAAAAATCTACAAAATATCTAAAATAAATACTCACTTGGTTTCATCTACTATTTCAACTTCAGCCTGGGCTGTTATTGGAGTGTTGGAATGGCCTGCAGTTGGGTCATCATTAGCAAGCTCTCCATTGGTTGAACTCACAACCTAAAAATTGTCAAGACATTAATATAATCCAAAATGGATAGTTTTCATTCAAAGTTTTTGAAAATATTTTGCATTTAAATAAATTTTCAAATCCAAATATCTCTCTCTATGTATTAGCTGATGAAAATTTTAACTGATAATAAACAAACTCGCAGAAAATTTCCCATCATTGCCAACAAAACTAAAATAACTATACATTTTTCACAGGATAAATAATCAGCTAAAATATGACAATTAAGATTTTTTTACATAATTCATCATCATAGAGCAATGACAATAGATACTTAATAGTATGTCTAGCAATTTCTGTTGTAATTAAAATACAGAATTAGCTACTGACATTGAAAAGATTGACTTGATGCTTTACTGCCAATTTTGGTGACAGGAAATAATTAAATAAATGTAGATTGATCCAGTTATCTGAAAACGTTGGCATCTATAACCATATCAATGAAAATGTAATGCTCATGTTCTTAGAAGCAAGTTAATAGTGTAAACAGTAGAGGTTTTTCGTATGCACAAGCAAGACTAAATAAATTCATTTATACGATTTTAAACTCGGTATGAGCAAATTCAGCATAACGACACGTGATACATACAACTATGATTTTGTACACATAGCATGAAACTTCTATCATTATTTAGAATAATTATTCACCTGTCACGTACAGAAGCTAAAATAATACATCACAATGAACCACTGCTTGTTCTAACTCTTGTGATATTTACAATCCCAACTCCATTGAAGTTTTCTTTATTTTAATTTTATCCAATTGAAACTAACATTGAAATATATGTATATGCGGAGATTACTTAGAATGGCTTAAATTTATTTTTAATCTTTTGCCAAAATGATGTCCATTACTTTTTGTTGAGGCAAATATAATTACCATTTTTATTCACATTTCCCCTCAACCATTGCACATAATGCAACAAAGCTGCCACTCCAAAAATACCATTTCCTGTGCTCTCAAAAATGCTACTCTGTTTATACAATAGAATTTTCTCAGCCATAAACATAGATGTCAACAACAACCATTAAAGCATTTAACATACAAGTGCACAGGTGGTAGAAATTTTTGTACGTCTGCAAATACATGTTAACTAATTCATTAACGAGCTACGGTTTCCTGAATCTCAATTTTATACGATAAGTGAATGGAAGTTTGACAGCAGAAATCTTTGACTTTTTAAAGTGACTGGATAAATATCAATTAAACAGAATCAATCATTTTATATTAACCATAAAATGAATTTCACAACAAAGAAACAATCCCAATGAAGTCTTTTGAGGATATGTAAAAACAGTTATCTAAATTAAATTTCATGGAGAAGTTTATACAGCATAACATCAAAATTAAAAATCATCTTTATCAGATGCAAAGTTACTTTTCTACTTTTGATAAAAATATCACTTTGGTTAGCCTACCCTGCCAACAATAAATATTCAAAAATAAATAATAGAATAAACATTTTGCTTTACATATCAGCCTCATTCCACATTAATGCATAGTCCACAAAAATGAATGTCTACATGAGTGAGTCTTGGCCAATGTATTTGAGCACAGTTAAGAAATGATGAAAATATGCACAAAAAAACTACTTATGAATGAAACTAAAAAAAACTTTGACAAGATGGTAAGGTAAAGGGGTTACATCATATGCAAGTAGGCACATCCTCAAAGCAAAAACTGGACAGAGGCAAAAAAGCTCTGGACTTAACCAGGATTTAAACATGGGTATTCCATTTGTCGAACCGATGCTCCATCACTATCAAAGCAGACAATCTCCTTTCTCAGATGTGCTTGCCCCCCTTCTGCTAATCTGCAATTTCCACACTGAAATTCTTTATTGCTCTGTGGTAAAGCATCCTAACAGCAAAGATACAACCCAAGTTCAATTCCTGCTCAGTTCCTGAACTTTTTCCCACTCCCTCCAATCGTAACCATAGATTATATTTCCACAATGGCCTTGAAAGATTTTTTCTAGTTACACAATGTTGGCAGAGAATGAAGAAAAACATTAGTATAATAACTAAATGATACTATTTATGAAGGAGGTAGGAATAATTTTTGCAGATGCTAAATAAAAATTCAAAGTGGCAATAAAGATGAAATGAAAAAAAAACAGGATTAAACTGAGTGAAACGTACAAACCACATGTGAATAACATAACTTGTTTGTGATATTCCAAGATATTATTGTAGAAACGTACAACATAAAACAAAAAGAAGACCTGGAGATAAAGACTTGTCTGTCTCGCAAGGCCACCAGTTTGCATTTATCATTCTTATGTCCGATAGACAACAAATGACAGGATGATGATCAGTAGTGATACAATATGGTTTAAGACAACACAAACATCCATGCCCTTAGCAGGATTCGAACCTGCGACCTCACGGTCATGGGGCAGACACTCTAGACCCTCGGCTACCAAGCTGGCCTGATGGATTTTGCCAGCCATGAAATGATACAAATGGAATTTATGTTCAGAAATAAGAAGCACTTCAACAGGGTTCCCACATAAACATTAATATGTATCTCCCTGACTTTCACTGGCTAGAGAATGCCAGTTTTCCAATGAAAGTCAAAATTCTGTTATATACACTGTACTGGATGCATGCACAGCAATACCCCGCTTAGCACTATCCCTATAGTGCTGTTTTGTTGTAGCACTTTCAATCTGCTTGCACAAGATCATGCTTTATTCCTCTTTTTCATGCATTGTGGCTATTTTAGACCTTGAATGCCTTGAAAGAAACCCACAAATACTGATGTTGGCATGTCAAAAGTGCTAAGAAAAATATACAATGGTATAACGATGCCTATTAGCACTGCTTCAGTTAGTGGTCTTTTTTTCCAAGAATGCATCCTGAGCACTAAGTAGGGTATTGCTGTAATATATATGGCCCCACTCCTGTTTGCAAAAACCATTAAGAACATTACATCAACATGGGGATCAAAATTTCATTTTGATTTATAATTTGTGAAGGAAAGGAACTCTATAAAAATAGCTGCAATACTGTATCAGATCAATTGCTGAGGAAAGCAATGATAGTTGGCTTTAGCTATCCAGGTTTCATTATTACTACATATCGATACCTTTTGTTTTGAATGGATATCAAATTGCATACCAATGCCATTCAGAAAATAGGCAGTAGATAACAATTAGATAGCATCTACAGACAATAAGAATGTAAAGGAAATGATTATAAGGATTGAATTCAATTCCCGAAGATCAAAGGTTGGCATTGTATTGCTCACCTGAAACAATAAATCTAACTTTCTCATAATTTTTTATCAGTGTGAAAATTACATAGCTGTAGGTCAATTAACTATTTGAGTATTTTCTGAGGTAATGACTGATAAACACTGAAGTTCAACTGGCAGTTCATTCCTTGCTATTTGAGAATCACTGCTCAGTATGTATTGCAGGGATACAAGAATATTCCAATCAATGAATTGCTGCTACTTTTACAAATTTTAACTTACATGTTAACAGGAAAAAAGCTGTAATAAATTACTAAGATAAAACCAAAAAACTCAAACATCACATACAAAACATGAACAAGGACTCTTGAGAATATTGAGGCAGTGCCGGTGCAATTACTATGATAATAGCACATGTTACATAAAGCAATAATTTTATGCTATTTGCCTTCCACTTTCTACAAATTATCTCCTACATTATGTATACAGTGAGTTCCTGATATTCACGGGGTTACATACCAAAAAATGGTTGAGAATACCGGAAAATTTTTCCCCATTAAAATACATTATATACGGGGAGTTACGTTTCAATTCGCCACTAAAATCACTCATGTGACAAAAAAAGAGGAATTTTCTCTCATAAGATCTCATGTAATAATGGAGATTAGGTTTAAGTTGTTTCCACTGTACCCTATGACATTCAAACTATGAAAACAAGTCTGTTTCAGTCGTTAATATACAGGACAGTACATACACTGAGCATTGCCTAATCTTAATATAAATGAAAATAACTTAAAATTATATAAATACGAATGTAAAACACACACAAATAATTCACATGCGCACACACAAATAATACACACGCACACAGATATTGCAGGATAAAACTCGTGAGAATCTTGGATACGATATTCACGGCACAATTCCAAAACAAAGCTCGTGATGCTAGTGCGTAATAACACACGGATGGTAAGATGGTGTGTTAGTTCACTTCCTTACACTAGTTAAAACGAATAAAAAGAAGTAAAAAATAATTACCAGACAGAGCTAGGAAAATCGTGGGGCCTGGTGCAAAGTGTGCGGCCTCTTACTTGTCAAAAATTTTTAATAGAAATTATAATAACTAACGCAATCCCTCTCACTATGACACATCGATATTTTTTTTCAAAGATGTGTGTACTTTACAAGTACAACAAATATTTCTTAAAGAGCACGGGCCTCTCAATGTGAGGCCTGGTACAGTCACACCGTTCACACCTCAATCAAGCCGGCTCTGATAATTACAACATAGTACATTCATTATCAACACAAAAAATTAACAAAATAGGCCAGAAAATAAAATAAAATGAGTTTAATGAAGCAGTCACTGTTGAACAAGTAGCGTGCATGTCAACTTCTTACTCCGCCACAGCAAGTAGTCCGAGTGACGAATAAGTAAAACGAAAAGCTGCCGATACTGAACCATTGTTCCATAATACATGAATGACGAATAAGTGAAATGAAGAATACCAAAACCGCGAATACTGGGGACCCACTGTATTACTCAGCATGGTTATACAATTGTTTCTTTCCTTAATAATTCATATCTCACCCTTCTATTATTGAATTAATAAAAGACTTGCTCATTTATTTTTAATTCTTTGTTTTTTGTAAAATTAGCATTCCTTTCCATTTTCAGCCATTTTAATTTACACTCGAAAATAATACTAAAAGAAGATAGTGCATTTGATTATTTTATGTTACAACTCTCTTTTTTAAGACACTCACAGCATATACTTAACCACTAAATATTATAATAATAATAATAAAATTAATGGTTAAAATTCCAGTCAAATGTTATGTTATGAGAAAGTATAAGTTTGCCATGACAACATTATTGATTTGCATGTCCATTTCTATTGGACATACAGGAAGCTTATTCCTCATTTTCTTTTCTTTCATATTTCCCTGTGTAAGAAAATATTTACCCCATCTAAGATGAAGCTAACAACATTGAATTGTGTATATTTCTTCTTAAGAACTTTGCTCATCTCTGAATGCAATTTTTAAGTCTTAAAAAATTATTGTTTGGCAACTTATCTTGTAAAATCTTGGCTCAGATCATGCACCTACTGCCATTTTATCTTCTTAGTCCCAATTACAATTACATCTATTCTTACTAGATTTCTCACCAGGTTCAAGTTTAACCCATGGGAACCCTGTATAAGATGACTTTGAGAAAAACAAAAGAGCACACTCACCTGCACCGATCCATGTCTGTCTGCAGGAGTTAGGTTCCCAATTGTATTAGTTGGCTGCTTCATTTCAGGCCACGATTTCCCCACAACACCTCCAGGTTGCTGTATAGGAACAAAACAAATTAGAACAAAAACAAATTTCATCTAATTTATGGATGATTTAACAATACCGTATTTACTTGCATAATTGCCCCAATTGCATATCCCTCCCCCCCCCCCCCCCCTGTTTTGAGAGATATAAAATAGAATTTTAATTTTGCATCACATAATATCCCCACCCTTATTTCAATCCGATGTTCCGGTATTCATATGACTTATAGTCGGAAAACTCTCATTTTTCACCCCTCGATCGTGCGACCAAGCGCTGAATCACAGTATTCAATTCTAATAATAATCTCAAGAGTCCTGTCGTTTTCCCTATGGCCAGTCGGGGATTTACCTACGTAGCGAAAGTTTCGGTCCCTTCAGTACCCTTCAATCAGTTCAATAGTGACCTGTGAACGCCTTAGATCTATACTGGTATTTTACAATGCGAGAATAACGATAGAATTTAAAGAAAATATCACGTATAATTGGTGATGTATGTGAACAGCATGGGTAAAAACAATAGTTGCACTGCGGAGTTTAAATTAAGCATCGTTTCCTTTGCGGAAAAGAATGGAGTGAAGGCTGCAGACAGAGCATTTGCAGTGGAACCTAAGTTGATTCAATATTGGAGAAACCAAAAAGAGAAACTAATGGTGGCAAAGAAAACAAGTCTTTTCGCGGTTTGAAATATGGAAAGTATCCACAGGTTGATGCAGGAGTACAGGCTGAGCCTGATTTACGAAAGAGTTACGTTCTTCAAAAACCTTTCTTAAATCGAGATATAATTTTTCATTGATTCCCATCGTAGAAGGCGAGATAAGTTCCTACAACAAAAAAATCTTCCCCTAAATATAGTAAAATGACACTGTATATGTTTCTTAGTATATTTATTATGGAAAACAATTGTTCTAAACATATTATTATTATTATTAAATATTACAAGTGTCCATCGCTTAGCGTCGTAGTCGCATCCCTTAAAAACGTGATTCTAAGCAAAAATACATCAAGCAAGAGAGTATTCATCATAAGAAATGGCTAAAATAAGGAAGATTGTTTCTCCACAGCAGAGTAGATGCCACTTATTATTATCATTTTTAACAGCCTCCTGTTGTAAACAAATGCAGATTCTAAAACCAAAAATTATTTTAACACAAAATTTCCTCCGCATAATATGATCACACCTACTGTCTATTATGATAAAAATTTTATCTGATCCCGCGATCAGCTGAAGGCAAGAAATATGTCTCTTTGCACACTATTTTTAACAACATTATATGATGCGCAAAACCTCACGAGAGCACACATTCAGATGTTTTCTTTTTTAAGAAAGCAAATTTTGTCCGGACTATTCGATCATAGGTCATAATAATAAATAACAAAAATGTTCAACTTATGAGGTAATAAGTTTATTAAATTAATATTCAATTACTGTAATCGACTTCCTTTTTCGTTATAGATTCCAAATTGTTATAACTTTAGAAGATTATTTGTTTGAACTCTTTAAAATAACCAACATTATCTTAAGTACTATTTTAAGAATATAAATTGACAGGACAAATTAGCTAATTCAAATCTGTTTAATTATCATGTTATATAGAGTGGTGGTTCATCATCAAATAATGTTAACTTTATATAATTTATTTCAATGATACAAATTGTGTACTAGATCGATAATTTAAATGTAGGATCATCTGGTGCAGCAGGAAGGGAATTTAAAATTTTCATTTTCCATTTAATCCATTTAAAAGTACGTAATTTGGCAAAATTGGAAACTTTGCTGTTTTTCATCCCTCAAAACACAAAGTTTTCATGGTAAAATCCAATGTTTGGACCAATCATTAAGTTTTCATAAATCTCTTATCAAGATGTTTATTTTATTCAAAAAGTTTATTTTCTCCGACATACTGTCTCCGAAATATACATTTTATTAAATATTTAAGCAGCCGGTATTTTGTTTCAAGATAGCAGATGTAAATAAAAATAGTTAACACTATGTTGTTAAAGGGTCGTCTTTAAATAAATACGTATTAATTTTCGAGATTCCATACATTCGAGATTCCGTCTATTCGCGATTCCATCCATTCGCGATTCCATCCATTCGCGATTTCGTCCTTCTGAGATTGCAGGTTTTAACTAGGATTTTAAAGTATAATAATTTAAACTATTTTAAACTGCATGTATTTTAAACTAGCTTTTTCTTTTGTAATCATTATTACTGTATTATTATTGATTAGCAATATTATTATTTTTCTTCTGTTACTCGTTCTCTTTACGAGATTTGCAACGAATTTTTTTTCGTAACTTTGGGTTTTTATTTCGTATAAAGAGACCCAGGACAAAAAAATTTTTTCCATAACTTCGAAACTTCGTAAATCGGGTCTGCATAAATCGGAGTCTGCCTGTACTTCAGTATGTTATGGATATAAGGAACAACAAAGGTAAATTATTTAATTTCTGTATTTGTTTTTCAATAGTTTTTTCTGGTGGGTAGTAGAAGATGTGATTTAACTTGAAATGGATATTTCATAATATTATGCTGACACCATGATTTTCACCAGAGTTGAAAACAATCATGTATTTTACCCCTTCTTAATTTTCAGAGCAAAATATTGAAAAAAAAACGGGAAATTGCGCGAGTAAATACAGTATCCATTAATAAAACTGAAGTTCTCCAAAAGAAAACTTTGGGCAATTTTTTGCTGAGTGTGAACATTATTTTAATTCTTCAATAAAAACTGTTACATCTACAATACATGAACACACAAAAATGTTTTAAACCTAATCATGGAGACTCTTTACTGTTTTCACTAATTTAATTAATTCTTAAACTTATATAAAAATGAGATAGCAATCACTAGTTTATCCCAATGAAATGCCTGATAAGTAAGATTGGTATCATGTTTTTTTTATTTACCTCTTTATTTGATTATAAAAATCAATCTGCTAGTGATAAAAAAGTAATTCCTACAACGATTCAAGGTTTAACATTTTTACTTAAAGATATTGGCAACTAAAAGGTAACATGACTCATTTGTACAGTTGAATGATGTGGTGCTATATTAAAACAAATAATATGACAAGTACACGAGCATTCATTTTTCACATTTTATTTTCTGTTCAGGCGTTATATTCTTCCACTTTCAGCAGTTCAAGTGGCTGGGTAAAAATTTTGAAATCCTTAATTCTCTTCTCAAAGTGACTTTCACGATAAACCTATGCTAACCAACTTTTCTTTGTATTAACATAAATATGGTAATTCAATAGAGAATTATGGAGCTTGACTTATTGTGCAAGTCAAATTAACAAAATAAAGCCATAAATAACGTCTAACAATGGCTGATTACATTGATGCTCTCTGCTTGGCAGAATGCACATATGGTTTTTCATAACTGTTTTATGACTACTGAAGGTACACGAAGAAGTACCGTGTGAGTATAGATCAAGCTTTCAAGACAAAGACATTAGCAAAAAACTCAGGGGTCGACTTACACATGAGTAAGAATTGTGATAGGTTAAAACCATGACGTTATCTGCCCTACAGTTGTTAAAATTTGATGGAATTTAAACTGTTGTTGTATTTAAACTGTATTGATAACTACGGAATATTTAAATATTGAATATATGAAAGAATAAAGTTACTATATAATTTGGTGATCCTAAGTTGATCTCTGATGCTTCACAAATAATTAAGCAATTTTCATTGACATAATGTTCAGTAAAGTAACACCGGCAGGACAAAGAACTGGCAGCAAGACAGAGGTTCAGTATGTAAACTCCGTAATATGTAAACAAAGAAAGGCATTGTCTGTGATTGACTGAGGGACAATGCCCAGCTCTAAGCGTCACAGATCAACTTAGGATCGTCGAAGTATATCTGAAATAAAAATGATTTTAATTTGTTAAGAGAAAACATTCTCACTAAATAAGTGATTAATTTTGTTGACTATTATTATTTTTGTACACTAGAATTATTTTCGCAAACTACAATTGACGTTGTTATCACATTTCTCTTTCTTAAAGTGATAAACTGTTATCCTTTACAAAGATTAGCTTCTAACTGAAAGCAGGTAATAAATATGAAGTCTATCCCGAGTCTATTACAAGTGCATATACAATGTAATGACTTTTGATGTTATGCAGTGGCACTGCAGGAGACATTGCACCACTTTGCTGCTACTTTGAGTATGGATTTAGAACACGGTGGAATTTCCCAGGGTACATTGGGGCCCTCGATGGCAAACATATACTAATTGTTGCCCCACCAAAAATTGGCTCTGAATATTACAACTATAAGGGTGACTACAGTATCATATTGTTAGCATTAGTTGACAGTGACTACTGTTTTATTTATATTGATGTCAGAGCAAGCGGTCGGAGCTCAGATGGCGGGGTTTGGAGTAACTGTTCATTGGCAGAAGCCCTGGAAAATAACTCCATTGACATTCCACCAAAATCAGTTATTGTCGGAGATGATGCATTTCCATTAAAGAGTTATTTAATAAAGCCATACAGTAGGCGTAACATGACCCCTGAGCAACAAATTTGCAGTTATACAATAAGTAGAGTGCAGAGGGTGTCAGAAAACTGCTTTGGTATCTTTGTTGGTTGATTTAGAGTTTACGAGAAGCCTATTGCAGTGAAGACGTCAACAGTGGACAAAATAGTGTTAGCATGTTGTGCCTTACATAACTGGTTAAGAAAAAATAGTCCCTCCTACATAAGCCCTGGTATGATTGACTACGAAGATGAAAATCACTTAACGTACCCAGGAGTATGGAGGGAAAAGGCAATTTGTGGACTGCAGAACTTACAACCAACACAGAACAGACGCGCTACCACAGAGGCAGAGCGAATCCGTGAGAAATACTGCAATTATTTGTTGGTCTCTGGTTAATGAATCGTCGAAGAAAAGCGTTCATCTTGGTAAACCAGTGCACTTTTGGACAATATACATCCGTCGAGGAACCAGATTTTTTACTCTATCTTCTTCAGTTCTTGCGAGTACGCATTTCTCAGGTTTTTAATTTTCATGATAACTTCCTCTGGGCCAAAACCACTAACATTTAAGGCATCAGCAATTAGTTTAGCCGCTGCCAAGCGTAAAGCACGGTTGCGATACTCTTGCAAAGATACATCATACAGAAAATGCTGACTTTCATCCAGTTCTAAAAACCGAATAGTGTCTGAATCACTGAGTTTTAATGCCGCCTGGGACTTTGACTTGGCCATGGTCGCCATGATTCTTCCTTGACGACTGCTCGTACACGACTGGCGCAGGCGTGAAAATCAAACATGGTTTGATTCCTCCACACTCCGAGTGTGGCACCCCACGCTTCAAGCGTACGCCATGCCTGCACTGTTTCCACAAGGCGTGGCTCACGCTTTGTAGGCTTAACGCTCCTTTACAGGTGTGGGCCATGGCCCGTGTCAACCCACCTTAACTTCTGTTTCATTATGCGTGTCGCTTCCAGCATGAGCGCCTATTGTCTTTCTCAACTTCTACCAAACAGATTTTCATGAAATTTGATATTGAGGACTTACAATAAAGGTAATAAGAAAATCGCAAAAATGAATCATGTAAGTCAATCAGGGTACCACTTTACTGGTGACAAAAAATGAACTTTCTGTCATCCATATAAATAAAATTGTAACCTCTGTCTGTACGTTTGTTTTTTTGTCGGGGTTTTACTTTTTTTTGTGTGTTTTGCATCACAAGAAGACGTTTGAACTGGTTTGCAGAATTGTTGTCTGTCTGTCTGTTTGTTTGTTACTGCATCCCGCAAAAACGCCTGGTCGAATTTTTTGAAACTTGCAGCGTATCTTTAGACTAGTCCGGCTTAAAATATAGGCTATGTGGTGTATCTCATAAAAAATTTTAAGTTAGGGTTTGGGGGGCATCGATTTGGTTTTTTGACGATAACTCTCGAGTAAATTAACTTAGAAAGTTCAAATTTTATATTTGTCACTTTCAATACAAGTAGAAGATCAATCTCCTATATACTTATGAAAGTTTGTTTGCTTGTTTGTGCATTTCCACACCATTAAAGCTAGAATAATCAAACTTAAAACAAATACTTTCTTCACAAATAGGAAGGCTGTAGGCTACTTTTTAATCCCAAATGTTTTATATTAATTGTACAAAAAGCAAAATAACTTTGTATGCTAAAGCACTGCCATCTAGAGATGGGTCAGAAAGAACGGGACAGTTCTTTTTGAACTGTTCTGATGCCTGAACTGTTCAATAAAATAACTGTTCTCATAAATTTCCTGTTCTCAAGAACAGGTAACTCTACACCTTATACACAGTGAGAAAGGAGGGAAACGACTACTTCCTTATCCGTAACTGGACGGTGGGGACTGATTAAATTACGTGGATTTTCCCAAGTCCTACTATTGATTTGAATCAAATTTGGTATGATTGTGGAGGGCTCCCAGAAATAATTCATACGTGGTTTTTATTTCTCTCTGCCAGTTTCATTCAAAATGGCGGCTTGTGAATTCTTAAATACCATGTATCATCTAGAATTCCGATCGGATTTGAACCAAATTTCCCTGGGCAACGCTGGGTATTTCTGCTAGTATCTCGTAAAATATTAGTCTTATAAAAATATTTTTCAAATAAAACTTGTAGAACTAGTAAAGAAGAGTATTTCTTTTCCTATACATTTTTATCGTAGGAGTAGCTGTTATCTAGAAAATTAAACAAGAATGTCTTAATTCGAGTTGATTCTTGCCTGGTTACTTCTTCATTGTTGCTAACATAAACAATCTCACAAACAAACATTTAATTTCCTTACCTGTGCATACAGCATTTTTAAATAGGAAGAAATTGGATTATTTATGATGAAGAAAAGAATTTTAAAAGCTATTTCCCTTACGTACAGGTATATAATTTCTTTCTAATACTCCATTCCATGAAATGCACCCATTTGTGATATGCTGTACACTTTCCTAACATGTTTTCAATAGTAGATTCTGAAGATAGACAATGTTCATCTTGTTTTCCTAACCATTATGCAATTACATGAGCTAACTCATTTACCCATTTCACTTGAGCCATGAGGATAGCTCAATATAGGAGGTTCTGAGTTACAAACAGGTTTCCTTCCAAAAGTCTTAAGTCATAAGTCTTTTGTTCAGAACCTGAAACTCAATTTCTTACACACAAAATTTTATATATGATCATAAATAGACAAAACAATGGTTAGGTTCCTAAGCCAGTCTACAAAAGTGATTTAACCCACAACTAAGCTGAAATATTGTAACTTTGTAATGAATAACTACTTGCTTGTTGCAACATTAAAAATAGCTATCATGTAACATTACGGAAATTATGTTTTAAAAACCCTGAACAAAACTTAATCTTGAAATAAGAAATTTGCCATCCTTTATATTATTAGACAAGGTGAGGTGATGCTTTTTGCCAGGTGGAGTTTGTTCTCTAAGCTTCTGGTAAAGAGTGCGCATGTGGAGTACAAGTAGTTCCCCTAACGTAGCGATTGAAAATTACTAGAAGCTACCTTATGCCTCAGGGATAGGAGGGAATACGTAGAGTTGAGGGAAGCAAATTTCATTAGAAAAGATGGACATTGAAAATGCACACGCATCCTAGAAGAGAAATCACTGGGCAGAGTAGAGAGACCAAAGGAGAAATACACACCTAATGATATTTTAATTTCATACTAATTAGAAACTCCAGTTTCCATATACAAAATGTTAAAATTTAACCTAATTTTACTATATTCGTAAAGTCTCAGGCTCAACAATACTCAGCCTCTTAGCAACAAATGCAGGAAGACCTGAAAAAGTCATTTTTTTTTCGTGTTAACTAATTTTTGGACTTTTATTGAAACTGGTTTAAATTTCCAGAGTAAGAAATATAAACATCAATCATTTACGCATGCGTGTGTCAAGGTCCCAAGTTCGTATTGTAATTCTAACTAATTTAAATTAGCAAAAGAATAAAAGCCTGCTCATCAATAAATCGATTGTTACGTGATATAAATTATACCCTGGAATCGAACCCAGGTCTTTTTCACGATTTTTTCTCTTCATTGTCTTTTAATATCCGAGTCAAGCATTCCTGCCAAATTTCAATATTCTACATAATTGGAGTTTATTACAACACGTTAAAAAGTGCCAACGAGAGGTGACGATGTCAGCGTAGTGTGACACACTAACAACAGTCTGTCTGTAATACATAGGATAGTAGAAAACAATACTGGTGTAAATTCTAGATGTATTTGATTATCATATCAATCGTCGAACGAACAAGTAACTGAGTAAGATTGTAACAGACCACTGTGTGTTACAGAACATCCTACGGAGGGTGAACATTACGCTCCACTGCCACAAGTAGTTCCTCAGATCAACAGCTGGTTCGTACATATAGGTTGGCATTTGTATGCCTGATTAATTAAAATATTCTTAAGTGGAGGACTTCCTAAAGTCCTGTTCTGAATCAGAGTTAGTGCATAATATAATGCCTCAAGGCTATCTATTATATACGAGACTTAGAAACATTAGTTTAAATTTAAATACCTTGGTTGCAGTAGGATGCCTGTCTCTGTTGGGAGACATGACTATCTCGTGTGTCGTCTGTAGGGAGCCCACTGGGGTAGACTGCAACAAACAGGATTAGCAGATCAGTGAAACGTTGGCCACTTCTTCCATCCGTCATTCACTTACATGTCCTAAGCCTTTTGGTAGATCCAATTTTACATTTAAACCATTCCAATTATCTTTTATTCCCAATAAAGCTTTTCTCTGCTTCTCACCGTATTGACAAACAAAGGTAGCTTGCACCAGGATTACAACAATCATCTGGTTAGCAGAAAAATACAGCATTCCACCAATATTATAGCCAAGAGACACAATCTCTAAGAATAGAACAACGTGAAAGAAAATTTAAGTTAGTCATTGTTGTTCTCCAAAATATTCCATTCTCAAAAAATAACAAAAATACCCCCAAGAAAAAATAACTATATTATTAGTATATACAAAAACCAAAAAATTAAATAAAAATTGAAAATGTTACAGTCATTCAGCAAAGATGTAGTAATAAGCTTTAACCAATTTTACATACACCAAAAAGACAAGTAAAATTCTGTACATTACTCAAAAATGCTGAAAAGAAGCTTTTACTTTTAAAACAAATCATGGCATCACATCATACACAAGTGACTACAAAAAAACTGAGATTGAAGAAATAAAGAAAAAACAGGATAAAAAAATACAGCATTCTAAACAAAACCAAATTACCAACCTTTTGAGATTTGGTTTTCCCAACATGTGATGGAGGAGCATTCCTTATTTGTCGAAGAACGTGAAAGTTAGGCGGCTATAGGCAAAAGCAGCATGCAAGACAAGTAGACATGCAGATATTTGAATTCAACAGGACCAACATTTCACACATTCGAAAGTGGCACGATACAGACACAGTTCGGCTGACACAGAAAGGCAAACAGCTCACAAACAAAGGTCTTTTTATTTGAGAGGAATTTTAAGTTAGTCAGGTACAAATGTGAAATTTTTAGACAAAAAATTTTCAGGTGAGGAAGGTTTTTCTTATGTTATACATTCAAAATTTTAAAAAAATGAAAATACCCAAATTTAACAGTTAAAGGAAGAAATAACCAAGCACCTCCAAAAGCCACATGCTTCCTCGCTAAATCTTCAAAGTTGTGTTAAAAAAATCTGTGTTCCATCAGTTAGGATTGGAGAGCTTCTTCAACCTACCATGGTTTTTCCCGTCCAGTCAAATTCTCCATCATCCACATAGCCTTTTTTCTCAAATAAGTCTTGGAAGAGCTTTCTAAGATATTCATAGTCTGGAGTTTCAAAGAAGTCCAGCCGTCTAACATAACGTAGGTAAGTAGCCATTTCCTCTGAAAATAAATTCAAAATTAGTAATCAAATATCTAATTAATGCAAAAAGTATTGTATATTTTATGGTTGCCCTTTTTTATCAATTTTAAATAATTCAGACTTGAATGAAATTATTCCATGATTAATAAATATATTCATTTGGTTGAAAACAGTATGGCAATACAATCACAAAGATATGTATTTTTTATCACAAAATACACATTGTCAGAATGACAAATTGATACATACTATGAAGACTTAAATGAACTAAAATATTTAATAGAACAAAAAGAAGTGAGGATAAATATCATCAGATAGGCATACATGAAAGAAAATCTGATATTAATTTTTTTTCAATCTACATGGAAATAAATTTTTTCAGTAATCTAAACATAAATCAATTATTTTCCTGCGAAAATATTTATTCGCTTATTCAGTTCTAATGATTTCCATAATAACCAATAAGTATTACTCGACTCACCGGGGTGACCTTCGCATAGTATTTCAATAGGAGTGGCTCGTTTGGTATCCCCAATCTTTTGATAACGTTCTTTGAGAGTATCTGCTTTCAAACCTTGCCAGGGCAAACTGCCTCGCAGGAAATACATGAACATGTGGCCCAGAGCTTCAAGATCATCTCTACGGCTTTGTTCTGCATCGAGGAGAAATTTTTATGGATTAATAAAATTTATTGCAAGTAAAAGTCAATATTTTGACACATTTTACAACAGCAAGTAGAAATAAAATATTAACTTACCTTTTCCTAAATGTGTATTAATACTCATGTACCTAGCAGTTCCAGTGAGACTTTTATGTTCCCGATATGGAATATGTTTGTTGGTTTCTAGGTCTATGTATTCCTTTGCTAAACCAAAATCTGGAGAGAGAAAAAAACAAACTTTGATAAGTAATTTTTCAAAAAAACACTAACTTGATTTCTAAATGACTTAGTCCAAATACTAACCAATTATATGTATGACTTTATCCTTCTTGGTGGTACTTCTGCCTATAAGAAAGTTTTCTGGCTTCACATCCCGGTATATGAGGTGTCTAGTGTGAACATATTCTATCCTATGGAGCTGTGGAAATAACAGATAAAGTCCATTAAGAATTGCACAAGTGATTCAAAAGAAATTATAGTATTTTGAAATGTAATTAAAATTTTATTTAAATGTGAATTTCTAATTTTTGAAAAATAGGAACTTAATTAAGAACAAAACTATTTGTATGCACTTGAATGATACTAATGAATTCAAGTTACCAACATAACATCTTGGAGCAAAGGTAGAAATTGTGACATATATAAATGAAACTTTTGAACAAAAAACCAATTGACTCCATAAATTTATTTATTGAAAAAATTTCTCATCATATTCCATTCATTACATAATAAAACAAACAATTTGAAATGATGAGTTGAACTTTAAGTAATATTCCAACATTGAAACCACAAATATTCAAGAAGATAAATTTATTTATTATGATGTAAAAGGAATTAAATTAGGAATTTCTGGATTTGTTAAGGGACAAAGTGATGTATGATAGACTCCGCAAAAAGAATATGTTGGGAGCTGAAATCTTACTGAGGTAATAGTTCCCCTACATCACTTTAATTAATGGAACTTTATCGAAAATCAAGCAAATTTGGAGAAATGCAGGACTGAATGATAAAAATATTCTCTTCTTATAGGAAACTTTTCTCTTCATTAGTAAGCGAAAAATAAAACAACCACCGTTTTTAATTTCGCTCATCGTTAGCTACAATTTTATTATAATTGTAAGACTGATACAAAAAACTGTCGAACTCTCTCATAAAAATTTATGTAATTCAATATTCCACCTACAATAGTCTCTCTCAAAGAAGCAAATTCCAAAAAAAAACGTTCAAAAATGTCGGAAAATCGTTAATACTTTATCCGACACGGTGTTTCTGGTCATAAATACGTGATGCATCTACGTCTTAGACGGTTATCAAGAAATCCCCCACTACCAAATCGAATTAAAAAAAACGGTCACTCCTATAACGAAGAGAGGGCGAATTAAAAGGTTAAGAGGTGCGATTTAAGATCGAGGAGGCTACCTAAACAGCCAATTCCTTTCCGAGGGACGGGAGAAATGGAAGAACTTCGCCCGACTAGCAGGACGCGAGTTCGAATCCCGTTAGGAGAGGTTCGTTAGATACCTTTAACCTTCATCTTCTCCCGCGGTCACGATCAGACCTGAGCTGGCACCGAGTAGAACGGAACGCACGAAAACTATTCCGTTTCATATCAATCGAATGGCATCCCTTAAAAAAGGCTCTTCGGAATGAAATTGAAGTGGGACACATGGGGCCGACGGGGAAGACGCCACTGAGGCACCATTTTAAAAGCACCACTTACGTTTTCAGACTATTTGGAATATACAATGGGGGGTCTCGAACGCGTGGCCACGTGCGGCCCCCCCATTTCAAGAGTTGCTTCTCTCTCATAACCAATTCCTGGCCGTTAAGTAAAAGAGAAAGCGCGGAAGAGACCATAATGGAGTAACAAAGAGCCACGGAACGATAAGACGAAATTTAATAATCAGGAATAGCGTGAAAATTCTTCTTAATTGAAATACATATTTTGAGTGGCGTGCTTTTAAGTTACAACAAAATGCGCTCATTTTTATGACACCCGGCCCGCCACGAATAACAAAATTAACTATACAGCCGCCATGCAATTTGAGATTGAGAATATTGGAATAGAATTTTGCCATATTATGGAATTATGAAATGGCCTCGGCTGCAAGGCCGACTCAATAAGCAAATTTAATACATAATTATTAATTTAAAACGTTATCTTAAAAAAATTAACGATGCAATTTTTAAGTAATTAACTAGCGCTCTTTACAAATAAAATTTAATAATTAACCTCGGGATTCTCGAGGTTTTTATATTTACAACAGAGCTGAAAACGAATATTTATTCCATAGATGAACGATTTAAAAAAGCTATTGTGATATAAATTTGACAACACGAGTGGCATGTTTTCTGTAGGCAAAATCTATTAGTCCCCATGATTTAAGAGTAGGTATACGTTCAATTAAAATTTTAAAGGACTACATACGGCGCAGATGATTCCATACTTTCTCAAAGCAGGCTTTTCAATGGTAGCATTCCGCCTCTTTCGCAAATATATAAGAGCAGTTATTACAAAATCGGGAGGTTATGAAGAAAGCACTACCCATATTTCAGAGGAAAAGAATAACTATATTAACAATCTGCTACTTTTCACTATTTAACATTTTACAAAAAAAAACAAAGCTAATATTAACTCTTTTTCTTTTAATTATCTCTACACCTTCATGACATTATTGAACACGGAAAATTCAATTGTAGATATAGCTAGTGAATAAATAATAATAAGTAGGGTGTTATCCATGAACATGGATAAGATTAACGCGCTTTTTCTCTTATTATTAAATTCGGTAATATTTTGTGCTTAATTTCGCCACGGAGATTTTTCCCATTAACGTCATTGACGAACTGAGGAGAATTTGATCACACGTCGTATGCGTAAAATTATTTTATGCTACTTTATTTTTTAGGTGGTTACACCGTCACATATTCGGTCACTGTCTTGTCTGTAAGTGGCATCAATGTGGAAATTTTAACTTTCCATCTTCTTTACCTTCGGAGATATTTAAAAAAAATCAATGAGTCCCTATCAGACCCTGGACGCTCTCCAAAAACTCATATCTAAAGGAAAACAAATGGCAGCAATCAGTGGCGGATTAAGGTATCTGAAGGCCACAGGCGCAAAAAATTCGGGAGACCCCCAAATGACCGGGAGGGGGGGACATTTTTACAACTTACGATTGGAAAAAATGTATGCAGCAGGTTAAATAAATTGAATTACAGAAATGCATAAATAGAAAATTTAATATTTATTATATAAACTTGCGAATATTGAAAAATAAACAAAAAATGAATTATAACTGTGAGATGTGTTTTCGAATGACGCAAGGGATGTTACATTGTAACAAACGTAGGTAAAAACACGGGATGGGTACGTATGTAGTAGATTATAGCGATTGTGAAATATTTTACTAAATAAAATATTGAAAAAAAATCCGAGTTTTGACTGTTTTGAAGCTCCCATGAGTGTCGAGGCCCCAGGCGATCGCCTCTTGCGCCTGTGCGGTAATCCGCCACTGGCAGCAGTACCAAAATGTACCAAGTTTCAGCACACTATCGTTCGAAGTTTTTTCACAATATAAAATTAAGCAAGCGCGCAAACGGAGAGATAGGCGCCAAAGAGAAACTATACGCGTATTTTTTTAAACGCGCTAAAAACGACAGCGGTCAGAAAGACCGCACCTCGGTTACAACGTGCTCATAATTTCACCACTTTAAGGTTAAACCATATATCGCGGAAAGCAACTTCATACGGACAAGAACGTTCAACGATTCCACTCCGCACTTTCATTTACCTTCCACATAATAACAATTATAATAACAAGGATAGAAAAAATCGTCTCTACTACCAACTGAATGCATCATGCCCTTCGCACAACTCGCGTCGCGAAAAAACACGTTCCTGATTCGCTTATTCAGCTCCATTGGAAAAAAAAAACGTTTTGATCGACGGAAAAATGATCTCTCAAGAACTCCTGGAAAGGATGTCTCGGCACGTTGACCACGTGAAAGAGTCGAATCGCCCCATAAAGATCACGCTTCGAGATTCGCAATCAGCCGACCCGACACGTACGGCGTCGACCGGGTTGCAAATGACTCAGGTAGTTTGAAGGCTCAAGGACGCCCTGCTTGCATTCCATGACAATCGGAGAGAGAAAGAGAGATATTAACGGAGGAGTGTGAGGAAGAGCGAAACGAGATTCGACTTTCCGGGAAAGACGCGCGCAAAATTAAAGACGAGCGAAAATTGCGGCGATCGTTTTTTTACGCAAAATAAACAAAGACTTTTCGTTAACAAATGCATATATATTCCGACAAGGAGACATCGCCGTCACCTTACGCTACATTTTTTTCCCTTGTGACGCAATAAGTTATGATTAATCCAGACAGGAACGAACTTACTATAAATTACTAATGTTCAGAAAATCGAATCTATGCAAAAGATAGTTTCTCAAAAATTTCTAAATGTCCGAACGCCAACAAATAAATTAAATCATAAACATTTGTAAAATGTTTAAACAACGAAAACAAAACGTAACCGAAGGGTTACGGAACCTATAGCTACCTTTGAACTCGCGAGATTTTATTTTATTTTTTCAAAATATAATAAATAAATTTTGCGTATTTGTAGCAATCACTGGGGCTACAGTCCTACGACGCTTTCGTGTAATTCTACAAATTCCGCTGGATTACCACCCGATAGCATCGGTGAGGTACTTACATACTACATTTATTTTACTTGAGAAAATCGAATTCATTTATCTTACAACAAAACAGAGCGATGCAAAAGAGAATCATCGAGCTCGTATTACGGCTGAAACAAGTTCAACAAGAAGCACTTAGAAAAAATAAGTACGTATGCACGTACTTATCTCAGGTACCTTCAACAGTCATATTTTAGATTTAGAATCAACTTTCGGTGAATCACCAATGAAGACGACTGATATAATTTTATACCTTTTTTATGGCCACTAAAGATACCTAAGGTAAGCACTTATTTTTTCAAGTGCGCATTCTTAAAAATAGGGCGACTTGTCCCGTACGATTTTGCCATTTTTACCGAGCAACCTCTTTATTTTTTAACATTACCGAATGGAAGAATGACAGAAGCGCAAAATATAATAAAATCCTGACATTTTTCAAAATTCGATTAAAAATTTGTCAGTATAATTTCTTCGCCGATCTTTTTACGAAACATTTCCTCCGTCGGTCTTATCCTATATCGACAGCAGTGACCAACCATCACCCGGAAGCGATTAAACATCGAAGGCCGCAGCAACGCTGAACACAACGCGCAATTTCACCTATTTTATTTGACGATTTTACCTAGTTGTGCGAGCCATTGACGAGGATTCCAGAATATGTTAGCAAACGAATGAATAAGAAACCTCGAGTAATTTGAGTGCACAATGCAGCCTCATTATATAACTCCAGCGACACGAAACCTCTCTCTAGATAAAGGTTATACAAAATGTCACTCATAATACGCAAGGTAACTAACTCGCCATAAAATGTGAGCAGAATTGGATTAAAATGAGAACAATACATACGAGCCATAATTACAAAAGCTCCTTAGATGTAAAGAAAAAAATATTTTAAGAGCATTGAATCGTGCTCTTTAAAGATGCGATGTTTTTACTAGAAAATGAAATAAAGTAGAAAATATAATCCACCGAGGACACTTAAATTAAGAGGAATTCCATAAAAAATAACGCAGAAATATAACCTAGTAAAAAATTACAATTTAATATTTAATAGTGGAATTTTTATTCATCACTTATTAATAAAGCGGGATTTTTATCTAGTTATTTTTTCTGTTATTCAGTATAGTACGTAAAAGACAAAATAGCGAAAAACTATTAAAATAATTTCATTAAGAGAGGTTACATTCATAATAAAGAAAAATTTAAAAGATTTCCGCGATGTGAATAATTGTATCAAAATATCTTGTTTTTCCCAATTTCCGCGATGTGAATAATTGTATAAAATGCCTCGTTTTTACCAAATTATCATATTTACACATATTCATACTTATCAGCAAACGCTTTAGCAGTGGAAACTTTCTTGAAAGCCATCCAGAGAGCTTAATTATTTACGCCCCTTAACTAGCCAAATAACACTTGAAAAAATGACTGCAAACCACAACGCGCAAAATTTCTCATATCCGAACGCTTTTGTCCAAAAAATAATGCAACTACTTTGCGCTACACGGTTCATTAAAAAAAACGCTCCAACTCCTCGTGACACTATGTAAATACGACATTTCTATATTTAATCAGATTCTGAAGGACCGTTTAGCCTCTAGCGCAGGGGCGTGCAACCTACAGCCCGCGAGAGCATTTTATGCGGCCCGCGAAGTTTTAATGGAGATATGGTCTATGATATTTATTAGATAATTTTATACATTTTTAGTTCGAATGTTGTCGTAACACATTGCCTGGCGAAGTTTTTACGCTAAAAAATGGTCAAAACTTTATTTTAATTTTTAAAATCGCCTGAGAAAGTTCCGATCTAAAATCTAATCAGGCCCGCCGAGGCACTCGTTACTTCTAATACGGCTCTCCAAAGCACTCAAACGTATGAAACGTAAAAAGGTTGCACGGCCCTGCTGCAGCGACCCGCACAGCCAACACTAAAGAAAATAGGAACTGCAGAAACAACTTATCCGGACTCGTTAAGGCCTAAAAACGTGCATGTTCAACATAATCTTGAATTCGAACGTTTTAACGACCACTACACGTACACTTTCATACTTCGCGTATGGGAGCGTAAAAAGAGGTCCTACCTACACCTCCCATAAGACCGAGAACCAGCCACCGCCCGATCACTACCAAAGTTTTCAGCCAAGCACAGCAGCGACACTTCCGCTATCAGGTTACTCGGAAAGGTCTCCACGACACGTGATAAGTAACTTCCACGGCCGAGTAAGTAAAGCGAGTTTTTACACTTGATAAAACTTTTTTTTTTTATATTCCACCGCGAGCTTCGACGACGAAGACGCCAGCGAGGAAAAAACAACTGGAAAGGACACGTTGCCAAGACGAAGTTTCAGCTTAATTGACGGCTCCAATAGAGACTTAGGAGTATGAAGCGGAATAACCAATTCAATGACTCTCGTTGAAACAGGCTTTGATCGTCGTCGTGGACGATGAACATTAAGTCAGTCGACGATTCCTAACTCGAGGGAAATTTTCCAGAAGGAATAACGGTGAGCGGCAGCTCTTTACGAATTATTACGAATGGGATTGCGTCGAGTAGAATATTTGGTACTTACGTGTTAACGAGTGACCCAAATAATTTTGTAGTAAATTGTAAGGTTCGCCAATCCAACACCAACCCCGCACCAAACCAACCCAACGTCAATCTAACCGAAGTAATATTAAAATTTACTGCAAAACTGTTTGGATCACCCGTTAATACGTTAAGTACCGAATATTTTTAATTTTTCGAAAATTTCTTCCTTTTATTACTGGGGCGATACCAGCAATACTCCCACAAAAGTCGTCAAGATTATTTCTGACGCGAGACTCGCAAAAAACCACGGAAATTTCACAATCGGATTTTCTCGCCGGTTTACGAGGCGTTTTTTTTTTCGAAAAGCTTCTTTGGATAAGCCAAGAGACGATTCATAGTACGTCACGACAACCATAATACGGTGAATGCGACCCTCGTTAAATTATCGCGCGCCGAGGTGTAAGTGATTAAATTCCTGCGGGTACTCGAAAACAATTGATACGGTAGTCCCTCGCAAACCGCAAAGGCCATTCACATATTTTTTTATGTAAGCAGCGAGTTGGTTTTTTTAAAACAAATGTCACAAAGCACCGCGGGTTGCCTAAATCGTGGCGGGCGTGTCCAAAGAGGCATGAACCGATATTATCAACAATATATGTTTTTTTAATGTATTTTATATAGTTTTTAGTCATCCGTAGAACAGAAATTGGGGGTTAAATATTTTTTCAAATGGACGAATTGCTAGGTACCCATAAGAGGTTACGGCAGCCAACCTTATCGCGACTTCCCATCTACCTACCAATAAATATAAAACGTGACATTAATTTTAAAAACATTATAAAAATAACATTGGTAACAAAGTATACCTGAACGATTCGTACAGTACATTTTTTAAGAATCAAACAATTTTCGTAAAATACTACAACACACATCAAAAAATTAAAAAAATCAAATATTTAAACTATTCGTTATACGTTGTTCCGTTTTCGAGTCCCCCCATTGCAAACCCTTCGCGAATCCCCAAGATCGAAACCTGCGAGCACTCGAAGACAGTTAACATTTTCAAAAGAAAGTAAGCATATCGAATAAGTTGCAAGTGATAAGGCAGCGGTCGGCAACCTTGAGCGCTCGGCGGGATGCTCACGTGGTTGAGATTACCGCGGCAGTCTACACCGAAGAGCCGCGAATTGTCATCGAGGGGCCGCATAATATACCTCGCCCAAAGCCGGCTAGGAAAATCGCGGTGTATGCGTCAAAACATTTTAATAGAAAATTTTAATACGCAAGGCAACCTCAACTCATCCATGTACAGCCATCCCTCATATAACGCGGGGGATACGTTCCTGGTAAACGTTTAATTGAAAACCGCGTTATAGGATACGTTAAGTCTACAGGAAATAGGGGGATTGGGACCCGTCGGACTAAATTTCGGTATTAAAACTCTGAATAATATAGTAAAACACGATATAATATATTGATGAATCGATACAGGCGGGATGTCTTTATAAACACAACAAATATTATTTAGAGGGCCAAAGGCAGTCGAACCGTTGGCACCGCCATCAAGACCTGCTCTCGCCCGCAATGTCATTATGAAAGCGAAATGTGTAATGTAATACGGTGATATTCATATTCGTTGGTTAAAACTATGGCCATAAACCTTTCACAGTTAAGTTAATATGGTAAAATGGGCGATATTTTGTACATGAATATGACGTTTAACCGTCTAATCTAAGGTGTCCTACTTCTGCTAAATAAAGCGGCGATTTTTACTTGCAATTAGTGATTTTTCTTTTCATTAGTTTTTTTTTTCGGTAAAATTTTATTAATTATCGATCTTTCACTGACTGGACCCTTCATATTCTCTCGAGTTAACTTTCGATTTTGACTACGACTCGGCCCGCATAAGCACTTGCACCTGTTAATGCGGCCGCCTAAGCACCCTCAACTACTAATGCGTAAAAAATTTGTCCCCCAAAGAGATTCTTTGGGGTATTACACTCGGAAAACTAATATAACAACTCCTTTTTTTTAACAGACAGGATTTTACGGAATTTTTTAACTAAAATATCAGCTGATATAAACTGATTTTCCGTGATAGCTTCGCGGGTTGCGTCAAATTATCTCTCGAGCCAAATGCGGCCCGCGGACGCCAAGTTGCTGACCCCTTTGACAAAGCATCGCTCAAATTTACGATTTGCTTAACGCCTTTATTCAAGTTATGCGAAGGAATTTTAACAGATATGCTAATAAAATCGCGTAAGATGCTCTCCTTATAGACGGAGAGAAAAAGTGGTAACGAAATAAGATGCGTGGGAAAGAAATTCGCCATTGTTTTCAAATACGACACACGCGCCCCTTCCCACCTTTAAAAACTTTCGACGTGGCTTTCGTTCGCTAAGCAGGTTAAGCGGAAGAACAACGTCGTCCGAACCGCTCTGAATATTCAAAGCGAGAAAAACGACTCCTCGAAAAACGGATGGTAATCCCCGATCATCGGGCAAAGGAATGCGAAGAACGCGGTTACCTGCTACGGATTCGATAGAGAGTTATCCATCTCGTCTGATGACTAAAAACAACCGAAATAAGAGCTTTAAAATACAAATTGACAAGTGAAGGAAGAATTTAGGGCAAAGTACACAAGGCGCTTTTTTCTTGTTTTAGGATTATGACGTAATCATTAGGTTACATCTTTGATTTAGATCGACCGCCCCATCTGTCTATAAATCTATACATATCTATAAAGTGTCTGTATGTTTGTATGTATAAGTATGTTTTTTTTATATCTCAGCAACTACAGCACGTAGAAACAAGAGGAATATATCTTTTTAACCGGAATAAAGAGTTAAGTGGTGTAGCCAGGTTTTTGTATCGATTTGATGACCTTTCTAATTTAAAAAAATATTTTCTTTTTTCATTTTCTCCATCTGGATAACAGAGGGATAAGTGCAGCTTATTTTTCATTTGAATTTTTAAATTACTGATAAACATGGTACGAACTTGGGACTTGAATGGTTCTATGCAGGAAAGAACAGTTTATTTTTATTGAAGACGGAATCCGAATCCTGATCGAATTAGGGTAAAAATGCATTTAGAATAAGAAATTAAGTGATTTTATCAATTTTATAACAATATCAATTATAAGCTACCATGACAACTCCTATTGTCGCCGAAGTTGAGAGTCCTATGCATTTATATGGGAAAAATTTTAACGTAAAATCGTTTTTCAATTTCTGTGTGCGATTTGGCTTGTTTACATGGCAATAAAATATGTTGATTTTAATTGAAATATTACTAATAAATAGTTTTTAATGATATTTTCGTGTGGCGTCGAGTTCTCCAAAATAAGCTTCTTTTTAAAACTACCTAAGTAACTTAAATAATTAGACGTAGATTTCCCACAAATTGTGATTGGATAAATCATTTCATTGTTCCCAAAGTATTGTTGATATAAACAACTTTCTCGTAACGGAACTCATGGACGAGAGAATCGAGCTATTTGTCGGAGGATAATATTTTCGGTTTTTCACATTTCTTCATTAATCTAAATAGGTCAATCCGGAGCGGTTTTCTTTATTTTTGCTTTATTCGACGGTTAAAACTGTATACTATGTTATTCTTGCGATGTTTACATGTTACACAGTCGAAGTTTTAGATTCATTAAATCCGTTAAAATTCAACGGGCACTTCTGCTAGTAGTCTATAACATTCCTTTCAAAGCATTTTATCAGTATATGTAATAATATGTTTCCGATTTAAAAGCAGCGGACACGTTGCTATGGCAGTTTTACTTCCCATCGCTTAAAATCAGAAACAACCGTTCACTCTCTTTCGACTAGGATTTGAATTCTGTTGTCAAAAATATTAACCTATGGAACTGTTCACGTCCAGAGCTTCTATCTTAATTTTAACCAATTTAAAGATGAAAATTAATTATGCCCTTTTCATGATTTCCTTATTGGGTAGGAATGAGACAATGGGGATGGAAAAAGAATTCCCGGAAGATGATCCTAGAGCCACCAAATGTGTACCATGTCTAGCCCTCACGTAGGTCGCCCTATTATAAAAATTTGGATTCTCCAAGTCGCAGGATTTCATAGATACTGCCGAACAGACGAACCGAATACATAAGCAATTTCTAGCAAAAAAACGTTAAAAAATAAATTACACTACGTTATCTCCTATAGCTATATAAAAATGTTGAGATATCCGAGTAATTATTTTTTTACAATCTGGACATTTCTCCTCTCGTGAACTGTCATGAGGATAAAGGTAATGCCGAGCGTTTCTCGAATTTCCCTTAATTCCATGAAATTCTTTTTTGACAGTATTCTTATAGTTTTATTATTTCTAATGTTTACGATTCGGCCAGCCTCTATGACTCGAATTTCCCTTAATTGTTTGAGAAATCTTCTCTGACAGTAGTCTTTATACGGTTTCGTTATTCCAAATATTTACGATTCAGTTCTTTTGTCTCCCACTGAGATTCGAGTTGTAGATGTACAACTGTATTTCGAATAATACCTCATAAATATAACTAACCTTTTTATGTAGCATAGAATAAGAAACGGCAAAATGAGAAGACGTAAATTACAGTTATAATCCTTCAAGTTATACAATACATAAATTTTGGCAGTTTTCGAGATGAGTCGCATGGAAGCTTCATCATACATTTTGGAAATAACTGTGCCATTCTTAAAGCGAATACCGATTCTACTGATATTTAAACAATTCAAACCTATTAACATAACGTTTAATTAAAATGTTTTTCACGGAAGTCCTTTCGTTGACTGATGAAATACGTTGCAGCGCCAGATACTGGAAAATTGGAAATTTTGCCGACAAAAATAATCACTTTAGCTTAAAATAGGCTTGAAACTTAAGTGAAAACACGCGGAAAACTTCCCTGCTTTTGCACAGAACACTATTTTCACTCTCAGACAAATTAAATAATGGAATGAAAAAAAGAACCTCACCCCTCCCCCCCTTCTCCCGCGATTCTCTAATCGAAAAAAAAAATAAACCACACGATTCACGCTTTGATGCTTCTTCCCTTTTGCCGCTCTTCACAGAGAGACGAGATTGAACTCGCCTGAAAGAGAACTTGTTCGGAGTTTCCTGAGATCCGAGAGAGGGAATATAAAAAGCATTTTTTCCCGAGAATTACCTCGGAAGCAGTCTGGAGGGAAAGAATCCAATCGAGCCTATTTAACTGTCGCGTCTCGATCGAAAGAGAACGTTTAAATTTTTACCGAGAATCGTTAATTCGACGAAAAACACGGGAATGTCTCCGTCTGCAGCTCAGAAAAGAGAGTCCGACAACATGGCCGAAGGAATTGGACGGTTAATTAATTGAGACGAAACTTTTGTACTGAAAACTTACTCGAAGTGAAAGTGTTCGAAGATACCTGAAAGTGTTTTAAACCACGAGACCTCAACATTAACAATTATGAGCACATCTATTAACTCAGGACTTTATTTAGCAACGTTCCTCAGCGATATGATTTTTCTAATGCTCAAATAAGTAAAATAAATGCAGTATGAGACATGAAACTGAAAAACTGAGGACGAAATATCAAAATAGAACAAATAAGTCCTTATCCAAGGTATCTCCAATAACTATTCAGGAGTTATTAAAAATCAAACGCGCATTTCAGCTACCAGGCAGCCGTCGTAAGTGATATTAACCGGTGGTAAATTCTAAAGGAACAGTGGCGATATATGTTCCGTGGTATTGATAGCTTTTGAGGGAGGCTTGTCCGCTGCAGGTACGTGTTGTGAAATCGTCTGTTAAGAATCATTTTTATTATAGTGAAAATTTAATTACATTAGGAGAGCCATATCGCGCTCGCAAGCAATATATTACGAACCTATTTTAGGAGGATAATTTTTTTAAATCTACGACGTAGTGCAAAAAAAAGGTCTACTGCCGGAACCTCAAAGGAAAAAAAATCGAGTCATACAACTCCGACAGGACGCACGGGAATACGACAGCAAAATATATTACCTTCGAGTTATAGAGATTCGTATACGCTGACACAGATCCAATCAAAACTCATCGCAGTAACCTCTTTCTGGCCATAAAAACTCTTACGAACTACATCTATTCTTTTCGAAAATATTACCATAAAAAAGTAAATTAAACAAAAAGCAGCCATTAAAAAAAAACTATGAACGAATGACCCGTTGAGCCGCCGTGACACGCGAGTGACAGGAAGAGAGCTAACGACCCTGCAATGAGCACCACCTGGCGGAGTGTGTGAGATTTGCATCTCGCGGGCGACAATAGAGGAAAAGGAAGGGGGAAAGGAGAACCTTCATAGACGAAGGGTGTGGGGAGGGGTGCTAGAGAGGTGGGGAGGGTAGAACGCATGGTAAGGCCAGAGGAGAAGGGTCGCAAGCAGGTGAGGAAGCGAGATGTTCCGCGTAAAGCGAAGAGATGCAAGAACGACCAACCGGCTGCTACTTAGTTACGCACATCCATCTTCTGTCGGGCTTCGACTTTAAAAGTTAATGGCAAAACCGTCAACACCGCTGCCTCCTCCTCCTCCGGGACACGGTCGATAAAGTCTACGGCCGGGGTCAGCCAAAGTACGAGAGAGCTAAGGTGCGCGTGGAGTAAGAACGTCGAATGAACCAGCGGCCAAATTCGACACTTTTCAACCGCATATGACGTGCGAATAAAATTTATCACACGAATGGTATGCGATGGGGTCGATAAATTTCCGTGACCTAATCCGGGGGACTCCCGCGGTATATCCAGAGACTGCTGACCTGCGCAGATTGCAATTTCTTGATATCCTCAAGGTCATCGATGTCGCTTTCATACTTTCTTCGCCGACGGTCCATAAGTTTTTTTTTTTAAGAGGGTTCGAGGCGAACTTAATTGCAATTTCGGTCTCCTTGAATTGATAATCACGTCACAATGTCGGCAACGCATTATTTTGCGCGTTCTTTCGGAAACAATCTCAAGGAATCTCAGTTATCGAATATAGACGGTGACTAACGAGAAATATAAAATAACACGATGAATTTAATTAATTCGCAGAGTGTACGTTAAATATAATGAAACCCTGGTTTACGTGTGATTTCCTTTATCTGAAGGCCAAATATTGTCCAGAAAAATACTTCATTAGCAATTCGGGTTAATTTATCCTGATTGCACCTCGTATTTTGAATACAAGCTCTTCATAATTTTATAAAAGCTTTATTTAAATTTGTTTCAACACAAGCAAATTTGGAGGGCGAGTCATTCATGCATTTCTGTTATGATAATACTTATAAATCGCTTAATCAACAACGACATATCCAATGGCGAAAAGAATAATTGCTTTTTAAATTGCGAATATATTACATACCTAAGGTAAAAAAGAAAAAACGCTATACGTGTGCACGCAGATATACCAACCACTCGCACTACGAAACACACAAATACGTATCGTTTTATAAAAGGCATTCCAACTCGTGACCTCGACGCATAATAACTGACACACTGTCCATAACAAAAAAATACGTGACATAATCGCGCCTCTCGAAAATTTTTTGTACGGCATATTTCTTTTCAATGACGCAATTATGCTAAAAATTACCTTCCAAACGCTACTAGAGAGAACTTCTCGCCCGATTTTTCTCCCCAGTTCTTTAAAATGGCGAAGTTAAACGCTACTGAGCCGTTACTATAATTTACGTATTTTATTTTGGTTAAATAATGTTAATTGAGCCAGAGGGTAGCCATATATTATCAACTTACGCTCGCCTATCGAGCTTCATACAAATGATACATGTACAGCGATAGCGACATCTTGATTTCACCGATATAAACCATGATTAAATAAATAAATTCTGGATTACTGGTGAAGATAATGAAAATTTAGAACGCAGATTGTGTTAGTTATTATTATTTCAATTTCATAGGTCTTTTTAATTAATTTTTGTTAAAATCGCACAATGCAACAGGTTTATCCTAAGTAACTGAACGCTTTTTAAAATAAACGAAACATTACGTATGAATTTCACTTGTTTCAAGCCAAATCCGTCACATCATTAAAGGTTAGCAAATTGAGTCTAGCCCAAGTTTCGAACATCCCTTGTAATCTGTAGAAAATGGAGCACCCTGGTTTCGGAAGGTTTTGTTATTCATGAACACGGGGACACCACCGAAATAGTTGGCCTCGCGTTTGCAAGCCTGAACAGGCCACGGGCAAGTTGACACCTGCGTTTCTGGTGCAGACGATCAACACCACACACGGACGAATAAATGAGGAAAATATCTACACAAAGCCACGTAAATAGGCACACTTTGCGCTTATTAACTTTTCTTATCGCCAGATCCGGTCAAATAAAAACTCACTGATGGGAATAAAAACAGGATCGCAAATAGAAAATACACGAGGGAATTGTAACAAAGAAATTAAAATACGAAAATGATGAAACACACGGAAATCGCAAACAAAAATTTTAAAAGAAAATAAGTTCGCGATGAGATTATGGACATTATTTCAAATAACGCTATAAACAGAAAAAAATAATTCTATTAGACTAGATAGAGATAACCGCTAGCCACCGATAATCACGAGTTGATTTCCTGGATTTTTCCACACAAGACGTTCAACTCAAAACAGGGAGCGAAAGTTAACCCGGATATCCCCAACATGGCACGCAACAGAAATATTGCGAACATTATTAAAAATCAAATGATAAAATAAAGTGAAATATTTCTGAGTAAATTTTCAACTACATATTCGAATGTACTCGCTAAGTCGGGTGCTGAGTTCAAAAGCTAAACTGAATTTTAAAACTGAGACTAGATGAACGAAACAAGACATTCAATTATGCGACTGAATAAACCTCGTTTAAAGGAATCATCAGCAAACGTTTGTAAACGACTTGCGATTCCGAAAAACCTAACCAAGCTATTCGAGAGGAAGTCGACCTAAATACAGGCCGTAAGCACCTCCGTAAAACCAAAACTCTAGTTCTCGGAGTCGGCATAAATAACCCCAGCCACTGACCTTTTTTTTAATAAAATAACCCCAGACAAGACGTATAAACGTTCTATTTTTATCCAAAACCCATTTTTTACTTTGTGAACGTCATGACATCGGCATTTTGCCTTCCTCTAAAAAAATATTTCGTATGACGATGGCGGGTAGGAAACTCTACTTCACTTTTCCTCGAGTAAATGAGCTGTTACCTAACTATGACAAGTTAACACATTACTCTGAGGTAACATTAAAAATAGTGCGTACGCTGTGGCACTATATGTACCGTATTTACCCGACCATAAGATGAGGTACTTTTCCCCGGTTTTTTCTTTCAATCAAAGGTTGGGTGTGGTCTTATATTCGTGAACAAATAATACGTATTGACAATGATTATGACTTGTCTAGCATGATTTCAATCACATTTATATTTGCTATGCACATTGTAAACATAATTTTTAAAGATTTTAAATAAAAATAACTCCAATCATTTTATTTCCTTCAGAAGGCCTTATAAAAACATTTTTCGTCCATTGTAAGCTTCGGTGCACACTAAAAACTCTCTTATTTTTGCCAGTTCATGGTGTAATTTTTTTTAAATCGTCCTACGATGGAAACGCACCCAGTATTCGCACAAAAAGAATTTTTGAATTTAAAATTAATGCCCAAACTTGTACGTTAGGCTACAAAGCCACCACCTCATTATTTACAGTCATTTTTCCGAGTTAGAATTTAGATTTCCAGCCGAGATTAATCTCTCTCTCACTTTAGAAATTAGCCTTTCTGAAACGACCTAATCACGACCACGTCCCACGTCACTCGAACCAACCTGCTTAAAAACGTGAGATTTTCAACCCCTCGACCGACACGAGCCAAAACACGAAATTTTACGACGGCGACGCCACTTATGACGAAATCGCCGCGATAAGCATCGGGGGAGAAGAAGAGTTGGTGCACTGCCGTCACCTCGAAGAATGCGACGAATCCTGCGGTGGTCAGTGAGAATCGCGTGGGAAGCTATCGCACTGCCGGCCATCCTGGAACGGTTACAACACTACAGAGGGATCGTTTAGACCGCAAACTGGCAAATGCAAGCGAGAGAATTGCGCAAACCAAAGCGCGGGACAATCTAAGCGATCCTAGCGTCACCTCCGCGCAGTGCCGTGACTATAAACGCGTGATGCCGGAGTTATGAGGAAGCAATCTGCGAACCAAACAAATTTATAATGTAGCGCGGACGTACGTCAACAGCTAACTAGGGATTAAAAACTTCATTATAACCTTTTATACGGTAATGGCAATGCTATTGGAGAGATAAACATTTTATGAAGGGAAAGCAAACCTATTTTCACCCTAAAACAACTTAAGTAAACTTCTGGGCCACAAAAAAAGATACGACAACAACACGATAATTGAAATTTTAAGTCAATTATGATTTATTAGTGTTTCGAAAGACCCAAACCGAACTTTCTCTGGTGGCAATGGCAATGCCACTGCCTATTACAGGGTTAAATACTTTAATTAAAACGGTAGATATAATCGAATGCCAAGTATGTGCTGAATAGTCAAAACGGACGAAAATATTTTCTTCGATGATAGTTAAGTTTCTGTGGAGCTTTTGACAGAGAAAGGCAATGGAGGACTATTCTAGACCGTAAACTTAAAAAATCATTACAATGTACATTGTACAAATTTTCTCATATACTAATGCGTCGTTTAGTTATCTTTTGAACAATATGAACTATGTAGAATCATTATAAACATCAACTTAAATAACTAAACGAAATTTGATGAAAATCGTATGTGCCGTTTTATTAGAAAATCCAATTGCTATTAAAGTTGGCCAAGAATAAACTTGCCTTATATTAATTTTTTCGAGAAATATGAACTATGTAGTATTATTGCATCTGTAAACTCAAGTAATTGTACGAAATTTGATCAAAATCGTTGTAGCCGTTTCTGAGAAAAACCAAATTTTTGCTAAAATTGCCTAGAATAAATTATTGTGCAATGTCAACCATTTCTTCATAGATTCTATTCTGTATGATAAAATGCCTAAGTACGAGATTTAATTCATTTTCGCTCTACCGTTTAGGCTCCGGAGCCGCGAACAGAGAGACAAACGGCATTGCAAAAACCACTTTTTCGGACTCAGGTACACCTAAAACGTATATTTCCATCAAAATCTTCAGATAGAATTTTTTCGCGATTACAATACTTTCTCAATATACTTCGTATATGAGAAAGTAAAACGTACGAGGCAGGCGAATTCCGTTCCATACATAACAAAAAGTCGCCTCAGGAGGAAGACGTCAAATAAATAACTGCAAAGTAATTACTTTTTAAAAGCAGCTCAGGCATTTCTCCCTCTTCATTCCACTCAATGCCTGTCTCCTATTGACCACACTTTCCATTATGTGATAGCACGTTATCTTTTTCTACAGTTACGTAAAGGAAATTGCGTCAAGACAAAAAAATAACGGTGAAAATAATGTACCTTCCTTACGATCAAACCGCTAATAACGGTTTAACCGACACAAATTACCGCGACAGGTAAAAAAAAAACTGACGACGAAATATATCACTTCGAAAATGTTAAAGTAGGTGTGAATAGATGGATGACGAGGGCGTTTAATCGCCTACTACACATCCGCAATGTTTCCTAACTGAATATCAATCACCTCTAAAAGATTGACGCATGTACTGGAAGAGTTTGGCTCATTAGAGCGACACACACCTTTAAAATTCATAACCATTCTCATTAAAACTCATCGACCGCACACGCGCCTTGACATCTCTCACAGGAAATCCCCCATCTCGCACCGGAACACACACACCACGTCGAATATCGTCCGCGATAGCGCTCCATTATTAACTCCCAATCGTTCTCGTGCCTCAATCACCGCCACTTTGGCCATCGCTGCCGCACGTTTCGGCATTCGAGGAGGATATTACTCGTTTTGTGAAGAAGGTATTCATCAGGGTTCATATCCTCCGATTCGACGACAATAATCCTAACCCCTTCTCCTTCCATTCCCACTCAGGCAGCAGCCCAACAAAAGCCTTGTTCCCTTTCACGCGTAACCCCTTTCAACACGAGCGTAACAGGAAGCGAAGGTGGAAACATCACAATACCCACGTATGAATGGTGCGCGCCTCGACTGAGCCGAGCACGCCGTGATGATTAAAAACGAAAAACGTCTTTTTTTTAAATACGAAGGGTGGAGAAAATAAAAGGGTGAGAATTTACGTGTTTGCGATCGACCTATTAAACTCCCCTAAACGACATTAACGTTTTGTTTTTGTTTAAACCGATTTGGGGCACCACTTTTGATTTTACCACGTGGAAATTTATTTCGCTTTCGATTCGGTGAGCTGTTCGCTAACCGGAAAAACCTCTTCTAAAAAGCAACAAGGGCTCTGCGGTTCTCATAGGCTTTCAGCAGTCGCTAAGCTTTACAGACAGACAGACAGACAAACGACTTTATTCGTTACGGTTACACTTTTTTGCGAACCAAATTAACCAACGCCGAAACATTACTTTGTCTTCCATGTGTCATTTACGAATCTGAACTCAAGTTAATAATTATTCGACTTAAAAAGTTCGTGAAGTCTTCGCATTAAGCGCCATTATATGCTTAAATACAGTCGTTAAACAACAGTTTCATAACTGTTTTTATACTCAGAGCACATAGTTTTGGATAATATATGTGTTCTCAATTCTCAGTTTTATTTCTTTTTTTAAATGCAAATATACTGACTGTGAGTAAATACTGAACCTTCATGACGGTTGAGCCTAGTTCGTGAGAAAAAAACAAATATTATTGTTATTCTGATAGTGAATCGTGTATAACAAGACAAAATGCCGTGATTCGTGGAACATTTATACACCGCGAAAAATACTGGAAACTTTGTCCTAAAAGGATTATACGAAGACAAATCCGCACAATTCCTAGTTCCACGATGTAGCGTTACAGTGGATCGCTTATGAATTTGGAACACATATTGTCTTTTGAGAAAAAGGTTGGAGAAAGAAAGTCTCCACTTCACTTATTATAGAAATATATCTTCGTGAGAGACAAAAAACAAATTTTCGAATATAATTCCGATATCTGAAGAAAGCCCTTCCAGTATAACGTGAATCACGCGGAATATGCCGTGTGGCGAATGTTTAGGGCAAGAAGACATAGAGACAAACAAAAACTACGATTTTCGATTCGAATAAGAAGAAACGCCTAACTATTAATAGGAAAAACGCCCGAATTCGCGATCTAAAAATTCCCGACATTATTACTAACAAACATACCAAAATACACCTCACGTTGGACCAGAGTAATTATTACATCAATAACTTCTGTACTCTTTGAAAAAATCGAGACGCGAGCGGAAAGCAAAAAATAAAACGCGTGGGCCTACAGAAAAAAAGGTCGAGACCTACAAAAAAAAAGGGGATCCTCGCCCAATAAATACGAAATATTTTCGCAGACGAACATCTCAGGAAAACGATTCAGGGCAACGAAGTTCAGGGAACTGCCGCAGAGAGCAGCGCCACGCGCACGCACATGGACGCCAAGGGCGCCCTCTCTTCCTCTCATACCTCACTTTGACAATGAGCACAGATGACGACAAAAGAGGAGAGGGGGAGGAAGAGCGGGTTGCCAAGGGGAAGAGGAGAGGTGAATGAAACCGAGTGAAGGGAGAGAGAGAGAGAGAAGGGAGAGGTGGCGGGGGTGTCAAAAAATGGGGTGAGAAGAATGCTGGGAGAGAGAGGGAGAGGAAAATGGAGAACTCCACGAACGCTGCCTCCCAGGACAATGAAAAAGGAGGGATTTTTTTTTTTGGGAGAGGAGCACGAAAGGATGAAGGAGAAAACGGTCGAGAAGAAAGGCACGACGGAAAAGGGGTTGGCTCGGATGATGGTGGAAAAAAAAGAGTAACGAAACGCGTACATTTCGAGTGGTTTTTCTTTATTTTTCAGCACTGCTGCCTCTTCACCCGAACCATCAAATTTTCATCACACCCTCATTTAGTTTAGACTTTTGGCCGACCAATTAGAACCGCAAAATTAAGCAACCATTATCTTGCGATTCCATAGGGAGAGAAAAGATACGCCCTCGGAAATTTAAAAAATAACGTCGCCAGGATGAATAACCCCAGAAATGCTGCTCGCTTAGTAAGGATATCTGCGTGAAAATTTAGGCTATCGAAATGAAACTCGAACAATAATTTTCTGATGTTTTCATGAACTGTGTTACCAGGTTCCGTATGAAGTGTATTGCGTCTCACAATACGTCACTTCCCATCGTTCTTTCTGATCGATAACTCGAAAATCTATTATACAAACATAATTTTCTTCTCCTAAGCTAGTTACAAAGCATCGACTGCACTACTACACGAAGTTTCTACAAAATATCCAATGGGAGGACACCTTAACCGCAGCTGTTTACCCTCGTGCCCCCGATAACTCACCAAAAACAAAAATGGAGGAGAATCCATGTGCACAATTTAGACTAGTACTACTCTTTTCAAACCCGACACGCAAAAAAATTCTTTCCCAATGACGGAGGGAAGGACGAAAGATATTCGCGCGAACCAACGAGATTAGAACCGGAGAAAGGTTGCGTGGAAAGCTAAGCACCAACCAGAGAGCCATGATTCAGAAAAACTACACGTAAAACGTCTTTTAACCGGTAATCTGGCAAGTTAATTTCTCCAAAGCTACCGAGTTTAGCCAAGAATGGAAACTTCATACAACCTATCATTGTCTCATTTTCTTAAACTCGTCATTTTTCGAACCATTTCTTTTTTTTTATACTTCTGTTTCACGTGGATAAAAAAAGTGACTTTTCTTTAGAGTTGAGTTTTTTTACGTATTACTAAGACCAAAGATCGTCGTTTTTAATGCCATTAAGCAATTCTAAACACCATCGACACGCAGAAAAATATACTCGATTGCGGTGAGTAATATATAGTCAGACAATATTAATCAAATTCAAACATCTCTTATTCATCTGTGTGTATTCTATTACTCGAATATATGTACTTTTGTACTTTATTTTTTCAAATATTTATAAGTTTATCGGCGAGAGAGTAACAATAGTAAGCTTGAATCAACAGACTGGAAAATGGACCATTTTCTATATAAAGGTATATATAAACCATTTTTCTCTCATATCCAAGCAATCGTATATCCGAGAACCCATATTCCCCCTTGCATATATCACAAATTTCTACTTTGAATACTGTTACAACGAAATCGAGAGCCGGCAATCGCTTTAAAACCAACCTAGATAAAAAATCACAACATTTTCAACCAGCACGTGAATAGGACGCCAAAAAAAGGGAAACGTGGGCGATAGGGGGAGAAAATGCACAATAAACGCCGCAGATCGCAGAAATCCCTATCCCAATTAAGAGCATCCAACATTCCTCAACCGTTCACGAGGCCAAACTCACGGAAAGGCAATGAGCGTTCCGAAAGAATCTAAAAACCACGAGCTCACCGCTCTCGCCCTTGAAGTCGCCTCGAGGCATGACTCAATACTTGAACGCTCGCCCGATTCACCGCCTATAACACTATCTTCTGCTCGGGTCACCTCGAGGCGACGACGGCCGCCCTCGCGCGCTAACGCTGCCGCCAATGCCAACGTTTCCGCGAACCCCAAATAGCCGATGTTTTTTCGAGGCTAAGACGCTCGTTCACAAAAGAGCGAGGGACCTGAATCCGTCTAATAGAGTCATCCTTTGGCCAGGTATTTCCGGAGCCCTTTTCGGTCGTTCACCACTCGCGGTCAAGAGATGAGAGGAGCATCGCCAAGAGCAAGGGGAGCACGAGCCAAACCTTGAAGAGGGAAAGCGATGCGAAAGAGGACGGAGAGAGGGGGGTGTGAAAGGGAGGGAGAAATCGAGCTAGAACAAAGGGGAAAATGAGATGGAAAAGGAGAACATGATGAGAACAGTGGGGGCAGAGATGAAGGACGATTGAAAGATTATGGGGATGAGAAGGGAGTAGGAAATGATGGGAGAGGGAGTAGATGAAAAGCAGAGGGTTGGAGGAGATGGTAGGATGTGTGGGAGGGGAGAAAGGACGGATGAGATAAAAAGGGATGGACGGGAGGGGAGACAAGGGAAGTTGAGAAGGGAAAATGAAAGAAGAGAGGATAGAAGATGCGAGAAGAGGGGAGAGGGGCTAAAGAGGTACGAGGGGGGAGTAGAGGGCGGCAGAGGGGAATGAAGAGGAAAGAGGGGGAGACGAGACGGGAAGAGAGAGGGAAGGGAAAGCAGAGGAGGCGATAGGAGAGGGAGGTGGAAGGGGAGAGAGTCAAGAGAGAAATGGGTGGGAGGAGAGAATGAGAGAGAAAAGGAGGGGGAAGGAGGAAGGAAGAGGGAGGGAAAGAGAGAGAAGGGAGGAAGAGAGGAATGGAGGAAGAGAAGATTGAGAGAGGGATAGGAGTGGAAAATAATGAAGGAAAAGCAGGGAGAGAAGGGAAATACGGGAGAGGTCGAGAGGATGGGTGGAGGGTAGAGAGAAAGACATGACGGGAGAAGAGAGCAAGAGATGTGTAGGCGGATTAAGGATGGAGAGAAATAAGGATAAAAAGAATCGGCGAGAGACCCAAAGGAAAGAGAATAGCAGAGATAGATAGATCGATGTCTTTATTTTCAGGGCGAAATTGAACAGAGGGGGTCAGAGAATAAAGGCAGAGAAAGATTAGGAAAAGAGGTAAATGAAAGGGGGTGAATGGGGTAATGCAGGAAGAGGAGTAGGATGGGAAAGGTGGATTTGGAGTGATGAAGAAAGGGAGATGGAGAAATTTCGGAAGCCTGAGATCAAAGGGAACGATCAAAGACTCGAACGAAAGAACTCCCTCGAATTGGGAGTCAAAACCTTGAAAGTGAACAGGAAATCGCGGTTTTTGTGCAAATAATGGATCTGACCTTTACCGAAACGAGATGAAACGGAAGGAATAAAAGGGGATTTTTCTTCACGCATAAGCAACTCCGCCAAATTTAACGAGGAAATCTATCGCAAACATCGACTCATAAGAGCGCTTACATTATAAATTTGCAAAAAATACGCACTTAAATTAAAAATGATGACATCCAGCACGTACATTTCCTTAGATACACATTTTCGGGAAGATTTCTATTGAAACACACGAAGTTCTCGATGTACAAGCAACATGAACGCGCGTGAAATACATCGTATACTTTATTTTTATAAATTAAACTGTTGGTCCTTAAACTAATGCAATATTACTTTGCGCAGCAGTGAACTCGAACATATTTATTTACATTAGATGGGTTCGATATAAGGTCGCATAAGGTCCGAATATTGATATTTGTTGAATTAAAAACCTAACAATTTAAAAACGCTTCTTTGGGCGTCAAAAACAAGTTGAAAATTAAGTCAGGAATTCGTTGCTTTCCATTTTACAGCGGCAACCAATCTGGACAATCCAAGCGGAAGAGATTTGGTAAACAAGAGTCGGAACAAACAACGTAAAAGCAATCCTATCGGAAGCTTCTAGTTTATTAATTGTTTGAATTGGAATTTTACTGGACAAAAAAATACGGGAAGACTCCTTTATGTCAGGAAATGTTTTCAACGGAAATAGAAAATTCTAATTTTCTGAAACTTTACTCAAGATATAACCAAGCTAATTGATGAATTTAAGTTACATATTCATTTTACCATACATCGACTCTAATACAGGTTAAGCTTTTCCACTGTATATACCCCACCTAATACACCAAGTACGCTGTCAACGAAACAAGAACCGCCTATCCAGAGACAATCACATATTAAGACATGCAACGCGAGATAGGTACACACGTACACCTGGGTCACAAAGATTTTCTCACACAAAACGAAACAAAAGCGGGGGAAAACGATTAAGCTTAAAAAAAAAACGTTTCACATAAAGCGCAAAAAATAACATTCTCTTTTAATCTCAACCCTCGCATGATGCATACAAAGAGAAAGAGCGAAGCCCATACACACACACACACAACATAGAATCAGCTACATAGATCTATAAAAGGACCTGTCAACACTTAAATGAATGAACACCCACGTGATCCACGAGAGAGAGAGAGAGAATGAAAAAATATGAACATAAGAGTCGACGAAAAAAGAAAGAAATGACAATTTCGAGATATATGAAAGAGAGACACATTTGCACATTAATTAAAAGGTACTTACGAGTTGCGTGGCTACCAACAATACCGTCTTGAGTGAAAACCTCCTTCCGCAGAGGTCGAACAGGTCTTCCAAACTTGGTCCTAACAACTCCATTACTAAAGCGTTGTATTTTCCGCATGGGCCGAAGTAGAATACTTCGGGTATTCCCTCTACGGACACCCGCGCGAATACGGATTTTTTTTTTCGGGTTCGGGTCGGAGAGGAGCGGTGAGACGGGATCCGAGGACGTGGGGGAAAAGAAGAGGAAAGGGGGAAAAAAGAGAGAAAAATAAACATTAGGAAGAGGACCACAAACAACCTCGCCAAAAAAATGACACAATTTTAATCAAACAAAACAACTCTCCATTTTTTCTGTTTTTTTTTTCGCACTGCAGGATCACTCCCTTCGGCGTCCCTTCAGCTATGATATGTACAATTTACAAAAAAAAAACAACGGACAAAAAAACAAGTGAATTGGAAGCGTGCGAGACAGTAAATGTCAGCGGGCGGCGGCACAGCAAGGCGTGTTCTAGTGGCACAGGGGTGATTAAAAAGAGGCTGAGGAGAGAGAGAGAGAGGCGGATATGAGGAGGTTATGTATCATTGAACCACACGACGCAAGGAAAAAAAATGAAGTACTCCAATAAAAAAGAGAAACTGAAGAGGAAATGAAACTTTCCGACGCGCGATTCCGATGAATTAAAAGAGGAAAGGATAAGAATTGAGAAAGCGATGAAAGAAAGACAACAACGGGAATGGTGCTGTGACAGACATTGTTTAAGGTTTGAGAAACAAGATGGACGTGAAGAGAATAAGGAATGGCGCGAGACGGTGGAAAGTTATAAAAAAAAAACAAAAGAGAATATAAAAAGAAGGAAAAACGAACGCGACTCCGATAACAAATTCACATCTCACGGGCGTGGATTTCGAAAAAATAAAAATAAATCTGAGAACGTTTTCAAACCGTAACGTTTATGGTTTTTGTATCTTCGGGTCGTTTCCTTCTCGGAGATTGAGCGCGTGGGGTGCGATAATGAAAAAAGCGCGGGAAAAAAGATCGGCGGGAAAGTTATGGGCGGTTAAATTGCGAACGTCTAGAGGGTTAACGACGTACAAATGTGTAACGGGAAAATTTGGTGCGTGTCTGAATATGGCGAATCGGAAAACGAGCGAGTGAGCGAGTTTAAGGGACGTGCATGGGACGAGGAGGAGTCAGGTGATGTTCGGAAAGGTGAGCAGCGCGCAAACGAGTGACAATGAGATGGAGAAAGGGTGAGGGATGAAAGGGGTGGATGAGTGGAAGATGGGCCAAAGATGCGATTGGGCAGGACTGATAGCTACAGGGAGACAGTGACGACGGTAGGAAAAAGCATAGACAAAACAAACAAAACTATAAACACAGGCAAGGCAAAACGGACAAGCGACAATCACAACCACAAAATAAAATAAGACGCTCCCATACAAAAAAAAATTTTTAAAAATGTCACTTACCCCAATGACTGATCACTTAATGAAACGTAAACTTCTTTCAACAGACAAAAGAAAATCACCTGTCGCAAATTCCAGAACTCAAACTAATACTTGCTATTACTTTCAAGGCTAATAATTTCTCGTTTACTAAAACCACCGAGAGGAATTGATATATAGGAAGGAAATCGTACGCATTTTATAAGATATTTCAGAGAAATAAAGAAAATAATACCTTTATTGATAAATATTATGGCGTACAAAAAGAAAAAACTACCAAATATTAAAATGAATTTCTCGGCAAAAAGCAGATAACTTGATGATAACAAATAAGTCTTCCAAAAAAAAAACTTAATTCTTAAGACGAAAAGTAATACGTCACATAAGTGAAATAATTTTCAAAAGAAGCATCGACAAAGAAAACTGATTAAAAATGGTTTTACACCACAGGAGACAATCAGCATGCAACACTGGAAAAATAAGACAATGTGAAAACAATAATAAAAAAACTCAAAAATAGATTTAAATTAATAATTGTACATAAATAACGAACTGATAATATATATATATATATATCGAAGCAACGAAATACACCTTAGAAAAGATCAACAAGATTACGAGCCAGAAACAAGAAGGTATTTCGCCGAATTGTTCACTGGAAGGGCTAATATTTACGAGACATCAAGATGGCGTAATAACGACAGCTTGTTGCTTTAATTTTCTCGATTTAATCTCCAAAACACAGACACGCTGTGTGGGTTCTTCCGGTCCCACCTGTCGAAGACCCCAACTCCTCCCCGCCCCCAATTCCCTCCCAGGAAAGTCACAGACACCTACAAAGAGGAACTTCCCCTTTGTGTAACATGCGAAGAAAGGTGACAACAGGGCGTGCCATTTTCTTAGGCTTCCTTTACCGTTAACTCCGACATGAGCGAGCCTAGCCACGGTCGTCGCACGCGACCCGCGGTGCTTTTGTTTCGCAGGATGGGGAGGGGACGGTGCACGTTCGACTAAGTGTGCAGTGCTTGCTAGAGAGAAACTTGTGAGAGGGCAGCGGGATGGAAAACGTGATGGAAGAGCAGTGCCGGTGAGATATTTGGAGTGCGTGTCACATGCAAAATTCATTCGCTAAATTTTACGCTACTCGTGCTATTCCGATTTAGGCCTCGCAAATAATTATCAATAATATTTTTAAATTACAAAAACTCGTTACGATCCTCAGCTTATAAGGTCAACAGATCCTTGCCTAAACAACAGATTCACGACAGAAATAGTTCTGGAGATCTTAACTGACACCAAAGAAATAGTTAATAATGACCACTGAATACTTAATGCAAGAAAATAAAAGGGCCAACAAACGAAATTAATAACATTTTTGGATTAAAAACGGCTACGAAGAATATATTATTTGCACCGGAGAAATATTTTGTTGTGAAAAGAACTTACCAAGTAGTTTTCGTTTTTATAACAATTTGAGGATTAATTTATGGAAGGGATAATGACAACTGAGTAAGTTCTTATGGACTTACAAGAAAGAGCGACTCAGAGTTGCTTAATGGTTCATTGATACGGGTTCTAATCAAACTAATTCAAAAGACAAGTACTTCACCCAGAATTTTTCGTGAAATTAACGTTTTGTAACTGGGGAAAAAATTTTTTCAGGAATCCAGATAATTTTAGCAATGTAAAATCTAAAAAATAGAGCCCAATTTTCATTGAAGTGAAGATTACATAACGATTATGTTAATTTATCAAAAAATGTTTTGAGCCATTTTTGTAGACTTCCAAAATTTCCTAAGAAAGTGACGTATTCACATTAAGATATCATTTGATTTCGGATAAACAATTCTGAAAACAACTCCTAAGTTTAAAAGCGGAAATAATTCATGCGAGGCCATTTCCTAATTTTCCATTACTACCTTAGTGAATTCTTAAGCAATACCTGAAGGGAAAATTGATTTAAAGAGTGCAGAAGCGCTAAATTAAAAAAAAATACGAACGAAAGGAAAGCGATGAATGTGAGATAGAAAATCGAAAGATGAAAACTACTTTTCAACCTTAACTGAAATAAGACAAAATCGTCAAGGAGATACAAAAACAAAAGATGTAAGAAAAGATAAGTAAAACATAAAAACAGGGACGCGGGAGAAAAAACACCAGGGATTCGGAAACGGAAGGGAATAGGAGGAGACGAGAACACAACTACGACACAAGTCTTTAACGACCGGTGCCTTCTTTGCGGTAGGTACTCCACTAATATACCCTGGTGAGATACGGCAAAGCCTACCGTAAAAGCAAACACGTGCCGTCAACACGCTTCCTTATCCTACGTGAAAAGGACCCGCAAAAAAAATGGAACCCAGCACGCTTCTGCCAACCCGCGATTAGTCTTTGACGACCCCAGATGAAGGATGAATGGAAACGGACACGGGGGAATTTTTAAACTCGGGGGAATTTTTAAACTCGGGGGAATTTTTAAACGGACACTTCGTCTTAAGTTTCTAACCCTTTAAGACACTCCGCTAAACATTTCGGACCAAACATCACTCGGTACGATTTCATCAAGAAAAGTAGAACAAACGACCCCCACACCCTATACTGCGAAAGTAGACCCCGAAATGTAAATCAAGTCGATTGGATCCCATCAAAGAGGGAGAACGTCCAATTATCCAAAGGCCGGCGAGTCTTTAAAAAAAAAAGATTCCGACCCATCCTCGTAGTATAAAACGCACGCTCTTGGTCTATCCCCCCGGCTAACATCCACCCCTCGCACCAGGAGCGAAGAACGAGGCACGCAGCACGCGAACCTCGCCCACCCACGCATCGTTTCCAACGGTCGCGTATCACGCAGAGTGGTCCTCTCTTTGAGAAGATCCTCTTCTAAAAGAATCGCCGTGTGGAATTGCGGGAGGGAAAAGAGAGAACGGTAAGCAGGTCACCATCGCCTCTCTGGTGGGCCATTAAAGAGATTGAAGGGACAATAACGGTGGAGGGGGGGGGGGGGGGGGAGAGGGACGGTAAAGTACAATGGAAGAAGAGGCCCAAGTCCCATCGTAGAGAAGGTGGCGTAAGGGCATTTCGCTTCCACGTAGCGAGCTGCTCACCGAACACTTGGAGAATGTTAAAGAGATAGAAAGAAAAGAGAGGAGCGTGCACGAAGAGGAGATTTAAACGAATCGATCCGATCGTTTTAGCAAAAAAAAAACGTCGCGACAGATGAGATTTCGATTAAACTTTTTTTTTTGCCGAAAAAAACCCCATCGGAGGATCTCGGCGAAACCATCTATTTGTATTGATCAGAAAATGAAAGGTAGGGAAATGGAGGATAAAAGGGCAACTATCGTCATCGACCACGGCACGTTTTCTAATAAGCAGTAATATCGTACGATCGCTAATTGGAGCCAAACTTTCTACCGTTCAGGATTTGGAAATACGAATTCACTTGATCGTCAATAATGCCAACGTCTTAACGAACGACGACTACGTAGCTAAAGAGGCAAGTTCGGAAAACCTCAGAACTGATTTCGCATCGATAATATATGGACGGCTGTTACTGACCGACTGATGAAAACCCCCAGCCCGAACAGTTGGACCTACGATCCTGGAATTTTGCGCGAAGCCTCTCATTGTCTAATAATTAACGAGAAAATTCCGAAAACCACATTTTTTAGTTCAAATACCAAAATACATTTTTGAACTACAAAAAAAAATTTTCTCTCGCAAACGGAGAATGGTCTGACGTAGCGTTTTGCGGATTTTTAAATTCGGTAGAGCGTAAAAAACTAAAAATATCATCGCCTACTATGCTCTTATCTTTAATCGCCTTCCAAAATTTGAGAATTCCAGGAGGCAGGGCTCCATAGTAACCGATACAGACGAATCCTAAACTAAAACCACACTCAAATTCCTACCACAAAGCATTCGATTTCAATCTACCAATAGTTCACACCTGAATCAATAACACGCGAACATTCAACGAAGATTGCAACTTATTCGCTGAATTTCTTATACGGTATGTTGCACCGTAATACGGCTACGAGGTCCACCAAGCAATTCATCGGGCAAAACTTATGACGTGACATTTACACGCTCTGTTACTCTTGACACCTTAATTGTGACGCGTAACGAATGTTACCAAATAACTTCAAAAATATTACATAGGCGCGAAAAATTTCGGCGCCTGATTTTTCCCCTTTTAGTTACCGTTACCGTTTAGTCCCTTAAGATCTCAAAATCTAAAGCGATGAACAGAGCTAATGATCCGAGTCAAAAGGAATGGACCTCAGAGCACGGAGGGAAGAAGGATCAGAACGTCGAACGTAAAATAAAAAAGCTGCACCGGAAGATAAGCCCTCTTTAAGAAGGGTTCGCCAAAAATGACGGAGGAAATGGAATGCGAAGAACGAGGAGTTCGGCGTGAAAGGAAATCGAAAAGAGATGGAATATATAGAGCGGATGAGTTTGATCGGAGGAGGGAGGGGAAGGGAGAGAAGAGAGTGGATGAGGAGAGAGGAATAGAGGGGGGGAGAGGGGAGGAGAGATGAAGAGAGAGGAAGAAGAAGAGAGAGAGGAAGAGGAAAAGAGAGAGGAAGAGAGAAAGAGATGAATAGAGAGAGGAATAGAGAGAAAGAGGGGAGGGAGGGAAGGGGAAGGAAAAGGGAGGGAAAGGGGAGGGGAAAGAGGGGAGAGGGAGGGGAAAGAGAAGAAAGAGGGAGGGGGAGGGAGAGGGAGAGGGGAAAGAGGGGAGAGGGGAAAGAGGGGAGGGAGAGGGGAAAGAGAAGGGAGAGGGAGGGGAAAGAGAAGGGAGAGGGGGGGAAGAGAAGGGAGAGGGAGGGGGAGAGGGGAATAGAGAGAAAGAGGGGAGAGGGAGGGAAGGGGAAGGAAAAGGGACGGAAAGGGGGAAAGAGGGGAGGAGGGGAAAGAGAGGGGAGAGGGAGGGGAAAGAGAGGGGAGAGGGAGGGGAAACAGGTGGGGAGAGGGAGGGGAAAGAGGGGAAAGAGAGGGGAGAGGGAGGGGAAAGAGAGGGGAGAGGGAGGGGAAAGAGAGGGGAGAGGGAGGGGAAAGAGAAGGGAGAGGGAGGGGAGAGGAAGGGAGGGAGAAAAATGAGGTAAGGAGGGAGAAGAATGAGAAATACAAAGAGGGCGAGATAAAGTAAAAGAGATGGAAAGAGAAATTGGGTGAGAATTTAGTGGAGGCGTGTGAGATAGAAACCCCTGGTATCGGCAAAGAAATAAAAAAATAGTAATTTATACTTCTCGCTGATTTTAAATTACTTTAAAATTAATTAACATAATATATATTTTTTAAATCCAACGAGATAAATTAAGTATTATTACTTCATTTATTTCTTTGTCATTACAGACTTCGCTATTATGCCTCCATCAGTGGAATGTGTAGTCATCGTCGGTTGGCGATGCTTCTATTTTGCGTGGAGGAGCGAGAGGGAAGCAAAAAGAGGGATAAATGGGGGAAAAGAGCGAGAAAGAGGTATCGACTCGAAGAGAAAAAGGCCCGTTCAACGTAAGAGCTAAGCCATTGGACGAGACAAAAAAATCTCCGAAATGCTCCGTCCATTACTGCAGTACTTAACGAGGTACTAAAGGGGTAACCCAGCTCTTTATCTCTCTACGCGCGACTTTTTAAAAGTTTGCTTTTTCTTAAGCCTCGGAAAAACTAGGTTAAGCCCAAACCGAAATGGATTTTTCCACCCCCCCCCCCCCCCCCCCTCGACGCCGAAAACGCCCTCTCCGGGGATTCTCGGGAACTAACAGAGCAGACGCTCGATTTGAACCCGTGACCTCATTGTCAAAGGGTAAGCGCCCGGAACGGTGCGGGGGGAAAAAAATACCGATTCGCTCACGGAATTATCTCGTAGGAGAAGGATGATTCCCGAGAAAATTACAAAAGAAATTTTTCGGTAAAGGTCCTTAAAATGCTGTGAACGGGTCTTATTCGCTTCCCCAGAGCCCTCCACCCACTCGTCTAAGTCTACTTACTAGCTGAAGAGCAATCGTTAGTACAGTTTTCAAGGAAAATCTGCGACTACACAATACGAAGAGGTCTTCCAGGCTGGGTCCAAGAAGCTCGAGGACCATGGCGTTGTAGCGTCCACCGCAGGTGCCGAAGTGATACACTCTTGGGATTCCCTCTAGAACAACAGCAGGAAGGCGTGTGCCGCCGAAATGAGAGAGCTTCAACGAACACAGTATATGGGATAAGGAACAAATTCTTTAAAGCAGGATCTGACCGTGGAAATATATGCTCATTAAAAAAAAACCTCCTACGATGTGAATTAAATGAGGAAATAAAATATAAGAGAACAAAATAAAAACGATCACAGGACAGATGGACAGGAAAATTAAAAACACGCAAATACAGTCGGTCGAACCCTTTAAAAATAAGATATACTATGACACGTGCCGTTGCAAAAATGGCACTCCAGTTTAGATTGCATATGTTAACTGGAATACACGACACAGAATTGATTGTAACTGATTACAGAACGCAGTACTTTTGGGAAAGCTTAATTTAAGTGCAAACATTTTCAACATATGAATCATTGGAGCCCAATACCATTTGAAGTCATCGTCGAAAATGAACTACTACTCACGCCAGAATTTCTCGATTTATACTGATGAAACTTCTTCCTTCAATTGTCGATTGTATGACGTAAGAGGATTCTTTCTGTAAACATTCTCCTTAAGGTATCCCAATGAAAAATAAGCCAAGTGTACTATGTTATGTAACACCGATTGCAATTCCGTGTGTCGTATATTTCGGTAAATGTATGCAGTTTAAACCTGGGCGTATTTTTTTTTTGGAACACCCTCTTCGAAGTATGGATGACTAGAAGTTTTCCTTCTCTCTTTTTGGTTCGAGTTATCGGAGGTTCGACCGCATCTGTATATGCGTGGGTGAAAGAGAACATAATTTGATGATGACCCAGGAAAAGGTTCAAATTACACATACTGCAAACATGCAAAAGTGAACACGCTACTACGAGAGAGGGAGATTACATTTTTTTGGAGGGGAAAAGGAAGGATAAAACGGCGGCGTATGTCGAAGGAAGACGACGCGAGGGTTGTAGGGGAAGAGAAATGGGGCATGAGAGAATTCGAGGGAGGAAAACGATAAAGGGGGGAGGGGGGGGGGGAGAAGGCGAGGAGGAAAAATAGACGAAAGGGCGAACGAGTATACTCGTACTTTGGGGGGAGGGGGGGGGGGGTACGGGAGATTCTGAGCCGGTGAAAACGGGCGTGCGGGGAGAAGAATTAAAAACAAAACCCGGTGATTGAGAAAAGGGGTGGTTCGTGAGCGGGGATTGGGGGGATCGAAGCAGCAGCAGCACGGGGGAGAGTTTAGGTAAAGGGGTTATGAAAGCGGAAGGATCCGGAGAGGGAGAATCTGGCAGGGAGCCGGATTGAAAGCATCCTCGGCACCCGGACAATGCATCTCACAGCGACACGTGAATGCGAAATCCACGCTGGCGTGGAGATGCGATTTAAAAACAAAACGAATCTTGTAATGGAGTTCCATACAACGAAAGAGTCGGAGAGAGAGGTGTGTATCCGCACAACATATTGAAAATGAAAAAAAAAGGAGTATCCGTGAGATGCGGAACATTATTTTATTTTTTTCTTACAACTGCCGGCGCTGAGCTCGAGTCAGAAACTTTTCGCGCGCAGATCCCAGTCTCCCAACGCTCTCGGTCAGTTCTCCTAATCTCCTAATTAAATTAAATTCCTCCGAAGCGCGGCGGAGTTTTCGTTCTGTTTGCTGGCGCTGAAATACTCCTTCCTTCGACGTAACGATGTCATTAAAACTGCGCAGCAAAGTCCAAAATTAGGATCGACTTTGAAAGGAACTTCAAAGCAAAAATAATTCGACGGGATGAGGTATTTTTTTCCTCCTGAAATTATTTCATTAGTCTTGCTACTCTGAATGCTCTTTTGGGAGAAACCGTGTCTACTGCGTTCGTCTGACGGCAACAAGCAAAGCATTTTTAAATTGAATACGGAACGCTCGCGAAGTTTGAACAAAATTCAAGGTACGTTTGATATTACATGGCAAAAATTGAATTTGCGAAGTTCTTCAATCCGACTCAGAACATAAAATAAGCCATTCTAATATATGAAGCTTATCGCATCAGAAACGCCAATGTAAACAAAGAAAACTTATTGGCCATCAAAGGTTGCATAGAATGGGATTAATTAGACGAGGCGACTGAGACTCTGAATTCATTCTTGGGGAGAGCTCAGGGGTGACACAAAACAAAAGAACAATTTTTTTAATTCGCCAGTGATTGCTGTTAGACCGAAAAAATACAATTCTCCGTGTAAATCAGGATAAACACGAACGTTATAAAAATATTAAAAAACGCGGAAGGAGCAAAGTAAAAACATTAAACAAAATTTATTCCCCGTCCCATAAAGCGGTTTAATACAAAAAATCCACAGAAGTACATCATTAAACGACAAACTTATCACGGATCCGTATGAGACACTAGATACAAATCACTCCCGTGCTTTCGCGAGGAAACATCCTCCAGGAAAAAATCCTCAAATAAATAAATAAATATAAAACCCCCGCCTGCATTCCACTTCCCCTTTCGATTTGCAACTTTTTCACACGCCCTAAACTTCCGAAACATCTCCCGCACACTCAATGAGTAATAACTCCGACACTAATAGCAAAAACTGACGCCGATCTCAATAACTACAAAAAAACCGCGAAGGGAGGAAAGTGGGCGAGGGGATATTTCTGTCTACCCCGGCGAGAAGTGAGAGATACACAAAAAGAAAAGAAAAAAACCCCATTTCCCCCCGACTTTCGCTCGGGGAGATACTGGCTACATCTCCCTCCACTTTGTAACCGCGCCCCAGTTCTCCGCTGAGTAAACAATCGGAAGAGGAGCGGAGTTGAATGAAAGAGATACGGAGGGAGACTGGAAGAGAGAACTCAAAAATAATTCGCGAAAAAAACGGGATCTGGAGAATGTGGATGAATGGAAGAGGATGAAAGAGAAGATTTTTTGGAACGGGACGAATTTTAAGACTGGGAATCGAGTCACGAGACGGGCGCTGGAGAAAATTTTTTAAAAAATAAAACATTTCGAGGCTTACGAGTGCTGCTGCTGCGGAGATTTTTTTTAGGGAGAGAAAGGATATGCACACGAGGGCTCCATGTTTTGCGAGGAAAAGAGTAGGAGAGATATTTTTCCAAGCGGTGCGGAGGAGGAAAGTGTTAAGAAAAAGGAAAGACACGGTTGACGGGCGTGTAAACCGCCAATCGTTAACCTATCAAAAGAACAGGGGACAAAAATGGATGTCATTCACAGCATATGATTTGTTACAGGAGTAATATTATGAAAAACAAGCAAAAGCGCCCATTAAAAAAATACCGTCGCGGGCAAATGTGACAATTATACCAGTAATGGTTATTTAATTTTTTTATAAACAGATTTTACGAAGAAATAATAAAATTCCAAGTCAACGTAAAAGTTACTTATAAAAATCGAGAATTTCACAACGCTTTAACAATTAGAAATTATAGTTTCTGCGACTGCTTAAGGGATCGAAAATATTTATAAATTTCGAATTTAACAAAAAAGTTATTAACTGTTAATAATTAGGTAGGTTTTATTTCATTTGTTATTTTTTAGGCAAAATGTAACAGGAAAATGGTTTAAGATTCATTCTTTATCTTTCATAACGAACACCTGAAAACAGACTATCCAAACTCCTTGGGCGGGAGGTCTACAGTAATAAAACAAAAGAATAATTGGCCTTCATTTCATCATATTACTCCGATTACGTCGAACATATACACACAAGGGGTACTATATTTTCGGCTTGTGGGGATTAAGGAACGAACCGAGGGATAAGGAAGAGAACGTGTTACAAAAAAAAGTATGAATGCGCGATGGAGAAGAGAAAGAATTTTCATTCAAGTAAAACAGATCATGCCTCCCGTAAAAATAGAGGCGAAAAAAACGTGAATCAAACACAAAATTAAAACCTCCATCACGATCGATATATGGAGAATACCTGCGAGAACTGCAGACTGAGGAGAAAAGGCAAAAGAAAACATTTCGGAGAAAGAGAGAAAGGTAAACTTAACAAGACGGGCTATATACGCGAGGCGTAAACCAGCCTCCCCGACGCGAACGCTGCGTAGCGTGTGAGACGTGAATTAGAACCGAACAAACCAGGATTGGAGGAAAAGGAACGGGAACACCCTGGGTTTAGCAAGCGGGCAAGTCTGCAGCGTGAAAGAAGTCTCGACGCGGTCGAGGGACAGAAAAAAAGAGAGAAACGGCTTGGAAGTAGGCGTTTTACGACCACCCCCATATCCCGTCTGAGAGCGCGCGCACACACGCACACACACGCACAAACGGTTCCGACTCTTTTTTTTTAATTCGGGTACGCGAACGCACAGATGCATGGGGCACACGCTGAAGAGTGGTTTTGCTTACCTCGCCACCAGACAACCACTCTTAAAAAAAAAATACGTGAGAAGTGGGAGATCGTGAGATACCGCGAGGGAGGCGGATAAGAGGGAAATGCCTCTCTTCCTCTGCCTCCGTGCCACCCGCCACAGGGAACCACCACCAACGCCTCAGCCGCCGCCTCGGCCGACTAAATAGAAAAAACGCCGCCACGCCCCGCGTCGCGGCACACGCTTTACCACAAAAAATGAGTAAACAGCGAAAAGAATGCGAGGATTACAAAATAAAAAAGACGACTCTCGAAACATCTCCACCTGGAAAGAATTTCACACGTTAAAACAGAAAGACAAACAGTTAAAGGCTAAGGAGAATTATCAGCTGTGTACATAAAAATTACTCGTGATACAGAACTGGAAAGAAAATCATGTATGAAAACACACAATGCTTTTCCTAGTAAAACGAGGGTGAAAAAAAATCAGATTATTGGTTCACTTTACTGATTTATAAGAAAACGATGCATTAAATTTAGCACATTAGTATCATGGGAAAGTTACAACATGGTGAACACTACACATACCTGCAAAAAAGTTAATATACATTCTTAAAAATTGAATTTGCATAATCATTTTGATATGTTAAATAAACCATAAAATTATAAAAATACTGGTATGCCACCTAAAAGAAAACGAAAATATGATAATACTACATTTTATATGGGGCGTAAGCATCATTACCAGTGTAAAAACACAATTTTAACTAAGCAAATCTTAGCATATTAGTAGATAAAAATGTACGAGACACAGTAAAAAAAACCTTGTGAAGAATTCAACAAAGATAAAACAACGTTAGCATTTAATGACAAATTTACATAAAAATGCAGCTAAAATCAACTAGTTACAACTACATCTATTTTTTTTAATGAGAGAATGTTGGAGCATCTTTGCTGAATCACTGGAGCGATAAAGAGACAAACAGACATCACATTTTTATAAGTGAGCAGGTAAAGACGGAAAGAAAACTGGTGTTTACAGATTTGCGGACGCTCCTACAGATTCAGACCATTTAAAAAATTCGAATTTCTACAATAAAAATCCGATTCTAACATCCCTCTTATTTCACAAATTTATTCTCCATTCGATGATTATCCATCGTAGGCATGCGGCGTGAAATTTCGTCGGTCCTTTTATATTTTTAGTTCCTCTCAACACCGAAGCATAAACACGACAACAAAACTATTACGATAAAAATATTCCATTTTCTTCACGTAATAATACCTCATTCTAACAACTTCACCCTGCGTTCTACCCAACATTTTCGTTCCACGGAATAATTAACAATCTACAGCAGTGGATAAAAGTTTCCCTATAACTCCTCCTTAAACCGTCAGATAAAAAAAGGCAGCAAAACTCGGTCGTGACTTTCATTAAAGCTTTCATGTCCGTACGGAACGACTCTCTCTCTCTCTAACCGACACGCCAACGGATATTACGATATCAGTATTACCTCCAGGCGGTTACTATCTTAATGCATTATCGAAAAGCTGATTTCTCTTCGACGATTCCGAAAGAAAAGTCAAACCACCTCGCGCTTTTCCTACAGGCCTCCAGACGCTATGCAACCCGGGAAAGAGAAAGAGACAGAGGCAGACAGACAGACACACGTAGGGAGACGCACTGTAAAGGAAGGAGGAGAGAGAGAGGTATTACAGAGGTGAACTCTCTTCGCAGTCGGAAGACTCAACAGGTGGGAATAAAAAGGGGATTCCTCTCCCGCAACACTCTCCTTATCTCAGAATAACGTCCAGCGCTCATAATTTTATTGCAACCGAAAGGGGAAAATATCGAGCAAACATTTTCCACAACGCCTACATTCCCATTACTAAAGCTGCATTCACTACCAAGGGATTGAGATAACAAGTTGAAAAAAAAAGAATCATGGGTAGGTATAATTCGATAGAGAATTATCGAGCTCGTCTTATGGCTGAAAACATTCAATACCAAGCACAATAAAAATTACTCATCTCAGGTAGGCACAACAAGGTACTGAGAGATAAGATGCGTTTTTTGGCGGCAATGTAGCCGTCATCAGTGGTAAATCACCTGAAATAGATTCTAAAGTTCTTTTAGAATTTTCGATGAATTACCAGTGAAGCTTTGTAGCCGAAATGCGCATCTGGTTTTTTTACAACCTTTTTGCTGCTATTGGAGATATCTGAGACAAGTATTTTTAAGTGCTTGTTCTAGAATTGGTATGAATAACTTACGTGTCACGTACCACACGTGTCCTGCGAGAACATTTCATGCGGTTCACGAAGCTCTAGGGATGGGCAAATGGGTCGACCTACTGAGACCACACACGTTACGGGACCACAAAATTTTGTAAAAAAAATAACTATGGGGTAAAATATCACAACATTCCACGTATTTTTTTTTACCGTAAACAGAAGTCATAATTCACGTATATTCATAACAGCCTAATGAGTAGGCCAAAATTAAAGTTAAATCTGGAATGACCGGCTTGCATATAGCCTTAGAGGCCTCCAATGACTCTCCTTCCACGGGCCCCAAGAACTCTGTGGCCACCGCTGGCGAAGTTAAAACGAAAAAGCGACCCACGAAATTTCAAACAGACAATTTAATATTTTCAAAAGAGTGGCGACATATCCTTGTCTGGTAAAGGTTTACCGCTAAAAATTTGCCGTATATGATTCCCACAAATACGATGCCAAAGAATTCCTTAGTTAACTCCGCGTGGATTAATACTCACGAAACGTTGCCGAGAGCATAAAAATAAACAGCCGAGCGTAAAAAATACGATATTTTAGGACAAATAATAATAATAAATTTCTCTTGACGCAGTAACTGATTTAGTCATCAAAATGCTCTACTCCTCGGCTAGAGTCTATTAAAAAATTATAACACTGGAAAAATCCCAGACCAGAGTTTCTATGAGGAGTAACGATTGAACGACTCTTTCCTTAGCTAAGCGGGGAGAGAGTTGTCTCGCTTCTTAGTTTCTATCGTTCGGGAATGAGTCATATCTGCGACCGATAGCAAAACGAATCAAGCTTTGCGAGAGATAGAAACACGTTTCAAAGTTCGTATCTCTCTCTGAGCAGACCACGCCCCACAATTACCGTTAACATAGTGTTTACATTTTCTTGGTTTAATCAGACAATCCGGATGTTCGTCTATGTAATCTGCTCCTTAAATTCGTTCCGGCAATGGAAACAATAGTTTAAAAAAGTTTGGGACGAAATTTCGGCAATTTAGATAAAGTTATATATAGCCGAATTTCTATAAGTCGAACGTCTATAGCTCCAATTTTCCATAACTCGTAGTGAATTCCTTTTACACGACAAAATCTTTTTTCGTGTTATTTTTATTCTATAGCTCGAATTTCCTTTAAGTAGAATATTTTTTGTTTCCTTTGAGGTTCGACTTATAGATATACGTTCCAAGAACGTGAGGAAAAGTAAACTTTCTAATATCTAAGCGAGGATAAAATGACGTAACTGTTTCGAATGCGCTTCCTAAGAGTTTGAAGAGATCACTGAAAACCCTCCCACCGTGCATCGCAAGGAAGCAGATGTGTCTGCGTTCCCAGACTTTCCTTGTATACACACCAGAGCTCGCTTAAATCTTTTTTTCCAAGTACGCAACGACGGCATTCTGCTGACCAAAGCGAAATTTAAGATAAACAAATTTCTCGAATGAGACCGTAAGCGGAAAAAGCCATTTTGATTACTTCAGAGTTGAAAGAGTTTCTTTCAACTTCCGTTTAATATTCTTTTTCGTCTCGAACGCGACCCTTTTTCACGCACGCAGTGCGATATTCGAGTAAAAATCCTTTAAATGTAATTTTCTGACGTTAAATTAAAATTTACTGAAACGTGTAGATGTATCTGGGGATACTTTGCCACGAGTTTAGTTTTGAAGTATTAATCGGAATGAAACCAAAAATTACATGCTAGGAATTAACCATCGCAAGAAAATGTTCCATTTAACACATCTTATCCAACTTAAATCATGAGCTTAATATATGTATCTAAAAGCTTCGTGACATCCTTGCAAAAAACGATTCTGCAGAACATGTTAACATAAATCTACAATAAATATTATTAAAATATTTAGGAAAGCAGCCATTTCATGGAGTTTCTGACATTCTTATTTTATGTTTACAAACGAACTCTCAAAAATGCAACAAAAACAGTAAAAAATAAGCATAATTTTTAGGCTGAAGAACATTTATTTTAACTAATAATTTTATTTAAGTCGGACTCTAATCGGAAATACGCAAAATCGAAGGGTTAAATACATAAAAAATCGGTACAATATACATTGTACAAACTTTCTGATATACTACTAGTCATTGTTTAAAAAATATGAACTATGTAGAATCATTATAAACATCAACTTAAAAAACTATACGAAATTTGACGAAAATCGTATTAGCCGTTTTTTAGATAATCCAATTGTTGTTAAAGTTGCCCAAGAATATACTACCCTTATATTCATTTATTGAGAAATAAGAACTATGTAGTGTTATTGAAGACGTAAACTCAAGTAACGGTACGAAATTTTATCAAAATCGTTGGAGCCGTTTTTGAGAAAATCAAATTGCTGCCTAGAATAAACTAGCCTTATATTAATTTTTTTATAAATATGAACTATTTGGTATTATTGAAGACGTAAACTCAAGTAACTTTACGAAATTTGTTCAAAATCGTTAGAGCTGTTTTTTGAGAAAATTAAATTGTTAAAATTGCCTAGAATAAACGGCCCTTAATTACTGAGCAATGTCAACCATTTCTTCATAGCCTCTGCTCTGTATGATAAAATGCCTAAGTACGAGATTTCATTCATTTTTGCTCTACCGTTTAGGCTCGAGTCGCGAACAGACAGACCCACAAACAGACAGGATTGCGAAAACCACTTTTTCGGACTCAGGTACACCTAAAACGCATATTTCCATCAAAATCTCGAGATCGATTTTTTTCGCGATTACAATACTTTCTCAATATACTTCTTATATGAGAAAGTAATAAGAAATTGAAGTAATTATTTAAAAATTTACTTCAAAATATTGGTTCACAAAAAAGAGATTCGAAAACAGATAAAACGTAGACAGTTTACTGCGCCAGACGTCCTGCAGATAAAAAAAACGTTGTTGGCCACACGCTAGTGCAAAAAAAATAGGAAATTATAACAAATACTCCGCATCCCCCTCGGTTGGCCGACGTCACAATTTAGCAGTAGTCCCAACCGCTTTGGTAACTAAATTACGAGAACTTTCCTCGCTCCGGAAATGAGTTCTCGGCGTTAGATGCTCGCCACTCCTTCCACCCACCACTAGACGCACGCTGGAGGGAAATACCTTGTACATATTGTATATGCAAGGAACGAAGATAACCTAACACGACAAACGGATAAAACCAAGTCCGAAAGGGATTCAATGACATAATTGAATTTTTTTAGGCCCTGGTCATTTCCTTATCAACGTAATATTAAGTAGAACGATCGAACTAAACTCGAAAAAAACGAGAAAATTTAAGGCGAGAGAGAGGGGCACCAGTGAAAGGAGGATTGCGGAGAATTATATATGGCTTTCTCGCCGATTACTCCACAGCGGTTGATTCAAGACTCAACAAATGTTTACCATGTTTAGGTCTCATATAGACCGATCTATTCTGATAATTTGGCTTCTCCGAGGATTCCAGGTATATTGACAACACAGGCGGAAATACAAACCGAATTCATAAGCTACTTTTTTAATAGAAAAAAGCCCCGAGCTTTTCACTATCTTAAACCTAAACCAATCGAGGCATTCCGTCTTAATTTACATTCACAGGAAAATCAGTATATGACCGAAATGTATTTATACCCCGCAATGTGATGAGAGCCAGGAAATAGTGATAAGGTAATTCAAAAACTATTTACTGATCCCGTCCTGTGGCTATAATCTAATGGATGAACTGATTAATTCTAACAATCCTAAAAACTTTGGTGTTCTCTGTCATTTTATTTCTTACGAATCTTCCATATATATATATATATAACTGAACTCTTCCTGCCAGCAGACAAGCTCCCTGTGCGCCAAGGACTGAGAACAGCCTAACACCTAACTTGTTCCGCGAATCGATTGAACTGATATGGATTCTTTAAGTTAAGCTCTTCCACATTTAATTTACGCAGTTCTATCTCTATTGCCACAGAATTACAATCAGAAATATAAAGAATGAAGGACGTAAAGCATTGTTCTTTGACCTTTTTATCCTGACAAATCCCTTTGAGCGTATCTCCTAGTATATATTAAAGCGATGATGAAGTGAACAACACTTCCAAATAAAGTAGATAATTCATGTTCCTCTAAAAAATGCTATAAATTTGTTTTTGGCATAGGTACTTTCCAAAACGCCCGTGCCTGACCTATTTTGTAGAATAAGATCTCCCGACCTCTTAATAGTTTAACTACCGTTAATTTACGATTATCTGAGAGAATATTATTAAAATAATTTTTCTGGCATCCCCCTATGTCAGGAAAATTGTTCATACCTTTTATTTTGCTATTCGTCGTCTTAACATAACATTTGATTCCGAAATCATGAGTGAAAGCTGAAGTTATAAAAAAAAATCTGTAATACTTTGGCACAGCTCTTAATAATTCAGGGCGTTCCCTTAGGGTTACGCTTACCCTAGACTGAAAACCTTGGATCTGAAGCATTGCATTACATTTACTCCTGTACACAGTAAAATAAAACAGCCCGAGTGTGAAAGTATGCAGATGTTTATGCCTGTTCATCTCTATACAGCTAAGTTTTTAGCCTAGCTAAAGTTTTACAAACTTTTTAATTTCCTCTAACGTTACTCTCTAAATCGTCGACATTTTAAAAATTTAAGACACCGTAAATTTTTTTAATAAAACCAGAAAACCTTAGCGACGCCATCCTGGCTTACAGCGTGAGGTAAGAACGTTTTCTTTTTAGCCAAGGAGCGATTCTACCCCTACAATCGTCAAAGAAGGAATCTAGGTCATTCGCGAGTAAAAAAAACCTGCGAGTTGGGTCTCCAACTAAGTATTGGCATCACGTCGACAGCATCCCATCAAGAATTCGAAAGAAGGAACCAAAAAATCATCATGCAAACCTTGACTTAAAATGCAGTATTCAATTCATGCAAGGGCGTCTAAAGAAGAATCTTTTAACTCAAAAAATAATGATATTTTACACAAATCCTTGACTGAACGAGAAAGCGCGTGGCTTCATTAAGAATAAACTACGACATTTTTTTAAAACCTTGAAACCGGCGACAAAAGTCAGCAATTCCTTTTGAAAACAGCGGAGGTGCCACCTTAATCCTTAGTTACCGTCAGTCTTGCACCCCTCTTCATAAAACAACCAATGAAAATAGCCTATGCAAATGGATAATAAATACAATCCCACATAAGCCTTCCGCGTCTTCGCGCAAACCTAACAACGCGTCGAGAAAAGTGGCACCGCCCACATAAGATGGCAAAAGACGGCGAGAAATATCGTAAGTCGCGAGAATTAATTACGCGGTTCACTTCGCGAGATGATTGTGCAATATAAAACAGCCACGCGTTCAGATATCTGTAGAGCAGGCAACGTGACCGAAACAAAAAACGACAAAATTAAGCCAAACAAGCAAAGCTCCTTTTTGCTCGCGATACAATTACTCTTCCCGGACGTCGATAAATAAACACGTGCAACTCGACCTACAAAACCACCCATTGTAAATGACGTAAGTCGACGTTCGCTTCGCAAAACTTTCTGGTACACGATTTACGTCAGCCATGTAAAATTCGAAGAGGCACCAGGGCCGCATTACAGAAATTCTTAGGATTACAGATTTTTAGTGAGGGCCAAAGTTGGAGAAATTAACTTTTTTGCAACGGAGGTCCATAAGCTACGCAGTGATTCCATCTTACCTCCATAAATTTCTTTGAGCCGTGCATATTCGTATGTTTGCCAGGAGGAGGTTTTCATCAGGTACCATTAATGGAATCTAAACGATATTATTGGAGTACTTGATACAATGTACTTTTAATGTAAGCGTATGACGCATTACATAATCAAAAAACTCAAAACTAGTCTTATAAAATTTACACACGGTCCGATCAGTCATTTGAAAAGTCTTATATGCCTTGCACAGTGGTACATAAAGCCTCATGTTGCTCTTTCAGTAAAAAGTTTGGTGACCCCTATTATAAATTATTTTTGCAAAAAAAAAACAATTTAGAAACCGCGTTATATTGTACCTCAATCACAAAGAAAAATCCCGTCTTTTCACAAAAAGTATTTATGAAAAATCTTGGACGCTTTGGCCGACACAAAAATTCGCTTTCGGGCCTTAGTAAGACAAAGAAAGGACCACATGCCTTGACACGCCCGCTTTACGCGGTCTAACGATATCGCTTTAGCGAGCGACGGACGGAAACACTCGAGGAAACATTTTTATTGCTTTGCGTGGCAAAAAAATGAGACGGAGGGAAGCAAATGGCAGGAAAAGGACTCGAGCCCCGGGATCTCCCTCCCATCGCCACCAACCATCGCGGCCCTCACTGGGAGGTCCCTCTAATTGCATTAAGAGTAGAGACAGAGAGAGATCCATAACACCCCTTTCCCTTCAGCCGCCCGTCTCACAAACCACTATTCCACGCCACCTCCCTTTCCCCTCTCCTCCCCCCTCTACGCACATCCATCCCTCACAATTTATCCCCTCTCTATTTGTATATATATACAGGGCCGTGCCCAGACATTTTGCCGCCTGAGGCGAGATATAATATGGCACCCCCTGGCCTCGCTGCCTTTATGAATTTATTTTGATAGGTTTTCATTTGTCAAATTTTGGCGCCCCCTTCTAGAGGCGACTGAGGCGGTTGCCTCGCCGCCTCACCCATCTAGAATGCGACACGGGCTGTAAAAATGGGCTTTACCTCGCCATAAAGTAACGGGTATGAGTCCTAAATCCTTCTCGTGAAATGATTCCGATCGTTCACACAGCTATTATCGATTCGTTAATCGACACGAGGCAGATATTGAAAGCAAAAAAAATCATTTGATGAAACGAAGCAGATATTTTTTTCTTTTATACTCTCACTATATTTATTTTCCGAGCTTTTTGAAATTTTTAATTATATCAATAAAAGGGCCGTAACGTTTATCCCCAAAGCTATAGAACAAGGGTGGGTAAGCTACGGCCTGCGTGCCATTGTGAAAGCGTACCCTGTAATGCAATACGGAAAAATTCATACTTGGTGAAAATTATATCGGGAAAAACCTTTTATAGTCAATTTTATACGCTAAAATTTTGTTGATTTTCAATGACAGGGCCCTTCATATTCTCTCAAGTTACGCTAATATGTCCCGCCTAAGCACCCTAAACTGCTAATGCTTGTAGAAAGTTTGCCAACCCATGCTATAGAACGATGATAAAACGCTCGCTTTAGTTTGGACCCTCCATCATGAAATGATCTTAGGATTTGAATGAAACTGATCATTAATTGGCTGAAGCTTACGCGGGTGCTTGTCATGCTGATATTATGTTTTTTAGAGTGATGAAGAGAGCATAATCTGAATTTCCAAGAAACGACGCGAAAGTACAGGCAGACCTCGTCTTTCGCGGCTTCATCTTTCGCGTGTTTCGATCTTTCGCGGTTCTGCATTTGCGACCAGTTTTGTCTTTCGCGGTCTTATGTTTCGCTCTTTCGCGGAAAAAATCACGGAAAAGGCTGCGCGAAATTTTTTATATATGGAATGAATCGCGTTTTCCTCACATTTTCTCTCATAGTCAGGTCTGAAAAATGTTGTTACGTTATTCTGACATGTAAAAATATTACGTAATTTAAAAAAATAGATACGTGTATCTACTTTTTAAAAGTATATTTATAACACACGTGTACGTGTCTTATATATACTTTTAAATATTTTTAGGATGCAATCCTCCCACACTTTTGCGTCCCTTCGCACGTGAAAAGTTGCAGAATATAAGCTGGCATCACCGTTCAGGAGCCTTCTCTCTTTATTACGAAAGGAAAGTCCCGAGGGGAAAGACTCAACTCTTGACCCTTCCGATTCAGGATCATTGGGTTATTTGCTCAGGTTTGACATAGTTCAAACGCTTAAGCTTTGAGTTTAGAGCATCATTTATTATTGGTGGAGTTTCGCCAAGTTTTTCAGGAATGTAACCTCCAAGAAAGACGCCGTCTGCCGTATTTGGGGAATTAGCCCCTGCAAGTTAGGCAACCTCCGTTCATTCTACTACGGAACTTAAATAAGACTTTTCTGATACTTTTTTTCGTATTCTTTTAACTTGTTTAAGTCTCACTTTCACTGAAGTTAATTTTTCCATCTCTTTCTCTATTTTTCTGCCGGTCACCAATACAGAGGGCAAATGATCCGTTTTTGCTGGGATGGGAACCAAATCCTGTATTTCCCATTACCTTAATTACTTCTCTTTCGCGATTTCGTCTTTCGCGGTGTTTTCAGGAACGTAACCCCCGCGAAAGACGAGGTCTGCCTGTATACACAAACATTATCCGGAATTAACTCGGGTCATCATCTCCCATCTGCATACATCCCTAATGAGTCGGTAAGGTACCTCCAGCCTACCTTAAAAACATAATGCTGCAAGGGTTCACTTCTTGAAAAAAATGACACTTCTACACGTACAACTGATTAACTAACATAATCAATTGATTTCGACATATCCTCCCTTTACATCATGAATTTCTTCTGGTATATCATACCCTAACGCAGGGGTGCCCATTACGTCTCCCATGGGCGACCGGTCGCCCTTTAGGAGGGTCTGTGTCGCCCACGCATCCATAAAGGCATTAAGCTTATATGCCTGAGTAAGGAGTTCTATTTTCTAATATGAACTTAACTAAATCAAAAACCAGAAATACTCTCACTAATGAACATCTCAAAGACTGTTTACTTCTCTCTGTTCTAGTTACATGCCCAATTACCATTCATTAGCTGAAGATATGCAGTATAAACGTTCCCATAATCGCACAAATCAAGATTAAATTAAATTAAATTAATCAGTTATATAATGTTGTTTGATGTATAATGTATAATAAATGCATTTTTCGGTAAATTTGTAGCCTAAGTCATTCTTCAAATACCTTTTTATATATTGAAAAAATAAGTAGCCTGCAAGACTATTACCAGGATGAAAGTAGCCCATGATATGAAAAAGTTTGGGCACCCCTGCCCTAACGCAGTGCTCCGCAACCACTTTAATTTCACGACACACTTTCGGGTGCTCTCGAACTTCGCGACACACCCAACCAAATTTATCGAGTCTATGTAGAATATTTTTACCACCTCAGAGCCAATAATAAAGGTAAAATCGCATTCATCACACAGATGAAGAAAATTATCGCTAAAACCAACATTATTCAAACCGTTTAGCCCGAATTACTAAACAATCCTATGATAAAAATTCCAATTCTCCAGTTACGAAGCAACTTGATTTTGGTTTCAAGTACTGGAAACAGCCTAAGAAATAGTACCATAAGAGATATTTTGTTTCTGTTGTCTTAAAATTAGAAGAATACAATATTGTTTTTCCCTTGCCATTAATTTCAAAATTTACCGCGGCACATCGTGTACTTGGTCGCGGTGCAGTAGTGTGCCGCGGCATACCGGTTGCGGAGCACTGCCTTAACGTACTCTTAACATCCTAGCTCTATCTATCGCCTACCGATCTTTCTAATCGAAGCTACCACCCTTAAGAAATGTAACACAGCCATGACAAGATCAACGGAATCTAATATACCTCCAACTTGACGAGAAAAATTTACCGAAAATTTTACAATTAAAATCTCGACTGCCTTATCTATTAGAACTAGCGTTGGTACACAATAATATCGAAGGCGCGAAATACGACGATAATCAGAATCCGTAAATTCAAACGAACACGCGTAGGTAGACGAATATCCCACGAAGTAAAAAAAATCACCGCCCCGCTCTCAAGCTGACCCAGATGGAAATTCTAACTGACACACAGAAACCATACGCGTAACAAGAGAAGCAACACGAAAATACGGAGGAAGAAAAACAGAGAAAAACAGATAAAACGAGGAAAACTTTTTGTAGTCGCCTTCCAACAAACCTGCGGCTTCCTGGCTCTTTACGTCAAAGTCGAAGCGATATGGCTTCTTCTCCAGACCTCCCGACGAAAAGAATATTCTCCGAAACCTTTAGCGACCCACACATCCTGCCAAATATGAGAGATAAAACAGTTATTCCCCCGATATACGAAAGTGCCTCCCTTAACCACAGACAGGATAGGCACGAAGACGATAATAATAATAAGAAAAATACACGTCAAAATCCGATACTGGAGACAAATGACTAACGGTCGTCCTATCTTTTGAAGCCGAGTTAAAAAATAAATAAACGCAAGGAAACAGAACAGACGGAACACGGCGACGAGGCCTCATTCGAATTCTATTCACTGCACCTTATCTTGAGACCTCTATCTTTTCGATCGACAACTCGTCTTCCACTTCTATATCACGCGTTCTCGATATATCGATAAGCCTCTCGACCGATCACGTATGACAGGTGAGTGACCTCTCTAAAAAATATGACAAAAAAAGAATTTAATATACGCGTAAAGTGTCCCAAAAGTATCCTTATCTCAGACGTTAAGACCGAGTAGCAAAAATAAAACAATATTTTTATATTTATTTTTTGTCTTCTATATTTTGTTCAAATTTATGGATCATTTAGTAGTCACAACTATTTTTAATAATAAAAAAGTCAGTATGGGTGTGTTTTAAGTCCCTTCATCCCTGGGTGTAGCGAGCTGCAACTGCCATCGGGCTTTATTTTTTAATTCTCGCAGTTTTCTGGGTGATGATGAGTGACCCGAGTTCGTTTTAAATAGAAGACTCGATGTTTAACTTTTAATATCAGGTCTAAGCGATTAGGAGTAAAGAGACCTTTTGAAAACCTTGTCAACTTACAAGACAAATGTTCCTCTGCGTGAAATATTTTTGTCAACCAAAATGCTCCACGATTTTCTGCTATCGAAATCGATTTTTTTCAGCAAGGCAAGAAAGAAAATTTACTGTGACAACAACAAGCGTCTTGAAGGTAATGATGCCCGAGACGAACGACAGACCGCGGTGACCCAGTAATGAAGTTAGGACTCGAAGGTTGAGTTCGAATCTTCCCTTTAAATCACGATTAAATATCCTAAAAACAGTGTAAAATATAGCGCGCGATGGTAATTAAGACCATCGCCACTACATTATTTTATCGGGTAAAATGGTAGACGAAAATCGTTACCGACATGAACTTCAATCCGCCGATTGAGAATAAAAACATTTTCCATCCATCAAAACAAATCCGAACTGCCACGCGACGTAATTACGCGCCAGTGCAACTTTAACGAATAACCTTGCGATGACGTCCATGCCAACTTAAACGTCTTTTCCTTCGGATATTCCCTCCCTCCCGGTTCTCCTAACCCATTTTCCAATCGCTTCCCACGTTACCTACGTCAACCCTCCTCCCCCTCCTCTCTCCTATTCTTCCTTCCTATTCACTTCTCTCGCATCTACGTATCTCTATTCTAAACCTCTCTTGACCCGAATACTACGCGTTGCCTTATTTAAACAGAGCTACTGGTTCTCCAGTCATGATAGTTAATAATCGTTAATCGTCATACTATTTCAAAAATCGAGTGTCTGCCTAGATGTCTCCTGAGCAATGGCAATTGGCGAATTTCTTTAACGTTTTATAATTTTTCTCGAAATTCCCCTCGGTATAGCTTAAGGCTATTAACTAGTAATAATAATAAATAATAGGTTTTGTTTTCATCGCCTCCGCGTTATACCCTGAAATGGCGAGTTTTTACCAAGGGTTCTCATTTTCATCCAAGTATCTGGCTGTATTATCGTTTTAAATGGATTTCATCTACAACCTACAATAAAATTTTGGCCAATATCGTGGAATATAATGTTCGCTCCATCTCGTTATCTCAAGTATTTCAACCCGCAAATTCAAACCCCTGTCCACGACGCATCTCGACTTCAACTTCTACCGTCACGCATTATATACGTATATTCACTTCCCACAATTCTCCGAACCACGTCTCGAATGCATATCACAGCCGAATCCCTAAATCGCCTTCGAGCGACCTAATTCCGCATATGACGCCGAAACGACCTTGTCGAGCCTCAAATCATTTTTAACGAACGCGTTTACAGTAAAAAGGACTCCGCCAACATTTATAAATATTTAACGTATGCAAAGAGAAAATCGCAACCGTGGATCATTTCTGCAGGTGATGTTTGCCGATAATTATTTACGAGACATTGAAGCTTGAATGGTTGGTTGTCTTCTCTTAGTTCGGGATCATATGGGTCTATTCCAAATTTACATTTGTCTCTTCGTCCACGCCCTTACACGGATGATCGGCTCAAAGAGAAAGGCAAGTCAAACAAGAAGCTAAGTAAGGGTTAGCAAAAAACGACTCTGTACTTATTGGAGGGACATATTTACACTAGTAGATTTGTCAACATTTTCCCACAGTTACCGCATTAACATCCCCCAAAGGCAAAGACAACACCCCCAAATAACCACTTTAAAGACTAATTGGAACGACCTAAATCAGGGGTGGGCAAACCACGGCCCGCGGGCCAAATGCGACCCGCGAGAGCACTTTATATGGCCCGCTAGGCTTTTGTGAAATATAAATTTATACTAAGCATAAATATCTTATGAAAGGTAAAATAATTTTTCTTTTATGATACTCATCTGATATTTAATCGGGTATAATTCGTGTCAAATTTAGTGTCTATCATTGGAAAAATTAAAAAAATTTGTTGAAAAGTTATTTTCCTCCGTTGCAGTACACAAAATGTAACTTATGGATATATTACTTATATATTAAACTGTATTATAAATATATGCTTCAATTGCTAAATTATCTACTTATACTCTTGGTGAATCTGGAAATTTTTTTGCGACCCGCGCTTCCTATATTGAATACGCATGCGGCCCCCCCAGTTGAAAAGTTTGCCCATCCCTGACCTAAATAGATACGTATATCTATGTACGCAAGATAAATGCAAACAGCATATCGCGATGCAAGCGAGGACTACGTAAACCGCCTGCGGCTAAATAGCCTACGTTTCACAGATCGGTCACGGACGTGTAAACGCTGCAATGCACGAAATTTCACGAACATCTAAACAAACGCGAAATGAAATCGTCGTCTTCTCGTACCGTTTCCTAGCTTAGTGAACAGCATCCAAGCGGATCAAAACTCACACCACCGCTCCAAAAAAAAAACGATTTCTCGCAATAAAAATCGAAACTGTTGGTCAACTAATGTTCCGCGCGAATGCCTTTCGGTATGAAACGCTTCGAAAGGATAGCTCGGATTTCCCACCTTTCCGAACGAAAAAATGTAAATCCCCTCCTCCCTTAGGCTGACTGAAGATTCGCGTTACTTTTGCAGATATCTGGCTCCGCGAACCTCCAGCTGAACGCGTTAACGTCATTACTCAAGGATTCCGCTCCGTCGGCCCAACGCAAACGGAGAGTTTTAATCAACGAGTGATGGAACAGAGGCGAGATTCCTCGCGCTCCTGAAAATCATTGCGCTCTGGACCTCCCTTCACGCGTAGTTGGATGGCGTAATTAAATCGAGTATGAACGCTGCGGCGTATTTGGCGTTTTTTTTTAATGCAAATTCCCGTGAGAGGGCAAGCGAAGAATGAAGATGACATAGGAACATGAGAAAAAGTGCCAAATCCATACGGAGTTTACGTTCCAAATTACATATTTTCGATCCAACCTACGACCTACCACACTACGTTCGAGAAATGTTATACGTATTTAAATTCACTACTAACTCGTTTTTTACAGGCAAAATATGAACGATTTCCATGACGACCCTAATATTTTTCCGTTTAGCCTTCGATCAAAACATGGTAAAAATTACACCGACTCGCCAAAAAAAGACAGATCTTTCCACCGATAAATACGTTCCATTTTTCACGCGAAGAATTACGTTCAAAGCTGAAAATGACATCGGAACATAAGAAAGCGGGCCAAATCCTACGACTTTTAAGTTCGATATTTCACATTTCAAATCTGATCTACGATCTTTCACCATACGGTAAGTAAAACTTACATTCGCCACTAACTCATTTTCGCTGGAAACATTTCGTCAATCTTTTTATAACCACAATATTTTTTACTTATTGTTCAATCGAAAGATGGTAAAAATTACACACGCTCACCAAAAAAAACTGACTCTTCCCGTCGATCCATACGTCTTCTTTAGTTTTTACAGGCGCCATAAAACATAAACGGAAAATACGCCATCTCTGAAACGATTACGGAACAAAAACTGGTATGCACGCCACGAAATGGGCCATAAAAAAACGTCCCGACCGAGATGAAGGCTAAATTACACCGCCTCAGCCATAAATTAAAACTTTTTTAATCCCGCAGCGCTTATAGCAATCTTCCAAACACCGCTGTCTACGCAAATCGCCGGAAGTTAACGATTCACGGAACGAGTCCTTCAACATCCATCGAATGGACGGATTCCATCGCCTCGCGAGGCAAAAATCATTGCACACAATAGAATCGAGAAGAATATACAAATGAAAAGTCCAATGTTACGATTAGAAGGACATAAGAGAGCGCACAGGTGGGGAGAAAATGCGGAGGCATAAAGGCGAGAAGATTAAAACGCAGCCCTGGCAGCATCTGGGAAAAGACGAGAGATAAAACGTCGTTAATAACCCGATTGGGCGGAGACGCGGAAGCGGGCGGACAGGGTTGTGCGTGGAAGAGAGAGGGTGAGGAGTGGGAGGAGAATGATGAGAGAGAGAGAGAGAATAAGTTTGGTCTTAAGAGTAAACACAGAACGGATGCGGAAGAAATAACTTCCTAGTTTACGGATTGTCGAAATCTAGAAAATGACGTAAACATCTATATAAATAAAATTGTAACCTCTGTCTGTACATTTGTTTTTTTGTCGGGGTTTTACTTTTTTTTGGGTGTTTTGTATCACGGGAAGACGTTTGAACCGGTTTGTAGAATTGTTGTCTGTCTGTCTGTTTGTTTGTTACCGCATCACGCAAAAACGCCTGGTCGAATTTTTATGAAACTTGGAGCGTATTTTTAGACTGGTCCGGCTTAAAATATAGGCTGTGTGTTATATCTCAAAAAAAATTTAAGTGGGGGTTTGGGGGGGCATCGATTTGGTTTTTCGACGATAACTCTCGAGTAAATTAACTTACGAAGTTCAATTTTTGATATTTGTCACTTTCAGTACAAGTATAAGATCAATCTCCTATATATTTACCAAAGTTTGTTTGTTTGTTTGTACATCTATAAATTTCCACACCGTTAAAGCTAGAATAATCAAACTTAAAACAAATACTTTCTTCACAAATAGGAAGGTCGTAGGCTACTTTTTAATCTCAAATGTTTTATATTAATTCTACAAAAAGCAAAATAACTTTGTATGCTAATGCATTGCCATCTAGAGATGGGTCAGAAAGAACGGGACAGTTCTTTTCGAACTGTTCTGATGCCTAAACTGTTCAATAAAATAACTGTTCTCATAAACTTCCTGTTCTCAAGAACAGGTAACTCTACATCATATACACAGTGAGAAAGGTGGGAAACGACTACTTCCTTATCCATAATTGGACGGTGGGGACTGATTAAATTACGCGTATTTTCCCAAGTCTTACTATTGATTTGATTCAAATTTGGTACGATTGTGGAGGGCTCCCAGAAATAATTCATACGTGGTGTTTGTTTCTCTCTGCCCGTTTTATTCAAAAACGGCGGCCGAGTGAATTCTTAAATACCATGTATCATCTAGAATTCCGATCGGATTATAACCAAATTTACCCGGGCAACGCCGGGTATTTCTGCTAGTCCTATATAAGACCGCATTTTCACCCTTGGGACCATGATATTGTCTGAGGATAAGTTCTCAATGATTTGGGATAGGCTAAGTTATTTATATTTTGAGACTGTTAACGACGATGAACAAAAAGTTTGATTGATAATGACCGTGTAAATTCTTAAATAAAAATCCTAACTACTATGAAAAACGTTTCTCGACAGTAAAATCGTAAAAACATGAACGAAATATAGGGAAAAACTTTCCCTCGAATTATTCGATGCCGTTTACACAAAAAGGCGAACTTAAAAAGAAAACGCTAACGACGGTTTTGGTAAAAAAACGAAAATGAAATGAAAATCGTAGGATTATGACAAATACCAAATTATTATCATATGGAAAACAATAAAAACAGTGCGAGCATGTTCTAATACGCAATCAAACTCCGACTGAGACATTTTTAATATGCCAAGGTTTTATAGAATCCAACTTTAGCGGATATTTTCCTCGTAAAATTATGAGATTTGATTGGCAATCTTGACGCTCTCCATTTATTTTCCATCATTTTTAGAGACGTTTTAAATCATAATTTAGTTTCCTCTCTGATGACATAACTGTTCGAGACGAACATAAAAACTTACAATCCCATGTTTTTTTTATGAATACCAGATTGCTAGATATGACTTTCATACTCCCGTAACGCCATGAAAATATAAATTCATTAAGAACGTCCTTCAATCTAATTTTCGTTACTTCCTACCGCTATGTACTTCCTAGTTTACGACATATAAGCTATCAATCTGGCAATTAAATCAAGGAAGCTTTCGCTAATTTCGTTAAAGGCCAATAAGCAGGGTTAATAAGCAAATAAATAACCGAAACATCAAATGCCACGTCATTAAACGCAGACTGACGAAAAATTATGTCTTTAAGACATTGGAAAATAAATTACAGGAAGAAAACATGAAATGCTGAATTACTATCATAACCTTTATTCGTAACGTCTCTCACCATTGAGGTAAATGTTTAAAAAAGAAGAACTACCGCTGAACGCAATGCCAGCGTTTACTAAGATTATTCTATTAATTAACTGCCCGAACGGGAAGTGATACGAGTATTGAACGTATTAAGTAATTCTAGTGGACGGCTAATAAGAATAAATTAATACTGCTCGTCAACATCTGCTCAACAAATTACCGTTAACAAATGCCAACGGTGGTCAGGGTACAGGTTATGGAGAACAGGAATTTAACGCTCACACGCTACTTCACGAAGGTCAGGTGTAATTAACATACGTCTGTATGCATAACGACTCTTATAGTCATTGAATTCTTACACCTGTTTCTCTCATAGATTCGTACTAGCAAATTCCGGATGGTGTCTCGACAAAAAGTTACAAAAATAAATAACAACGTGGAAACAGATATTTTCAATAAATGTGGGAAACATTTAATGGAAGAAATATTTTTTTTTAATTATTGGATTTTAAAATCTTAACAATCCTAAACGTACGCTTTGACTGTCAACTTCCGCTATAGTTCTCACTTGACCAATAAGCGGCGCCTACGCACTTTTTCCTGCAGAACAGATCTCAAACACCAAACAGTGATGAATTCATGATATGCATTACTGAACCCGCCCGCATGGTATGATTTAGAAATAACCTTAATACAATGATTAATGGAATTCATCCGACGACTGGTAACTTGTAGCTGAAATAAGCGGCTGCTTTTTACTTTCTCATACACGAAGTATATTGAGAAAGTATTGTAATCGCAAAAAACTTCGACCACGAGATTTTGACGGAAGTATACGTTTTAGGTGTACCTGAGTCCGAAAAAGTGGTTTTCGCAATGCCGTCTGTTTGTGGGTCTGTCTGTTCGCGACTCGAGCCTAAACGGTAGAGCAAAAATTAATGAAATCTCGTACTTAGGCATTTTATCATACAGAGCAGAGGCTATGAAGAAATGGTTGACGTTGCTCAATAATTAAGGGCCGTTTATTCTAGGCAATTTTAACAATTTAATTTTCTCAAAAACAGCTCTAACGATTCTGATCAAATTTCGTAAAGTTACTTGAGTTTACGTCTTCAATAATACCAAATAATTCATACTTCTCAAAAATGAATATAAGGCTAGTTTATTCTAGGCAACTTTAACAATAATTTGATTTTCTCAAAAATGGCTGTAACGATTTTGATAAAATTTCGTACCGTTACTTGAGTATACGTCTGCAATAATACTACATATTTCATTTTTCTCAATGAATGACTATAAGGCAAGTTTATTCTTGGGCAACTTTAACAAAAATTGGATTTTATAAAAACCGGATGATACGATTTTCATTTTCTAAAGATAACTAAACGACGCATTAGTATATGAGAAAGTTTGTACAGTGTATGTTGTACCAATTTTTTAAACCGTTTTATGGCTACAAGAGCTATCTAAGATCATCCATAAGAGCTTCTCTTAAACCTTTCATCAATATTTTTTACTGCCACCAACATCTACCTAAGCTGGCAATTATTAATAAAAATTGCTAACATTTATCTACCTCGTCAAGTCCAATTACTACACTTTTTTTGCAATTCCTAACTTTTGCCACGATCAGTGACCCTAAATGAAAGGAATCTTATCCGCAAACCAGATAAAGTCAAACAAGAAAAGGGCTCCACTAGAGACAAAGGACGAGATAAGAGATTAAAAAGATTAAGGCGGAGTGGACGTTGGGCACTATGACTGATGACACAGGATGAAGAGGAAGGAGAGGTGAGTTGGCGGGAGGTTGGCGTATAGAGAGCAATTGAGCGCGCGTTTGATAAGTGAAGAGAAATAAAAGGAAAAGGTGTGAGAGAAGGTCGCCACGACCAAGAGGCCTTAATAGAATGCACCTTGACTCCCGTTTTGTCGATGGAACACGCCGACACACATGAGATAGCCGCTGGACGTCATTCATTCACCTGGAAAAGAGATAGTGCGTGGAGAACGAGGGCAGCACCGTCGCCCACTACAGGAAACGAAGAGAAATATATCCTCGAGTACGAAGAAAATTAAAATTATTTTTGAAAACATTCTGCCAACCCTGGATCTGGATAAAAGATAAAATACCATTCAAATAAATAAAATGAAATATTTTATTTTGACTCACCATGAGATCCTAAAAGTTTATAAAACCTATATTCCAAGTGTAGCTGCGGCGCCTTGGATTTCATGGGTTCCTGAAACGAAAAGAGACAGTTACAAACTTACTTAAAATAATACAGACTCCATCAATAATAACACTATGAAAATGTATAAAACCAAGAAATTTTTAAAATGTAATCGCAATAAGTTTTACACTGTTGAAGGCGTCCAGCTAAAACTAGCCGATTCCGTCAAATACTTAGGCGTTACTTTAACAAGCAACCTCTCATGGGATATGCACATACGAAATATATGCGGGGAGGCTAAACAGAAACTAGGATTCATCAAACGCATAGTAGGTAAAAGTGAGGAAAAAGTCAAAGAGACGTTACTTCTCGTTAGTAAGACCGCTATTAGAGTACGCGTTGAGCATATTGGATCCGTACGAGAAAGGATCAATCTCAGAGTTAGAAAGAGTGCAGCGAAAAGCCTCGAGATTCGTCAAAAATTGTTACGATAGAAACAAAAGTGTTACAGGCTTGATACAGGACTTAGGATGGGAATCACTAACTGAGCTCCGATCACGCTCTAGGTTAAAACTTCTTGAAAGATTTAGAACGCATATATTCTCCGGCGACGTCGAAGAAATAATAAGGGCGCCAACTTCTATTGGTAGAATGGACCATCCTCGTAAAATGAGATAACCTGTAAGACAGGTACAAAGGCTCGTTTTCCCCTAGAACGATAGCTGAGCAGAACAGAAGTTACGATAAGAAATCAGCCGACGTAGAGTGACACTAATCATTATTATGCGCTTTCCCTTGGTGCTATTGCACCCCCTGCCACACACCATTGCGGTGGCTTGCAGGGTGAACTGTAGATATAGATAAATAATGAAATTTCTACAAATATGCTTAGTCAAGTTTGAGTTTATCATAAAAATACAAAGATAAATGCCACTTTAAAAAGTTTGTTTACTTTCAAAGATTAAATTTTAAAAACAATTAGCGAATTAAGCATACAAAATTAAAATGAGGCATTTAATTTTTTAGCAATTAGCGAAATATATGTATAATATAAGCAGAATTATAAAGCTTAACCTTAAAAACACCGTAGCATAACATCGATTCAAGTGTAACTTTTATATAAAGAGGAACGACAAGACGTCTTAAACGTCTAAGCTGAGAATAAGTAAAGACCATAACAGAAAGAACGAGACTGATAGGACATGAGAACTTTATTAGACGGATTGAGCGAGAATTAGATTCGCTTCAGTTCTACACCATCCCCATCAGCTGAGAGACGTCAATCAGTTTACTATCCTGCTCGATTGATCTGCAACCTGTTGAAGCACGAGCCACCGGATCAGCAAAATTCAATCGCCAGGCACTACTGCATAAAATAACTTGGACTGCCGCAAAAAAGATCGGCCGTCCGGGTTGCCGCAAAATTACACGATAACACCTTTATTTGGGGACAATAAGATTTGATGGCCTAAACGAAACAAAAGAATTTCGACACCGAGCGAGTCGGCCTCGGAAATCTATCAGTAGCAAGGTGACGTACGACTTTCGATGAAATTGGAAAATCTGGGAAAAGAAGATAAAACCACATAAGCGGAAATGCCGAAATTTATATCCAGTTTCTCCGTCATTGCTCAGAATACGATAATCTAGGTACAACACAAGTTGTCCGGGATTTCACGGCTCAACGCTTCACGGTGGGTTGACTAAGGATAAAAATAAACTCGAGCAATCGATTTCATTTCCAATCATCGAGACCGTTTCATTCGGCGGAGCTTTTGTCTCCGTAACCTAACAGCTCACCTCAAAACCTTACCATGGCGAAACACACATCCAGCCATGGGAATTGGCGGTGTTATATTTTACGCTTTCCTTGGACAAATTTCGCGCCTGAATAATCATTTAACAGGATAGAAACGTTTAATTTTGTAATGGTATTTCATCCCTGACGCATCGAAATTTGCGGAAATTCAGCCATGGATCATAACAAAACCATTCCAGTGTCTTGAAAGCATATTTTAATGATGAACTATAAATCATAATATCACACGGAAAATGCTGCAATACTTGGAGGAAAAATGAAGCACTACCCTCAAAGTCTTACGAACTTCATTTTCTCGTCCTTTTCTTTTCTATACTTTCCTTCCGCTTTTTTCGGGAATAGTCTTTTAATGTGAAATGGACCGTTTCGAAAACTTTTTACAAAACCCATTTATCCAGAAATATATCTTTTGACCATTCACTATAGACAAATCCCAGTAGACGTTTGTAATTCAACAAATAATTATTCTTTTAGAATCTACCACTGAAGGCGGCTGCTTTGTAGTCGAAATGCTAATCTGGTTTTTATAGCCTTGCTTTGGCTATTGGAGATGAGGATTTTTCAAGTGCTTGTTCTTGAAAACGTGTTGTTGTTTTAGCTAGTATTTAATCGGTGCATTTCCAAGTCAAACAGCAAACGTCCTGCAGCGACCCGAATCTACGAAAATGAGCGCATTAATAAGTGTTTAATATAACGGAGGAGATCCAAGCACTGGTATTTCTTAGAAAATGAGGGTTTCCGATTTTAAGCATATTTTCGCAACTTTAGACAAAATGATGAACGATATCATCGTGTAGTTTTTTATTGAAACGTTAACGGTTTACTTGAAATATATGGAAGAACAAATTTGGAAGTAACTTCAACATAAACTACATCTTTCCACCATTTTCATTACTTCAAACATGTCAGGTACAGTCCAAAAAAGTATCCATTCGCCCAGTTACAAAGAACATATTTCAGTACTTATTCAGTGATACAGTTGACGAATCCCTTCCCTTATCTCCAACTAAGCGACTCGACAAATATACTGTAATATTCTATCAAGTCTTCTCGTTCGCCTTTATCAAAACCAGAACTGGATTTCTATTTTCGGACGAATTTCGTTCTCGCGAGAAATACTATGTACATATTCTCCTCATCCAATGTAGGCCAGTGGAAACTCAGCTCCTGCCTGCAGCTGACGGCTTGACAAATATCATCCAAAAACTCCCCCCGGAACACCATCATACACGAAATGTTTGAATCAGAACATTCGTGGCACGCGTGGTATTTCCGTCGAGTGTGGAAATTACAGCGTGTGACTTAACAATATTAAATATTTCACAGCTCTACGGAGTAAAAAAAAATCAACCATAACAGTAATACGTATTTTAAGATAAAAAATAAAATAATTCGTGTATTTTTCATTTTTTTTACCGGCTCTAATTCAAAACTGAAACGAAAAATAAAAGGAAACGAGACGTGGGAGAGGAACAATTCGTGATCGTTAATTCATGTTTAAATTGTTACTCGAGGCATATAAAAATCAAATCACTAGACAATAAAAACAAAATTGACTCAAAGCTAAATCCTTTAGCTCCATTAGACTACTCTACAACTCTATTTTCGACTGGGTGTGGCCCGATAAGAGGGCAGAAGTGAGATGTTTGGCCGCTATGAGTTATGTGGAAATTTTTGGATGCCACTGCTTTACATTATTAATTCCAGAATACTTCACGAAAAAAGTTACAAAATCTCTATCATTTCAGCATTTAAAAAACAGTATGGAAATGTACCTATTACATGGATCTGGTATAAATGTTTTATTAGACGCTAATTCGACGGGAATTTCGAAAGGAAAGCACGCAATCAAAATTACGGATGCCGCTTTTCACAGATTGCTTCTCTGTTGCAGGAACTATACGAAAATTTTACCAAGGTTACACATTTTCCTAATTAACAATATTTTTATTTATACGAAAATATAAAAACGGCCTGCAAGCGGTAACGACTGTGTAGCCCGTATATTCTCAAATAAACTTCAAACGAAACTAAAAATTTCGGTCATCACAGACTTTCAGCAATCTGGCCTCCACATTGCCTCCGATGTTTAAAAAAAAGACGGAATTTATTGAATTGCTACACGTCGACAGACGACACGTGGGATAAAATATTACAAACCCTTTGAAAAAGGCTTAATGCACACGAGTACCGAGTGCGTACTTAGTGGAGCGACAATGGAGGACCCCACAAAGTGAAGCTGCCCGCGCATCGCTCCATTTCACGTTGCCAGGCAACAAGGCTCGCAAAGGGAGCCGGGAAGGGAAGGCGGAGGAGAAAAAGAGAGAAAATATAAGGCCTCCATTTCCAATTACGGCACTACGTGGACTAGCGGTAAACGCCCATCCAACGAGGAATCACGAAACCATAGGGGTAAAACGCCAATGGCAGGAGAGATTCAAACCCTAGGCAGTCAATCAGAAGCCACAATCCCCGACCAATTAGGTCCGTCCATTACAGACGGATCGACAGAGAGAAATCAATACCATGCGAGGTGGATGGTAAATAAAGAAACGCACGACGCTAGATTAACTTCGAATTCGCATGGAGAGCTGACGGTCAGGCAGAGAAAAACAGAAAGGAGAAATTGATGGAAAAGTGGATTCTCTCGTGAGGGGAAGGGGGGTGTCCGAACTATGATATTTGGCAGGCATAAAATTTATATGCAAGTTATATCAATGTCGCGTAATGCATTATTAATTATATTTATGTTAAAACAAAGGGCGCAAACAGTTTCTCATTCCTCTCCGACTGCGACCATGAACCCAAATTTAAAATAACTATGTATGGCTCCACAGTTTAGAAAAATCACAATTTTCCAAGAGGGGTCTGGACTCGATGGACCCCCCCTCCGTGTGTGCGCCACCGATGGAAAATACAGCACAAAACGAACGAGTACAGTAAAATCTCCATTACTAGAACCCCAGAGGATGATATAATAATAGAATATCACACCAATGCATATTCAAAATAACACAAAATTGATTTATAAGAGCTATTTAGATTCGACTCTATTTTCACCTACTAATAGGGGTTTCAAAATCGCGGATCGCGGGTCGCATACGGTCGGCCAGTTCAAAAAAACTTCATCACTTTGATTATACTTTAAAGCCCATGGTCGATGCAATCATAGGGTGCCATTGGAGCACGAAATATCATGAATTACATTAAATCCAGAAATCGCACGGTAAATAAAGTACGCGCAACATTCAAATTTCAACAGAATACTTGGGCTATATACATTTTGGCAAGCGGTCCTCCATATAATTCCAACTCATCTCCTCGGCTGAACATGCAACCAGATTTTTTAGATGTTTTCCCACAAGTAAAAACTTGATTACACTACTTTTAACGTCTCCCATACATCTTGACATTTATCTTTGAAACGCCTTCATCGGGCGCGAGATAAGAGACGCGAAACGAGTTGGGGAAAAGGTAGAACGAGAAATATATACTAAACACTAAAACGCGAAATTATGGGAGGGAGGGCGAGTAGCGAACAATGACGAAAATGGCTAATATGAGGGGGGAGGTTGGCCATTTACGACCCCCCCCCCCCCCGCTCGTTTTGATTGATGCCGCTAATCTCCTCATCCTTTTTTATCCCAGATAAAGCAACCCAAGCGATCTTCCACGAGGAAAAAATACGACACGGCATTATATATGCAAAAAAACATTTCATCCTCGTTCAGCGTTCTTTTTTTTATTTTTAAGACATCGCTACCAAAGGGTCAAAAGGAAAGAGAACAAAGGACAGAGTCGTAAACATGCGCTGATGAAGACGAGAGGTGAAGATGAAGAACTAAAGGAGAAAGAGAGAGAGAGAGAACAAAGGTGCGAGAGGGATAAAAACGCGAGGAACTCTGGGAAATTTAGGACGAAGAAGGCGATAAACATTAAAAAGCTCGGCTTTCATCACAAGAAGACGTTTCCCTAGGGTAATTTTTTATGCTGAAGCGCGGGCAACATCATCGCTTTCACTGATAAGTGGCTTCGAAAATCAGACGAATTTCCAAACTGATGCAAGTATGAAACAAACTGTTCTGTAACTCGTTTTAAGTTTTATACAGTTTGCCATTTCCCGAAAACATAGAAAAGTGAATCGATGTACCGTGTATACCTGCCAACCAGTTTTTCAATCCAGTGGTCCTCAACCATTTGCATCTCAACGTCACAACAACTATTTTTTCAAAACATAGATAAAAATAAAACCCCATATTATCCTAAAACGGGATTTTTATGTTAAATGCATTTTAGGGTTATATTGATCATTAATGTTCATGTTTAAGGATATTAAATATTACAATAACTTTGTCTAGAAAAAAATTTTATAACAATTATTTTCGAAACTTCGCATCCTACTGGCTGAAGAACACTGTTTCAACCCATTCAAATTGTGTTGCTACACAAAAAACCTTTCAGACGCGTTACTCGCTTGAATGATTCTTTATTTTACAGAATTCGAATTACAGAAACCAGAAAATTATTTTTTCAATAAAAGACCATTTAAAACAAAATTATCCCGTCCATGAACTAATTGCGCTCAAAGCCGTCGGCTCATTGGATTTCCGAAGCCTTTACCTGCAAATATTTCCTCAAATAAAAATACTGAGTTTTTAATGGAGAACTCTTGAAGCGTTATGGGTCATAAACTTTTTAGTGGCCGTGGCCGCTACCAAATTGCTTCGATTATTTCGGTCCTTCCGCAACGGAAAAAAATGCAAAACACGCAATCTCAGAGAGCCTTCGGATTCCCATAGTTGCATGCCAGAACATGGATATGTGCGCGAACGACGTTTGTCAAAAAAAACTCGACAAAATTTTTACTCGCATGCGAAACCCAACAAGAATGTCACACCGTTCATCATGGCAAACATCCTCACGCTGACATTTACGGCCTGCGCTAACCAGAAAGAACGTTCTTCGTAATATAAAATAGTCCCCAAGGAGAACCATGCACGTAACAGATTGCAATTTATTTTCAGAAATTTATTTGAATTATATTATAAAACTCTGGACCCCGAAACAACGTACTAATAAATACCGCCTTACACCCACAATTGTCCCCTGTAAGTCGTTAACCTCTAACACTTACAGAATGATCTATAAAAAATATCACGAGCCTCACTTGATTTTTTTTAATCGGTGCAGCACACAATACACATTTTTTTTTCATATCCGTACGCTTTTCATCCACATAACAAAAGTCACTGCTTGCGAAAATGTGCGCGGAAAATATTACCTCGCTGTTGACTCGTAACAGCAATGTTGCTGCTTATGGAGTAGGGATAACGTTGCGGTGTCAAGGCATAAAACTCGGTATATTATGTCAATGGACAATATATAATTAATTTTTAAGGCGCACAACTCACGCATTATCGTTTATGACATTATGATTTACTAGTGGACTACTTTAAATCTAAATCCTTGTAGCCATTTTCTAGAAAATTGTAAAATTATGAAAATCAACAAGAATTAACTACACTCCACTGATGCACAATATTATCAATTTCAGCAATGTTTCTATTCCGGGTCCTACAAAAATACGAAATTTCATCAAAAGAATAAACACTGTTTGCCACTACCTGCAGCGCACATAAGAAACTACAAAACAAATTGTAAAAAAAACACCTTTTCGGACTCGAAGACATTTAAAACTTGCATAATTCTCAAAGTAATGTTTTTTCAAACAATAATTTCCCTACATATTTCGTAAGGGATAAAATAAAACGAGACGCGCAATTCCGTACGACGTAAAACCACTCTTTGCCCAATGAAAGCCCAAACTTAACAATAAACCGCTAATGGCAAATTTAAAGACAAAACATTCCTGCAGCTATAAACCCAATTCGATTTCATCGAAAACCACGCGTTATAAACGTGGTTAAAGAGAGGAATCTCCAATAAAAGGTAACGAGAATTTGAGCCGAGTGCGACAGAGCGAAAGATGGGTGGTGAAGCGACACCACGTCAAGGGGGTTCATCACACCCCCACTGCACACCACCCCTACCCCCTCCCACCCACACACACCTCGCTCGTCCACGCATGCGCCGTGACCTAGTGAGAGAGACGTGACCCGCCTTCGGGCCATCCCCCTTTCTCGCATTCTGACACGGGAGGCGGGGGCAAGGAACGCATGCGGGAAGCGGGATGGGGGAGGGAGGGGGGCGGGGGAGGTGATGCGGAGGCCGAGGGGATATGCACAACCCGGCGTTGAGTGGGGCGCCTCTGAGATATTACCCACCCAACCAATCAATACACACGGCGTTTGACCCAGAGGGCCAAAAACTCTCAACGGTGGGAACGTAGCCAACGTTTTCATTTTCTCGCGCTATGTATGTACTGGAGACGCATTCGGAGGGGGTGGTGGAAGTGGTGGGCAGTATGGGGAACGGGTAGAACGTGAGAAAACGGCAGAGACAGGGACTAAGACAGACAAACAGACAGACAAACGACTTTATTTAGGGCGAAATTGGGACTGTGAAGTCCCTTCTTACATTTAACCCTTTCGTCAGGATTGAGAATTATATACAAGTTAAATTACAGACTTTAACATATATATTGACAACAGATTTTGTTAGTTGACAAAGAGAATTACCACAGAACGATGTTAGTTTTGTGGGTTGGAAGAAAACTGTGTAATCACTTCTTTTAGCACAGAAAAAAGTCCCACTGCGGAAAAACACATACGAAGAGGAGGGAGGTGTAAAAAAAACCGCGAAAAATCCCTAGACAGATACAGAAGAAAAAAATATTAATAGATAAAAGCTAAGGATTTGAATAAGAGGGAGTTTTCCGAGGAGACAACCGCTTTAAGGGAAAAAGTACGAGGCAGGGCGAGCGGATTGGGCCGTGGCAAAGGACGAGGGATGGGAAATGGCAGAAAATGTGCTTAGGAAAACTAGGGGATCGACAATTTGCTTTTAATGGAAAGGAATAAACACTAGGATTGACAGAAAGATGAGTAATAGTGTCCACCACACACTAAATTTCCCTAACGTGAAAAAAGCTTTCGCAGTGCTCACTCTCTTTATAACTGCAACAGCGATGATAATATTATAGTACAAACGGATAATTGAGTTACGCATAAATACATTTTTTAAGGATTTTAATTGGAAGCGATTTGGACTGTCACCGTCATTATATATCTCTACGTCACTCTAAGACTATAAAATGGGCGACTTTAATTTTTTTATACAGCAGGGGTCGGCAACCTTTGCTATATGGCGGGCCACATTCGTTGTTGTGAATGCTTCGTCGGGCCGGATGGACCTTTAAATCAGAATTTACCTACAGAATGATGGTATCATACTTGTGAAAATCAACTCTAATTAGTTTACTAGCCTTAAAACTCCACCAGAAAAGGTTTTTAAACCATTATTTTCACTGAAAAAATATGGAATTGACTATGTTAAATTATACCGATCACTTTTTCATCGTGACTTCGCGGGCCGCATAAAACGGACTCGGGGGCCGAATGAGGCCCGCGGGCCGTCGGTTGCCGACCCCTGCTCTACAGCACATTTTTTTTCCAGTTGACAGTTTCATTCTGCAAAAACTGCTATGACGACTAAAATAATTAACCATGTTTTAAATTTCCGATACATTTTTGTTTAAAATATAGTACCTAATTTACAGGTAACTTCGAGAAACAAGGAAAAGGCATAAAAATTAATGGATACATGGAAAGTTACCCTGAAGTTATATCGGACAGTAGAGGATTAAAGATTGGAATAATGAGATTAAATCGGTTGTTTTAATTCCAATACGACTACGTTGCGTAACTAGCTCTTTATTATATTGTTTCAGATTTTTTATTCATAACATTTAAGTATTTTAGAATTAACTTCGTTAAATATTTATATAATTTTCTGCAACTTGATTACTGAAAAATTAGTTTTTTTAGTGCTGAAAATAAAATTTCGAAATCAGTAACCTAAAACTGTAAACTGAATCCGGCGACTACCGCTGTGTTTTGTCCTTATAGTTTTTTTTTAAATTGCAGAATGCGTACGCGAATATGACCAAGAACATATCGCTCATCAACGTCGTTCGAGCCACAAGCAAACCAAGAGTTCTGAATATTTTATATTTACTAGATTGTGCGTTACGCAATGGAGTGCGCACTTGCGAACTTCTATTCAACTTCGCGGTTCCTGGTAAGCCATGTGATACGGGATGTTGGAAAAACATGACTAGTCAGCGATAAGAGTCAATTATGAGAAAACTTTCACTTAATAAAACGATTCATAGTCATGACAGGATGCGACTGTTTTTATTCCTGCTCGCGTGACTGAAAACATATTTTTGTGCCTTCTATAACGAAGAATATGAGTCTCGTATCTCCTCTATGACGGCCTTGACAGAAATGAACATGGGCATCCCTGTAAAATCTTAAATGTAACCTTTTGTTGCCTAACAAACGTCCGGTAAGGAAAGCCATAACTTTCGAAAACATCCCTGGTTACTAACTTCCTCGACCCAAAAAACATTAATTAATGAAAAACCTTAACTGTACAATATAAATACTTATATTTAATTAATCGTAGCAACTTTAAGTATCAACAGATATAAATACAGATAATAATGTAAATCTGTACAACATAACTGACTGTTAGAATAGAATTCATCAAATATCTTAAGTCTATTTTTTTCGACATTAATGAAACTCTATTCCTCTTCATACAATGCACCACAGAATCAATTGTCCAACATTTTTCAACATTAAATTTTGTAATTTCGTAAGCCGCCATTTAAGATAAACGAGGATCGCTAGGCTTCATGCGTACTTCAAGATCCATTTTCAACTGAGAAAACCAATCCAAGAGAAGCTCCTTAAATGCACGAAGTAACTGAGCCACTATCGCCTTCGATACAAAACTTAGTCCAATACTTCAACGTAAGGAAATATTTTCGCGTTCAAAAATCGTACACTATTACAATGGCTCAAGCGCTCATTGGTAATAACTAACAACGCAATATAATGAAATTGGAGATATCTTCCAAAACAAAAATATCGCGTCCAGCAGTCCATTGCTTAAGGGAGGCAAGACTGCGATGGGCAAAGCCGCATTGCTTAAATTTAATACCTTATGGAAAAAGCACGTTTACGTAGGGGCTAAAAACTTGCTCACGCCAGAAACCTACGTACGTAAAACGCGATTGGACGCACAATTAAAAACCACGCATTAGTTTTTTGTACAAAAGCACCCCATTTATTTAACCGCATTGCGCAAACCCGCGTTGGACAAGAGCTTATATACAATTTAACCTGTCACCGAGATTAACATTCTCAGTCTCCTTACCTCAAGAAAGGGAATACCCCCGTTTACAAAACGTTCCGCGCGATTAAGAGAAACGGAAACGAACTTTCCTCTGGTGTGGGAAACGCACAATTCATACGGTTTTGACAGAGTTTGATTTACTCGCTAGAGAACTCCCGATCGCTTACTTCTTCCTTCGATCGAAGGGCACCATTGCACCCAAACAAAAAACACGAATTCGTCGATCTCTTTACGCCCGGCATGCGGAGGAACAAAGACACGGTCAATCATTAAGTCAGTAACCGCGTGCATAATGGATTGGCGGAGAGAGCTTTTCGTTTTTAATCGATACAAAAGGGGTTTCAATACCCCCTTTCTGACGAGATCGATAACTGTGGCACAATCGAAAAAAAAGCGTTTCCTTCAAAATCAGGCTGTGACTCGTTACTTGACTACTTAATCTGTTCATTTCCGCATCGGAATGTACAAGAGTGTCTCAAAAGTCCCTTTACCTTAGATGTTTAGATTGAGTAGAAAATTATCAACCTTAGGAAGGACTCAGAGAATTATCGAGCTCACCTTACGACTAAAATCAAATTGACAAACTATGCATCCCCAACAGCCGTAAAAACACGAGGAAAAAATCTGGTGAGAATATCGGCTATAGCCATCATCATCATTTCGCCAATTATAAAAAATAATTTAGAACCTCGATAGTGTCTCAAAAGTCTTTTCTCCTCGGTGTTTATATTGAATATCAAATATAAAACGTTACATTTGTATACATTTATCATTTATATTTGTTTATTAACTGTCGGAATTATTTATAGAAATCAATAACGTATGGGTGTCTCTTTACCCCTGAGTGTAATAATCATCAACTGCAATTTGGTGTTTCTTTTTAATTCTCATTATTTTTTTAGAGTGAAAATGAGGCCTGAGTTAGTTTCCAATAGAGGAGCGTGTTTAATTTTTGCTGCTCTTGTCTTAACAACTGGGAGTAAATCAGGGGTTCCCTCGAATGTACTCCATGCGGCTCGCGACCAATCTTATATTGTATATTTTACATATGTATAACTAAGTATTAAAAAACACAACGTAAAACATTCCGTAAAATATTTCCGTACTGAAATAGAACAATTTGTCTACTACGTTAGTTCAGTGGTAGAATAACCGCCCGGAAAGTGGAAGACTCGGGTTCGATTTCCGGTCATAGCAATTTTTTCTCCGTTTCCAAATTCTCCATCAACATATAATGAAAACAGAAAACCATAAAAACAATGTATTTTATCTCTGCCCCACCATTCCCATGGTAGATAAATACACATAAGAAAACAAGTAACATTGATCAAACTCTTTATATTCCTTAATTATTCTTCAATTCTATTTTCGACTGGGCGTGGTCCTCGAAGAGGACGGAAGTGAATCATGTGACCCGCGATGAGAGCAGAAATGGGTCATTTATCCCTCGAGCCGAAAACTTTGGGCGCCACTGGAGTAAAGGGAGTTTTGGGGCACCCCGTTCACCCCCACACTATGTGGGGTTATTTCCCCGCTAATTAAACATTAACGCAAACACGATTCGTGCTAAGAATAGCCTCGCGTGCGGAAGCCACCACAGCGGTCATTAGTAAGGCAACTGGATTTAAAAAAAAAAAACACGATCGAAGAGAGAGTAAAGGAACGGCCACAAAAAAGCAATACGAAATACGGCAACAAAAACATTACGATCCGATACAGTAGATAAGGGAATTTCAAACGAACGGTCCAAATTCGAATCCTTTTATAACTCGCACTTATATGCCATTTTTTTCACCGAGGAATTCAGGTCATTCTGCATTCATCGATACATTTTTATGGGGTAACTTTTTAAGGGTACGACCATACTTACTATTACTGTACCATTTTTTTTTAGCGCAAATGACATAAAAAACCAACAAGTTTGATAATAATGTTAGGATATATGGACAAATCGGCACAAATCTTATGCTAAAAGTATCATTTGCACATGTTACAAAAATGTGAGTTAATGTTTACGAATAATCTGCGATTAAAATTCACCTATGGAATCCTTAAACTACCTAAATCAGGACAAAAACAGAAGTGCCGAAATATCCCAAACTGCACTGGGCGACCTCTTACTAGCAAATTATGGTATGAAATTTTCATTGTAAACTAATTCAACGCTTGTTTATACACATTTCCTGTCGCAATTAATTGCCAAAATTTCGTGGGTTGTGACCGAAAAAATCGAAAATCACACAAAAGAGTTCGATTCCAGTCAACTCTTTTTCGCCACTTGATAATCACAGGAGCGAGTGTATGATATTTTGAACTTGCATTTTAATCAAGATATGAACCAGAGACTTATATACGTATGTACGGATAATTGAATGATTTGCTTTTATTGCTTAGGAAAACCGAATCTGTTCCAAATTAGCTCAAAATTACATGGGATCCGAAGGCAAATTTTCACACCTCGACAAATCGGTACGGCCGCTCAATTTGGTTTTAACGGCAGCTAACTTCCTTACTCTTTTGAAGCTTATTATTTAAGAACGTGAATAACAAACCATTCGATCTGATTCTCAATTCAGATGATTGTAATGGAATATAAGGCACGTTATCCGACTATTCTGGATAGAGAAAAAATTCCATCGGAACGGCATGTGACACAGCGTTGTGTTGTGTTCTCAAATCAGGATTAAAATAGATGCATTCTTTAAAGTCCACAAAATTTCCTGGAAAATGCAATACCATACTTCGGGCGCTTTCAAAGCTCTTTATCGGGCGGTGCAGTATTTTTTCCCCAAAAAATCTGTAACCTATATTCCGTGAGTCCAAAGCAGAATATGCTCCGAATACTTTACCTCGCTATTTGTTGCGCCGAGACGTTTTTTTATTCGTGCTTCAATTGGGCCAATCTGGCACCACGACGCTTTCCGGAATACCGAAAAGGAGCTCTTTTCTCTCCCTCTTTCCCTCAATCGAATTGTATTCAGTAACTGCGCCATGATTCCAAGCATTGTATTGCATGAGCACGCCACCTAATCCAATTTCTTTTACTATTGATCCACGCGGCGATATGTGCACTTTTAACGATTAAAAAGACGCCGACGCATCAGCTGCCGTAGAAACTTAAGCCGGAAGACACCTCTTAGACCTCATCCAAATTAGGTTGTTTTTTTAGGATATTTTACGGATAATTTTAATTGGATTGATTGTAATACAGACCATATTAACCAATCAATCAAATTAAATAAGGATGGGAACTGTGACAAATGCTCATATAATATTTCATTGGAAGATTCGTTTACCATCAATACTAGGGAATCAAAACAATTTACTTGAAGTGAAAACAGTGGATAGATGCAATATTACGTGAAATATCACGTTACTAAGGGCAACTAAGCCGTTTCAAGTTAAAATTACCATGATTACAAAAAGTTATGCTCTTAAGTTGCTCAAAAGGAAATTGTTGCTTATTTATAAAACATCCTAAAATTTATGCCGGTAACTTAAAAAAAACAACCTAATTTTTAACTCTATTCATACTCAGACCATGTATTCACGTTTTAAAAAACACCATTCCCATTTACATTCAATAACGACCAAGATATATTAGGCATCATATTTCAAAGTGGATAAAGCTGAGACCTCCAGAGAAAGGAGGGAAAGGCCACATTCTTTCACACAGTAAAAAGAAAAAATATAAAAACAAGTATAATGTAAATTTGTCGAACAATAACCATAATTTAATGAAACTATTACTATTTAAACTTACCATTTTTATGGCCACATGCTCGTTGTTGTACAGATTTTTTCCTGTAAAGAAGATGAAAAAAAATTAGATCAAGGACAAGAAAAACGGTCCAATTTACACACTGAACACGTAAAGAATATACAGTAAAGATTTTTATTTGCATTTTTAACTTTTCAGAGAGTTGCTGTTAAGAAAAATAATGATAATAAATTCGATAACAAACGGCATTAATGATTAATGAAATTCTTGTGGCATTATGATTTCTTTTAAGTACAGAACCATCAGAACCATTATAAAAATTATCTTTAGTTTTCACTAATCGGTCAATGAAGCGGGTTAAGTTGACCTACACAAATTCATTTTATTAATATTATTATATTAAGTATCGTGGATAGTTTTCGGCTTTTTTCATCGAGCTCCGCATAACACTTTGCCTGATCTGCGATCTTAGCGCTCGTTTCGTAATATTGTGGACTACTTCCCCTTAAGATAACGCGTTGAAATGGCTATGAGAAGATAAATGATGAAAAGCAGATATAATGGATGGCAACAGCTACTAAAATACCTTAATTAAAAGATTAGTGACATTGGTACAAACCCGGAAATATGACATATTTCGTTAGTATGAGGAGGATATTATTTTTTTTAATTTATTGATACGTGAAATTTCAGGGGGGAAAGAGCACTCTATCGTCTATCATTATATTAAATTATTTCTCTTTAAACAGCATATCACGAAGAAATTTATAGGAATAAACCTCCGAAATCCGATTATGAATGATTTATAAAATTATAAAGGAAATTAGAGAAAATTTTTAAAAAAGCGTAACGTCCCATTTTCATTTCGATCCAGTCGTAAAGAGTTTGAATTTTATAGGTTTCAGAGGGCATCGCTAGCAATAATGGAACTCGTGTACTGCATGCAATGAAAAGGACTTCTCTTGAAGCTGACGGAAGGAAGGAAGGTTTTAGTCAAAGGAAATGCGGTTACAGGAAAAATATAAAAGATGCTCTGCTGTGCAACAGAGCGTAAAATTGGAACAGTGATATGGCCGCCTCGATAATGAAATGATAAATGGAGAAGCGATATCAATTATATGATAAAGTGATAACATACTTCAAATGACTGCTTCTTTGGATAGACCTCAATAATTTCACACGGAACTTTTTTCGAGATAATATAGTTATAAAGATGTAAGCATTAAGATAATCGAATAGCAGCGATTGAGAATAATAAGTAAGATAAAATGACTGACAAAGGATTAGGCATATAGTCATGTGACCCTAAGTCCGCTTAAGTCATTATGCATTAAGTATGTAAATAACGTTATTATAACCGCCACTTCCATGCAAGTTAAACTTTTACCACAACCGAAAATTAATCCCTTACGCAAGTAGCAATATTACGTTATATGTTAACAACAGGCATAGCATGCCACATCTTCAGAGGATAAACATTTTCTAAATTGTCGTAAGTTGTACAAGTTGTATAAGTTAAATAGAAAAAATACTAAGTGGGTTGCATAAGACTCAGGATAATAAAAATTAACACTAACTTCGTTGACCAAAATTATCGTAATTTAAGCGTCACTTTATAATTTGACGTTTTTGTGATATGACTTTTTAAAAAATCAAGATTTACATACACAGCGCTACCATACGCATTATTTCAGAGATTGGAGGAAATTAAAGGGATAAATAAGGTTATCAAAAACGTTTGGACGCATTCATTTGTAGGTATACCGCATAATTACCAATTTATCAGAGGGAAATTACCGCTCTAATGACATCGGTATTTACAAATCGTTGACTTATTTACTTGTTTTCATGGCAAGCGTAAAATTCATTGGCGGCACCCTAGCGTGCCATGGCATGAAATGCGTAAGAAACTGATGTGAGTAATGGCGAGAATGAATATAGCCACGATTTGTAGACTAGCACCTACACAACATATTTGCGCATCTGAAACAAATGTACGATACATACTTCTTTTTATTTCAAGAATAAGCATTTAAAATTTAAACAACTGAATAGCCAAAACAAGGCTATGAAAAACAACATGAACATTTCGTTTATGATATTCTATCGGCGAAATGCCACCGAATACGGCTGCATTGTAGTCGAAATGCGCATCTGGCTTTCCTTAACCTTATCGCGGCGATTGGAGATATGTACCTTAAATAAATACTTTTTTAAACGTTCAAGTGCATATTTTTGAATTTTTCCAGCCATACGAACTCGGCAATTCTCCGATGCTCTTCAGTGCTCCTATTTCGGCTTTAATCCCCCCCCCCCCCCCTTTAATAACGAAACACCGAACAAAACCCATATTAAAACACCACCACCTCCCGCGATCTCTCTCCCTAATATTCCCTTCTACCTGCTTCATCCATAATCTCCCAGCCTATTAGGCGAATCGCAATAGCGCAACCATCAAGCGCAAAAAGTCATATATTGAGAGAACCCCAGCACAGTCAATCGAACCAACCTTCTACTTCCCCCCCCTTCCTCGATACCAACCACCGCCTACTCTTTTGACGGTCCTTCTCAGCCTAAAAGAGTCTCTAGCCTTACACGTTTTCCGAAACCCTCCCCCGACGACAGCAACGTGACGTTTGAGGGGAAAAAGGAGAGCCAAGAAGAAGAAGAGGATAGAGATTCGAAGGGATGGGTAGTCGGAGGATGTCACCTCCCCTCTCACCCGCATGGCCCGAAGGTGGGAACATGACTCGAGTGTAGAGGGGGGATGAGAGGGGTGGAGAGAGGGGGGCGGAGGAACGAGAGAGAGAGAGAGAGCCATTCAAAGAGATAGAATGCGTGGGCGCCGGAGGGGTGGAATAGAGTGGGTGTTTAGGGATGAGGGGGGGGAGGGGGAGATTTCGGGGTTGGAAAGTGTGGTACGGAAGAACGCGTAGGGTTCGCCGAGTCTACACGAGGGAGAAAAAAGGAGGGAACGACCGCCCTCCTCGGAAGGATGGGTCGATATGGGAAGGATGACGGATTCCCGGAGAGAGAGAGAGAGAGGGAGAAGAGGAGGGCCTTTCTGGTTGGATGAGAGGGTCCTTTTCCCCGACGCCCACGCATCTACACACGAGATCCATTGAAATATCCCGTGGTACATCTCCCTATCTTCTCCCCCCTGCCACACGCCCACGTCCCTTTCACTACACTTCGGAACGCTTGGGCGAATTCTCATCGACGCGACAATTCCCTTTCCCCTCCTACACCGCCTAAATCAAACGGGGAGGGAAGAGGGAAAAAAATCAGTCTACATCCAAATCCGCTGCCTATAACAGGATTAGGCGAACGACGACACCGAAAGGCGCCGACACTACCGTCTTCAGGCGTCCTTTTTATTCCCGCATTTTAAAGCGGTGTGTCACGAACTGGTGGGCCGCGAAGACATTTCAGGTGGTGCCCAGTACGGTAAAACAGAATACAGAAACTGAGTCAAGGTTTAAAAATGACCGGCGTCTATCTCCGACAAAATTGATGCCTAATTTGAAGCAACTTTGTGAAGAAAGGCAAGCGCACCCATCTTATTAGCCCTTTTTTTAGCTATACTGAGACAGATTTTTTACGCGTTTTATTTTATTAACGCGCTCACGTTTTCGCCCTGACTTTATTCTCCCTCTACATTAATGATATCTCCACCGAAATATCCTCCTGCAAACACCACCTTTACGCCGACGACCTCCAAATATACATCCACTCCCCTGCAACCAACTTAAAGCATGCTATCAACCTCATGAACAAAGACCTCGCCTCAATTAACGGTTGGAGTACACAAAACTTACTTCAAATAAACCCATCGAAGACTCAGTTCATCAACATCGGCTACCCTAAACTTCTTTCTTCCATAAAATTCGATAACCTTCCACCACTCTCGATAGATAACCACATCATAAATCCTGTAAAATCAGTCAGTAATCTTGGCATTATTATTCATGAATCCTTCTCCTGGTCTGAACAAGTAACCAAAATCTGCAAAACTGTCAACAGCTCCCTTCATTCCCTCACGCGCCTGAAGAATTCAATACCTTACTCTCTGAGAAAACTTCTAGTCTCTGCACTTCTCATACCCCACTTCGACTACTGTGACGTTGTTTACCAAGATCTTACTGATGAACTTTCTACAAAACTTCAACGCACCCACAACGCCTGCGTAAGATTTATATGCGACCTCAAAAAAAGCGACCATGTCTCAAGCTCCTTTACCAAACTATCATGGGTTAAACTCGAGGCAAGAAGACGCATTCATCTTTTATCACTATTTTTCACCATAAAATCCACTCTTAACCCTCATTACCTGTCATCGCAATTTTCATTCATGAGGACCGTGCACAGCATTTATACACGGGGAAACAGCCAACTTCAAATTCCTCTTCACCGGACAGAAATCTACAATAAATCTTTTCATGTCACCGCATGTAGACTCTGGAATGCTCTACCTCCTCACACAAAACTCTCCAACTGTATCCTCCTTCAAGAAATCATACTTCACGTTACTCCTTTCTCAAATGACAACAGTAAACGAGGCAGCAACGAGCATTTCATAATCAAAACACAAGCGCATAATAATTCTTTTTTTTCCAGGGAAGTGTTTTCTAAAATTTCCCATATGTATATGTTGTATAAGTACTTTAAATAATGTATATTCCTTTTTTGTACTTTATTTAAAATTCTCTCGTATGTACTTGTTATATAAGAACTTGCTGTATCTGTATATTTTTGTTTTTTTTATTTTATTTTTTTTTTATTTTCTCACATGTTCCATGTATGTCTATGTTATTTCTTTCCTCTTATCTGTTGGTATTCAAATCCTCAGCTTTTATCTGTTAATATTTTTTTTCTTCTGTATCTGTCTAGGGATTTTTCGCGGTTTTTTTACACCTCCCTCCTCTTCGTAGGTGTTTTTCCGCAGTGGGACATTTTTTCTGTGCTAAAAGATGTAATTACACAGTTTTTTTTCCAACCCACAAAACTAACATGTTTCTACGGTAACTCTCTTTGTCAACTAACAAAATTTGTAGTCAATATGTATGTTATAGTCTGTAATTTAAATTGTATACAATTCTCAATCCTGACGAAAGGGTTAAATGTAAGAAGGGACTTCACAGTCTCAATTTCGCCCTAAATAAAGTCGTTTGTCTGTCTGTCTGTCTGACTTTCAATCGATTAACTTAATATAGCAAGTAAACGGTAAGACTGAATTTGCAAAAATTAAGATTCTGAGCAAATTTTTATAGATATAAAATTGTAATTTTACACAAATTGTATGACCTTTAATGCCATCCATAACACTGCCGAAGAAAGTTTTTTAGAAAAATCGGTGGGCGGCAAGAGGTGCCTTCAAAAATTTTTAATTAAGATTCTGAGCAAGTGGGTTGAAGACAGAGTTATTTTTTTTAAATTGACCACTAAATAAATTACTTTTAACAATTAATTAATTAATTAATTACTAAATTTATAACGAATTTAAAACTCAAAATTCTAAATAAACCTCAACAAATAAAAACGAGCCTTTCCGTATTTTGCTAACAAATGAATCTCCCATTTTCCTTCTGGCTTTTAAGAGCTACTTTTAAATGTTAACAACTTGATAATTCTATATTATTCATGCTAAAACCTACAAATAATTTTACCCCACCATTAGTAGTAATACCAATAGTATTAATGGCTGAGTGGGGCGTGATTTATAAAAAAGTTTGAGAAACCCTGATTTAGAGGCGCCATGATAAAACAAAAGGGTAACGAACTGAGTTTAGCGTCGAATTGTGGGCTCTCGTGCCAGGTGTTGATGACGTCCGCTTGCCAGACGACGACGAGACATAATGGAATCGCAGTGGATGTTACTATTATTACCGCCTGCCTCCGAATGAAAATTACGTAGGGAACCGAACAACTCGTTGACGCTACGTCTTCGCTTGTTTTTCGTTTCGAGCCGTAAATTCCTCGCTCGTGGATAAATATAGCACGAGTCGCAAATGATTATCAAAATTACATCGTTAAAGCGAACTTTTAGATTCGAGTTACGTGCGACCGTCGTTTGAAAAAATTCTATTTAGCCGATTACGTAATCAAGTCTCTCCTCCTAAGCATGCATAACAATTCTACAATACTTAACGTCGAAATAATGTGTAAAATTCTGGGCCAGAAGGTTCTCGTTTAGAATTTAATTTAGGAGAATGACCATTGAATACGGCTGCTTTGTAGCCGACATATGCATATGGTTTTTTTAAAGTTAGTTTCCGCAGGAAACATAGCCTTATGAAATGGTCGTGTCTGTGTTCGTCCCTCACTAACAACTTTTGCATCAATGGACAGAATGTCATGAAACTATGTATAAGACTTGTGCTACCAGGGCCGGCCTCAGGGCTATATTTTATTCGGCGTAGATTGAAGACCCGAGTTCGATTCCAGAAACGTCCTTTCCGTATTTGATTTACATAGGAAGTCGCCTATCTAACGTGCAAAGATTTTTTTCTTCGGTATTTGTAAAATTATGAAGCCAAAAGAAAGAAGTAGCTGCTATTCCAAATTTGGGACGTACTTCGATTTCCTTACTGCAAATATTATATAAAATCAACTTTTTAAAAAATTGTAAAATAAAATTTAAAATTAACCAAAATAAATATTAAATAAAATATAAAATAAACCAAAATAAATATTAAATAAAAGATAAAATAAACATGAAATAAAATATTAGGTAAAATAAAAATTGTCCACTGAAGCATTTCCTTTATATACAAGTAAACAGTCTGAAACGTTAACGTTGGAAAATTAGTCTGCCTTGCCTTACTTCTTGTTATAACCTTTTTATGACTATTTGAGATACCTAAAACAAGTACTTAACTTTTTATTCTTTATGATTCAGTGGTTATTATGGTATTTATTTTCAGCCATGAGACGAGCTCGGTAATTCCCTTGTGGATCACTATCTTGTTAAACCAGTGTTGCTGTAATTATAAACGCCATCCGCGCAAAAAATAAACAGTTCCTTCGAATTTTGAATGACGTAACATTTTTCTTCGCTTGTATTATTTTTTAAAAAAGTTCATTTATAGTTTAAGCATTATGGAAAAATGATTTACACCATCGCTAATAAGTGATTTGAGCAACACAATAGTATCGCGCTTGAAAAACCAGCCAGCTATCGGGACGTTATATCTTGAAAGATATTGTCACGTCGCAGACGAGTCAACACACTAACTTTTCAAACTAAAGCTATTTATTGCGCTCCATAATTCAATATGATGATGAATAAAGAAAAACATGCGATGCAAAATCATCTTCACAAGTAGAATAATTGATCACCGAAGACAAAATTACAAAGATAAGAGAGATTGTTAAAATAGGTAAGTCCGAATTCTCCAAATGCCATAAAATGGTTGATAAAACCAAATGCGACGTTTCGCGAACAAGGTAGCCATCATCTATGATAATTCACGGTGATTTTATTTCTAGAATCCGCTATCGGCGATTCACCACTGATGGCTTCCTTGCAGCAGAAATGCGCATTTGATTTCCACAAACAGTTCAAAACTTTTAAAGAATTATGATTTATCAGTTCGATCTTAGCCACCATATTAGCTCGGTAATTCTTTGAAATAATAACTTCATTGAGAATCGCGGCGAAAAAAAAATTAAAATGGTTCCATGTCTGGACAACTCTCAAAACAGTGGAATGACGAAACATCAGCATTTCCACAGATATCGGGGGCTAAAATAATCATGATAAACAGCCACGTAACACTTCAAACTTGAAGAAGAGGAGGAAACACCAACGCCAAACGGCAAAGATCCAATTGTTTCGTGGATGATTTATGGAAGACGTTTCTGCGAATCGGTAAGAATAGCAACAGCGATTCCTCGGAAAACCAGGAATTGCAATCAAGATAAGAGGATTAAAGTCCCAATTAAACGACATCTCCTTTTAATTGATTGAACTTAAAATCGACAATTTACGCCATGAACACTCCGAACAGCCGCTTCTAATAAGACAGACAATTCCTTATGAAATCCTTAGCAGAACGGAGATAAAGACTGTTTAGGAGCGTTTATCTGCGACTATTTAAAAATATTTGGGTGGAACTGACATAAAAATCTGATAGTGACAAATACTGAAATGATAAGGTGTCTGAAAATATCTCCTACTGTGCTTGATATCAAGAGAGCGCCATCGGTAGAATGCCAACAGCTGCTTCCGTATGTCACACGCCATTTCTTGCGCTAACTGCTATAACTAAAACCGATGAACCGCCAAATTGAAACGGAAAAAGCGGCAAATTTCACTCTATTGCTTCACCATTGTTCCGCTTGATCGGTCAACAACAGACCGACGAGGAAGATTAACTCCAGAAGACGTAAGCCGATTGGGAAACAAGATGCCCATTTTGGGTGCAAAGCAGCCGCCCTCTGCAGTGATTCTAAAACAAACCATAGATGGAACACCAGTGTGAAGAAGGGCCTAACTATTAAGGCGCAAAGAGGAGCAGCCGCGCCCGGACCCTGTAGGGACCCAGGCCCAATTGACGTATACTGTGTGTGCTAATACGCATGCAGTTATTGTGAAAAAAGGACTTCTTTACTTCTCATTTAAAGTTAAAACCTTAAATTAAAATTACTTGGCGCCGCTAATTAAAAACTCCACAATTGTCGCAAAGAAAACTAAACTTCAGAGTTCGCCTCAAGTTTCTCCCTCAGAGACACGCAGAGTAATACATGGCTGAAAAAATGCAAGAAAACGTCATTTTGATGGCAAAGTTCGGTTTTTTCCTTCCATTTTTTTTACTTCTTCATTTTGCGTCTCAATATTCTCCTTTTATTTGAAGAGGTTTTATAAGCAAAATAAGCTACAGTTACGCCTACTATTTTTCTTTTATTCTGGAAAAATTTGTTTTGAACACCTCTAGGTTATTTATTAAGCTCGTTTGCCAATGCAAGCGGAGTTGTGAAGCTGTAGTTGCCGAGCGGTGTTTGCATGGGAGCCCTTCTGCGTAGGCCGCGCCCGGGTCCTTCGAAACCTAGTTACCCCCCTGACTGTGAAGTGGTTGCTTCGTAGCCCGAAAGCGCATGTTTTTTCCAATCTTTTTGGAGCCGTAAATGGTATTTCCATCTTTAAAATGACTACAGTAAGACAGTGACGTAACAATATGGTAGCCAAATGCCTCGGATCCAGGGACCCGGTAAGTACTAAAGGGCCGGCTTTTTTTCTCCAAATATAGAAGAAATAAAGGCCGTTTAGGTTTCTGTTTCATCCAAATTTCTGAATGACTCTCTAGTCGTCATTATTTTTAGACGGAGTAAGTTTCAAAGCCTGACCTTTCCAACACATTCCTAATAATAACTGCAACTTGATAAGAGTTTACTGCGAGCTCCAGTTTTAATTGAACATCTATATTGGTTGAGGTCCATCGCTGATATTATTCCGCCGGTCCTTCCTCTCCTAGCTCGACATTTTACATTCCCGAAAGAAACCAACGATAGCGAATCCGAAATCAAAAGAACACCCGAACGATCTGAAAAAAAAAATCACACGACAGAAATCTCCAACTTCAAATATTTAAGATCCCCCCGCGATGAAAAAATGCCCCGATTATGACGTAATATTGCGACACTAAACGTAGAAGGGAAAAAGAGGATCCCTACAGAAAGATCGATCGCCTGTATTCCTCCATCTCCGACATCCGAAAGGGAATATTGACGCACTTCCTGCAAGCTCACACACACACACGTCTTTTTAGCCCTCTCTCGCCAAACGGGAGCGAGCACGGGCGTAATTTTTTCTTTATATTTATTCGGAAGGCAGACGGGTGGCGAGATGAGCCCCAAGGCGATCGATATAGGGCATGTACACGAAGGGAACAAGGGAGAGAGGAAAAGAGAGGGAGAGAGAGGGAGAGAGAGAGAGAGAGGGCGAAGCGGCTATGTCGCACAATGAATTTAATCAGGTCGACCGGGGCTCTGGGAGAAAGGACCGAGAAACACGAGGAGAAAGGAGAGGCCGAGAGGTGCAGCAAGTGAGAGATAGATAGAGGGAGAGAGAAGAGGGAGGAGAGGGAAAAAACAATCACTCAGCCACCCCCCCCCCCCACCCACACCCCGACAGAGGATCTCGAGGGGTTATACGGAGACACCGCAGGCTGACACTGGGTCAAACATCTCCTACGGAGAGAAAAGCGAGAGAGAGCGAGATGGAAGGACGAGATGAAGGAAGAACTTGGGGATTGTGTCGGAGATGAGTTTCTGGTCCAAGGATCGGACGCGACGCGGGCCGGCCAAGATGTGGACCAACAATCGATGGAAAAGATCTGCACCGAGATAGAAACTGACCGAAAATAAGATCTGAAATGAATGTAACTCTCTACCTTCCTTCGGTTCCGTTGAAAAAGAACTTTTCGAGAAATAACTGATGGTAAATATATCACCGCTGATGGCGGCTGCTTGGCAGCCAAAGTGCTCCTCTGGTTTTTCCATACATTTCTATGGCTATCGGAGAAACATTTATTTTTTTTTTTTAAATCCCAAAACAGAAGCCTTTTACGATGGATTTATTAACAAAAATAACTTATTAAAAATATAAATATCAACATAAAACAACAAACAGTAAAAAAGGAATGAGTGTGAATATGACTAACAATTAAAACAAACTGCGCATCATTATAAAGGGAAAAGGACAGTGGCCAAAAGAGCAATCAATCGCACCCTTAAGTGTGAAAAAAGGAGACGAGACAGTAATATTAGGATTTTACAATTAAGGAGAGGAAAGATGAGGCTGATGAGAATAAATCGAGGGAAGGATAAGGACAGTTAAGTAGTTGTAAGCGTGTGGGATACGGTAGTTTTTCAATCTGATCTCAATAGTAAAGTGAGCTCGATAATTCTTTCTTAAATGCAGTCCACATCCTTCCATCCAAATTACTCTCACACGTTACTTTATAGAAAACTTGACCTGATGAATAATTCTACAAGGTTCGATTGGAATTACATGTTTACTTACTGGCACAGAAAAGCTTTCCAGCGTCTTGCGTACTGAATTAACTATGGGCTATTAATGCTGCAAACGAATGCCACGTTGGTATTAAAAATTTACGGCAATTTTTACAATTTTGTTAGGATAAAATTTATCTCAATAAACTTGCGTCCACTTCAAATTTATTTTAAAGTCACTTTTATTCGCTCGCCGAAATTTTACAAGTGAAAAGCCGATACGAAAAATTTTAATTGGAATTCCACGCGTTAAAACCAGGACTTCGCAAGCGGAGAAAGGAAGGAATCCTAGGAAGATGGGCGATGAGGCCAGGAGCACGGCGGAGGAAGCTCCAATTAAGGAGAGAGGGAGGAATAAGGGGCTAAAGGGACTGGGGGATGAACGAGTCAATCATCAGAGCGAAGGCAACTTCGGCTTAGTTAATATCATCCCTATTAATGCTCTCTGACCTGACTCAGGAAAGCCCACGTCCAAAATTAGACTTTTACCTATTACCCCAGCATTCCTCGGAGACGGCGGACAAAAATACACGTGCACGCAGTGCAAGCAGCTCGTCAGAGTACTTGTCATTTTGAAAAACCCCATTTCTCGATAAGATGCGATCGAAGGGATTGGCTGATACGCGATAACGCCACTATGACGGCAATAAGAATCTTAAACGACGCTTGAGATGGTGATTATCCTTTGCGCCGACAGAAACTGAAGGTGAAGCTATTTAGTAGACTATAATAAAATGACACGCGTCCAACCTAACTCAAGCTTTTAAAGGTAAAGCAACAAGATAAGTACAGGGATATTATCATCGACAAACATGCGATAATATTTTTTTCGAGGAATTTGAAAATTTTATTTTATTGATAAGTAATAACCCAAAAAAAGTATATACTCGTAAGCTGCATATCCTTTGCGCACCTGCGACGTCGGACAGACTAGTTAAGATTTTGTGAGCGAACCATAAATTGCATATTTTTCCCCAACAAAAACCTATGTAATGTAACCACAATTAGTCCACATGTTGAGTAAGAGGATTTAAATAATTTTCTAATTTTTTTTGCTAAAATAAATACCTATGACGAATCAGCGAGGTAAATTTTCAATGCTGATAGCCCATTGAAATGCAATTAGGATAATGCATATGCAAACACGCACTAACGTACACGACGTTACAGTTCGTTCTCGAAGGGTCATCGCACGAATGCTATTAAGCGGTCAAGAAGTCTGACTTGAAGCCACAAAAACGAATTCGCCAGCCAGATTTTATTCCAGAAAACTAAGTGGATATAATTCGAGAAAATAAAAGGGTAAAGTTATCGGAACCCTTCGAATACAAAAAAGGGGATACTTTAAAGCATGGCGAAAAACTGCAACCCAACCCACAATTATCCTTCCATTTGCATTCGGCAGGCGTTAAACCCACACAAAGGAAACTCGAACCGGCAACACCGGTTCGAAGCCACGTTGCATGGCAGGCTCACGAACCAAAAGGACATAAATGAAAAGAGGAAGCTAAAGACAGAGCGAGTCAAGGGCGAGAAATGCGCTCGGAGTCCACGCCAAGTACCGCCTTTGCGATGGAGAGGGGGATAAATATCCGTCGTAAACATGTCCCAGTGGAGACAAAGGCGCCACTTGTGAAGCCTCGTATAAGTTGAGAACTCCGCAGTAAACGCTCGCGGGGAGAGCGTCCTTGTGTACATATCAATCAAAAGAGGAACGCGAGGGCCTATGTAGATACTGAAGTTTAATTCGCATCACCATTAACTTCATCGGAATCTCCTTTGAAAAATAATGAGAAAATTAAGATTCCCCGTTAGATGAGTAAAAGAATTTTTAATCTATTTAGCTGTACTGCACGGAATGTTCTCCGTTCACAGGGTAATTATGAATGAGCACAAAAGCTAAAAAATAACAAATAAGAAAAGAGCTGTTGAAGCAGACAGTAAATGGCGGTTTTCACAAAAATCTTTTTAGACAGTAGGAAAAACCGAGAAAGCGTGCAAAACGAAAGGGAATACTGAATCGACTGGCGAAAAAACCAAGTCTCTAGCTGTTTTCGTTTGGGAGTTAGCGCGTCAGACGGACAGACAAACAGACGGACCTCCAGAAGACAACGTGCACAACGAGAGCGAATACTAACTCGACTGGTGAAATAACATAGTCTCTATCTGCCTTCGTTTAGGAGTTAGAGCGTCAGTCAGGCAGACTGACAAACCGAACGCATAAGCGAATTTAAAAAATAAACGCTGAAAAGATGACCGCCAAAATTCAAGAGTCTTCCTGAAACATACATTCGAAGACGGTAAAATTTGACATGTACCTACTATTACTTCCATTCAATACTCTTTCGCGATATAATCTCCAAGACCCAAACTGAATCACGATCAGACGTTTAACATTCCTCCCTCCACAAATATAACTTCCGCCATATGCCACCTAAGTCAACCTACTAAAAATATACCACATACAACTTAGTTCAAGAAAGATCCAATGGAAAATTAACATTAGTTAACAAAAGCTGACATTTTCAATCAGGCCTAATGCAATTTGCATGGATAAATTTCTTAATAAAAAACCTTCACAGCTTCCGCTACTCATGATGCCTACCGTGGGAATGACGAACTCGAAACGATTCTGAATAGTTTCGTCCCACTTTCTACAACATGATAAGCATTCAGTCGTTTTACACCCACCAAATATGGAATCAAAGCATTTCATCAAAACAATTCAGCGAATACATAAGACGCTATGCTGCTTCCACCATAACGTACTTCATTCGACCCAACACCGAGTTTAATCACTATTATGGAATATATTTCGCTCTTGTGATACCCATAATGCAATTCACAAAAGCCTCACTCCTTAATTCAAAAACGACGATGGGACATAGCCACACGATTTACGGTACATATCTCGATTGAAATGTCGAACTTAAGATGCGAAAAAAATTCTTGGCTAACTTCTGCGCGAGGACTCTTTTTCATCGACGAAAGAATTTTAAAACCAAATTCATCGTGAATTAGGTTGGGCTTCCCATGTTGCTATGAAAATGAAACCGTACGAATAAAATTAATCTCATTTATAGCATAAATATCTTTTTCGCCATTCTTTTCATTCCATTTTTACACAGCTGCGCCCTTTACACTCGATATCAGGGGAAGGCTCAAAAGATTAAAAAAAAAAAGCAAACCATCCCAATCTTCGATTCCCAATCAATTCCCGCGGAGATTCCGAGCAAACACATCGTTCCTATTTTATCGTCTCGGGACTGGGTAACATCACCCGAAATCCAATCGAGAAGCAGCGGTCCCAATTGGGCAAATCGGACGACGGACGCCCGCGCAACGATCGAACGTGATCGCATTTTTCTCCTCTCCTTCTCGTGAAAACAGCGTAGTTGCTCAATCACTCGCCGCGAAAAGACCCCGACTGAATCATCGCCGAGAAGAAAAAAAATAAAAAATAAAAATAAACGAAAACAAAAGTATCCATTGCCTTGCGAGAGAGTGAGAGAACGAGTCGCGGCAGTCCGTCCGAGCAAGGAACGTCCACGCACCGTTACCCCGTAGAAACCATCAGCCATGCACACGTATTCAACAATTGTTCCGAGAAGCGGACGAGATTAGCCCCGAGCGTTCTTAGCGATGTGGTTTCTCTCCCCCCACACACACACACCCACACACACACACCCTCGCCGGCAATTCAACACGAGTTTCCCCAGCTAGGAAGCCTCAGAAGAATCTCCGAACCACCCACTCACGCTCTCCCTCCCTTTCCTTTGCTTCCTCAAACAATGCGTCCGAGGGAGGGAGAGGGAGAGAGAGAAAGAACTGGCATGAGATAAAAAGGAGCGAATATTGGCGAGACGAAAGAGAAATACGAGCACAATGGAAAGGAGAGAATGAAAAGAGGCTTTTCTTTTGCGAGAAACGGAGAGAGGAGCGGGAGGGAGAGATACAGAGATGGGTGAGGGGAAGAAGTGGTGATGGGGTAGAGAGGAGAGGGTTGAAGGGGGAGAGGAAAGAAGTGAAGGGGGAGAGAGGAGAGGGTTGAAGGGGGAGAGGAAAGAAGTGAAGGGGGAGAGAGGAGAGGGGAGAAGGGGGGAGAGAGGAGAGGGGAGAAGGGGGGAGAGAGAGAGGAGGGGAGAAGGGGGAAGAGAGAGGGGAGAAGGGGGGAGAGAGAGGGGGGAGAGAGAGGGGAGAAGGGGGAGAGAGAGGGGAGAAGGGGGGAGAGAGAGGGGAGAAGGGGGAGAGAGAGGGGAGAAGGGGGAGAGAGAGGGGAGAAGGGGGAGAGAGAGGGGAGGGGAAGAGGGGGGAGAAAGGAGAGAGGAGAGGGGAGAGAGGAGAGGGGAGAGAGGAGAGGGGAGAGAGGAGAGAGGAGAGGGGAGAGAGGAGAGGAGTTAAGAGGGGAGGAGTTAAGAGGGGAGGAGAGGGATAAGGGAAGAGAGAGGATGGGGAGAGTGGAGACAGAGGAAGAGAGCCGATTGCAAAAGACACACCCCGTAACAACGAAAATACGAAGAAGTTAATGAAAAGGAAAAGCCCGTTGCCTTTGAAACCAATAAAATCCTGAATCTCCCTTAATAATATCATGTCAAAAAAGCGTATATATCCGTCGCTATGAGTAAAATACAGAGATGTGGCGAGACGTGCAATGTACATACGTACATTCGAGTAACTATGTAGTCTACTTCCGGAAAAACCTACGTGGAAGAAGTACGAAGATGTTGAAAAGGTGGATAGGGATGATTTGGGGAGGAGGTGGAAAAAGGTTAAAAGGGTAAGAATGGAAGGGGAGGTTAAGCTGGGGATAAGAAGGGGAGGGTAAGCTGGGGATAAGAAAGTAAGAGGATAAAGAAATAAGGGGGATAGGAAAAGGAATGATGGAAGGGCAGAGGGTATTGTGAGGAGCTAGGTCAAAAGGGCTATAGAAAAAACGCCCAGAACGACTTGAGAAGAAATGGCTATATCGATCCGGTCACGTGACAACATTCGCTGTCTAGGGATAAAACGGGAAACGAAAATACATCTTCCTTTACAAATTGGATTACGGTCTTTTTAAGATTCGACACCAACAATGTATAAACGATACCTGAGAATGTTTTTGTCGACATAAAGATTACGAATGTAGTCGTATTTATGTAATACCTGAAGAATTAAATATCAACCGCAGAAGATTTTTTCCGTAAATAACTTCCCTATGATATGGGGACGTTTTTTTATTTAAAGTTGTTTTAACATTTAGCAATAAAAAATCATATACTTAGGAAAATCCGAACTTTCACTGTTTCACATTAGGGAATTTAATAAAGGGAGATAATTCAAAGTGAGCATCCTAAATTGCAATAAAAACTTAGTAGGAATGAACTGGAAGCATGAAAATTTGCAGTGAAGTACATTAATGTACGGAAATAACTGCAACAATGCAGGTCATTATCAAATTACATACTTTAAGTTCTTTCCTACCAACATTATTATTAAAATTACAGGATCTTACTTAAAATATCATACATTAAATTTAAAATAGTACTCATTTTAACTGCAAATGCGTGCCTTTATCAGTGTGTGCAACTTTTAACGAAATGCAAAAACTAAACGCGAAGCGAGTTGGTACCAAACATTAAAAAATTTTAATAGTAAGCCACAATATATCTGTTAATTCCTAAAACTAATAATCTCCCTCTCTTATTCCGCGGCGATTGTCAAAAACAAAATATCACAACGTACAAAAAAATCATGGAAAGACGATTGCTTCGAAAAGTTAAAAACAAAAAAAACGTACCCGAGACTCGAAACGGTGAAGCTTTAGCAATCGCTCACGCCTCAATGCACCACACGCCCCGCAAAAAAAGACAGAAAAGTCCTGCATTCCAAATCCACCCCATATCCTCCCTCCAAAAACCCCTTAACCACCCCCACCTCTATAACACCCCTTCCTCCAGGCGACGCTGCTCACCTGACGTCAATAGAACATCGATTTCAGGCCTTCGACCTCCACCACACGGGTGGCCATTGAAATGCTAATGCTGGCAACAGGGAATACGTACAATTGTTCCACAAAGTCGGTTGTTCCGTCAAACGAATAAAAAAAGAAAAAATGGCAGACGTGTATTGGCAGAGGTGACGAAAACTCCTTCCCCCTACCCTTCCCCTCCCACCCACTACCCACCCTACCACCAGACAAGTCCAACGATACCTCCGATACGATTTTAATCGCGACAAACGATCCACCCCGCAATCTCTTGACGCAATCCTTCAAAGTGGATGATCCATAAACGCAGCAGACAGGTGCAAAAAGAGTAGCTACCAAACGAGTTTTGAATTGTACTCCTGACGATTCTCTCTCGGCGATATCGATTGAAAAAAAAACTAACCATTTCACGTGCCAGCGATCCTTAAAAACTACTATACGATTAGCGGTATGTTCTGCTCTCCTTAGATTTATAATCAGTCGGAAACGAAGATCGAGCTAGTTAAATAGGCGCATCTAGCCATCGATAGCATTTTTGTACCGAGTAATCTTATCGCAGGTACGCTGTATATATATACGTGGTGTTAAGTACAACCACTCCATAATTATAGCGCTACTGTACGAACTTTTCAATCACACCACGTAGGTACATTAAGTAACTAAGAACGCTAAACTTCAAAGGACACTTCCGGGAGAATGAAGCCAACAACTCTGACCGATCCAGTTCCATTCCATATTTTGGTCAGCTAAAATAAGTAGACACTTGAAAAACCCGAACGAGTTAACTATGGGTTCGGCTTTTTTTACAAGGCGCTTTTAGAAGCAATAATTTCAACGTTCCATTTAAAAAAAACCGAAATTGCCGTCGCTAGTTAAAGAAATTTTCAATTGTAAAGCGGCCTTCACTTATCCCGTACTATGTTAGACGAATCATTTTCGACCTTGGTAACCGGGAAGGAAAGGGACGTGACAAAACCGCTTTGGAGTGGTGAGGAAAACCACCTATAGCGTAACTCCAGAAGTTATTTCTATTCCATATTAAAACCTAATGGGACAACTTGGTACATGACAGTAATATTTGAAAGTCTGAGATTGCGAAATTTAGCACTTCCTCCATAAAGATTGCTACTAACTTTTTTCAAGAAGAAGCGCTTTTAAAAAATACTAATCTTGGGTATCCCCAATAAACACAACAAGGTTATAAAAATCCAGATGCGCATTTCGGCTACAAAGTAGTCGTCTTAAATGGTAATTCACCGAAAAAAATTATAAAAGAATTTTTCAGCCATAAAGAGCTCGGTAATTCTCTGGTGAACTAATATTTTTTATTACAGCCAGCTCTCGAAAGAGTAACTTATGAAATTTAATAATAATACACACATTACACGAGAATATTACAAATACTTTCCCTCGATCACATTTTTATGACTTACGTGAAAGGGATTATTAAAAAATTTCTCTTAGAAAAAAAGGATAGTTAACTTTGTACCTACCGAGAGAACGGTCTAACAAAATCTCTGAAAATCGGGAAGGCAAAGAAGCTTACTGAATTAAAACGCTACAATTGTACAAAAATCCTAAAGAAAAAAATTTCGATACCCCACACACAGGAGGACAATAGGCAAAACATTCATTCTTCCCATCGTATTCCGCAGTAATCCTTAAAAATGGCAGGCGATGCATCTCTCACACACGGCAATCGCCTCAAGAATGGATAGGAGAAGGCGAGGTCAATCATCGATTTCTCGGTGTCAGTTTCGAGTCACCCTGGAGCACGTGCGACAGTTCTCGCCCCTCGACCACTGAGGTCATCCCCGCGCGAGTTGGCTCTGCCGCAAGCGCCCTTCCCCTCTCCTTTGCTGCCCCTCCCCCATCCGCCCCCTCCCCCTTTAGCTCCCTTAAAAACCACCATCAATACAAACAGCTATAAAGGCAAGGCTCCCAATACCCACGTGATGCGGAGCGGTTGAGTGAGAGAAAGGTTCCCGGAGGGAATCGGGGTTTCCGCCTCAAAACTGTGTTTTTCAAGGCACTCCGAGACATTTTCGTGGCTACTGAACACGCTTCGGAGGTGTCAATCAAGCCTTTACATCTGACCGATTAGAAGAAGTCGCCGGTGTTATATCTGATCTTGATCAAACTGTTTATCTCCCACTCTATTTAAAGGACATGATGTCGATAAGAAAGCTATAAGCGTGCAAAGATTAAGCGACTTCTTGGACTATCGATTTTTTCGAGGAAAGAGCGACCTATAAAGATTTCTTTGCAGCGAAGGAGAAATTTCCTAGTTAGCGAATAAAACGTGCCAGACGAACGCAAAGAAGGCGAATGAACTATAGAGAAAACTATTGTCCAATCGATAAAGAGGAAAAAGCTAAACCGAATGATCCCGACGAGATGACAATATCACCTCTTGCCATTTCGAAATTTCCTTGGCATTATCCGACGACGAAGAGACATACGTAACCAAAGAATTCCATCTGCATGACTGGAAGGGTGAATTCCCAATGCCATTGAGAGCGGATAACTTTCACTTCCACGGCACACATCTCCAATTATTAAACGGAGCGATGTATTACACCCACGGTACTGAAATTACAAGGCGTATTAATACTTAACCCTAGTCTGCGCGGCTCAGCGTACGCGCACATTTAAATCAGTGGTGGTAAAAAAAAACCCACTAGTAAAATCGTTATGGTTCATCTCATAAAATAAAGCATTGTTAACATACAGCAAACTCCCGATTTACGTACACCATGCGTTCCTGAAAAGTAGTTTGTTAACCGAAAGTTCGTAAATCGGGAGAGATTTTTCCCATTAATGCTATGTTAAAATCACGAGATGTGTTCAAAACCCAATTTTTCTTCCTACACGAAAGAAAAAGGAGAACGGAACAAATTATAATTGATTTTAACAAATGCATTTTAATCATGACTTATTCATTCGTTGTATTTGGCGTCATTTTCCACATTATGCGGAGGCTTGGGGTAGAGCTATTACGGGTGTGAGGGCAGATTAGCAGGCGTGATGATGTGGTAGAAAGTGCACAGCTTTCAACATTTATATCAGAAGAGTGGTGTTCGTAAGACCGGAAGTTAGTAATCAGAATGTTCATCAATCGGAAGTTTACTGTATATATTATCTACGTGTGTAAATGTGTCTCTCAGACTACTGGCAAGTGTCCCATGGACTTCCTACCCTCAACACCTAGTTGCCGTTTATCTACCTAGTTACCTTTCCATAAACATTTATATATACATGTATACACACACACAAACTTTATGTAAGCCGTGGCGTGGTTTTGTATTGTTTGTTCCATAATGTCCACTTTCACCTTCGCTCCTATTATAAAACTCTTAATGTTTTCGTCAATGCGTGACGTTGAGTGCTCAATAAACTCGCGGCCTTGTTTTTGTTTGGCACGTAGCTAACTAATGTCATGCTGTCCTTGAATCCAAACAATGATCTCGGCTGGGCAGCATTTCTCGGAGACTTATTTTTTTCTCACTGCGCCGACTGCAGTGACCCAAAAAAAAAGAAGTTGCTGAAAAGGTGGGGGAACAGCGAAGAAGAAATGTCGACGATAAGATTCTTGGATGAATTCTGGATCGATAAAGTTGGTAATAGTACTGCCATCGCTCTTTCGGAGTTGTTCTCTTGGCTGTTTGCCCACATAGCCTTCTACTACTTCACACACCCAAAAGATCTTGAGATTCCGTGTTTCCGAGGCTTGCAGGGATTGGATGAAGGATCATATACCGCGAAATCGTATAAGGCGCCCATCGATGGTCAAAGTTTCCTTCTGCAATCATCACCCTACGAAATCTTTTGAGAAACTTCCTCCATATATATGTGATCGGAGACATTTTATCAGTTTCCTATCCTTTCTTGCCGAGTTCTCTCGTTGTTGAATCTCAAAAATCTTCAATCTTCAAATTAATTCACGGCTATCTGTATGTGGTGTTGGAGCGTGGATTAAAAAATATATCTTTCGTGGATTTGTACCATGATTTGTCGACTGCTGCATTAAAAGAATACGAAAGAAAGGCAACAGTTGATCTGAAGATATAGTCTGCTATGTCTTTCCCTTGCTGTTGCAAACGAGTCTGGATTCTTGGTATACAATGATTTCCACTTCTATCTTGCCTGGCTCCAAGCCTCAAATGGGGGTGTATAGGTTTTTCTCTTTTGCTTCACAAATAAACCGAATGATGTTCCGAGGAGCATTCTTTCCAGCTAGCCGGTGCAGTCATAAGCTGGTAAAGTCTTCGTATATCTGCTTCGTCCAAATCAGAATTACTGCTACCCTCGATACAATCGTCTTGCTGCATGGTCTCCAGGTCCATTACGAAATCATTTCCGTCTTTCAGATCAGGTTCGCCGCTCAAACTCTTTATCGGCTCAATGATACTCGTCGATCCATTCCGCAAATTGCTCTTTAAAGCCTACATCCTAGGCGTTCGTCTCACGAAATGTTAGCCGTTGCCGTGTCGAACTTATTTATAGACTTATTAAGCTTTTGATGTTTTTCCGTGAATTTTTATAAAGGGATGATGGGCGTTGCAAAAATTAAACCACTTTCCGAATGACCTTCATCCTTAGTTAACAATACATGACCCTGCAAAACATCATTAACCATAAAAAACAATGGATTGTTGATAAAAATACATGAAACAGTATCAAACAAAGTGGGTGAAAAACATACTATGTAAATGTGTAGGGTTTGTTGTTTTCGCGATAGTTCTCAAAAACGACTAATTCTTCGAATTAGTCTGGTTTTAAATCACGAAGGAGACGGCCGAGTCACATCTACGACAAGTCGATATCCTTAAGAGCTTCGAATGACCTCTCGTGTTGGTTTTCACCAACAAGCATAACTTTTTCATTAAATTACGTCACGTACAATATCCCAAAATCCAACATTTGTCGTCAAAGCAAATTACGCCTGCCCATTTGTTTTCACATTTGAAATCTGCAACTTTAATAAAAATACTACTTCCGCGAAGTTGCTAGCCTTACTTTTCGGCAGTTCACAAATATGAGCACGTTTCATAATCATACAACAAGGAATTTTTTGAGATAAGAGCATTTAACCTAATGAAATAAAGCCGAACGAAATACAGGGGGGGAAAATGAACGAGACCAGCAAATTCCGCACTGCGCCTACTCTCTATACGTAAAAACTACGCTACTTTAAGCCAACCTACAACTACCAGGCGTTAAACTCCTCTTAATAGCGTAGAAAGATATAAACCGCGATAGGAAGATCCCGGTGGAGATAATTTAACGGGACAACAATGACGCAACGGCGCTATCTATCTATGGCAACCATTTTTCCTCAAACAAAAATAAATAAGAGATAAAGATGGGGCCCTTTGAAAAAAATTTCCTCCTTGGAAAACAAAAGCTCCTCCAAAGTTTTAACATGGAATACCTGGCATTTAAAAAAAGATTTTCGTCTACACGGCAGATGGAACGCATTCCAAACCTCTTGCTAACCGCTCTCTCTCTCTCTCTCTCTCTCTGTTCACTTCCAAACACCTCTTCACACTCTCCCTCTCTCTCCCAGCTTCCTCCTCACCGCTTTCCCAACTCTTCCACCACCTCCCTCGACCTCTCCGCACCGCCCACGCTCCCTGCCCGCCTCGCCCACACACCGGGCACCCGAGCGACGGAAATACACGTCAGCCAGGAGAGCACCAATGGCCAATGCGTATTCGGGATGCAACGCTTTTGAAATCCAACAGGAAAATTTCGGATCCGCCTAGCCAAGGAAGAATAAACAGGCGTGAGAAAAACGAAATCTAAAAAGTACTACAGGTGACACGACTGACCTATCATTTTCAATCGCCGCGCGGTTTTTTAAGCAAGCGGAAAAATTAAGGATTGGCCGAAAGCGAAAGGGCAATACGAATAACTCTATGGTGTTCGTCAACAGCAAAGGGGTACCAAAACAATGTCAGCAACGTTACGATAAAGCTTTTTAATTAATGGGATATGGATACATTTTCCTTGGTATTTCCTGTGCGCTTTTATGTCCTATTTTCCTGGATTACAGCTCCTCACAAATGTGACGTTTATTGCTAAGCATTGGGTAGTCTTCGGTTTTCCTATCTGTATCACTATTCGGCAGTATCGCGAGATAAAATTTAATTATGCGCTCGAAATCTATTTTGGCCGAGTCGGTCCAATCTTTTAGCTTTACGACGAGAATATTACGTCGAAAAATATGGCCTTCGGTTTTTGACGAAGAAATTAATAGCTCTCTCGTCCGTAACATATTCCATTCCTTCTGCTTTAGGATGATAATATTCAACGATCGACTTGCCATAATCATAACATAACTCATCGGGACACGCCCTGTCAAATGAATGTTTACGCAAAATCCTATGAAAACTTTTCCAACTGAGTACCAAATAAACGTCTCCAACATCCTCCTTACTGCCACTGATTAATTGTTCTGATTATCGTCGAAAAAGCAATCTCAAAAATTGAATTTGAGGGTTCCCCTGCGAAATTTACTCTTGTATTGCTTTTCTCTACTTAGGTTTATAAAAATGCGCGACCAAGTATATTAAGTTCGTGATAAAGGTTTCAGCTTTTAAAAGATAGGTTTCGTTGTTACATATATCTTCATCTCCTTAAAGTTTCGTTTGAAAACATCCTAGAGACGAGTCTTTTGCCGAACCGCAAGTTAGGCGGCGCTCAATCTCTCCTGACATCTTTCAGGCTCTTGTTTCTTAGCAGTTAAATAAACTGAATCAGATTCATCAAAAAACCTTTAAAATTATACTAAATTATTGCAAAAAACTTACGATAATAATACGCAATTGACGGAGACGAGACAATCATTGCTAGCTCTAAAACAAATAAAAGGCAATGTTAAGAGATTATATTAAATTAAAAATTACCTATTTCAACTTTTCCCAAAAAATGCACTTAAAAATGAAATTTTCCGGGACTTTTAATTCGGTATTTTGGAAAGATTACACTGCCTCCGAACCTTAATACCACTATGACGGACGAAAAATATTCCGATCACTCCAAAATCCGATAGTTGGTAATTCGAAATCCATGTTCCCGTCAGAATCGCATTATCGGGATTCTGCCGCGAAGTTCCACCCAATCCAAATCCCTTTTGCATTAAAAGAGCTTCGACGAAAACATTCGCAAAGTTCATCGTTAGTTCACTCGGAGTGGAAAACAGTGAAGATGTAACCTTGCGCCTCATTTTGGCTCGCAAATGTCAAAATCTACGTTCCTCGTGATTATGATTTAATCGCAGTGCATACATCAGGTGAGATGAAATAACGGAAATCATTCGCGTCGAATTTGTGACCCGATTAAGTAGGTTACCACTAAATTCGAAGCGACTCATCGGCGATCCCCATCCGAATTTGCGTTAACAATTATCGGAACGTTTCACTGCACCAGCTACTCAGAAAGTGAAGTAAAATTAACCTGCCGATATTCCATCCACGCTATGAAAAAGTATCATAAATTGACATCGAAGGATAATTCATGATAGTATCTTAAGTAAGAGAGACATTCGCGGTCTCTTTAAACAAATATTTATATTAACATACGTCAAATGAGTAACGCAACTGATATGGAAAATAACTACCGCTACTACGATCACGATTTTATGTGAGTGAAAACCACGCCGTTGACAAACCAATTACATACACCAATGTATGTAAATAAAAGCGAAGAAACGGCATTTGAAGCAAAGATCAGTTTATGTGCATTTATTTTTCAATTTTGTGTGTTCTCTTTTATTCGTGAACTGTATACAGTTAGTTGAAAGAAGACGCTAGGCAGCCTTAACCTCACCGTTCAAAGTGTATAATTAATAAATAAATAACAAAAACCTGATTAATGTATTTATATTTAACTGTTAGCAACCAAGTAAAACCACTGAACATGTGTATGCACAATTGCATAATTTTTCCAATTTTCGACATTCTGCTCAAACTTTTTGCAAAATATTTTATTGACGATGTTTGTCATGCTTATACTTAAATATATGTATACATACATACATATATATATATATATATTTATTTATGAAATCGAACTAATGAAAGGAAAAACTTCCATCCCGCTTTCTATAATTTATATTACGTTATGAATAATAAAAGATGTCGTTACAGAGGATTCTATTTATGAAACTAGTGTATAGCCCGTCAAAACTGACGGAAGTAAATATTCGATCGTTCAAGCTATTTATGAAGATCAAATTGGCATCAGAAACATAAATTGTATTGAAAGTCATTTCCCTCTCTCTCTACCTCCCTCTCCATCCCTCTCTCACCCTCCCTCTCCCCTCTCTCTGTTGTATTAAAAGCATTCAAAGCACGTTTATACGCATATGGATTGAAATAACAATATTATATAGAGATCTAACAATGGAATTGGTAGGCAAGGCAACAAACATCCTCTTAAAATGTCTATATTTCCTCAAACTGTGAATTAAACGTTTAAATTGAACGATTTCGAACTGTAGGCGGAAAAAGACGAACGGAATAAGAACCCTTATAATGTTTTCTTCAAAATGGTTTACATCCGAAGTTCGTAGGTCAACTCTTTCTAATTTTAATCTAAAAAAGAATAAAAGCCTGCGCGTCGAAAAGTTCATTTTTACGTGTAATTACGTGCTATCTTATTGGAAATGAAAATTATCCCCTGGAGTCGAACCCGGGTCTTTGATCTCGAGTTCAATCCATTAAAACGCTTTGTTATTACATCATAATGCTATCCTGAAAATTTCATCAAATTCGCTTCAGTTGTTTGCGAGATATTAAGCTTCAAAGAGCGTTACTGACAGAGTGACTCAAGCAAATTATAAGGTAAGATTTTTTATTAATTCAGCACGAGCCATCAAGAATCAAGATGTTGCTAGAATACTCAAAGGAAAAGTTGACCACTCAACACCAAAGCATTTCCTAGGGCAGGTCTGAGCGGACCATGGTTTCACACGACAAAAAAAATAACCCTTCAAAAAATGCAGAAAGAGGTTCCCACGTAGCGACCGTTACCACCGGCAACGAGGTGCGCGTGTGGCCAACCCGGGGCGGCAATGGAGTGTAACGAGTGAGGAGTTGGATAAGAACCGGAGGAGGAAGGAAAATCAACACCATCCTTCCATTTCTCACACCCAACCCAACCCGGGGAAGGGTGAGAAGTGGAAGAAGAGGACGGTGGAGCCATTCACGGAGATCGACGTCCTTTGTACAGGACGGGAAGCCAAGATGGAGCCAAAACGACTCAGCAGCTTCGAATAGGGAGTTAAAGCGAGAGATAGAGAGAGGGTTGGGGGGAAGGGGAGACTTCAACCGTCGAATCCTTATGTCCACCGCATATCTGAGGCAGCGGCAGATGTGAAGCCACGCACCGACGGTGCCGAGTGATGTAGTGAGAGAGGAAAGGGGAGGAGAGAGAGAGAGAGAGAGAACAAGCAGTCTCGACAATGGAAGAGGGAATGACCGAATAACACCGCGATTGAAATTAAAATGGCGAAGACATTCGCTCGAGGTGAAACAGATGGTTATTCCACGATCTTTTTAACGTCTTCCGAGACAAATTCATTCATTACGCACCCCGTTTTCCGTAGTTCCCGTCCCGTACAATATTTTGTTCCCGCCCCTCTCCCCCCCTTCCACACGCTTTTCCCTTCCATTAACAGCCTATTTGCCTCTCTCCCATCTGCTCTGCTAAGTTGGCACAAGGCCCGTGCAAGAACATACTGGAATAGAGTTCCCGGCGACCCAAAACTACAACCCAACTTCGACGTATATTCACGGCGCCATGTCACATGAACAAGTTTAGCACGTCGACCCTTTTGGGAACAACTTTCTTGAATGGCTTCTCCCAGAATGCTGTTAAACGAATATTCCAATTAGTCTATAACAATATAATACAAGAAAAAATAATACCACAGTCAGCAAACACTCCTCGAGATTTTGGATTCCATTGAACACGAGCTTGCAAACAATTTTGAGTGCATTTAAATACGTGTAACGCCGGCATTAATTTATCCCCTAACCAGATATTACAGAACTATATAATCGGTCGAGTGAAATACAGATTTTAAAACAACGCAGCACTTCAGTTCGAAATTATGTAACCAAAAGAAAAATTACGTACATGCGTAAAATATCACCGAATAGTTTTTTTTTATTCAATGACTAAATTTCAAAATTAATAAAACCTCCTTAACCGTATAAGGTAGAATATTTACAGCCGGTAAACGTTATAAAAGACGTTTACCGGCTCTAAATATTCTACCTTATACGGTTAAGGAAGTTTTATTAATTTTGAAATATCCATCTCACCGTTGTCTCCAAACCCCCTTTTTAATTAATGACTAAATTATTAAATGAGCGGAGAAAAGAAAAACATGCTAATGGGACAAGGCACCCATTCATCATTCGGTTTATAATTTTTTGGCGTTAACTTAAACCTGTAAATTGAGTCCAAACAATTCTCCTTTGAAGACCGGATGTGGCACTGGACCCTAGGCCAAATACAACATTACGCTATCATCGAGATCTTTGAGCTACAAATATGTAAGAAGGAATGCGGTTATTTGGGAACACGGAGCAAGAGAGATATAAATCGAGTGAACGCTAAGGCTGGCCGCACACTGCGTGCGACAAAACGGTCTTAGACCGTCGAAGACGAAGGAATTTTGTCAGGGTTGTCTTTGCAGGGTTTTAAATGGCACTGCAGCACATTGCATCTGACAGTCGTCTAAGACGGTTTTCGACCATCCGACATTTGTCAGACGGTGAACCCTGTCACGACGTCGTACGGTTCGACACCGTACGACAAAACGCTGTGCGCATGCGCAATCTCTTTCCCTCCTCACGCTCTCCCATCAACAGACGTTGTCTTATAGTATGTTTGCCGAATTTGATGCAGACAGAGTGGTTTTGATTCACGATGGCTGCAGAAATTGACGCAGAAAAACTAGTGGTGTTAGTTCAAGCAAGGCCACCTAGAGAAATAATCTTCCTGAAGTTGGTTTCTTTATCTTCTCCCCTACAAGCTTCAGAAGGTAAAGGAAACTATCAACGCTCATTCGAGTAAAATTATGAAATTTCCTTTCATCCTGCATCAGTTCATTCAGAAAACTACTGATGTCCCTTTTTTCGTAAATTTGGATGAACCCAGAAAGAACGATTTTTTTTACTCTCTTCCTCAGCGCACAGAAGATAATAAGACAACCAAAATTTCATCGTCAAAACTGCTCGCCATCTTGGTAAAAACTGCAGAAAAAGTCCGATATCGACATCTACCTGAGACCTGAGACATATGTCAAAGACCGTCTAACAATAAGACCGCTTTAGACGAATTGTCGTACGACAAAATGACAGAAGCAAAAATGTCGTTGCTTTAGACAGTTTGTCGCACGCAGCGTGCGGCCAGTTTTAATATTGAAGGACGAACGTGATTACATATTAATGGACTTTCAACGATATTCCCGTTAACAGAAACGATGGTCACTCCAGACAGCACCGCAATTTATCATATGATAAAAAGTCAGAATAAAGGATACTGAGTAGAGTATTCAGTAAAGACATCGGCCCACAAATCAAATGCCGTTTCTTTTGAAACGCGGAAAAAGTCACCAAAAACAATAGCATAATTTCACGGTAGACTGTCTTCAGAACTAATGGGCAAATTATACGAATTTCTGTAGCGATGAATGCTTTCAGTGCCTCTAGCAGTGTCTGCCCCATTCCACGACTGAATTTTGGCCCAAGGGAATCCCAGCACACACAAATAAACAGATTTCGCAACAGCGACTTACGTCGGTCATTAACAAGGGAAAGAATAATAGAAAAATCGGAAAATAAGATACTAAAATTTTGTTGTTATCAGGATTTCGCGGCACCCCCACCTTGTAAATTATTATCTTCGTATATACAGGTATTGGAACCTTTGGACGCATCCATTTCTTAGAACTACTCCATAAACCATTTACTAGAGCAAAAGTTATTGTACTATCTATGATTTAATTCCTTAGTTTTTCGCGGATCCTTTTAAAATGAACTGCGGCATGCTTGCCGCGGAACATAGTTTTGGAAATAATGGCGTGGAATTTTAAATGCGTTACTATCTCAAAACATGATGCAAAATAACTGAGCTTCCTTACATACCACTCATGTTGGTCGTCACTAATAGTACTTTAATTTGCCTGGTTACCGTGCGGACGATACATTAAGAGATGGGATGGACGTAAATTACGACAGTGAGATACAATAATACTTCTACAAGTAAGTCAAATAATATAATTTAAGAATGCTGCTTAGTCATGCAAAGAAAAATAATTTTAAGACCGCAAAAACAAAATTGCCCGAGCCACACTTGCCTTTTACTTCCGTTTAACATTATGATAATCTTGTCTATTCTACTTTAATTGGATTTCTACGCTTCAATTCAAAAGAGTAATCAAGGCTGGAATCGCAGACATAATAACAAAAGCGCCGAACTCATCCTACGAAACGCCCTGCCCAATACGTCAACCGTGAAATCGCTTGGAAACAGCTCCCGTCTCGCCCTCGCGCCCATAAATACCAAACAAAACTGAGAGCGTACGAAAAACGACTGCATCAGCGCAAGATTGAAACACTTAGAATTCCATCAAGATCGCGCAACGGGGAAACTTTTCTATCGCCGTAATATGACCCGATCTCTTAATCTCATGCATAAGCAAAAAGACCTCTCTCTCTCTCTCTTCGATCCGATCGTCCAAAAATCACACAGTAATCTCCATTTTATTGCCCCAGACGGAGGAAAAGTGGGAAGAGGAGACGGCAAATGATCAAACGAGGCGATTTAGAGGCTCCCGAAGTGACCCGAATTTCTCGCGGCTCCTCTCTTTCGTGGGGGGGCAACAAACTTAAGACCAGCCGAGTGGAAAAGAAGAGTGGAAAGGGGAAAAAGATCGGAAGATTGGGAGGGAGGGGAAGATGAGAAAAGGGTTGTAGAGCAGAACGATAAAGGGACACACACGCGCAAAAGTGTACGACACAACGGAAATAAAACAAATTAAAAAAATTTTTTTTAGGGAATACGCTTTTATTTGAATTAAAATGCACTCAAAAGCAAAAAATAATTTTTTTTCTAGATAAATATTGTTACTGAAAAATTTGTATGCTTCATAAAAGTGGATGGCTTATTGTGGGAAATGATACTGGTATAACAGAAGAAATTAGTTGGCTTTTTTTATCAACCAATTTCTTCTATTATACCAGTATCATTTCCCACAATAAGCCATCCACTTTTATGAAGCATACAAATTTTTCAATAACAATATTTATCTAGAAAAAAATACTTTTTGCTTTTGAGTGCAATTTAATTCACATAAAAGTGTATTCTCTAAAAAAAAAATTTTAATTTGTTTTATTTTATACTTTTTAGTCTTTTTATTAAAATTATCTAATATTATTATTAAATATTCTTTAATAAAAACTAGCCAAAATTCGATCTGTTTTGAAAATTTTCAATTTAGAAAGAAGTGAGTTGGCAACCCTAAATGTTGGTGACAAACAAGATCCCTTAAATGTTGGTGACAAACAAGATCCAAGTGAAAATAAAAGTGTACAATAAGTAAGGGACTATTAACTAAGCCTCGTCCCTAAATGGAATGAAAGGAGTCTAAGAGAAACACTACGGACGAGCGTGGATATAGGTATGTACGCAAAAAAAATGAGAACGAGGAAGGATTTTTGTATGCAACGGCTACACTTCCTCACGCCAGGAAAGATTCGGACGAGACAAAACGTTAACGCATCTAGGAAACGACGACGGCAAAAGCAAAATTTCCGCCGTTTTCATGATGCGCGTGGGAAGAATGGAAACGGTGATAATCAGGGGGGTGAGCGCAGGGCCGGCTAAATACGGGTGCAAAGGATGCTAAGTGCCCAGCGAAAAATGTTAAGAGGCGCAAAATCTTAGCGGAGCGAAACGCAATAATTATCAACTCCTTGTACATATAACAATAAAAACTCCTGGAGAAATTAATACGGACAAATCAATACAAAATTTTGTCAGGTTGAAATATCGAAAGTTCCATGTTAGAAGTAACTTATTTTTGTTAAATAAACTCAGCATTGTTAATGTATTATATAATGTACCATGTGTAATTTGAATTTACAAGTATTAAAAATAAGGAAACGAAAAATAAATAAAAATACAATTTAGAAAAAGGTGTAAATAACATCTGCTCAACTCTGAGATCAAGTTTTCCGCTGTGCATCAGTGAGGACATCTAGTGTGGTAAGGTTTACTAACTGAGACCCATTTCTTCACCGTAAATTCTAGAATGGAGAATTCGACTGGCTTGAAAGTTTAGTTGGTTAAAGAAAGTGGAAGACCCGGGTGCGATTCCCGGTCTAGTTAAGATTTTTTTCTCCTTCTCTAACTTCGCATTTGTGAAAAAAGGTGTGGTTTCTCATTTTCGCACCCTCAAATTTTTTAGATTGGGCCAACACTGGGCGAGCGTATATATGTTCGAATTATAAGTCAAGGCTAACAACAAAGGGAGAAACACTTGATTTCCCGCATCAGTATTTTACTATTCTCTAAATACCTAAATGTTGGTAAACCTTGTTAGGTTTTTACTATTATAGGCTCACATGAAAAACAAACAGCAAATCTTTTCATATGAAAATAACAAAAATGTGATCAAAAATAATAATATAGCCATGCATGATGGATCATGGGTGCAATGCACAAGAGCAGCCGAAAATATGGGGCTATTGGCCACTCCATTCCCATTTCACAATCACCGCCTCGCTCGATATCGCTAATGGAAACTATTCCTGGGGCTTTCCATTCCCCCATACCCCTTAATACAGGGGTGGGGAAACTACGGCCCGCAATGCCATCAGGAAAGCGACCCGCAAAATCTAACACAGATAATTTCGTATTTGTTGGTTAAATTTAGGGCCGGAAAACTTTTTCTTGTTAAGCTTTGACACTAAAATATTATTAATTACTGATTTTTACTGATAGAATCCTTTGAATTTTCTCGAGTAACTTCCGATGTGGACCGTAGTGCAGCCTGCCGATGTATTTGCATCTGTCACTTCGGCCCTCTCGACAAAAGTTTTCCAAAACCAGCCTTAAAACCTTACGATGGTCGTTAAACCTTTAATATCTACATCTACATGATACCCTGCAAATCACCAGACTGGTGGGTGGCAGGGGGTGCAGCACACCAAGCCCTACCTAATAACGTCCCTCGTGGGATTCACTCTCCTGTTATGATCCCGTATGGTCCTTGGAAAAAACGAGCTCTGGTATCGCTCGGTCCTACAGTCGATCTCTCGTATTTTATTCTCGTGATCGTGCCTGCCCATGTACGTAGGTGCCTCTAATATTCCTGAGACCTCCTCTAAGAGAACTTCCGACCTAAATTTCTCCAGAAGCCTTAACCTAGCGCTAATTCTGCGATCCTCTAGCGATATCCAATTCAACTCCTTCAAGAGTGATGTGACGCTTAATTTTTGCTCATATTTTTGCTTAACGAATCTGGCTGCTCTGCGTTGGATTCTTTCTAACTCAAGTATCTGTCCCTTTTCGTACGGATCCCATATGCTGGAAGCGTATTCGACCTGAGATCTGACCAATGATAAATAACACGTTTCTCGTACCTGTTCTGTGCTACTTCTTACTATTCTGCCTACGAAGGCCAATTTCTTATTAGCTGCGCCTACGATCCTTCGAATATGCATATTCCACGATAGATCAGGACAAATGGTGACTCCTAAATATTTAACGTACTCTGCAGATTGGATATTCAATCTATCAATTCTGTACGCACAAGAGAGCCCCTGGGATTTGACTCCATGTTACATTTTTCCTTTAATCTTCATAATGTTGTTCATTCTATTTAATGAATTACATTGATAGACAACATACTAAAATGATAGATAGATGCTCGTCTTTATATGCGCGAGATTGACATTCTTCTTCCATCTAACCCACTGTCAATTACAAACAAAAATAAAATAAACACAACGCTACATAAATACAGTACCAAGTTAGTGTTTTTTTGGAAATGAAAATAACTGGATACTTGTTTGTGGGGAAAAACTAGGAATAATTAAAGTAATATAACCTATAAAACCCCACTGAAGAAAAACACACACAAGGCGTGTGTGAAAAACCTACGAAATCTACTGATAGTAATATTTAATGATTGAGAGCATTAAACTGAAACTGGCAAAAAGTTCATTATCATTGAACAAAAATACTAAAGATTTAAAGAAAGGTAGTTTTTGGTTTAACGGTCTATCAAATACCTAGCGCGATCATTCAGTATTAGCAAAATAAAGCGTCCCAGTAAGACTAGTGGAATTTTTGTATCAATGGTAAACTGAACCGACATTTGCACAAGCCCTGGTGAAAAAACAAATTTTCCAAAGGTGCAGGAAAGGCTCGAAGAACGTCCTTCGATCCACATTCAACGAAGAGAAAAAAAAGATCGTCTTCACTGCCGATGTCGTGTAGACGCTTTCGAGGCTTTTTTTAGCCAACCACTCTGAGGGCTTACCCGCATTGTCCGAAGACGCTTGAAGGGCTTCCAGGCGTAATTTGGTAAAGACGGAGCAGTTAGGCGACCGAAAAATGTCACGACAAGCAAAGGAGGGCAAGAAGTCATTCTCTCCGGTCGAACTAAAAGAGCGTTATATTACGCTTTAACAAATTTCTGTTGTAACGAGGGGAGAAAAACAAAGGCATAAATGCATGTCACGCTGGATATTTCTAAACTCGGCAATACCGCAAGAAACGCGGTTTTTACCATTATGCAGGCTTGATCGGAGAAAAAAATTATCACACTTTATGACAAACTGAAATTTTGAGACTATGCTGAATATAAAGCCTCATTCATCCCCCTCTTGTTAGCATATAAAGACTGCCTGTGGTGATTATTCAACGAAACCGGTCGTAAGTTACATATTTTACTTGGAATAAGGCCAAATCATATTAAACGTTGTTATTATAATTGTTTTTAATTTAACACTACAGATCATTTTCCCAGACACGGTAAGACAGGCCAACACAGGTTTTGGTTAGAGTTTATGTTGGTACAGTGACACCCCCTGCTAAACGCTTCTGGCGGCTTACAGGGTATTGATGTAAATGTAACAATGCTGTATATTCTCTCGATAATGGAATCCCACCAAGTCTCGGTCTCCTCTATTAATTTCCTTTCGACTGAAACCTACTTTTCCCTGCTAGCCATAAAAAGCTAGAGAAAATTAGACAACTCAGCAACGGAACATGAGGAAAATTCAGAATACCCAATCAGTGATTCACCACTGACGACGTCTCCTTTGTGGTCAAAACCGCGCATCTCATTTTCTTAACCTTTTTATAGCTGCCGGGGAAACACTTAAATCTTCCAAGTCTCGTCAAACAGGCAAGGATTTCACTTCCGACACTGACTTCTTTTAATAATCGCACAAATTCAATTTTTTCATTACACAGCGTTCGAATAGTAGGTCATCCACGTGACAACACGAATGGGTGTCGCCAATGCCTTTCGCAGGGGCCAATTGCCCGCAAACAAAACGCAGAAGACCGTAAAACGTCGTTTCCAGTCATTAATACTCGGCATTTTTTCGAGTCGTTATCTGAACCGGAAGTCCTGCTCACGCATAAAAACCCAGCTGAGAAAGAATGAGCTCTCCCAACAAGTACCTCGCGTAAATCTAAGAATAGATAATAACGGCCATCCGCGCTGCTACGGGGAAATGGAAACGAATCACAGGCCTGATCGTTTTAATGGAACGCGCACTGACTAATAGGGAAATTTCACGGACATTCATTGGAGGTGGTTAATCCCGATATCCACTAGCATTCAACGATGACATCTACTATCGGCGAATACCACTTATTACAGCTGCTTTGTCGCCGAAAGGCACCTTTTTATTGTTGGAGAAACTATTATTGTAATATACTTAATGCTTTAGTTTCATAAAAGATTGAGACCAGTGAATACCACTGATGAAGGTTGTCTGGCAACCACAATATAGCTTTCATAGCCTTTATATGATTACACTTTATTATCACTCGGATTTCCAGGCACCACTTCTGTTTGTTTTTCAGCCATAAGACGAGCTCGAAGTTTACACTTTCTAAACAAAAAATATCGAACCTCCAAAACTTGACAAAAGAAATCGAGATACACAAAACTTCTGACAACAGAACTTCTAATTAACGTACAAGATAACTCTCCATTTCACCTGCCTATACCCCAGGTGGGATAGGGAGGGGGAGGACCACAAGCGATTAACCAAAGAAAACTTCATTCCGAGAGGGGTAAAAAACACAATGCCTGTATCCTTCGCGGGAATCACGAGACAGAAAGATCATTAAGCATGAATGCGAGCCCGAATTCCGACACCGTCGAGGGAGGAAAAAAAAACGTGTTCGCGGCAAACAATGAGCGGCTCTTGAAAAGTAAACGGAGTAATTCTTTCCTCCCTTCGAGGGAAAAAAATACTCCTCGCAACTTCGGCGTCACGGAATTAAATGACACGTCTGCTCCGCTGCAAAATCGATGGCGGAAAAAATTAAGAAAAAAAAAGGCGAGGATCGACGTCGCGGTAACGACGGAAACGGGAGGAGTTCTTCCGAAAAACGTGGGCGTGAAAGGAGAGAATTATGGGGATCGGTTAATGTAGAGGAATGAAACGAGGGCGTGAAAAGAATGGCTAACGCAACGGCGTGGAAAGAAATGGCGAGGGTTTTTCAAAGAAGGAAAAAGGGATGGGCGGAATAAGGGAAAGGTAGCAAACACAGAAGGTCAAGGCAATACACGACATATATGTGATGGAAAGCAATTTCGACGTTATATATATATATCTTTCCCCCCCTCACTCCCCCCCCCCCGCCCCGCCCCGCCCCGCCGCGATAAACCACGTCGAAACAATTTTGCACGTCTGGTGACGCGAATAATTCGCGCGATAACGGACGAAACAGATTTGCAATTTTGAACGTGCATTTATCGATTAAAATCTGCGAATGGAATTACACTATTTGATGGCGTCGACATTAATGAGAAGAAATGGAAGAATTAAGAGTTCCTAAGGACAGGTTAGGTGTAAAACTATGCAGGATAGTTGCATATTGAACATGTGTATATAAATATATAAGAGAACGTTACAGATTCCTAGAACCAGGTTACGCAGAAAAAAATCACATAGTAACGAAACAGGATTATTCCTTCCGTTTGCTGAATGAATAAGGGAAGAACTATTGAATCAGACGGTAGGAGTTTTTTTTATTATTTTAGACAGGCAGACGGATAAAGCGAGAAAACGTGCACAACGAATAAACTGGCGAAAAAACGAAGCCTCCGGCACGTTTCGTTTAGGACGAGTCAGCGCGACAAACAGGCAGACGGACTTCCACAAGAAAACGTGCACAACGAGATAGAATACCAAATCGATTGGCGAAATAACTCCGTTTTTACCTGATTTCGATTAGAAGGAGATAGCTCGACAGACACAGGCAAACCGAACGCATGAGCAAATTTAAAAAAAAACGACATAATAATAGCATAATGAAAGACGTAAGGGAGAGCTCATCGAAATAATGAACGATAAGACCGTGAAAACTGAAACCAACCAACGGCGTGGCAAATGGTAATAAAAAACGACGGACGAAAAAAACTGCGTCGAAATGATGGATGACAAATGAGTCGGAAGCTAGCGGTCTACCGCGAACGGCAACCACCGCAGTAACGAAAATGTGGGTGACATAAGTCGCAAGATTAGCGTCGTGTAGGAGACTCGAGTCCCGAAGATGTAGTGCGGCCGGCGTTACATTGATTTAGATTACCTCGAAAGAATCATACAGCCGGCAATGGGTTATCCAATCAGATAACGTCATGACTATGATCGATGTGGAGTCATACAACAGAAATGGCAATGCCCTGGATAGCATTCAAGCTCCCATGACGAAAAACCGGTCACGCGATGCTCACCAGGTCACAGGAGCCAATGGGTGCGGTTGCAATCGAAGGAGACTGCATGAGGAAGCTGTACGTTTTGCGGAGGGCACAAAGACTCATTTTGCGAACACTGTGGACATTTTATACAGTAAATCCCCGCTATAGGTCGTTTTGCATATACATCGTCCATGAATAAAGGAAAATGTTCCGTTATAAATTGCGTCACTTCGCGAATACGTCGTTTGTGAAGAAAATACAGAAATTCCAATAAAAATATATAAATTGTTAATATAATTTTAAACCCCTATCATCTTGTTTTAATTTCAAACGTAATATTTTAATTATGTATTTTAATTTAATTTTGTTTAATTTCATTTTGCCACCTCGTATGAGACCGCAGATGTATTCTTTCACTACCGAATGACCCTATACGGGTTCCAAGTGTCATGAAATGATATAAAATCCAGAATCGTCTCAGTTGAGTGTTTTTATCTGTATTGATTTAATGTCATTTTTGCTCATTTTTAACGTATAATTTCTTATATACTGTACTATAACGTATTATTCGGACACAAATATTACAAATATCGGCCAGGAACGTAACATCATTATGCACATGGGAAAATAGGATTAGCTGTACGTCGTTTCGTTACACGCCGCAGTTTCCTGGTATACATCTCCGACGTATGGCGGGGACTTACTGTACTTGATAACCTTCTTCACCGATTCATGTAGCACACAGTTACACGATTACACTGCGAGGGCACAATCGGGGCGATCAGAGATAGCTCTCTCTATAAATAAAAACTCCCATTATCTCTTTAGGAGAAAATTACGGGTGGACAGCAAAAACGATTTGAGCACGAAAAGAAAATACCTTTAACGTGCTACGTAGGTAGGAAGGGAACGGAAATATCCGTCTCGACACCTACTAGTCACAAAAATAGAGGCAAAAGGGTGGAAGAAGATGGGTGGGATGGATATGATCCACCTTTGACGAAATCGAAACAGAAAAGATGTAATTTCCTGCTCAGGCTTTATCCAACGCGAAAGAAAAGTGAAAGATGCGGAGATGAGGAGAGGAAAGATGCGGAATCCATCTTTCGAGGGAGGGGAGAGGAATCGCGTAAAAAGGGCAAACGTACGGAGGTGAACGAATACGAGAAATGTTCTTCGTTTTCACTATTTACGCATTCCTCTTTCCCCGATGTAATATCTGCCACTTGATCAAAACGACAATCACGCGAAAAATAAGATACAAGGCACATCATTTTTAAGCGTTATAAATATACTTCTCTGTTCCTGAATGATACGCTATTTCTGAACAAATGGCCATAAAACGGAACATTCGTGCATCAAAGAGCATGAAGCAATAAAAACCACAAAACTGAAACGAAAGAATTAGACTGCTATACACAATAGTTTAGTGCTAGAATATCCGCCCGGCAAGTGAAAGACCCGGGTTCCTTTCCCAGACATGACAAAATTTTTCTCACATATTCCAATAAAAATCACGTCAAACGTTTTCTAACGAAAACCACATCTAAAAAGTTCAATGAACGCTTGTCTCGCGGCATAAAAATCACGTCTCGATTAATTAGCGACATACGAATTGCCAGCATAAAATTCCTTAACATAGAAAGCAAAATCATCAAATTTCAGCGATAAAGAATATGATCTAAGTAAGGTCCACAAAACATAATTGCTTCACCTATGCAAACCTGAACGACTGAAATACCACACAAAAAAACCTCAACTCCACAACGGAAAAAATAACTACCAGCGCCCTAATTTCAAAGAATCCATCCGCACTTCAATGGAACATAAAAATCACCCTCGCAACAACACTTTCCGTGTACACTGAAGCATGAGAGACCAGCCAACCAAAGAGGTCCCGTTATAGCCCCCCCCCCCACCTACGACAGCCCCCGCCCCCTCTGCCCCAGCACGGGGCGCCCTCCTCTCTCTCTCTCACACACCCTCTCACGGAATCCCTTCCAATCTGTCATCTCCAGGACGGAATAAATCCGATCACGGTGTGGCACTCGTGTCCCGGCCGCGTGAGCCCCCTTTGATGCACCTCACCGCCTCCTCCGGGGTTTCCGGGACACGGACCCCGCAGCCCCTTCATCCTCCACCCATCTATCGCCCATGCGTAGTCTTTTTTTTTTTTTAATCCTCGCCAACGAGACTCGGCATCGATCGCACCTTGCACACGTGACTGACGAATCGATACAAAGGGGAAAGGGTAAGGATGAGGAAGGGTAGGAAGGGATTTGCGGAGCGGCGGCCAAGGAGACAGCGCTATGTAATTGGGCGTCAAACGTTCGCTAGCCGACTTAAGGACGTTCATCGAGGAAACCCGCGAGAGAGAGATATATATATATATATGAAGGCTACGCTTCCTACTACCCACTTCGCGTTCCCTTCGCCGCATTTTTACACGTCCAGTCAATGGGATCCGAATAATACTCGGAAATAAGTCCGTTAAAGGTCTTGCCTTGATCGCTGTCATCAAAAATGGTCGGGGAAAGTGTGAATGCGCGAGGCCCACCACACGACTATTCACCGCTTCCCGAATTGCCTACGAACCAGCTGTAAGAATCGATTATTCCGTCGGTCAAGCCCACCGATAAGACGGTAAATAACGTAAATAAAGCAAATTAAAACATCGTCTCCACATCAAAAAAATAATATCCCAAATCCTACCATAACCTGCACACAAAAAAAATGCAATTTAATTACATTTTATCACACTAAAAATATAAAATAGTTCCTGAAAACAACTTCCTTACTTTGGTCAAAAACATATGTTATTACTATTCGCTTCCTACTTTAAAACAAGTTAGGAAAGTGTACTGCGTATCACAAATGGGCGCGTTTCGTGCAATGGAGTATTAGAAAGAAATGATGTACCTATACGTGAGGGAAATAACGTTTTAAAGTTCTTTTCTTCATCATAAATAATCCAGTTTCTTCCTATTTAAAAATATTGCATTCACACGTAAACAAATTAAACGTATATTTGTGAGATTGTTTATGTTAGCAACAATGCAGAAGTAACCATGCAAGAAGTAACCATGCAAGAAAATTTCTAAGTTCAACTCGAATTAAGATATTCTTGTTTGATTTTCTTGATGGCGGCTACTCCTACGATAAAAATGTATAGAAAAAGAAGTACTCTTCCTTACTAGTTCTACAAGTTTTATTTGAAAAATATTTTGATATGAGCAATACTTTACGAGATATGACGGAAAGTTCATTTTTTGTCACCAGTAAAGTGGTACCCCTGATTGGCTTACGTGATTCATTTTTGCAATTTTCTTATTATCTTTGATTGTAAGTCCTTAATATCAAATTTCATGAAAATCTGTTCGGTAGAAGCTGAGAACAAACATGCGGACGGACGGACGGACAGACAGACGGACGGACGGGCAGACCGACGACAATAGGCGCTAACGCTGGAAGCGAAACGCGCCTAAAAAGATCTGATTCCGCAATACTAAAGGGCCGTCCCTAAGGTAGAGCGAATAGGAGCGACCGCCCCGGGCCTCGCACTCATTGGGGCCCCACGCTACGACATCACCGCAAGGAAACCTTAAGTTAAATTTGGTGGTCATTTTCAACAGGGTCCCGCACATTCCGATTTGCCCCCGCACCTCTCTAGGAGCGACCCTGATTATATGCAACATCATAATTTCATTACAATTTTTTCCGAATTATATTATTATTAACGTTAACCATCAGATTATCCTACAACATTTCCACACAGAACTCGAAACACCTGTGCGCTAATCGTAAAACGTACGGTAAGGCCTTTTAAGAACGGCATTATTTTAACTCATCCATTTTGCGAAAGAGCATTTAGAAAACCGTCACTTTTCGATGAGGTCTGCGGATTAGGGAACCATTAATCCGGCTGGGATTACAGCAACTGGGTCCAAAATGAAAGTCGCTCAGTTATTTATGGCATCGTTCTAGTAACCCTTCTAACCCGTCGTCTCCCTCTGTATCAAGCAGACCTTCCTAGGTCCCCAATTAAAAAATAAACAAACTGCAGCAACCTTAATTAAGAATAATATTTTTAAATTAACCGCCACTTTTAACAAGAGCGAGTCCAAAAATCATAATATATAATTGAAATACTCCTGTTATGAATGACACTAACGAAATACACGCCTCATTTATTGTCTATAATATAATGAGCAACAAGGTAAAACCATTAAGACAATAATCTTTGACAATTTAGTTTCATAATGAGCGAAAAGATAAAACCTCGAAAAATAATACGCTTTGACAATACTTAGTGGACTGTTAAAGAACTTAATTTCCATGAAAAAATGAAAAAGCATACGGCTTAAACTTAAATCGCTAATTTAGTTCGCGAAAAGAGGACGTCTCAGAAACGTTTTCGCAAGTTTTTTAAATCTCCTTCCTAGAAATTCGAAATTTAAAGGGCGTAAAATGTTCTTGACGCCTTTCGACTCATTTGGAATTCTCCAGATAATGAAGCACCGTCAGAATGCGTAAGGGGGAAAAAAGACACTTGGGGATATTCAGCAAGCGGGGGAATACGCTAACAAAACTCAAGACGTAATTGAGTTGCGTATATGTATATATATACAGGGCTCCAGAAATAACTTCAATCTACTCGCCACAAATAAATTTAGTCGCCCATAGTATTGCGGCCTGTTTTTATATAAGAATTTTTAACAAAATCAATGGAGAAATACTCACTTTTCACAAAGTAATTGGTTTTGGTTTGAAGGCTTTCATTCTTTTACTCTTTAAAATATCTTAAGATTAAGTTATCGACACGAAATTTGCGCTAAAACACGCCAAAATGAATGAGGATTCTTATTCTTACCGTCGACTACTCAGTCTCATTTGAATTTGCTCATATTTTGAATTTATACTCGAGTTTTGATAATTTTTTTAACACTGCAATAATAAGATTCCATGGTTACAACTACTGTGGTCCTCGGTAATTTCCGTGCATATGCACTTAAATAAAGGTTTAACGATAGAAAATAAGATAAAAACTTGCTCGAAATGACCAAAGATATGAATTTAATGCAGATAAATCGAGCGCAGTATTTATGTTATTTATATTTTATATATATATTACTAAAATCCTATTTCTGGTTGTCTCCATCTCTCTCTTTAACGCTCTATACCTCAACCATTTTTAATCTCCGGGAATTCAGCCCTCTAAGTTTATTTTTTTCTTAATTTGTTATTAAAAACCAAACATAAATCCCTTATTAAATATATTCATTAAACTCATATTCCAACAACACACTTTCCAGTTTCTCGTTTTTTGCAGATTTCATCTCCTTTCAACTTGGTTGCTGAACGTTCAGTATTTTTCCCGATTAGCCATGATGTTATTGAGCGTAGATACGGGAATATTAAGTAATTTTGCCATCTTTACACGCGTAGAGTTTCGATTGGCATCCACTTTGCTTATAATCTCCAGTTTTTCATTTAGTGAAAGTGGTTTTCTTTTAATTCCCGTTTTTAGATGGCATCCCTATCCAAAAATAATACACTTGGGTTAATAAACTGAATTTAAAAAAGGAAATCTACGACACGGCCTCAAACACACAGAACACTATGAATACTTCGAACACGCTATCATAACTGAATGGTCAGAGCCGAAAACTACAATAACATAGAGAATTACAATACTGCCGGAATATAAGGCGATGGTTTTTTGGTGATTATTCGGAACATCGCGTCCAGCGATTTCCCTCTTTAAAATTTTACCGCTACGTAAGTTAGCCTCTTGCGCTTGTCGCTTCGAGTTTGTCAGCTGTTTCGTCTGTTCTGTGCTGTCACTTGGCATAATGTGTTCATTGTAATGTTATTTCATAGAAACAATATTAGGTGGCAAGGTGTTACATTCCAAAACGAATGAATGGCTGGGATATTAGATTTCTTTTTATAGAAAAGTTTTTAAAATATTTAGAGTAAAATTACATTTGGACTAATATGGAAAATGCACACGGGAATGCGCAAATCGCACGTACATGTCTCTCCGTAGCTGAAGAAGGGCGTCAGCCCGAAAGCTCCATATTTGTGTTGTTTTTGTGTTTTTCGCGTGTCCTCAGCATCCCCAACGGCTCTCCAAACTACGTGTCCACTGGGCTTCCTCCAACACCTTGTTGCCACCTTTGTTATTACCTTTCCTCTTCTTTAAGCTTATATATACACACACACACATATACACACACACACACACACGCATATATATATATATATACACACACATACACACAGGGCCGTACCCAGACATTTTGCCGCCTGAGGCGAGATATAATATGGCGCCCCCTGGCCTCGCTGGCCTTATGAATTTTTTTTATAGGTTTTCATTTTTGTTAAATTTTGGCGCCTCTGTATGTATATGTATGTATGTATATATAATTTCATCCCGCGGAAAACGTTTTGGGTGGGGGTGAGGAGAGAGGGTGGAAGGGAGGCGGGGGGAAGGTAGGAATGTAGGGAGATGTGGGAGGGTCGATACATTCACTGTCACAGAAAGGGAAGAAAGCATCACGTACGAAACTTTTAGGAGAACGAGTATAAGGGACGTGAACGAGATGAGTTGAACGACTAATTGTACGAAAGATGGCAGCATAGAAGGGGAGCATAGAAGGGGAGCGAAAAAGAGGTAGGGGGGGGGGAGAGAGAGATTGGAGGGAAAAACTGAGGGGCGAAGGAAGACGGTAGTTGAAGTTTAACTCTATTATCTAAGTGGGAGTAGAGCCGTCGGAAATAGGAAAAAAACCTGAAATCTCAAAATAAGAGAACGAGGAGTGAGGTAAAATGTGGGAAGAGGGGGAGAGAGGAGCAAAATGGCAAGAGTGAGAGGAAAGAATATGATTTCCACACTTGAAAATTTGCAAAATACTCTCAAATTGAAGTCCCTTATTGATAAATGTGAAACGGAACCGATAAGAAGGAAGTTTTAGACACCCACGACAGAACAATGCACCGATGGTAATACAATATTAATAATGGCCAAAAATTTGTAGTTGCGACATTAACCTAAATTCACTAAATGCTCAAAATCCTAAAAAATAAATCGATGAGATATTGAACAGTTAAAATAATACGTCTTATACGATTTCACGGAAATTTTTAATCAGCGCACTAACAAAATGAAACAATACCTCTTTCCATAAAATGGTTAAGAGAACCAGATGTGCATCTCGACAACAAGACAGCCGTCATCAGTGGTGGTAGTAGTAGATTATAGGGAAAGTGATTTTTTTATATATATTTTTATAAGTGCTTTGGAGCCTATGTTTTCTAATTTTTGAATGAAGGCGGCGATCATTGAGGGCCGTAATTTATTCAATAGAGAATTATCGAGCTCGCTATATCGCTATAATCAAATTGACACTATCTCTCTCGAATATCAAGTGTACTAAGGGGTAAAAAAACTACCTATATATATATATATATATATATATACACACATAGATCATTCATTTGCATTACACATACACGTCATCTAAAAATAAATTATACATTTAATTGGATTTGGCAAGAAAGAGTATGCCATTCGTTTCTGATGCAAGTTACTTGGGAGATCTTCCACGATCGAAACGAAATATATCGACCCTGGCGGAAAGCTGGGGCCGTACTATAAACGAGATACATATATGAAAAAATCAGGTTTGTTCACCAAAAAATCAGGGGACGTACTATACATGGAGTCGGCATATACACGAGTATATACGGTAATAAGTGTAATTATTTAAAACTGAATTAATCGTGAACAATTCTAATGCAGAGCAGTAATGAAATATTACGCCGTTCTAATTATATTTGTTCACTCTCTGGGTTTTTCCAAATTTATTTTTCGTTGTTTTCCTAAACATTTTAATATAAAGATATTTTTACAGGCGTTTTTTTCCTTCTTAACGAAACGTTCTCACTTTAAAAGTGTCACTCTGCTAGAATAACGGTTTTTGCATGTCTAAATGGGTAAACGTATTGAATTTTGCAAGACTCAGGAATGTAATAAGGTCTGCAGACCGAGTGAAGGAACTCTGGGGGAATACTCGCAGAGTCGCAGACGCCCAAGGCTTCCAATTCGCCCTCGCTCCCATCTTAAAGGAAGAAGATTATTTAAATACAACTAATAAATGCAAACCAAATTTAATTAATAGAACGGTGGCTCCAAATGTTAGGATTGCGGGTTTAACATAATCGTATTATCTTTGATGTTCACCTTATAATAGGCTGTTAAATGCTGTTCATTATCTCATTAAAATAAAAAAATAAAGACCCGAATGAAGTCGATTTACAGCGTGTATCCCGCCGTCGCACTGTATTAATATCCTCGGTATCCTAATCTTTTAATTAGTACAAGATTCGTTATTATTTTTACGCTCACTCGTGAAACACCAAGTCGTGAAATATATCTCCTATAGAGTACAAATAACCAATCCCCAAAAGTCTACTACTGGAACACACTAAATCAACCATCGAGATTAAACCCACAGGAACATGCTTCAACACGCAAACAGGTACGACTATCACCCGTCACGGAGCAATACGCAGAACATTAATCCCACAAATGCAGATACGATGCTCGCGGGTTATTGAAAATGCAACGACCACACGACGAACAGAGATTAAAAGTATCGATCGTGACGAACAAGAAAAGTGTCATGCCATCCATCAAACGGCACGGATCGACGTGTGACGACGAGACGGAGAAAGTGCAATTCAGACATCTCAGAATAAAAAAATCAACGTTTGCCGAGAAGAGAAACAAAATGTCATACTCGGGATTGTGACACTATCAACCCACTAACCGGGAGACACCGAGTCTCGGAAAGCAAGGGTCACAGCGACCTTGAAGATTCCCAAGGACGAAGATGTAACGAAGAGAGGAAAAGCAAACAATGACGAAAGCGGGGAAGAAAAATACACGGCGGCCGAAAATGGCTAAAACAACACCTCGGACGTCACCAAGTTCTCGAATAAACGGCCGCGAAAACGACTTCACCAAAAACTGTAATTTCGGAGAAGATATTTATTTGGCGATTTAAATTTTTAAGCTGTCACGAAGGGGACCCTGTTTATAGGCGTCGCGAGCATCGATCTGTCACCCGCGTTATTTTTTGCTCTCCCCAGGAAGTGAAGTAGCTAGAGGCTCGGAAGGAGGGAAAATGAGTCAAGGAGAGAGTGAAGGAGAGGGAGGGAGTGAAGGAGAGGGAGGGAGTGAAGGAGAGGGAGGGAGAGAAGGAGAGTGCGAGATTGAGGGAGGGAAGGAGAGTGAGAGATTGAGGGAGGGAAGGAGAGTGAGAGATTGAGGGAGGGAAGGAGAGAGAGAGATTGAGGGAGGGAAGGAGAGAGAGATTGAGGGAGGGAAGGAGAGAGAGAGATTGAGGGAGGGAAAGAGCGGGGTAAGGAAGGAGAGTGAGGCAGGGTTGGGGGGGAGGGAGAAAGATGGAAGGAGAAAGCGAGGGAAGGAGGGGATGGGGAAGAGGGGATGAGGAAGAGGGGATGAGGAAGAGGGGATGAGGAAGAGGGGAGGAGGAAGAGGGGAGGAGGAAGAGGGGAGGAGGAAGAGGGGACGAGGAAGAGGGGACGAGGAAGAGGGGACGAGGAAGAGGGGACGAGGAAGAGGGGACGAGGAAGAGGGGACGAGGAAGAGGGGACGAGGAAGAGGGGACGAGGAAGAGGGGACGAGGAAGAGGGGACGAGGAAGAGGGGACGAGGAAGAGGGGACGAGGAAGAGGGGACGAGGAAGAGGGGACGAGGAAGAGGGGACGAGGAAGAGGGGACGAGGAAGAGGGGACGAGGAAAAGGGGACGAGGAAAAGGGGACGAGGAAGAGGGAACGAGGAAGAGGGGACGAGGAAAAGGGGACGAGGAAGAGGGGGAGGAGGAAAGAGGGGGAGGAGGAAAGGAGGGGAGGAGGAAAGGAGGGGAGGAGGAAAGGAGGGGAGGAGGAAAGGAGGGGAGGAGGAAAGGAGAGGAGGAAAGGAGAGGAGGAAAGGAGAGGAGGAAAGAAGGGGAGGAGGAAAGGAGAGGAGGAGGAAAGAAGGGGAGGAGGAAAGGAGGGGAGGAAAGGAGGGGAGGAGGAAAGGAGCGGAGGAGGAATGGAGGGGAGAGAGAAAGGGGGAGAGAGAAAGAGGGAGAGGGAAAGAGGGAGAGGGAAAAAGGATGAGGGGGAGGGGAGTGAAGGAGAGATACAGGGAGGGAGGGATAGAGGGAAGAAGAGAGCGATGTACGGTGAGAGGGATGGAAAGAAAGATGGAGGGGGGAGAGAACGATATAAGGACTGTAGGAAGGAAAGGCTGAGGGAGAATGTAAAGAAGGAGAAAGCAAAGGGAGGAGAGGCATGGGAAGAGGATGGAGAAAAAGAAGAGGAAATAGCGAGCGCGTCAAGTGGAGAAAGGAGACAAAGGAAAGGGAAGATAAGGCGCGTAAAAAGGAATGTGACGAGAGGAGATAGAGAAAGAGATGAGAGAAAGAAAGTTCGGGTAAAGGGCATCCCAGAGAAACGCTCGAGGTGGGTCGATGAGCCCCGCGTTTATTCAAAGACAACTGCGTAGCTAATTAAATTATTTTTTAATAACCAGTACTATTTGCAGATATATCTTAGGACAAAATACAAATTTAAAATCGCCTATGGAAGAAACTATACGCAAATACATAATAATATTTAATGAACACGAAAATCCAAATTAGCAAAATTCAAAAGGAAAATGCAATAAAGTTTTGTTTACGAGGTGCTTCACATAACTCACGTGTGATATACAAAGCGGACAAACGAATTTGACTCATCATGAGATAAATTACCACTGTAGACGGCAACCTTGCAGTTGCACCGCATATTTGACTCAATAATCCTCTTCATATCAAGATAGTAACTGACATCGTTCATTAGGATACTTTATCTTAACATTTTAAAACTTATTTATACTTTAAGCAATAATTAGCTCTGGAAAGATATCTCCACATACATCACATAAATAACAAACGTGACGATATTCTGAATCTACAGATTCTCATCAAATGACCCCTCAACGAGCGCCAAAATTTCTTGATTACGAAAATAATACCTGTGGTTGATTGAAAATGGCCTTGGAGTACCACTGAGTCGCTGAATAACCTACGAATTACGGTGTGTAGAGGCCAGAGAAGAAGGCAACGGGGTGCCAAAGAGGGGGATGACGACGATGACGACGACGGAGACGAGGACAGGGGACGGAGGAGTTTAGTGAAGCAGATCTGAAGGAATGGGAGCGGAAGGTAGGTAGGGTGAGAGAGGTAGGACGGATAATTGGGAGCGGAAGAATAAATAATTGAATCAAGAGGCGCCAAGCCCGTGGAAGAGGCATAAATAATCCGCGCCCTCGGCGTTACTCAAAGCGGAAAATTGAGAGAGTGGAAGAGGGGTTAAGAAGACAGAGAGAGGGGAAGAAGGGGGAGAGAGATAGATCTGAGCCGGGATGCGAAGGGGATAGAGCGAGTAAGAGGGGCACGGTCGACGTGTCTATCTTTTAGCTAATTCCCTATGAATTAACTAGATTAAATCGTGGCACTATGCTGCGCCCGGGACAAGTTTCCCCTGAAAATTAACCTCCTTGGCAAAGTTTGAAATGTGAAAGAAAAAACATGTCACGTTAACCAAGTCTATCCTTTCTAGTTAAAGAGGCCTCACAGCTTCGCTGCGACGCAATGGACTTGAAATCGCTTTTCCGCTCTAAGAATGCGTTCATCACCAGCGCCGTGCTTTCTAACAGATTAAAGTTAACTTTATCATTTAGATAAGTACGAAAGAGAACAAAACGGCCCCCGCGATACATTCGAATAACATACCGAAATGCTATCTAGTCTGTAAAAGGCGATTGCCCGCTTTTCCAAAATCGAGAATATTACCAAAACATCATTCACGCTGTCATTTGCCAATTTTATGTTAGTCGGTGATTTTCAAGTAGAAATTCGTACAATATAGTCGAAAACTAAGCATGCATAAATTATTTTGACCTAAGTCGAACTTCTATGACTCTTATCCTGATAAGGCAAAAATAATTGGAATTACAGTGACTACGTCAAAAGAACTTCGCTTCAGCATATAAATGTCAGATGGAATAAAATTCCTAATAAAAATAACACAAAAATTCGACTTACAGACGTTCGGGCTACAATGCCTTGTCTTCATGACGGCTTCTCCAAATTGATATTTTGCTTGATATAAATATGTAAACATTAAAAAAACAAAACATTCTCCAAAAATTGCAAGTTTACGTCATAATTCTTAATTTGCTAACGATTAAGCATCGATTCCGAAGACGGCTGAGATACATATTTTTATACAATATCGATTAAATTATTTCATCTAAATAATGACACCATTTAAATTAAATAAACCATTCATATCGTATTTATTCAAATTTATGAAAATACCCAAAATTAATAAATTATTTGTTTTTATTGGACGATTTCATAGAAACGTACATTTCAAAGGTACTGAATGGAAAAACTGTTTACTCATTAGATTTTCATTACGTCCGTCATTTATATGCAGCCCTAGACGAGTGATAAAACTCGCTCGGCACACACACTCGTCTCCATTAAGTGACTCCATAAAAGCACAGATAAATAACACTCGCGGAGATAAGGAACCGGATAAATAATAAAGCGCGAGCGAAAACAAGACGCAACGACAACTGCTCGTCAAAAATTGATTCCGTTTACTTTACCGCCGACGAATAAAAAAGAAAGAAAACCCCCGTGTCATTCAAAAAGGACCCTCGCTCCAAAACGCGTCCCCTTTTTTTACACGATCCCGCGAGAGAGAGAGAGAGAGGAAAAAAACACAACTGCAGCCTCGCGTGGAGGGGAGTGGTTAATGAAAACGACGCCGCCGAAATAAAACGAAAATATAAAAAAAAGAACGGATTAAAACTATTTGAAAAACGCAAAAGCGGAAGAAATTCGCGCACGCCGCTCTTAACCAATTGCCCCCGTTGCCGGCCAACTATATAAAACAAGTTAGGAAAGTGTACAAAGTATCACAAATGGGCGCGTTTCGTGCAATGGAGTATTAGAAAGAAATTAAATAGGTACCTGTACCTAAGGAAAATAGCATCTTAAAGTTCTTTTCTTCATCATAAATAATCTATTTTCTTCCTATTCAAAAATAGTGCATGCACACGTAAGTAAATTAAACGTTTGTTTGTGAGATTGTTTATGTTAGCATCAATGAAGAAGTAACCATTAAAGAAAATTTAGAAGTTCAACTCAATGTAAGACTTTCTTGTTTGATTTTCTCAATAACGGCTACTCCTACGATAAAAATGTATAGGAAAGGAAATACTCTTCTTTACCAGTTCTACAATATTTATTTGAAAAATACTTTGATATGAGCAATACTTTACGAGATATGACGAAAATTTCATTTTTTGTCACCAGTAAAGTGGTACCCCTGATTGGCGTACGAGATTCATTTTTGCGATTTTCTTCTTATATTTGATTGTAAGTCCTTAATATCAAATTTCATGAAAATTCGTTCGGTAGAAGCCGAGAACGAACATACGGACGGACGGACGGAAGGACCGACCGACGATAATAGCCGCTCACGCTGTAAGCGAAACGCGCCTAAAAAAAGAACTGCGCTCCCCAAACCCTCCCTCAACTGAGCACTCGACTATCGAGTGGGTGCTTTTGAGTTGCACAAAACACACTGCAGCGGAAATACTCCGATCCACGCGAGAAAAAGCAAACAGGACGTTTTGCGATCGATAAGGGAGAGAGAGTGGAAGAGAAAGAGAGACGGAGACAGATTTATAGGAGAAGGTGGAGGAAAACGCTTACGGTTGAGGAAGCCAAGGCTCGAAGTAGAGCAACGTGATGGGTTGATGCATTGAATAGGAAGTATGAAAGGCTGGAAAAGAGGCGGTAAGTTGCACGTAGAGAATGACACTAAGGAACAATGCACGTAACAGAATCGCCGCGGAGGAAATGCAATGCGAGGAGAAAATTTATTACGTATAGCGTTTCCGAAAAAATAAAACAAGTTTCCAACGGGATTTCATAATTTTAGCCGTAATTTGTCTTTGTCACGCTGATATGGTAACTTTTTGTATAGAAACTGACCGGACAAACGGTACCAATACTCTCTCGGGAATACTGATTCTCATGCAATTTTCGGCCACCAGACTTTTTAGAAACTAGAACAAGGGTAGTCGAGCAGAATCTGAGGTATCATAATTTACTAATGACGTTATAACCTCTAAATAGCCACATGCGGTTCAGGAGACGCCGGCGCCGTCCACTCCTGATCTACGGTAATAAAAAATAACGTGAGCCAAGATATTAGGAGGCAGACTTATACACGTTTTCTGAAGCCATTCCCTATTTTAAAATCTGTATTTTTCTAGAACCAGCGAAAATATTACATTTTTCCGTGTACTCAAGTGTGGGATATATTACAATCATCGCAGGCTGCTTCTTCTTTCAGAACGTGAAATTAAATAGCGCTCTTCTTAAAATGGGATTCGTAACTGGCGGAATCGCTAAACGAAAACTGAGAAATCGCACAAAATTTTACACTATCCACTCAAAGAATTCTATGGCTAAAATTTATCACGATAACCAATTAAAGGACAAAAATGTCCAAGAAAATTATCTAAGTCTTCTACCTTATACTTATATGTGTCTTCAGCAACTTTTTTCTCACCTCTCCATCAGAAACGGATTAATAAATGTACGTCCACGTATCCAAAAGAGAGATCGAGGCGTGGGACAGAAGGGTCAGAAATGAAAAAAAGACTATAAAAACATAAAAAATTGGGGTTGGTTGGAGTAAGCGGCAAAATTAAAGACGGCTGACCGCGGATTAGTGGTTATAACGAGCGTAAATCCTCGGAAAAGGGCAAATAACGCGGAGTTTGACCGCAACAAAATTGAATGGGGACGAAGAGAGAAGGGACGAGAGGAGGCCATGAGGCTCCGTTGATCTTCCTGATCGCTCATTCCCTGGCCGCCAGAGCAAACACACCGACTGAAAAGGGTTATGGAGAAGGGACCAAGCGGTTGAGGAACACCGGGTCAATGTCACACCTTCGTGAGCAAACGGGAAAGGCAGTGGATGGAGAAGGGTTATATTTATATGACGTGGGAGTATAAAATGAGCGGGGGTGGAGCGTATAAGGATGGGGGGGGGTAAGTTGGAAGGAGGAGGAAGTTCTATTATATGTAGAATAGAGACGAGGGGCCGCCTCTACACAAAGCCGCGCTCAAAAGACCTTCCTCACCGCATTCTGAATGCGAGACCAAGCACGGAGATGATACGTGCCGATAGGAATAGTGCCGCACACGGAGGCGAGCCGATGGAACAGTTTTTTCTGAATAATTGATGGCTATGTCCCGCGTCACTGATAAACATTGTAAGCAAATAACTGAATTTATTATTAACTCCATATATAAAAAAATTGTTTGTACCGTCTCAATTTTATAGATTTTTTAATAACATATACGACATTTTAACTTAGTGCATATTCCCGGTCAAGTTCAAAATTTTTCTTCTTCAACTTCACATTTGTGTTCAGTCATATGCACTCACGCATATAAGTTATATTTTCATCCTTTCACTCTTGTTATTTAAAATCTATCTCAATTCTGAGATAAGGTAGGGGTGTTTTATGCTATGCCTCAGTGAGGACATGAAGTGTGCTAAAGGTTTCTTCGCCGTAAATACCCCAATTCGAGAATGGATAATTAGACTGGTTTGATAGCTTAGTTGGTTAAAGCACCTACCCGGCAAATGGGAGACCCGGGTACGACTACCCGGTCAAGTTCAGAATTTTTCTCCTTCTCTAACTTCACACTTTCAACTCGTTCACAAACATAAAGATGTTTCTGGCAAACATACCTTTATAGTAAATATAGCAAATTGCCAGCTTTTAATTTATTAGTTATCAATTCAACAGATAAACTTAAGTCCTAATCGTGACTGATACTAGTTTAAGGAAACTATTAAGTAAAACAATCACCTGATAAAAAAAGGGGCGCATTCTCGAAAACTAAACGGGATTATCGTAAAAAAATTATAATTTTGAGGAGCAAATTTCCCTACATTGAGAATACAAAAATAAACGACATACCGAAATATCTTGAAATAAAACACTCCTCGAGATACCAAACAGAACAGCCTCGATCAAAAAAGTAAGAACAAAATCTTCCCCTATTTACAAAAAAATCGCACTTCGCGACGGCCAGTCAATTCGCCATGAAAACTTTTATCGACCAAAAAAAATCCCACATCCAACGAACCGGCGAGCGCTGTTGGAAACTTCCCAAGTATGCTTCACTTCACTCGACGAATTTGATTTGCCGATTAAACTCATAAAGCACATCTATAACTGGGCATCAAAAGAAAGAAAAAATACTTCTCTCCGTTCGGCGTTTACGACGTCACTGCTTCGACACGTTTTCCTTCCCACTAAAACCCTCCACTAAAACGTAAACAAAAAATTCATTCTCTTCCATTTCTGCTCGCTCACAGACTTAATCACATTCCCTGATTCGAAAAAGGAACCATTTAGCCGAAGAACGGCAGAAAATCGCATTCGGTGACTCCATCTCCTCCACATTCTTCCTTGGTCTACTAGATTACACACCTTACTTTATGAGCCACTCCAGCCTCTACCACCGCATCTCAAGGTAGTATTACACAATTCTAAATCCAAATTAAGACATTCAACGGACAATTATGATAACGCCTATAACTCTACGAAAACCAGCAAATATCCACTGAAGACGGCTGCCCTGTATCCTGATTTGGCACCTTGTTTTCTGGACCATTTTATGGATATTTATATTCGGGTCAACAAGATTATCAACTGGATTACAGCCGTGAGATGAACTCGATAATTTGAACCTTCGTATATGTTTTAAAATATTTATCCCTGCAGTCCGTAAAAATAAATTTATCGAGGTTCGTCAAATCTCATCAAACAAGATAGCCCATAATTAAATGCCTGAGGAACGTTGGAGTCATTGAGGCTACATGAAGCAATATCTACGACGACACGGAATATTTTGGACGAATACAATTTTTAGCATACATTGTGTTAAAAGTTAAACATTGAAAAAAATCCTTTTAGTAATTTTCAAATATCATTATTAATGTCAATTAAAATGGCAAATTTTCAGACCAAGCGCTTCGGTAAAATTGTGTCTGCGAGACTACACGTTAAGGCCTCTTTTAAATGTTTCCCGTCCCATATTTTGAAAAGTTCCGCATTACGATATAATATATGAACTCAATGGCAATTACATTGCCATGTGTTCTGTGATATACACCAGTCAGTCACAATATAAAAATATTAAGCATCGTTGTATTAAACGGGGGCAAAACGGCTAAGTGTGCAGTTTCATTTTCTCCAACTATTTAAGAAAAAGATCCAATCTCATTAACAGATGACAAGGAATTGCTGAGACCGAATTAAACGCCTTTTAATTGCGCACGTTAAGTTAATCGGTTATGAGAAACCTAACGAGTTTTCTTGTTTGCGGAGAGGTAGCGATTAAATTTCGCTTGCTTCGATTCCAAACGGCGATGCCGTTCATTTTTTCGGACCATTTTCGAGTAGTCATCTCCTATGGCCGACTTGGAGAGTCGCCAAATGGAAATAATTCCCAATAAAAAATACTACCTCGTTCTCCATCCAATAAAATATTTTCCACGCCAAGGGCGAAACATCATAACAAACGATTTTTTTTTTGGAAGACACGAATATAACTACGAATTATGAAACGCATTGCTCCCCTCTGATTTGCCACGCCAATATACTTCCGAAGAACATCCTTCGTGCACGCAAGAATACACTGAATTCTATCGGAAGAGTGGGAGACGTTTTAAGCATGTATTGATTTAATACTCAAGATATTGTCGATACAAACATTATACTTTAATAAAAAGCAGGAAAATAATATTTTTCTTAACCAAGGGTTTTCCTACAATTTTGCCATCTCCCGAGTACGTCCCTGCAATCAACTATGGCACCCAGTTTGGAAAACATTACGCAGTTGGTGTACAGACGAACGCTATTAACATGGAATGCAGACCGCGGGCTTGGTAACGTTAGCCAATGCGGGCCACGCGTGATTTGAGTTTGAAATCCCTGATCTAAATACATAATTACATGCACGATAATACACAGCATAAACACTGGTAAAACGTGGAATAAGGAATAGTCAAACTTCCCCCCTTTACCACCAGCCTCGCCACATTCTCTAATTCTTTCCTTCTCACCTGCGCCTTTTCCTCACTAGACACTCCTTCCCTTCCCCTCCCCTCCCAAATCCATTCAAACCTGACCCACACGAAAAAAAGTCTAACATAAGTATTCCCGATGAATGTAAAAGGGGCGGGTGGGAAGAAGAAAAGGACGCGTGGGAAACGGAATGGAAGGATAGGGCCGCCACGCCAGCCACGCCCTTTTTCTCCTCCCCCCTCTCCCACCAACCCCCACGTAGTGGTGTATATGTACCAGACCGGAGTCTGTGCTCCGGGATTTGTAGCGATGGGGAACGAGAGAAACGAAATCAATGACGCAGGAAAATTAAGAAGGAAGACGTCCTCCTATAGCGAACGGCTCCACTGGGGACATTGGAAGGGGGAGAGGTGGATTGGAGGGGGGAGGGAGGGAGGGAAGAGAGAGAGATAGGGAGTGCGGAATGGATCCACCGATTGATGACACAAGCAAACACATTGGAAATGAAAAAAGAGGGACGTGCGCAAGCGAATCAATCGGTCCGTTTCCCGATTGACGACCAAGACACGCTCCTAGCGAGTCCTCTTTCAAAAAAAGCTTTTCCCGTGCGCTCCGTGGGTACACTTTTACTAAAAACTCGACGCGAAGCAGTTGCAATATGCTCCGGAAGCGGATGGCACCTGGTCTAACAAAGAAACCAAACGTTCCCCAAATCAGTTGTTTCCAAACATTAAGTAGCGGCCCCCTCTCACCTAAGAATGCTGTCTTCGTCCCTCTATACCAGGATCCGGCAACCTTTTCTATATGGCGGGCCACATTCGTTGTTGTGAATGCTTCGGAGGGCCGCATTGGAAATCACGAGAGCTTCGGCTGGCCAGATGGGCGTTTAAATCAGAAGATACCTAGAGGTTTTGTGATCTCATGTTAGTTAAAATCAATTCTAATTAGTTTACTAGCCTTCAAATTCGACCAGAAAAGATCTTGAGACCATAATTTCACTGAAAAAATATTGAATCTACTGAGTTAAACTGTATCGATCACTTTTTTATCATGGCTTCGCGGGCCGCATAAAGCGCTCTCGGAGGCCGCATCAAGTCCGCGGGCCGTATGTTACTGACCCCTGCTCTATACCATGCTCAATCACAGTTCATAATAACATCGCCATTAATATAATTATCGTAAGAAAAAACATGGACGCAAACGATAGGTCCTAGAGTTAGAATTTGGCGATTGAACATCGCAGGCCTCAAGATTAGGATGGCTAAACAGACAGTGAATACTTGACATATTTTTCGCCCCACAGTTTGGAAACCACTGCCCTAATTTGTTTCGAGTTCATAGGTGCACACTCTTGGATGAATTCATAAGTGAACTCCTTGCAACACAAATTCATTGCACCGATCACTACACACTTATTACTGACAAGGCCACACACCCAGTGGCGGATTTGGAAACTTGCCGTCTCTAGGACAAATTATTTTTCCGCCCCCTTAAAAAAATGCAATAAAATTGATTTAATTTATATATTATACCAAAGGAACAAATCGTTCTTTTCCCGGGTATATATGATTAATATTTTGACAAGCTTCCTTAGGTGGGTATCAATGGTCTTTCATGATTTCGAAGTAATCTTCTTCGATCTCCATAATTTTGAAAATCACACTGAAAGCCCTCTTTACAGTGCTTCTTCATATACTATATTGACGGTCTTGCAACTTGGCGAATGAATATACAAATCCGACCGCCCCGAAATCATGCCTCAAAAACCCTAGGCCACTGCCTACTTTGCCCTTATTGCAAATCCGCTAATTCATACACCGCAATTACTAAAAATAATAAACAACCAAAACTCCAATTCATTTTTTAAATGGCCTAAATCATATCGGAAATGTAATATTCCAAAGAGTCGATCGCTGTTATCAAAACTATGAAAAACGCAAAAAATACATGCCATAATCTTGCTAATGGAGCAGTATCATTTCTACGATAAGGAAATCGTTTTCGCCGTTAGAAAAACAAAGCACCAATAAAATAAGATTTAAAATTTCAATGCAAGCATTCAAAATAGTTAAACATTAGAAAACGAATTGCCTGAAACGAGTAGTAGCGTGTAACTCATTAAAATTCGAAAAACTTTCACATAAAGTCATTTTACGGAGACATTACACACGCACTGACGTTAATCCGGGTTTACACGGTGACAGTAAAACGCGATAGTTACTATTGCGGTAGCTACTATCGCAATGCTGTCATAATTTATGAAAGCATTACGATAGTAACTATCGCATTTCACTGTCACCGTGTCTACCCGACTTTAGGCTAAGTAAAGACCCGAAAGTGAAAGTTAAAATTATGGAATGTATAGAGTTTGCGCAAATTCAGCTGCTATACCAAAAAAGGACATATTATCCATTTGGCACGAAAAATAACACGGTGATGGACGAACGGTTGTCTCAAACCTCGGTTCTATCGCCAACCACCTCTCCCTACTCTATCGTGCACATATTACCTGACTAAAAGAAAGTTCGCGAGCCATTGTTTATAATAAAAAACGATAATTCTATTTTTAATCCCAGAAGATTAAAATTTCTCCACGAGGTAGGTCAAAGGATAAATTATTTTGTCAAGTTACGCAGTGTGTGCACATCACAAGGTTTCGCCAAAGCGGAACGAAGCGTATTCGCACAGCTGTGGGGGGGAAAAGCATTAAACTACCGCGTCCTCCATTACAAAGAGTACGTGGAAGTGGGAATACAACCGCTCCATGCTCTAGAAGAAAAAAATTCTTTCCAAAAAAATCGTTAAACGCCAACTGCGTCAAAAGAACGCTTGAAAAATTGAACGATTACGAAGATTAAACAAGGTTCCAAAGTTGATTAATTATTTTCAGCGGGCCAATTAAACGAAGAAGCTGCCCACGCCAGAATATGCCATGACAGTGTACATGCATTTCACAAAAAAGTAATCCCAATTTCCACTCAGAAACCCAAAAATGCTACGCCCCGAGGTTGTTGACACATTTTCCATGAAATGGGGATTTTAACAGCTTCGGAGATTTGCACTTACGTGACGCAGGCAGGCAGGCCACATTCAATTTATCAACTTCATTTCGATAAAAAAATTTCACCCGTGGGAAATAAGTTATTTAATTTATCCATGACACTGAACTCGGTGAAATAGGCTATACAGACCTAGATACCATCTGGAAAGTAAAGTCACAATATAAAAATTTGAAAATAAAAAGACTTGTATCCACATTATGGCTTGAAATCGATACAGGTTCCAAGTTAATCCTGTAACTATTAAAGATTTGTTTTTAGTATCTTCGATTAGTTAGTTGCGTCTTAAGCCAGGCAATACGTAACTGAAAGGCGCATTAGTTTACTCGGTCATTTCCTGGATACACCTAGTAAACCAATCATAAACGTAAGAAGACGAAAGAAATTTAGACGTCGAATGACCTTCCTCAACAAAACCTAATTACATAAATGCCCTCAGAAGCTGGGGTCACGAACGCCGTTATCACATACGGTTCCGGTCTCCTACTTGGCACGAAAATACTGCGACTGCATTGGTAAGTCGCTATGGAACGAAAAGGTTACGCAACTACTTCACATCCTGCACCATATAAGCCATTTAACTCGAGAACATATGGCCACCAAATATGACAGCAAAGGTCACGACAAATAAATCGATTCGCCGCCGCGCATCGCAAGTTTCCAAAAGAAAAAAGCTTAAACCACCGAATAATTATTTTATCACAAATAAAACTTAACTTTGATACACTTTTCGCCCAACCAAACATCCATAAAACGCATGAAACATTGGCGGCGGCGACTTCTAGAGTTTGCCAAGGGACTAGTAAAGACAATAAAACCCAAACTGAGGATACCAAAATGTATATAAACAAAATCTTGAAGCATTCCTATTAAACCAGTTACCTTGTCAACAACAAGTAAAGCAGAGCATTTGTGCATTTTTTGTAAGTGACGTCTACTTCAGCCCCTGTGGCTAATGTAAGGCGGAAACAACCTCCCTCTCCCAATGTGCCTTCCGTAATTAGGGATTAAAAACTATCCTTAAGGGCTTTGCTCTTATTTCTAACCAAACGAAGCCAACTGTGATAATTATATCCAAACGCTAATTCCAAAGTAATCATTAACTTTTAAATAGCTGCCAAAAACCAGCTGCAGCGTTAAGAAAATCAAATAGGAACATCAAAACCGAATAACTTTTTAAATTTTTATTCAAAGCTAACCCAAAAGAGCAAGATTTCTCATAGATTTCCTCTTCACAACATTCAACGGCGATCTCGAATCATAAAAGTGAAATTTACGTAACAACGGGTGAGGGAAGATTTCACAAAAACAATGGCAGCTAAATATTATTGCAGCCTGGCAAAAATCAACAAAAAAATTAAGAATTAAAAAAATTCGATAGTTAAAAGTTTTAAAACTTACGCGGAATCGAACCCCGATATACGAGTTTTGAAATCATAAGTGCTATCCAATACACGTACGTTTCATACAGAGATGCCTCCCAGCAAAAAAAATCACCCTTATCAACCATTAGTTCTTCGAGTTATTGCGAAAGATTACTCCCCGGCAATATTTTTACTATTTAAACTCTCAAATAGATCGCCCTATCCTTAAAATTTGGTTTCTCAAGATTGCAGGATTCCAGATATATTGCCCACGCGGACGGGCAGACAGAGCCATTTTTTTAAGCAAGCGCTTCCCGGACTCTAAACGTTTTACCGCGTCACTCCCAGCAAAATAGATTCCGAGAACGAATTGAGCGTGCATGAGAAATGTACGTTAAATGAGGGGGCGACAGCCACACACTAGCTGCAATGCGGCTCGCCTCCAAAATAAAAAAACTCGCACTGCGTAATGGACACGTCATTCGCTAATGGACGAGCGGGCCCGCGTCCTCATCTCTCTCTCTCCCTTTAAGTTTTCTGGGTTAAAATAGACGAAAACAAGTTAGGAAAGTACCGCTAAACCAGATATTATATGGCGATTTTTTTACAAGCCCCAACCATACCCAGCAGTTAATTTCGGACCCACCAATTTCTTGCCACATGTAGCTTTCACGTGTAGTAACTTACCCTGAAATTTTGGTTTGTCTAGGTTGAACCGTTTCAAGAGATATCGCCTGCACGGACGGACGTACAGACAAAGTGTATACATAACCTGACTTTTCATTTAAAAAATCTGATGTGGCCAACACATGACTTTCTCCATATTTGGGGTATAGATATTTAAATTATTATGAATAGCATTATAAGGCAAAATTATTAATTAGTATCGTAAAATAATACAGTCGTCCTTATTTCCGTAAATTGGGTATATTTTGAATGTTTACAGAATTCACCCCTACAGGTGGTGGCGCTGTATACTGGAAATTAAGAAAAAGCAGAATATCTCCGAAATGGATGGTTCTACGAAAATTTGTTTCAAACAAAACTTGGTCCTTTGGTCCGCATGAAGATTACAAATAACAATGCTTTTAAGGAGATATTTGACGGAAACCGAAAAACCGATTATTTATAAATAATTCCTAAACAATAACTGCTATGGAAAATTCTTTCAAATGAAAGTTGTAGGAAATTACATTCTCTATAACATTTGTATAGAATTGTATATACAATAATGACGTATTATCGGAAAAATATCGCTTTTTTTCGTGATCACAATACTTTCCCATTACTACGTATGGAGAAAGTAAAAATCGCAAAAAAGAATCGGACGACCCTAACGTTGCCTTCGCCGTCTGAGGGGGAAAAGGAACCATCCAAATTCCCTCATTTTAAGGATGGGGGGGGCCACCGATACCCTCGATAGTACTAACGAACGACGTCAACCGAAAGCGAGGACGTTTTACGTTATGCGTTTGCATAGCCTATCTCCCACGCACCCGTGCGAAATGCCATTACGTCACTTGCAACGAGTTCGAACTGGGGGCGGCGTGACCGAAGACCGTCCATAACGCGGCTAAAAATATCGCTTTACGACCTCCTTTTCGGAATTCTGATATGCTAATCACGTTCGTGATTCACCTCTAAGAGGCGCTTATGTGTGACAACCTAAAATAAGAGATGTGGAGCGAAATTTCCGGACGGAAAAACTAGCAGTGGAACGCTGGAGTGTATACCGCCTCTGCTCTCGAATCCGATGTATTAAAATTGACGCATGTCATTCCGATGGGAATCGCGACGAGCTAACGAGGAAGGAACGAAAAAGCTATCGCCCGAAAACGCAAAACATTCGAACGAACCATTTAGGAAATCGAATGCAAAATAGTCTCACTCGATGGCGAATTTTCCTAGTAAACCACTGATGACGACCACTTTTCAACAGAAAGCTCATATGTTTCGCGACGTAAGGAGTTACATGAATGTATTTTATTTTATACTAGCGTAATACCCGTCAATAATATTGACGATGAAAATTTCGACAAAAAAAGTTTCCAGCATCTGGCATTTTTTTTATTTTTATCACACAAAAATAATATCACATAAATGACTTTATCCCTGTAATAATTCTCTCAGTACGACATTTCTGGTAAGGTTCTCTCATCATTGAATAATACCAAATTTGAGCTTGATCCATTCACTTTTCATCGAGTTATTGCGAAAATGCTTCAAAAATCAGTTCATAACGAACTCTTTGTATGGCAGCTACCTGATCCTCTTCACAGTTCAAGCGCAAATTTGCAGGTACAGCTATATCTTGTGAGAAAAGCTTATGCTGAAAATTTCAGCTCAATCGGTACAAACCTCTGCTCAGGAGACATAAATTTCCATACAAAACATGCCCCCCCTTCAGCTCTTGTAGCAGCTCGAGATGGACCTAATGACCAAAATTTTTTTGCGGATCTAAATTTTGAAAGTTTGACGAATCCAGAATGGTATAGAACTTGAAGATCCATCACGTAGTTCCAGAGATATAAGCACGTCAAAAGCGTTACGTACAGAGAGACAGAGTGACAAACCTAGCTTTGTATATTATAGGATAAACCATAAACTGGCCTCGATAATGCATATTTGTAAATATTTCGACCCAAAGTTATCCTGTTTAGATACGCATGGTATTTGCTTGCTTCACCGGCCTTAGCAGAGGTGGTTGGGACGTCGGAATCAAACCCTGCCAAGGGCAAGGACGTTTGAACTAGTCTTGTTATGGCTTATTGCAAAAAGGTCTTCAACTTCTATTTTAACGGATAATAAGTAATTTAACAACCTCGATTATTGCAGAACAAGAAAAAATTTAAACTCAATTGCAATCTACAAGCGACTAAATTTCACAACATATACTAAGAATGAATTAGATAGGGACCAGCTTGGTCTACCTGAACCCGTATATAAAACAAGCTCTAGAAAACTACACAAAAAATTTTGGGATCCAGAACTCCTGCAGTGACGCTTCCCCAGAACCCTTATGACAGCCAGCCTCTCTCTATCCCTGGACCCCAAGGACGCGAACCCTACCCCTCGGCACCGACTCAGCGCTTCACACTTCGATGAATAAAACCCCACATCACTGTCATGTGACTAACCAACCCAAAAATTGAGCGTCGGCCTTTCCTTTAAAGATGAGAGGTTTTAGAGATACATTAATCATGACGTAACCAAGTCTAGTAACGACATTATATCAATTATGCAAAGTCATTTAACCAAGTTTTGACTGGAAACGTCCCATTTTAATTAAAAATCTTGGAGTAATGAATAAATCTTTAATTCTCCAAAACGACATAACCCAATATTGGTTGAAATTAGGACTGTTATGACAACCCGATTTCATCTATGCCCGAAGTTTAACATTCCCGCTAACTACAAAATGTCAAACTTGATTGAATCCACTTCACGTTGTCTGATGTTTCATTAATGACTTAATTTTTCAATCTCCATTACACAAATAAATACTGACACCAACTGCAATCTATTTATTACTGAGAAAACATTTCATTACCATTTTCTCCGGGAAATCTCGTCATTAGACACGATTTTCAAGAGTTTCCAGACGTGGAAATTAAACGACGACCACCTTAGCGGCAATGACGATTACGTCCGAAACGCAATTTAACTTCGGGAATCGAAACTTTGGGCCTCCATAAACAACCAAACCGTTCCCCCGACTAATGAATCTGGCAGAATCGCATTTACTTCGCGGTGAACGAGCTTAAGTTACCGACCAAATTGGACGGGAATTATGGCCAAGTTGGCGCCACGCCTGGCAAGGGCGTTCACCTTTTCCATCAGCCGCCACTGCGGATATCATGCGCCGATATGATATTAAAAGGAATGCCAAGTGTTGACGACCAGCAGAAAGTGCTCAGCTGGTGATATAGTCTATCTAACACGGTGGCTCCTACCTGCCTCGCTGACATTTTACATCGTGACCTATGAAAATGAAAGAAAGGCGGAGGAAAGAGGCGATGGAGGAAAAAAATGAGAGAGGAAACAAAGGAGGCAAAAGATCAAACTTTCAAACAAAAACTAACCTTCGATGTGAAACGGATGCAAATCTACTTTAGCAGCCCTCTTAGACTTAAGGTGGCAAAGCCGTTTAAATCGATAATCCAACCTTGAAACTGCAATGTTAATTACAAAACCTAAATCCTACCGAACAAGCCGCGAAGGCGACAACTGTCAAAGGTTGAACTAAGACGACTCGATCGCACCACTAAATTGATACTCTCGCTGATGGAGAGCGTAAAGAATGACATAACATGCGACGTATAAGCCGGACGATAACATAAAAACCCCATTCTAAGCTGAATGAACGCGCTATACTCATATGTCATATCAAAATGGTACAAGCAAATCCCGTATCCGTAAAAAGTACGAGAATGGCAGAAACGTGTTTAGCGACAATTCACCGAATGTTAATTCTCGCAAAAAAACCTTTTTCGAGAAATTTCCTTATCTACAGATAAAACTTATCGTTTCTTAACTCCATACCACTTCAGCATACACTTTAGACCTGATTGTTACTCTCGGACGTAAAACCATGCAAGACGACATTCCAAATAGAGGCCTCTGGAGTAGGTTATCAACTGAAACGTTCGTGTACTTTATGGCAGGTCACGGTCAATAGAATGATAGCGAATGACGAAATACCCGTAACAGAGAAAGCTGTATTCTACACGAGTACGTCCTCACTACGCAGTAACGGTCACCCAAAGATTCACTCAAAGATCGACTTTTTGCAACGCCAATAGGCTTCTAAGGAAACAATTAAAAGTACATCAAAAATTAATTTTGGAGTTTAAAGTGGGGAATTAAAACAGAACAAAAAATAAACAGATTAGAAATCAAAATTAATTGGTTAGACAAGTTTGTGGAGTTCCATTTCTTAAAATGAATTAATGAAAAATAACTAAAAACACAAGGTTTTGAATCTAAACCAAATCGCAGCACCATTTTGCACCTGAAGATGATGTTTAATTGGGTAAACCAGGATCGTATTTCTGATAGATAAAGTGGTGTTTTTTACAGTCATTTTTCCTTCCTTACATAAGAAACAGAATCATAAAATACATCGGTAAATCGAATTAGGTTCATAGGCAAATATAGATGTCGCTACTATTGAGTAATCGTGCCTGCTGATAAGATCGTTTGCACGGCGGCGAAGATTCGAGTTATTTAAGAGACTAATGGGAGTTGAAAAGCGGTAACAGGAAGACAGCGTTAGAATGGACGTAGGGGAATAAAGATCCGCGGGAAATAGGAAGAGAGAAAAAGATGTACTAAGCGAACCGAAATAGAAACGGTACAAGGCCGGCGAGCAAAAAATACACAAAGCTAAAATTATTCTCGTACTCTAATGTAATCCAACTCTTGCAATAGCGGCTATCCTCAGCCTACGTGAGAACGTGTTCTTAAAATCGCCCAACGAATCATAGAGCACGCCTTCTATTTCACGGAAATTTACTAAAGAAATTCGGTATCTCAATTCACGAGTCAATTTTTTTGTAAGATGCCGTAAATAATCAAGGAATATTATTTTTGGCGAGACCGATATAATTAAAGGCGTTTACGCAAAAACGTAGTCGATTCAAATTCGTCTACAAATGCGAAGAATTCCACAAGTATAAAACGCCTAAAGCTATATCCTAATCATTTTTTTTGTTTCAACGTGTATATAAACAGCCACGGTTCTATTTCGACTGATTCAATTAACAAAATTTCTAAAAATTCCAAACATTTCAATGGCTTACAATAGGAAATTAAAACTCATCTAAAGAAAACAAGAAAGAAGGTTTATAGCGAAGAAAATCGGAATTAAAAAGCTGTCACAGCCTCCAAAATACGATACAGCACGTTATAAAATAGCTTGAGAAAGAGGTTATATATCTGGAGAATATAAATTGTTTAACGCGCCTACCTAGCTGATTGACAAATGATAACGTTGCAAACAACGATAATATACATTCAACCTTTAGGGTGAGAATTTAAATGCCTAACATTGATGGAAAATTAAAAAAATCTTATGTGGCCAACACATGACTTTCTCCATATTTGGGGTATAGATATTTAAATTATTATGAATAGCATTATAAGGCAAAATTATTAATTAGTATCGTAAGAGAATACAGTCATCCTTATTGCCGTAAATTGGGTATATTTTGAATATGTTTACACGGTGGCGGCGCTGTATACTGGAAATTACGAAAAAGTTGAATATCTCAGAAAATTTGTTTCAAACAAAACTTGGAAGAAATATTATTCTCTACAACTTTGGTCCTCACGAAGATTACAAATAACGACATTTTTAATGAGATATTTGACGGAAACCGAAAAAACCGATTATGTATAAATAATTCCTAAACAATAACTGCTATGGAAAATTCTTTCAAATGAAAGTTGTAGGAAATTACATTCTCTATAACATTTGTATAGAATTGTATATACAATAATGACGTCTTATCGGAGAAATATCGCAAAAACCGAATCGGGTTTCGAATAAACCTCGACTTCCGGTTAACCGGGTTTGTCCAAAAACTAATCAGTACTTTGTGCTCATGTTAGAGTGTTATATATGAAGTTTGGTAATGATATGGCACGTACTTTTTGAGTTAGAGCGCCAACAATCACAGACATCATTCCGAAAATAGTCTAAACGTGTTCTAGGGACCTCAAAACATGTATTTCCATTGAAATCTCGAAGTCGATTTTTTTCGTGATCACAATACTTTCCCTCTACTACGTATAGAGAAAATAAAAAGTACAGCTGCCACCAAAGCCGCTCTAGAAAGAAACTCCGGAAATTATAAAGGTTCACTGCAGGGTTATCAGGGTGAAGAAGTGTGACTAATGTTAAATTGTTCATCGCCAGAAAAACTTAATGAACTCTAAAATGAAGCTTCTAGAGAAATTAGTAGTAGAAATAATAGGAAACCCAGTCCAAACAGCACGGCAGCATTCTAACAATAATATTCATAGAAGGCTACAGAGCTTTTTAATGCGAGTATTAGGGATCACAAAAGATTCGATCCTGTAAGGAATATTAGAGACATCTTGGTGCTTGGAACCCCTCACCAATAATAGGGTGCAAGACAACGTGTAACGTGATATTCAATGATTATTACAACTCATATTTACACTTGAATATCTTGCACATAATACCTACCGAGACGTCAAAATAATAACCAGGTGTTTTTTCAGAAAGCCGGGCTACGATTCGGGCGAAGAAAACTATCCGAAACCAAATTTAACGCGTGAATCATTTTTCCTTGTTATTCATTGTGTTCCAAGATATCTTTACCGCATTAAGATTTGTTACCCGACCAAATGATAAAGATCCCACTCCAAAATTTCCTCGTGCGTTGCACCAGATAAGCACAGAATAACTTACTCATATATAATCAATTCCATCCTTAACCTCTACGAGATCCAGTCACAAAGCTTTTACTCACTCTAAGTCATTAAGATATAGTATTTAAACAAGTTCGCACAAACAAATTCCATTCTTTCACGTTTCACAGTAATAAAAATATTTCACTATAGAAAACTCGGAATCGGCAAACAAAGTACCGAATCCTCCTTAAAATAATTAGTAAGCAATGCCAATCGCGAAATCGGAGTGACGTTAAGAACCGCACCTTTATCGCCAATAACATACTTCTATCATGGCCCTCCGAATCCATTATTTTTCCCACCATAGGACGATTAATAGTCCACACAAAACACACCCATCGTCAAATTGCCCATGCCGGACAGAATGAGCCATCTCCCACGCCAGTTCAAATCTAATTATAAGAAAAACAGACTCATATGTCACGCAAACCCGTTTAAAATTCTGAATGCGACCTACGTCAGAGGATATCTCAAAAAACACCCTTCAGACTGACGAGACATTTTTAAAGGTCTAAATAAGGCCGTGAAAACCCCCACGGATAAAGCTTCCGCTGAGCCCCTGGACGGCCCCCTGCCACGATATCAACGTTCACCGATCCTACAGCTGGGCCCTAAATACGCCACCCACGCCGCCTGACGAAAAAAAACATTCCGGCACTTCAGGGCACTAAACTGGTGCATCTACTTCTAAGGCAATCGATTCTCACGATACCGCAAAAGATGCTCCACGCCATAGAGTAGTATTTTCTACGCAAAACAGCGATAATAAAAATAACCTAGCGCAAACGTCCCGTCATTAAGTCTCACATTAGTTTATCCTTTACCGTACTTCGGTGAATTTTAAATTTATATATATATTTACCTTATATCGAGGCCCCCAATGGATGACCGCGAAACATTAAAAACGGCCCACTATCTAGAGCTCTGCACGGGTCTGATTTTCTGGGCCCGGCACATACAAATTTGGACCCGGTACGTTGTCAAAGAAATCGTAGGCCCGACCCGTGAATACTACTTACAGCCCATTTAAAGTCCCTCGGCTCGAAAAATGTAATTATTGTATTCCAAATTTTCTACCAACATTTGTGTGCTGTTCATTGATTTGAAAACGATTTTTAATCCACATATTTGTATGCCTTGGAAGAACACTAACAAAATTAATTACTATAAAAAATACACAAATATAATGTTATAGGCAAAAAATCTATTAACCAATTCAGTGCGGAGGGCGAGTCACACTTGTCCTTCACTATCCCTGGGTTAGTACCTAAAAACCCAATGACACTTTTTTGCTTGAACTCATTCAGTACGGAGGACTAGCGTGACTCGCATAATTTTTAAAGCCCGGCCCGGGCCCGTAATTAATCCCAAAGGATCGGCCCGTACCCGGCCTGTGCAGGACTCGACCACGATCCCACATCTTTGAACAGCTAATACATGCTGTCAGCTTAACAAAATCAAACAATGTAATATTTAGGCTTTTAAAGTAGGTCGTATTTTATTAGATAAACTCAACCTTAAAAACCTAATGCATGAGAAAGTACTTATCAGCTTATTTTTCACGAGAGCTGTATTGTTCTTGCCAGCAAAGTTTCAAATATACGGGGTCGCAAAGGAAAATACCCGAAAACTCATACTATCGACGATTCATTTAGGTCAGGGTGGAGAACTATATGCTGCCCCGAGCGCGTTTTATATGGGTCGCGAATCTATGACGACAAGTAGCACGTAAAATTTAACACATTCATACATATTTATTGAATCTATGATAAAAAAAACCTTTAATATTAAAATGTTAACCAAAAAAATCTTAGAATTGATATTCACACATATGACACCTCACGACCTCTATATAACTTCGAATGTTAACTCTAACGCGGTCCGCCGAAGCATTGGCAACTTCCACCATGGAGAAAAGATTACTCACCCCTGATTTAAGTAAAATTTTGGCAAACATGCATCTTCGCATAAAAGATGACAATTTGACAGGAATTAAAGTCTTAATAAGATTCTAAAAAGAGCTTAATACAATCAGTTCGCCCCCCCCCCCCCCCCCTCTACAATCTCCTCTCCGTCCCAGAAACGATTAATCTTTCCAACTTTCAGTCACAGAACGGTGACTCGAACCGTCTTCACTCATCTTTTATAATCAATAAGGCAAAAAAAAAGTCTCCAATCAGCTCCTACGATCATTTGATAGAGAGGCTTATGATGAATATATCTGATGCCCTTGGAGGAAGTCGAAATTACTGCCCTTAAAGTCGTGATGCAGTGACGTTACCTATACGAAAACCAAGGTCATTTCAAAAGACTACCGAAAATCTGTTCAGATTTCAAGGTAACAACCTTCGAAGGGGCATCTTGGACAAGTTATTGCGCAGACGAAAGTGCAATTCGACAGTCTGTGAGAAGTGCGACCAATCCCCGAAAATAGCAAAGAAAAAGTTTCTTTAGAAACTCCATGAAGGTTACTGCAAAGTTTCAAAAAAGTGATCATTGGACAGTAAAAATTAAAACACGTAAAAGGTAAATCTTCCTCTGAACAAACGCGAATCTTAATTTAGTACACGTATACAGTGAATGCTAGACGAGAATATCACGTTTACTACATTCTTTGGCGATCTTCATTCCGCCAACACCTCCACCTACCTATCTGCTTCGTTTAACAGCCTATAACTCTCCTTCGCTTCCTTCCTCTCTTCCTGGTAGATGACGACACATTTATTCTTTCATCGCTAACAGCATTAAAGAAAAATTTTCCTAGGTACTTCCTTGAACAAACGATACCAATTCACGGCTCTTTGACAAACCACAAGAGCAAACCGTGACCACATCGACTCCCGACACCACAAATAACCTATAACGAATAACCCTTGATAGGATCCGAAAGACCCCATTCGATTCCTTGTTGAAACAAAACAAAAACGATACATCACAAAATAAGCCGCCTCTTAATTAGAACCGTGATGCAACGCGCGCACAAGCAGCCTCCGAACGAAAAACAACGGAACACGTTATTAAAACGCAACCACGCCGTGCACACAACCAGAAAGAACAACGGACCAGTAAAGAAAAAAACTACCGATCCCTCTTCATAACAAAAAAGGCGAGTTCCACACGCAACACGCCTAAAACCGGGCCGGCAGTCATATGCCGCGTGACGAGTGAGCAAAAGGGGATACGAAAAGAAACAGCTCAGCAAGCCAACTTCTTGTCATCACTCTTCGCACACGCCAGGAGGAGAACGTGCGTGACAAAGAATACGCGAGGAAGAGGGAAAAGGGAGATGGAAGAGAGAAAGCGAGGAAAACGCGTCAGGCGGTCGGCGATAGGTCGACGTATCCGTGAGCTGCGGATCACGGGCGGGAAGGAGGGCGGGAGGCAGAGGACGAAAGGGGAGGCCGAAAGGAGACAGCGAAAGGGTTGAGGGGGTTGGAGGGGAGGGGCAGGTTGCGCATTGAGGGCCGATGAGGGAGGAGGGTGGAATTGAGAGACGGGTGTGGGAGGAGGAGGAAGGAAAACGTGCTTCGCCTGGACAGTCATGCACCGGCGGCTGGCTATTCGCCGTGAGGGCGAAGTACGGGAGTCCTTGAATAAGACTGGCTGGCAGCAGTCGGTCCTTCGGTAGGGGGTTAACGACGGGACCACCCTTTTACTACTGATCTCGAAACCGTTCGAAACCACTAAACTTGAAATCGCGTGCACTTGAGCTTAAAAGAAATAAAAAACTTCTGGACCGTTTAACGGTAGCCTAAAAGAAGGAAGTGCAAAACGCCGTGGCGAGGTTTTCGATGTACCAAAATGAACGCTTGGTCACATAAATCAAACGAGGCTAATATTTTTCAAAGTAAGATTTAAAAAATAGCCTGAAGCATATTGCATTCTTTCGGAAAATGACGAATAAGAATCTCCACCTTAAGATTTAGAGACAAAGGCTAAACTCACAACGAATTCATTGAAATATTTACATTGAAGGAAGGTGTCAGGTTGTGAACTTGATAAGAGCTTAGCCAAAGAGATTGAAAGATATACATTTACATCAATACCCTGCATGCCTCCAGAAGCGTTTGGCAAGGGGTGTCACAACACCAAGTGAACTCTTAACTAATTCCTCTGTTGGACTGTCTTATCGCGTCTGGGAAAATGGATCTGTAGTATTTCTCTGTTCTAGCGATTGTTTCGACATATTTTCTCCTGCACTCTGACCTAACATTACGTTCACTAACACCGATGGGGACGACTATGCTGCGTACGCATTCAACGAATTCGGAGCTTTTGAATTTTTCAAATATATATATACACATATTTGAAAATATAGTGAGGGGAGAACAACCTTGAAAAAAGTTAAGACCATCATGAGAATTTATTTCCGATTCCCATCTGAAAATATTATTAAAATTGCGTACTTAATTGAAGAGAAATTTATAAACTGGGTTCCCTTGTTCCTCTCAGAATGACAATTAAATCAGCCGTCCGTAGACTTCCGGAGTGCTGAGGTACGTGTAACTGAGTTGCTGTTATTATTAATATACATAAACTATTTTGCAAATAATATTAATAGTAAGGTCATACTTTTGCGTATTAAGAAACCAATTCAGGAAAAGAACGAACTATACTGCAATAGGACCTTCACGCTATTGCTAACGTAAGTGATGTAAGGTCTTGCAACTTGACTTAAATATAGATGTGGAGCCATGAATTTCAGGCGTTCCAAGAATTTCATCTGTTACTCTTGCGAAATTTCTGGATTAAATTTAAAATTTCAGTAACTACAAATACTTTAGAGTTATACTCGATATCAACATATCCAGCATGAAGTAAAAAACATTACAGCATCGGAAAACAGTGTTCGTACATAATCTTGCCGGGATGTCCTCCTAATCTGATGGAACTCGCATATACCCCGCCTATCAGTCCCATCGCCGCAGTCTGCGACCCATTCAATGAGGACCCATCTAGAGACCTCGAAATGGTCCAGCATAGTGTGCTGGTCGATTTAAGAATAATTATAGATGCAATGTCAATATATCAAAGCTTTTGGGCGATTAGATGGTGGTGGAGAAGAATGAAATGAAACGAAAATTATTCGAAAAGTTTAACAAACTCGAATTCATTGAGGAATGGCTGTAGCGACTGATATTAATGAGCGTATCGCAAAACCAGAATGCACAATAAAATACGTTGAAATAATCGTTAGAACCGAGAAATACTATAGAAGCGAAAAGGCAGGTCAATAGACTCTTTAAACTAGGGCGTATATTTGTTGTAATGGCATCTCTGCCAAGCACTGTCAGCTGCTTTGCGGTTAAACGTGTAAATGGTAAGTAATGAAGGAGTTGGGATACCAATTACGTAGCTAAAATTTCAAGGGTCCTATTATTTCTTAATCCATTAAAAACATTTAAATATTAGCCACGTGTTTTCAAGAACTACCATGTTACGAACTCGTCTTTATCATACAAATTTATAAGGTTCTCCACGACCTACGATTTCGTCATAAATGGATTTGCTGCCGCAACGATATACTAGTAATAACCAAGCAAATTTAGAGAAAAGCTTCCTTGGAGCGAAAACAACTAATTTTATAGGCCAAATCCGTCAGTTTTACATAGGAAAATATCGCACAAACAGCCATTAATAACCAAACCATACTTAAAAGGAGTTCAAACAAGAAAAAAATCTTGTTAACTAATTGCTTAAAAGTAAATTGCACCTGTTGATACAAGATACAATATTCCAAGTATTTACAAATCGAACCACAAATGCTATAAAGCGTTAAACCACAGAAGAAATACTAAATGGTAAAATAGCCTTAACTGCAAGATATTCTTAATTAATACATGGAACATCATTCTTAAATCTGTTCATTAAATTCATTCATTGAAGTTAATCCGATATCTCGATTAAAAATATAAAAAAATTAAATTATATTATCATTATTATTACAAAGAATGGAAAAATCACAATTTTACGCAGCAATAAAAGGATATAAATGTTAACACAGCAAGTCATACACGAAATTCAATTTTTTATGCTGATTAGTAATAAACGAAACAGAAACTACCATATATGGATCTATATGCACGATTACCAAAAAACAAAAAACTGAGTAAGCTATCTAATTGGATAGCTCAAAACTCAATCTTATCAGTAAATTTGGCATTTAGTTAACAAATTAAATGATCAATAGAAAAAGATTCTAATGTCAATAACTTGAGTTGCAGGATACTGTAAGCAGCCGAGTTCAAAAACCTGAAGGCATATCAAATAACCCCCAATATCATTTCATGGGTCTTTTGAGAGACAACCCTGCTCACATAGAGTTTAACAATGTCGGACTACAAAGCCAGCACTCTACACGCGTTACAAATAAAATTGACTTCACTGGCACTGTGCAGAAGAAATAGGATCTACCACATCCGATGAAACAAAATCTCAAACTAAAACAAAATGCGAGTTGTTATTTTTACGGCGGAAACCAAAAGCAAGTTACCCAGAACTTCCACATCATCAGCTATTGTTTTTACAAGAAATTCTACGTGAAATTAAAAACGTTTAATGAGTACTTCATATTTGTGCAGATTTTTATTGAAATTATTGGACCAGGAGGATCACACACGAAAAAATGGGCTGACAAGATGTAAGGTCACCGACAAGAGAGAATACACACACCATAGCACACTTACATTGCAATTAGTTTACTTTACAATAAATTGTGTAAGTTGAAGATGCAGATCTACTGCAAGAGATCCTCCATATGGCAGGTGAATGCGCTATAAAGCAATATATAATACCAAAAGCATAACGAATAATTATGTGTAAAAAGGCAAATGCAAATCAGGCAATAAAGACGAAGGGGCATCCTTGACTTATAAATCGCTAAAAAAAATCAGGCAAAGATGAAAGCAACCTGACTACGGCACAGAAATCCACTCCCACGCTGTCTTAAATAAATAAAGCTTTTGCCAATAAACACGATACGGACATTAAGATACTTCTGTTTTCGTAGCATGTTAGGAATTATATGACAGGTTATGTTAGGTACCAGAAATAATGACGAACCGATTTTTCGCTATTGCAAATATGCTCTTATAAAAGCGAGATTGTAAATAATTTATGTAAATTCAAAAGAAGTTCCCTCAGTACAGGAAATATTGGAGAATTTATATAAAAAAGATACGAAAAACTACCTATTACACTCAATGCGATTCCCTGCAACAAATAAATTGTACTCTGCAGTAAATATTGGCAATGTCTGTTTACGACTACATCATTCAAGTCTGGCGCAAAAGAAATTTTTAACTAATCCTGTGATATTCGCAATTATAATTAAGGAAACTTTTGAAGCAAATTTTTATTTTGTTTTTAAAGGTCGAGTAAAACATATACTCTTAAATAATTTTACAAAATCAATAACATTAATACTCCAATCAGTCCATGACATTGAGTCAGAATTTTTAATTATTACATAAGAATCAATAAATTCAAGATAGGGCGAAATAATCGGATCAAGCATGTACGAACAGGTTACACATGACTCAAGGTGGTTCAGCCTAATACCATGAGGAGGCGGTAGGTAGCGGTGGGTAAAGCAAGACTATTTGATGTTTTCATCATGCCGGTCGCATAACCAATAAATCAATTATCCAAAATATAAACTAATATAAAAAATGAATACTTATGAAAATCATTGTCACTCGAGGCAAATAAACGTTTTTTGGTATTCCAAACACGTTGACATAAATATCATGCATCAAGCTATGTAATTATTAATATATTAGATGAAATATTTAGGGAACAGCTGCCAAAATGTTGGATGTTTAAATAAGGAGAATACAATAAGCATGGCCAAAAAGGAGAGCATAAAAAATATATATAAGTAACTACAACAAACATGAGTATTCAACTAAGGGATATAGACAATCTCATCCAAAACTGTCTTAAATATGAACTGTAAAATACCAAGATATGGATAATGTAAAATGTCAGAAAAATGAAATTGATGCTGTCTAAAATAAAGTTCAACAAGAGAAACGTTCAGATAGGTCTGGTAAACAAATGCGTTACACTATAAACAGAACAACAGTCGCACTTAGCTTTAAGATTACATCTTCTCAATTAATTGATATCCAAACTTACAAACACCGACATGTTCACAAACTACATGCAAACAATGTACGGGTTTCTATGTGTAAACTGTGACATGTATAATCTATTCAAGACAAGCAATTACATTAACAATCATAATAGGACTCAACATAAATTGTATTAAAAGCAAATATAACGAACCTGAGAAATAATAAAAAGCTTTTATAAAATAAAACACATGGAGACCGTTCTCGCTCCTGCTTGTCATCAGCCGCAACGGTTTACTTAATATAGGCAAAGCATGATCGTGCAATAATTAGAAGAATGATACATACCTAGCCGAAGTTCCCCGAAATTTCCACATCCTATCTTCTTTCCGACCCTAAAGTTAGGGCCCACCATCAACACACCCGAACCACTAGATACACTATGGCGACTACTGTGCATGTTAGTCCTTGTCCCAGCACTTACTCGAGAAACTCGCTTAGTTGGATCCTCACGAGTATCCTTTTCCCTTTCTCTATCCCTTCCTTCTCGTTTCTGCATACTGAGCGATACACTCAGGTCGAACTAAAAGGATTAGCACTGAAAATGGCTGCTCTTGTCACTGGTACACCTACAGACGAATCTCGCGGCCATGTCACTTCTCGGTGCACTTTTACGGTTTCTTCAGATCTTCCTCAGGAATAAATTATATCCGGAGTAACGGGTATTTGGTCTGCTATTCATAAATCCACATTTTATAGGTTTAACAAAAAAGTATAAGTGACAAATGCTATTTACACCTACACGAGCCTGGTTTACGAACCACCCTTACCCATTTTCCGATCCCCTTCTGGCCATTAGTCGCGGAAGGGTATATGGTTTAACGTGAATTTTAACAGATATATTACATCCTGGCACTTTTACCAAAATAGTAAGAAGATAATTCCAATTTCCAGTTTTTCATTCTCGATTTAATAAACTTTAATATTTAAGTGCAATTCACACTCGACGAGTAATAGCCACGGGATTACTTTCTTTGGTGAAATGCTTTTGGAAGAGGTAATAAGGCCTCGGTTTACTGCGCCTGCGCAAGCGACATTTGTGCAGAAAAGTAATCGCATGTTATGTTGCTCGTAAATATCCGATTAAGTTCGAAATGATTTTTATTGTCATACTTTCGCCATGGGCCATATAGTATTTCTTGCAAAAACAGTAATCCGTAATAAATATCGTAAGAATCATTTTACAGAATACTAAAGAGCGGTATGGAACTGTGTATTTATACACCCTCTATCGTTACGTTCGAGAAATAAATTGTTGCCATTAACAAAAGAATTTTGAAATACGGTAATTTTAATTTTTCTCCCGCTTAGTTTTGGGAAGTAGATTCAGAACTAATTACTTAAAGTGGTGAAAATATATAGGCCCAGAATTAACTACTAGTATCGATAATTATCTTTAAAGTTGCTAACACGGTCACTGCAATCTATGGTGCAATATTAATTTTGATTATGCAAAAAGATTTATCTATGAAGCCTACTAGATACAATCAATTTGAAAAGAAAAGTTATGTAACAAAATCGGTTGAAATGCAATTACCTTTAGTACTTTACTTCACTTATGGAGGTTGCTTTATTTTTATTGTTAATACATTGATGGTAATTTGCTAATGCATTCGGTAGTTCCAGAAGAATTTTTATGAACGCGTTTCTGGCAAATGCATGTAAGTACTCGTGCGGATGTATATTCTGTTTCAAAGTCACAGTTAAACAGTTTTTAGTTCCTTGACAACGCAAAGAGCGATTTTAATTCACCGAAGCATTAAATAATTCGCTCTAACAGTAATTTTAACTGGAAAATAAAAAAATTCCTAACCGCATTTTAAGTTCTCAGAAAGGTTAGTAGGCGATATCGATCAGTCTCTGATAACAATTTTTTCAAAAAATGTTAATGAAAATGGTATATATGTTCGTAAAAGTTTATAAAGATATTTCCTGTTGCTCATATGATGGTAGTTTCACTTTGATACTGTGAATGAATTTCCTACTTCAAAAAAGTAAATTGCAATGCACATCCTGCTTCACCGTAAAATGTGAACATTTAACTTATACAAGAGCTTAATAGCTAAGGATTTGTGGTATATAGTAAACAACGTGAAAATTCAATCATTCTATTAAACATAACCAGCAACCCGAAGACGTTGGTTCTAAAAGTATGACAATTAGTATTTCTAGATCCCAACATTTCACAATTTAGTGCATGTGGATCGCTGGCTATTGTCACCAAAAGACGTAAAAATACATTACAGTGGTTAAATATAAATTACCGATAAAATATTTTATCCTAGTTTACTGCACCAAGTTATAAGAATAAAAATTCAGAGTATTAATGTTATAAAATATTTATTTCTGATGGGAAGGAATACAACCCTTTAATTATAAAAGTAAATATGTTAAAAAGCTTTACTTTCTCGCGATTAATGCAACGACAATTTAAACTATACGAACCCCTAACGTAAAGATCTTTAATGAAACTTGTAATAAATATAACCAAGGCTAACAACATCTTTGAAGTAGTCAAATTCGTTTGATGTCACTGATATTGTCCGCTAAAATTTCCATAACTTCACAAAGGTCCATTGAAAATTTGTATTTTGACATTTAAACAATCTTTCATACCTCAGTTAAAAGTTATAATTTTGCCATTTTATGCAAAAATGCCGGTTTCCAAGTGAAGAAGAAATTCAACCAAATAAAAATAATCCAATGAATGGTCAAGGGCGTATTTTGTCGAGATAGAAAATGAAACTATCTGCTTCAGAGGGAATTTAAATGTTGCATGAAGGAAACGTTAGTTAATGCTTAAATCTTAGGCGCTTACCATAAAATTGTGCAAAGAATTTCTGTGAGTATAACAAATGTAAAATCAATAATTTTTACAAAATAAATTATCAAGAAAATGATCAAAATGATTACTTTGAACTTTGGCATATATTTTTTAAATTTTCATTAAACTTTTTCAAATATAAGGGTTCTTAAACAAATCAAACAATTCAGTTTCACAAAATATGAAAGTATTATTAGTAATAAGCTAATATCCTTTTTCTACAAAAATATCCCCAGAGAAGATGTACAAATGCGTCACAAATATTTCAAGTATTTTATAATGGTGTGATAAACCAACTTCATAACATCCATTCTAAGTCTTCCAGACACTGCTTTCTCAAAAGTCACTTTCAACTTGGGCAGTTTTTTCAATATTTCAAAGAGGAAGTTAATCACCATCAGTTGCATCAAACTTCCAAGGCTCCTGTGAACACTACGTCACCAATATTACATAATTGTAGAATTCAGGCACATACGATACTCATTTTTAAGTAAACATAACTTTTGACAGTTAATATAAGAACAATTTATGCCTTTTCATGGTTAATCATACACCAGCCTTATAAAGATTTACTCAAAGAGGTATTTGTTGAAAATGGATGACACAAAAGTTCTTCACAATGCACAGCTCAAATTTTGTTATAAATCTCTGACAGACTCAGGAAAGCAACGACGTAAGAAAACTGTCTCCAATATTCAAGATATAAATCAAAATATATGGCTTGGGTGAATCATTTTTAATTAGGAACGTTGCCTCAAGCTTCAATTCTTCTACTAAGCTACAATACCTATACTACAAAGCACTTTGTTCCCTCACAAATGCACATCTCTCATTATATTTAACCAGCCTCAAGTACATGACACAAAAATTGGATGAGTAAAGAAGGGACGAGGAATAATGACTGCATTCAGTTTTATGACGTAGGGATGCATTCACATATTACTTAATAATATGTACAAAAATACAGACATACATTTACATACAAATCTTATTACAACAATGTTATATATCTTCCATTCAAACATAACAGTACAGGCATAGCCATTGCAACATATTTCAACTTCGCAGTTTTCCCCACGGGATTGTGCTTTTTAAATAAATTAGAGGGGAAACAACCAACGAATGACAAAAAGCGTAAGAACACAGGGCCCATTTACATACATTCGTACACACTCAATCTCATTCAGAAAAATAGGTTTACAAATCCATATTTCAGGTGAAAACCATTGAAAGCATATGTTCTCCTCTCAACGAGGCACTCGGCAGATGTTTTTCATACATCAGCAGAACTGCCTGCACCCTGTGGCTTTGACTTGCGAGGACTTTGAAGGCCACCACTTGTCCCACTTCCACCAGTACCAAAACCAATTGACATGGAGAATAGATCTCCATTTGTTCGTGGCAGCTTTCGCATAATCTTTCCAGATGTGATAAGCCTGCCAAAACCCTCTTGGTGGGCAAAAGCGTAACCTGATCGAATCGATCGACGTGTCTTGCGAGTTGAAGGTGTTCGCAGTACATCTTGAGATTGCCTTGACCTGAAAGGAATATAATTTCAGTGAAGTTAAAATAGTTAAAATGTTTAATTTAAAATTTACAGTGGCTAATATGCATGATAAAAATTCGGGAGTATTTTTCATACTTTTATGCAATTACTGATAAAAAAATTAGACTATTCATAATCAGCTTCATAAGTATTATTCACATTTTTGCAATAAACTTTTTAAATGGCAGAACATATGTAACTTTCCAGAATTCTAATCAGAAATGAATTTGTACAACTTTTTTGCACTAATTTATTTCTAGATGATTTCAGCGATTAGAGAATGAGAAAATCAAGAAAAGTTATGAAATAACACGATTTATTGATGCTTCAGTCAACAAAATATGAGATTAAAATAAAAGGCTTGCGGTAGATAAAAACCAATAATTTAAGCAAAAGAAGGAGCGATGACAGAAAAATATATTTATAAAAATACCAAAATTAATAACTTCACAATGGGTTCATTCTGTATCAGCTAATTGTTTTTATTATTTAAACGTTAAAATCATTTACAGCTGCCATACCTGAGAGATGCAAGTCGTTGTTTCAGTCTCACCCTGTCTGATAGTGTAGGTCGAACATCTACAAAATAAAATCTCCAAGCAAGAACTGGAAGCATCAATACAATTACTGTGAGAAGAGTTGTAAACCAAAAAGTTGCTCCATTCATAGCCTAGAAGTAAAAAAATAGATTTTCAAAGTTATAATGCAAATTCTTTTATTTATCACACACATCCTGTTCACATGCACCTACAGTTATCCTTGGAATTTGAACAGAAGGCTGGAAACTAAAGGGAATAACTATAGGGGTGGAAAGGACATGGCACTGGAGATGCCATTGGGATAATGAGGAATTTAGTGGAAAGAAACAATGAATACACCCAAGATGTATAAATTGGTATGCTTTGCAAAATTTGAAAAGATTTTTATGGCCAAGAACCAGAGTTGGCAACCGATTTGACAATAAGTCCTTTTTCTCTAATTTAATACAAAATCCAATATGAGAGCAGCAAGGCTTTCATTAAAAGAATTTTAATTTGTGTTTCAGAACATTATTTCTGGTGAACACAAACTGCTGATCATTGAAGTCTAGGTGACTTTGACATTCTAGACACTTTATATGAGAGAGGGAGTAGGGAGGGAGAGAGGGAGTGTCACATGTATATTCTAAAAGAGCCACAGGTTGTCAAACCCTGACCTAGGTTAACAGGAATGTTCAGGAAGGGAGTAGACTGGAGAGATAAGACAAAATTCTGTATATGAACCAGACTACATAGGTTAAAGTAGCAGAGAGGTAGAGCAACACTAGAAAGAGGTGTTTAATAACGCAAGCAGAAGAAGTGATAAGAGATGAATGGGAAGTTTGAGAAACAGGAGAAAAAGTAAGAGTTAGCCAAGTCAAATCATTTGGATTTGCAGATGAAAAAGCATTGGTAAAAGGGCTTGTATGTGCAATTTAAATCCTTAACTGAAAAGGCAAAGACATTTAGAATGAATATTAATATAAAGGAAACTTAAGCCATGAGATTAAATAAGAGTACAGAATCACAGGTAAGTGTTACAGTGACAGGATAAACTGGAACAGGTGGAATATTTTAATTATTTGGGTAGTATTCTGACTCAGGATGGAAGGAGTACAAAAGAGGTCAAGACAACGATAGCAAGAGCAAAAGAGACAGACTACAAGAGAAGGAGATGCTAGCAGATTAGAGGCATTTGAGACATGGGCATATATGACATCGACAGGAGAAAATTAGTTAGACTGAGAGAAAAACAAATGAAGTTTGTAACAGTAGGAGAAGACAGGCACTTAATTAGATTAATAATGAAAAGGCAGAAGAAATAGGTGGATAAAATTTTGATAAGCAAAGGTCTACTAAAAGAATCCATGGAAGATAGAATACTAGGAAAGAGACAAAGAGGTAAGAAGAGAAATGAAATAGTACTTGTCTTAAAAAAATAGGTACAATATACATTGTACAAACTTTCTTATATATTAATGCATCATTTAGTTATCTTTAGAAAATGAAAATCGTATGAGCCTGTTTTTAGAAAATCCTATTTTTGTTCAACTTGCCCAAGAATAAACTAGCCTTATATTCATTCACTGAGAGAAATGAAATACGTAGTATTATTGTAGATGTATATTCAAGTAACTGTACGAAATTTGATCAAAAGCGATAAGAGCCGTTTTTGAGAAAATCGAATTATTGTTAAAGTTGACAAAGAATAAACTAGCCTTATATTCATTTTTTGAGAAATATGAACTATACAGTATTATTGAAGACATAAACTTAAGTAACTGTACGAAATTTGATCAAAATCGTTAAGCTGTTTTTGAGAAAATCGAATTGTTGTTAAAAATGCGTAGAATAAACTACTCTTAATTATTGAGCAATGTCAACCATTTGCATAAATACTCTGCTCAGTATGATAAAATGTCTAAGTACGAGATTTCATTCATTTTTGCTTTACCGTTTAGGCTCCAGAGCCAGTAACAGACAGACGGCATTACAAAAACCACTTTTTCGGATTCAGCGACACCTAAAACGTATTTCTGTAAAAATCTCAAGGTCGAATTTTTTCGTGATGATAATACTTTCTCGATACTTCGTATGAGAAAGTAAAGAGAGGATGGTAATGAGAAGATTAAGAGATAGGCCTTGGATGGTTCAGGATGGATTGGGGTTTGCCAAAAAGCTACTGAAAAGTAAAACACCTATGCTGATGACACAATCCTGCCCATTACACTTCTTAGAACAGAAATAACCCATGATATTTTTTACCATTTGCCTTCAGCCAGTGCTCAAAATGGAAAATGTTATGAAACAGAACACTTGTATTGGTAGTGGAAGGGAAATTTTAACAAAACGGAACGCTTGTTGTAAGGGATGGTATTTCTAATGTCATACGAAATGGAACGTTATCATCGGCACGTGTGAAGAGCCAGAGTGGTGTTCCGGCATTGCCTTCAGCACACAAATTCATAGTACTAACAAGTGTAAAAATCAGTCTGCTCTAGTGGGCTTAATAATAGCTACATTTCATGCAATATTAAAATCATACGCAATGCCAGAATCCAATCTAAAGTTATTTCACTGGTCATTTTGATACTCAGGGTATTTATCATTTATCTTCAAAAGTATTACTTCTTTATTAAAAGACAGGGTGAGAGAGAGATATATATTTATATATATGTATATCTCACCGTCTTTCAATAAAGAAGTGCCCCAAATAAGTCACCACTTTTACAAAGATTTTGTCCAGATTTATACTAATGGAAGAGAGACAATAGCAATGCCCACCTGTTTCAGAGATCCAACATAACTTCCTCCAACAACATAATTGTAGAAAAACTGAAGTATAAAGTATGAAATAAGAGATCCCCAGACTGTTATATGGTTAACAAATGTCCAATAGGAAGTATCCAATGCTATCTGTATAATAAAAAGAGAGAAGATATGAGAAAAGGTTAAAATAAATACATATCATAATTTTATTGTTTACTACTATAATTGCCTGCCAAAAATGATGGGTGGGGAAGAATCAAGTATTAAAGTAAAATGGTTTTAGAAAGTGCTCAATTTGTAGCCAAATAAGAAAGGGAACTCCTAACCTAACCACTCAGAACAAAACAATACATAATGAGATCTATGGTCTTTAATAAATATAAAGTAACTTGGAAATTGTAAAATTAAAAAAAAAAACAATCTTGTACAAATCAGATGTCCCGCAAGAGGGAGGTTGAAATGTACAGACATACATCAGCCTTTAAATTCTTGTAACTTAAACATTTTTTATTCATAACATTTTACTAACTTCCTCCCAAATAAGTGAGAGAATGCCATTCTCTTGCGTTCCCCCACAATTTAAGCTCTGGTTTTAGAAGCTGACCTTAGTTAACCGTTAATTCAAAACAGCAGTGAAAATAAAATATATTACTCATTGTCAAATTTAATGAATCTTGCAAGATAAATTTTAATAATATTATTGTGCTTTTATATTCTAAATATCAATTACAGTTATTTACATAATTTGCCTGACAGTTTGTTTTAGGCAAAATAAATATGCAGTTGAAAATAAAACAATTCATTTTTTATACCTAAACAAAACAAAAATAAGTATAGCAATTAAAAATTGAACTATGATATTTGCCATACTGCAAGATAAATAAACAAGACACTAAATTTATTATGAATTAAAAAACAAACTTCTAATTCGAAAGTTCAAATTTCAATGCAAATACAGTACAGCACCGATTATCCATGGTAATTGGGGCAAACGGGATCCAAATAATCAAAAAACATGGATAATCCAATTTGAATAGATTTACTGGAATTATTATTAGATTAATAGAATACATAACTAGGTAAAATAAAATGTGAATATAAGTTCAGTCTCCAGCAATGTAAACCTTTAAATACCTCGACAAAGAACGGTGACAAACTAAAGTTAAAATGTAATTTTAATAACTCACTCACCCACACTTTTATATACATGCTGGAGTCTTTTATTCAGAGAATAAAATACACAAAACAATGTAAATGTGTAAATACGTCACCCAAGAACGACGACAAACTAAACTTAAAATGTAACGGGAGTGAGAAAAAAGATCAGACAGCAACATTGTAAATGTGGAAATAATTCAACTCCCCGCACACGACCACAGATAATCATGTATTTTCATGCAGAAAAGCCAAGGTCGACTAATATGCCAGGTTGACTTATATGCCATGATATAAGGTACTTATAATTGTAAAGATACCATATGAAAAATTATATTTACTAATACCATATTTCCCAGCCAATTTATTTTATTTTAACTGCTGAAATTTTATTAACAGTTTAAGAAGAAAATGCTATTTCTTACCTGGGCAGTGACAACTATCACCAGGATTGTTGCAACCACACTTCCAAATAACATATGATCAGATAAAATATGGCCATCGGGTGATACTCCATCTTTATACGTTCCTATAGAAGGTTAAAATGAGAAGGATTTTGCAAATTTAATTAATTGAGGAATTACATTATATAAGGATGATTATTATTATAGAAGAATGATTCAAAATCCAAGAATGAGGACGTTTCAAGAATGTGGAACTTGAGTGAAGCTATCATATTAATCAACTAAAACAATTTTAAAGGCACATGAAAAAAATCACAAATTTATAGACTTACCATATGGAATACAAAACAATACACATGACGTGAAAAAGCCATGTAGGGCACTTCTTAAAAATTCCTTCAAATTGAAAAGAAGATTTTTATGACCCGGAGAGTAGAGTTTTGGATAGCTTAAACTGTTTTTGTCATTAACATCCTGGTCAAACACACCAAGTGCTAGGACAGGCAATGAGGTATAACACAGGTTGTAGACAGAAATGAACATGGGATCAAACACAGTCTGAAAATGAGATTATTTCAAGTTATTGATATGTAATATTTTTACAAAGTAAATGATTTATTTTATTTTATCCGAAAATTGCATTGGCACAGTGAAATTTCCTTATGAAAAATGCTTAACAATAATCAAAGATATAAAATTTCAAACATGACAAAACAATGGAACCTAAAGCACTAGAACTCTTTACATAAAATTTTGCAAATACAGTCAAACCTTGCCAATCCAGACACCACTGATCCAGACTTCAGTAATTGTATTCTAGGTCTGGCCTGAGCCACCTAAACCAATATTTGACAGTGAGTCAGAGTAAAATGTGTTTTGTGAGAAAAAAATACAAAAAATTTTCTAAATTATAAAAAGAAAAAAGTATAGCCCATAGTGCACCAGTTATAAGAAAAGTAAGCAGTGTAGCAACCTTCATGCAATACACTGTTTTCAAAACTTGTAAAATATGCCAAATTTACTTGTGTAATTGCCTCACTTTTTCACACAATTTTTTACACTAAAACAAAAGGGCAAAGATGCAGTTTTCCAGTATCGTATGAAAGCAGCCATATCAGAAAAAAATAATCTTTTATTTCCTCCCCATAGTTCAAGTATGGCAATTATGCAATGGAGGCAATTGCAATTAAATACGGTTTTTATTATGGAACATTTACAAAGATAACACAATGTATGTACTGTTTTGGATTTTATAGGTTTATTATGCTTTATTTAAATGTTTAATGCATTCTCTATATACCGTATCTGCCCGAATAGAAGCTGACCCCGGATTTAAGCCGACGCCCCAAAAATTTCCAAAACTTTTTGGCAAAAACGTAAATTTCATAGATTTTATGCCGAAGTGTGCCGGGCATCATGCACATCTTAGAAGACATTATTCGAGATCGAAGAAATGTGTGGGAAATGGTTTAGTTGTTGACATTTTGAAATATTACTCCAATTAATAATTTTGCAACGTTGAATAATGTTCCACATTCAGTGACAATAATTTCAATCATCTTCATTTTCACAAAAGGTCAAATATAGTAACAGCGATCTCGCCAAGAAATTTTTCATTCAAGTCTATTTCCAATGAAATTAGCATATATATTGCCTTAAGAAACTGCATTTCTATAATTATACACATTCCATGTAAAGTTTTACCGAAATTCAAACAGTTGAGTGTTCAAAGCCGTCAATGCATTTTGCGTAATCGTCAATTTACGCAAGGGATCTCGCCAAGATATTTTTTCATCCAAGTCTATTTCCAATGAAATTATCATATACGTTGTCTTAAGAAACTGCATTTTTATAATTATACACGTTCCATGTAAAATTTTACCGAAATTCAAACAGTTGAGCATTCAAAGCCGTCAATTCTGTTTGCGTAACCGTCAATTTACGCAAGCGATCTCGCCAAGATATTTATATATATTCAACGTAGGTCAAATATTCACTTTACGAAAAATATAGTACTATCATTTGAATGCGATAGCAATGTGAGACTTTGAGATTTAACCATAACCCAAATTTTCCTTGGACTCACATTTAAACCGAGAGGTGATTTTTTCATGATAGATTTTGACAAAAACATCGGCTTGTATTCGGGCAGATACGTTATTTCTGATAGTCTGGACTCCTCTCACCAATTAGTCAGGACAAGCAAGGTTTTACTGTACTTTTGTAAAAAATATTGCCAAAAAATAATGATTACTTAAGTAAACCTTGAGGCCATGAAATCAATTCATTATAAATTCAAAATAAAACACGTAAATTAGAAGTGATTCCATGTGACTAATTACCTGGGCACTAAATCCACAGAAGAAGGCAAACCAAAAGTGGCATAGGGTGAATGCAAAATTCTTGTAGAAGAAATAACGAAGGAACTTGCACATTCTGTAGTATGACCATCTCCCATGAACAAGTAAAAGTCTCTCTAAGAAACGAAACTGTGGAAGGCTGTAGTCAGATGCTAAGACTGCTTGCATTCCTTCCTGTCCACTTATTCCAACCCCTATATGGGCAGCTGCAAGATTGCAGAATTGATACAAGTTAGAGAATCACTGAAAAACACAACAGCTGAAATACTATTATGCAAAGTCCTAACATTTGCCCCACAAAAATAAATACAATTTAAATTAATTTTCTATTCATCAAATATGAAAGTAACTCCAATAACTATTAGTGCTAACCTTCACTTATTTATACAGGAAGTAAGAAACATATATAATAGTTACCATAAAATATCACAAAAATAATAATGTCCTAATTCCTCCGAGTTTAGTTACCTTTTCTGGATCAATTACAAGTGAATGAATTTCTGTAGCAGACAGTTAAACTGACAAAGAGTTAAAGCTCTATCATGAGCAAAATTCAGATTTTAAAATATTTTAGTCTACCAGTATAAAAGAGAAGACCCTATACTATATGCTATAAAATCTATAGTTTTGGTACTATTCTAATTTAATTGTATCATGTTAAAAATGCAGTAAAACTGGTAATAAATTGTTTTTAGTGGATTTATGAGTCTGATGATAACATTGCATTAATTTGTAAAATCGCCAGGTTAACAAAAACCGTATCAGCAATTTTTTAAATATTTAAGGTATTAATAAATTGAGTGCAGCTATGGATTTCTAATTTGCACTTAAGAATGGCAGTTAAATACATTTTAATGTGCACAAACAAAATTAGAATCATTCTACAACTACAGGTATTATAGCATACATTGTAGGGTGTCCTTTTTCATTGGCAGACCCTGTAGATACAAAACTTCATAAATTATACATGATAGTTTCTATGATAATTGGTTTAAAAGGAAGGAGTTAGCAAAAATAAAAATGAAGGTATGCAACAAAAAAGTTTTGACTTCAGTTGAATAAGAAAATCAGGGCAAATATTCACTAACAGCAACATTTCAGTAAAATATTGAAAAAAAATTTAGACAAAGGCATTATTATTTATGTTAGTTATACCGGACTTCTTAAGGTGAGTTCACACTACATATATGCAGGGACATAACTAAGGAGGGCCAGGGGGGGGCCCTGACCCTCCTAAAAACCCACAGCCCTCCCTTGGCTCCCCTTACCACTCATTGAATGCCATCGACCAATTGTGCAACATGTGTAAATAGCACAAATAAAGTGAATACTTCAACAATGGCTGACCACCATTGTTTAATCAATCATTATAGACACTTCCAACATGCAGTTTCCTATTAATTATCAGTATATAGTTATGTTGCTGTGTGTAAAGATTGATAATTTCATTAATTAAACAAAAATATGAAGGGAATAACAATATTCTTTGGTCTATTAAAGGCTTAATTGACACTAATTGGTGGCACAAAAATACTGATCTACACTTTTATATGAACAGTATCAGACCCCTTATTCAGCATTCCAAAATCTGGCAGGACCTGAAATTCGACAAAAACTTGTGTTGTTACCAATTTGAAATTGGTAGATACCGGAAATTTTTGCGATATTGAAAAAGCAACAATAATTGAGCTGCTGTTTTGTCGTTGTTCTTTGTTAGAATAAGCTGTGTTTCACGAATATAAAATCTTTGTAGTCCTCTTTTTATAAAAATGTCGAAAAGATAAGTGGAAAAACCCGCGGTTATCGTAAATGCAAAGAGGAAGCACTTAACACTTAGTATTAAGAAGTGGAATTGCTACAGCATTTAGAGAAAGGTGCTTTGGTGAAAACATTGTGCAATGAGTATGGTGTTAGTTCATCTACTGTTTATGACTTGAAGAAGCAAAAGAGTCATTTAATGAAATTTTACACAGAATGTGATGTTCCGAAGTTAATGAATTACATAAAAAGACTCCATTAGTCAAAAACAATTGACGTGGATAAAGTGTTACTAAAGAAAAAGCAGCAGCTGATCATAAAGCCACAGAGGAATAGTTCTTCAAAGAATTTTCTTCAATGATATCAAAAGAGGGTTTAGTAACAGAACAGGTATACAATGCAGATGAGTCAGCATTGTTTGGCGATATATTCCCAGAAAAACATATGTAACGGCAGGTGAGGCAGCACCAACAGGATTCAAAGACTCCAAGGAATGGCTTACTATATTGGGGTGCTCAAATGCAGCATGAACCCATAAGTGTAAATTGCTCATTATTGGCAAGAGCCAGAATCCTAGGCCTTTCAAGGGGATAAGGGTATTTCCAGTTGTTTATAAGGCTAACAAGCGTGTATGGATGATAAAGCAAATTTTTCTTGATTGGTTCGAGGACCATTTTGTCCCCGAAGCCAGGGCTCATTGCCAGTCTGTAGGTCTTCCTGCGGATTGCAAACTCATATTACTTCTTGATAACTGTGCTGCAAACTCAGATGCTGAATTGCTCATTAAAGACAATTTTTGTGGTATTTATTTACTTCCTTACTATACATTGCTTATCCAATCAATGGACCAAGGCATTCTTCAGCCATTGAAAACTAGATACAAGGCTGAATTCATGCAAAAAATGCTTATAGCGTGTAACAAAGGAATAAGAGTGACCCAATTCCAATAAGAATTTAACATAAAGGATGCTATTTGGAGTGTTGCAAAGGCTTGGGACAATGTTTCCCAGATTACTTTGTTGAATGGATGGCACAATTTATGGCCATCCACCAAATTTCTAAATGATGATGAAACTGAACCCAATTTTGAAGGTTTTCCTTCTTCTGAAGAAGTGAAATTGTTGAAGACTTACTGGCATTTGCAAAAATGTTGTCACGTGATACAGCAAAATTGCTAGATAAAGAAGCTATTGAAGATTATTTAAACATTGACAACGGAGCTCCAGTTTACCTCCAACTTACAAATAGTGAAATTTGCAATATGATTATGAATCATAATAAAATGAATGAGAGATACTGAAGGGAATGATGAAGTGTTGAATGAAAAGGAAAAGTATCCATTGATAGGTGTATACAATTAACAGAACTAATTCGTGGAATGGAACAGAAGAGTTTTATTACAGAGCAGTATATTATGCGGGTTTACAAAATACAAGAAGTGTTCCAGAAAGAGAGACCAAAACACATGAAACAACAAACTCTGAAGGACATGTTCAAGAAGGTTTCAACAGAGCCTCAACCTTCAACTTCTATATAACAGCTACCACTTCGCATATCCATTCTGATGATAACTGTTCTTCGGATGAGTTTACAGAATAACTGTCCCAGAAAAATTTCGTGGCTTCACTGCGGTTTATGATTAAAACCTTGAGATGAAACATTATTTCTGTTTTCAAAGTTTTATTTGAGAAATTTTTATATTTAAATAAAATAAAGTCTAGTGTTTGAAATTATTTTGAGGATTTTTAATTAAAATAAATATTGGATGTGGTTGATTCATTTTCTAGGTAGCATGTGAGATCAGCTCTCATTTAAAAGCATTCAAATCTATATAAGATAGTGAAATGAAAATGACAATTCAAAAGTAAGAATGAGCTAATACAAATAATAGATAGCTGAAATGTGTTATGGTTTTTTTAGCTGCCTATATAGAGAGGAAGGATTCATTCTTGGAAAAAACATACTTTTAGGTAATAATAATTTCAAATGATAAAGATTGCTTGATTTATCTGAACGAATTTAATTGTTTTGTATTAGAATTCGATATAAAGTGAAATTATTATTTAATTTTATACTCCATCGATATCGATAATTCAGCTGGTTAATTCCTTTTATATCAAAAATGCAATTAAAATTTGTAAGTAAATTATATTTATTTGCAACTTCATTTTTTGTCACAAAAATTGTATGTAAAATTTGTTATGGTAATTAATAAATCAACAACAGTGTACTTAAGTTTTTATTATAGACAAAATTTTCAAAGTGTGGCCAGCTTAGGTCCAATTAAGGTCGATTTTGGCCCATGTCAACTTCTGAGTTGTGCACCCCTGGTCTAGAGTGTTACATGCGGTGGTGTTGAGTTCATGTGTAACTTAAAACAGTGTCTGTATGCTTAGTTTCTGTTCTTTTCACATTTAATTAAAAAATCTGATGTGGCCAACACATGACTTTCTCCATATTTGGGGTATAGATATTTAAATTCTTTTTATGAATAGCATTATAAGGCAAAATTATTATTTCGTATCGTAAAAGTATACAGTCGTCCTTATTGCCGTAAATTACGTAAATTTTGAATACATTCACATAATCCACACAATAAACCTCGACTTCCGGTTACCCGTTATTGTCGAAAACTAATCAGTTCTTTATGCTCATGTTAAAGTGTTATATATGAAGTTTGGTAACAAAATGGCACGTACTTTTTGAGTTAGAGTGCCCACAATAACACACACACACACACAGACATCATTCCGAAAATACTCTAAACGTGTTCTAGGGACCTCAAAACGTGTATTTCTGTTGAAATCTCAAAGTCGATTTTTTTCGTGAATACAATACTTTCCCTTATTACGTAAGGAGCAAGTAATAAACAAACAAAAAATTTCTCATCCACCGTCGATGTTTTTTCTTTTTTGCTACTTTGTTGTTAATAACATAATTTGCAGCAGCACAAATGAACAGATATTCATCATCCGAAGACATATTGTGTACTGACTTGTCGAACCAAATGTGAATGCCTAAAAAATTTATACTTGTATATATTAAATTGTATATAAATGTAGGACAAGTCTCATATTTCTATTTGTCATATAACGTATATACTGTTAACATATATTTATGATTTATGATTGCATAACTACTGGTGAATCCAAAGAGGTGCAATTGCCCCATCCCCCTGCATATTTCCATTTCCCTCTAAAGGATGCATACTTAAACCCACTCTATGCAAAATTCCTTGATTATACACTACAGATTAGGTTGGTAGGCCAAGAGATAGAAAGGTTCTGCCAAGGGTAAAGATTTCCAGAAAAAATGGTTGTCGTCAATGACAGATTCAAGGTGCATGAAGGGTGATTGGGGCGATCACCTTCCCTTTGGGAAATTTCTGGATCTGCCCCTGAGCACAACAGTTTTATTAACTCACCTTTGATCATGGAAACATCATTGGCCCCATCACCAATGGCTAATGTTGCTGCTTTTTTATATTTTTTGATTATTTCTACAACCATAGCTTTCTGAAGAGGTGTGACACGACAGCAAATTACTGCTTTACCTGCAAAATGAAGCAACATTCATTAACACAGACACTCAACTACTTTACTTTAACAGCTAACTGGCATTATATTTGAAAAACCATCACAAGTAGAAGTTAATCAGTTTCTTTTTTGAACATTTACCTGACTTTTTTGTAATAATAAACTATATTTAAAGCAGTGATATCTCCATGGCTGATTAAAAAAGCTTTATATGAATAATTCGAGAGTGATGTACATGATATGGTATTCTAATTCCTCTATTTCTTGTTGGTAACTATTTTTGGTACTTTGGTAGTAAGCAGTTCGCAGTAATTAGTAGTTCAACGTTTAGCTGCTACATCACACTTCTTCTACGTGCCGTTCTGCCTCCCAAGAACATCCTATTTTGGCCATTACATAGCACTGTGTGCATTAGTCACTCGGACTGCAATGTTTCTGCATTCTCATTCCCGGCAGAATAGGCTTATCCTGAGTACATGCGATACTGGATTTTTCACTACAGTAAAACACCGCTATGCGTTGTTTTGCATATACGTCGCCAATCAATTAAGGAACATGATTCGTTATAAGTTGTGTCACTTCGCATATACGTCATTTGTGAAAGTCTAAAAGCAAAATTTCAGGAATTCCAATTGTGGTACATAAATTATTACTATAACAATGAAAACTCTCAATTTGGCTTTTAATTTCGTGTTTATTATTATTTATATGAATTAATTTAATTTAATGTTTATCAATTCGTGTAAAATCATAGGATAACTATTTGCTGGCCATGTGTTTGAGAGATCACGATGGGTTAGGTGGTTCACGAGTCACACAGGATAAAAGGGACTATCCCAATTTTAATGACGATGTGTAAAAATCTATTTCTGAGCGACAGACAGCTATAAGAGAGATTTGTGAACAGTTTTGTCTAACATTTTGTTTGTCATTTCATCCTGGTTTACGTTTGTGTTGAGATCTCATGAGATATTGGATATACTATGGATTGCGACATCTGCATGAAAAGCACTCTAAAGTGCATATCAGTGTACGTGTAAGTAAAGAAACAATTTTTGTGTTCCATCACATTATAGAGAATTATTTTTGGTGATTTCTGAATTTATTATTGCAATTGGTTACTCGTTGTTACGAGTAGATGTATATTAAACCCTAGTAGCAATGAGTGGTAAACACATAGTGGTAACATAGTATGTCCAATGTACTGTATTGATATGTATTATTTGGGACACAAGTGTGTCAAAAAATATCCGCCAGGAACGTAACCCCTACAATTATCATAGTTCTTATGGGAATCTTTGTTTCACTATGAGTTGTTTCGTTATAAGTCGCATTTTTCAGGAACACATCTCCGACGTATAGCAGGGTATTACTGTACTCTTTTGTTATTTGTGAAGGAAAATTGGTGGCTAAAGTGCAATATATCCCATCTGGCTGTTGCACTGCAAATGGAGTCTATTTAGCTTTCAAACCGGGACTGAGGAAGGATAGATTCCATTTTAGGCACCCGATATAATTTTCACACCAAACATCGTCGCATGTCAGGGTTTCAAAATAATGGTTCGATTATGGCGATCTCTGGAATTGGGAAAATCCCATTCTTTATTTAAAGAAAACAAAAAGTAAAGAAATTTGTTAGCTGTTTCCATCAATGCGCAATTAAAATTACCCTTGGCAGCATAAGCAAGACTATCAACAATTAAAAAATGTTAACAAAGCAACTGAAACAATGGCAACATATTTAACATAAATTTAGAAGAAAATCAAAATATCTCTTAAACTATCAGCTTTATGAAAAAAAACGTTTCAAACAAAACTTGTACAAAGTTACATTTTCTATAACTTTGATAATAACAAATAACAAAATGACAGGAATAAACCACTTTCGGTTGACCTATATTGTCCAAAAACTAATCAGCTCTTGTCCTATGATGAAAATGTTATACAGTAGGACCTCAATAACCATCGCCATTGATAATCATTGTTTCGATCAACTGTCGTTTGGTGCCAAGTGGTAATAAAAAGAAAAAATTCCATCGCCATTTGAATGAAGCATACAAACAAATAAAATGACCATTCCGCTATAACTGAGAGAGAAAGATTGCTGTCCACCAGTACTGTGTCCAGACATTCTGTCGCCTGAGGCAACTTACTACGTAACACATTTAATCATCGAGAAAATAGTCAAAACTCTCTAGGGACCACAAAACATGTATTACAGTTGAAATCTCAAAATTGATTTTTTTCATGAAAACCATTACTTTCCTTATACTACATATGGAGAAAGAATAAATATAACAACAATATAACGACAATTATATGCACCTTCTCTCAGCACTACGTCTATGAGAGACACGGTTAAAAACATCATCTGTGGAAATTGCGCGGCTGATGAAGACCAGAGTACCGATTTAGATAAATGGACTAATAATCACTGTTAACTAACTGAACAACAAATAAATAGTAAAAGCTGATGTCTTTATTTTTTATATTTTAATCTCTGAACTTGATATTTTTACTACCTTTTAAATAAACAACTAAAAACAATCAATTATTGATATTTATTTGGTGGACTCAAAGAATTCTCCTTGGTGAAAATCTTTTATTAAAACTCACTTGGTATTGTGATGGTTAACAATCAACAACTTTTGCATTTGTGTTAAGATTCAGAAATAATGTAGGCATTTTTATCAGTAGCAGCACAAAGAGGAATACATATTACTAACACATTCAAGAATGCACTTTTGATGCTTTTGGAAAAATGATCAAAAATATTGTTATGGTCAATAATAATCAATAATAAGTTTAATTAATTCATGAAGAAAAGACATACATAAAGAAAACCATAAATGCAGGACAGTTTTTCCTTCAAGGCCAAAAGGAGGGAAATGATATAAAAATATTTGAGGAGTTATAAATACTGTAATTTTCCGATTATAATATGCACCCTATATCATACACACCCATGTTTTTACGACTGAAATGTGAAAATTGTCTCATCACCATGTATAATACGCAACTCATTTTTTGTAAAAAGATCACTGTAATTTTTCTCTTGGTTATTAGCAGTATCGAGACAGTTATCGCCTTGCCGCCAAGTGAGATATGTGCGAGAGTGTTTACAAAAACTTAACGTCTATATATTTTGACTCTCACTTTAAAGATTGACACAATGTATAAAAACATGTCTCAATGTCGCACTGTGTAATAATCTGATAAGTTGGAATAACAGTTCTAGCCATGCCGCCGATCAAGATATGTGAGAGTGTATACGAAAACTTTATGTCTATATAGTTTTGACTCTCACTTTAAAGATCGATACAATGTATAAAAACATGTTTCCACGTTGCGTTGTGTAATAATCTGGTCAGCTGGAATAACAGTTCTCCCCCTGCCACCAAGCGAGATAGTTTAAATGAATATCACATCTAGTTCTGACTCTGTCTTCATCCTTCATCGTCTTCATACAAGCCGGTCGAGGTATGTAAAATAATATTTGTTGCTCGTAACTTGCATTGATTTTCTTAAAAAGCGTGGCTTTAAAAAGTGCTGCCTCACAAACACCATGGATGGTTCTGAAGACAACATCATATGGGATGATGATTTCGCCGAAGTGAATAGTGAGGATGAAGATGATGTTCTCGGCAATGCCATTTATGTAGACCAGGGGTTTCCAAACTTTTTGAAGCCACAGAACCCTTATATTAAAATATTTCTTCTCACGGAATCCCAACTAAGAGATGGTAAGCCTAATCACAATAAAATTAACTTTAAAATCATTATAATAATTATTTATATAGCTTATGTATCTTACAGTATACAGTTTACAAGTGAGATTCATGTTTTCTGCTGTAAATAAGAGAAAGAAGAACGTATCGGGTCTCTATTACAGAACCCCAACTATCTTCTGCAGAACCCTTTGGTTCCATGGAACGCAGTTTGGGAAACCCTGACGTAGACGATGAGAGAAACACAAAATCGCCAATGAACTATTTGAGGACAGCAATAATGAATTCAGAGCCTAAGTTTCGGACAGCTAAAAGTAAATAAATAATTATTCTTATTTTTGTTTTGAAAAACAATTACAATTTATTGGTAAAAATATGTCCAAAAATATAAATAATTTCCTTACTAAAAAAGTTATATGCCCTTGTTACCATATATAATACGCACCCTAACTTTTTGTCAATTTTTCGTGATAAAAATGCGTATTATAATCAGAAAATTACGGTAAACTGCCAAATCTGGTACACTGCTCAGTATTTCCATCATTTGACATTTTTGTTGGCAGAATGCACCCAAAATGTCTCCATATGCACACTTTCTTAATAAATTGACAGTAAAGAGCGGAGAAAAGATTACACCAGAATGGAGAACAGTTTTTTTGTAATTTTTCAAGTTTTAAAGTACAGTAAAAGCCCATTCTAACGGCACCCACGGGACCAAAGTCGTGCCTCTAAAATGAATATGCCGCTACAACGAACGGTGCCGCAAAATCACATTCCAATTACTTCGAGGGCATATTTGGTATCTTTTAACGTTCTTCTTCCCTATAAGATATTTATATGTTGTTCTTCGTTATCTAATTTACTATTTTTTGCCGTAATTATTACGGTGTAATAAATCTATCTAACTATATATCAATTTTACGTTGACGTCTGCTGACATTTGTGTACAATTTATATCGCCGTATTTCTCGAGAACCATTCGTCATAAAGATATGTGGTAAACAGCGTTTTGTTTCTACTGGCTATGAGGTCTATATAAAAATATTTTTGTTTGTTAAAGTGTCCCGGGTTAGAATCCAGGAGACAATTATACTTTTCCATACGTTTACACAAGATTTTCAATTTTTCAGTGCAAAGTTTTTTTCCTTCATTCACCAAAATACGTAAATATGGACCTTTTTTCTTCGTTTTGACATTATTCGTCGGCTAAAACTCTATACTATTTTATTCTTGTGATGTTTACATGTTACACTGTCGACGTTTTCAGAAATACTCATTCTTTTTCGAAATTTTGCAAATTTTTCGGTGGTTAAGCTTACGGAAGATCGGTCATGACTGTGGCGACATCTATTAGACAATTGGAAAATGTAAGTTCACCGAAAATGCCGTTACAGCAAGTTTGCCGCTAGAATGGGTGCTGTTAAAACAAGCTTTTACTGTATAAAGTACAAAAATAGTTAAATTTACTCATAAGAATAATTTGCTCTGAAGTGCATAACTCAAAAATATTAATCAGTAATAAAAATCCACTCTAACTCTGTTCTGCAAGCTAGATAGCTTCCATTTGACAGTTAATGTATTTTGCTTGCATTAATTATGTGTTACATTATATGACAAAAATGTGAATGTATAGCAGGTGGTCAAGACAGCAATACTTGTTAAGATTGAAAGCAAAGTAGATCTTTGAGATGCTAATAACAATGATTGTTAACCTAGGACTGTCATTCCCAACCATTCTGGCTCACTTTAATACTATAATGACGTGTAGAGGTTATCTATACTTAGATAAAATAAATTAATAAAAAGTATGTTATAAAGAACATTGAAAATTTATCATATGTGGTAATTATCAAATTATCTAGTTAATTTTCAAACTGACAAGTAAGAAACAAAAATACTGTAATTTTACATAGGCATAAACAAGAGAGGTTGACTGGAAAAGCAGAGATGGTAGGCTTAATTTTTTGGATTAGAAGATTGCCCAAACGAGAATTGATGGTCTTGGGCCAAGTTTTTTAAGCAGCCACTTTTTGGGACTAACCAATCTTTGGCATTTCTAACTTTGGAGGTTATACTGTATTTAGAAACCTAAATGATGATCAAACAGCATAAAAAATGTAGTGAAAATCACGACTTTTTCCATACTGCAGATATTGAGGTGTAATTGTAACTTGAAAGGAACTGAACAGTAAAAGGAGAATTAAACTTGACTAAATCTAAGTGATTCATATCTAAAGGTTTGCAGCAAGAAGATTAAGATGAATTTTCAACAAAATGTACTACAAGTGTCCCTCTCTTTATGCAGGGGTTGCGTTCCAGGAAAGTGACACACAAAGCAAATTCTCATAAACAGAACCCATATTTACATATAAAAGATAGAGATACGTTCCACAAGAAATCCTAACTCCATTCCAAGACGCTCTTCTTTCGCTCCATAACAACTTCTTATGTGCCAAATACCGTACAATTTGATTAAGCATGTGTGATACGATAAAAAGTATTTCCATTCACGAATTCCTCTTAAATGCCCACCAAATGTTACGTATGTTCTGGTGTAGAGTTGGCAACATCTAGCTTGAGCTTTCTGATTGGAGGCACTACCCTATCTCTTGGCAGTGTAGACATACGAGCGGTCCCAAGTACGACCGAAATCCTACTCACCAAGTCATCTGAAAACCAGTATTAAGGGAAAACACCCAAGGGTATTCCTCTCCAATAAGACGTAGATCATTCTGCACTGTCTGCTTTTCGAGAGATCTCCTACATATTTACGATAGCATAGTTTGTATCTGGGATGAGTTCATTGATCCAAGCCAAACAGCATATGTGGTCTGAAGAAACATGCACAATAGACAACCTTCGCAAGTGTACTCAAACAATATCACACGAAACCTCCCTCTCATCTCCATTCCATATCTTTTAATGTAGTACTAATACGCACAGAATAAGATACAATGAGAGACTGAATGGTCACCTTGTGGTGTATGGTGGAGAACTTTCTTATATTTTTCTTGCACTGGCCGCGTAACCACATAAGAGTGAATCAATGACGCATAAAACGAAATTCAGGTAGCAATCACTTAGTCACATAATAGCGAATTAACATGAAGCGAACAAGAGGGAAACCTGTACTTTCATTTATAATAAAATAAACCTTCAATGAATTGGAAAAGAATGCTCACCTCAATAATTTTCTAATCACTTTAGAGAATACGAAAATTAAAGGTACACAAATATGAATATTTATCAAATGATACTAATTATGTAATTACCAACAACTTACATTGACTGGCAACATCAAGAAAGAGTTGTTCCATCTGAGGATGTAAGGCATGGACTAATGAATGCCCATTAATAACTAAAGCAAAAGTTCCATTATTATCTGTGTCTTCCATACCGGATCCATGGTTAAAATCACATTCACTATAAAACAATCAGAAATAAAGATTAAACATAAAGAATTAAAAAATATGCAAAAATCAATACTGTGTTGAAATTTTTAAAAAATTCTTGTCAGCATTCCAAGTACATAATTCCAAAAACAAGCAAAATCAATACATTAAAAGGGCAATTCAACTATCTTGGCAAACTCGGTAGAATAGATAATATGCTGAAAAGGCTACACAATATGGTGGCCAAAGAAAGGGAAAATATTTATTATTCTCTTCTGACAAAAAGAGAATAATTGATAAAAAGGGTTAAATACAAAACTTAACCTAATCTCCTTAGTGTGTGTTAAGAATGTGACCATAGGCAAATATCTTCTAACTAAATTAACATAGCATTTTACTAGTGCAGGATGAGCATAATTCTATTAATATATGATAAATAGCTCTGATTACACTAAAATTATATTTTCACAATAAAATAACACCATATCTAATAAAAATAAATGTAAAACTCAACTTGATATGTAAATAAATTATCTATGACCAAAATGATACACAAAAATTAGCATATTTTTCCTATATCAGGATAATAAAATAAACTTCAAAGAATTAATCAATGTTCTACATATCTAGTTTCAGAAGATTAATATTAAATTTTGATTTAATTTTAAAACACACTAAATTAGATCTTTAAATTAAAAAAGTATGAAGAGTATGTAGAAATAACAAGAGCAAAAAGTCCTTGCAAATATCTTGACACTTAAATTGTGTATGAAATACTAAAAAATATGGAAATTATGCTTATAGACAATGCTAGAAACTACAACATCATAAAACATGAATAGCTAATAAATAATAAAGATGGAAAATATTTTAGCATGAACATTCAATCACAATCCAATATATATCGATAATAAGTAAAATTTTAATTTGATGCATTTGTGCATTCAAATAGTATATTTTCATTGCATTAAAATTTCCAACTTATTCTCCATTTAAGATGATGTTCATTAAAGCAAGATTTGTGAATTTCTTGGATTACATAGACGACAATCTCTGTAAATTATTTCATGAAATTCATGCAAAACAAATATACTAATTCTGTGCTCTTTCCAGGTGCAAATTAGTGACATTTGCTTAAGAAGTATTACATCAGTTATACTTAGTTTTAATTCAGTATGTGCTACTATACTATAAAATTTTTATCTAGCATAAATTCCTTTTAGCAGACCAAAATACCGTATCTGCCCGAATACAAGCCGATGTTTTTTGTCAAAATCTATGATGAAAAAATTACCCCTCGCCTTAAATGCGAGTCCGAGGAAAATTTGGGTTATGGTTAAATCTCGAAGCCTTTCATTGCCTTCGCGTTCAAATGATAGTACTATATTTTTTGTAAAGTAAATATTTGACCGTTGAATATATATAAAAATATTTAGGCGAGATCGCTTGCGTAAATTTGCGATTACGCAAAATGCGTTGACGCCTTTGAATGCTCAACTGTTTGAATTTCGGTAAAACTTTACATGGAACGTGTATAATTATAAAAATGCAGTTTCTTAAGTCAATGTATATGCTAATTTCATTGGAAATAGACTTGGATGAAAAAATATCTTGGCGAGATCGCTTGCGTAAATTTGCGATCGCGCAAAATGCATTGATGGCTTTGAATGCTCAACTGTTTGAATTTCGGTAAAACTTTACATGGAACATGTATAATTATAAAAATGCAGTTTCTTAAGGCAATGTATATGATAATTTCATTGGAAATAGACTTAGATGAAAAAACATCTTGGCGAGATCGCTTGCATAAATTGACGATTACACAAAATGCGTTGACGCCTTTGAATGCTCAACTGTTTGAATTTTGGTAAAACTTTACATGGAACATGTATAATTATAAAAATGCAATTTCTTAAGGCAATGTATATGCTAATTTCATTGGAAATAGACTTGGATGAAAAAATATCTTGTGAGATCACTGTTACTATATTTGACCTTTTGTGAAAATGAAGATGAATGAAATTATTGTCACTGAATGTGGAACATTATTCATCAATGAAAAATTATTAATTGGAGTAATATTTCAACATGTCAACAACTAAACCATTTCTCACACATTTCTTCGATCTCGAATAATGTATTTTAAAGCCGCACCCAGACTATACTCTTTTAAAAATGACATTGGGGGTGGCTCTTCGGAGATACTCGGAACATGTCGTTCGCTTTCACTTCGAGGAGGTGGGGAGACGTGCTTGCGCGGGAGAATTCGGTACCAATGTTGTCAGATCTATTTCACATTGGGCTCTCTCTCTTTTTCTCTCTAGGCTAAGGGAACGAGAAAGTTATAGAAGCTGAGGCGGACAAACGCTTCATCGTACGCGGACACTATATACAAAGAAAAATATAAATAACAAAATTCACCAAATATTAAATGTATTTATGTATTTTATTATTTCCTATTACAATTGCACAAAATATTTTATTGCAACGGAGTGGCTAAATTTTCTTCTTCCTCGTTATCACTATCGTCTTCATCATAGCTGGACTCATCATCACTATCCATGAGATTAATCACGACAGGATCAATCATTTTGTCCCGATTTTCGTCTTTTTTGAAGTACTACTCTCTCTCCCTATTAATAGATAAAATATGTAAAAAGCAGTGATGACGTAGGAATGAATTTCTTACCATTATATTTGTTAAATCTATTGCTATAATAACAAATGTAGGAATGCATAATTAGAGTAACATCAATACCTTCACGAGCAATTGCCTGCATTTTCTTTACGGTAAGGCCACAAGCCACAGCTGCCCTCTATTGAACTTTCTCAAGCAAAATGAATGGCCTTCCTAATTCCTTCTCCTTTTGGAAGAACATTAATATGGAATGCACAACCCTTTTTGTTTGGCGATGCAGAACAGTGTACTGCCTCTTCCTTTCCATAGCTTGTTTAAATGTATAAAAAAGCTATCCAAATAAGCAAGACGCCGAACGAAGAACGGGATGCAACACGAACGAAACGCTTAGCAACACGAATGAAACGCTTGGCAACACAGCACTCGCAGACACGATGTGTGCACAACGGAGGTCTAAGAGACACTGAGCTCCGCCAGGTTAAGCCTCGCAAGAGCCGTCATCTATTGGTTCCCGGAAAATCACGTGAGCGAGAGCTCTCTACTTCGCTCTCTCTCTAAACCCCAATGTCATTTTTAAAGGAGTATAGCGAATGGCGATGTAATGTAACTGCAACATTCGGGTCAATGCACTAGTGTGGACGGTGTTGCTGCAACATTTGCCCTTTTTCTGTTGCGCGATGAGACCGTTTGGGCAGTTGTCGGTTTTTGTGCGAAACATCAAAGAGTGTTGCATCATTATACACGCGCAAGTCTGGACGGGCATTTTAGTGCTCTTCAGTGGTCAGGACGAACAGACCTCTCCTTCACCAATAAGGATTGATACAACAATAGGATTTTGAGGTCTAACAATGTAATTGGTAGCCAAGGCAACATTCCGTTAAAATGGCAGTATTTCCACAAAATATGTGAATTAAACGTATAACATGAGCGATTTCGAATTGTACGCAGAAAAAGGCAAACAGAATAAGAAACTTTGTAATTTTTTCTTCAAAATGGTTCAGATCCGAAGATCGTAGGTTAATTCCTTCTAATTTTAATTTCCAAAACAATAAAAGCATGCACATCAAAAAATTGATGTTATCTGGTATACTGCACGCGAACGAGTGGATCAGAAGCACGCACCCTCATTTGGATCAATGTTCGTGGCACTGCTAATTCACTCCATTGAGGTGGCATACTGTAATGTAAGCGTAATGCAACATGAACGGTGTTGCATTACGCTTGCATTACACCAGTCTGGACGCGGCTTAAGATGTGCATGAATGCCCGGCACACTCCAGCATAAAATCTACGAAATTTACGTTTTTGCCAAAAAATTGTGGAAATTTTTGGGGGGTCACCTTAAATCCGGGATCGGCTTCTATTCGGGCACATACGGTACATTAAATGGAAAAAGCAGAGATATAATGGCAATGATAATACAAACAACGAAATCATTCCTTCTTCTTTAGTGACATTTAGAAAACATGCCGTTAGTGCTAATTTTATGATGATTTAAATTAATTGTTTCATATTTTAAATGGAAAGGTCATCACGGTGCTTAAAAATCAGAGAGAACAGATACCCTATGATCTAACAATGAAAAATTATACTTCGATAAAACTGCATTCAGTATATTTTCATTATTCAGAAAATAAAGATTGAAAGGAAAATTATCGAGAGGAAAACACACATACATCCAAGAGTTTAAAGAGTTTAAGCAATTTTCCCAAACCATTTCACAACAAAAAACAAAGCTTTTCATAATGTCACACAAAAGAACGAAGAATATATCCAGTCCACATAAATTACTAACTAGCCAAACAAATGAAAACTAGACAATAATAGCATCAGCAGAAGCATTTCGTGAGAGAGGATGGCAAGAGAAAAATACGTGTTCATTCAGGAAAATATTAATATCAATAAAGTGTTGACATATGTGTTGAGAGAAAACTGGATTTAAAATTTTCATTAGCACATTATCACAGCACTTTTCGAGAGTTTCACAAACCCAAAAGAACTAGATACATGGAAAATCAACAGCATACCGCCACGATCAACACAGTCAAACAAAAAGTTTTTTGCAAGAAGGAATGGGTCGATAACACGAGCCTGTTTCCAACAATTATATAATAAAAGGCAAAAATGCTCACATTAAAAAAACAAACAAGCACGATTTCACTCTTGCCACATTTATAGGTTTGAGGAATGTGACATAGGCTGTGGAAAGGGTTTTTTTTATCAAAATAGGTGAAAAGGATTGGTGGTAGGAAAAATGATGCTTCTGCTGTACCTGGGGTCGTCCCACCTGAAAGTCACTACGTTGACATCATAGTTAGGGTGGGGAGATGGGGGGGTCTGGTGAGGGAGATTCGACGGTTGGGAACCACTCGGCATCTGGTTTTGTTGCTGGTCCATTGGTTGGGAAACAGCCGACGAGGGTGCATTCACTCGGTGGATTGAATCTCTGAGCTGCATTAGTTGGGTTTCCACTTCTTCGTGCGTGTGAGTATCTACCGTGAATATGTCGACCATTTCATCGGTCAGAAGCTGACATGAATATCCTATGTTGATCGCAGTTTCTGAAATTAAAAGAAATATTTTATTAGTTTGTGGTGTTGAAATGCAAATTGCAGAATTCAGATTATTTCCATACACTATATCAGACAGACAAGTCCTGTAGTTAACATATGGCAATAAAGAATGTATACATTAAACAACTCCTAAACTATGAACATGTCATCTTATTATAATAACATAACTAATATTTTACACATAACTGTCCTAAAAGTAATTTTGAAAATTGGGTGAAGACAGCAAAATTTCACTACAATACATCTTTTGAATTAATGCCTTATTATTATTCTCTGATCTAAGTTTCAAATAAAAAATGGAAATAAGCATTTCAATAATGAGTGGCTGATTTGATGATTGAAAAACACATGGGAGATATGAAAAAAAAAAATTCTCCTACATGACCTGCATGACATCATGCAGTATCATCAGAGCCGCCAAGAGGGTAGGGATACTGGGGTCTGGTATTAGCAGCAGACATAAGGTTTTCCTATCACAATACACAGGTGCAAGGCATACCGGAAACCAATACCAATAGGTGGCATTTTCCCCCCTTTCCCATTTCATTTTCTCTGATCTCAATTTGGGTTTTCCCAGCTCTACCCACTGTTTTTCCATCACCACTTCGCACTCTGAAACTTCTTCCCACACTCTCATTTTTCTCTCAAGGAAATGCCATCTTTGGGTCTGGGGCCCAAGCCCCCAAGCACGCAGACTGTCGTTGCATAGAGCAGAGGCTCGGCAATGTCTTGGTGACCTTGAGTATCATTCTCTGATATCTATTGCAATGTGTGATAACATTTATACAAATTGATGACTAACATCCTCATAATGGCACTGCCAACCAAAAATGAAAAACAAAGCTAGTTTTAAGTTTTAGAATATGCTATATCATCAAATAACTTCACAGCAACAAGGGAATTTTGTGTTAGTCAAATAGTGGGGTGAGACTGGATAAAGAATGATCATTATGAGCATGCCTAAGACTGAATGTGCTATGAAAACAGGCAACAGTCATTGGTCAGTAATTCCTATTTTTATATCCATCACTAGGGGACTCCGCCCCCTACTCGCTGCTACTCACTAACCCCCGGCTCAGCTGCTACAGCTGATAAGCAGATAGGGATATATACAATGTCATTGTGTTAGTTCCAAATTCAGCCACAGATCCTCTCTGCTAATGCCACTGTCACAGCGTCAAGTTACACATGATACAGTACGTTTTTATAATATAAAGAGATATGAGTGAAGCTTAATTTTTTGTGAGATTTTAAAAGTTTTAAAGATAGATTTTTTGCTGTGATATGCAGCACTTTAGGCCATCAAAATGTTCACATAGCAGTGAAAGATATGCCATATAGTGGAGAAAGTCATTATAATTAACTGCGGCTCGTTTATTATTTTACAACACTAGAAATCAAACTAGTTGTGATTCACAATAATAAATCACTATATGCCTTGCCTACTGATGAAAAATTTTGATAAAATTAGAAAATCAACACTTAATTTACCTTGTTTATCACCAGTAAGGACCCATATTTTGATCCCTGCCAAGGAGAGGTTGGCTATTGTTTGAGGCACACCATCTTGGAGCTTATCTTCTATGGCTGTTGCTCCTTTATATACAAAATAAAAGAAAAAGAATAGTTTGTAAAAAAAATTGGCAATTAACTTCAACTGTTTGAAAATTAAATCAAAATACATGACAAGCAGCACATAAAACAAAAATGAAAATGTATATTTGCAACTGCTAGCTTAAAAGCTCTACCTAGTAAGGTCATGTTCTTTTCAATTTCTTCATAAATTGCATCAAGTTTCTCATCTCGGTTGTCCATTGATACTGCAGCTTCTTGATGCCTATGTTTCCAGTCATTGAAGAAAATTTCATCTAGATCTCGAACTGCTAAACATAATGTCCTAAGACCTTCACCTGCAAATTTCTGGGATGGAAAAGTTAAAAAATGAATTTTAAATCTATAGAATCTTTTACACAGATACACATAAGACTCATGTAAACAATAAGTTTATGATATACAAATAAAAATAAGACAGTATATCAGCAGGTCAAGATTGGCAAATAAGTGCTGACATAGTATTTATTGTATGTCGAATTTCCTTAGAATGAAATAAGTAGGCAAGATAGCTGATATCCAGAATTAACTTGTGAATCATGGCTGCCTGTGTGCAAATCTTTTTTAGGCCTCCCCTCTTTCAATCAAGACAATGCAGTGACAAATAAATAAGACTTTGTATCCATATTTTATTTGTAAAAATAATGTAGGACAATATTAATGACAAAAGTATGTTTTCGGACCATCCACCACATTAGTTCTTTATATACCATGAACACTCGCCTGGCATGGCCTTATATGAAAGAAAGTAAGTGTAAATTTTTCCAGTCCCATTCTCATGGGATGAGTTGGAGCAATGCCCCCTTTGTCCATCTAGTTCCTGCCACATACTGGCACAAATTTCTGAAGCTTAGATACATTTAGGAAATACTGAATACATTTAAATAACTTAATTATGTGATTAATAGAAGCCCTCTACAATGTGCATTATGAGCAATTAGCTGCCGCTGATTACTCAGCTGTCAGTGTGAGCCTCAAACATTACAGACATACTTCTGTTTATATCTAATAATATTTTTTTAAAACAATTATATATATCACTGGCTTTATATTAATCAAAAAGTGAAATAGAAATATACAGTAATTTAAGACAGTTGAAGACTATACAATTATGTGATGACTTTAACTTCTATAAAAACTTATAGGATAAGAACAAGCGTGGAGATATTTATAAATAATATTATAATTTTACAGCAATTCCTTAATAATTAATTAATAGAAATCAGGGGATCCATAATTAAATAAACTATAGTTTTAAACATAAAAAACAACATAGCATTACTTACATTCAAATGTTCCTGTGTTTTTTGTTTTATTTCTTCACTGCCTTCTCTTAACCTATCATAAATAACATTATCAGCTCCTTTACAATATAACCTCAGTTGTCGATCTTTTCGTAAAATAACTGACATCCTTTTACGGACATTATTAAAATCTAGAATACACAGAAGCTCATATACTTCAGGCTGTCCTAAGACCTGAAAAAAATTAAAAAATAACATTAATATTTGAAATTACTCTATAAGATATAAACATGCTCTTATAATTACTAAATTATCAATCTTATTAGCACATTGAATAATTAATCATCAAAAAATTAATTTAAGAATAATTTAAATAATATATGAATCACATAAAATTTATGATACATCAAGCTTTGCAAAGATATGATGTTTTTATTTCATAAGCACTTCTGTTATAAAATTAGCTTCAGCGACATGAAAGGTTGAGCATATTAGCTATAAGATTTCATGGAGATATAACATTATAAAATTAAAAACTTTTATGTAATTAATCAAAAGAAGAAGCTAACAGTTTTTAAAAAATCATCTTTTAGGGAAAACATTTTCAATTCCTCACATCAATAGTAATACTGTTAGGACTCCTTTCTTTGAATACAAATCCAAAATTCCTTGCTGCAGAAACTAATGCTGCCTCATCTGGTGACTGAGCCTGGTACTCTAGTTTTCCTAAAAAAGAAATTTAAGAAGCATTTTTCAGAAATACTTAATCGACTAATCCTTAAAGCAAAATAAAACCCATTTCATTATAACATATATAATATAATTCAATATTGGAGCTTCACCATTTTTATCCTCAGGCATGACTGTATGGCAGAGTGCAAGTAATTTGAAAAAACTATGCACTTCTTCGTGGCTATTACGGACAGCATCCAACAGCGTTGTATCATAGAATTTAAATTCAGGTTCAAAGTTTGGATTGGAAGAGAAGTCAATAGGTGTGGTTTGCTGTAATAGACATATAATATGCATTAATAACTATTTCATCAGGCTAAAAATTAAATCATCAAGAGGCTGTTTTTACTAAGCAATATATGAAAAGCTATGATGTAGATTACAGTCAAACTTGCCAATAGAGAAATAAAATGCTTACATGTATTGTGCAAAAGTGAACTTCATTTAAAATGCATGCAAAAATAATAGGTAAATTAATTTTCAACTGTGCTAGTAAAATATAAATTACAAAATTTCATGCAAAACAGAACTAGTTCTATTGAGTGAATATGCTGAAACATATATGACTGAAAATATTCAATGCTTCCATGGATAATTCTAATCAAAATGCATATTACTGATCAAGTTCAATGTAAGTTTGTGTAAATTAAACAAAAGTTACCATTGTAGAGATAGAGAGAGAGCTTATTTTTCTGTCATCAAATGTATGATGATTACATCTATATATACATACTAAATGAGCATTAATTCTCATCATGGACCAGAAATATCAATTAGATTCTGAACAATGGAAAAATGAAATTGCTTTGGTTGAAAATATATTTAAAAAGGAGGCTTGGGCAGTTTTAATACAACAATAAGCTTTCATATTACTACAAGCATCAAGGCAAATTTTCTCATATTTGAGATAAAACCACAATTTGCATCATGTGCCATTACAAATAAAGCAGATCAAATCCGCCAAATTTTTATTCATTGAGTCTTTCAACTACACTACTAGACTCAGTTTAAAATAATTACGCCTATAATTTTATAAAGGCATTGTATTATATATTTAAATGTAATAAACATTAATAAAGATAAATCTCACGAAATTTTTTTTCTCTCAAAAAAATGTATGAAGCAAAAAAGGAACAACACACATAGATTTTAAATGAATAACTATTATCAATACGAAAATTTAAAATTTTTAAATAAGGAAGACAAACATTGTTTTAACCCTTTAACTGAAAGTGATAAGTTAATTCATAATTACAACTACCTTTCAGCATAGATATGCTGAGATATTTCAATATTCAACTTGATCAATTGCAATTATTGGAAAAAATATGTAAAATGCTGTCAGATATCAATGAAAAATTGTGAAATGAGTCTTATCATCTACTGGGAGAACTAATCAGAACTTAGTAACCATTCAAAATGGCTTTATATATATCTTACATCTTCAACATGTAACAAATTTACCTAATTACAGGTGCTCATTTGCCTGATAAAATGCTGAATTTTATTGTTTGATGCTGGTAACATCAGATTCGGTGAAATTGGAAAATACATACTTATCAATATTTTATATTATGTATTTATTGTATTTTCTGGTGTATAAGATGCACCTCTATAAATAAGGCCATTACCTGGTTTTAAAATTCTTTTACTAATTAAAACATTTGTTTGGACAAGGGCATAAGATTCACTATTTTTTAAAAGCAAAATGAAGTACATCAATTACTGGTTGACAATCATCTATTAGTATAATAATTTTTAAAATATACCATGTTTACTTGTATATAAGCCACATTTTTTCCAAATTTTTCATTTACGGATTATGCAAGAAAAAAAATCAGAAAAATCCAAAAATGTGAGAAAATTATTGAAATTCCCTATGAATTTGCTAAATGACTCAGTATTTCAGGCTGTGATGCATAAAAACATTTACATAATTACTGCAAAAAATACAAAAGCAATTAAATATTGCTATTATTATTGATGACGGAGTTAAAAATGTCAGATTTTGCAGGTAATTGCTACGGTAATGTCTGGAGCCTGTGAAAAAATGCTGTAGTGTGATGGATATCAAGGCATAAATACAGTTTAGTCATGTTTCAATAATTCTATCATGAGAAACATTTCAGTAGTATTTCTTTCGGTTTGAAATTTGTTGCAATTTTTGTCACTTTTCATGTGCAGCATGTTTGGGTAAAAACTTGTGCAATCCAAGATTTTCGGTAATATTGTCCTTTTACCCCACAAAATTAATATATTGCATATCAGTTACAAATTATTTACCAAAACTTAACTATTATAAATACTAACAATAAGAACTATATAGAATGAATGTAAGTGTTTGAAGTTTTATGTACTTCATAGAAAAACTCCCTCTATGCCAAAAAAAAGGTGTCATGAGAATTTGTTAAGTGTGTATATCTAAATTATATGTGAAAATCTTATCAGCATTTAAACCTTCATTGTAAAAGAAACAGCACAATTTTAGAACACATTTTTGCAACAAAAAGGTTCACCTTATAAACCAGAAAATACGGTACTAATAATATTAAATATGGATGCTACCCCTGGATTAATTATGGGATGTTGTCAAGATGAGTTCCTATGTGTGTGGCAATTTACTTTTGGCTATGGGGCAAATAAAGTGCTTCTGAAGTGGAAACACTTTTATTCTCTCAGCCAAAGGGTTAATTATTAACATTAATGACATGAACACAACATTTTAGCATAGATTTTGGACTTTAAATATTGTCTAACAATTAGTTTAAAACAATTACTTTAATTTCCTAAATATTTTCTGATGTTATTAACAACACGAATTAAATGCGAAGGCAAATTAGGAAGCAAAGCTGTAGAACAAATTAGACATGAAAGAATACTCATAACCATGAAACTGCCAATATTGACAAATTTTCGAAGTTGATGCTTTTAATTCAATAATATGAAAAGCTGTTTTCAAATGTTATACAATGCTCAGATAAATCATCAGTTAATAGTAAAGCTAATGTAAAAATTATTTTCAAGCAAATTTTCCTACATAGTTTTCAAATTTCAACTATTATCCCTTTGCACTCAAATCATAACTATATTGATGGAAACTTCAAATTAAGAAGTGATATTTTGAAAAAGTTACTAGGTATTTGGTCTCATTTACTTTAATCATAAACAATTTTCGCAAGTTAAGCATAAAGTATAAAATGATACCAGCTCATAAAATGATTGATCAAAACGTTCAGAGACCGAAACGGCCAATTTACTGGCTATTTTTTTAATGTATGTATATGTATGCTTATATATAAAGGCCGTAAAGTGGAAAATGGGAAATGAACATGTAGGTAACTAGAAAAATATTTCATGAAATGGGTCAAAAATATGTACATATATATGTTACGGACAAATCCTGGAATCGGGCACATTGTGATTTGCCCGAGCAAAACTTGCAATAATTTCAGAAAATGCACATTTTTGGGATTTGACAGGGCAATTTGCGATGCGACCACATACTTTTAGGCAAATCTAAATGTTACCACATAGCTTTGGGCAAACCTAATGAATCATATTTTCCTTTTGCCCAATGCTTGCGTGATGGCCTACAATCCACTCCAAAAATTCTTTAAAATTATGCTGAACTATACTTTCGTTTTTTCCAATGATTGAGCAATGGCTTAGTAAAGGCCTACATCATTATGACCTGTGGCCTGACCTGCCTACATATACATTTTACCCTGCAAGTCACTAAATTGTTAGGTGGAAAACGGTGCAATGCACTTACGCACACCTAATCATTCTCTAAAACTATGAGGTCATATCGTGATTTGCCCAGTCAAATCTCGAAAATGTGCATTTTCTAAAATTATTTCGGGTTTTGCCAGGACAAATTGTGATGTGCCCAATTTTGGGATTTGCTCATAACATATACATATGCAGAGACAAAAAAACACAAAACAGTCACACAATTTGATGAAATATGCCAAAAAATAGAAAACAAACAAAAGGTCCTAATTCCACAATTAATAGATGAATACAAAGAGATAATATGTTGAATCTTCCACCATGTAGAAAGGCTTTTTTAACTGCCTATGTCAATTTAGCAATTAAAAAAATACATATCATCCAGCAAGCCCTCATTTGTATCAAAGCCTTGGAGAAGCAATGCTCATCAACATTTGAATAGAGTGCGAGAGTGCTACCCCTACAACGTGTGAAGGCGTCCACTTGGCAGTGACTCCACGGACCCTCCTTCTTGGTGTGGTGTCGAAATGTATATCAGGAGAGGGTGATTGGGAAAGTCTGTGGGAATGAGGAGTGAAGTCTACGCCTTCAATTGGAATTCCATTCTCAACCAGCACCAGTTGGGAGCCCACGGCGTCAAGCCTACAGCTACCAAGCTCTTGTTCATCATCAGGCACTACCAGATCCTACAACATGGGAATAAATGCGTGGCAAAGGGGAACAAGGCAGGATGATGAGTCTCATTACAAGGTTACTCGTTCTTTCAAAAAGGTGCCGTCCTGCGATTCTTGTATAAGAATAACTGTGAGGGTTTTTGGGGCAAAAACATGCAAGTGAAGTTAAGATTGTTAATTAAAACAATATTATGTAAAAATTAGTGATTGCTTTGAGGCATTCCAGGATGTGATGGCAGTTTTCTGAGGGGATCTCAAGGTAAATATTTAGATTATAGGAAGGGAGGGAACAAAGCTTCAACTGCAGCCTACTATATGTAAGGCAAATTCTATATTGCAAATGTGAGACTCTAATGATGCTCAGATATGAAATCTAACTTATTCCTACAGTTGCTACCACATCCTGGTTGACTTCTTAAACCATTTAAGTGCAGTGTGTAGAATTTAAATTGATTTCTGTGACATTAAAAAAAGGTGATAGACGAAATTCACGGAAAAACATGCAAGCAAGACTAAAACATGATAGACAGAGGAATCAAACTGGGAGAGTGAGTGTGAGGAATTGGGTTTGACATTTAAAATCAAATAAAATTACCCCAGGTAACAAAAATTAAGGATAACATTATGACCGAAATACAGAACTAACATGAGAAACACAAAAAATACAAAACATGTAACAGCAGATAAAACATTTAACTTTCAGAAATAAATTACTTTTGAACATTTATGTTATAGTAAATTCAGTTATGTGAGATTGTACACACTTCACAATTATTTCATATCAAAATTTTAAGTTATCAAAATGATTGAAAAGTCTTAAGTGTACAGGCTATTCGACAATAAAAATTCAGCCACAACATATCACAATAACTGAGCAAACAAAGAAGGAAATATACCATGCATACAACACCATTCAATGAAGTAACAGTAATTTCAAGTATTAGTAAAATGGTCAAAATTAAAAATATGTTAAATAAAACCCACCTCATTAATTTCTATTGTTTCACCTGTTCTCTCATCTACAATATCTCCATATGATTTTCCTGCAATGGAACACTTGTTGAAAGTCATTATGTTCTGCAAAAAAAGAAGAAGAAACATGATTAAATCAAGCATTTATAAATCAATCCAAAAATGAACCAATGGTTAAAAAGAAACTTAAGCTAACAAAGAAATGCATTTCATTTCATTGCCTTGTACAAAATAAAAAAGAGGTTTGTGTTTAATGCATTTAACAGCTGTATCAAATAATATATATCACATTCAAATTGCTTTCCTTACACATTACCAGCAAAGCATAGAGCAAAGTCGTCATCTTGCTCTAAACCAAGTCAATAGGACATCCATGCCAAAAAAGGGAGTACACGGTCACACACTATGGGTATTTTGCAATACATTATTCAGAAAATTACAATCTGATTTATTCAAAATTTATTTAGGATAATTTGAAGAAAAGACATTTCAGAAAGTGAGAATAAATTAAAATGGCATTCTAAGAAACATTTATTAACATGTTGCTCTTATAAACAGATATCCATAATAATTCTAAGTTGACATAATGAATATATGATGAACAAACATATAGCCAAGCCCTTCACCAAAGAAATGATATGCACTAAGTAAAAGGTCCATTAAAATTTAAATGCAACTACTATACAGAAGGTAAGATTAGAGTAATAAAAGTGAAAAGAAATTAATATATTTCATTAATGTGAAGTATATGACAATGTTAGGGAAAGATAAAAAAATAGTTACATAAAGGTCTTGACTGAAAAATAAAAAGCGTAAGTTGGTTGTTTTTAATCATAAGCTGGTTGTTTTTAATCATAAATTGCTGAGAAAAATCATGCAGAATGAGAATTTCCAAGCAGCAAAGCTTAAAAGGATATAAATTGCAAAATACTTAATGAATGTGGTCAAAGAAATTGAACCAGGTGACAAGTGACAAAATAATGTATTTCATCAATGAATGTAATATTTGCAATTGCATGTGAAAGAAAAAACAAAACAACTGTCCCATAATTATTTGTAAAGATCAGAGATCACATATTTTAAATTAATGAGCTTGAAAATTGTATAATCAAAGAAATCATAAATCTACTTTGCATAAGTTATGAAGTCTTTTTTATGTAGTTTTCTTACAAAGAAAAAGCGAAGTATTAATAAAGAGAATTAAAAACAAGATTCAATAGATAAGCAAAAATTTTCAGATAGTATTTTCCAAATAACTTATATACTAATTCCGCTACACATAAAGTTGAACATAAGCAAAAACAGAGTTTTTTATTCTCTGAGATCATTTAAATAATAAATAAGCCTAAGCATTCTCGCAAAACATAAACTTAAAGAGGAATTACTTAAATGCCATGGCTAACAAATATATTAGTCACATTTGAACCTAGTGACTTATCTACCACATCATCATCTGCAGTAATAAATGTCATTATCATATCAACTTAAGGGAGATTTAAATAACATGAATATTTTTAAAAAATGAGTCTACATTGCGCATCTTTAGTATTTCACTTGGTTTTAATTAGTGAGAATATCTAACAAAAATTTCGAAGAACAATTACGAAAATTCAGTATAAACTACTATGGAAGCAAATTATCAATGACTAGGGCAGACTATTGTTAATCTCATACTGTTTCAAAGAATATTATACTCTCCTTCAAATTAATGCCTTCAGTAATTTTAGGTTTTACTAGAAATAATTAATCACAGACAAGCAAATAATTCACCTCACACATCACTATACATGCACTTAAATCTAATGAGCTTAACTACTATCAAAATCTTTGTAGATGCTATTCCATATAGATTTTTCCATGCAACATAGAGAAAATACTTAAGATATACATAATTAAAATAATAAAATTTCCAGTCTCATATTCATTATTCTTTAGCATAGAACTAATACTATGCGCTCAGTTATAACCCAACATGCATATACTGTAAATAATTTGTCCATTATAAACATGTAAGCATGACAGGTATGATTACAAATTTACTATACTAAAAGGGATCTCTTATAACTGTAAGGTTTACTGCTACAAATTTGATCTACTTCCTAGTTTCTCATTATTCTAATGCCTCACTATGCATTAAACTAAACATGACTGCTCAAAAATTACAAAATGGTAAGAGGATAACAGCAAAACTAAGTAAGGGTCAAACAACTCTGCATGGAATATTCATTTATACACATATATATGGACATTTAAAAAAATATTCAGCTCTTACCTCTGAATAAAAGTTGTGAGCATATTTCAACCTAAATAGTTTCATCCCAATGAAGATATATTAATAAACACCTTTTATGAAAGGATAATAATGTTACCTGAGTCAATGTTCCTGTTTTATCAGAGAATATATACTCTATCTGGCCCAACTCCTCATTTAGAGTAGTTGTTCTTGCTTTAGCAGATGTACCCGTCTTTTCGTAATACATATGCTCATCCCAGTTAATAAGAAAACTCTGTGCAAACCTAATAACTTCAACACTGCAATAAAAAGAAGCAAAAGGAATTTATAAATTTTCATCCTTTGGAGAGGATTAAAATATAATGGCATTTATAATTAGATTAGATATTAAATTTATATGAGATATTCATGTGAAAAAAGTTTGGTAATTTTGGCAATATAATAATATATCATTATGACTTTTTTTAATTTTTACAAGGAAATATGAATTTATATATGTTATAAAAAATAATAACACTTTCAACATCGTAAAATTACCTTTATTAAAAATTTAATTTAAATATTTTTATAAATTAATCACATATACCAGTGACTCCTAGCCTTTCTGTCAGTACAGCACCCAATAAAAATACAAAGAATTTCCCAGCAACCCAACTTTGAAATAAGGTTTTAAATTTTTACATACAAGTATTACAACCATTGAATGTATCCATTTGTTTATACAGTCAAGCATCGCTAATCTGTAATTCGTTAGTCCGAAACCACCTGTAATCTGAAAAGACTGATTCCCTACTACTTTCCCGACTGGCCGCCATGGTATTGTGGCACTACAGTCTATTCCAAACCAAGGCCGTATATTTGAACATTACAAATACAAACAAAGGCATACACACGTGGTATTGCAGTATCAACTGTTTTTTTTAAAGAAAATACAATTTAGTGTTAATTTAATTTACCCTTAGCATGTCTTGTAAGAGATCAAATGAAAGTAATAATGCTGGAAATTCATCTAATTGTAAGCGAAAGCATAAAATGCTATCAATTCCAGAAAAAGTGCAGAAACTCGACCAAGGTTCATTGGTGCGGCAGCACTGTTCCATATACCATGTTGAAACAACAACAGTATATGGCATTAAGAATTAAACATGTACATTAACAATGTACACGTAATAGTTGCTGATACGGTAGTATGCAATGTTATGTTATCGCTTTTTCACATTGTTTTGTTTCGTTTGTGATGGTTGCCATGTACAGAACATAATAAAAAGAATTAAGTATATTACTGATTTTAAATGCTGCCAATTCAAATAACTTTTACTTGGAATATGTAGACATTTTTTTTATTACGCTATATTTTCAACAAACACTATTTTATTTATCTGAAATATGTATCCGCTGGTACTCTTACCATATACCCCATTGTTGACACTCGAGACATGCTCTATTTCTGGGAATATTTTAGGGTCAAAATTTCAAAAAAATTTTCCATGATTTCAATGCTAAATCTATCTAATTATACACGAAAGAGTGAAAATGATATAATCAATAGTCTCCAGACCAATGAAGCATGATAATATTAACCCCATGAAGCTAATTACAATTTAAGAAAAAAGCTTTGGTCTTACCTAACATATAGAGAAATAGGCACAACGGTGTTCAGAACAATAGCGTAGGAAAAGAAGACAAGCAAAGCTATCACAGTAGCTCCCGCAATGGGATCACTCGGGACAAGTGTGTCCCATGGGAGGTAGACCTTGAAGTACTGCCCTGTTATGCTCTCCCATATACCACAGGCTATGGTACAGAACAGGCACATAGACAGTAAAAAAAATACAATCTGAAAGAAAATAAAAGTTAGATGTGAATAATGGAAACATGCATTTCTTCCTCAGAAATTACTAAAAATGCAAGAAGAAACACTATCTATACCTTATATCTAGAAAAATATGGATAATGTAAGCATGGATTTACAAGAATACATCTTATATTTGTCGAATGATTTAATAATAACCCCTCTCTTTATTGTAAATCAGTGAGATGAATATGCAAAGTTTAAAATCATAAAATCATTAGTAACTAATTATAATAAAGCTGACTATATAAAATTGAATATGTTGATGATGCATCAAAGTTGAAATTGTATTTATATTTGTCTTTAAGAATCTAGTCAGCAATAGGAAATCAAAAAATTTCTTTAAAACATAAATACAAATAATAAATTGTTTTATCCTTATTATTATTAAAGTAACTGCAAAATAAAAGTCATTTAAATCCTTCTACTTACTCCTATAATTATGAAATTTAACAGCCTATCAATGCTTGTGCGTTTAAACTTGGTCTTTCCAGAGTTCTGCATGAGTTTAGTATCCTTCCCTGCAAACAAGACCACACCATAGCACCAGTTGGTGTTGCGAAGAATACAGCCACGCAGCACCACTTTATCATTATCTAAAGAATACCTGTAAAACAAGAATATAGTCTGAATTCTAATCACTATAATTATAAATTTTCAGCAATGCTCAACAAAAGGAAAATTTATTTTTAAAACTTTTAATCTTCCAATGTATATTATATTGTAAATTGCAATGTAATAAACTGAAAACCAGGAATGAATACAAAAATCATTATACAGTGAAACCTGTGAAGTTGAACACTCCTGTAAGTCGGTCACCTGCCATAGTTGGCTGCATTTTTATGGAACCAGCAAAATCATATTAATTTATACATTGTCAACCCTTTTTAACCTGGCCACCTTTCTATCTTGTATCTTGTCCATCTTCTCGCATTTTGTTCTATGCTTTTGTATATATTGCAACCTTTCTATGCTGGCCACACATGAACATGTTAGGCCGCCTCCTACCACAATGATGCTCTACAGTGTGTATCACAATTAATTAAGCACTTTTCAGCCCATAAACCTCAACTCATAGATGATATTTTTTGCTTGTATAATAATATTGAAATACAGTGGACTGCAGCTAAGATGTTAACAAGGCAGACGAAAATCAGTGAATATTTTACTGTAAATGAAGGACCTTGATATTGACAAGTCTCAGTTCAGACAATTTTATACCTATCATACAGGCAGTCCTCGACATCCGAACATTCGACATCCGTGCAATTCGCTCTTTCGTACATTATAAATTCTCACCCCTAAACCGCCTTTCATACTCCGAATTCGGACTTTCGTACAACAGCTGATGAAGAAACATTTCGAGCTATCGCATAATGGTGCTGTCAGCCAAACCAACATTTTAATAAATTATCAAATTAAAGAATGCTATGTAATAATACACATATTATATGTAATGTAAGATTTGTATGTTATGTTTTTTAATATTGTACTGAAATTTGACAAGATTAATACCACTGTAAAGTCGGTTAATAATCAATAAATTATTATTATTATTCAGTCTCAGCAATGTTACCATCTTTGTTTGTACATAAAGCAGTGTTTCTTTGTTTGTGCATTTTACACCTATTATTTTATAAACATGAGTGAGAAACGGAAAACTGAAAGTGCTGATACAAGTGAAAAGAAACGTAGGACTCATAAAGTGAACACGACTGAGACAAAGATGGAAATAATTAGGTGTGCCGAAAGCAGCGAATCTTTAGCTTCAATTGGACGTTCATTGGACTTAAGCCGGTCGAGTGTGTGATCAATTGTGAAGGAGAAAAACAAATATAATAATACAATACATACTGTGGCGTTCTGAATAAATGCCACATTTTTTTTTAAAGAGCAAGGAACCGATTTACGTTGGCGATATCCCGTTAGCAGACCGCGAAACAATTTGAGACAATGATTGTGCAGTTGCTTGGCTTTCTCGCGAATGACAAGTGAACTCAGCGAGATTTTCTTGCGAGTTTGGGTCTTGATTCACAGGTTTAAAGCCTTCTCTGTCTTCTCTACATACGAGTAGGTAGGTAGGTACAAACGACACTTTTCTACTTGTTGAAGTACCACTTGCAACACTAGCTCTAATCGCTTCTTCACTTTCTTTATCAATTTTATTGTGGACTCGGTCACACCAAGTAACTTACCAACTGATGAAGCAGTTCATTATGCGCAAGCCTATCTAAAACTTCAATTTTCTTCTTCCAACTCATCACTTTTTTTGCCCTTTTTACCAACTTTTCTTTCATTTCAATCATCACTCTCTTTGGAGCCATGATTATGCAATATTACAAAAAATATGAATATAGCAAAATGCTTTAATGAAAAAAAAACTCGCACTTTCATACATTATACACTGACAACCCTAAACCGCCTTCCGTATGCCGAATTGGGACTTTCGTGTGTCAGCAAAATGACGAACGAATATTTCGAGTGCTGCTGGTTGCCAGTCACCAGGCCACCAGTTTCTGCTGCGTCGCCATCTTTGTCTGTACAGCAGTGTTTATTTGTGCAATTATTTAAATATTTTATTGCATTTTTCCCTATCTCTCTATATTATAACATCGACGATTGTGTCTACAAGGCCCCTGCTCAAAAAACTAAACATTTATACCATAATTAGAGATTTTATAATATTTTTTGGCTCTCTGGGTATGGAACCCCTCCTATAACATGTTAATCTATGTTCGACATCCGTACATTCGACTTCCGTACACATTTTCAGGAACGCATTATGTACGGATGTTGAGGACTGCCTGCACTGTATCTGATAATCCACTCGATTTATCATGCTGTGTTTTGTATTTTTTGATTAAATATTAAAATTCATAAGTTGAAGTATCTGTTTATTTATGACATAAGTAATAATTTGATATTGTCTGTCCAAGTTACAGGGTCACAAAAAAAATAATGCTCTTCAAAAAACTTAACATGAAGAGAGAGGTAACACATTTCAATAGTTAAAGTATGTATTTAAGCATGTAGACAAAAAATTCAATTTTTGACACTATAGTCTGTAAGGTGGCCATCTGCATAAGTTGACTGGTTCTGTTTGGAACCACGGGTGGTCAACATAGACAGGTTTCACTGTAATATTAACCTTTCAGTTAGCACTTGATAAAAGCAGCAATTGGAGAATATTAAAATAAAATTTTAAATTTCTATGCAAAGATCATAACAATAAAGAACATAGATAAACAGGTATTCCATGATTTATGTCAATTCAAAGTTCTGTCACTGATCAATTAAATACTTGTGTATAGCTTTACGTCGCTTTTACTCAAAGTTCTGTTGTTAAGAGGTCTAAGGTTCTTTAAAATTCTCACTGCCACTTTCCTAAAACTATTATATGAATAAAATACTAAATAAAAATCACATTCAAAATACCGTATCTGCCCGAATAGAATCCATCCCTGGATTTAAGCCGACCCCCCAAAAATTTCCACAATTTTTTGGCAAAAACGTAAATTTCGTAGATTTTATGCTGAAGTGTGCTGGGCATTCATGCATGGCTTAGGATACATTATTCATGATCGAAGAAATGAGTGGGAACTGGTTTAGTTGATGACATTTTGAAATATTACTCCAATTAATAATTTTGCGTTGTTGAATAATGTTCCACATTCAGTGACAATAATTTCATTCATCTTCATTTTCACAAAAGGTCAAATAAAGTAATAGCGATATCTCCAAGATAATTTTTCATCCAAGTCTATTTCCAGTGAAATTAGCATTTACATTGCCTTAAGAAATTGCATTTTTATAATTGTACACATTCCATGTAAAGTTTTACCGAAATTCAAACAGTTGAGCATTCAAAGCCGTCATCACATTTTGCGTAATCGTCTGCGTAGTCAAATCTATGCAAATAATGTGACCACTCAAATAATGTGAAAAACCCAGGCTTAAATGGTAACAAAGCACAGGTAGTGCTAAATTCAATATTCTAGCCTTTATTATTTATTCATTAACCCTCTCACGACCAAAGATGCCGTGTGCTGCTGACCTCAAAAGTCCAAAATAATCCAAGATGGCCTCCAATTTTGGGAAACGTTAAATAAAATAGTTATACATTCACAATTTAAAGATATTTATTGAGAAATAATGTTGTTTTTATGGACTCCAATGAATCACTCCACTGGATATTTTCTTCCGTTTCTTCATCCAAAAAACATTTTCAGCTTCAACCCCAGATATACTAACTTCATCATCCAAAATGGTGCTAATATCAATATCTGACCTGTATTGTAAACCACTGCGAGGTTCTGCAGAAGAATTCATTCTCGGGAAAACTTTGTCTTCTACATCAATTCCGAAAAATTCATTACCCGGACTATAATTTATATCATAGTCAGAAGTAGAAGAATTACTATCGGCATTTGGGGTTGTTTTTATAAAAAAAAAATAAAAAACTGATTGAAAGTTCGGAAAGCAAATTCGTACACACTTCAAAAAAGTATGCCAAACACACACTACATCTCGTGTTTCTATGGTATACGACGTCATTTCCATGAGGAAAAGTGACAGTCGCAGTTTTCGGAGGTAAATTTGAAAGCGTATTTATCGGGCGGTTTCGGACAGCTGGTCGTGAGAGGTTTATTATTCATTGTAGGTCAAATATTTACTTTACGAAAAATATAGTACTGTCATTTGAATGCGATGGAAATGAGAGATGTGCTGCCATCTATGGGTGACTACGAGATTTAACCATAACCCAAATTTTCCTCGGACTCACATTTAAGCCGAGGGGTGATTTTTTCATGATAGATTTTGACAAAAAACATCAGCTTGTATTCGGGCAGATACGGTATACTGTGATGTAAATATCTTCTATTTGTAATATAACATCCATAAAAACAATGATCTTAAATATATTGCATCACTCCAAACTCAAGAGCAATGCTCTCTAGTTAATTTCTTGATATGTTACCTTTGAATCGTTTAGTAATGAGGGTACCTAGTAATCTAAAAAAAAAGTGAATTTGGATGTGAATCACTTGAAGCACTCGGGCAGAGGAGCAATTTTTTCATGTCTGAGCTGTCCACCCATCATTTTTGATAGGCAATCATGCTAGTACTTAAATAAAACAAATAATTTGAGATGATATTCAGGGAATGGCAATTATTTTGTCACCTTTACTCAGATTTAATCTCCCCAGTCAACATGAAACAAGATTAAAACAAAAAATATTTTGATGAAACTTAGAAGCTAAAAGACTCATGGTTCTCAAAAATAAAAGTCCATTAGGCTCTTATAATTTTATGGGAGACTTCCTCTATTTCCTCTAAGAAAGAGAAATTGTTTTTAGGCATTCTGCAAAAAAATCTTTTGCAACTGAGAAATTTGTGAAAATAGTCATTACGTCATAGTTACACATTTATTGAAAAAACTCAAATGATATAGAATAATGAAACCTGATATGAGTTTCTAGGACAAATTCATGTTAATTTAAAGTTTAACTACAAATTGCTGTCTAAATATGCATTTTTTTCCACAAAAAATTGACAAAACGTCAGGGTGCATATTATACATGATAACATATTCACACAACTTTTTCCAGTCTGTAAATAATTATATTTTTGGATATATTTATACTAATAAACTGTACTTGTCATTGCATTAAAATATTTCTTAACCAAAAATAATAATAATCATATATTTACTTCAAGCTTTCGTTATCACTAAAGCCTCTGAATTCTTTATCTCTGTCCTCAAATAGTTCATCATCAATCCTGTGTTCCCTCTCATCACCCCTGTAAATGGCATCACCGTGAACATCCTCTTCTTACTCGCTATCCACTTCAGTGAAATCATCATCCCTTATGATGTCGTCTTAAGAACCATCCATGACATTTGTGAGGCAACACTTCTAAAAGCCATGTTTATAATGCAAAGTCTCCCACACATATCTCACTTGGTGGCAAGATGAGAACTGTCTTGATACTGCTAATAATCAAGTTTGATCAACATTGATATTTTTACAAAATATCAGGCGCATATTATATATATGGTGTTAAGAGAATTTTCACATTTCGCTCATGAAAACATGGGTTCATATTATACTGAGTGTGTATTTTAATTGGAAAATTATGGTAATCTATAAGGGGCTTACCGCTTATTCTTCCAGATGAGAGTGCCTTCAAACTTATTTAAAAGATTGTTTGGCGTTTCACAGATAATCTGCCCATCAAAAGCCCAAACTAGGGCATCATTCTGCCCCATCTCAGCTGTTTCCGTTAGGCACTGCCTGCATTTAAGATTGGTCTCCCTGAGGATATAATAGTGATACCATCTTTAATAATATCATTACATAAATGCATAAAAAACGAAGAGTACACAGTAAGAAACAAACGAAAAGAAAAACCTATCCTTTTACACTGACTGTATTTAAATGAAAAATATGTTATTATTTATTAGATACAAATTTAATCATTAAAATAAATTTCTTGCATGTCACAGCATTTCAAATTTTCACAACATATTTCTGGTACAGATATATTATTTGTGCATATTTCACAAAGAACTCACTGTTTTACATTTTTGCAGACTAATTTTTATCTTGAAATCGTTGAATATGGATAGGATTAATAAAATTCTACAATTTTACATTTTATAAATTGCAATGCAAAATTAAGATATTTAAAAAAGTTGATAATGTTAAAGTACTAAAACTTAATTTTAAAAAATTATTTAAATCATTTGTTCAAACTAACTGCAATGTTCATTAATAAATCACTACAACTGATCCTGTTATTATCATATGAGGGTTGAATGAAAAGTAGTGACAACACTTCTGTCGACAGTGTAAAACGGTTGCAAAGCGACAGAGCATGCACTAGAGCCCTGCACAGGCCTTTCGAATTAATTATGGGCCCGGGCTTTAAAAATCAGTAATGTCTAATGGGCCGGGCCTACAATTACATTGTACAGGCTGGGCCAAGCCTAGAAAATCAGGCTCGTGCAGAGCTTTAGCGTGCACAATGTTGCTCGGTGGCTATATCCTGGATGTATGCAGTCAATTCTCACAGGTTAGGCAGTAGAGAGCATGTGAACATGCTGGTGAAGTTGATGTCTCATAACACAATGCCCTCAGTGCCCTAAGGCATGTTCATGATGTTGGAACAATGTTCCTGGATCAAAATAGAGGTTGCACGTGGATATAGTGAGAAAGAATGTTGGTGTGGTCTGCAGAAAGCATGTGGCGCTAATGCATTGCCATAACGAACTGTTGCACAGTGGGTCAAAGCATTTCTCCAGGGTCAGGACACTATGCAGGATAATCAACATGCAGGACGACACACCATCCCGGACGAGCAGGTTCAGCTCATAAAGTCACTGCTGAGCATGGAGGTTGGGATAAGCCAATTCACAGTTTGTCACATCATTAAAGACATCATCAGGATGTGGAAAATTGCAGTACATTGGGTCCCACACCACCTTACTGAGGAGCAAAAGTGGCCTAAGTATGACGTTGTTAACCCCCACCTGGAACGGTACCACAATGAAGGGGGCGAATTCCTGCACCATATCATTGTCTCTGGCGAAACCTGGGCATGGGCGAACGAGCCCAAACTGAAACCAATCACGTTCTCCACATCCAAAGAAACTTTGCCAGGAACTCAGTAGGGCCAAAGTGATGCTCATTGTGGCTTACGATATCGATGGTGTCATCCTCCACCATGCAGTCCCAGTGGGTCACACTGTCAATGCGGAGTACTACCGAGTGTTTCTGGAGCATCATCTGCATCCGGCGGTGCGATGAAAGTGTCTGCGTTTCATTATTGATGCTCTACCACTTGTGCTGCATGACAATGCACGCTGCCATGTGGCAAGACCAGTGCAAGACCTTTTGGCATGATAGCAGTGGGAAACTCTGGAACATCCTCCCTACTACCCGGACACGAGTCTATGTGACTTTGATCTGTTCGCCGAATATGAATGAACCCCTCCGAGGCAAGCGGTTTCACAGTGTGGAGGGGGTAATGCAGGCAGTAGGGCAGTCTCTTGTAACTATTAACAGGAATCGATCTGCTGATGGCATCCATCATCTCCCACAGATTTGGGACAAGGTTGGTCACATGGCTGGTGACTACAATGAAGTAATGCTCCTATTTTATTGAAATAAAGCGTGTCTTGATATACAACACATGTTGCCACTACTTTTCATTTAACCCTAGTAATTATGTCTAAATAGAGGCTTTGGACTATAAAGTATCATCTGGAATTTCAATAATGTAAATTATGCATAAGACATTTTAAAGATAATAAATAACAGTTTAAGAAACATTACAGAATTAACAGAACCATTTTAAAATATATAGCATGAGGAAATCACAGTTTACATTTTTTAATACTTAAGAATTACACAGTAAATTTAGGGCATGCTTAAATATCCCATTCACTGCTGTCCCTGTGTATTTATTAAGAATTATGATATTCAAAAGAAATATTTCCAATTCTAGAAGATTTTGTTGGAATTTCAAAACAACTTTGTAAGCAGATAATTACATTATTTTCTAAAAAATGTGGATAAAACAGATAAGTGTCTCTGATTTGTTTCAATAAAAATTATTAAATTCTACAGATTTAATAAAATCTTTGCAGTAAGTTTAACTTTTAAGACTAAAGACCTTTTTTATAGGCCAATTAACATATCATCAATCACTTACCCATCCAACTCAGCAGTCTCAATATAACACAAGCCATTGGGCTCACTAGTAGACAAGAGGAGGACATCTGCTGCAACAAATTGGTCATTTTCCATGCGGATGACATCACCCACTTGGACCTGTGCCCACCGCTCCTCTTCCAGCACACCATTGCGCACAGCCTTGGAACGGCGATTGTTGACTTGAGAGTCACTTTGATGCCGTTGCTGCACCACAGAAAGAGTGATGTCCCACAAGAAAGAACCAAAACATAGGCCATTGAAATCTGTTCTTTAAAACAAATTAAATTTTTCTACGAGATTATAACTTTTTATATTCACAACAAAAATTAATTGATGAATGACTGAAAATTTAAAAATCTAAAGAAATAATTTAGAAACAAACTGATAGGAGTTAAAAATTATATTCTATGTGAAATGGAAGTAAAAACAGTAAAAAATAAGAAACCATAGTCTTCTATAATATATTTTGAAGTGTGTTTGTGTGTTTGTTCATGGAACTCCTCCTAAACGATAAAAGCTAGAATAACCAAATTTGGTACGATTCTTCCTTACATCCTAACTTAGTGAATGGTCAAGGTTTGGTCAACCAGGATTAATCAGTGCTGCCAATATAGGGGATTAACATTTTTCCATAACATAACACGTATGAATACATTTCTTGACTTGCAAGGTATTCTTCCTTCAAGCATAAAAATACGTAAATATGGACCGATTTTTTTTTCGTTTTTGCTTTATTCGACGAATAAAACTCTATACTATCTTATTCCTGCGAATTTAACATGTTACACGGTCGAAGTTTTCAGAAATACGATATTTGTTTCGAAATTTTGTGGATTTTTCGTACTCTTTCCGGGCATTGCCAAGGCGGCCATCATTGTTACCTCCGATTCAGTTATCTTCAATGAAGCTTACAAATAGACGAAAGTTTAGCGTTATTCACTTTGCACTTTTGTTTAAGCAAAGAAACGATCGATGTTTATGGATAGCAACGTAAATAGATACTGATTATTATTCAGGAAGTGTTTAGTGATGAAAGTAATTGAACCTTCTTTCATCTACTGAATACTGGAATCTTACATTTTTTGTAAGTAAAATAATTACCGTATATTCCGGTGTATAAGTCAACCTGGTATATAAGTCGACCCCTGCTTTTTTGGATGAGAATACATGATTAAGCATATGTTCGCCGTATAAGTCGACCCCCAATTTTTCACTTAAAAATACTTCTCATGAAACCGTTTTCAGACAAAATCAAAGTCATGTACAATCCAAGTTTTAACAAATCAGAAATAAACAATAATAAAAATATATATATATATATATTGTTTAGAGTCCGTGCTATTCTTCTTGAGTATTCCATATGACAGATGTTTTAATTACAACCATGAAGAAACTTATTTTTGGAGAGCTTGACCCACTAAATTAAGTTCCCTGTAAATTGACGGATTTCAGCTGCTAATGATACTATTGAAATGAACTATACCTAGTGATTGCGATCAATCTCTACATTGGTAAAATTCAATAAAATATTTTAACTGTGTAACCTGCGCACCTTTTTTCCCAAAATGTTGGTCATAGATGAAGATTTCTGAACAAGTTTTAAAAATTACGATTTTTGATAGTAAATTTACTGCAACACGCTTGCATCTATGTTTATACTCGCAAAAGACGAAGAATTCTACGAAGTTTACGTGTATCTACACGACCAAGAAACGTTTACGGTTTAAATGCTGTTTATACTGCCGTTTGTGCATCTTCAACATTGAGATGAGGTGTTATTTTTATAATATTAAAGCTGTACCTTTTAATTGAGTTTTAAGTTTATTATTGTTACTCAAGAAAAGTAGTTCTGTCATTAAAAATTTACTATCAGTTTCTATCTACACTTTTTGCCGGAATAAGTTGGCATCTGGTATCTCTATTCTCCATATTCATCGTGAGCCGCTGATGCTCCTTTAACCCAGGAGAGACGCGAGAACACACCTACGGGGAATCCCCATAATTTTTTGATTTAAAAATTTTCTGCTGTCGTAGACATCAACTTATTAAAGTATGAATTTATTTTTTCCTCCTCGAACTGGTCCAAAAATAGGGGTGCGCATGGTACACGAGGACGTGGATTACGTGAGTAATACTATTAAAATTAATTATTATAAATATTCTAAAATACCGTATTTACTCATATAACCCGCGCACTCCTATTTTTGGGTCTGTTCGGAGGGAAAAAATTAATTTGAGTGAGAATAAGTTTTTTTTAAGTCACCGAATTTCACTCCCTGAAACAAGTTCCGCTCAAGTTAAGCATTTTCTCCCTTCTACATGATGCAATTTATCGGATGATCTCTTTATGACGATACTAGCAGAAATCTCCTCACCGATAGTCCTCTTTTGTTAACCCCTTAACTGTTTTTGTTGTAATATTATGCAACTTCGCCCCCACTTCAGCTTTTGTCATAATACTATTACGCACCGATGCGGAGCTTCATGAAATATTTGTTCATCTATGAACGGGAACTTCCCTACGCGGATGGGGTGTTTTTTTTTGCTTATCTTCTCGTGAGTAAATATTGGAAGGTTAGGAACAAACGAGTCCAAACACTTGAGATGTGGATTTCCGTCTTCCTTTCAAACGATGAAATCTTTCATTCGGAACAAAACATCACCACTCCAAATTCCTTGAAGAGGATGAGAGAAAAGGACCAAACTTGAACCTACCTATTCTCAAGCCGGCAAACCCTCAGAAGTCATTGAACTATAGTTATCAGTTAGTCGGCGTATTCTTTCTGCCTACTTTTGCGAGTTTTTGCCTGCAGCGCGGGCATAACTGACACGTTTGCTTGGTCGCATAAATATGCGTATACTTCGTAGAATTGGATGTCTTTTATGAATATAAACGTAGACGCAAGCATATTGCAGAGAAGTTACAATCGGTACAATTTATATAACCTGTTCGGAAATCCTCATGTAAGACGCGCACTCCCTTTTTCCCCAGCGTTTCGAGAAAAAATGTGTACACGGTACACGGGTAAATACGGTAAATGCCATAAAATGTAAATACTGGAACAGCTGATTCAAAATAGCGATCACCTCCACTGAAAGATCAACGGTCTTCTTAAATATCGATGTTATTCATTTTTAGTTTAAGGTTCACATTTTTATGTTCAGCGTATAAGTCGACCCTAAGTTTTAGGAAATTTTTTTCGACTTCAAAGGTCGACTTATACGCCGGAATATACGGTATATTCTACATCAGTGATGGCGAACCTTCTATAGTCCGCGTGCCAACATTACCAAAATTGTCGAATCTTTTCCGTCTCGCGTGCCACAAAAAGTCCTTGATTTTTTTTGGGTGCCAACTAAATTAAATTTGAGATCAATAAATAAGATTGTAACCTTAAAACTAACGTTTACAATAGTTAACCAAATAAAACCAATGTTTTTGCGGCGTTAAATCAGTACGATAAATGCTTTGTATGGTTTTTGCCTTTCGTTGGCGTGCCAACCAAAATTGTCTTGCGTGCCACTTATGGCATGCGTGCCATAGGTTTGCCATCACTGTTCTACATTATAATGTTTATTAACGTAAATAGGCTCATGTATCTGGTGTACATTCACCAGTCAGTGTTCAATCATGGACAACTGTATGTTGCTTTTTCACAGGTTTCTTGCTTACAAGACATAAATGTAAACATTTCATAGGCATAATTACACAAGAAATGAAGCTGGATTTGGCAAAAGTGATATATATGATAGGAAATACAATTATCGTTATATTTGAATGCAATACGTTCAGAAACGGCTTGTTACAAGCAAATATGATTAATTTTAAGAAAAGCTAATTGTACTTTAAAAAGTATCCACTATATAGGTATTTTAAAGAGTTTTTATGTTGTGCTGTAGTAGCTTCACTAAATCCATTGAAATTCAACGGGAAATTCTGCTTGTAATAAATATAAGGATTAACAGAGAAATTCATATCCAACCCAATTATAAGATTATATACATTTAATTAATATAATCTTAATAAGTTTTTAAATCTACCAATCTAATGAAGGTAAAATTAAATTTTTCAGTAGACTTTGATTGCTTAAATCTCCGGATTTAACAATATGAAATTTAAATCTCCCCACTTAACCCTTTGTCTTATACCAATCTTTGTCTGTAAAACAGAATTTAATTAAAACACTCCATTACAGAAGACAGGTAACTTTTTTAAGAAAGCATGTAGAGCTCAAAGAAACTTGAATTTCTCATTACCAAGTCAACAAAGAAGATGACGAACAAAATTAAGGCATAAGAAAATCCCTATAATAAAAGAACGATATCATAATTTCTTTGTACTGATAAATTGAACATATTTTTAAAAAGAGTGGATAATTTGTCAGGATAATTTATCACTCATATGGAATTCTTAATGTTCATACAATATTAATAAATTATGCACTAAATCTATAATATAATTCAATATACACAAATGCTTAGATAAAACAAGATCCAAATTCATGATGAATAAATATGAGATGTAGTAAATTATACAGAAATGGGAATTCATAAGCAGAGAGCAATGTTGTTTAAGGTCAAATAACATACTACAACTATATACAGCTTTTAAGGGATAATTTCTTTGGTATTAATCCTAAATGAAACAAGTATGTACGAAGTATCACACACTTAAAAATAAAGTTGTAATTAAAAAGTGTAATACTTTGTAAGTTGCCTGTATTATCACTGAGGAAATAATTAATCTTCTATAAAATCCCCATTACTCTTGAATTACTTGGCATAAGATGGTTAATGGTATCAATACGGTGGAAGGTGCACTTTTATCTACCATATTTGATAATGTAATACCTGCACTTCCTTTCCCAAAATATTCCCTCCAACTTTAGAGCACAGACATTACATGGGCTTTGCCATACAGGATTAATATAAGAATCCCATATTTCGCTGAATACTTAGGCAATACAAAACATTCCTTAGCATGTTTTATACAACAGTTTCGTCAATTATGGAAAATGAGAGTTTAGCAATATTTTTGGATCACTTGGCCATTGAATCAAAAAAAATAATTGATAGGATAGGTAATGAAACCAATCCTATTTTTCCCACTTGAACTAAACCTCCCATTGAGGAAAGAAAGTAATTTTTAGGGTATGTTGTTCAGTAAAACATGGTCTACTGTCACACACTTTGGTTATCTTCCATTTTCATGAATTCAGCATCATCTCAATTTTAAATGAGATTAGTACTTCTGTTTTTCTTTCAATACTATAAATATGTACTTGAGTTTTAAAATTAACTACTGTCATAAATTATTTCATCAAACTCTACATCTGTATAATTAAAAAAAATTGTTATTGAACATTTATAACTTATCAGTTGGATTCCAGGCATAAGGGGAGCTTCTTATTTCTGCTTGGGACTAGTTAAATGTGACAATACAATAACTACAGACAAAAGTGGAAGAGTGGCATTGCACAGGTTTTGACTTTTTCTAATACAATAGAGCAGTGGCCCCCAACCTTTTAGAGTAAGTGGACCACAATGAATTATTATCAAAATGAGAAAAATATTAAAGTGAAACATATTAATTATAACTTTACCAACGTGTTATTATCATGTAGCAAGAAGATTTAGGTTCAACAAACAAAATGAAATAGAAATAAAATTAAAATTATCGAACTAATGAAAACAAATGAAGGTAATCAACATGAAAATATGACAATAAACGTCATGAATCTTAACTTACAATTTTATAAGAGGGTATAATAGTTAAAGAGTGAATCAAATTACTACAGAATCGTTCTAAAGAGTCATTGCCAAATATCTTTGGCCCTTCTCGGTGTTAAGATGAGGGTATCAATGGTTTTAATGGTGTGGAAATTATGCAACTGGTTCACATATGCCACCTCCTGGTTAATAAATGGAATTTATAGAAAAGAACTGGCAAATTCAACTTCCTGGTTCTAAATAAAGACACAATTAATATTGAAATAAAACAATACAGATATAAGATGCCTTATTTTTCATGTTGGTTATAGATACTTAATTCAACATCAAATGATCTGAAAAATAATCTCATAATAAATATGCTTATACAATAAATTATAATAATAAACCATGATTAATCACATGAAGCAGATAATTTTGAATTAGGAAAGAACTAGTTAATATACAAACACTTTTCTTCAATGAAGTCCAATGTTGTTTGCAGGTACTTTTAACATCGTTAGCATCTATAAAAGTAGGCCTACTAACTTTTTGGTCTCTTAAGACCGATTCAACAATAGATTCAATGGCTTTCCCTGGGAGAGAACCCTAAAACATTCTCACCTTCAGCTCACACACATACACATCACTCACATAATCATCATAAGCGTCCTTTATCGCAGTGAGAGCAAGTACACCAATTAACGGAACGGCAGTGGTTATGGGAGTCAGGGATGAGATGGCCGGTATCATCTGCAGCACTAGGAGACAGAGGAAGTAGAAGTTGGCGAGCCTTTGGAACTGCTCAAAGAGATTCAATGGCAGGAACGTCAGCACCGTATACTTGGACGTCTTAATGTAGTTGTTCTGCAATAATTCACAAGAGAAAAAGGAAAATTAATTATTTTAAAATTAAAGAGCTGTGAAAACAAATGTTTACAGTTGAATAAAATATCTCAATTCGATGATACAAATGTATGAAAACCTACATAGTCAACTTCCATAGCAATAACAATGTTACAAAATACTATACATACAACTCGATATAAAGGCAACCATCTGCAGCAACTGTTCACAGAATAATGATTCTAAGATAACATTCAATGAATATGAGATCAGGAAAAATGCTCTGCAGTCAAAAATGTTAAATGCAGCCCCAGCCCTTTTTTGTCTACAGAATCTGCCTATATCATTTAAAATAAAAATTCTTAAAGTATGTTTTCTACAAAGATTGCTTTGTATTGCAAGAATTTTATTTCATTATTGACCAAGGTGAGTATCTAAGTAAATTTCAGGCATGTCAATGATATATGACAATACTGAAAGATACCAAATTAAAGGACAAAAAATTGAAGAAATTCTTCATAATTTTATTTGTTAAATATTAGAAAGGCCTTTCAACAACCAATATATTTTATTGATGATTAAATACATAACTCATCATCAAAGGATTTGCAACACTGACAGCAAAAAATAAAATATAGCACAGGAAAGAACTGAATGAAAAATTGAAATCATCAAATATATGCAACGCTGATTACAGAAGAGGCAAGAACTAGTTCATTATGAACAATAAAAATCCAAATATACTACATTTACGAGAATAGTTGTATCTTACAACACATTTTACAATTTATGCTATAGTGTGAAAATTTAAGGCAAAACCATCTTGAAATGTGCCAAATCACTAACTACCACCGTAGAGGTATTTCTTCGATCAATCTTCCGTTTTTATTTAATTTTAATTTCGAAAATTCCGTATTTAAAAAAATAGAAACGATTTAATATAAAGGTCAACATTACGAAGGAAACATTGAAGCGGTAATCCCTCGGAAAAACGAATGCGATAAAAAAAACGTTTCAGTAAAACATTATAGATTATAATGTCTCCATGCGCCTCGACTTCAAGTAAAATGTTTCGAGGGGAATGATTTTATGAATATTAAACATGATTATTGTGATGCATGGGATGCCTCCAAGCCGTGAATTTTAGAGGGAAAAAATCCTATTTCATCCGGTTCATTCGGACGATTTATCGCAATCACGTTCCGGGACGAGTACGAAAACAACGCCACTGCACCCGAGCAGCGAGACGCCCGGCTCAAATGTCGCATTGGGCTCTGGACCTCGTGACCTATTTTTTAAAAATCCGGTCCCTCCGGCACTCGATATAAAAAAAACCACCGAATCCCTTTAACTGCGGTATTCTTAAAAATAACAAACCATTACGACTGAAATCAAAGACCAAATTACGTTACTTTCACTCCTTTTCATCTTTTTATTATCATTATTCGGCGTGACCTAGAACGTGAGATTCAAACGCTCGTGAATTAATTGATTCTAGCTTAACGTCAAATAGATGTAAAACAGACTTCGATTATTTTTCAGGTGAAATAACGAGGTATTGATTATTTTTAAGGGCAAATGAGGGCATATTTAACTTCTACCCTGAAAATATATTAAATCAAATACAAAACATTATAACCTAACAACGAATTAACAATTACAGCGACTTCAAGAACAAGCACTTAAAAAAATACTTGTCTCAGGCATCCCCAAGAGCCACAACAAGGTTATAAAATTGTGGCTATTGGAGATGTTAAAGATAAGTATTTTTTAAGTCCACGTTCTTCAATCTTTTTCGGGCATAAGACGAGCTCGATAATTCTGTTGAATTGACTATAGCGACGTCAAGCGATAAGGCGTTCATTTTTTATAATTACACCATATTTTCCATCGCATTCTGAAACCAATTAAATTATAAATTAATTGTACTAAAATAAGCAAAACAATTACCCATTTAAGTATCCCTAATGGACATAAAAAAGGTTATGAAAAACCCTATGCGCATCTCGGCTACCAAACAGCCATAATCAGTGACATTCGCAGGTAGTGCATTCTACCACTGATGACGGCTGCCTGTCATATTTTTCCATAACCTTTTTTACGACTATTAGAGATAATTAAGTACCAATTTTCTCCATTTAATTTTAGCCATAAGACGATGTTAATAATATTCGATCAAGTAGTTCTTCTGTTATATTTCGAGTTTTTCTGAGAAAATTCGAGCCAATTCGTTCAAATCTTGTGGCATGATGCTGCACTAACTAGCCACACTCGTCCACATATGTAGAAAGATTCAGTAAAAAAAAGTCGGAACGCGAAAGAAAAAACAAGTTCAGGGATTTCGCGATGATATCCATCCGCCATAACGGATCTGGTATCCGGAAACGCGACGGCGAGAATTTTTAACGACTACGTATTTTTTTCTCGTGTTCTCAAAAACGGTCCACTCGTTTGATGCGCCTCGATCGCCCTCTTCGGGGCATACCGCAGTCGAGTGAACTTCATATTTTTTTCCTCACTGCGCCACGGATTCAATGAACGTCGAAATATCATCGCCGCGGTAGAGAAACGGTTATTTCAATCATTTCGTGACTTTTGAAGAATCCCGATTTATCAATTTGATCTCAACCGTAAGATGAGTTCGATAATTCTTTAAGTATCAACAAAGGTTAACGAGCGCTTAGAAATGAAATCTGATGTGGCCAACACATGACTTTCTCCATATTTGGGGTATAGATATTTAAATTATTATGAATAGCATTATGAGGAAAAATTATTATTTCGTATAGTCAAAGAATACGGTCGTCCTTATTGCCGTAAATTAGGTATATTTTGAATATGTTTACAGAATTCACCGCTACATGGTGGCGGCGCTGTATACTGGATATTAAGAATAAGTTAAATATCTCCGAAATGGATGGTTCTACGAAAACTTGTTTCAAACAAAACTTCGAAGAAATATTATTCTCTACAACTTCGGTCCTCGCGAAGATTACCAATAACGACGTTTTTAAGGAGACTAGCTGAGCCCGCGCAAAATTTGTGCGTTTAATTTTAAATAGATTCATAAAAAAATTAATAAGTTTGTAAAATAAGTTGATGTTAATAATTCATATTTTTCTCTAGCAATGAATTTACACAGCATAGGATACTTAGATATTTGACTCCCTATGTAAGGTTTGCGTGTTAGAATCTCACTGAGGAAAAGGCAGTGGGCGCATATTTAAAAAAATGTTATCCGTAGGTAAGCAGAAATCTGTATTTTATAAGTTATGGTAGAGAGTAAATTGATGCGGCACAGTTAATTAAATTGAAATGATTAGTGATCGGAAGATTCTTACGCGACAGGCATAAACTGTAGTGACGTGAAATGAGGAAACAGAAGAATAGAACTGCTAAGACCGGGAGTCAAACTGGGTCTTAACACCTCAAAGAAAGCAAATATTGGGAAAAGAAAGATGTGAACTTTCTGTAATTTACAGGAAATGTCATCCACTTAATCAATCACAAAACATAACTCTTGTAAAAGCGACGCCACAAAAAATAATTATTTATCCACTTAAGCCAGGCGAGAGAATTAAAAAAGTAAGCGCTGAAACAATTGATTGTAGAATAAGGCGGAGTATAAACACCGGGGTTTAGGAAGATTTCTCCTCACCAAAGCCTTCGTAATGAAATGGCAGAGTCTTACGAGTATTTCCACTGACAGGGTGATTCTTGGTCGCTTGTCACGAAAACAAAAACATTTGGTACTTCCAAAAGGTTGAATACTCAGATACAGGATTTAAAAAAATAAATATGCTTTTCTACCACAATCTACTATAAACGCGTCCTAGTCACAGAAAATAATCTTACTGAATGTTCTCGAGTTAAATCATTATCTTAAAGAATTCATCCATTGTTATATTTATAACAATAAAACTTTAATTAAAGCAAAAATGTATCGTATAATGACCTTACTAACTTAAGGATTCAATTTTTACGTCAATATGAACGTTTAATCGATGGTAATTGAATCAGAGGCAACAATTAAGGTCAACTTGGCAATGTCCCGAAGGAGAACAAAAAATCGGCAAAATTTCGAAAACAATTGTGTATTTCCGAATATTCGACCGCGTAGGGTATAAACATTGAAAGAATAAGATAATTTAGAGTTTTAGCCGTCGAATAAATCAAAAACGGAGAAAATCGGTCCATATTTACGTATTTTAACGAATGAAGGAAAAAAACCTTGCACTCTGAAAACTCGAAAATCACGTGTAAACTTATGGGAACATATAATTATCTCCTGGAATCGAACCCGGGACTTTCGGAAATTGAGAATAGTTTTATAGGGACCTCCTGGCCTGTAGAAACAAAACGCAGTTTACTGCAAATCTCTATGGCAAACGGTTTTCGAGATAGAGGGGGGACGGACGGACGGAGAGACCTTCAGAAATTATATATAGGATATTTGACGGAAACCGAAAAAAACGATTATTTATAAATAATTCCTAAACAATAACTGCTATGGAAAATTGTTTGAAATAAAAGATGCAGGAAATTATATTTTCTACGTTTTTTGTAATAATCAATTTCTACAATAATGACGTATTATCGGAGAAATATCACAAAAACCGAATCGGGTTTCGAATAAACCTCGACATCCGGTTAACCGGTATTGTCCAAAAACTAATGTTCTTTGTGTTCATGCTAAAGTGCTATATATGAAATTTGGTATTAATATGACAAGTAATTTTTGAGTCCACACACACACATATACATCATTCCGAAAATAGTCTAAACGTGTTCTAGGGACCTCAAAACGTGTTTTTCCGTTGAAATCTCGAAGTCGATCTTTTTCGTGACCACAATACGTTCCCTATACTACGTATGGAGAAAGTAATAAGGGCGACAACCACGCCAAATTTTGTATTGGTTCGTAACAATTAGGTGCGAGGAAGTTGCGTCTGTGTAAAAAACCTCAAAATAACAGAATGTTATTATCAAAAAGACGCCGAAATAATCTCGATGGAGTAATATAGGGCAGCAAGTTAGCTAAAAAAATGACTTTCCTTATTTTAGAATTTATTTTCAGAAAATGGAGTGGCTGAAATGTTCCTATTTTTCTGGATTTTTTACTTTCATTCATTCTTTTTAAATAAATTATTTCCTTTATTTCGCTTCACTCCCCACAACACTATATACCACTCCGACTTCAACTAAAGTCATTTCCGAAAACTCAATTACAGTCGCACTGCTGTAACCGCAAACTGGAGTCATAGATAATCCAATCGATGAATAAGAACAGTGACGGGGAGAAATATCTTGTTCGAATCATTAAAATACCCAAGTTACCAAAAAATCGAGTTGTAGAAGTTACACTATAAGTAGAACATATGAATTTCTAAACCTGCTAACCTAAAATAAATCGAGTTTCCTAAAAGCTATAATTTGATTATTCCCATTTTCTTGCAAAAGAAAAAGGCGAAGTCAAGTTGCCTTGTACAACTATAAAGGTCCTTGCCGTGCTCGAAAACTCAAGCGCTCTCTCGAGCCCCCTACAAATATAATTTCAAAGTTTTGACCATCTTCTGCAAGGAAAAAAAACGGCGAGCTCGTCGAAACATTGTAACAAGTGGAAGCAAAAATTTAACAAGACCTACGCGTCGCAAAAAATAAACATTCCGATGATACAAACAAAAACTTGAATAGGCGTATGAAGGACTGAGATAAAGGATAAGAACAACGTATGTATCATACTTCTTCTGTTATAAATAAAACAGGCTAAAAATCGAGAAAGGTGCTTCTTTTGACCCATTCTGAACAATCAAATTAATGCATTATTGAGGAGAAGCAACTAGAAGAAAAATGCATCAGCGGTGTTTGCGATGGCTTTTCTACTGCAAAGACAAAATATGAGATTTTTAATTACAGATAATGTCCTTTGTGCATTTTATTCGATTTTTTTTCATTTATACCAGTGGTGGGCCGCACGAAACCATCTAGGGGGCACATACGGCCCGTGGGCCTTAGGTTGCTCACCATTGATTTATACTGTCTTACGAAAAAAATTCACGCAAGTACATTCGCACAGGCACGCACATTTAAACTTACAAGAAAAATTACTGCGCTGACGCAGACCCATCAAATCAGGGCGAAATTACTTTATCAGAGAATTACTTCGTGAATTTCTAGCTCCCAGCGGAGGAAAAAAACCCATCAGATGCTCGGTCTAGGCACATTTCCCTTCGCGAGGGAAACCGCCCGATTGCAGATCGTGACCCGTAATTGGGATCGATCCCGGTGCGCCCAGAGTAGGGCACGGGAGGGTGCGGACGGCTTAAGAGGGAGGGAGAGGCTTTCCTCTGCAAAACCAGACGTCCCCAGCTGCCGCAGCTTCCGATACGTGCCCAGCACGCGCTGCTCATCCGTCAGCGGGTGCCGAGGTGTCGGCGCGGTGCAATCACCAGCCAACAGGTGGGTGCCGAAGGAGGAAAAGTGGTCGATAAGCATACAACCGTCAACTGGAGCTCCTTCTACCTCCCTCGATCTCTTTCCCATATCTCCTCCTTTTCCAACCCAACCAGAGTTCCTTCCCCCCCCTCTCGACCCTCTTCGTCCGCACGATGGCCGCCTAATACCCTTTCCCACAAAAACACGCCTACAGACAGCTGCTGCTGGGAGACGCGGGGCACAGCCCAACCAAGAGCGCCACCTATAAACCTGGAGGCGAAAACAATGGGGACACCTGCTCAAAACTGCTCTCTCTCTCTCTCTCACTCATACTCTGTCAAAGCGCCATGCGTCACACGGTTCGGAATCCTTGTGAAAAACTTTAGGGACAAGTTTGGACTCCATAAAATATACCAATTTTGAAAATAAATAAATAATACAGCAAACGGAAAGATTTACTTTTTTATTTTAAGTAGCACAGGGTTCGAGACTTGGTCTGTAACATTTTTTAGGAACATGATACATACACCTCATAACTTCCGCGTTATTGATTCCCAGACTGTTCTTTATAATAAATACACAGAAACAATTTCTATACCAGCATTGATGGGTGATGCAATAGTTCAGAATGTTTGTGCACCTGCGCTGTGACTTTATTATTTGTTCAATGTATACACAAAACTGGGAACAACCTTATAGCTTAGGAATCCTTTATATTACTAAATAAAAAGGTAATGTTTTAAATGGAAATGACTTAAAAATTCACGGCATTCATACAATTTGCCATTTTATAGTTTTAGAATCTTGTATTTATTACTTAATAGAATGTAGGCAATTCAGCAGTTGAGCTAGTTATGCTTTTATACAGGTTTCAAGTATTGCTTATTGATAGTTTAAGGGCATATTTTAGTATTTTCAGAACTTTCTGTTCGGAATTTTGTTGGAATTTGAGAAAAAAATCACCTAATGTTCATAAAAATGTTTCGCTCTAATGATTTTGTGTATGTTATAACATTAGACCAACATTTTTCATTACAAAACATGACCTAAATAAGTGGATTAAAACATTAGGGTTTGAAATTAAAACAATCTATTCCTGATCAAGAATCCTATTTTTCTGTCATACAAATCTGAACAATTAACTACACATGACATCCGAATATAAATATTAAAAGATTAATAGACACAGCGACCTTCATATGGTCAACCAAAAGCTATTACATTCATTTAATTGCGATTTACTTTCAACGCAAGGGACTAAAACCACGTGGAATGGTGTTTAGATTGCCTTGTAGTCTCTCGCGTATATCATTCTTGCTTGAAAACCTAAGTCCAGCACTCGTAAACTATCAGATATGTACTTTCCCTTCCGGGGCTAGAGAATTTTCGCTCACGTAGCGCACTCTGAAACCCCGGAGAAGATTTCCTCGTAGCTAGGTCCAAAAACAACGACAGACACGTAGAGAGGCAAGGCGTCGTCTGCCAGTCTAGATGAGACGAACAACACGACGCCCTCTGTTCCATTTCCGTGACAGCTGATAGACCAAGCCCCAAATGAAGTCAGCGGACGGCTCTCCTGATGGATCTTGACCGTACTGTTGACAAAGCTCTAAAATCTGGATCAGTGTCACCGGATCCACTAGGTTGATCTGGGGCTAGAGCAACGATCAATCTCCCTCTATTGAGCTGTTGATTTCTTAAAGAGGTTTAACCGTTGAAATTTATTTCCGGTGTCCTACGAGACAGTTGAGAAGTCACAACGACTAATGGAATCTCAAATGAACAACGCCAATGAGGAAAAATGGTTGTTCGTATTAGGTCACGAAATAAAATCTACTTCTTCCACTTCTACTTCGCACGGGAATGCAGACACAAATCTCAACGTCCCTTTCGATGGAGTTCTAGCTAACTCGTGGAAAACGATCATAGCTTGGAAATACGTAAACTTGAAATCAAGGGGAAGCGATTATGCTTTTTTTGAGGTACCTCCCAATAAATATTTCTGTAAATATATTTTCACCTCTTTTCCTTAACCGAAAGCCAGCAATCAAACTCATATAATACTCATTTTAAAAGCAAGCTAAAGAGGAAAAAAAATAGCACAGATTTCGTTAATAGGCAACGGACTTTAAAGAGTAAACGACGAATTTTTGGCTCAGAGATCATAATACTCATTTATAACCAAGAAAACAGAAATGTAGCTTTAATGTCCAGGCAACGAACATAGAAAAACTCAAACGAAAACATTACCGCATTAAATAAAACAATGAGCACGACTAAAATTCAGACTGATGACTGGTTGACATGAAGCTTTAAAGCTAATTTATTCCAAGTATTGTTAATGAAGATAGGTGATGGAAGAATTGTAGAGAAAATTACATAAGGCTATTTTTCTATGCCACCGATTATTCCCCAGCAGCTTATCCTAGATCCACCAAATTTTTACCATGTCTAGCTCTCCTTAAAATTTATCTTCTCCAGGTTGATACCGAATACATAAGCGATTTTTTAAATACAAAAAAAGAGCTAACAGTTATTAATTATAGGGAATACAAATTAATAGAACTCTTCCTATATTTTTATAACAGCTTTGATTCGAATAAAATATATAATCCTATGGGCAAGATTTGTATACTTAAAATTTCCAACGTAAAGAGGTTGATATGGATTTGCACGAATATATAACGGTAAGACCTACTAAAAATCCATCGCCTCCTTAATTTGAAAATAAACCATACACGCGCGCAAACACATATATACTTATCCGTGCACATGAGTAAACATTCGCACACACATAAACCTACATTTAATATCGATGAATAAAACATAGATATACAAGTAAAATTTCCAAGATCTTTCTTTAATTCTGCGGGAAGACGAAACCCCGCCGAGATTTGTTCATCCCATTAAACCGCGAATAGCGTGCGGCACGTTCTTCCACGACGGCCCCGAGGGACGGGATGAAATTTCCGAACCGAAAATACGTTGAGTTCGTGCGGTTTATGTCTCCAGGGAGAAGTTCTTTAACCTCTCGACCACGCCCACGTCAATCAACGGGAGAACAGATGAAATAAGGACGGGAAAGAGAGAGAAAGGGGAGAGGAGCGGCGCCAGAGGGAGGGATGAGAGGGGGAGAGAGAGGGAGAGAGAGGGAGACGGATGGATGGAGGTGGATGAGGGAGAAGAAAAAAAAGCAGAGGCATCCATCTGAATCTTAAGCCAAGTCGCAGCATCTCCTTCCAACCCAAGGAGGGAAAAAGAATGGGCATGGACAAACAACAGACGCAACGGAATGGCTTCACATTCGTTCTTTCCAATTCGCGTTGCGTGCTGTCACGAAATCTAAGGATAAAATGAAATGCGTTTGAAAAGATTTACTTTTATATTTTATGCTAAAAAGAAAAAATCTGATGTGGCCAACACACGACTTTCTCCATATTTAGAGTATAGATATTTAAATTATTATGAATAGCATTATGAGGCAAAATTATTATTTCGTATCGTCAAAGAATACGGTCGTCCTTATTGCCGTAAATTAGGTATATTTTGAATATGTTTACATAATCCACCGCTACATGGTGGCGGCACTGTATACCGGAAATTAAGAATAAGTTAAATATCTCCGAAATGGATGGTTCGACGAAAATTTGTTTCAAACAAAACTTGGAAGAAATATTATTCTCTACAACTTTGGTCCTCTCGAAGATTACCAATAACGACGGTTTTAAGGAGATATTTGACGGAAACCGAAAAACCGATTATTTATAAATAATTCTTAAGCAATAACGGCTATGAAAAATTGTTTCAAATAAAAGTTGGAATGAAGAAAACGTGAAACTACCATATACACGCCAAACTGGAAAGACCACGCTATCAAGGATTATTCTTTTTATTCTATGACATTGATATACAAATTTTTCCTAATGTGGCCATTTCAACGACACATTTTTGAAAGAATCCGGCGAAGAAAATTAATTTAAAAAAATAACCCGCAATAACGCAATGCCATGCCTAAGTTTAAGTGCGCTACCGTAAGATTGTCACAAAATCGGAATATGAATTCCTCAAACTTTTCCTGGTGCGCAGAAGATAGCGTCAAAAAGACACATTAAATACTTAACGGCACAATATTTATATTTCCGAATTATATACGCAAGCGGTTTTGTTGATTACTGTTACTGAAGCCTGCCCTAAAATATTCAGGGAAATACGTTTCCGAGTAAACGTAAAACATTCCCGCCATTTGGCGCTAAAAGCGTACTAAATTACGGCGAACTACCTCACCGATAACGGGTAACGAGAAAGCCTCAAAACTTGCCAGATTTCGGATCCATATTAGGGGGAAGAATTACTCAGACAAAAAAAAACTCTTTTTCCGTCGGAAAAGTTTCAAACGATCGACCGACCGTACAAAACACCAACCCGACCAACTCCAACCAAGCATCAATTCGAACAAAGTCGATACCTTTTCGTATGACGGTGCATGAACGATACTCGATCAAAAATTGATGAACTTTTTTCTCTTCTTCTTCTTCGCGGTATACGATAGAAAGAGAGACAGAGAGACGATGAAAGTTTAAATGCGTTTCAATATCCTTGGATATACGTTCAACATAAGACGGGGGAACGTAAAGGAAATCCGTGGAAAGTGAAAGTCTTGATCGGCGGCCGAAGAGAAAAGTTGAGAAACTCCTAAACTAAGTCTAAAGGTGCACAAAAGGATGAGGAGGAGGAGGAGGGAGGGTGGAAAGGAAAAATGGAGTGGAAAAAAAGGAGATTGATGGAGTATGTTCGAGTGAATAGGACCAACGAGGCAACAAGGGGATTTCATCAAATAAGGCTGCCGCAAAGTGCGACGAAGTGGAAGCCGTGAGGGAATCATAAGGTTGGATTTGTTTTCCTCCGAATTTTGGGATATATTTTCCTTCATACACCTACCTGTGGCGGAGAAGCGATGAGCTGATATTTCATCGGAGAATGTAAAAAATTTCGCTTACCTATAGACGTCTATAATATTCTATAAAGAAAGGTAAACATTCGTGCAGGTAACCTTAATTGTTAATTCTGCGAAGATTTCGACGCAATTACTCTCGAAAAATTAAAATACAGTAGGTTAAAAAAGCTTGCGTTAATTTATCCTTTCGAATATATGAGGTAATGGCTGTGTAATAGGACCATTAACGCATCGATGTAAAAAAAAATATTCATGGCCAAATTCATGTTAAATTATTCTCAAAAACATATCAAGTGAAATATTACGGATAAATTTTTTTTAATGATGCCTTCCCCGCAAGGCCAAAGGCTTGTCTGCAGGTAGGGGAAAAACCCCAAGACGAATCACAACATCCATGACCGAAACAGGCACACTGCCTATCAGTCTAAGTAAAAGCGACTCAAGTGAGACGATTTAATCCTTTTTTGTGTGTTTATGCCAATATGCAAGCTTCACAACGTAGTTACATAGCTAATTAACACAGGTATAAAGGATAGCATTATAACAATTCAATCACAAAGAATTATCGATATCGTATTATGAATGAAAACAAACTCAAGAATAAGCACTTCCAGGTAAAAAATGAAAAAGGAAATATTTATCCTAAATGACTGCAATAGTCACATAGTCGTGTTGGGGCTATTGAATAACCGGAAGGTAAGTATTATTTCATTTTTTGCATGGAAGTGCTTATTTTTAAACTATAATTAAGTAGCCGAATCCTATTCGTCGCAATAAAAAAAGGTGTTAAGTTTGGAATTTGGTTTCCTATTCACGTGCTCAACGCCAATAGTCACCTCTCAAGCTCTCCTATTTGGAAGCAATTTATTCATTTAAAAAAATCGATTTAAGCCGCCAAAATCCGCAATACTTTTCAATGTCCGGATGAGATAAAGGTTTTTTCCACTGTCTGGAAAACCAGACATTCAGACAGACCATTTTGGATCGAATTCAAGCTTACATTTGCATTCAAAAGTTCTTCTAAACATCATAGGACGATTCCATTGAGAGCTGACGAGAGGAACGGAAGAGATGAAAAGTAAATCTCTTAAATATTCATTCAACGAACACTCTCTACAAAATATATAAATTTTAAATGCCTTCTGTTGGATGAAAGCAAAAAATTAAATTAAAAAAAAATCGTAAAATTTTGTAAAAATCTTTGATAACACAATTTACTGTGGCAGAGATAAAAAACTTCATCACCAACTCCCAACTCTAACTCATTTACTTAGAATATGATAATGACTTTAAGTCAATCGTGACACTTACCGCATAGTTGAATTCCGAGTTATACTGTCGATTGTTTGCTTTGATGCGGCGTTCTGTTTCTGTAAGAAAGAAAGGCACAGTATAAATAATTGAACCAAGAAGAAATGAAAGACATAAAGCAGAAAATTCCCCCAAAAGATACCCAAGAACATTTCTTTACATAAATACCGGATAGGGTTGTGAAATAAATTAGGAAATACAATTTAAGACAAATGCTTTCCAAACATGTTCTACGTTAAATACTCACTAGCATAGAAGATTTTGAATTGGAGAAATAACATTTCAGAACTTTTTGGTCCAGTTTCGCCGTTTCTTAAAACTCAAAACAACGCAATGACGTCAACCAACCGGCAAATCCAAATCTATTACAAACGATCAAAACAACTAAAATTAATTGAATGGTGAACATCAATCAATCTTACTTTAGTATTCTATTATTTTTTCGCTGCAGTTTGGATAGTTATTCCAAAGAAAAAATCGGTACAACATACACTGTAAAAACTTTCTCATATATGGGTACTAATGTGTCGTTTAGTTATCTTTGGAAAATGTAAATCGTATGAGCCTGTTTTTGAGAAAATCGAATTGTTGTTAAAGTTGCCTAGAATAAACTAGCCTTATATTCATTTTTTGAGAAATATGAACTATACAGTATTATTGAAGACGTAAACTCAAGTAACTGTACGAAATTAGATCAAAATCGTTAGAGCCGTTTTTGAGAAAATCGGATTGTTGTTAAAAATGCGTAGAATAAACTACTCTTACATATTGAGCAATGCCAGCCATTTCTATGTATACTCTGCTCAATATGATAAAATGCCTAAGTATGAGATTTCATTCATTTTCGCTCCAGAGCCAGTAACAGACAGACGGCATTGCGAAAACCACTTTTTCCGATTCAGCGACACCTAAAACGTATATTTCCGTAAAAATCTCGAGGTCGAATTTTTTCGCGATAACCATACTTTCTCGATGAGAAGTAAAATGAGAAAGTAAAAATTGTCCGAACCCCACTCAGATTTGGGAGTGCCTGAATGATACCACCAGCAACACATTATGTTATGCGGAAAGTTTACTTTCACGGGGCTAGAGAAAAACCGTGAGAATTTTGCACTGACCCAAGTTCACCTGTTCATGAATTCAGTCAAATGATAAAAACTTAGTAGCACTAATATCAACATTGTGTGTCAGAATTTACTTGAAGCCCACTTAAAAATTACGGAAAATGGAAAGATTAGTTTCCTTACTTTCAACGGAAAAAGTTCCGTCACCAATTTTGAATGAAGGAGACAAACGAATAAGATGACGATTGCGCTGTGACTTAAATGTATTGGTGGCTGTGAATCCTTCGGTGGTCAATGGATTATAGTTAAAATCGTAAGTTATCTACAGATTCTTAGGCACCAAATGCGTGGAAATCAAGTTAGATTTATCTTTTTATGGTTAACATTTCAATATTAAAAATCATGATGGAATTCAATCTTAGAACTATCTTTGACAAAAAAATCAAAAACAGCATCAAAAAGAACTTACTTGAATTGAGAAATATTTACCAAGAGGTCGCAATTCAACGTTATATATCTTAACAGATTTTGCTACACGGAGAATATTTGGTAGTTAATTAAAATAAATGAAAAAAGTATTGAAAACTATGAAACACTGGCGGTGGGCCGCATAAAATTGCTTAGTGGACGACATGCGGCCCGCGGGCCGCAGGTTGGGCACCCCTGACCTATCGAAACGGTGCGCTGCGGTTGTTCTCGGAGAACATTTAGTCGATCGTGTTAGAGTGAAAAAATTTCGTGTAAATTAAAACAAGGTGAAAGAAAGACTAATTATATTTAGAATTTTTCCTTCAAATATAAGACTCAGACAGTGAAACATTCCTTCGAGGATTGCTGCAGTACAACTGTCAACTCATTTGTCAACGGTTAATATATTTCTTAAATATTTTGTAGCTTATTTAACCTCAAGTGATGAACATGGCCCCAAAACGCAGTGTTAGCGACAATGCTTCTAAAAGGTCTAGAAATGTGACATCCCTGCAAATAAAACTAGAAGAATGAAAACGACGCAGAGTATAAAATTTCCAGCAAACTAAGGTGTAAAAATTTAGTTTTATATGATGCGTGTAAGGTCTTTTTGAACGAATTATTGACTTATGACATTGTTCCTATGGGAAACTCGCTTTCAACTATCGTACCGCTATTCGTCGGGGATTCCAGGAACCAATTAACGACGGTTATCGAGGTCCTGGTGTATATTATTTGAAAGTGAGAAACGAAAGTTATCTATAACGCTCATTTTATATGTTGACTTATTTTACTGTAAATAATTACAAGAATAATAAAAAATTCAATTTTATTGTGTTATACAGTGTTGAAATTTACAATACTTGTACAGTAATAACTCTAAATTTGTAAGTTCAACACGGGAAACGGTGAAACATAACGGAATTAAAAGGCTTATACCATGGGAAAAAGGCGCTTTGCTGTATTTATTCAACGTGGAAGAAACCAGCGAATTCATCATGACATAAATGCTTCAAACAATCCGGATTACAGAAATAAAGACCTACGCTACAAATCCTATTACCGGTTAAAGGGATTGGGTGGCAGGGGAACAACGATTGGAGACATATAATACGACGAACGCGTTCATTATCCCAAATCCTTTGCACAATTACTCCAAAAATCGGATATTTCGCAATAGGTCGATCGAACACCGCTGGAATCAAATGCCACATAATTTTGCAGAAACGTTCGATGATTTAAAGCCGATACTATTATATGCATAAAGATATATTCTACAATACTGATATGTTTTATCAAATAACAATGCAATACATATGAATTTTTACGTTTTACGATCAAGATTTTGGTCACTGGAGAGTGAATGAACTTGAAAATCTGGATGATATAAATTTATCCAAACTGAATGCAACATTGAGTCGTTCACTATACAAGGTCAGATTTGTTACCTTTCGAGTAAAAGAGAAAGGTTATCTACTAAATTTGTACTCGAAGACCAAAAAAAAATTTTACGATAATATAAACTCCACGATTATATAGTACTTTCGGCGCTTTAAAATAAAAATAAAGAAAACTCCGAAAGAGAAAGTTCTTTCGAGACAAATTAGACGGAACACTTAAAAAGCGCATGAGAACTCAACGGAGGAGTCAAACGCCGGTATATCCCTCCAACCCCCGCCACCCCCTTCCCCATCACGTAAAAAAACACGGCCATTTCGGAACGAATCGCTATGTCGTCTTTACGAGTCAGCGAGTCGGTTCCGTTCCATCCGTTCCTCGTCTAGACGGCTTCCCATTTCCATCCGCCGCCGTAAAAGGGGGATCTGGGCGCTGCATACACAAAACCATCACAATAGAACGTTTTCTCGGGCCATAAATCATCTCCCCGCGGTCGTTGACGTCCACGGGAAGAAAATATTGACCGGAGCAACTGGCTAGCCGTGGGCGGCGCACGATCGGTCCGACGGAACGGGGAAGGAAAAAAGACGGCCGTTTCTTATTACTTTCTCCATACGTAGTAATGGGAAAGTATTGTGATCATGAAAAAAATCGACTTCGAGATTTCCCTAGAACACGTTTAGACTTTTCGGAATGATGTCTGTGTGTGTATGTGATTGTGGGCGCTCTAACTCAAAAAGTACTTGTCAGATTAATACCAAACTTCATATATAACACTTTCGTATGGGCACAAAGAACTGATTAGTTTTTGGACAATAACGGTTAACCGGAAGTCGAGGTTTATTCGAAACCCGATTCGGTTTTTGCGATATTTCTCCGATAAAACATCAATATTGTATATATAATTCTATACCAAGGTTATAGAGAATGTAATTTCCTACAACTTTCATTTGAAACAATTTTCCATAGCACTTATTGTTCAGGAATTATTTATAAATAATCGGTTTTTTCGGTTTCCGTCAAATATCTCCTTAAAAACGTCGTAATCGGTCATCTTCGTGAGGACCAAAGTTGTAGAGAATAATATTTCTTCCAAGTTTTGTTTGAAACAAATTTTCGTAAAACCATCCATTTCGGAGATATTCAACTTTTTTCGTAATTTCCAGTATAGAGCGCCAGCACCATGTAGCGGTGAATTCTGTAAACATTCAGAATATACCTAATTTACGGCATTAAGGACGACTGTATTCTTTTACGATAGGAAATAATAATTTTGCCTTATAATGCTATTCATAATAATTTAAATATCTATACCCCAAATATGAAGAAAGTCATGTGTTGGCCACATCAGATTTTTTTCCTCGTTTCGAATGAGGGAATTGACGTTAACGCTGTTTCGTACCCCATTTCTGGCCCACTCCAGGAGATAGAGGGCAGCTGCATCGAGGGTCTATTATGCACCGACCGCGTTATCCGCCGGCTACATGGCCGCTTTTGACGTGCATCGATTACGTTTTGATTCGCTCTCTCGCATGCCCTTATTTTTTCTTTTTTTTTACGGTAGTTCGCCACTCGCCGCGGTGGTCTGAAGGCGCCAATGACGCGCCTCCCTTTCGGTTTACGATCCTACGCCTAGCCGAACGAGGTACGAAATGATTGCGTGATACAGGATTCACGAGCGTATAAAAACGAATTCGGTCACGGCGCATGACACAAGTTTTTTTAAAAAAATAATCTTTCGAATCGAAAATATTTTTAAAATCCTACGATTTGAATTTTTTTCGTCAAAGTCTTCTGTAATTTATATCGAAACTCAATGGAGTCTATGCATCTGGAACGTCTACTACTCGACTTTAAAATGAATATAAAAATATTTCATAATAAAATTATTATTCCGTAGAGTTTCTGAAAAGTTGATTTAATTACACGGCACAAAATTCTGCGGTAATGTCGTCTGAGAAATCAATTACTTCTATTAAAGCTCTTTACAGTAGTATGTTATTCATTTAAAACATTCGTGAAAACAAATCATACCTTATTAATTGAGTAAATACATCGATTGAAAAGAATTAAACGAGACGAGAAATAATTCATCATTAATAAAGAAGATATGTATGTTGGAGGCGAAACTGATTCAGGTCTACTCACACTAATTCAACGTGAAGAGGAATAAATTCCACCGAGCACGCCACAAATTAAACTAATTCTCAACATTCATTATCCTTTTAATTACAAAAAATCACGTCAAATTCGGTGCAAAAATTAACATTAGACGCAAGAGGGCCCTAAGGAAAAACTCCTGGATTTAATCGTCTTAGACATATGCCAATTAATTGAGCGGGAATGGAATTTCCTCTTCTAATTACTTTTTACGTTAAATCTTGAGAGAAAGAATAAACTGGAAGAATTAATTTTCGCTCGTGGTAGAAGGATGACACCAACACAAAAGAAATTATATAATTAGTAAAAACAGTGTTTTAAAAGTTTCCCTCGAGAGATAGAGAATCACTGAAAATTACTTATCGAACCCTTTACATTTTTTAAAAATAAATAAAACACGACTATACGCCGTTCCATTAGGAGCTTTTAACATAAAGCACTTTAGGTGGAAATCGTTCCTCAAAATAGAACGAGAAAAAAATATGTACTTCCTCAAAGACGAGAAAGAGAAGAAATCTGGGTCAAGATTCTCGAGCGCGTGATCCAAATTACTGCTCTTACTACACGAGGAATAAAAAAACGCGGAAAAAAGAGAAAATTATTCACCCTTATTTAAATTGAAAGAAAACAAACTCCATCCTCGTTCGGCATGTTTTTAGGAGGACCCTTGACATAATCGAAAACATTCGAAATTCAAGATGGAGCTCGTCTCATTCTCATTCGTGTAAATCGAGGTTAATAATCAATGTCGGTCGATATCGCTGCTAGATCAAGTTAAATATACGTCAAGAACGAGACTGACCAGTAATAACTGACGGTATTAACCGAGTATTAACTAAAACGCGAATTGTACCGTATCGTGTACCGTATGCGTTTACGTGATAATCTACCGACGAGTTACGAGTATCTGGAACAAATTCCGATTTTGCAAGAGATAATATTTTGGTCAATCATAGTTACATACCGTACTCAGGAATTCCACCGACGTATTGACTCAATAACCAAACCCGTACTCAATAATGCGTCTATCCATTACCTCGATGGGCCCATCGTTTAGGAGTTTACTTCAGATTATAAACCGAAATTGCAGCGGGATACCGACCGCTGAGTAAAGTGGAGGATTTCTCCCCATCTCCAACATGCTCGAAATGCCGTGGGCTTAATTTGCCGGCATTTCCCCGCACTCATCAAAAGTCCTAACGATTAAGACTATCGCACTACGTTAGCAAATTAAACTTTGACTAATTTAACTGTATAACTGAATACCCCTGTCGGTTTCATATCGATTGTGGCACATTACGTACCATGTACACGACTATTATTCTCTTTTAGTTTAAAACAATGGAGGTCAAAATAATCCAATTCTACACCACATTTCAACGAAAAAGATTTTGGCACAGTTTTTCTCAAATCTTGAGGTTTTCTTTTTCCCAAATAACTAGTAACTTTTCTTTGATATCTACAGATAATTTTAAACTCATATAACCAAATTTGATTCATGGGTAAGTAGGAATAAAAATTAGGCGGAACTGGGTTTAATAAGGGAAAAACCTTGAAAAGAAAAACATTACGAGCGAAGAAGAGATAATTGAAATATAGAACGTGGATTCATAGGAAACAGGAGAAGACGAACATTTAAAGATAATGCACAAAGTCCACTAATACAAGGTTATGAGAAAAAGAGTAGTAGTAGTAGATGAGAAGGATAAAATTGTCACAGAACAAGCATTTCGTTTAACACAACGTCGAAACAAAAAAAGTACCCCGCGCACTCGTGAGAAATCTACCAACATAAGCAAAACGTTCATCGACAATTTAAATTCCCCACCCTCAACCTTTTGCAAACAGCTTCATCTCTTAACACGCTGCAAAAAAAAACACAACATAAACAAACAAACAAACACGAGCGAATCCCTCTCGCTAAAAAATGAGTTGTTTAACAGGAAAAAAGGGAGAAGCGGGAAAGACGGGAGGGAAAAAGAAATTCAGAATAGGGGTGCAGTAGAGATTCAACGACAGCCGCAGCAAAGCCAATAACGATCCTCAACTGGGCAAGCGGGATGAGGGAAAAAGAGAGAGGGGAGTTGAGGTGGGGAGGGGTGTACGTAGTGGGAGAAGGTGGGGGGGAGGTGGGTGCAGAGAGAGCGAGGGCGCTGCAGGTCTCGAAAGGGGATCCCCTTCCCTCTTGGGGGAATTGCCAAGGACTCGAGAAGCCAACAACCGACCCATTTCCTCTGGATGCGGCTCAAACGGCGTTGGAAACCCAGCATCACTCGACCAATGTTAGTTGTTACCCCTTGCGTTACTGATATTACGTCTAGAAAGCGTTGAGATTGCTACTAATTTACATAAATGGACGAAATCTATTAGTAATAAATCGGTACAACATACATTGTACAAAATTTCTCATATACTAATGCGTCGTTTAGTTATCTTTAGAGAATGAAAATCGTATGAGCCGTTAGAAAATCTAATTTTTGTTCAAGTTGACAAAGAATAAACACTAGCCTTACATTCTTTCGTTGAGAAAAATTAAATACGTAGTATTATTGCAGACGTATACTCAAGTAACGGTACGAAATTTTATCAAAATCATTAGAGCCGTTTTTGAGAAAATGAAATTGTTGTTAAAAATGCAAAGAATAAACTTCCCTTAATTATTGAGCAATGTCAACCATTTCTTCATATACTCTGCTCTGTATGATAAAATGCCTAAGTACGAGATTTCATTCATTTTCGCTCTACCGTTTAGGCTCTAGAGCCAGTAACACACAGACAGACGGCATTGCGAAAACCACTTTTTCGGATTAAGCGACACCTAAAACGTATATTTCCGTAAAAATCTCGAGGTCGAACTTTTTCGCGATAACAATACTTTCTCAATATACTTCGTATATGAGAAAGTAAAAAGGGGTAGGAAAATTATTAATAGAGATATAACGAAATTATTCCACTCTTTCGAATCTAAACTATGCCGGTCTCGATTAACGAAGTGCCATTTATTCTTCCATCAAGAGTCCCGTTGCTCGGGAGGAAAGTAATGAAAATGCTTTCCAAATGATTGAACATGGTATGATCGATAAACTTCAACTATGTGATGCCGAGATGCGATAAACATCTAGGAACAAGTGCAAGATGTGAAAATAACCAGAAAAATCTCATGTGGCCAACACATGACTTTCTCCATATTTGGGATATAGATATTTAAATTATTATGAATAGCATTATAAGGAAAAATTATTATTTCGTATCGTAAAAGAATACAATCGTCCTTATTGCCGTAAATTATATTTTGAATGTTTACAGAATTCACCGCTACATGGTGGTGGCGCTGTATACTGAAAATTACGAAAAAAGTTGAATATCTAAGAAATGGATAGTTCTACGAAAATTTGTATCAAACAAAACCTGGAAGAAATATTATTCTCTACAACTTTGGTCCTCACGAAGATTACCAAAAAACGACGGTTTTAAGGAGATATTTGACGGAAAGCGAAAAACCGATTATTTATAAATAATTTCTAAACAATAACTGCTATGGAAAATTGTTTCAAATGAAAGTTGTAGGAAATTACATTCTCTATAACATTCGTATAGAATTGTATATACAATAATGATGTTTTAACGGAGAAATATCGCAAAAACCGAATCGGGTTTCGAATAAACCTCGACATCCGGTTAACCGGTATTGTCCAAAAACTAATCAGTTCTTTGTGCTCATGCTAAAGTGTTACAAACGAAGTTTGGTAACGATATGGCAGGTACTTTTTGAGTTAGAGCGCCACAATCACATACACACACACGAACGCCCACACACACACAGACATCATTCCGAAAATAGTCTAAACGTGTTCTAGAGACCTCAAAACGTGTATTTACGTTGAATTCTCGAAATCTATTTTTTTCATGATCACAATACTTCCTCATTACTACGTATGGAGATAGTAAAAAGACTCAAAGTGTTCGAACTTCCGACAAGTGATCATTTTTTGCGCAATGCTATAACTTGGGTGTTATTATCATGCCCAAATGACGTTATTTAGTTTTATAAAAACTGCCTCGATTTCGCGAACAAAAAGTAAAATCAGGAGATGTCGTGAAATAGCGAAAATAAAAGATTTAAAAAATAGCTCAATCTCTTCTACAAATTCAGATATAAGATTGTCAAGTTTTTATGCAAGAAACAATCGACTTATCTCATTAGAAAATCCTACTTTATTTTCAACGTACTTTAAAGCACCGTTCTAAAAAAAACATGGAACATATTAAACGTATAGATCGTTTTCGGTTTCTTTTTACATGCGAGTAGGAGAACCGCTAACGCTACTACTAAATCGTTCCACTTAAAAACCCACTTTAGACCCAAATAAAAAAAACATTCACCAACTGAAAATAACCATAAAACGACAATGTTTTCAAAACTAATTAGGTTAAAAACCGATTATACTCTCGTATCCGACGTCGAGAAAGATAGATCACTCCGCTCGAACAAACGGAAACTTGCCTTTCATCCAAACTCGCGTTCTTAAAAACGATTATGGTCGGAACGGCGAAGTTAGCATTCGTCGACCTGCCGTGGACTCGGTAAAAGAAGGAACTTTAAGTCGGTAAAACGCTGCGACCAAGAGTGGGAATCTCGAAATGCTTTTCTCTGAACGGATGAAAATCTCGTTACGTAAAGTATGCAGCGGAGATATGAAAAAAAAAAAAAGACGGTCCGGCACATCCTCCGGGCCAACTGCTGCGAGGAGGGATAGTTTTTTTTTTAAGGAAATTGGATTCAGTTGTGGAAATCCTACGGACGCATTAAGCCTTGAGAGGCGTGAATGATTCGGGATACACGTCCCAATGATTTTCCCTCGACCGCGTTTCGGGAGAGCAATTCCGCAGAAATTACCTGTTTTTTATTCGTCGAGTTAGATATTTTTTATTACATCCAACAGGGAAAATTTCAGGGTCAGTTGCAACATCTAAAAAAAGGTCCGATGCACACGGATTACCAGGGGAAACATGGAGGCGCGTTCTTTTTTTATGCAACCGGTCCTCGAATCATTTACTACCACAAGGAACAAAAAAGCGAATACAAACGGACGTGGAATAAAGGCGAGGACAATTCCTGCGCTAAAGCAGAAGAAGAAACTGGCGAGGCGAGAATCAGAGGGGAAAATTCATAGGATAACGTTTGATGAGAGCCATGTCGGGCGATCGGGTCGGAAATGTAGCCAAGCCGCCCAAAACAACAGCCCCGAGTGATTTTTACGGACGAGGCAGAAGATGGTTTAAAGGCTAAATGAAACTACGGACAGAAATGATAACATTTTACAATGTGTTTGCCCCTGGATCTTTTGCTGCCAGGGGTGCATACAGTTGAGCGTGACGGAAGTACAAACGTAACTCATCATTAACACTGGTGTTTCTCAAAGTGTGAGCCGCGTCCGTGAAGCGTTTTCCGTAGGGCCGCCGAAAATGGGCCGATGAATTAAGTTTAATCCTACATAACCAATAAGCTGATAAAAATATGCCGAATTAATTGAAATATACAGTATGTCGAAAGGTGATCTTATTGTTTTTAATACGGAACTGTTCTTCAATCACTATGCTAAAGTAGTGGGGAGAACACCCACCTCAGTCGGTCGCGAGTATATTTTTCGCATTGAAAACAAAAAGCCATAGTTAATTATAAACACGCAATTTAATAGAAAAATCACTACATAGATATCATTACGGTTAATAAGTAATTATTGTTTGCAATTTCTAAATCACAGTTATAAGTTCTGGGGCCTCAATTTCTTTTTATTCACATCAAGGGGGCCTCAGACAAAAATTTTGAGAACCACTTATGTGTACAGAAATTTGTCAAGGTATTTGACAACACCGTAATATTAAACAACACCGCTACGGGAGCGACTGAACTGAATGATAATTGCAACAGACCAAATATGAAAGACAAATGAGATCGTCGATAACATTTTGAGCGACGGGATGCATAAGCACAAATGAAGAAGTTGACTTTACGCACCAAAAGTCAGAAAATTTCATTACATCTGCCTCGTCAGCGGTATTCTCCCAACATTACAAAAACCATCTCTCTCTGGCGCTTACCGAACAACCTCCTCTTAAACCCATTCGGTGGAAACTATCTGTTCGGGTTTATCAAGCATCCTCCCAACTCTGTTTCTATATCATCCCTCTTTCGCCATCCACTTAACCCCCAACCCCCATCGCAATCCATGCGCACCACTTCCTCCTCCACTCGATTATCAAGTCGATTTACCTTCAAACCTCGTTCCGCCGTACTGAAACTCTACGGAACGACTTATTCTATCCATCCACCGTCAAAAAGCACGGATTCCAGAAATGAAACAAAACAAAAACGTTCCGATGCGCGCATTTCTTCCGTCGAGGTCCGCGGCACTGAACGATGCGACGTCAAGTCTCGCATTGTTCAGACGGCGACATCGTTCGTCGATTGTTCATTACAGGTAGCGAAGGCCGAGGGGCGTTATTTATACAGGACGATGGATTTCGTGGATATTTGCGGAGCAAATGGATGGCGCAGGTTTTGCGGGGGTGCTTTAAAACGGATAATCGTTTCATTTGCAGTCTGAATTGATAAGCCCGTAAAATCTTTTACTCCCGCTCCAAAACCAACCGTCGCTCCTCAAACATTTGGATAAGCGATGTCCGCTGCCGATGCCTGAGAATGGAACGTCCGAGTGGACAATGGTTTACTCAAACATCTGAAGGTCGAGAGAGAAAAAAAATCGTCCGAATCTCCTTTCCGGAATGGGGTAATACTACGCAAAAACCATACCGAAAAGGTCGATTCGGTTTCAAGGGACTGCCTCGAGAAGGACAGCAGGGCTTCAAGACAACGTTGCATATTAATAATTAAGTTTCCTTCCGTAACTCAAAACACCGATTCCAACGGTATAAATAAACAATTACTAACACTATATCACGGTTCACTAGGTAAGTAGCATTCCTTATCACAACTTTAGAAATTATTTACTGCGGACGCGAGCATGTGATTAAGTAATCCTCTATTCTAATAAAAAAGAGTTACCGAGTTAATTTTCTATTTTTTAACATGGATTTCCACAAAATTACGGCAGTGAACTCTTTTACCACATTAACGCTAGTGTTCATAAATATTAATGTCAAATAGAATAAAGTGACCTATTTGCATTGAAATATTTTTACTATGCATTATTTATTTATGAATTTAGCAAGTCCGTAGGTTTTTTAAAAGACCTACGAAGGAATGTTCAACCAAACTCAAATACCGCCTTCTTCTCATTTTATGAACATCATAAACGCCGTTCCATTAAAACGCTCTAAGCGAAGTAAGCATCAATCAAAAAAATATTGAACTATTTAAGTAACGTACACAAGCACTGGAGGAGAAAGGTCCGACAAGACAGTCCGTGTTTACTGAAGAGTTGGGTAAAGACAGTACGAGCCTGATGATAACTGATTTTCGTTTCAACTTATATACTAACTGCTAATCAGATATTACAACTTCGTATTTAACCTTCTATTTTCGCCCTCGATTGACACAATTTTACCGTTGTATACGTATTTCTACCTTACCTGCTACTTTTATAACGATTTAGTGATAAAATAGACGATGATGATAAATTTGAGATTGACATAAATTCAAATCGAAGGTTACATAAATATCACGAAAAAATCGCGAAAGCAAACCATAAAGTGGAAATTTTGCGTACTTTTCCTCGCCGTTTTTAAAACAAAGAAATAAACTTCCAAACGGCAAATATATCCTTCCTTCCGAATAAGTCCCTCACACTTTGAATCGGAGCTCGAAAAAAATAAGACTGAATTGAATAGCTATCTCACGAGGATTTTACGCAATGGACTCACCTTGAAAATGGCGCAATTCTTTCATCATAAAACCCGCTTCCGAAAGCGATAAAGTGCTCGAGGACTTGAAAGAAAGCATTTATATCGCTGCCATTCGCAAAAGACATTTCTACGGTGACACGATTTCCTCCGCTGAAAAAAGGACAACGGAGAGACGGCGAATTGGGTGGAAATATAAAATACGAGAATAATTCAATGCTTTGGAAATAAAAGGAATTTAGGGGATCTAGGTGACGGTAAATACAAAGCAAATTTATAATAAAACATTATCTGATAATAGCCACAGACACGTTTCTAACAAATGCTCTTTTTTATTAGGCAAATTAAATCACGGACCGGATTATAAGCTGTCGTTGCATCTATTTCGTCCCACGGAATTAAACTCTTTTATTGCGGATGAACAGAATCGATAAAATAACAACGTTTCATTATAATCTCCGCACTGGTTTAATCGCAAAACTAAAATGACTCCCATTATTGCGTGAAATTATCCGTGTCCGATCAAAGAGGAAGCTAATGATGAAATCCGTGATGTGCCGCAAAAAAGGCTATACTGCACAAAAGAAGATTTAAAAGAAAATCAAATTAAAAACGTTGAATATTCTGCGTATTAAAATGCACATCGGAACAGCAAAAAATATTGCTAAAAATAGATAAAATGAAACGAGAAATCCGTCATTTCACCATTTACGATATTTTTTAAATTATAACAAAACAAAATAGTCGCTCGCAGAAAATAATTCAATAGTCGGATATCGTTTTAGCATAAGACAACTCAGCTTACATAAAAATATGTTGCGTGTACCAGCACGGAGGTTAATTATTCCTGTGAGAACTAGGTTATTCTTTCTAAATTTCCGGATTCCATATCCTACAGGCGCAAAGAAATGATCCCAAGAACATTTATTCAAAAATACCCCGGGTATAACTTGGCACAACCCTAATCTCTTATCCATTAGGAATTCAGGCCACCCTATGGCGGCCGCATCGAGGCATACGTGACCCAGCATCGTACGCCCATCCAATTCCCTTGACCTAGCAAAAGACACATACACACGCCAACTCGCACGCTCTCTTCCCTCGAATCCCTCTTAATCCTCCTACCTCTTACTCCCCCCCCCCCTTCTTCACCACAGAGCCCCACATAAAAGAGGAATAAATCCTGTGACCTCGTAATTCAATTAAATCACACACGGCGTCCTTGTCGCTCCTGCATCCATCAACCTATGCGTTTGAGCTCCCGAGATATATTCGCCCGGAAGTATCCGCTTCACCTTCGCAGGCCGCGGAAGAGTGTTTTTAAAAAGGAAGACGATTTTCTCTGAGAAAGAACGACGCGAAAGGAAGGGACATGAGTCACGGGGAGGATTAAAACTTGATATTTCTCTTAATTTATAACCAAAGCTGAAACGAACAATAAAATGCCATCGCCACGCTGATGCTCAAGCCATAAAGACAGCTGTTACGGAGCAACTGCGCAGCGTTCTAAAAAAAAACCTTCCACAGACCAGATACGCTAAAAACGATGTACTGATGCAGAAAGAAACTTTAGAAGTGAACAAACAGTAATAGTATCAAAATATCTCGTATTCATTTTTATACAATCAGTCCTTGAACTTTAAGGACATAGCTTGTACATTTTACTGGGCAGCTCTTCAATATCCGAGATTATCAATGTTCGTAATAAAAGCTACTGGGGTTGCCGAACTCACTTTACGTAGAGCTACGTCAAATTAAAACAATTTCAGCGCATAATGAGCAGTCATTTTCCTGTTCCATATAAAATTAGTAAAAATGTGATTTTCTTTAACAAAAATATTACATATAAACATTCCGTTCGGAGTATAAAGCAAAAATATTGTAAAAAGCAGGCAAAAACTTAACGCTAACCATTTAATTTCTAATTAATTGAATTTGATGAAGATCTTTTTCATGTAATTTAGTCTGCGGTTTCATTAGAGATCTGCATACGACCCGACCCGTTGATATCCGCACGAAAATTTGCGGTTCGGGTCGGATTATGCCTAACTTTTTGCGGATGCGGGTCGGATTCGGATATATAGCCCGCGGATGCGGAGACGAAAATCAGTATCCGGGCTAAACCCAAAATTCAGCGTCTTGAGTATGAGAAAAAAATAATAACGTCGGTTGAACCCCTCTCCTACCCCGTCCAATCCGATAACCTTAAAGGCTTTGGGTCTCTTTTGACCCTCCCCCTTACCTTTCGAGGAAGCTATTAGTGAGATTTTCCAAAACCCTCTACGCATTAAGAGAAGGTCATTGACATGTTCTGCTGAGAGTCATTTTCTTTTGAATTTTGGGTTTTGTCCCGTAGGTGTTGCTCCAGATAATTTTTGCCTGCAGATACGACTTAAGCTTGCTGGTCGGATTGGGTCAGACAATTTACTCGCGCGGGTCGGGTAATGTACTTGCGTGGGTCGGATCGGGTCGGGTAATTTAGAAATTTTTGCGGGTACGGTTCGGATACGGATTAGTAGCCTGCGGGTACGGGTCGGGTGCGGATACGGAAATCTGTATCCGTGCAGATCCCTAGGTTTCATAACCAAGGCAGAAAAAGCGACGAAAATGTTCGTACATATTAAGATAGAAAAATTTTTTTTTAACGTCACATGTATATTTACCGCTATTAGAGTACGCGTCGAGCATATGGGATCCGTACGTGAAAGGATCAATCTCAGAGTTAGAAAGAGTGCAGCGAAAAGCCGCTAGATTCGTCAAAAATTGTTACGATAGAAACAATAGTGTTACAGCCTTGATACAGGACTTAGGATGGGAATCACTAGCTGAGCGCCGATAACGCTCTAGGTTAAAACTTCTCGAAAGATTTAGAACGCATATATTCTCCAGCGATGTCGAAGAAATAATAAGAGCGCCAACTTATATTGGTAGAACGGACCATCCTCGTAAAATAAGAGAGATAGCCTGTAGGACTGAGAGGTATAAAGGCTCGTTTTTCCCTAGAACGATAGCTGAGCAGAACAGAAGTTACGAAAGGAAATCAGCCGACGTAGAATGATACTATACATTATTATGAGCTTTACCTTGGTGCTATTGCACCCCCTGCCACACACCATTGCGGTGGATTGCAGGGTGAACTATAGATATAGATAGACATATATAAAAAACTTATTTGAACTTAGCCGAAAAATAATTCCATCAACCGATCGACTGATCGACCAAACACCTGATGCCACACGAATAATTATATACCGTAATTTTTAACGACGTCACTCACCGATGATTTTAAGTCCCACACGTTCGAACGACTATAATACATCATTCCCGAAAAAAAGCAACACGTTCAGCCGTAAATGAGAAAGAGGATAAATGAGACGTTTGATACTTCCGAACAGACGTGAAAAAAACAGAATTTACCGCGAAATTTATTAAAGAATGCACGCGATCGAAAAAATATGATTGAACGGCGGCCAAGTACGTGGAAAGAAACTTGTGCGAGCTTCCATCTTTTCACCTAGAACATCTATCATGATAGAAGTAGCGCACAGAGAGAGAAAGAGATAGAGAGAAGGGGTAAGTGGCGGGGATAGGTAGGGTATGGGATGGAAGCTAAAAGATTTATGGAAAAGCAGATAACAATGAAGAAAAATGATTCGAGGTGGGAAGTGCAAACTGGAAATGGTGGGATAATTGACAACGCTTAAGTGTCTCCACACAAAAGGACGTCGACGTTCGGAGTTGTTTATTCCTATCGTACTTTTAAAAAACCGAGCCGTTTAACGGTGCTATATGGATAGGACGGGGAAACACACACGCCGACATAAATTAAGAGAAGAAGATAGAGGGCTAATTGTTGCGAAACCGTGTAGAATAGTAGAAGTCGGTTAGATTTTTATTTCTTTTTTTAAACGCTGGCAATAAGAGAACGTCTGAAGGGAGTCTTTTGGCAAACACGGCGACCTTTTTAAGATCTTTCCGACTCTATCTGTTTCCCTCCGCCTGTCTAAATCACGGTGACGATGGGGAGAAAAATAATGGAGCAGACCGTAAAACAAGAGGGGAATAATGCTGAAATGGAATTGAGCCAGACAAGTAGAGACAAAAGGTGAAGGTGTGAGGGGGAGGGGGAGTTGCAGCCCACGACCTCAAGCGGATTCCATTAGCGTCACTTGCAAACGGCGAACGTTTTCATACGACCGCACACCACCCGTGCGGAAAATATTAATGCGGCCGATGATTTCAGATTCCGAAGAAAAAAATACGAACCGTACTTGATATCATGTGGATCGGATCGAGTTCGATTATTTTTAATTTTTATTTACCTTTATTTATTATTTTTATTATTTTATTATTGTTATTATTATTGTTATTATTATTTAATTATTATCGGTTGTTAAATATCAGTATTAATGAGCCATTTAAAAACAACTTATCCACAGTAACGAGTTCTCATATCAGGTAAATCCCATAGCGGCATAGCATATAGAGAGAGATACTGTTTATAAACTGGATTCCAATATTAAGGTGAGGTCGATGCTTCCCTTTTGAAGTGGCAAAGGCTGTCCATAATCGCGTCAGGACTCGAACCCGAGACCATAGCAAGGGGAACCACCCATTCACCGAGACCGGCACATTACGAAAGAATAAATCTATAAACGTGATAATGTATTAAAGTATTTTAAAAATTCCGAAATCGTGATCCGAAAAAAATTTTGATAACAGTAATAGAATCAAATACCCAGGTGATCAGTTTTATTTTTCAAATAAAAAAATAACGAATTACAAACATTTTCAGAGATATTTTATAAATTAAAATGACGAACTCAAAAATTTCATCATGATAAATATATAACGATTGGTTCATTACTTTGAAGGGTTCGTAACGAAAGAAGACTGCAAATGCGCAATACCCTATTTAACCTACTTCCACGAATCAAATTCCACGCAACAGTCGGAATCATAAAATAAGCGTGGGTCAATATTTGATAAGAATGATCTTTTAACGAACTGCAATCTTACTTTCATCTCGAAATATTTGAGAAAATTCTTCAAACAGACTGCTCCGGTACAAACATTAATGCAGCAAGAATAAAAACCGTCAAAATAGGGAAGACTTCTTTTTATCTAAAACATATTCGAAAGAAGAAACCAGAACTTTCCAATTTTCACGCTGCCAAAGCGAAAAAATCTATACAATTCCTTCATGTCACACTTTGCGTGATTCGTGCTGATAATTTAACCTTCCGGATAATTTTAGCCTCACCTTTCCCCGGAATTATCGAGCCGAGAGAACCGACCAAATTAAAACTCCTACAAGTTACGAAAAGGCCGAGAAACGACCTTAAGGTTAACAGTAACCGTGGTCGGATCTCTAAAGAGTAATAAAAACATTTTTATCGAGAAATGATCTTGACACGCTCAACATGTTACGTGTATACGGTTCTCGAACATTTTCACGGGAAAAGCTATAAACAATTTTACTCGCAATGAAACCATTATTGGATTTGCGCGGCACATAGAACCTCCCTACCTTTAATGTTTTATTGGCGACACAAAGTCACGCTCGTGCAAGAACGAAAAACCGTGTTGAGTACACACTGTAGCGCGTTGAATATGAATGGAAAAATCCACGATCAAATTTTCAAATGTAACCTTTAACAAGGACACCGGCCCAAGGTACTTTGATACCCATTCTATTGCCGAAAAATATTTTACTAATACATTACCATTGCTGATCACAACTTTTAAAACGCTCAGTAGATAGCTATTCGGTTTATGTATAAAATCAAATAGACGCAACTGTTCTATCCAATAGCCATATAAAACAGGAAAACCAGACTAGTATTACGGCAACAAAGCAACCGCCATCAGTGATAAATCAGTAGTAGTAGTAATTAGGTTTTTAGGTGCGTCAACAGCTAAGGTTATTTTGCGCCGTCAAATTCTCTTAGAGAAGATCAACATACATCACAACATCCATGCCCGAAGCGGGATTCGAACCCGCGACCTTTGGGTTAGAAGGTTAGATGGCAGGAGCACTGCCTACCAGTCTAACCCGGCCGGCATAATTCAGTGGTGGACGATTCCAATGAAGTATCACAAAAACTGGATTTACTAACATTTTTATTTCTATTGAAGAGACACTTCGTCAACTGTAAGCAAATGATACGCTTTTTTAAATAACCGGTACAAATTCAGGAAATTTCGTAGAATTTCCTAAATGCCTGCTATCCGCTGCTTTCCAAAATTTATCTGCTTACAAATAATGTATTTATCGTCCCGGAAAGCCTCCCACTTTACCGGTGCCTCGGGCCGAACTTGCTTAATAGCATGCAAAACATTTTCTCTGATTGAAGAACTTATTAAAATAAAATAAGATTAAAGTATTCACTTAAAACTTGGGCGTCTATAAGCTGTATTTTAAATATTTCGAAAGAATTTTGTTCTCACTAACATTCTAGTATGAAGAATTCTAGAACTCCAATTGTCTATTTGTGGATTTTTTTCTACTGATAAGATTCGAGATACAGAGTCTTGACAGTAGCTCTTCCTTTTATTGCTCTCCTGAATCAACACCGATTACACACCACTCTCACGCTTATTACAAACGATCGAACGAAATTAAGAGGCATTTTTATTGATAGGTACAATATATAAAACCAGTTTCACGCAACTAATGTGGAAAATATCATTACGTAATCGCCCAAATGCTAGTCGACATTCTAGAATTTTCCTACGTTAAAAAAAGTTCAAATTAAAGCATTTCATTAATGGGTATATTGGTGAAAATTTAAATCATGAAAAATATAATAAAACTAGCATAAAAGTTTATAAGGACAAAGATAAATCCTACCAATTAATCTACTCATCAATGCCCAAAAAACCCAAATCTTTGAAATTAATTAGTTGTTTACAATAATTCACCACATCCACAATAGCAATCCCTTTCGATAAAATATTAGGAGTAGGGAGCCATTACGTTAAACTATTCTGCCCAGACAAAATTTTGACAAAACAGAATTTTCCCTGACATATTTTAAAATAAATCCGCTGAAATCCAATAATTTAGGGTAAATAAGCTCGATCGACTAATTTTTCTCAGTAGCGATGGAAAAGTTTTTTAATCTCGGATGAAGAGAGCGAGAGGTACGAAAGAAGGACGAATATAAACAATGGTTGGGCCACTGAAGATGGACGATATCGTAAGCCTTAGCGTTACATTCGGCCACAGATCATCCCAACATGGCACTGAACATTATTGGCGGCTCTCGCGATACTGTGCGGGAGACGGTAAATAACAGAACCGTTTTTATTGTATCTGTTCATTCGCTGCAGAGTTATACCCAAACAACGACCCTTTTGTCAAAGAGTAAACGCCATCCACCATCGAAACATCAAAAGGGATCCGATATCATCCGCACGTATTGCTCCATACGAGAAATTATTGCTTCGGCAAGTGGTGTTAAACCTCTCTAGTTGATGCTCCCCTGTGACCATTTTCCTTTACTTCCACGTATATTTTTAAAATGCAACGACAAAAAAAAGACGACGAAATAAAAAAAACTCGGCAAAATAAATCTCTTTTTTTATAAATAGAAATAATCGAAAAATACCTGTTTTTATCCGATTTTCTGAGAAGGATAAATGACCGAGCGCGACCTCTTGCGTGAATAAGACCACGCGAGGTCTAAAGATTTAAATTAATTCGCTGGATAACTCACTCCCACGAAAGGGGACGGGAAAATGTTACAGATGTTTTTTTATTCGACTGGAATTTGTCGGTAAATGAGCTATGCAACGATATTTAATAGAATAGGTAATAGACAATAGAATAAACAATAGAACAGATAATAGAATAAATAATAGACTGGATAATAGAAGAAATACGCGAAACTGTGAGGCTCTTTAAAGAAGACATAGAATGGAGAACGCTAGGAAAGAGGCAAAGAGGGGAGAAGAGGAAATAAATATTAGACGTATTAATAGAAGTGGATGGGCTTGAGAAGATGGACAGAGTGGCATTGGATAGGACATTAGTTTGTCGACAATGAAATCTACCGAGAGGCAGAAAACTTGCGATAATGAGCGCTATATTTAGCTTTGCCTTCACAACCTTTGATTCAGAAATCACGCACTAATGATAATTTGAAAAGAATATTTACGTTTCACCAGTTTTTAACAAAAACTGAAGCTATGGTATCCATCAACTAAAGGAAATTACCCGACATTGTTTCGCAAACATGACGAAACCTTAGACAGCTAGGAGGAGCATAGAAGTACGTGGTCGCAGAGAATAGCCTCCTGTAAATTCAGAAACGTAGAATTAACGCCCATTGTAGGCTTAAGGAGAGGGAGAAATTAATTGGCTGCTAGTTCACACAAAGCAGAGAGACGCTCGCCGCCCTCTCAATTAGCGCCTCGTCTAGACAACACCTCCTAATGTGCTTCCATTGAAGCGTTCCTCCTAATGGAGACGGATCCAAGCAAACGTACAGGCAGCGAGAGAGAAAGAGAGAGAGAGGAAAAATTGTCCACCTAAAAAGAAATTTGGAAATGAACCACTCCATCGAGAAAACTCAATATTTGGCTTCGGCAACAATTATCGAACCCAAAATGGACGAAATCAAATTAAACAACCATTAAAGCTGGAATGATGGAGATGTCGGACGACAAGTTCGCAATTGCTGAAATGAATTAGCAAATTGGTCGGGGCGAAATTATCGAACAGAACCAATACAAAAAAGGTTTTGATAAACTTTTTTTTCCTAAAAGAGATCACCGAGAAATATTGTCGCAGCAAAAACGGCACAGAAAGTGAGATGGAGGAATTTTTCAAAAATTTCTCCTCCGTTCAGATTTATTTAAGCGCCCAGACCGGATTTTTCGTTCCATCTAATCTCTGACAAATTCCTTCTTCCTATTCGTTAGTCGATCTACAAAAAAACATCGCCAAAGACAATAAAAGCTGCACATAAAGAAAATTTAAATGTTTGAAAATGAACAATAATTTTTACAGTACTTAAGATTTCCTACTGATGAAGAATTATGAAGTTTACTTTAGTTTTCAAACCATCATCGTAATTTTTCAGCCATTACGATTGGTTACTGCGCTTTACATCTCGTCCTATATTATATTTATAAACGTCTGCAACTGCAGACACTCACATTTGATATTTGTTATATGAATTTCAACCCGGATATTTCTCATTTTCCTGCGTAATTTTCTTTTAATTACCAACTTTTGAATTCCGTCCTAAACATATGCTGCACCTATCTTACTCTTCTTTTCCTCATTATATCAAATGGACTTCACTCATCGATTCCTTTTAAGATTTCTAAGCTAGTGTTTTTATATGTCCATTTACCTTTCTAAGTTTTTCTTCAACACCACATCTCGAACGCCTTTTCTCTCCTATCGGCCGCCCCAATAGAACATGTCTCGCATCCATACAAGGACAAACTCCAAACAAAACTTTTCCGCGAGTTCATAAAAAGATCGTAACGCGATTTCCAAGACAAAAGAAGTAACAGACAGTAAACATAAACGAATAAGACAACATTTTCGAGTGCGGCTGAACGAGTAAGCCGAAAACGATCAATTTCTTCAACTGAAGACCCTTTTCGAGTCTCTCGGCTTTAAACGTACGCCTGTTGAACTCGAAAATGTACTCCAGAGAGCACCTTTTTCCAGCGACAAAAATAAATAAAAGCGAACGATTTGACGAAAGAGTAAAATACGCCAGCTAGAAATTATCGCAATAAGGTTTAGGATCGAGTCGCACCTGCAACATGCACCATGCGGAGTAGAGAGAATTTCAAACCGCCCTAGATTAAACGAACCACCCCGCCTGGAGTAAAATTTAGAGCTTCGGATCAAGTACGTTCAGTCCTATTCATGCATAAATGTACGCGCACTTTGGAACGGCATCTGGATTTTTTTTAGCCGCTGTCTCGTTTCGAATTCCAAAAAAAAAAGCTCTTATCTTTTTTAATCTTTCGAGGGACGTTGAAATTCAAAGAGAATTTTCCTTAGTCCACGGGCCATAATGTAAGCAGGTTCAAGATTAAACAAAAAATCTCTCACGTTCGGTTTTCTAAAGAAAACCGTCAACGACCTTAAAGGAATGGCCCCCTTTCGGACAGCCTTTATCCTTGCTCGCGTTACACGGCATAAACGTAATCCCATTCGTTAAGAGTAGAAGGATCGCTCAAAGGCACCTTTAAATATTTTCTTCCCCCTTTTTTTTACCCCCCCCCCCCTCCCCCGGGTGGCAATAACGACTTCAAATCATTTCATAGCCCCTTGGGGCATTTTCTTTTTTTTTTTAATTTAGAAAGTAACAAAAAACCAACCTAACGCAGAAATCGATCCTTTCCAAACCCTTTAAGTATTTCGGGGGGTGGTTATTATTTTTTTTAAAGACATCCCCAAACGGGAGAAATCTTCCTGATAGGATGAGAATAAAGGAAAGAAGTCTTGGCCGGGAGGGATCTGCAAGAGAAGAGAGAAAAACAAGAAGAGAACGAAATAGAGAGAGAGAGAGGAGTAGATCAGGACGGCGACCGATGAGAGATTGGTAAGTACGCTTAGTAAAGTCCCCCTCTTTCTCGAAGGGAGGGGTTAAAGGGGATGGGGAGGGCGTGGGAGAGAGGAAAGAGGGACGGGAGACACTACCTCACTCCCCATTGGTGGATCGATATCCCCGCGGCGCCACCTCCTCCCGCGGACGCCAGTTGGAGATTCAGTAGACACCGGAGACGAAGTGCCCTGACCGGTCGAGAGTGCGTTTGCACTGGCGGGTCGGGCGTTTAGGGGAGAGGTTAGGGGAGAATGAGGGAAAGGGAACGAAAAGGGCAAAGAGGGAGAAAGGAGGGAAGGCGGAGGTGAAACAAAAGAGAGGGAGGGGAAAAAATCTGATGTGGCCAACACATGACTTTCTCCATATTTGGTGTATAGATATTTAAATTATTATGAATAGCATTATAAGGCAAAATTATTATTTCCTATCGTAAAAGAATACAGTCGTCCTTACTGCCGTAAATTAAAGACATCCCCAAAATATTCTGAATATATTTACAGAATTCACCACTACATGGTGGTGGCGCTGTATACTGGTATTAAGAAAAAGCAAAATATCTCCGAAATGGATGGTTCTACGAAAATTTGTTTCAAACAAAACTTCGAAGAAATATTATTCTCTACAACTTTGGTCCTCACGAAGATTACCAATAACGACGTTTTTAAGGAGATATTTGACGGAAACCGAAAAAACCGATAATTTTTTATAAATAATTCCTAAACAGTAACTGCTATGGAAAATTGTTTCCAATGAAAGTTGTAGGAAATTACATTCTTCCGGTTAACCGGTATTGTCCAAAAACTAATCAGTTCTTTGTGCTCATGCTAAAGTGTTATATATGAAATTTGGTATTAATATGATAAGTACTTTTTGAGTTAGAGCGCCCACAATCACATACATCCATCCACACACACACACATCATTCCGAAAATAGTCTAAACCTGTTCTAGGGACCTCAAAACGTGTTTCCGTTGAAATCTCGAAGTCGATTTTTTTCGTGATCACAATACTTTCCCATTACTAATATGGAGAAAGTAAAAATAGGAAGACAGGAAATGGTTGGGAGATGGCAAAGGGGAGAAAGTGAGGCAGGGGAAGGAGGGTCCGGGAGAAGGGAGAGAAAGGTGACGGGAGGAAGGAGAATAGAGAGGAGATGGATGTAGAAGTGAAGGACTAGAATGGGAAAGGAACGGATGGAGGGAGAGAAAGGATAGAGGAATGCGGGAGAGAGGAGATAGGAAGGGAGAATAAAAGGAATGGGGGAGAGAAACAAGAAGAGGAAGGGAAGGGTGGAGAGGAAGGGAGGAAGAGAAAGAGAGAGAGGGAGGAAGCGATAGCTAGACGGAGAGAGAGGAAGAGGAAGGAGAGAAGAAAAAGAGAGGTAGGGAGAGGGGAAGAGAAAACGGAAAGGCCAGAGGAGCAGGAAAGAGAGAAAGAGGGAGGGAGAGGAAAGGAGAGAAGAGGGAGAGAGAGGAAGAGAAAAGAGAAGGATAAGAGAAAGACATATAAACGACTTTATTGAGGGCGAAATTGAGACTATAAAGTCTCTTCTTACATTTAACCCTAGAGAGAGAGAGAGGTAGAGTGAGAGGAAGAGGAAAGGGAGAGGCTGGAGGAGTAGGATGGAGGGGGGAAGAGAGAAAGAGGTAGGGAGAGAAAGAGGGAGGGGGAGGAAAGGAGAGAGCAAGAGGAAAGAAAAAAAGAGAAGGGAGGGATAAGAGAGGAGGGAACGGAATGGGGTGGGAGGGAGGAAGAGGGTGAGGAAAAGAGTGAGCGGATGAAAGACGAGACAGTGAGCGTAAAAAAGACAAACAGAGAAGGAAAGGGTGACTCAGAAGCTGCAAATCTCCACACTTCAGCCGAGCTCCTGACGATTAAACGGAAAAAATGGGCGACGAACAATAACGAATTACTTTACTTGATAACTCCTTCTAAAAAAAACCAAGCCTCAACTTAGCACGTTCACATCTTTAAATGACACTTTTAAAAAAAATTATAAAACTTCCAAGTTAGGAGCGAATATCCCTATCAGGTATCCCGAGAAGAAAACACGCGTTTTTTTAAAGACCGAAATGTCGAAGTTCAAGGCAAACGCGTTCGGCGTTGGGGAAAAAAGAACCCTAGGGTGCCCGAAAAAGGAGGCCGTCTCCTGAGGGATTCAGCTTCGATTCGAGTTCAAAATTTCCATAAATTCGAAGACCATCCCGGAGATCCCAAATTTTTCGCAGCATCTTCGTGATATACGACACGGTCATCAAGTCTTCCTCTAGCCATGCAACGCGCGAAGAAGAAATGGATTTTTGTTAGGCCACGGCAACGATAAGAATGGCGAAAATAGGCGAGCGGAAGCATAAATAATGATGGGGAGAAGAATTATGGGGTCCTGCGGCAGTGGTTGAGGTTTTTGGGAGGGATCGCTCGGCAGGAGGAGAGATGGAGAAGAGGGAGGGGAGGATTAAAGAGGAGGGGAAAGCGTTGGAGAAGAGGAGGGGAGAAATAAATAGGAAGAGGAGAGCTGCAGAGGGTGAGAGAGGGTTGAAGAGGAACGGGAGACACCGCTGCGGGAGAATAATACAGAGGGGCAGAAACGGTTATAGAAGAGGGGAGAGTTTAAAGAGGGGGATAGAGGACTGTAGAGGAATGGGAAAATTACAGAGGGAGGGGTAGAGTTACAGAGCAGGAGGAAGTGTTAAAGAGGAGTAGGAGGAGAATTAAAGAGGGGAAAGAGTTAAAGAGGAGGGAAGAGATTACAGAGGAGGAAGAAAGATGTTTATAGAGGAGGATGAGTAACAGAGGAGGGAGAGCAACAGGATATAAGGGAGGGTATAAGAGAGGTGTGAGGATAACAGAGGTAGGGTAAAACAGGTGGTGGGGTAACAGAGAAGGGAGAGTAACAGAAGAGGGAGGAGGAGGTAACAGAGGAGGGAGGGTAAGAGAGAGAGAGAAGGAGAGAAGGGGGAAGGTTAGAGGGAGACGGAAAGGGACGACGAGGGATTAATGCAAGGAGGAAGAAAATGAAAGGCAGACGGATGCCGATTATCTGAGAGGAGGCGTGAAAGAGAGAGGGTGGATGCTAGAAAGGAATGAAGAGAAGCACGAGATTGAGAGTGAGCGAGGAAAATAGAGAGAGAGAGAGAGAGAGAGAGAGAGAGAGAGAGAGAGAGAGAGAGAGAGAGAGAAGATCGCTTTTATATTTGGGAAAAACCTGTCCGCATAACGCTTCTCCCCTTTCAAGGAAAAAAAAGAGCCATTTGGGCGGAAAATTAAACGAGGAAATGAATTGCCTCCTTGTTTTTGCGAGTTCTGATCTAAAGCTTTGCAAAACCCTTAAAGATTATATTAAATGATTGAGGATTAATTTTCTATTGAACCTTAGCTATAAATAAGCGAGGTGATGCGAATTATATAATAGAAAATATTAACAAGACAGTATTATTTATTTATATGGGAAAATACTATTGGACTTGTAAAAATGTATGTATACAATAAAATTTACTTTAAATGTCCTAGTAAAAATGCTTGGGGATATATTACTTATATGTACGATAATAAAAGCATCGATAAATGAAACGAATGGGTTAGATGGATAAAGAGAATACCTATTTAGTTTTGAGAACTGAAGTATAGGAAAAAATAATTAGTTCCGTGCTATAAACATGGTATTGGAAGTTTGAAATAGAAGACATGATACTTAAGGGGAAGATAAGCTAGAATACTAAAATATTTACATTAACCCAAGAGTTACTACGAGACGACCTATAATTAAAAGATTTCATAAGTGTTTTAAAACTTCAAAACCAATTTATTAGAAGGAACATCGCTAGTTCAATAACGCACAAGTTAAAAATGGGTGAAATATTACTAAAATAGATTTATTTAAAATCAAACGTTAAAAGTTGTAAAATAGTTTCTTGATGTTTTTCATTCAATAGCACGAAACCTTTTTACTTGACTTTACTTTTTACTTTTTAATTTACGTAAAAAACATCAAAGATACATATCGAAATGTAAACCGTAGATGATGGTCTGTTTTCACGTACCCATTGAAGATGCCTCATTTTCGATAAAGAATCAGTTCCACGGGCATGAAAATCCAGTCGGTGTAAATATCATCGCTGCTTAAGCTTAAGCTGACGATGTTGACGCAACTACCGCATTTGATGTTTTAACGATGTAAACTTGATACTGACGACTAAACTACGTTCACAGAATCCTCTGAATCGGATTAATTAGCAGACAATCGACTAAACATTATACGCCACGAATCAGTTACATCCACTTAGTGAACACTCCTAAGGTTTCCGTTACGTTACCCTACATGCCCGTCTTAACAACAGAAAGAGGTAAACTGGGGTTGAAAGAGAGTTTCATTCGCGAAATATTAATATATATGATAGTTCCATGACAAACCGCCGCTGAATTAAGGGTATCACTAATAATAATTCCATGTATTTTACTCGAGTGGACCCCTCATCGCACGGTGTCATTTCGGGGTCTTTAATCCCTCCAACTTTACGACCTATATATCCAGGATAAATACCAACCCATCCGCAATACCCACCGGCGGCGGTCGGATTCAATACCACTCCGCCCTTTATCAAGATGAAGCACGTGAAATGAAAGGGATGATAAGGAATTAGAGGGGGGGAAAACAGAAATAAGAAGCGGTTTACGACTTTATAAAAACTTCGCCGGATAACCCGGAAGGGAACTTTTCGATCCCTTATCAGCACCTACAATCTCTCGAAAAGCAAAAAATAGGGAAAGAATGAGGAGGGGGGGGGTAAAAAGAAGAATAACGATTGGCAAACAACCAGTTTCCTTTAACAAGAACGGGACATGAACTACGGAGAATTGAGATTCATTTGCTGACGCAATATGAAAAAGCTCCTTTTATTCCGGATTTATTTAGAATTATAAACTTAATGTTCCTTACAAACTTGGTAATATAATTATATGAGAAAGCAATTTATACAATAATTAAATAAGAATGTTCTGTAACCTTTTACTCAGAATCTTAATTTGAAACCACCTGCCGTCCACGGATTTTTCAAAACGCATTCCATGTAGGGTTACAGATGGCATTCAAGGCCACACAAATAGTGATCTTTAAAACTTTCTGTCTGTAATAGTTTGCTCAGAATCATAATTTCAAAAAAAAAATAAGGCACCCCCTGCCGCCCACCGTTTTTTCAAAGATCTCTCTTCTGTAGTGCCATAGATAACATCAAGGGTTGCACAAATAGTAAACATTTTAACTTTCTATCTATAAACATTTAGTCAGAATCTTCATGTGAAATTTTTGAAGGCACCCCCCTGCCACCCACCGATTTCTTCAAACGTTATTCTACGACGCCGTAATAAATGGCATCATAGATCTCACATGCCCTGCAAATTTCAGTCTTCTATCTCTTACTTGTTGTTTTGATTCAATCGACTGAACGGACGGACGGACAGACAAAGCACGTTTATAAAATAAAACGAGCTAAAAAAAAATAGACGTTAAAAGGATGAAAGAAGGAGAAGACGGGACAAAGTAGAGCCGAGACATAAAAAAGACGCCGACGATGATCGCCATAAAAATACGCTAATACGATCCCATTTTTTTTTATTTTGTACGGAAAGGAGAAAGCTCTCTGGAAAATAACTCGCGAAATAGACAACTTTATAGATACCCGAACGAAAAACAAGAAAATAAACCCGAACGTTCTTTTATTTTTCTGGCAGGGAGTTCCGCCGCTCTTTTTGGATGTAAGCCATAGCGTAAGTACACCGATTCATTTTCGAAAGGGAATCGAGCGCTTGAGATCCGCCTACGCGCAACCCTCTTACATGGTCAACAAAAAATCGTTACTTGGAGATGTTGAAAGGGGGTGATTCTACAGTATGGGTATTAAATCAAAATGCGGCGGAAAAACGAATGACTGTTGATCACTCGAAAATGATATTCTTTCCCTTTCACTTGAATTCTATAAATCTCTTTTTATAAGACTACAATCGTAGTTTTTTTTTTTTTTTAAGTTTGACTCGATACGATTTTTTGATTTTTTCCTATAATTAGAGTAAAAATACATAAACTTCAGTCAACCGATAGGTTTACAAAAATTATTTGATTTCGTTTTCATGGTTAAAAAACATTTTTTGAATATGTAAAAGTAATAAAATCTTCGATGAAGAAGAAATGCATTGAATAAGAAGATTTATCAGGGCCACTAAAATACCAATAAATTATATCGATTAATCATTTAACCATTTAAAATTAGGGCAAATGCGCATTTCCGCCTTAAACTTGCCGCATATGATAATACAAGAATCACGGAACGATGAATTACCACCGATGACAAACATCTTTTTGCTAGATAAACCTCATAAAAGTAACTGATACTTAAATGGCTTACTGAGTTCATTATTAGTATCTAAATTGAACTGCTAAACATGCGTTAAATTGTGCGATATGTAACACGAAGCAAGTTTTTTTTAACAAATGAGATAAAACTAAACACAATTCAAGGAACGTCTTCACAAAATGTCTCCTCATCACAAAAAGCGAGCAGATTGAGCCAAGTCCACCGCCTTTCTCCCTTTCAAAAATACATTTTATACCCCTATCCGAGCGGAATAGGTAGACAAACGAGACCGTACATATCATTTGGAGAAAGAGGAAAAAAATAGAACGGGTGACGTAAAAAAGAAATGACGAAAAAAGAATCCGGATATAAAAAAACAACAACAAAAGAATGAGAATAAAAGCGGCGAAGATTTTTAAGCGTCGCCACCTTCGAGACAGATAGCCGTAAACCAATTTGAGATAGCGCTACATAATGGTGTAGAAGGGGAAGAGGGGGAATGCGATGAGGAGATATGGGACGGTGGAGGGGAGGAGGGTGGTAAAGTAGGGAGAATGGCTTTTGGCAGAAGAAACAGAAGAGAACGTTAAGTTGGAGAGGCAGTTAGATTTGAAAAATGGACTGAGAGGGAGAGAGATGGAGTGATAGAGAGGAAATTAATAGAACACGAAGAATAGAGAAATATCTAATCGGGTGGGAATGGGGATGAAACAGAGGGGAGTGGGGGGCATCAAACGTATGCGTTATCGAAAATGTGGCATGAAAAATTAAATTACTTAGTTTAGAAACGCGTAATAAACAGTTCGGGGAATGATATTTTTTTCTGCAAAACATACGTCGTAATGTAGTTTAATTCTACAAGCATTTCGTATAAAAACGTGAAAAATTTATTCGCCAAATTGATCCGATTTTTCGTTCAAAAGGAATTTCTCTCCTCAACTCGCGCGATGAATTCCATTTAACATTTAAAATTCATTTTAAATATCTCATAAACAGTGTTTACCGGCCTTTTATATTGACATTAATAACAAAGACGACAAAGATCACATAAAACCAACCCACAACATCGGCAGGATTCGAACCCGCGACCCTAGCAAAGGGATACAAATATACCATCTACCAAGGGTGTAGACCTCTTGTTAGTCCAAAAGGCAATCGATGAGTAGATGAAGAAAAAATAAAACCCATTAATTCTTGCTATTTACTGTAATATCATGATTTACATTGCGATTAATACAAACAAATTTTACCGGCGAAAAAAAATTACAATGAAAAAAGTCCGAGAAACTATATTTGTCCTAACAACAACAAAAACTCCAACTTGTTTGAGAAAGATCAATCGCTAAAAAAAATGTCTTTTTGACAACATAGATGAATCAACTCGAGACCATATCACGTTCACATTCGAACACTTGAGACCTCAAAAGCGAAAAGGCGCGCATCCAACTAAGAGGAAGAAAACAACAGCTCCGCTAAGACGGGAAACGGACGCACGTCACTTACACGGATGAATTTCGCGGTCGATGGGAAGCCCTTTGAAAGAAAAGCAATTGCAGGCTCGTCAGAAATGGAGGGGACGGAGGTCAGGGCAAGTGATCGAGAACCAATGGGAGGGAAATTGAGGCGAAAATAAAAAGAAGAGGAAAGGGGTTGAGAGGAAGGAGGAGGAGAGTTAAAGGGGGGGGGAGGGGGGCGTGGGAGAAAGGGAAAGGAGCAGGTGGAAATGGGCGTTAATTGGGAAGTGAGAAAGAGACGAAGTGAAGCAGAGAGGGGCGGAGGGAGTGGGCAGAGAGAGAGAGAGATAGACGGAGAGAGGGAGATCAAGCATGAAGAAGAGAGGTAGAGAACGAGGAAAAAAACAAGAATGGGAGAGTGAGACAGGAAGGGACAAAGAAAGAGGAAGGGATAGAAAGGATGGGAGGGACAGAGAGGGAGTGATTGAGGGGGATAGAGAGAGGGATTTATGGAGAGAGGTGGGGAGGAGAGGAAGAGCGATAGAGATAAACGAAGGGATAGAGAGGATTAAGAAGGGAAATAGAGGGAAGGAAATAAAGAAAGAATGTCTTTATCGGTCAGGTTGAAGCTATGCACCCTCCTCCACCTTCTAACCATTTACAATTCGTTCACATTTTCATCATGTAGAAACACTCATTACTGAATTTAATTTACAAGGTATAAATTGATATCCTAATTGGTAAACACGGATGGAGATATCTTAAATAGACAGTATTAAGAAAGTTTTGTTTAAAACGTACAGCATTAATTGAAAGAATACCAACGTTTAATCATTTAGACTAACTTTGTGGAGTTACACTTCTTAAAATGAAAGAGCAGAAAAATGAATATTTTGTACCCGAGTATGAAGTTTAACCGTAGAAACTCGGGGGGTACTTCTGTTAAATAAAGGGGTGGTTTCTGAGACAAATTGCGTTTTTCGTGTGTGTGTGTGTGTGTGTGTGTGTCTTGTGCTGACGAAGGGATCATCCCGAAAGCTCCAATAACTTCTACAAATGTGTCTCTCCTTCCGGTAAGTGCTCACTGGGTTTCCTTCAACACGTAGTTGCCCTAAATATCCTCATTTACCTTTCCTCTTCCGTAAGTTCCGTGATTATACTCCTATTTTCCGCAGTTTCCTTCATGTCTTGATAGCTCTCTTTCCCTTTCAAGTCGTCTACTAGCTGAAATCTTTTCCTACCTCTTTCTCTTTTTCCATCCAGTTTTCCTTCTAGCACTTCTTTAATCATGCACTCTCTCCTCAAGTAATGCCCAATCCAGTTTGCCTTCCTCTTTCTGATAGTCTGTATAATCGTTCGCTTCTCTCCTATTCTTCGTAGTACTTCCTCATTTTTCACCCTATCTGTCCATTTTATCTTCAGCATTCTTCTCCATGTCCACATTTCGAAGCTTTCCAAGTATTTAATATCATTTTTCCTTAGCGTCCATGTTTCTGCTCCGTACAAAGCTATACTCCATACATAGCATTTTATCAACCTCTTGCGGATTTCCTGCTTTATATTTCCCGTTAGCAGGAGTTTCTTTCTTCTGAAAGCGGCTTTTGCTTTTGCTATTCTAGTCCTGATTTCATCTGTACATTTTGCTTCTCTCGTTATGATGCTTCCAAGGTATTTATAATCTGAAACTTGTTCTAATGGCTTTCCTCCAATACTTATGTTCAAATTTTCTTCTTCTTTACTTGCTATTCGCATAACCTTGGATTTTTCTGTATTAATTTATATATATATATATATATATATATATATATAAATATGTATGTATATAAATATGTATGTATATATATATATATGTATGTATATATATATATATATATATGTAAAGTTATGTACGATATATGTGAACCAACGAAGGAGAGAGAGAGGATAGGATTGAGACAAGAGGGACAGGAAAAGGTGCCGGAGAGATGGAATAGAGAAAGAGAAGGGATAGAGAGAGAGAGGATAGAACGAGTGAGATAGTACGAGTTCGAATGATCGGAATTGGCGAAAAGGGCTTCCCCCTCCCCCCACCTCAAGGGTTGTGGGAGCGAATGAAGAGACCGGAGAATGGGAATTGATGAGAGAGGCTATGGAAATTGGAAAAGCGATGGGAGAAAAGGGGATGGGTACGTGTTCTGAGGGGCGAATTGATTTCGCGTCTTTCGAACGCGCACTGGCGCGACAGGCTAAACGCGGTTTTCTTCCCAAACGAGGAAATAAAAAAGGGTGAAAAGGGAGTGCCGGGAGGCGTTCGTGTGCTAAGGAAGGGTTGAAATGGATTTCACCTCCATTTCGAACTCGGCTGCATGCGACACACTACAAAACTCTGCAAGTTTCTGACTCACTGGTTGTTGGTTTTCACACGCGCTTTAACGAGAAATCAAGTTTCTTCATTCACGGGCACATGAAAAAAAAACTCACCGGAAACCTCTCGTGGCTCAAAATAACATGTGAGATGTTTTTACATTAAAGAGAACGAGGGATTGTATTTAAATATTATTTCTTATTCAGGACCCATAAATGAACAGAAAATAATATATTCTTTCTAAATCGGGCGTGCCGAAAATCCATCGCCAAAAGATATAGGTTAGATAAGTTAGAAGCACATTTAGGGATGCCATACTAAACCATCAATTCAGAAATAATCATGTTTTATTGGTCTTCAATGCAGGATATATGTTGTTTTGTAAAAAGGTCCATAATGTTAATTTTTACCTGGGTATTTTATAATATTTAATTAGCGTTGCTGGCACATCATCACCATCGCAGAAATCGGTTAGTTTCCGCATATTAATACAAACATTTCAAAGTTTCTAACACGGATAAAGAGAAATCTGACAAGAAAAATGGAATTCTTTCTCCTTGCTACCCGTAGTATTCTTAAGTTTCGTTCAACTTCAGAACAAAAGATCAAAAGGACGTCATACTTTGCAAAAACCTTTTCCAACCCCCGGGAATTCTCAGATTCAGAAAATGACGCGAAATAACGACTTAAAAAGCGTCACCGACTCATATTTCCTTGAGATGCAAGAAAACAAAAAACCGCTACGTGTAGGGCTAGAAAAACGTGGAAAGCCCTAAATTAGAATCCCTCGAAACGTGGGAGGAGCGACTTAGAACAGAGAAAACAAGTCCGACGGACAGTAAAATAAATGAGAAGATATCGAGCGCAGCTGGAGAAGAAAGTTAAATCAACCTGATTAAAATGTTAGACAAAGAGAAATGGTCGGAAAACCTCCTCTTTTAACTTTCCAGAGGGAAGGGAATTTTCGTAGAAGTTTATCCAAGGAGGTGAGCTCGAGAAAAGGCAAAGATGAAGAAAAGAGAAGAAAGAGGATTCTAGACGGTTTTTTAAAAAAAATAAGCGAAAAGTTAAGAAGAGAAGGGATTCGGATAAAGAGAATCGCGAAAGATGAGAGCCACGGACCCCCGCCAAAAACTTCTTTAAAAAAAGAACTCGGAACGAAAAAAAAAAGAACTCGGAACGAAAAAAAAAGAACTCGGAACGAAAAAAAAAGAACTCGGAACGAAAAAAAGGACGAAACAAGAACTCCTCCTGCGACGCGTTAAAATTTCGAAATACTTCTCCTTCTTTTTTACGTCGCGAAATCTTCGAGTCGGAAGATCTAAGACGACATGGAGGAGAGGGCGCCAAAGATAGCGTGAGAAAAATGTTAAGATTTCTAAGACCGTGCACTAGGTCAGGGTTTTTTTTAATGGGAAAGAGGTTGCGCTAGATCAGAAACAAACTACAACCCCTTCTTTCCCCTCTCCGCTCTTCCCCTCAGGAAATCCGTAAGGACCTTTAACTTTCTCTCACCCCCCCCCCCCTCCCCTTCCCCCTACAAATGATGGCTCCGGAGGCGGTGGGAGGAAGATAAGGCTCAGGATATACGAGGAGGAGGCACCTTCCAATTACCAAGGGACCAGGTAGCGGAGAGAGACGACGATAGCGCGCTAGATAAGGGAACAGGCATCGAAAGAGTCCGAGGCTAAAGGGGAAAAGGTAGGTAAGGATGCCACGAGCTTCACCGTCTCCCGACGGGAAAAGTAAAAAAGTAAAAGAAAAAATTCCATAACGCGAAATTGGAAATAAAAAGTTTTCCTCCGCGGAAATCCTACTTCAAAAGATTCTCTCGTTCTTGACGTTTTATTTTGTTTTTTTTTTTAAGTGGAATTTCACCCGATGGAATTTTATTCCTGCGTTCGTGGTTAGGATACGCGACGTTCCTCCGAGGGACGGAAGATTCTTCTCGAATTCCAAACGACCCGTGTTTTATACCGAGAACGAGCGCCACGAAAGCCAAAAGTCAAACAAATAATATTACCTGAAAATTTAAACGAAATTACTCGAGCTAAAAAATAAACATAAAAAAAACCAAAAACGCTTTAAGAAGAGTGCATGCATGATATCTTGTGACTACATTTCTGTGCAGAGATCAAAGTATATTCACCTACACGTGTGCGTGTGTGTGTGTAAATATATACATCATACGTACTAAATTTCCATTTGTGTATGAAAGGTAAAAATAAATATCCTCGGATAATATTCGTCCGTTTTAAACAACATTTCACTTTTCGTGTGTACTTTCTCCCGCCATAGATATAACAATTTGCACCGATGTGGCGATATATGCTGAGAATTGGAGTGGTAGTTGAACTAAATTTCGAGTCACACGTAACACCATGGACAACTTAACTGTAAAACGAGGTCAATATCTCGAAAATTTAACCATCAAAATCTGGGAGGATAAAAAAAGACTGCATGCTGAAATTACGCTGGTTATATAGATTGCGTTGTAAAAAAAGTTAACTTTTTTCATGCCTTAATTGGTGCGACCTTTTGAATTTCTATGAATAAGGGGAAAGATATGAATCAATGAAAATAATTCAGCAGTTGGAAAAAACAACTTCAATACCCAGGAAGCAAAGTTAAACCGAAACAGTCACAAAATAAAGGATTAATATTTTCTTAAAAGTGCTATAACATTTACCAAATGAATAATTCCACTTGGTGGTTTATTTCGCTGAAGCAGATTTTTTTCAAACAAATACCGATGTTCTAAAGCAGGGATAGAGCATGTATGACGCCTGCGAAGGAATTGTGAAAAAGCAATCCGTAAAATTTAGCGCACACATTCATATTTTAGCATATTTATGACAGGAAATTTTTTTTAAATTTTAACCCTAAAATCCTTATTTAGACTTGATTTTCACCTAAATTATACTTCAGAATCTCTGGGTAACTTCAGATTTAAACTGTTATCCGACACGACGCGCCTTTGGGAACTTCCAATGAGAAGGATTCGCAACCAACGGCGCGGTCCGCCATGTTGAAAAGGTTAACCATCTCTGTTATAAAGAATCGCAAGAGATACGGTACGAGTGGTCGAAAAAAGATAGCAATATGACTTTCAAAAATGGTAAACCATGAAGAGGAAACAAGAATATCATCGAAGTAAACAAATAAAAGAAGAAAGGTATTGCAGGAAAGGATTGGTCCAGTGGTTCTTAAACTTTTTCGTCTCGTGCTCCCCCCCCCCCCCCCCCTTCTGATCTTCTAAAATCCCCACTCCCCCCTGCCACAGAAAATTTTCTTTCGTGTTTTTAAGGGTTTTCTAAAAAATATTTGTATTTTTTGTTTTATTAGTTTTTTTTGACCGACATCAACCGAACACAAGATTAGAATAATCGAAAACGAGTCATTTTTCTGAATTAGGGATATTTTTGTACCAACTTACCTCGCACACACTTTCCAGCTAACATAAAACAATAATATTTTGACAATTAGAAATAGGAATATGACAGTAATCACCCGTGTGGCAACTTCAAGTCGGCCAATTCGTGGGGCGGTCAGACACGGTGTTGCCACACAATATTATGCTTTTCGATAGGCACAAATTGCGTAAAAAATCCTTGCTGTTTTTAAGAAAAATTATTTTGATGCAAAAAGCTTCACGCCCCCCCCCCCCATGGAATCCTCGTACGCCCTCCCCGGCTGAGAACCACTGGATTAAGAGGATACAAGTGGGAGAATTATTCGAGATGACAGTTTTGCTATTTCCATAAGACTAACTTCCTCCCGAACTATTCGACCATAAAAAACGAGAAAACTTTAACAACCTCCATTTTTTTGTAAATATACCTGAAATTACGCTGGCTACATGGATTTCGTGGTAAAAAAGGTAACTTTTTCATGCCTTCGTAAGTGTGACATTTTGAATTTCTGTGAATAAGGGGAAAGAAATGAGTCAATGAAAATAATTTCCGTTCGAAATCTGTTAACTTGTGTTGGGAATATTATTAGGGCGATAAATAAAATGTTATCAAATATATATTAAATAAACGAATTTACCGAAAAATACCTCCCTAAAACATTCTCTATACTGAAAACATTCTTGCCAAATTAGAGAGAGGAAAATTTTGTCTATAAATTATACGCTGAAAACCTCCCAATACAGAAAAAATATACCCAATCGTTATCGAATCACTTTATTAGAAAATAACTAGAAAGGTATCACGCCGAGATGGAGTTTAATTTACGCGTTAAAAATTCCCTCCGAAAACGAGAAATTTGAGCATTTCTAAAAAAAAATCCTCACACAAAGCGACGCTCATCACGTCGAGAGCGTTGACATATATACATTTCCCTCTGGACGCGACAGTGCTCAAGGTTTCGATTATATAAAAAAAAAACGCAAGTAAAAAGGACTCTTAACGACCTACATTCCACTCCGATGTGCCAAGGAGTGGAGGAAAAGAGGAGACGTTTAGTGACCGAGCCAAAGGAATAAATGACGCTCGCCCAAAGACGCTTAAGGGTGCAAGGAGGGGGGGGAGGAGGTGAGAGAAGGGAGGAAGGGAAGAAAGAGCGGAGTGAAGAAAGGATCAATCCACGTGATTCACGTCACAGAATCGCGAGTTACGGCAACTGCGGTCCATTATGAAGCGAAAGAAAGGAAAATAACCTCCGAAAACGAAAAGAAACGAATGAAATCATGAGTCGAAGGCCGAAAAAAAAATAAACCTCTTCCTTATTGCACGGCCGTGTTTACAGCGAGGAAGAGGGATTTTTTTCTTCTTTCGGAGGAACGGAATTTTAAAGAGAAGATTCAAGAATGAATCGATGAAGAGCGAAAACATAATCAAATGAGTTCCGATATGTACGTCTTTTCCGACGAAGTTACCATAAAACAGACTTCGATATAGGACGTCATAAAAATATTATTCCGATAGGAAACTTTTATCATTAAAAGATACATATGTATAGGTTCTTTTTTAGATTCAAGGAATATGTACTTTTTTGAACGGTAACAATAGGAATACTTATGGACATAGTCATTGGAAAAAAATGTCTAATTTTTTTACAATTCCGACGACATTATGAGGTAATGCGTTATTCTCTGAAACGAAACGAAATTTTACATATTTTATACTCTTGAATCTACGATATTTATGGAAACTCCCCCACCGTAAAAGTCTCGATGTTTTTTTACCGATCTAAGTGAAACAGCGCCCCAAAGAATACACGAAGGCTAGAAAACATCACATTTATACTATTCACCTACGTATTATATAATTACGTATGTATACAGGAACGTGTATTTTAAGCACAATTAAAAATAAAATAAATTGAGTACAAAATATGTAATTTGCTCAAATTTAGACAGCTACCTCAATGGTCCATGGATAAAAACTTGTTATAAAGTACATAATATTTAGTTTAACATTCATTGTAGACTATACAAACTTTCCAATGCCCATTTCTCTAGTACTTTCAGTCGAGAAGAAATGTATAATTGTTAACTCTTTTTTAAAAGGTAAACAACTGTTTAGTGTACTGATATTATTTAAATTAATGATACCATAAAATGTGTGTGTAAACTACGAGTATACCCATTAAAACTACGGGGAGTCCGCTTAAAGAAATCCATTAAGTATCGATTATAACGACGTTTTGTGGTTTTGCAAATAATCTATACTTACTATTTATTTCGTCTGAGATCGATAAAAAAAACCATTGAATTAATCGAGGATTATATACCACAATATATTTATGAAATAATTTCATAATAATAACAGACATTAATTCATGACGTGCCAAAGATTTGAGTAAAAGAAAAGAGACACGATCCCACCCATCAAATACGCCAATGTACCATCCTCGTGAATTATTTTCGACCAACGCCCGTGACTCAACTTGAGGAGAAATTAGGCGTTATATTGACCGCTACGAACGTCACTTCCCCCCCCACTCCCCCCCGGCAGATTACTAAATCCCCAAGCCGGGTAGGAAGTTCCTTACCTGGGGGGGGCAACCTTCTAAATGTTAGACGATTTAATTCGCCCTGCTCGAAGCAACGTTTGGTATTTTATGGAAAAGGACGCGGCGAGAGCCGAAGGGAATCGTTTATTTTTTTTTTATTCATATACTGATAAGGTCGCGCGAAATGTCATAATCGTCGCCCGATAACGAAACAATATCAAAGGTCGTCCGCTAACTCGATGCTTCATCCGGTAAATGCCGCTTTAAATGGATTCCGAGAGGAGAAGGTGGACGGGGTTGGGAGGAAATGGGGAGGGCAGGTGGAGGAGGAGATAAAAAAAAAACGACAGGCAGGTGAAGATAAGTGTCGCCAATTTAGAAAATTTGCAGCTAAATTTTGGGGTGGGTCCTTCGGAGACCATATTAGGGTTCCGGGCGAGTTACAACTTTGGAGATGATAAGCGAAATCTGACGAAAATTCTGAAGACGTTATAACTATCCGAATAATAAGAAATGTAAATGTTAAACTGGTAGTTAAAAATTTTCATCTGAGCCATAAAAATCACAACAAGTGAAATACGGTCTTCATTATGAAACAGTACTTTTCCACAAGTCGTGAGTAAAATTTATATCTTGTGGAAAAATACTACGCCAGTTTCATTAGGAATGATGTTAAAATTTTCAACGGAGTCACGGATGAGACATTTATATGAGAAAAAGTAGGAGTAAATGGCATTTGGCTGAATTTTTAGTTATTACACTTCCCCAATTTTATTTCTTGATTTAACTTCATGGAATCGCGCTAGGGTAAAAAGCGGACAATAATTATAATAAGTATATAATGATTTGTAATGAGTTCCACGCAAAAAAGATTTATTGATATCATCTGAATACACACACTAGATTATATAAGGTGTGAATTGATGCGATTTTTATTTTCGATATTATACATCGCGACATTTTAGAGATATGTCTTTCGAACCTAGAAATACTTTAGCTATTACCACTTTCACAAAGTAGACCTGACAAAAATGTTGGGGATACTTTATAGTAAATAGAAAATTCCAAGATTGGATAAGAAAACGTTACAGCCAGATGTATGCCCTAAGCTTAAGAAAAATAAACAAGACGAACTGACGCATAAATTCCATTCATAATTTCCCCACGCGAAATTAATTCCAGATGGCGGAAACTAAGATACCGCGAGATCGCATGACGCGTAATTTTCGTCAGTTGCGGGATCCTTTGATGGTGCATCATATGCCTCGTAAAGAATAGTAAGGTTGTTTCGTTTATATTTATTCTTCGCGAGATACGAGATTCGCACTCCAGCTGCCGAGTGCTTAGCGGTTTTCGCCAGAGCTCTTCCGCTATCAAGGGCGATAGCTACAATTTCTGATAAAGGCGAAGTTATAACCCAGTTAATCTCATTGCTAAGTTTCCTTGGATTCCTCGGAACGAACGAAATGATTAATTGCTTCTCGAGTTTAATTAAACCACTGGGTGAGGGTGTGGAAGCAGAATTGGCAGTTAGGCGGGGGAATATACCACCGCATATAACTAGGAATTAAGCTCTGTCCGCTTCTGTAGTTTGTTTATTGTATCAGTGACTGCGCTGTTACACGTACTGAGCAATAAAACGTAAGTTTCTCTCATCGGGACGATGAATAATACTGAGCGCAGTAACGTAATTAATCAAATTTATAAAAAATTTCAAAATTATTACAGTGCTTATGCCATTAACTAGTTATCGGGCTTAGGACACACTGCCCACTAGTCTAACCACATATTATGTGGTTAGACTGGTAGACAGTGTGCCTGCCTTCTATCCCTAAAGTCGCGGATTCGAATCCCGCTTCAGGCATGGATCTTGGGGATTTTCCCCTACCTACAGACAATCCTTTGGCATTGCGGGGAAGGCATCATTAAAAAAACATTTGATATTATTATAAATTACCAGGACTCTTCCCCTAAGCGCGTCAACCTCGACCTCCGCTAGGCATAAATATATTGCTCTTATCAAGACGCATATTTTTTGTTCAAAAAGTTTATTTTTTCTCCGATGTACCGTTTCCGAAATATAACTTAATTGCGGAAATTATGACTATTATACGCGAGACCGATGATATTAATTCGACGCGTTTTTCCTGCGATGATATCTTTAATATCTCATCTTTACCGAAAGATTCGATAAATATAAATCAAAATGTATTGACTAAAGGATCATAAAATGTTTCTGTCGTCCTTTTATGCTTTAAATCAAATGCACGGGGAAAAACATTCAGTCTTTCTCAAAAGTACAACCTCTTTCATTTTGACGTCTCTGTTTACAATATTTACATTCGTTTGAACGTCATATTTATTTATATTAATCTAGGGAAACTAATCTCTTTATGTAAAAACATATGTACACGTTAATGTTTATCTTCTCATCTGTAATGTAACCAATCGCAAATATGTGATGATATCTACGCAATAAAATCATAGATTATAAAAAATAATCCGTCACGGCATCGTCATCTATACGGAAATTAATATCGAAAAACGAATCTCTAACGAACTACGCAGCATTCCGAACACGGGGCAAAAATAACCCTATATATATATATAACCGTAATACGAGAAGGATCCCGGAAAAAAATTTTCTTTTCGTCTGTTAAAATAGGAGCAAAGGGTCTTTCTACGCCACATTCCTCTCATTACGGGAGCCAAAATGGAAGGATGGTGGCGGAAACCAGCATCCGTCTCCCGCCACATTCCTAAGGATGCCTACGGAAGACTCCCTTAAAGTAAGAGTAATTGTTTAAATAGCGCCTCCAAACCCATCCAATTGACCCGTTCGCCCACTCTTCCCACCAAAAAGTCACCTAAATCAACTCCAATTTAACTCCCGACAACCTCGTCGACCCCACCACCCAAAAACTCTTTCAACCCCCCCCCCCCCCCCCCCCCCCCCGTTTTAACACGGCTTCCCGACGCAATTTTCGATTTCCTTAAATTTCCCCAGTATTATGTTTCCCTAACTGTTTTTTTTTTTGACGAAGACGCCGGAGGATTTGAAAGGAATATCCGTGAGGGACGGGGGGGGGGGGGGGGAGGAAGCAATAACGCCCCCATAAAAAGTGCTGGTTTTGCGAGTAACTACCACTTTTCCCCGCCGAGCGAGTTAACAAGGTTTACGACGTGGATGGATGGGGCGGAACCTCTCGATGAATTTATACCCTTCTCCAACCGTGATGGAGAAGGGATGGGTAGGGTGACGTGGTAGTAAAGAGGAAAAGGGGTTTTTTTTGGGGGGGGGGAGGGAATGATGCGGGAGGAAGAAGGAGAAGAACTAGGAAGTGATGACAATTAGGAGTTTTGAGAGACAGAAATGCTGTCGTTATCGCCCCGAGGGCATTGTACGATTCGGAACATTTTAACACAGGGAACGCCTGCTTTTGGTTCAAGTTATTCGAGTTTTATTCATTAATTTGTTTTAACACGTGCGTGAAACTATTACATGAACGTTGTTTTAATTTAACACGGTGAAAACCTCGATCTATCGTTTTTGAAGGGACCGAGAGAAAAAGACGACGAATGGGGGAAAACGATGATAACGGGCAGTGATTAAATTTTTTTTCGGAAATACCGTACAGTACAAAAGGACCGATACGTTCGGGAAAGCGATGCATGCGGTGACGGTAGATCGAGATTTTACTGTATATTAATTTCACAAAAGTTACTTACTAGTAAAACATGCGTAAACTACTGTGAACTGGAACATCAAGTGACACGTGCATACACCAATTCTCATCGGTTCAAATATTGGAATAATACGATTACTTACGAATACGGTCGAACTTAAAAATCGCCAACGTAACATTCCAAATCCTTACGCCAGACACACGACTTTTCGGTACATTTTAACAAACGTAACATTATTATCAATCATTAGTATCAAGTGAATCGGCGTTCCCGTGCGTCGTCGCCCAATTCGTGCACTGCCCGAGGTGGATTCCAAAATGTAGCAGAAAGGAAAAAGAAGGGGTTCGGACGAAGTATATTCGGTGTTACAGCGGCTTAACAAAACTTTTGGAGGGCCCAGAGGAAAAGCCTTTTTGACGCGTCACAATTGTTTTTTATTTGAAAAAAATATCAACTATTCAATGAGAAAGCATTTTGCTATCCAAGCAAGACTATACATAGATAACAAATAAATTTCAATTATTTTGGTGGATATCGCCAGAAATACTGCGATTATTGAAAAAAAATTACATGTTACGCTCTCCCGACGAACGGAAAAAATACGATGATCTCTATTTACGGAAAATAACGAGTCTAAATACTGAAATGAACGAACACGAGTAATTTTTCATGAAATGCTTCGTTTTAAGGGCCCCTGTTCATCGCACCGTTTTCCCATTACTACGCTAAACCACTATGATGTTACGTGCTAAAAAGATTCGATAAGTATTTTCATCGAACTTTTTCTTTACGAGAGGAAGTAAATTTCGATTCTCGAAGGGGCGAACACGTATTTTCCGTCGACATAAAAAAAAGAGCCGCTACGTCGTTAATGTATATGCGATGACCTCTTTTTATCGATTGATTGATGTGAACGACAGTTTCCCTCTTAGGACGAAGCAAAAATGAAATCACGACCCTTAATTGGCCTTACGGAAGACGCTTCAATTTTCCCGTACCAATGGTGGAAACGCGGTATTAAAACGTCGTTCAAACTTGTCCACCGCTTTGATATTGACGTTTCGACGTCGAAGTTTCATAAATACTGTCGCGGATTTTCAATTTTAATCGAGGATTTCGGTTTGAATTAATGAGCTGACGCCAGATTGGAAATTATGTTAATTAAATCAAAATTTTTTTTCTGACGCACGATCGTTATCTGCATAACTCCTTAAAGAAGCAAAGTAGAAAAAATCTGAATTTTCCTCGGGATAAATTTTTCTTAACTTTCAAAGACAAAAGAAAGTTGTCGATCTGAGATATTCCAGCGGTTATACGTACTACAGGGTGTTCAAAAAGTCACTGCGCACTAGTTGACTAAATTGTAGAAAATAATTAAATGCATTACACGCGAGCCAAATGCACAAAGACTTTTTTAACAACCTGTATAACAAGATTGGTAAAACTAAGGCCCGCGAGGAGCATATTATGTGGCCCCTGAAGCCATTATGAAAGAGGACCGTGGAATTTAATACGGATGATAAAATACATTTTAATTAAAACCATTCCCAGAAAACCTTTTATGATGAAATTACGACGCCACAAGATTATTTCTGACTGATTTATGATTCCTCACAGTGTCTCACTCCTGGTGTGAACAGTAATGCGAACCGAGTCGAACAAAAATTTTCAAACGCCTGTTAGCTCATCGCACGAAAGAGCCGAAATCCTTATTTCGTCATTAAATTGTAATTATGAATTTTTTTCGCGGTAGTCCTTATCTTAACTCACCCGCCATTTTTATATTTACTGTCAGAATTATAGAATCAATAAGTAAAGGAAGAGTTGCCAAAGCGGACAGCAAATGGCGGTTTACGTAAATATCTTAAGACAGGCAGGCAAATAAAGAAAACATGCACAACGAGACGAACTACTAAATCAATTGGCGAAAAAACGAAGTCCCCAGCCTATTTCGTTTGGGAGGAATTATCACGTCAGACACAGACAGACAGACAAACGGACAAACCAAACGCGGGATTATTAAAAACAGCTAAAAAATAAAATATAAACTTAAATAAATCGTTTTCGTAATAAATTCGAGTAATACATCAACATCCTTAACACAAGCACGTAGCGAAAGCTTTGTTTTTTTTCCCACATCCGGGAACAAAACGTGCAAATATACAACAACAACGACGACGAGCCTTTATCGAAATCGAGGAAGGAAGGGACCGTTACGAACACGCATTATTAGTCCCGAAAACTCGAGCTTTTCGGGGGAGGGAGACTTGTCGGAAGGAGATGAAAGAACTTAATAACGGAAAAGGGCGAAAGGGACTGAAGGGTCACGATGGGAAGATATTGATAAACGATTTTAAAAAAAGAAGAGAGGATACGTGATGCCGAAGGGCGAACTGGAGATGAAGGCGAAAGAGGAGAGAGAGGGAGGGAGAAATCATGGAGACGTCGGGGGAAAAGCACAGAGGGAGGTTAACGCCTCCAAAACTGAATTTGATCGCTTAATTTCCCCCCATAAACGAAGAAGGCGCCTGCTGCAGATTGATGGGGCCGACACCAGTGGGGGCGAGCTTTTGGAAGGGTCGGGGAAGGGGGGTTGATGTGATGGAAGGGGGAAAGGGGGAGGAGATTTGGGAGGATGGAGCGACGCGGGTGGGGGTGGGGGTGGGGGGGGGGAGGTGGCGGATTGGGGGATGTGGACAGGGGGTTTACGGGAAAAAGGATTGAGGAAGGAGAAGTGGAAGGTTTTCGGAGTGCACAATTACGCGGCCCTGGGAAAAGTGATTTTTTTTTAACGGCTCACACGTACGAATTACCGAACGCGAGAGAAACGAAGATGGGATAAATTCATAGCAGACGAAATAGCGGAGTGATCGAGTTATGTAAGCTGTTAAAAACAATGAAAACAGCTTAATGACTCTTAGCAACGTGAACTGTTCCCAGCCAAGATAGAGTTTCCAATAATTTTCGCTAGATAAACGCAGTACTAATTCCAGGCTATCAAGTTTATCCTGATATGAGAAACGCTGATGTTTTCAATTAAGTCAGGTAATATTCGTTATGACAAATTAACATGAATTAATTTAAGAAGCGTTATGAAGCTTGTAAAATAAAATTTTACATTAAGTCTTCTTATAATCGAAACAAAGTCTTAAACCATGCTGCATTCTGCAATTTAATTCCAATACGATCCCGGGATAGAACTTATGAGACTTGGTTAAAAATGTAATTAAAATATTTTTTTTTAAAGGGGAACTCGACGTAATAACGTGACGGCATACTCAGCATCTTACCCAACACCACGAAAAAACATCCAGGAACATTTTTAGGATTCGAAATCCCCCCGCGTTGTCCCTTTGACGACAATCCTATTTGGGACAACATTACGGAGACGACGTATACGTGTACCGGAATAAAATATATGGATAAACAGCGAGCGTATCCCCACGCCATTTTTATCTCCGAAAAGTGCAAAATCTCATCGAATGGCAAAGGCAACAGAATAAGGAGACGGGCAAGAGAGTGGCCTAGCAGACGCCTCTGAGCTTTCGCGATATATATCTCAGTCGAGGTTGAAGAAGCACTCTCATCGGATAGAGGATTTAAGGATGACGTATACAAAGGATACGGGAGAAAATGGGAGCGAAGGAGGAATGGAAATAAGGTAGAATAGGGGGGGGGGGGGGAGAGAGCATAGGGATGAAGGAGTAAGGGGTTGGTCGAACAAAAGAGAATGTTAGAATTAGGAAGGCAAATAATACAAGAAAAAAATCTGATGTGGCCAACACGACTTTCTCCATATCTGGGGTATAGATATTTAAATTATTATGAATAGCATTATGAGGCAAAATTCTTATTTCGTATCGTAAAAGAATAGTCATCCTTATTGCCGTAAATTAGGTATATTTTGAATGTTTACAGAATTCACCGCTACATGGTGGTGGCGCTGTATACTGGTATTAAGAAAAAGCAAAATAACTCCGAAATGGATGGTTCTACGAAAATTTGTTTCAAACAAAACTTCGAAGAAATATTATTCTCTACAACTTTGGTCCTCACGAAGATTACCAATAAAGACGTTTTTAATGAGATATTTGCCGGAAACCGAAAAAACCGATTATGTATAAATAATTCCTAAACAATAACTGCTATGGAAAATTCTTTCAAATGAAAGTTGTAGGAAATTACATTCTCTATAACATTTGTATATAAATGTATATAAAATAATGATGTAACGGAGGAATATCGCAAAAACCACTCGGGTTTCGAATAAACCTCGACTTCCGGTTAACCGGTATTGTCCAAAAACTAATCAGTTCTTTGTGCTCATGCTGAAGTGTTATATATGAAATTTGGTATTAATATGACAAGTACTTTTCGAGTTAGAGCGCCCACAATCACATACATCCACACACACACACATCATTCCGAAAATAGTCTAAACGTGTTCTAGGGACCTCAAAACGTGTATTTCCGTTGAAATCTCGAAGTCGATTTTTTCGTGATCATAATACTTTCCCATTACTACGTATGGAGAAAGTAACAAGAAGGGAAGAAATATAAGGTCGGAGATGAGGCAATTTTATTTTTTTTAAAAAAGAAGGAACGGAGAAAAGGAGTTTTTTACGCATGAAAAATCCAAAAATTGATCGACCACTTTTCAAATGAAATTGAAAAAGTTTTTTTTTTATTTTTGGCAGTTTTCCCAGCATTCATTACAAATTGAAAGAAGTGAGATTCGAGTTAATTCAGGCGAGACCTTTCAGGCATTGACTGTCGATACTTCGAAGAATTTGAAATGAATTCGAAAATCAGTCACAAAAAATATAGTGGTCTCGCTAATGATTTTTAGCTTCAGTTTCTCGCAAAAATCTCTTAATATAACGCATAAAAATACCGAAGGAGCGTCAGTTTTATGGAAAACTAACGATCCGAGACGGGGTATATGGAATAACGAAATTCACTTTAAAGTTTCCTAGCATAGGTAGGAACTTTCTTTGACAGCTTGGAAGTTTCGAAATAAACCTTTTCCGTTTAACTCGACGCCAGAAATCACATCCCGCTTCATTAGCTCACATCGATTAAATTAAAATTTTGAAATAATAATATAGAGGGTTGTAGGATAATGTTTTGGCCAGGATAGCGAACTTTTACATACGCAAAAAGAACTTTTGACGGGATTAATCAATCAAGAAAATAAATAAAATCGTTTGATTTTTAAATTAGAAAAAAATAATCCAGAGCAAATTCTAAATTCTTGTTATATTTTCAGGTACCGGAAAAATTCTTATTAAAATGCAATAAAAGCATCCCTCACAAGTCTTTTATTGTAGAATATACATTACTAGTTGATCCCGCGCAATCTTTGCGCGGTGAATTTTCAATTGATTTATAAAAAATGATGACGTATGTAAAATAAGTTGATCTCAATAATTCACACTTAACTCTAAAAATGCATTTCCTTACGCGAACTTTTATGTTTTTCTTTTTATTCAAATATATGTCCTTTCTTTTTTATATAGCAATCAATGCAACCGTTTATGTAGATTATCAATGAAGAGAAGATAACCATGTACTGTGTTAAAAAAATAACATGTCCCTATTGTCATTTAATTTTAAATTTATGCGTGAGCCTATTTGCGTCAATAAACATTATCGATGTATAATATAATGGTTCTACTTACAAACAGATAAGATTCCAGCATTCAAACGACGATAGGAAGATTCAACTGCTTTGATTAAATCGTTAGAAACGCTTCCCATACGCAGTTAACTCAATAATTATCCGTAAATATTTATGTTGCTATGTATAAATGTTGACATTGCTACAGCAATAACTTCGACGCTTAAACAAAGTTCGAAGCGAATAACGCTATTCTTTCACCTATTTGAAGGTTTAACTGGCATTAATTGAATCGAAGGAAACAATTACGGTCGCCTTGACAACGTCCGGAAAGAGTACGAAATGTCCGTAAAATTTCGAAAACAACTGCGTATTTCTGAATGATTCGACCGTGTAACGTAAAATCGCAGGAATAAGATAGTATAGTTTTAGCCGTCGAATTAAGCAAAAACGAAGAAAATCGGTCCATATTCATGTGTTTTAATGTATGAAGGGACAAAACCTTGCACTCTGAAAAATCGAAAATCCCGTGTAAACTTATTGGAAAATATAATTGTCTCCTGGATTCGAACCCGGGACTTTATGAAAATGAGAATAGTTTTCTAGGGGCCTTCCTAGCTTGTAGAAACAAAACGCATATCTCTACGACAAACGGCTTTTGAGATACAGGGTGGGACGGACGGACGGACATCCGACTACTATAGATATACAAGTAGATACTTCAACATTTACGAATGGCACTGTTTCTTTAGCAATGAATCCTATGTTGTTATTTTACAGCAAGAACGACGAAGCGTAATACATCAAGTCTGCGACTTATGTTAAAGAAGCCAAATTCGCGACAAAAAAGTTCGTTTCGTGTGCCAAATTCCTACGCGAGACCATTTATCTTTTTAAAATGCATCAAAGTTTTTAACACTCCGTTGGCCTATTTTTAACTTCTAAAAATATAAAATTTCGTCGCTATTAATAAATCTCCTTTTTTGAGCAGCTGTCCTCGAGTAGTTTAGAAGGGAGAAGTTCCTAGTGAATAAAACCTATTCCGAAGCTGCGGAATAGCTAAACGGTCGACTACATTTGCAAAAATAAATACACCTACCTGCAAAAATCTAGTAAATTCATTATGGAATGAATTCGGTTTACTCAACTTAATATCAACTAAATGACTCATCTAAAAGGAGACTTTAATAATTTTTAAAACGTTTGCCTTCCTCAGAATAATTTATAATGTGCTATTAGAATAGTTTAATCTTACAAATGTCACGTTTGACATTCTCTGTGTCAATGTTTCTCAGTCAGCGGGACGTAAAGGTCGTCTACGTGGGACGCGAAATTTCTAAAGTAATTATCATTGCAGTATTTAACCCCTGAAATGTTTCCGTTATTAATCATTAACAGAAACATTTCAGGCGGTTAAATACTGCAATAGTTTAGCCGCTTTATAATAATTATTTTAGTATTATATAATGCTAAAATACATCTAACACTAAAATCCACTTCTTGGATAACGTGAGAGTTTTGCTTCTTTCACGGCGGGAACCGGGCTTTTTGACAAAATGGTCGGGTGAGGCGTAAGATGCAAAATGTTGAGATCCTCTGCTATAACATCTTACTAAAGATGTTTTTAGCGCAATCTCTATTCAATAAACATAATGTAAGAAATTATCAACAAAATGTAACCGCGATTTTGCTGTGGAATAATACCTTCCGGTAAGTTTTAGGCAAACCCAACTCAACCTGTGATATCTAAAGCCTTTCTCTTATAGGTCTCATACCAATTCCTTCTTTTAATAAATCCACCTACCCAGAGGCGTACCTAGACGACATGGCGCCTATGGCAACATTTTTAGAAACACCTTGGTTATGTAGGATATAATTTTTTCTGCGTTTTAATAAAGAATACCTGCGTTTTTATTACATATAAAGTAACGTTTGGGCATTAAATTAATACTTATTTATGGGAAAATGAATTTTTGGCACCTTTTTCGGGAACGTTTGGCGCCTTTTGTAAGCGACCCCTATGGCAAATGCCACCTTCGCCATGCCCTAGTTACGGCACAGCACCTACCTCTTTATCTCTTTCCTAACATCCGCCATTCTATGACTTCCGTGGAATGTTTTCTTAAGCGTTAAAAAAACAAGAAAATTCCCGGCACGGTCCGGACCGGGATTATTCGCGGAACAGACGTTTTCTTTTCGCATCGATTTGAAGGAAGGAGTGGTGTAACGATTTGCAGTATCGGAACTACATTGCCGGAGAGGGTACGATATATTTAGGGGAGCCCTGCAGGTCTTAACATATACTGTATTAAACAACGAATTGTGAAGGAGCCTAAAAATTGTTTTCGCGTGGGAAGGAAGACCGAAAGTTTGTATTTCAACTATTGGTGGTTCGACTTTCCACGCATCGGAACCGGGTTCGAATCCTGGCGGTGGTCGATTTTTATCAACCTGAGCTTCCACCTAATGGCGTGCTGTGAGAAGGACACCTAAGAACACACCCTCCATCCTTTGGAAAGAGTAAAATGCCCCTTAGGGACTAGTCGTTAAGAGCAAAGTTTCTCCCTTGTGTGTGTGTGCTTGTAATCCACGAAAGTGGTTGGTTGTACATATGACAGGTTGGCGACCCGTCTGCATAAAATACTGCTATAATCCAATAAAATAAAATCTTGGGCAGGCAACCGCTGAAAACATTGGAAAACGCCCGAGAGAGAGAGAGAGAGAGAAAGAACAGGAAAATTTATGGATGTGAGTAAAGGTGGAATTCTTAGGATCTCTTAAAAATATGTAAACATTGAAAAAAGCGTTTAGTCATAGCATCGCAGACAAAATAAACCTTTCCGAATTTGATGGCATTAAGAGCAGTGATAAATAATAAGTACTACATATCATAACTTGATGGAATAAATTATTGCGTGTGCCATACTGGTTGTTGAAGAAAGGGTTTCACTGACCAAAGAAAGCATTTTCTTTAATGGGAGGATAAAGGAGAAAAATTCTTAACTTTACCGGGACTCGAAGCCGGGTCTCTAACTTGCCGGGTAGGTGCTTTAACCAACTAAGCTATCAAGCCAGTCCTATTCTCCATTCCTCTTTACCTTACAAAGAATAAAATAAAGGAAAAAAACATCCATTTCCTGACAAAGGAGGGAAAACATCCAAATCCACGTGGCGACATCTTTTGACAAGAAAACTACGAACTAACGCGATGTTTCTCCCCGTACACTCTCGGGATTCCAGCGATTCCACAAGAGCCATCGCGGGCTTATATCACTCTCCAAAACCATTCTTGTTTCGCCGCAACGAGCTCTTTTTCTTCATTCAATTTAGAGGCAAAAAAAAATCCGTCCTAATTCTAAAACGCGAGGAGGAACAGCCCCCGCTCAGAAACTCAATTACGCTTAGGCGTGAGAGGAGATGATGACGAGGGAAGGTTTTGAATGCGGTTCTTTGGAGACGAGAGATGAGTACGTCTTGGGTTGAAGAGGGAGGGCGGAGGCGGGGATTGAGGGTGCGAATGGGGCGTGCCGCAGATGAAAGAGGAGAAAGACGACAGGGCGAGGGCTGAGCGGGTGAATGTGCTACGGATGGGGATTAAGGAGGATTTAGGAAAGAAGGGAAACGGTATATGACGAGTTGGGAGCGGTTTTTTCCCCTCCTCCCTCCCTTCCACCCCTCCCCCCTATATTCCCCTCCCCCCCTATACTTCCCTCCCCCTTCTACCTTCCCTCTTTGCCAGTGAGGACGTGACCGAATGTGGCTTCGGTTTCCCCGTAAGCATCGCTTTCGCTTGTAACGTCCAACCCGCTCCATTTTCCTACCTATCCTTCGCCAACTTTTTCTTTTCTCTAATTCTCGTTCTTCCGTTTCCTTTGCCCTCCCACACCCTCTTTCGCCCGGACCTATACCTACGGAATCACGACCATCTTCCACCTGTCGTGAACTGCATCGGAGACGTACTACATACCTATGCGATACGGCGCCTATGGTAAAATTTTAGGAAACCCATTTGTTTATGTAGGATGTAATCTTTCCTGCGTTTTAATGAAGAATAACAAGAGTTTTCATTACATATAAATTAACGTTCGAGTATTGAAATAGTACTTATTTACGGGAAAATGAACTTTGGCACTTTATTCGGAAACGTTCGGCGCCTATGTCACACCCTATATAGTTACGGCACTGAACTTCATACTGTTTGTTATTCTACTATTCTTCAACTCGCTTCTACGTGGGTCCTGTTCAAAGTACGGGTCAGTTATATCATAAGCGGGGGCGGAAGGGCCGTGACAACAAGCCGAATATTAATCGAATAAGCACAAGATCGGAACTACGAGTATAATACCGCAGAGCCTGCGACTGCATGTGGGACGATAGATTAAAGGGTCCTGCGCGTCCACCTACTAGCCAATATTTCACATTAACTCCTAGTGGAATGGCACTGAACAAAGATTACAATTCAACGTTGAAGTGAGTAAAAATAAATAATATGATCTGAAAGTAAGAATAGTAATTGAAGGTTGAAAGACATTTTAAAATTTATCTTACAGTCGTAACATATAAATCAACAGAATATTCCGTATTTTATTGGAATATTTCCGTCTGTGGCGGTGTACTTTCCGAAGGGATTATATACGAGTAGTTTCGAGTGATGGCGGAATTCTCAGATCCGAGCCTAGAGTAATATTTGGGCTTCCAAGTGTTCTGAGAATTTGATATTTGCTTTCGAAACCACGTTCCTTTAAGTGCAATGGCATAAATGATTTTATGTACGTATTTTAAATTATTCATGTACACTCCCAAGCACAATCATTCATGTAGTTCACAAGTCAATTAAAACAATTATTTGTGGAAGGGATTACATAAGAGTAGTTTCGAGTGGTGGCGGAATTCTCAGATCCAAGTCTCGAGTAATATTTGGACTTCCAAGTGTCCTGAGAATTTGAGAAAGGTAACTATTTGCTTTCGAAACAACGTTCCTTTTAGTGCAATGGCATAAATGATTTTATGTACGTATTTTAAATTATTCATGTACGCTCCCAAGCACAATCTCTCACATAGTTCAAAAGTCTATTAAAACAATTATTTATGGAAATAGTAATTACTTATATATATTACTGTTAACGTAATTACTTTGTTAATGCATTAACTTGCATCTATGTTTACACACACACTTTTAATAATTGCTATTTTGCTCCAAACCAGAAGATGTGCTAAAGAATGTGGTGTAATTAGACATAAGGATAGGAAAGTGTTAACACTTGACATTAAAATAGAAGTAACAAGAAAGTTTGATTCAGGTGCCAGTTTAATAAAAAATATGGTGTTTCTTAAATATATGGATTAAGAGCTAAGCCCAAAAACATGTGACAGTTAGCACTATGGTGATTAAAGAAATGATTAAGTCTTTTCGGTGAACTAAAGCTCAGTGAGTGTGGCAGTTCAACTACCAAAACTTTTAGTGCGAGTGGCGGGTGATTTCACGTTTTAAGAGGCGTTATAGGTTAAACAATTTGAAAGTGACTGGAGAAGCAGCGGACACTGACAAAGCTGCTGCCGACTGATACCTTGAAGTGCTAAAAAGAACTATTAAAGAAGTTGGCTATTCGGCAACAACAAGTGTCCAACGTTGACGAAACAGCGTTATTTTGGAAAAGAATGCCTTCAAAAACTTTTATCTCAACGGAAGAAAAAATGTAATCCGGTTCTAAGGCAGCTAATGATCGCCTTAACTTTAACCTCTGTTATTTTACAACTCTGAAAATCCTCGAGCCATGAAAGGGATTTCGAAAGTAAACCTTCCAGTGATATGGCGCTTCAACAAGAAAGGCTGGGTGATAATTAATTAATCCTTTGTAGTTTCTTTAATTTGCTAAGCTCGTTGAGTGTTAACATGATAGGTTTAGTGACTATATTTTTCTTTAATACTTATTATTTATGTTATTCGGCATACTTTTTACTGAAAATTATAATGTGCAATTTAATTTATGTATTGTGTCTAGTGTAGTTAAACTTGTTCCTGACTGATAGGAATGACAAATACACTTTTATTTGTGAAAGTTAAATTTTAGATATACTGTTCATGTGATCTATTTAGTATCACATTCAATCTTATTTTTTGAAAAATTTTTGTAATTGGGTTCATATACCCGTATGAAAGAAATAAATAAATAATGACTGTTCTCCAAGAACAGTTTGTTGAATATTATTGCCCAACAGTAACGCGATACTGCACAAAAACAACCTTTCCTACGAAGTGCTGTCATTGTTAGACAATGCGCCAAGCCACCCTCAGAATCTAAAAGCCTTTTCTGAGCATGTAAGAGTAGTTTTTTAAACCAAAAAATACCGCGTCACCGATTCAACCAATGGATAAAGAAATAATCGCCAATTTCAAGAATTTTTATTTACGGCACACATTCGCTCAGTTAATACGAGAAACGCATGGTTCGGACAACGTCAGTATCCGCGACTTTTGGCGTGGTCTTAATATCATGAACGCTATCACTCACACTGGATATTCGTGAAATGAAGTGCACCGCTATGAACGCCGTTTGGACGTCCATATGGCTAGTGTGTGCCAATGATGCACGAGGCAACTACCCGCCAGTGCATGAAGTTCACCAGGAAATGGCGAAAAGAAGTTGGATTTAAGGCGGTCGACGAAAAGGATGTGGCAGAGGTGCTGGAAAGAAATGAAACGGCGCTCGCGTCAGACTTCCTTAGATGCGTTTTTCATTCCTTTGCTGCACCACTCTTCTGATATAAGGCAAAACCGGGTGACGCGCCGCACTTTTTGAAAATCCGTTATAAATCGATACAAGTTTAAAGGCCTAAAAAACCTATATTTATATCTAAAAGAGTGGTCCTTGAACTACACATTTCGACTAGAAAAATAATTTTAAAATATTATTTAGTTGGCATTTACTGTGAAAGAAAAGAAGTTAGCAGACAGGGTGAGTTGCCGCATTGCTGGGTGCTATGCCGCACCCTTGAGAGAGTTTCCGCGCACATGTAAAAAACCGAAATGCCTTTCATTTTTGTGATAATAAAATAAATTTTAGAATAGAATGTGAAAAAAAGAATAAAATGATTTGTGAGAGTAGTATTAACTGTTGAAAATTACTTATTGAACACATTTTCAAAGGGAAAATTCAAAAACATACAAGGCACTTAATCAATTTGGAAGTGTAATTACAGAACTATGTGATTGGCCTCAACAATTAAAAAAAGGATTTAATATTATCCTAATGTTCAGTTTTCAAAATTAAGAAAATTTTCAAGAAACCTTTAGGTCTAAAAATTACAACTTCAAAAATTTGGCAAAAGGTAAACAAAAAAGTTTCATTGTCCTCTTGATAATACAGAAATACAATTACCTAATGAGAAAACAAATGAAAATAGAAAATAACATAAATGAGAACAATAAATTAGCAGTTTTCTGATTTTCATGCCGTACTTTGATTCTCCCACAGTTGCCACACAATTCACCATAAATTGTGCAAGTTTCATGGAGCCAATATTTACAAACTTTACACCTAATCCAGTCTGCTTTGCTTTCTGTCACATAATAATTCTCCCAACATTCGAGACATTTGTTGCTATCAATACTATTGGGTGCGGCATGTCACCCATAAAAAACCGCGGCAAGTGTCCCGAACTCCCAGGATAGATGGCGTACCTAGCTGATAAGCTTTCACTTCTGTTGTAATGGCGGACTTTGAACGAAGAAGCATCAGCACAGCGACAATTTTGTTTAAAATAATTAGCTACAGTAAAACTTTGAAAGAAGTAGTTTAGAAAACGATAAAGCAACTATGAATAAAAAGTTTCATGATAAAATTTGTGCACGTACCTAACAAAAACAAGAGCCACGACTAAAAAACACAACGGAGTTTGACCACGTGTCATCACAATACTGTTCTTCACTCAACGGAGCTGTTGCCATGGTCACTGGAGCCATATAGCTTCATACTTAAAAGCTACAGCTAGCGCGGCAACTGTCCCGGTGCGTCGCGTCACCCGGTTTTGCCTTAAATGTTGACATTCCCGCACCTCCTTCCACATCATCAACGCCTGCTAATCTGCCTTCATACCCGTAAGATCTCCACACCCAAACTTCCTCTTAATGTGGAAAGTTACGCCAAAACCTCTTAATGCGGAAAGTTACGCCAAGTTCAACGAATGAATAAGTTACGACTAAAATGCATTTTTTAAAAAAATCTATCATAACCTGTTCCGTTCTCCTTTTTATTGCACGGATAGGAGGAAAAATTGGTTGTTGAACACATCCCATGATTTTAAAACTATGTAAATTAATGGGAAAATCTCTCCCGATTTACGAACTTTCGGTTTACGGACTACTTTTCAGGAACGCATTGTGTTCGTAAACCGGGAGTTTACTTTACTTTAATAGAGAGAAAATCGCGATGAGATTTTCTTTGGTGGAGGGAGGTGGAGGTGGAGGGAGGGGGGAAGAAGTCGAGGGATCAGTTTCGCCTTTGTCGCGAGAGACAAAAAGCTCAAATAACACACCTCCACTTCCTGCCCTCTCCCGTATCATCCTCCTCTTCTTCACCCTCGCCTGACCTCTTCATATCCGATTTATTTTTTTTACATCCCTCTACGCTTGCGTAATACCTTCTCGAGTCCCTTCGTTTTCCTCTATCTTTCGCATATTCTCTCCCACCCAGCCCACTCCAACAAATATCCACTTCCCTACCAACTTCTTCTTCCTTTAAACACTGCGCTCGACAGACAGGAGGAAACGTGAGGAGAAATGGGAGTGTCAAAATCAACGAATCAAGTGTCTCTTCGAAATCGACGAAACATTCTTTAGTACAAATTGGCTACCTTTCCAAATCATTGGATTGAAAAGCAACCCACATAAAATCCGGGCAAAACAGGGGAGGAAAAACTGTTCGTGGATAAAATATTGTTCAATAAACCGCCTAAGTGGATGGGTTGGAAGGGTTTGAATATATTCAGCTCCACTCGACGATCTTCTAAACCTAATGGTATATCCATCTACGGATACCTATATATAAAAGTGTATGTACAAATGTATGTTTTTTATAGCTCAGCAACCACAGCACGTAAAAATAAGAGATATCATTTTAACCGTAATAAAGAGTTAAGTGGTGTAGTTTTTATGCCGATTTGATTGGCCTTTCTAACTTAAAAAAATATTTTCTTTTTTCATTTTCTCTATTTGAATAACATAGGGATGAGTGCAGCTTATTTTTCATTTGAATTTTAAAGTTACTTAAAAACATGGTACGAACTTGAGAGACTGATCGTTATACGCAGGAATGAACCAAGTTTATTTTTATTGAAGACAGAATTCGAATCCTGGTCGAATTAGCGTAAAAATGCATTTAGAATCAGAAAAATATGTGATTTTATCAGTTTTATGACAACAATTATAAGCTACCATGACAACACCCACTGTCGCCGAAGTTGAGAGTCCAATGCATTTATATGTGAAATTTTTTAACGTAAAATCGTTTTTCAATTTCTGCGTGCGATTTTGCTGTGTTTACATGGCAATAAAATATTTGTTGATTTTAATTGAAATATTACTAATAAATAATTTTTAATGATATTTTCGTGTGGCGTAGAGTTCTCCAAAGCAACCTGTTTTTAAAACTACGTAACTTAAATAATTAGATGTAGATTTTCCACAAATTGTGATTGGATAAATCATTTCATTGTTTCCAAAGTATTGTCGATATAAAGAACTTTCTCGTAACAGAACTCGTGGATGAGACAATCGAGCTAATAATCGGAGCATAATAATCATTCTGTGATTCTTAAACGCTCTCTATTTACTTTTTTGTCTTTCGATAAATTAATTAATTTCGTTTGTTCCTTTGTTCATCAATTTTCTGTTAATTATTGTGTTCTTGCTGGTTTTGCTTACAGTTTTGATTTTGAAGATATCGTCACGAAACTTTGCATAGGTATATAATTTTACCGTGCGGGTAACATAGGCTATACGGCGATAAAAAATTTGGGCGGAGAGAGAGCTTAATTCAATAATTATTTTCCCATAATTTTATACGTAATTTTCGATTTTTCAGTGCAAGATTTTCTTCCTTCTAAAATTTAGATTTTATCTAAATGGGTAAATGCGGACCGGTTTTCTTCATTTTTACTTTATTGGAGGATTAAAACTGTGTACTATGTTATTCTTGCGATGTTTACATGTTACACGGTCAAAGTTTCAGATTCACTAAATCCGTGGAAAATCAACGGGCACTTCTGCTAGTTACTTATAGAAACAGCTGTCCCTGAAGTTGATGGCGAGTGGTCAACGATAAATAATTTTCATCATCATCATACGTAGTCTGTCCGTAGAACTTTATACATATAATAAATAATCACGGAATAATTACGGAATCCTATGCATACGGAGAGGTAATGGCTGTGTTTTGGAATATCGGAAAGACCGAATATTAAGTAAAATACGACTATTTGACTTTCTTCGTAAAAGAGTAAAGCAGTGAAACTGCAGGCTTAGTTGTGCTAGTTTATATTTCAAAGAGGCGTAGAAAGTTGATCGTCAAAATTTAACAAAATTAAAATTATTGTTGTATAAACTGACGTATAACACAGCATAACATAGCATTGAGAATGAAGATAGCTCAAATAAAATGTTTCTGCTACACGACATGGGGATCGACACGGTCTACTGCGTTGTCACGGAATTTTTTTGTTATGCAACAATGTCACATTTAGCTGTTCGCCTGTAGCCTTGCTAAAAACACGCCTCTTGGAAACAATAAGAGCGCGATTTTCGTCCTTACCACGTCTTTCCCGCTAAAGAGGTTGCAAATACCAACACGCGAAAAAAATACCGGGCCTTTTTTTCAATGGGAAATAAATCGCAGCTTTAACTCTAAGCAGACGTCGCCAATTGCAGGTGGGGTTAATTAACGCGCACTCCATTTTCCGCTAAGCGAAAACATAAAGAGTGGGGGGATAGAATGGAGTGGGGGCGGGAGAAGGGAACATGGGAATAGGAAAGAGGAGGCGCTAATTGGAGGGAGAGGGAAGAGGGGATAGAAGGGAAGGGGATGAAAGGGAGAGGAGGGTGGAGGGGAGGATGGGAGGGTAGAGGGGAGGTTGGGAGGGTAGAGGGGTGAGTGGTAGGGTAGAGGGGAGGATGGGAGTATGGAGGGGAGGGTGGGAGGGTAGAGGGGAGAGTGGGAGGGGAGAGGGGAGGGTAGAGGGGAGTGGGAGGGGAGAGGGGAGGGTAGAGGGGAGTGGGAGGGTAGAGGAGTGAGTGGTAGGGTAGATGGGTGGGTGGGAGGGTAGATGGGTGGATGGGAGGGTAGATGGGTGGGTGGGAGGGAGGGTATATGGGTGGGCGGGAGGGTAGAGGGGAGGATGGGAGGGTAGAGGGGTAGGTTGGAGGGTAGAAGGGTGGGTGAGAGGGTAGAAGGGTGGGTGGGAGGGTAGAGGGGTGGATGGGAGGGTAGAGGGGTGAGTGGGAGGGTAGCTGGGTGGGTGGGAGGGTAGAGGGGTGGATGGGAGGGTAGAAGGGTGGGTGGGAGGGTAGAGGGGTGGGTGGGAGTGTAGAGGGGTGGATGGGAGGGTAGAGGGGTGGATGGGAGGGTAGAAGGGTGGGTGGGAGGGGACTGGTGAGGGATTGTAGGAATGGGAGGAAAAGGGAGGTGAGAATGGGAGAGGAGCTGGAGGTAAGAGGAAATGGTAGGGAGATAGATAAATATGTATGCATTCGGACGAAATTGAGGCTAGGCACTCCCATCCTTTATCTAAACAGATGAAGGGGAGAGGAGAGGGGAGAATAGGAGAAAGAAGAGTGGTGAGGCGACGTTAGGGAGGTGGTAACTACTCGGTGCAGAACGTGCACCATCGGACAGACGGGTAAAAAATTAAACCAAGCGAATGCGACCATAAATCCTCGGAGATAACAAGAGCCCGCGGAAGTTGAGCAGGAAATGCAAATTTTTTTCCGCAACGACGGAGGAGTTAGAACAACAAAACTGAAGAAAATAAATTTCAAAAAAGTCGAACATAGCTCGCCATTCACGAGAGATGCAATAGGAAAAGGACTGCGACAAGCAACAGTGAGGGGAATGGGAGGAGATGAAAAGTAAAGGGAGGGAGAGACAGAATAAGAGAGAAGGTTGAGGTAGGAGATGTAACGCCAAGGTCGCACGCGATCCCAACTCTGACCCCTAGAGACTCCGAGCCCCTTTCAATCAATGTCCCGGATTTCGAAATATATATATTATATCCCACCTTTTCTCCGATTTCCTTCTTCCTAATGGCGATTAGGCTAATTTTCGCTCAATTAATGAGTAATGAGCTACAGCAAAAACTGTAGGGACACATAGCCTATATAGCGACTTTTAGCTGGATTCTATTGGATGGCTCTCACGTGATTGCGTTTTACAATTGGGACCAATTAATAGAATGCAACGCAGAGAAGCATGGTAAATTACGGATGCAATTTGATTTAGGCTAACACTCGCGTCTAAAACGGAAAGGTAGCATTTTACTCACGTTTAAAATAACGCGGCAGCGTGCGTAAACCAAATTACCCAACAGTTCGCGGGGGGGAGGGGGGCTGCCCTAAATTATTTACGCTAAGACAAACGCCTCAAACTCAGAATACTAATTAAAGCCCATATACCAACTTCGTCAATATGGGAAGGGGGATGGGCGATCGATCACGATTTATATGCAATTAAGTACAATAAATCGTAAATAACTATAGTTGAGATGACGAATACGTTAAAAACGACCCTATTTCCGGGTTTTATTTTATTCTCAACCTTACCGTAATCGTTCGTACCGTGTCTTACGGCAAACGGCGATTTACATAAAATTTCTCAAAAAAGGAACGTATCTTTTTGTAATGGCGTTGGAGCTTTATTTTTAAAAAATAATCGTACTGTGATAAATTTAATTCCTGTTTCCTAATTACAGCGAAAATCAATACGGATATTGAATTAAGTGCGTTAGAAAACGAAACAATAGGCGCGAGCCTTGTTCATTACAGGAATCTAATTTGGTTCTATAGACAGAGAAAGCCGTCTATTTCAGCATGATCGTAGAATACAAAGGTTGATCAGGATTCCTATAATAGCGTGACAGTTGGTACACAATAATCCCCAAGAAGCCTCTATTAAATTTGCGTTCGTTTAATTTGGTCAACCACGCGAGATTGAATGAATCGCACGTTTCATTGGATACCAAACGACGCTATTTTCGGACATATTACTGACACCTCACAGAAATAGTAAAACATTGTTGCAAATTCTGATTTTGAACACATTATACTATTTCAAAATGAAACCCAAAATACAATTTGTAGGGATGATTAATTCTCAGTCTAACGTATATAATCGTCTAATTATCAAATAAAATTATGATTCGAACTTCACCTACAGAACATTATGAAACCAAAACACTTAATAGCCATGAAGAATATTAGAACAAAAACGACAAAACACACATTGGAAACTGTTACGATTATTAACACGTTATTATTCCGCGGATGCGAAAAAAATCGATATTATTTCACGTGAAGCCTTCAAGATCGTAAGCTAACGTCGAAATTGAATTTTCCACACTTCGTTCCATTTGCATTACGAATATTTATTCCCTACGACAATCGTATTAAAAAAACCTAAGATGTTGGCACCACGAACGTGACGCAACCTCTTTGATGAGGAGTCAACTGCAGATAAATTGCGTAAGTGAAAGAGAGAGAGAGAGAGAGAGACAGATAGAGAGCTAGAGCGAAAGGAAAGGTGTCAATAGCATTCCTTCCACAGCGAAAGCAGAGAAAAAAGGGTGGAACGGTGAAGAACCCGACGGACTGGAAGGAGGGAAGAAGGATCTTCGGCGCCAGGATTCGCAATAAAAAGGAACACCGGAGGGATTAAGCTAGTGGGGAGAAGAGGGAGGGAGTAATAATGGAGAGAATAGGGAAAAGGGAAGGGGGGAGTGAGGGGGGAGGGGGAGTGAGGGGGGAGGGGGAGTGAGGGGGGAGAAGTGAGGGGGGAGGAGAAGTGAGGGGGGAGGAGAAGTGAGGGGGGAGGGGGAGTGAGAGGGGAAGAGATGCAAACAGACCCATCGAATAACCGCGAAGGTCAAGCACATCACGTCTCCGCCATAAGACCCGAGGAGGAGGAATTGGAGGCTCCGTGACCTTTTGACGACTTGCCCCCCTTTTTATAAACGAGTGACGTCACCGGACGCCCACTAACCCTCATGGGATCCGCTTGTGTAGTTTTGCCGCTGTGTGTGTGTTTATGCGCGTGTGACCCTCCGGTGCGGCGTGATTGATTTTCGTATCGCCAGGACTCGGGTTCGAATTTTCAGAGTTCGTACTTTTTTTATAGCCACGGAATCCAACCCAGACGAGGTATAAATTTTGTCGGGAAAAATTCTTCTTAAAATTCCTCACGTCAGACGCAAAATTTGGGGTAAGGTAATCGATAAAACCTCTCGCAATGTTCAATATTCTATTTTCAGAAAGTAGAGGAGGAGAAAAATGCGTTGATTAAAAGCAACAGTAATGAGAATAACCAAAACATAAAAATACAGAAGCTACAAAGCGTGACTGCGAAAAATCGAACGAAACTGTTATTTATTACAATTAATTTTTATAGACTTTCGCGCAAATATGTTTACTTAATACTGCAGTTAACTATTTTTCTTGCTGTGAATCCCATATAAAAGAGTTAATCTACGATTGAAAGTGCGCAGAAAATTTTTAGTAAAGAATATATAGGCGAAGAGTGAGTTAATTTAAACATTCTGCTTGAACACCTAAGGAAATTAAAAGTATTTTTGTGAGATTGTTTATATTAGCAACAATGAAGAAAATTTCTAAGTTCAACTCCAATTAAGATATTCCTGTTTGATTTTTTTGATAACGGCTACTCCGACGATAAAAATGCATAGGAAAATAAATACTCTACTAGTTCTACAAGTTTTATTTGAAAAGTATTATATTGATATGACGATTACGAGATGTGACGGAAAGTTCATTTTTGTCACCAGTAAAGTGGTACCCCTGATTGGCGTAGGTGACTCATCTGCGTGATTTTCCTATTATTTTTTTACTGTAAGCCCTTAATATCAAATTTGACGAAAATCCGTTCGGTAGAAGCAGAGAACGAACATGCGGACGGACGGACAGACCGACGACAATAGGCGTTTACGCTGGAAGTGAAACGCGCCTAAAAATTGAAATAATAACTACTACCAAAAAACCCGCCAAAGAATTAGTCTGAATAAAAAAAAGTATAAGAGAAAGAATAAGAAAAAATAACTTAATTACGTATTAGGACATTAAACATTAGACGGAAGAATCGATATACCGATTTACTTCGCAAAAAAGCTCTTAACTCCGACCAGGGGAGGACCCGTGCGTGGGGTAATGGATTTTGCTGAAACTTCGTAAGTGCGTAGGGCTAGACTCCAGGATCGCAGACAACCCACCTTTTGGGCGTATATGGTCGGTAGTTTCTTCGTAAATTGCATTTAAAGTTCGCAATTCTGCGACGCCCACAAACGACCGCAACGACAGGCAACAGCAGCCGTAGCAAAGCGCTACGGAGTTGGATTAGCAGTCTGGAGGTTCGGAGTTCGCGTCCGGTTTCGGTCGTTTTTCTCCCTCGCTTCTTTTATTATTCCTGTCTTGCTTTTTCGCGGTGAAGTTTTACTCGGTATCCGCGATAACTTTTTATTTATTTTTTCATCTCTACATTTTCGTTCTCGGGATTTTTCATATCTTCTCTCGTTCACCGAACGGCAGACATGCTAGAATTTACTGTCCGATCAGATCTTCTCCGTACCTCCAGGTTGCTAGCCCAACTCCGTAGCGCTGTGCTACGGCTGGCGTTGACTATCGTTGCGGTCGTTTGTGTAATTACCGTGGGCGTCGCGGAATTGCGAACTTTAAACGCAATTTACAGACAAACTACTGATCATATACGCCCAAAAGGGGGGTTGGCTGTGATCCTGGAATCTAGCCCTACGCACCTACGAAGTTTCAGCAAAATCCATGATCCCACGTACGGATCCTCCCCTTGTGAGTAAAATTTAGAAATATCTTAGCTGAAGGAATTTAGTCCTAAGTTTTTACAAACTTCGAGAAAAATCTTTTAAAAAGTATATATAAAAAGAATATGTCGATAAATCGCGCTCGTATCGCAATAAGATTTCTTAATCGGCAAAACTAAATGAAAGAACAAAAAGTTTGTGAACTCTTTACATTAATATTAAACGTCAAGTAACGCCAACTAAAAAACTGGCGAGCTGGCGATAACTGTATATCGATATAATGGATGAAATTTCCGAAATTACATAATTCACATGTTTTGGGATTTTTAATGGCAGGAATAAGTTTGGAAGTAGTTTTCAACATGATGCTCGGATAATATGGCGATCTAAACGCGCGAAAAAAGGGGGAACGTTTATTTTTTTATACCAAAAGCTTTTCGTAAACACGAAAAAAAAAAGAAACCTACGAGACGATTAAACGCTCTACGGTGTCATTACGCAAAGTATCTCCGTCCATTCAACAACGCCGATTCTTTCGTTTCCGCAAAGATAGTCCGCTTTCAATCTCTTCTAAAACTTTAAATGAACGAAATTTAATCTAGGATAACACCAAACCCAAATATTCCCTTCAATCGTACAGTAAAATGCCTGAATCATCATTCGCGTATAATACAGAAGGAATATTCGAATTGCGACATTATTATTAAAAGGCAATAAAAAAATAAATTTTATAGATTATATTTCCATTTGCAATATTTGGAAACGACAAGTTTTCATTTAAACAGGTAAATCATTAATGAAATGAATACTCTTACTTCAATCATTTTCGGAAAATAAACTGTCTAAGAGGTGAAAAATAAAATTAGACGACACTATTCATCACTGCAATCTCTAAACCACTTTATACAGGGTATTTTAAAACTTAATTTATAAACATAAACCATAGAAATAAGTACATATAACATATTCGAATAATACAGGATAAATTTACAACGTTTCCTTAATAGAAACTGATTAAAAACCCCAAAAACCGTCACTATTAATTAAGCGCATTAATAAAAATTGCATTGAAACAATTATTTAGTAAAATGATAAATTATTAAGTTGTAAATTATAACGCCGAATTTTGAAGTAAATCGACAGTTGGATCGGAATGGAGAATAACGAATTTATAGAAGTGCAGACAAAAACCTAATATCTCCTCGTGATCTCATAAAATAAACCCTTATATAATAAGAGTTAAGGACTGGAAAAAAATTATGACAAAGAAAAAACTCCGCAATAAGCAGCTATTTCACTGGAACAAAGGAGGATCCGTCCAATTCCTCTCGAAAAATTTTTTTCACCGCGGCGATCTGGAGCGTGAAAAGTTCCCAACTTTGCTTCACCAATACAATCCTAAGATTATCGTTTAATTTCCCATTGTAGCCTAGGAAGTGTAAAACTTTGGCCATTGTATTTGTTACTAGCAGTAAAAACAGGAGAATCGCAACTATAACTTCATAAGTTTAGGAATAAAAACACCAACGAAATTACATCCACCATTTTGGAATGCGGTTAGAAGACCACTTTAGACGGAAAACTGCAGAGTAAAAATGGGATTGTAGTCGAGCCAAAACCACAGGCCGTTTAGCTAGGTCAACACAGTGATTACCGCACAGCATACCCAATTTACAACTTCTGCTACTCGCACATATCGAAAAACTTTGCAGCGCATGAAGTGTGGTGCATAACAGAAAATCTCAAATAAGGAATTTGCCCCATTTAAATAGAGTAATATCGCGGTGGATTTAAAACAATCGGCCAACGCGAGGAAGTACGAATCAACATCTCAGCCTCCTTTATAACCAAAATCTAAAATTTTAATCTTTTACATGAAAGATTACAATCATTCCAAAAATACGAAAGGTCATACAATCATGAAATAACGAGTAAGAATTTAAAAAATTCAAAAATAAAATAATTTTGCTTTATAAAATAGGCGGCCTTAAAAGAATAAAAAAAAGAAAAATTTCAGATTATTTGTTCGTTATAAAAGATTTTGGTGTCATATTACTTTCATTACTGTTGCTTTACGTATCATTTATGTAATAATTTCGCTTTGATAAGAGGTTTTCAAGATTGAGCTTCATTTAAAAAATGTGTTTATATTCAAAATCCATTTACTACAGTTTATGGAATGAGATTATTAAGTAAATGATATGTAAAGTTATAGTAATGACAAGTACATGACACCAAAATCTTTTAAAACGAACAAATAACCTGAGGATTTTCTTGTTTTATTCTTTTGAGGCCACCTATTTTATAAAGCAAAAAGATTTTAGTTTTGAATTTTTTTTTAATTCTTACACGTTTTCATCTTTTAAGTGCGAAAATGAATAACATTCAATGAAAAATAACGAACATAAATAATTTACCTCAATCGCTTTCTTATAATGATTTTTCGTGATTCGTGGAACTTTGTGACTTCATACGACTCTAGCGCTAGTAGACTCGCCAGTTTAAATCACAAAGCTAATAAGAAGAGAAACCCGACACCGGCATTAGCCTACTCTTTTCGAAAAGCACTAAGGAGGACCAACGACTTTATGCCCCTTCCGAAGGATGAAACGTTGATTCGCGTGTTCTCCTCTAAACACGCAAAAGAGGAGCCGCAACATCTGTTGAAAAAATACAACTTTCGCAGTTTTTCGATAGCTCAGCGTAGCAGGCCAACACGCTCGCCACTATGCCACGGCACCCCAATTAGCAAGTTATGAAATTTCGAAGATATTTTTCTACTCAGAAGCCATCTACGGCAGCGTGAGGAATAATACATTCCCAAAGGAACCATCTACTGATTACGAGTTGTTAATTGTTTTATGAAAAAGTTCCAAATTTTTAAACCAATAGTGAACAATATTGAGGTATAAAATGACACAATAGAAATAACCTAAAATTTTCGTACAATTAAACGTTACAACTTCTCTCGCCATATATTGGTCAAAATGACAACTCCCGCTGAAGTCCGTATTTCCCGCTATCATTTCTAACGTTGGGGCACAGAATGCTGTGAATATGTAGTAGGTCAATTTCTTGCTACTAAAACGCCCCCAGACTCACCAGCAGAGCCACCGTAACCAGACTTTTGGAAAGTTTGAACATTCATAGTTTAACATCTACATGTGATACGAGATTGTTAATGGGCTTAAAACCACCTGCAAGACATAAGCTTTCAGACAATGTAACATTCTTTACGATCCGATCATTCGTTCAAGAGATATGAGAGAACAAAAAATGGTCTAACCCAAAATACGTATATATAAATAAATATCGGACGGACGCATATAAAAGATTATATAAAAAAGAATGTTCTAATGTGGAGTATAGAGCGGTACAGAAGAAAAAGAGCGAAGAAGTCGAAGCAATAGTAGACAATGAACACAGTGACGGATTCATATAAATAACAACGATTGTAAACATAGATGGAGAACCGGTTACCTTTGAAAGAGATTATATATAGGAATTACATGCGATGACAATTGATTTCGATAAAATTTGAAAGGGAGTCAAGTCTTTCTATTTTAAAGGTCTCTAACATGGCGAGACGCTAAGATGCAGCTTATAACTTAATACGGCGTTGAAAAGATCCAGCCTAAAACAGGTAGTCTGATTAAGGAAGATTATAATTATAACGTCCTATTATTTAAGCTTTTGAGCGACTTGAAGTATAGCAGTAGCTGTATCTACTGATGATACTGCGCGCAGTGCACAAAAAATACCAAAAAATAGCCAATAAGAGCGATGGGTATCTTTTCTTCCCGAATGCGATATGAAAATCCGATCGAGATTTTCACAGTACGACAGCACCCCTTGGCATACGCTTTAAGGCGGTATGTAGAGTAATTTTGTGAATTTAAGCGTTAAGAACGGAACATAACAAACCTCAAGCTAAATCATTTTATCTTATCATCAATCCAAAATTAGTCGCAAGCCGAGTTTGATACCGAAATAATAACGCACCTTAATCTCTTATAGTATTTAAAGTGCTTCGTGACAAACTATTTGCACCTTTCCGTTTCACGAAACTCCAGTCGAGTGGAAGGTATTGATTTTCCTCTCTCCCATTTCCCCAGCGGCTTAGGGCACTGAGAGATCTAAGCCGCGGGCTACTGATAAATAGATTGACCCGAAATGCCAAACTAGAGCCATCTAAACACCATTATGGGGGTAAGATTACTGGAAACTACGCCCAAGAGGTGACACAAAGTTTTATAGCATGCAAAATAGATGTGGGGCCATTTCATTTTGGCATATAGACTAAAAGTCTATCATCAAATTAACAGAATATTATAAGGAGGTATTCGTAAAAATCTGATGATAGAGTGCAGATCTAAACGGCAATTACCCGTATTTAACGGCTGCTAAGAAATTCTACGCAATGTTTTCAATTTCGCTAATATAAAACAGTTCGGTAGATCTTATAAACAAATCCATAAAAGATAACGACAGAAATAATGCCGCAACGTGCGAATAATCAAAATGCTTTTTTTATGGACTGATCATTACAAAAATAGAGCCGGAAAGTGAATTTCAACTACTATTAACGTAGTTATGCGCCATACCCAACGTAATAAAAATTGCGTTGTTTTCACCGCTCGCATTTCCAGGGTCGGAGAGAATAACAAGAGAAATGGCCCATTTTCAGGGAAATTAAATTAAAAGAAACGATCTAAATGCTGCGGTTTAAGGGCAGTAATAAACACCCTATAACTTCTAACTATTAAAGTAAGCTCCAAGCTATTTACTATCCATAGAAAACAATGACAGTGCTAAGGTTTATGACATTACTGCGAATCCTCAGCCATAAAAGAAACTTCATCCGCTAGCGGTTATATCTATAGGAACGAGCTTTTCGTTTCTAGTATAACTTCAACCTCAGGATCCAAAAAAGCTATATTTCTATTTTTAAATGCATCAGGCGAGAAACCACGGTCTTCCATACTCTCTACAGCAGGGGTTCACAAAAACTATCACACCCGCGGGCCGCATCTGACGCTTTATACTTATCCGAGGGTCGCACTTAATTAAAAACTGATATTTTCAAATGAAACAAGTATACGATTTTAGATAAAAAGTTAAAGCAGTTTTACTTATCAATAATAAAACGTAAAATTATCACAAATATACAATGCAATGCGAGTTTGAAAAGGTATACTACTCTTTTGAAAGAAGCAGCAAAGGAGTAAAACTTATCAGGAGCAGAAATTTGCTTTGGTTAACCTTATCATTTTGCACTCTCTTATAATGTTCACTTTATGATTTACCGAATTAACCTAACCTAAAAACATTGCTCAATATTAAATTTATGACGCAAAATATTCCGCAACCCACATGTGGCCCACGGGCCGCACTTTGTGCACCCCTGCTCTAAAGTATAAAACGGACGATGTACAAACAACTAAAGAAATTCTAAACGAAAAAACAGAAGCAAGTAAAGACTATACCGCATCCTTGTACCTAACCGCTATCGCAAAGGATTTATAGTCATTCCATCAAACTTCCTGCGGAAAGAAGATAAGGCACTGAGCAAGTCATTATTTCGAGAGAATGGTCAGCTAAACAAGCATTTATTTTACTTGTTTTGTTTTCTTGGATCGTAAACAGCGCACTCTTATAGATTCTAAAAAGTAACAAAGACAACCATAGAAATCTATGCTTAGAGAGGTATTCTAGTCCGATGCCTTAGCATAGGGAAGCAGATACTCTGTCATATCAAGCCAAAGTTATATAATTCGATACAATCAACTCAGGCAAAAATAAACTTCGCCTTGAAAAGGTTTTGGTGTCGCTACAATAAAAATTCCCAAAAATCCCTAGGCTATCAAAACTATCCATAATGTTATATATAAATAAATGTACGAATGAGACAAGTCTTTCGTAATAAACGGACACGCATATTAATTCGTCAAGTAATTTTTCTCAAAAGTGTCGATTATCATTTTAAAAATTAGAGATTAGAAATTTGAAAGCGGAGACAATTTCGACAGGTAAAAATATTATAACCTATATTAAAATAGAAATCATCATAATCATGACGTCATCAAACCTTATAATAAGCTATAAAACGGCAAATATTTCCAGTGGGATGACTTAAAGATAGTAAGACAAGTCTCGGTAATGAACCTAGTTCTTCCCCAGCATACCACCCTCTTGTCCCCCATCCCTTCCCTCGTTGTACTCCTTCCATAGATGGAACTTCCTCTAAAAAAATCGGTACAACATACATTGTACAAAATTTCTCATATACGTACTAATGCGTCATTTAGTAATCTTTAGAAAATGAAAATCGTATGAGCCTGTTTTTAGAAAATCCAATTTTTGTTCAAGTTGCCCAAGAATAAACTAGCCTTATAATCATTCATTGAGAAAAATGAAATAGGTAGTAATATTGAAGACGTAAACGCAAGTAACTGTATGAAATTTGATCGAAATCGTTAGAGCCGTTTTTGAGAAAATCGAATTGTTGTTAAAGTTGCCTAGAATAAACTAGCCTTATATTCATTTTTTGAGAAATATGAACTATACAGTATTATTGAAGACGTAAACTCAAGTAACTGTACGAAATTTGATCAAAATCGTTATAGCCGTTTTTGAGAAAATCGGATTGTTGTTAAAAATGCGTAAAATAAACTACTCTTAATTATTGATCAATGTCAACCATTTCTATGTATACTCTGCTCAGTATAATAAAATGCCTAAGTACGAGATTTCATTCATTTTCGCTCTACCGTCTAGGCTCCAGAGCCAGTAACAGACAGACAGACGGACAGACAGACGGCATTGCAAAAACCACTTTTCGGATTCAGCGACACCTAAAACGTATATTTCCGTAAAAATCTCGAGGTCGAATTTTTTCGCGAAAACAATACTTTCTCGATACTTCGTATGAGAAAATAAAAAAAACCCTCTCCTCCCCTTGCCCCTTTCACCCCCAAATCCTCTTCGTCCCGCCGCATACCCCGGCCAATTTTCCCTGCCAAGGCAACCGTCACCCAGGAACACGACCATGTCTCCATTCTCTCCGGAACAATGCTGCCCATGACGTGCCATTGTTAGGACTCGTTGTCCTCTCCTCCGGGAGATATGCCCGGAGGTACTAAGGCGCCCCCCCCCCCCCCCCCCGACCAACCCTTCCTTTCCGGGTCATTTCCGTGGGACCGCTAACATAAGATCGGGAGGAGGTACGGGAAATATTATATCGCGATTATCAATTAAGACGCTCGACCTATTTTCAACAAGGAGATAGGACAAAATTCTACCGAAAACGAAAATTCGAAAACTTCCCGTAAAAGAATCCCGAATATCTCAGCGGAATGACCACAGAGTATCCACTGGCCCGTGACGGCCGGCACCCACTCAGCCGAAAAAAGTAGTTCGTTAGGAGAGCTATGTCGCTTCGAGCAGCTTTACCCCTCGATTACAAAAGAAAACCTATAAGAATATGAACAGGAGCGTCCGCGAGGTTTAAAAAAAAATCCCTTCGTAACTTTTATTCATTTATTAAGCATCCAAAAACAGCCAAAGAGGCCTTTTACTCGAAACTTGAAAACGAAATACAAATACCTAGAATCTGAATTTAAATGCTGCCTATAATGCAAGGGAGATGAAGAATATCAGAGTTATGAAAGTTCACGGGAAAAATATATTCTTAGAGAGCGCGAAAAATCGAATTATTCATGTTCGTTTTGTCGAATTTAAAATTGACAATCACACCTAGAGGAAGTTATACAATAATAATATCATAATATAACCTCATTTCACGCGCTAATTTATTATAATGAAAAATGATTACACTTATAATAACAATTTATTCAAGATCGGGCTTCTGAATAACATTAACAAGTTTGTAACGAACCAGTCGTTACAGGGTCTGAAAAGCCGCAGAGTTCCATTATCAATAATATTAATAATAACGATTTAATTAGAAAATTGAACACTATTTTATAGACTGAAATATTACGTTACCTTAGCCTAGCACCCCAAAAAGTCCCTTTAATAGTCCAAGGCAGAATACTTACCTATAAAGAGAAAGATAGGGTTTTGTTAATTACAAGTTAGAATCATATGAACCTAAACTTAAAGAGAAATCAATAATAGTAAATGAAATATTCTTACCATACAGTACATATATTTCATAACAAATAACTTTTGGCAATAACATTAACGGTATAAATGTGATAAGAAATGACCAAAATATTGCATGCTGAATAGGATATTATTGCACTCAAGTAAATCAAATCAATTATTTAAAACTATATTACAATAAAAATGAATAGAACACATTTATGAACTAATTACATACAGATACTTTTAAAGTATGATTATAATTTCAAACGCAAAATAACAAAAAAATATTTACACTACGTTAACGCGATCTAGTGTCATGTTAGTGTTACCAATAATGATAATGCCTCGAAACACTATGTAAAGCGCTAATTTTGTTGTCTCCAGATAATGCTGCATAAATTAATTCAAAAATTAAGAATTTATATCGCAAACAAGACGTATTTTCAATTCAAATCGTTCTTACATTATTATTAATGTGCCTATTGAAAATTTAGGATAAACTGACTCATCCAACTTTGAATTTACTTACTCTCGGGTAGTGCGAAAAAAGAAAATCGGTTAAAATATCAGAAAAAGTCTCTTTTGCGATACAATTCCTTTGATGAGACCGTTTTCGTTAGAATTATTCTCATAAAAAACAGCACATAAATCTAAAAGATTTGACACTGTGGAGTATACAAGAGACGTGCAATTTGTTATAAATTTACACTGTCACATCAATCTAAATGAAGCACCGAGCTCGCCAACACTATAGACGCAAGGTGTAAAAATACGTCAAGCTGAACTCAATTGTGTTAGATTCATACGGGTATTAAGCCATTTAACCTCATGAAAGTATGCCGCGTATGATGAATAGCAGTCCGCCAGTAAAACAGGAGCACGCTCCTAACCGTTGATTTGGTAAGGATTAACTCATTTGTTGTTTCGCTCGATATACTTTGAAACAAGGATCAAAAACATTACACACTGCTAACAGTAAAAACATTATTTCTATTCGAAAAAACTTTGCCGTGGAAACTAGGGCGATTACGATTCCAATCAAGATCCTATTGTTGCGATTTTAAAGATAGGGATATAAGTTTAAACAAGTAGATATTTCTATTTCATGGAGATACATTATGATGTGAGATGTCAGATTGAAAGAGATGTGAACTTTCTAATGATATACATGTTTGGAAAATCTGAATACACAAAATACAGAATACAACAGAACGATCCGGGCTCTAGCGTGTTATTCTTGATACTGTACGCGTTAATCAACCAACTTCTAATTACATACAAAAACAAATGGGAACGTTTGAAGCTCAGCATTGAAAACATTGAAGTAAAAAACTTGGTGCACATCTTCAAAGTATTACGAGAATGCAAAATCTTACTTTGCGATACAACCTATCCGAACGTCACCGAACTGAAGAAGAACCGATCCTTAATTATGACGTAAATTTAAAAGAAAAAATTCAAAACGTACATTTCCCTATTTCAATAACAGCAAAAGAGATTTGAAAATTTCAAGTGACCGATTGCAGTCGACTCCATCGCTTCATTTTTTCCGAAGCACATTTTTAACCAACGAATTTAGCACGCTCGAAGCACGAACGGAATCCGGAAAGAATTTAAGGAAAAGAATCTAAACTCCGTGGGAAAAAATATGAAACTTAAAAAAGATGCAATTGAAAAAGGCACGCGAAACTCGTACAAAGTCACCGGAATCGGAACGCTGGATTAAGAAACGCGTTTACAATATCTGCAGAGATGATCGAAGTTTTGAAACTTTAGCCGCCATACCAAATAAAACAACCTGCCTTCTTTCCCCGCCAACTAAGGTCTAAATAAATATGTCATAGGAAAACAGCTCCGCGTGAAAAACGTAATCACTAGATAATAAAAAAATAGAGTGATATCCGTGAACACGAGTAAAGTTAACGAGTTTTTTTTTCTTTTAATACATTCCGTGGTATATTGTGCGTTATTTCGCTATTAACATTTCTCCCATCAACCAAATTGACAAGAATTTGCAATTTGAACACTTATTATAGGCGTAAATTTAGTAGTTTATGTAGTTATGCAACCACATTTCTGTAACTATACCCTAGTTTTAAAAGGCATCAACTTGAAAATGTACCCAAAATTACAGCTTTCCATCTTTTATACTTTCGGAGATATAAAAGAATGATATATAACCCTATATATTTTCCAAAACTCAAAACTAAAGGAAAACAAACGGCAGCAGTACAGAAGTCTACACTCCAAGTTTCAAACTCTCTACCATTCACGGCTTCGTCACAATTTCAATTTCAGACAATGTCAATGTCAGACAGACAGACGGACGGACGCCAACACCAAATTTGTTCTTTTTTTTTAACTCGCTAAAATCATAAAACCACGCTTCGATAAGAAAATACGACCTACCGCACCAACGACCATAACTAAGTAATGGGACGAAATTAAAACTATAAAAAAAGCCATCCACCGTGCCTTATATACCACTCGGGAGGTCATAACGTCCGCGCGGATCCATAAGAACGTTCTATGAATAAGAGCGAAAGCCCTCGTAGTGCTCTCACAGCCTCAATCATCCGAGGCCCCGACACGGCGGCGTCTTCCCCTGAGGCAAGAGGAGGAGATGGGGCGGGGCAGATGGGGTCGGGACGAGAGAGAGAGAGAGGATGTCGCAGGATGGACGGGGGAAGGAGGCGGAGAGGAGGCCGCAACGGCGGCGTCGACCGGTGGGTGGTTTGGGGAGGGCTTACATCCAGCACCCGTCTCGGCGACGCCTACCAAACAAACGTCGATAGACAAGTGAAGGAGATAATAGAACGGCGCCTGTGGACTAGGATCTTCAGACGAACTGAAGGGCAACACACACACACACACAGAGACTAAACCGCACAGCATTAGAGATCCCCACACAAACAAAACCACACACACACACACGTAGACAGGTCCGTTAAAAGGGATGTTCACATACGGGACGTGTGTGGTGGAAAAGGGAGGTGGGTGAGGAGTGTGGGAGGATCTGGATGCATCGGTTTATTTTGGATGCAATTAACGATGAGCACGGGTAATGGAGGTCGGGTGATAATTGGTCCTGTCGCGTTAATTCGGGGAAGGGAAGGGAGGGAGGGGGAGGAAAAATTTCGCAATCCAATCTCGTCGCAAACCGAGGAAATGCCGAGATTAATTAAACCGCCAGCCTCCCTATCTCCGAAGTAATGCGCGAGTTGCACCGAGAATAATAAGCCGTGCATTAATAGTCATCCAAAAGTAGATTTTCCGCATCGAGGTAGATACGTGCTTATTGAAGTAATTGAAACGGCAATACCATTCCTTCGCCCATGACTCTTCTCACAATTCCATAATTTTCTAAATAAATTACCTCCCTCTCCAAGGGCGGATCCAGGGAGGGAGCAAAGGGACTTACCCCCCCCCCCCACCCCCCTTCCAATATTTCAGACCACCGAAAAATCAATAAAATAATATACAAATAAAGATTTGCTGAAGCAGACAGCAAATGCGTTTTTGTTTTATTAGACCGACGGGCAAACGGATACAAAGAGCACGAAGAAAACCAAGTCTCCATCTTCTTTCGTATAGAAGTTAGCGCATTAGACAAACAGGCGAACAAACCGAACTCATAAGCGTATTTTTTTTTAAATCTCTAACAACAACATATCAACGAAATGTTACTTTTTGTTGCCTCTTTCCTTTTTTACAAATTAAAATATGTATCCTTCTTTTAAAGATGATTTCAAATAGTTTATATTTTCATCTTTCGTTACCCACGCCCTCAAGGACGAAGCCTGGATCCTTTCTCCGTAAACAAGTGGACTACACGAACAATAGAGAAGATTGAGGGGCAAGGCCGACGTTTTGTGAAAGCACGAGCAAGATGAAGGGGAGAAAGAAAACAGGCGATGAATTAAAAGCGGGGGCGTAAAAACGACATGCGTGAGAATAAAGGGAGAGAGAGAGACATAAAAGGATAAAATTAAAGACGGGGGATAGAGAAACGTATAGGACAAAAGGTCGAATGAGGCCGCTAAGTGGACGGAACAAAGGGGAAACCGCTACATTGGATGGGCGTGGATTTTTTTCGGGATCACGGAGCGAGCTCGGACGGGCAAAGCGAAGAGATTAAGGGATACGGCGAAAAGTCACGCCGCCCATTTTCCGATGACCCGTATCGGTTACCAAGGGTAGCGAAGATTAAAAAAACAGCCTTTTCGGTCAATGGCGAGGATGCTATTTACGTGGCGGAAAAAAGTTTCTCGCGACGTCGTCCATAACCTGATGACGCACGATCGGGTTCCGATGTCCACTGATGGTGCGTCCAAAGAAGACTTTTGAGGTCCTGTTAATCGAATCGAAATATCTGGAAGGATTTTATCGAAGCTTATAGGTGGGGGATGTAATTAACCTTGCCATTTGATGTGTTTTTGGTTGAAATGCGTATTTTAACCAGTTTCAAAATCAGACCACCACAATATCAATGTTTTTGACAAATTAAACACTGGTTTTATGATGAAAACATCTCCCGGTTTTTTTTTTGTTTCGTGAGTATATAGCGATTTTTAGGCGCGTTTCGCTTACAGCGTGAGCGCCTATTATCGTCGGTCCGTCCGTCCGTCCGCATGTTCGTTCTCGGCTTCTACAGAACGGATTTTCATGAAATTTGATATTAAGAACTTACAATAAAATATAATACGAAAATTGCAAAACTGAATCACGTAAGCCAGCCAGGGGTACCACTTTCCTGGTGATAAAAAATCAACTTTCCGTCATATCTCGTAAAGTATTGCTCATATCAAAATATTTTTCAAATAAAACTTGTAGGAATAATAAATTAGAGTATTTCTTTTCCTATGCATTTTTATCGTAGTAGTAGCCGTTATCCATAAAATCGAACAAGAAAGTCTTAAATCGAGTTGAAGTGTTGCCAGCATTAAGGAAAAGATAAATCATCCAGCGTGGAATAAGTAAGTCTCATTTTCTATATGTTTACTTTAATTTCAAGAGAATATTTGGTATAGTGAGAAACTAATTCAATGTATTTCATTGTTGTGGCTTTTATGCAACTACTTGCGTATTTGATAATGATATCATCAAAATAAAAGCAAAGTTTCAAGCGTCAAATTTCTGTTCTAATTGTAAGTGCTAGAATCTTCCATTTATCCTGCTGTGTTAGTGTCAATGGACGTTTTCTTTGTGTGTTTGCAAAATTCCATCATAGTAAATTTGTATCATGTTAATAAACATTTCTCAGCCTTTCTGGATTCTCGAACCCTCAATTTCCGCGGCCTTCTTCCTCATAAAAATTTTATATTTTTCTCATCCATTTACGTGATCTTTGAATAAAAAAATAAAACCGTGCATTTACAGTTTTTATATGAGCAGTGCACGTGATCTACAAACTGTTAATGAAAATGACTTAATGTCTTATTCAACTCATTGGCATCATTGAGACAACGCGGTCTCTTATTTTTCCGCACGATTTGTGAATAAAAATATTAATAATTCATTATTAGGCATTCCAGCTTTAGAGCATATTAGCTTCGTTCTGTTCGTTCTTCTATCCGTATGCAATTCTTTTCTTCATAGCTTTTCAGTAGATTCTAATGATATTTAGGGCTAAAGACTAAGCACAGCAAATTAAATAATGAGATGAATGGTTTGCATAACATAATAAGTTTAGAATACTCTATCGCAGGAAACGTGCTTATTTGTAATTCACCTTACACTTTCCTAAACTGTTTAAATCATTTGCGACGCATGTATGATTTGTAGTTAATCAATTCTAAATAAATAAAATACATACTAAATATTTACAATTGAATAATTTATTTTCGTGTTTGAATATCAGTTTTTTACTACCACTATTGTTATAGAGAGGATGTATTTGATTTAATTAGAAAATTACGTAAATTAATAAATCAGTTATTGAAAGTTTCCTAAAAAATATTTCAAGTTCGGAGCGAAAAAAATCGGTTCGAACCGGTTCGCTTATTATTGTCGAAGCGAAACTGGAACCGAACCGAAATGTTGTTTTGAGTGAACCGGAACGAAAACCGGAGCGAAAAACATTACGGTTCGATGCCCTGATATAAACTATGTACATCGAGTGAACGACTGCGTCAAATTTATGATACAAGTTTGTGAATCATATAATACTTACCCCAAAGGCAAAGCATACAACCTCAACGGTATTTCCGGTTTTTAATTTGTAACATCTATCCAGTACATCTACATAATACCCTGCAAATCCAAACCAGATTGGTGGGCGGCAGGAGGTGTAGCGCACCAAAGCCTACATAACTTCTCTCGCTGGAATTACTCTCCTGTTATGATCTCGTATGGTCCTTGGGAAAAACGAACCATGATATCGCTCTTTCCTACAGTCGACCTCTCGTATTTTATCCTCGTGATCGTGCCTACCCATATAAGTAGGTACCTCTAATATTCCTGAGACCTCATCTAATAGAACTTCCGACCTAAATTTCTCCAGAAACGCTAAGTCTGCGGTCCTCTAGCGATATCCAATTCAACTCCTTCAAGAGTGATGTGACGCTTAATTTTTGCTCATATTTTTGTTTTACGAATCTGGCTGCTCTACGCTGGATTTAGTATTTGAACCACAACCGGTGACTATCTTTTTATACCTGAAGTGCGCTAACGGTCTTCTCAAACGTTATATGACTACAAGAAGTATCTATCTATATCATAATTATTATCTATCATTTATGTGTATTCGAGAGCTTCCGAGGAAGGAGGACTAAAAGAATTTCAATCCTTGGAAAATCCCCTTAAACTCCCTATTGCGAAGAATCGCCCGAGATGACTTCATAGGCGTGGTCCAGCCACTCTAGTTTTTGAGTAGATAAAGTGTGTAAAAATAGCAAGAGGCAAGGACACAGCTTGATTAACCATGCATAACGCCAGGGATCGTCATTTGCCAATAGTAAGGTCGTCTAAATAGGTGCATTGCACCACCCCTGACGACCATTATACGGCCTAGTAGTAAGTGTATTCCAGGTTTATGATTTCCCTCCCCATCCACATAAAAAGGAAAGAAAAACTATTTCTGAATTACTGCCAAAGGAAAAATAGTCTCGCGTTTTTTAATGGTTCGAGCTTAAATACTGTTCTATTAAAAATATTTCCGAAGGATACTGCCCATTATTTTGGACACAACTTTCAATCAACGAAATGTTGTCACAATTCCATATTAATTTGCATTTAGCGAAAAAATTGGTTTATGATTTCCCTCCCCATCCACATAAAAAGGAAAGAAAAACTATTTCTGAATTACTGCCAAAGGAAAAATAGTCTCGCGTTTTTTAATGCTTCGAGCTTAAATACTGTTCTATTAAAAATATTTCCGAAGGATACTGCCCATTATTTTGGACACAACTTTCAATCAACGAAATGTTGTCACAATTCCATATTAATTTGCATTTAGCGAAAAAATTGCTAACGATTCACACACCGTTCTCTTACAACGAAACTACGTATATGACGTGATGCTAACGTGTTTGGTAGACAAAAACGGCAACCAATGAGGGTAATATGATTTAACAGACAAAAAATATGATATTGACGCGCCCCCAACCCCTACGATTATGTCAAAGTATTTCTCCCAAAAGAACGAATCTCTTGCCAGGATCTATCAGTGGCCGGAAAGTGGTGCCAAAAATGTCTCCCACTCCAAAACCAAGGAAGGTATACGACACGCATTGGCTCAGCCGTTCCCCCAAACTGCCAACACTCTCCGAAAACCCCACACTTGAGGCATTTTCTCCCCCCCCTCCCCCCCTTTTCCCCATTAATGCAAACAAAAGAAAACTCGAACTCAATGAATAACGAATCAACCGAGCGAGGAATAAATTAGGACGAGGAAAAGGGACGAAGGATGAGGAATGGGAAGGAATTTGGAGGACGAAGGGAAAATGAGAAAACGGGAGGGAGGAAGCGGGCGAGAGAGGAAACCTAAGGAGATTGAACGAAGGAGTAGAGGACAAAATAATTTCACAAGCAATCGAAGAAGAAAAAGGTCGAGATGATTGGAAAACACGACCAAAGCGGGAAAAAAAGTCTGATGAGGAGAAAATGTACATATTCAACGGTGGCTGATCGATTAAATCATAACGTTCGTAAAACTCAAACGAATTAAAAGACTTTTCAAAAATAAATTAGCGCACTAACTCAATAAACGATAAGTTAACGTAATCTTATCGAACCATGCTAACGCGCATTATTTTCTGGCACCATTAACAACCCTTCGATATAGAATTATCCTATTATGGCTAAGATCAAACTGACGATATCAGTACTTGCCCAAGTATCAGCTCCTAAAAAAAAGTCACGAAGAAACTGTAAGTGCATTTCAGTTCTTTTAGAAATCTACTAAATCGGTGTATACCACTGAAGACGGCTGCTTGGTAACCGAAATGCAATTATAGCTTTTTCATAACTTCTTTAAGGCTAGCTGGAGATTATTTAGTCCTTATTTTGTAAATTAATAACACTGATAAGTAGTTACACACATGCAAATTTGGGGAACTAACTGCTTTTAATTAAATTTTGCCCCTAGAACTAGAGAGAATACCGTAATAAATATTTAAGTAAAGGGATTTTGGTAACGGGTTTCGAAAAGTCACGCACTCCAACGATTAGTTGATCAAAGTAAAATTATTTTACGGTAAAAGTCGTAGTGACTAAAACTGTATTAAATGGCCTCCAGACGAACTTCTCGCTAATGATGCCAAAATACTATTGTTTTTGACAGGAATCCGCGATCTCATTAATGTGAATGGGTATAATGTTAACTTTCTGCAGAACTTGAAATGTAACGCCAACGCGACGCTACTACTCATTTCCAAACCAACCTCGGAAAGGGCCACATCCACAAGGGTTTATGAAAACGGAAATAAATCAGTCTTTCGAATGAGCCGGATTTAAAAAATGAAAAATGTCTCTAAATACGAAAAAACCGGTCGTTTCAAACACAAAAATTCTCTACGAAATACTCTTTCAAATATAATTTGCCACACTAAGAATTGAATCATTCATGTACCGTACGTGTGCACACACGCACACACACATATATAGGTAGGTAATATTTTAATAAAACCCTAGGTCAATTTTAATGGTAAATTAGGAATCGTAAGTGATAATTCACATATCTTCTATTCTAATTATGATCCTAACTAAAATGAACCATCGATAGAATACCATCGAGGACGACTTTTATATCACATAAATGTTTTACTGTACAATTTATACTGCTACAGAAGTTGTCAGCGTCACTTATTTCAAGTAAGCCATAAGATATGTAATATATTTTGTAAAACATCTTTGAAGCTTGAAGATAAATCTCGGCAAAAAAAAGCCGGGAAGACGAAAGTCAAATAACTGGATGGGTCCAAGAATGCCACCCTAGCGTACACCTCCGACGTAAGAGATAGAACACTTGTAGAAAAAGGAGGAGGATAACTCGCCAACGCAGAGGCTTGCGACGAGGGGAAACGTGAGAAAAAACAAGATGAATAGATGGATTACGAGAAGAGAGGGAGGGAGGTACGGGGGATGAGAAAGGGAAGGGAGGAGATGACGGCTCGAGAGAGAGGGGAGGAAAGACGGAGAGAGAGAGAGGATAAAGGGAGGAAAGGTTTCGAGACGGTAGTTTCAGATAGCGGTGGATGAAGAAAGAGAGAGAGCGGGGCGGTGGCCCCGTGGAGTTGGACCCCTAAGACCACTCCCGAGAATCTGCCAGCTACAGAGGCCACTGAAAGAGCGATCGATTAGAGGGGAACCCCCCCCCCCCCCCCCCCCAATCTCCCCTCCCCGTGGTGAGAGGTGGAGGAGGGTTAGGAGGAGGGGGGTGCGGGGGAGGTGGGGTTACGGAGGAAAAGAGTGAATAAAGGGAGAGTTAGGGGGAGGAGGGTGATTAAGGAATGTAAGGGAGCAAAGGAGCGGATAAAGGGAGGTAATGAGACAAAATGGGAAAAATGAGATGGAGTACATAAGAAAAGAGAATGGGGGAGAAAATCATGATAAGATAAAGAAACAACAGACTAATATGGTTAAACGGATTGGTTCGTAGGTGTCACTGATTTATACCCTAGGTGTATTGGAGATTTAAATGACAAAACCAACGTAAACTAAGATAAAGTAACGCCTGTTAAAAATACTTCAGTGCATTATGACTGGAAATCTGGTGAGATGGAAGTATCTTTAAATAAAGAAAATGCCATTGACATGAAATCCTGAAAAAATCTCGTCATCTTCAAATTTGTAAAATTTAACTTATTACACTTTCGGACAAAACTTTATAAATAAGATTTGGACATCCTCCTTTTAAAAAAAAGCAAACTCAACTTAGGTAAATTAACGAAAAGAGAAGTAATTCCTGAAATCACAACTGTTCCCATCAATTGACGAATTTTTCACAAATAACTTATTCACAGGTGTTTGAAATGCCATGCATATTTGAAAAAATCAAAATTTATAAGATTCTGAATCTGAATAAATACCCTGATGTGTGATACGATTTATTATATATGGATTATATTCACCCGAAGAGAATATTTTTACAAAACCAATCAGTGAAAATCTAAAAAGTGTGCTTCATTTAAATATTTCATTCTATGAAAAAGGTTTTCGAAACTAATAAGGAACCAAAATCATGAAAAACAATAACGCCTGATAGAAGGTTTTATATGTTTCCCGTCAACCTATTTATTATATCATCGAATAATACCTTACCATAAAACTATACTCGATAACTGACACTATAAGTGTCTGCAAAACTGTTTTAAACGATTAAACAGCGTACAATAAAAAATTAACGAATGTACTTGAAAACTTAAGTTCACGTAACACACTGTGCTCAAAGTAGGACAACGTAGCACAAATCCAGAGCGAACGCCACCAATCGTCTCGAAAGCCAAATGTTAAATTATCCCGCACGGAATATGCACATTAAAACGAAAGCTTCTTCCAAACAGGTACAATCCCCTCGAAGACTATTTTCCAACTCCGCGATCCTATCGATTCTTTACCTCCAACTCTCGACACATAGGGCATGGAACTCTTGGCCCACAGAAACATCTGGATCGTTATAAAGAAGGGTCAAGTTCCTCGGAGACCTTGCACGTGAGGGAGACAAGATGGCTGGATTATGGACCAACTCTGTCGCAAAAAAAAAGGAGATACGTAAGGGAGAAGAGCAGGTCGCGCGAAAGGGAGAGGAGAACGTGGGAGTGAGAGGAAAAGGAATGAGATGTGTCGCGGAAAGGAAAAGAGATGGCTCTGTCTATCTCTGAGATGGGCGGATACCCTTTTCCCTTAAGAATACGGGAAGAGACAAAAAGAAAAATTTTCGCGACGGGAAATGGTTTACGGAGAGAATAATACCTGCGGTGAGAATTTATCAAACAAAAGGACTGCGCCGAACATTAATAGTAACTATCAATAACAACATCATTTACCGGGGATGATTTTTGTAATAGTTCATTTACTTTTAATTGGCTAACAAACAGCACTTTACAGCCTTTTATAATGAGCACAACAACATCAACAAAGACATACGTACACATACGACCATGCCGTCGGCAGGATTCGAACCCGCGGCGCTAGTAATGGGAGCTAGACACGCTAACTACCCCTCTACCGATTATGCTAAAATAAGATAAGTACTAAACTTTTAGCTAATATGTTAGATTTAAACACGAAGGACCCCTAAAATCTTATAAAAATTTCTCAATATGCTTTTCAATATAACTCGCTGGCCTAATGGGCCAGAAATCTTATTTACAGGCAATAATAACGTAGTTTAAACAGTGCGAAGTTTTTAAAGTGACATTTAGTTCAGAACTACACGTTCACCTTAATGAAAAATAATCCTTATAAATTACACGTCGGTTTAATTTGTTAAACGTTATTGGTACTTATACCCAATCTATTTCATTGCTCGACTGAACAGTAGTAAATCCCACTATTAAACGACTATCACACTCGGTAAATCTAATTCCAACAACGGTCCACGTCGTCCTACTCGCTCACACGGACCTGGAAAACAATAACGGTCCCAAAATGGTACCCTGGGGTGTTACGTACTTAACAACTGAAGCAAACAGATAACGTGATTCAATTTCGATCCCGAGAACTCTCTTCACCTAACGTCCTTCAATCCGGCGACAAAGTCAAAGGCACTAAAGTGAACAGACCATCGAGTCCCAAATGGGGCATGACGAGCCAGAGAAAAGAGTAGGGCGGTGAGGGCGAGAGGAAGTGGCGGCTGGTGTGTGATTGAGGAGAAGTAGGGAACCAAGGATGCTGGAGGGGAAGGAGTGGGAGGGAAAAAAAGGGAAGAAGGGAGGTGAGGCAGAGAGAATATGTGGAGCGGTGGGGAGATCAGGGTTCGTCTCTAGGTAAGCAAGGCAATCGCCGTCCTTCCCTCGGGAAAATCCTTCGAACACAAAAGGTTGAGAGCCGAGCCATCCATTGACATTACACTCCGCCCTTTTTTGACGAAAAAAATACAGAGGGCATAGGGAGATAGCGGGAAAAAAATGAGGGCTACACAGCAACAACACCAACGTACACCATTAGTTTGTCGTTTCCCTAAAAAAAAAAACTTTTGTTACCGTATTTTTTGTTGTGCAGTCTGTTCGCTCTCTCGACAAACGGTAAAGGGGTTGTAGGGAGGAAGAAAATATGTAAGGGAGAAACGAGATTTTTGCGTACAAAAGGTTGCTTTATTTTTTTTTAAATAGGCGACAAGGTTCTTTTCCGGATTTTTGTACTGCCAAACGGCCTTGGTTACCGTCTAAAAGAGCGTTCAGAATAAGACAGCCTCATTCAGACTGTTCGATTCAGTAGTACGTTAACTGAGCTGTGTTTTGAGGGTAAATTTAAGCAATGATATATTCAATTCGATGCAACAGCTAGCGAAATGGATTATGTATACATAGAAAATTAAAGTTCGAGTATAAAGATATTTTTACATTCCAAAAATCCGTTTTCAATATCATCTTCACTAAACAAAGGAATACTTTCAACTCGAATGCAGCAGTTTATAGGGCGTAGCACCTAATCAAATTTCTCTGTCGAAAACAAGTAGAAATAGATTAGTGACGTGCGGTGATATTTTATTAGGTTGCTTGAACCGCTTTTAAGCTTCGTAGCGTATTTCTTTTTCTCTCGGCTGGTTACTCTAATCGCTTGCACACGTTAAACTTCCCTATTATATATTGGCATCTATTGGTGGCCGAGTTGTATTATTTGATGTATGCTACCATGAACTGTTTCCCACAAAAATATTAGGTATTCCCCGTGATCAGGTTGATTTTGCACAGTAATATCTGTTCCGACGTTGACTCGTTGTGGAAAATTCAAGTGGACTGTATAATTTAATAATAAGGTTAAAATGCATAGGTGGAACAATCTCCAGATTTATATTTCTTCTACACAAAGGGGTGAAAAACAGACTTCCAAAAAAATTGAACACTTAAATGAATCCTCAATAGTACTGCATATCTAAGCACGTACAGTACAGAGGAATTATGGTGCGTGTTCAGGGATATGATGCGAGAGGGTACGGATAAATTTATTCCACATAAACTTAAACGTGATGGTGCGGAACCAAGATGGTACAACCAGAAAGTTAGATGCGCTCTTAGACGGCAAAGAAAACTTCACGCTCGCTTAAATAGTAATTCTTCAAAAGTCACAGAGGAACAGAGGTCAATGATACGGCAACAATACAGAGAGGCGCGGTCAAGAGCTAGAGTAACAATGCGAGAAGCATTTAATGATTACAAAAAGAAAGTTCTGCATAGTAATTTGAAAGAAAATCCGAAAGCATTTTGGTCGTACGTTAGAGAGGTTCATGGTAGAGGCCCCACCATAGCGTCTTTGAGAACGGAGGCAGGTGATGTAGTACATGACAGCGCGGAAAAAGCGAACTTGTTAAATGAACACTTTCAGAAAGCGTTTACTTCAGTGAGCAACGAATTTGAGGAACCAGCTTTGAATGATGAGGGAAATTCGATGGAAGATATGATATTTTCGGAAACAGGTATCGCGCACCAGCTAGAGTCGATTAAGCTAAATAAGTCTCCCGGGCCAGAGGGCATATCCGCGCGTGTGTTGAAAGAGCTAGCCTCGGTAATCGCACCTTACTTGAAAATAATATTCGAAAAATCCGTTGCACATGGTACCGTTCCAAAAGACTGGAAGCTAGCATACGTAACGCCCATCCACAAAGGCGGTGATAAAGAGAACCCCGAAAATTATAGACCGATTTCCTTGACGTCATTATCGTGTAAGATTCTAGAACATATAATTGTTAGCTCTGTTCTGCGTTATTTAGACGGTCGTTCCTCACTAAGCAAAAACCAACACGGGTTTCGGAAAGGTAGGTCATGCGAAACGCAGCTCGCCCTGTTCGTAAACGAATTGTTACAATGCGGAGAGAAAAACACTCAGGTTGATGCCATTTTCATTGATTTTAAAAAAGCGTTTGACAAAATACCCCATAATAAATTAATAGGAAAACTAGGAAAGTACGGCATAAACCCTAATATCGTGAGTTGGGTAAAAGACTTCCTCTCAGACAGAAAACAGATAGTAGTTATTGATGGGAAATCTTCATACCCGGTAAAAGTCGCATCAGGTGTTCCACAGGGAAGTGTCATAGGCCCACTACTATTCCTGATATATATAAACGATATCTGCTCGGTAGTTCGCTGCAAAATAAGACTTTTCGCAGATGACACCGTTTTATATAAGGAGATAACGAGTCAGGATGACCAAAAATCGCTCCAGGAAGATTTAAACGCCCTTTCAGCATGGTGTCAAGATTGGAAAATCGAAGTTAATCACAGCAAATGTTCCCTATTGAGTTTCTGGAAGAGTAAGAACAATGAATTAGACTCGGAGTACAGAATTGATAGATTGAATATCCAATCTGCAGAGTACGTTAAATATTTAGGAGTCACCATTTCTCGTGATCTATCATGGAATATGCATATTCGAAGGATCGTAGGCGCAGCTAATAAGAAATTGGGCTTCGTAGGCAGAATAGTAAGAAGTAGCACAGAACAGGTACGAGAAACGTGTTATTTATCATTGGTCAGATCTCAGGTCGAATACGCTTCCAGCATATGGGATCCGTACGAAAAGGGACAAATACTTGAGTTAGAAAGAATCCAACGCAGAGCAGCCAGATTCGTAAAGCAAAAATATGAGCAAAAACTAAGCGTCACATCACTCTTGAAGGAGTTGAATTGGATATCGCTAGAGGATCGCAGAATTAGCGCTAGGTTAAGGCTTCTGGAGAAATTGAGGTCGGAAGTTCTCTTAGAGGAGGTCTCAGGAATATTAGAGGCACCTACGTACATGGGCAGGCACGATCACGAGAATAAAATACGAGAGATCGACTGTAGGACCGAGCGATATCAGAGCTCGTTTTTCCCAAGGACCATACGGGATCATAACAGGAGAGTGATTCCCACGAGGGACGTTATTAGGTAGGTTTCGGTGTGCTGCACCCCCTGCCACCCACCAGTCTGGTGATTTGCAGGGTATCATGTAGATGTAGATGTTGGAATTAGTGTTTGAATCGCACTGTTTAAAGGATAAACACTTCCATTCCACTTCGTGTGTGAAGCTCACCGAAAACATGTCTCCTCGTGAGAGCGATCATGTTAGAACTCCCCGTCCAAACTCTTTCACAAAGGCCACCAACTCTCACACACAATGTAACTCCCATACAATCAACTCACATACAATGTAACTCACTTACAAAGTAACTCATATACAAAGTAACTCACATCCCGAACAATATCGCTTTTACGAGTTAAAAAAAGCGAAAATTATCGATTAAAAAAACGGATTTTTTATAGAAGAAAACAATTTGAGAAAAAAATCAAATTTAACTAGAGTAGACGACCTAGAATATTCTCGAACTTCCCGATCGATCGCTTGATTACTCTTGAATCTTCCCAAACTGTATCAAAGGCCTCATCCTCTGGTGCTAATTTAACTGCACGTTTGCATGCAACATTCACGAAAAAGGTCGTTTCCACGGCGACCAAACGACTCTACCGTCTTAAACAACAAATTTATAGGACACTTTTGGGCAGAAACGAAGACTCGGAGAGGACAACAAAAGAAACAACCCTCACACATCAACAATTCGAGGAAATCGTAACGAAGACGGGTAAATCGAACCAGACGGCTTTAGACTCCCGCGTCCTTTAATTGGACGGTCAATTATCAGAAAGGCCGCTCCGATTGGAGGAAAGTAAATAAGAGAGGGGGGGGGCCTTAAATAACACTCCAATTATCTACCCGCATATGAGGCGAAACAAGGCTCTCTCACACTCCTTCCGCCGACGGTGGCTCCACCACGGTACACTCACTGAAATTAAAACATAAGAATGGCAAATAAGACCATATAAAAATTGTAACCTTTTCCAAAAACGTTCGCCGATAACGACGAGCCCTGAGAAGCATGGCGGCATCGACGAGGGATAAAAGCTTTCGAAACAATCTGCTCGCGATAAAGGACTTGCCAGAAAGCTGACAGCAGCCGAAGTGTAATCGAATTCCGCTTCGATGGAGGGAATAAAAATGTGCGATAATGTTATTACTCGTCTCCGCTGGGTTTCCCAGAAAATTTCAAGCGATACGGGCGACGTAGGGCTCCCATCAACTTTCCCTTCTTTTTTCAGCCCTTTTTCCTTTTTTCACAAAAACTATCGCAAGAGAATGTTTGCGTCCCGCCAAAAAAGTAACGATAAGTTCATGATTGAAAAATTCGATATTTAAAAATAGACTACCCGCGGAACCGATCCTCAGTACTTGAGTTCTGTATTCCGATACACCGTACTTTACACCAACATTTCGTCCATAAATGCTTCTCTGCAAAAATCACCTTTTCTTTATGCCATGAATTCTTGTAGAGTTAATAGCAAATTTATTATGTGTACGCCGATCCTATGGCTGATCCTATATCGAGCCAATGCTGACCATATATATAGCTGTCATATAGACCGACGTATCCTAAAAATTTCTCTTCTCCATGTTACAGAACTCCAGATATAGTTACTGCCCGCACAGACCGACAGATAAAAAAGAAATACATAAACGATTTTTTTAAGGTGCGAAAAAGCTGTTTTTCTCGGAATATTAAGAAAACACTGACCAAAACCTAATTAAATAACGATACTTTCCCATGCCTGAAATAAACTTAAGTAGTACTACAAAATATAAACCCTAACGTAATTTTATGTAGTAGTCTCGTTGCAAAAAATAGCCAAAAACTTTGAACAAGTCATCATCGACGTTAAATCGCACAAAACTTTTTATAAACAGGGCCAACGAATTATTTAATCTCTCAAAAATATTTGCAGTCGGACGAAATCATTTTCGTCCAGATTTTACGTAGTTTTCGCGTGAGCAAAAATACAAGCGAAGCACCCCTAACCCTCAGGATGGGATGAAACCATAAACTTTACCGTACACACACTGCTCACGTTTCCTTGAAATGCACTGGAGTGGTTGTTGCAAATGGTGCAATGCAGTTCAGGAGAGATATTCCGCTAATGGCGAGGAGACTATTCCTTTTGCCTTGAGTTTCTCGGTAAGAAGCCCTCATTAAAGTCGTTCCGCTCCGCAGAACATTTCCCTTGTCTTGTCCTAATGACCGACACGGCGCAGGAAACGCGCAGATTGACGCAATCGGCTTCTTCAATCTACGAATCGCTCCCCCAAACACGCAAAGGCAAATTGCATAAACAAAATAATCAGTACACTACATTACAGTCTTAATTACGAGCAGAAAAATATAACGTCCTCCATCCCGATTAATAATTGTTTCGCAATCGCTTTTAACTCGCTTATATTTTTTATCCTGAAATCGCAACAAGGGTTGTCAAGGTCAAGTGAGACAAAGAAGGCGGCGTTAAACCTTTTAAAAAAATGATTTGTTTGTGACAATACAATTCATTAAATAAATAAAGTACCAGTCAAAAATGACGGGACATTAAATTGAATGTTCTGAAGTAAAATCACTATGTACTCTTTCGTACGTATGTTATGATTGGGATAACAATAGAAGCTCAAGTTTTGACAGCAATATGATTGCCGATGTAGCATACGGTTAAAATGCAAAAATTCCCCCAAAAGTGTAATTTAAATGATAAATTCGTTCGATTTCGAAATGATGGCAAACTTGGACGATAAGAATAAGAAACTATATTCAATCTTCCTTAAAACAGTTCCAATCTGAAGATCGACGGTCATTTTCTTCTAATTTTAATTTGCAAAAAAATGAAAGCCTGCACGGCGAAAAATTGCTATGGGAAACAGAACTTACATCCTGGAGACGATACCGGGACTTTTTTCTATTGACTTTTGATCCGTGATTGAAGCATACATACAAAATATAAATCTTCTAATTAGTTTATTAAAAACGCGTTAAAAAGCGTCACACACAGTGTCAAGATTGGAAAATCGAAGTTAATCACAGCAAATGTTCCCTATTGAGTTTCTGGAAGAGTAAGAACAATGAATTAGACTCGGAGTACAGAATTGATAGATTGAATATCCAATCTGCAGAGTACGTTAAATATTTAGGAGTCACCATTTCTCGTGATCTATCATGGAATATGCATATTCGAAGGATCGTAGGCGCAGCTAATAAGAAATTGGGCTTCGTAGGCAGAATAGTAAGAAGTAGCACAGAACAGGTACGAGAAACGTGTTATTTATCATTGGTCAGATCTCAGGTCGAATACGCTTCCAGCATATGGGATCCGTACGAAAAGGGACAAATACTTGAGTTAGAAAGAATCCAACGCAGAGCAGCCAGATTCGTTAAGCAAAAATATGAGCAAAAATTAAGCGTCACATCACTCTTGAAGGAGTTGAATTGGATATCGCTAGAGGACCGCAGAATTAGCGCTAGGTTAAGGCTTCTGGAGAAATTTAGGTCGGAAGTTCTCTTAGAGGAGGTCTCAGGAATATTAGAGGCACCTACGTACATGGGCAGGCACGATCACGAGAATAAAATACGAGAGATCGACTGTAGGACCGAGCGATATCAGAGCTCGTTTTTCCCAAGGACCATACGGGATCATAACAGGAGAGTGATTCCCACGAGGGACGTTATTAGGTAGGTTTTGGTGTGCTGCACCCCCTGCCACCCACCAGTCTGGTGATTTGCAGGGTATCATGTAGATGTAGATGTAGATATGTATCCTTCAAACCACATAAAACGCGATCGCAGATATAAAATTACAGCGAGAGAGTTACCGCACGAACGAGCTTCATTTAATTCAATCAACGAAGATAACAGAGCTAAAAAAGCCTTTCGGCCAAATAGCGTGCGTGAGAAATTCAGGGACTTCGATAACTTTCGATTCACGAACTCGATATAACCAATTTTACGCTTAAGAAAAGGGAAGCGGTGCAACGCCCTATCCCGTGCAAGTTCTAGGTCTTGCAACAGTTCTGGCGCACGCACGGCCTAAGACTATATCAACCAAAATAAACGAGCCGAAATAAAACGGTCGGAAAAAGCTCCTGACGCACGCACGCAGGAGGTCGGATCAAAACCTCAACACTCTTGCGAGGAGGCGTCGAGTGGGATGTGAAACGACCGTCGCTCGTTGCCGACAATCGATCACGTTCGAGTCCACATATCCTAGGGCTGGGGTGGGAGGAACCTTTCCTACTTGGCGGACCGCATCGTTGATTGCGAATACCTCGGAGGGTCGCAATGAAATTTCCAATGCTTCGGGGGGCCGGATTTGAGTTTAATTCGGAAGTTGCCTAGAGATTCTGAGGTACTATATAAGTGGAAAACGACGCTAAGTAAGGATTTTAACGTTAAAATTTCGAAACTAAAAATTTTACTATTTATAATTTCACCAATATAATATGAAAATGTGCGTTAATTTTAAATTGCCGATGCTTTGACGGTCGGATTAGAGTTTTGTTTGGAATCTAGAGATTAAAGTTTAATTCGGAAGTTGCCTAGAGATTCTGAGGTACTATATAAGTGGAAAACGACGCTAAGTAAGGATTTTAAGGCTAAAATTTGGAAATTAAAAGATTTAATATTATAATTTCACCAAAATAATATGCATTAGTGCGTTAATTTCAAATTTCCAATGCTTCGACGGGCCGCTGACAGTAAAATTCGGAAGTTACCTAGAGATTCTAAGGTACCACGTAAGTAGAAAACGAGATTAAGTAACGATTTTAAGCTTAAAATTTCAAAATCAAATGTTTTACCATCATAATTAAACAATAATTGAAATAACATGAATTTGCGCGTTATTTTTTTTTTTAAAGGACGTAGCTTCGCGGGCGGTAGGTTGTCCGCCCGTCCTGCGAGGTTTGAAAAAACCAGGATCCCCCCCATAAAAAGGCAGACGGGGAAAACATGGAGAACGACGACTCGTGTCCGACGAAACCCATACATCAAAATCAAGCCACCGAACCACGAAGGGGGAGGGCCAATAAAGAAACAACCGGCCGGCACGGAGGAAAGGGGCGGAGGAGACGAATCAACTACGCGGGTGAGAGACATGCACACACGCATACGCGCGAAGGAAATAATATAAAGAGAAGGCGGAGGATAAAGAGGGAGAGAGAGAGACGGAGTTTGTCAGACAGAGCAATCAACGTCGTCTTTGCTGGCAAGGAGGAGATCCGAATCCGGATTGTATCGCCCGGCATCTTCCTCCTTCTCGACCTCTCCTTCGCTCCCTAACCGCCCACTCCGTTCCCACCCACCCCTCCTCGCCCGTTCCTTTCACACCCAATCGTCTACGGACCGGCCATCATGAACCGACGATTGCAATGCAGGCCAATGCCTCCTCGGTAGAGAACAGATGTTCGCCAATTTCGCCAGAAGAAGTCTGCCAGCGTACAGGAAGATTGGGGGGGGGAGGAGTTTGGGAGGTCTTAGCCAAGGATAAACAACTACCTCGGAGCAGCCTATGGAACGGATAAGATGGGCAGAGATGTAGGACGAGGGAAAACGAAGTAGGATGGTTGATTCTAAATTCGTTTACAAACAATCCTAATACAAGGCAGAGATTACTTGGAAGCTTCCTATCTTCGGACGGCGGGCCAATTAGGGGAAGGGTTATAGTATATCGGGTAACGAAGAACATCTCTTTGAAAGTTAGCTAGCTCTGCGTGGTTTCTAAAAGGAAACGGGGTGTATAGACGAAGAGTAAAGCTCGATCTCCCATAAATCTTATTTTCATTCTTTAGATCTTTAGAGGATTCCAATTAATTCTATAATTCGGTTTTTTTCATTGCTCTTCGAGTTTTTCATAGATATAAGACAGGATTAATGCTTTTCCTTCGGAAGATAGAGAATCGATTATTTTATAAAAATCTAAACGTTGATAAAGCATACATGTTCCTCGCTCCTCAAAATCTGCGATGGGACAATTTATAAAATCAAAATGCGATACATTTTTATATTTAAAACAATAAGATGAGTGAATTTAGTTCACGTACAGTCGTTGTAAGAGAAAATCTGTGATAAAAGTATAGGTATAATTTTGAGCAAGACTCGGGAATTTACTCCTGTATATCAGCGGTGACACATTTTGCTATCGCCAATGGTAAAACATGTTATGAAAGACAGAGTAACGAAGCGATAAAATTAAATGAGATGAAGAGCAATCCCGTATCGGGGGCGCCGACTCATAGAGGACCATAGACAAATTGGAGCAACGGTTAACCAAAACGACTACCTGGGCGCCCCTCAAGAGAAGGTTCTAATTCGAGAACACATTACATTTGGCAAACGTACGCTATTTAAACAATTGGTATGTCACGAAGTGCAAGTGCACTTGAGAGTACCGAACCCCTTACCTCATACACAATCGCATCCCATCGTATCTACATAGGGGAAAGATTAAAAGGAAACAAAAGTGACATTGAAGGTAGGACAGAGCAAAAAGGGTCTCTTGGGGTATAAGGAATCAAAATAGTAGAACCATTGGTAATTTTTTCCAATTTTCAGCTAATTTTTTTTATCTACTCCACCCACAGGAGGACGGCAATTTAAAAATTATATATTTCGCCATCATCCAATAATTCTCATGTACTACTAGAGAGATCGAGCGTACAAATAGTTTTTTACTACCTATAGTTTTTCACGATAAGGAAGACAAGAGTATCCACCCTTAAAAAACATTTAATGTTTTTTTCCTATTTTTTGAATAAAAAAAGTGGGCAATCGTAATGAGAAACTGTGACTGGCCAGATTAAAAAAAAAAACTAAGACAATGACAAAAAATATTCACCCAAGTTCTACTGTCTAAAATCCTATTCCCGCAAGTGCACCTCAAACAAATCCTAGCATTAGGATTAATAAAAATTAGAAATTTTCTCCCGTGATTGGGAATCGAACTCGAGTCTTACACTGGACGGACGGATATTCTACCGCCAAACTATTGTAGCAGACTGATTCTTCCGTTTCAGAACGTGGATTTTTCTCTTAATTGGGACCGGGCTAGCCAAGCTAGTATCAACCAGTCCCAATGGATATCATCCAAGAAATACACAAAAGAAAACCCAGACGCTGGAGTTTCATCTGCCTGTCGCATTGCGATCTTATGATAACGTGCTCAACTTTTAGGGAGGTTAAAGAGGGTCATTTAAAAATATTTACCGGCTAAAATGTAAAGTGGCGTACTTACGTATGGTGCATTTTTGATGGATCACCTTAGATAGGTAGATGTAATAAATATCAGACATCTTAGTGTGACTGGTCGGTTTAAATGACAATTTTGGATATAAATCAAGATTTTTCAAAAAGTTGGGATAGTAAAAAAAAAGGGGGCGGAGTAAGACGAGTGATAAAAATGCGGGAATGGCCCTCCAAAATTTGGGACGTTTGGTCACCCTATTTTAAGAACAATACAATCCTTCACTTTACATCTTAACACATCGAGTTGTTTAGTTATATACGTTAGAATTTTTATAAAGAATACATTATATATGACGCGTGAATAAGTATATAAGCTCGTAGCTATAATATGACAAGTCCCAGTGCCAGTGACAAGGTAATTATTCTTCGTGTGATGGTGCTGCCGAAGTACACCACAGCCCCCATTTCCATCCTAGCCTCATGCATTTTATGCAGTCGGCCCACTTTATCGGGAGAGAAAGGGTGCGAAGGAGGGTTGGGAAGTTTGAACGACGACCGAAAGAGGGAAGTTGATAGTACTCTCGCCATCTCGGGGCTATGAGGTAAACAGCTTAATTTAGACATGCAAATATCAGCCGAGTTTACATTCGATGCGATGGAGCGTCAAAAACTCCTCGAGCATAATTGAATACAACCATAGCTCAACGTGTGTGTGTGTGTGTGTGTGTGTGTGTGTGTGTGTGTGTGTGTGTGTGTGTGTGTGTGTGTGTATATGTATATATATATATATATATATATATATATATATATATATATATATATATATATATATGTATATATATATATAACGGAATTGACGTCATTTCGGCATCGGTTCTCTCGAACGTCGCGATAGCCTGAGGCGGCGGCGACCAAATGACAGAATGCTCAACAAACTTTTCTCCGCTCTCTCGAGATTAAAGTGAATTCGGGGAGGAGAGAACATTGCATCCGACAAAATATAACCTCAGACGGCGATACGATGTGCCAGATTAAGGTAAACAACGACTTAATAATATGTATGCTATACGCAAGATAAAAAAAATTTAACTTCTATATTTTGCACTAAAAATTACTTTATAGTCTCAAGAAATAAAGTGTTTTCTTTTAAACAATTAATAACGAAGTAAATTGTTGTTCTTAAATTATATAACTTTTCAGTTTTTCACTTTCAACAGAAAATTATCGAGCTCGTCTTACGGCTGAAAAAATGCAAGAACAAACACAAAGAAGTTACGAAAGTATATAGCGTATCACAAATGGGCGCGTTTCGTGCAATGGAGTATTAGAAAGGAATGATGTACCTGTACGTAAGGAAAATAGCGTTTTAATATTCTTTTCCTCATCATAAATAATCCATTTTCTTCCTATTTAATAATACTGCATGCACACAAAAGGAAATTAAATGTTTGTTTGTGGGATTTTTTATGTTAGCAACAATGAAGAAGTAACCATGTAAGAAAATTTCAACTCGAATTAAGACATTCTTGTTTGATTTTATTCATAACGGCTACTCCGACGATAAAAATGTAGAGAAAAGAAATACTTTACGAGATATGACGTAAAGTTCATTTTTTGTCACCAGTAAAGTGGTACCCCTGATTGGCTTACGTGATTCATTTATGCGATTTTCTTATTATCTTTGATAGTAAGTCCTTAACATCACATTTCATGAAAATCCGTTCCGTAGAAGCCGAGAACGAACATGCTAACGGACTGACGGACCGACGACAATAGGCGCTCACGCTGGAGGCGAAACGCGCCTAAAAATACTCGCCTCGGGTATCTGCAAGTTGTAGCTACTGCAGATACCTGATAAAAGTATTTTTTAGTGCTTGTTATACCTAAAGTTACATATATGGTGTTCCGAGTTATTAATGATTTTATGAGGCCTTCTACAAACCGACACACAAATATATACTGTATACATATATGCGGATGAGGTTAAAATAAAAGTTATTAAAAAGTAACAAGCTGGTTAAAAGATATTTTCGCGGCTCTGTTCCATTGAGTTTTCGGTTAAAATTATCTCGCAGCCGCCGACGGAGCCAAAGCTCATCAATAACTCGTGAAGTTTAAATTAGGCTGCAGACTAGTCGTTCGTGACTTTTTGGCAAACATAGGAGGGAGGGGGGGGGGGGGGGGCGTATAAACTCAAAGGAGCGATTTGAATGTTGATCTTCTAGCATCTCATCCATCACTTGAGCCGGATATCGATTGCAGCTCGTATTTACATCGCGGTTCAAGTTTCAAACTAATTTCATGACTTACAATTAGATACAACAAACAACATTATTCACGCTCGCTTATATAGATGTCGGTTCAGTTTCAATTCTTCTCCATCCAGTTTTCCCAACTGGACGGCAACTCGTTCTCGACAATGCCTCGAAAGCAGCAAAATACTGATGCATGCAGTACATACTGTACCGATTTACGAATACTACTAGCTATACCTCGCGTAACATACGCGGCCTAGTGTTTTTGAACACGTTTATTAGTATTTTATTCGTATTGGAAGTAGATTTAGTGCGAGTGTTTTAATGGGAACGTTTTGCAAGGAAGCAGTCAATAGGGGTTGGGGGGAGGGGGGGGAGGTCAAGCCGAGAAGAAGGGAAGGATCAAAGCAGCTGAGAGGGGAAGAGGAGGATGGAGGAGGGCATTTGAGCATAGGCAGGACGAATTGAATATTGAAAGAAATCTTCAAGTGTTGGAAACATACCTAAAGCTTATATTTATATATATATATAGGGCAACTAGGTGTGCCTCTCTTGTGCTGACGAAGGGATCATCCCGAAAGCTCCAATAACTTCTACAAATGTGTCTCTCCAATACCCCAGCGGCTCTCCTTCCGGTAAGTGCTCACTGGGTTTCCTTCAACACCTAGTTGCCCTAAATATCCTCATTTACCTTTCCTCTTCCGTAAGTTTATATATATATATATATATATATAGATAATTCCTTATATTCTATATATTACCTGAATACGGCAACTTAGCTCACTTATCGGTATTTCATACCCTCTATTTCTGTACCTATTATTTAAAACGCTGTTTCCGTACCTACATTAGTAGCTTAAAATGACACCCCGTGAGAAGCTGAACTTTCATCGGAGAATATTCGTAAAAACATAACACAAATGTTTCTATAGAAGTCCAAATTCTAGAAAAAAAATTTTATACTGATTTTTCTAATTAATCAAGGCGGTAACCCCGAATTTGGTGTTTTTCGACTTACATTGTCATTCTCTATATCCCTGCCATACCTACCCATTAAGACGGGTGCCGATTTTCTTACCTATTCTACTATTAACATCTCCGATAAATAGCAGTTCCTGATTCCATTCTACTAGTTCTATCATATCATTCAACAACTCGAAATATTCTCCCTAATACATTGTTGCTATATCATCATTCGGCGAATATATTCCTTTAATCAAAAATTCATTTCCAACCAAATCAAATTTTATTCTTATTCTTTCATTCACTTCATCAAATTCCAATTTCTTTCCCATTTCTTAGCGATTATAAAAGATGATCCAGATTTTTCTCTTTTTCTACATTTATATCATTCCAAACATCTATTCCTCTCCGCTTGTCATTTTCATTTCTCTTTTACCTTCTCATATACATAGTATACTGAGAAAGTATTATAATCGCGAAAAAAACGATCTCGAGATTTTGATGGAAATATACGTTTTAAGTGTACCTGAGTCCGAAAAAGTGGTTTTCGCCATGCTGTCTGTTCGCGGCTCTAGAGCCTAAACGGTAGAGCGAAAATGAATGAAATCTCGTACTAAGGCATTTTATCATACAAAATAGAAACTACGAAGAAATGGTTGGCATTGCAAAATAATTAAGGGCAGTATATTCTATATAACTTTAATATCAATTTGATTTTCTCATAAACGGCTAAAACGATTTTGATCAAATTTCGTACAGTTACTTGAGTTTACGTCTTCAATAATACTGTATAGTTCATATTTCTCAAAAATTAATATAAGGCTAGTTTATTCTAGGCAACTTTAACAACAATTTGATTTTCTCAAAAACGGCTCTAACGATTACGATCAAATTTCGTACAGTTACTTGATTATACATCTACAATAATACTACGTATTTATTTTTCTCAATGAATGAATATAAGGCTAGTTTATTCTTGGGCAACTTTAACAAAAATTGGATTTTCTAAAAAAAGGCTCATACTATTTACATTTTCTAAAGATAAATAACGACGCATTAGTACCTATATATGAAAAAGTTTGTACAATGTATATTGTACCGATTTTTTAAAATACTGAAATCGTAACTAGAACGACAAAAAAAGTCTTAGATATTAGCGAAACATACCACCTTACTTAAAATATCAAAAGATGAAAAATACAACCGGGATGGGTTAAAGTGGTTAAACTATAAATATTTTTTCCGGTATTCAACTGTTTCGTGATAATAAACGACTGACACACATGCGAAAGTTTTGGATTAAACATTAACATACTAAAAATATTTTCAGTGCTTTACGCACATTTTTATTTGATAAACCGAACTTCTTTATTAATGAACTCCAGACGTTCCATCGATTTATACGGTTTCGGTTCATCGAATTGGAGAGTAGCAAAACAATCCATCTTTCAGTGGTTAACTTTCAACGCAATCGATTGTATCTTACATACACATGCAAGAAAAAATAATCTCTATATAATAAAATTCGCATGAACAAAAGCGCACGTATAATAAACCTAGAATCTGATGATAAATTATGTAAGGCCTCGGAGGGAAACTGTAAACCAAATTTTCGGGAAAGGCTTCCTCGTACATTTTTCAAAACGGAAACTCGGAAATACCCGTCCATAAGTATGCCTTTGGGTAGAGGGAGGTAAATGGGAAGAACAGAGGCGAGGGAGGGAACGAGAGAAAGATGGAGGATCTGTATCGGTAGCTCAGTTATAAGGTTGTACATTCGGAAAGGTCCTCTTTAAAGAGCACACGGGAGCCCAGACCGGTAGCCACTTAAAGGGGAAAGACCAACAACGGAGCAAGCGTATGGGAGAAGGAAAAGTCTGAGAGAGGATAACCGAGAAAGAAAAGAATTGCTGCGGTGACCCAGAGAGAGAGAGGCCGCCGGTATAGCCAACCTAACAACACCCAGATTTTTCCATCCTCATATACGAAGTATATTGAGAAAGTATCGTAATAGCGAAAAAATTCGATCTAGAGATTTTGATGGAAATTACGTTTTAGGTGTACCTGAGTCCGAAAAAATGATTTTCGCAATGCCGTCTGTCTGTCTGTTACTGGCTCTGGAGCCTAAACGGTAAAGCGAAAATGAATGAAATCTCGTACTTAAGTATTTTATCATACTGAGCACAGTATATGTAGAAATGGTTGTCATTGCTTAATAATTAAGCGTAGTTTATTCTAGGTAACTTTAATAATAATTCGATTTTCTCAAAAACGGCTCTAACGATTTTGATCAAATTTCGTACAGTTACTTGAGTTTACGTCTTCAATAATACTACATAGTTCATAAATCTCCAAAAATGAATATAAGGATAGTTTCTTCTAGGCAACTTTAACGACAATGTTTTTTCTCAAAAATGGCTAAAACGATTGTAATCAAATTTCGTACAGTTACTTCAGTTTACGACTGCAATAATACTACATAGTTCATATTTATAAAAAAATTAATATAAGGCGTTTATTCTTGAGTAACTTTAATAACAATTGCATTTTATAAGCAAGGCTAATACAATTTTCATCGAATTTCATGTACTTATTTAAGTTGATGTTCATAATGATTCTAAATTGTTTATATTTTTCAAAAGATAATTAAACGACGCTATCGTATATGAGAAACTTTGTATAATGTATATTGTAAGATTTTTTTAAACCGATAGGAGGAGGATAATATTCCCAAGAACGGACGAATGAATGCCACCATCGAGACATTTTACTAATTGTCATAGATAGGGCAAAATATATTTATCGGTACGGTTATATGAGAATACGTATATGCGTTTATAAGGGTATGTATATGAACGTGTGTGCCATGAAAATATGGGCACTCGGGAAAAGTGATATAAAATACTGATAAAAGCTTCGAAATGTGGGTATGGAGAGGAATGCTTATGGTAAAGTGGGCAGATATGATTAATAGCAAGGAAGTAATAAGAAGAACACGAGAATAGCGAATAACTGTACAGATCATAATAAAAAGGCGAACTGGATCGGATATTATCTGAGGAGAGAGAGAGAGAGCATGATAAAAGAAGCGTTGTAAGGAAAACTGGAAGGAAGATGAGAAAGAGGTAGGAACAGACTTCAGACATTAATTCTTCAGACATCTTGAAAGGGAAAGAAAGCTACCAAGACATGCAGAAGATTACGGAAAGCAGGAGTTTATGGATAGCTAGGTTTAACCAAATATAGTCACGGACCCGTCTGCGGACCAACTACCTACGTGCCGTACAAAAACATATATATAAACATAGATTAAAACTGCAGAAAGAATATAGAATTAAGGATCAAGTTTCAAGGGGATCGAATATCACGATAATGTGAAATTCGAATTATAAACCATCAATTTAGGGAGCAAGAATTCAGCATAAAATATCGTATCGTTCGAGCGACAGACATTACAGATATAACTGCAACCGTTACGTAATATAATGGTTTCTAAGAATAAAACGCCGCCAGAAAAAAACACCCAACACCAAGTAAATGAATGCAATCTCAAAAAGCAATAATCATTAATTTTCTGTCCTCAATGAATTGTCATATCAAGACTTCAACGAAACAGCTTATTTATGAGCAATTATTTTTTATATTTTTATCAAGTGTCACGTAATTCGACGCAATTTTCTGTATATTAATTGATTCTGTTCCTTATAGTCTTTTACATGATCACGTGACCTCAACGACGGCGTTTTTAAGAAATTTGAAAAAAAACTCGGAATATGCAAATTTAACGCAAGTATATCCACCTAGTCTGCAAATAATAGTGCAACTTTTAATTTAATCGATGACGTCTCGGGCTTTGAGAGGGATAAGGAAAAGGACGAGACCCGATTCATTAATCTATCGTTAGACATGCTAACGGGGACGGTGTGCGATCAGTTAAGTGCTCGCATTATTACGGACGTTAATTGACCCAGAAAACAAAAAAAATTCTCTCCCCAAACCCCCGAGTCAAGATTAAAAAAGGTTCCATTATGGGAGTTGGGGGTTCGGTGACGGGTATTTTTTCTTCGGATACCGCAAGGTTTTCTCTTATAATTCTAATAACTCGATAAAGTTCGCATGCCTCCTGCATAGCCTCATAAATCTCCAGGCCAAGATATACAGGATGAGATACGCCCTATACGCCGACGATAAGGGAAGATTTTTGCTTTGATTCAGAAATAGGCCAATGTTTTTCGATGAAATCTTAGACCAGGTTATTAAATAGGGCTAGGTATATTTCGCTAACTTGAAAAATATACCCAATATTTAATATAGGGGACATAAACTCAATGTTATCTTAAAAAAATTGAAAAGCGATGGTTAAATTCGATAAATATATTTATAATGCTAAATAGAGCGGCTGAAAAGGATATATTTTCAATTTCTACACTATGGTAATTTTTGTTTGGCAAGCGATAATTTTTCTTTGAGGAAGAAAAGCAGCTTGTGTGCCTAAGTCCTTCAGATCAACGATCTTCGGCTTTCTAGGCATAATTGGTAAGTTTAATTCAAGAACAAGCCCTTCAAAAAACGTGGATTTTAAAAGAAGAAGAAAAGTAGATTCTATGAAAATCTAGTAATTGGAGATAACTAAGATAAGTAATTATTACAATCCTCTCGTATAAAAGATTAAAACTTGAGCAAAAAACATCCAGCAGATACCTAGTATGGACGAGAAATTTTTCATACACACAAACCGAGCATTCTACGTATTTGTCTCGTAATGAAAAAATACAAGTTTTTGCATGAGAGACTAAAGTTAACCAACGCGAGCGGCGTTTAAGTTAACGTTAACCAGCGCCGTCTCCCATCTCCGGCCGCGAATTATAACTGACGTACAGACAAATTGCTACTGGGTTGCCGTTAATCAGCCACCTGATCGATGTACCAAACGCATCGGCAAATGAGAATAACGCGGAATGAACACGGTCGGTTAATATTATGGGGAAAAGAGGATAAGATCCTGCAAATACCACTTCATTTTCATTAACCTCTTCTTGCCGCAATTCCGATTAAATTTCAATCAATCAACCGGATGAGGCAACATCTAAGTGAGCAGCGTAGCAACGCTGAAGTGCTTCAAGATGATAACTGGGAAAACAGTTTTCGCTACGATAGGACACTTCGGAGACATACAGTACTAAACTCCCTATTTACGAACACTCGTTTTACGAACATTCGGTCTTACGAACAAGAATTCTTGTGCCACAAATTCGACTTACGACCTCAAAATTCGATCGTACGAACTTGAATTCAGTCACTATCTTCATTTTAAAACGTACGAAAAAGTAACATTTTTTTCTGGCATACCAAAATAAATTGTTGCTGGACCCTTTCGAGGGCGTTTAAAAGATTTTTTTCATTGGCTTGTGTCTGCAAATCGCGTCAAACATCCTTGGATGCTTTTTTTCATTCCCTTGCAGTACCACACCTATGATGTAAACGTTGAAAGTTCTGCACCTTCTTTCACATTATCAGGCCTGCTATTCTGCCCTCGCATCTCCATCCCAAACTTCCGCTTAATGTGAAAAATGACGCAAAATTCAACGAATGAATAAGTTATGATTAAGATGCATTAGTTAAAATCTATTATAATCTGTTCCGTTCTTTTTATTGCGCTTGTAGGAGGAAAAATTGGTTTTCGAACGCATCCCATAATTTTAACATTGCATTAAATGGGAAAATCACTCCCGATTTAGCAACTTTCGGTTCACGAACTACGTCACTATTTTTTGGATTCGAATGCTTGAGAATTACCGAATATCGACTGCTTTTCACTCGAGCGCTTTTTTGGGAGTCATTGCGTAGCATTACTGTTCTGTTAATTTACGCCCTCTGCCTCAAAAGAAACTGACGCAAGGAGAACGCTTAACGACGCGCTTTGAAATCAAGACTTTCCGTAAGAAAAACATCCCTGCCATTCCTCCCCCGTAGAAATGGGCCAAATCCTCAAAATAACCACGCGAAAAGTGGCTGTCGACCGATATCCTGCTAGGAAAATTACGAGTCCCAAATCCGACGCAACAGCGAAAAGAAGGAAGGCAGAGCTGCGAGATATGGGAGGGAGGGAAGGAAGCGAGTAAAAGAGGAGAGAGGAGAAGACAGGAAGCCGGGGGAGGAGAAAACTTATGCGGGAAACTTATCAACCTGGACGGACGGAATATGAGCGAAGTGGCGTGAGGTCAGAGGGAAAGCGTTATGAAGAGAAGAGATGAATGAGAATGACATAAAAGGATGGAAAGAGGAGATGAGCGAGGAATATGGAGGAGGAAGACCAGGGATGGATGGATGGAAAGGGAGGGAGAGAGAGGGAATAGGAATGTGCTTAGGAGAGAAGCACTCAAGAGATCAGGTGTTGGCTTATATGACGCACTACTCTGTTTATAATGTTACTAGGGTATTCCTCAAAATGGAGTAAGAGGGAGGGACGAAGAGAGAAAAAGAAAGCAAAGAGGGAGCAGAGAGAGAGAGAGAGAGAGAGAGAGAGAGGGGTGCAGAGAGGGAGGTGTAGAGAGGGAGGTAGATAGACAGAGGGAGGGAGTAGAGAGAGAGAGAAATGGAGGTAGATAGACAGAGGGAGGGAGGTAGAGAGAGAGGGAGGTAGAGAGAGAGGGAAGTAGAGAGAGAGGGAGGTAGAGAGAGAGAGGGAAGTAGAGAGAGAGGGAGGTAGATATACAGAGGGAGGGAGTAGAGAGAGAGAAATGGAGGTAGATAGACAGAGGGAGGGAGGTAGAGAGAGAGGGAGGTAGAGAGAGAGGGAGCTAGAGAGAGAGAGGTAGAGAGAGAGAGGGAGGTAGAGAGAGAGGGAAGTAGAGAGAGAGAGGGAGGTAGATAGACAGAGGGAGAGAGGTAGAGAGAGAGAGGGAGGTAGAGAGAGAGAGGGAGGTAGAGAGAAGTGGAGGGAGAAAAATCAGAAGATGGAAGGCGAGAAGGGAGAAAGAGGGAGGGGAGTGAGGAAGATGGATACGAGAGTCAGAGAAGGCAAGAGAAAGAGGAGAGGTACGGAGGAATAGAGTGGAAGGGAAGTAAAAGGGAGGAAAGTGGTGAAAAATTAAGAGGGAAAAAATAGTGAGGGGGAGAGGTAGAGAGAGGAGGAGTGAGAAAGAGCGAGGGAAGAAGAGGGGGAGAGGAGGGAGGGAAAGAGGTGGAGAGGGGGGGGGGGGAGAAACGGAAGGAGAGAGGAGGGAGGGAGGGAGAGGGAGAAAAAGAGCGAGAGAGGGGGGGAAAGAATATTCGCGCTGGTGTGAGGCATGAAGGGAAGTATTCCCTACTACCATCCTCGCTCTTTCTCGGCGGACGCAGCTTTAAAAATAGTTAACGCTCAAGAAGATTACGTCACTCTTCGTCCCACACGCCCTCTCTTCCTTTCTCTCTACTTGCATTTCTCTCTCCCTCACGGTCTCTTCTTAGGTCCTAGTTTCATCCGAATTACGCACGCTATCCAGATTCTAATCCTCTTCATACTCCATTACCTTCTTTCCAAGAAAAATTCTCATCCTCTGACTCATGCAATCCTTCTATAAACCTTTCAGAATCGAATCATATCTCGCAACATTCCGTCTTATTTACTCAGACGTGAATAATGATTGGGCGCCATTTTTATATTTCGTTAATTGTGTACAATAAGGCACACAATACGGCTCAAAAATAAAATTCTCATTAAAATTTTTTTCCATATTTTACCAGAATAAGACTTTTTGCCTTTACTTCAGTACGATGTATAGGCAGTGCTAGGAATGATCCGGAACGCCGCCCCGGCTCGTCCCACGCGCCGGTGATACCGTTCCGTTTCGTCAGACATTTAGATATACCGTCCCTTATAACAAGCGTTCCGTTTCGTAAAAAAAATTCCGTTCCACTACCAATAACAGCGTTCCGTTTCGCAACATTATCCATTTCGAGCAATGTGTATAGGTATAACAGTAAATGAAAATGAATATGTTTGGGTGGTGCAAATCATTCAAAGAGGGTCGCAAATGCGTGGAGAACAGGAACACAAAGCAGGACAAGCAACTGCAGTCAATGATGTGACAATTACGCCGGTTGATGAGCTCGTTCGGAGGGACACGCGAATGTCAGTGCGTGATTTAGCGTTGCAAGTTAACATTAGTATTGGTAGTGCTGAGACTATACTTCATTACAACCTTAGATACAGTGAAGTCAGCGATCGATGGGTGCCCTAACAGTTGTAACCAGGACAAAAGGCGATGCGGGTTCAAATTTCAGTGGTTCTGAGCAAACGATTTCTGAGGGAAGGGGCTGATTTTTTTAATCGTATCATAACCACGGACGAGACATGGGTCCATCACTTTCCTTCAGAAAACAACTGTTCCAGTATGGAGTGGAGAGAGACATCCTCCTACACCAAAAAAATTGAAAACGATGGTATCACCAAACAAGGTGACGGCCATTGTTTTGGGATGCTCAAGGCATTATTCGTGTGAATTTCCTGGAACAAGGGCATACAATTAATGCTGCTTATTACTCAGCGCTCATAAAAAAGCCTGAAACCAGCTCTAAGGAAGAAACGACCATGTCTTCTGTCCAAAGGAATTTGATTTCTCCACGACCCAACCACATAAGAATAACTCGGCTGTGAATATACTGGCTGAATTGGGGTGGGACGTTCTAATTCATACTTCTTATAGTCATGATTTGTCACCATGTGACTTTCATTTGTTAACGCAGCTGAAAGAGCACTTAGTAGGTAATAAATTTAGTTCGAATGACGAGCTGAAAAATGCAGTCCTCAACCGATGTCGACATCAACCGAAAGATTCCTGTGAAACTGGAATACAAAAACTACTAGCTAATGTGAAAATCCCTTAGCTAAAGTTACATTTAAGTGACATTTTCTTTTCTTGGCTGAAGAAATTTCCTAGGGTATAACACAAAGATTAAAAATCAATATAATAAAATGGAACTGTAAATAAAATTTAAAAACTATATTTACCATAATAATGAAGTAAACGCAGCTATTCAAATTTCACTCAAGCAGGACACAGTATATAACTATTTTTTCACAATAAACTGATACAGGAAAAACAAAACAAGCAATAGGAAGCTGTAAGAGGTTAACTAGCCAGCACAGACCTAAAAACCTACTAAAATTACTCAACTCCATTGCATTGCCGATAACGACTAAGCGAACAGGACTGAATCGATTTTGTTTCACGAAAGAAATATTTTGAGGAACAGGATAGGATATGAGATACATTGTACGCTGTTTCAACCAGAAACCAAACAAATAATAATACTAATCAAGGAGAAACTAAAAATTTATTCTAGCAGACAAGAGTTCTTTATCGCTAAGAAAACATAATCAGCGGGCTGAACAAAGATATTTTTAAAATTAGCTTGCCGGAAAGCTTAATGTACAATGAGAATCGTGTCTTGAGAAAAAGACCAACTCCCTGCACGTATAACAATATAGGAGCGAAGACAGCCAATTCACAAAAATCATATGATAGTGGTTAGCATAGGTCTGAGTTCTCAAAGCAGCTATAAATGTTCCGTGGATACACAAAGTTAAGAAACCCTGGCTTAAGCAAAAGAAAGGACAAAGACAGAAAAATGTTCAAAAAAGAGGGCATGGAAGGATAAAAGGTTTAGGAAGGATAAAAGGTTTAGGAAGGGCAACGATTGAAAAAGGAGGACCGTCCTTCCAAAAGGAGGACGTCTGGTCACCTTACATTAACAATATAGTGCACGCGAATATTTGGAACAATAATTTTAACAGTTTTGTAATGGTTTCAATCACAATGTAATCACTCTCGGCGAGTTTGTTAAATTCGCCGTCTGGCCAAAGACTATCCCCGGCGATTTCCAAGGGCCTCTTTTCCCAGCTTTCCTATTTTTCTCCTCTCCGAAGCGTCTGTTCTTAACGCGGGAATTGTCTTCGCCACTATTTCTTTTTGTTTTTTCTCCCCGAGGGGTTTACTGGTGCGTTCACTTGTCTTGAGTTTCCTCGAAGAAAACAACTGCTAAACTCCAACCTCGTAAATATTTTTATCCTATTAAAATACACTCTTCCCTTCCCATCTCGAGCCTTTCCTTGAAACGTTCTGCTTTACTCTAGCTTTCTCGCTCAAACTTTAGATAGTACCAACTGTTAATTAAAATGCTCTTTTTATGCAAATTTCATTACAATGATGAGTCATAAGTGTTTACTTGAAGTAAGAAAACATTCGTAGGACGCCCATGAAACCCTTCCACGACTTAAAATAACAACTTAAGAATCAACACAATAAAGAGCTCGTGACAACTTAATGTCGTTTATGATACATTTATCAACATATAGACACAATTAGTGTTCGTAAAAATGTACTGAATTTATAGTCATGTATCATTTATTGTTGCTTTTCAAGGTAAAAATATACCTAAAAACGCCAGCATAATGTACTTAAAATTAGGCACCTGCTGGAACAAGCCAATGAGGGACCTCGATGTAATATTTCTAAATTGAACGATGATATCAAAATTCATTGCTCTCATAATATTCTATAGTATCGTTTGAAGCATGACATAAATCATTATTATTTTTTTGAAAAACCAAAAAACATTACTCACTTATTCCAACACAAATTTATCATTTGGTGAGGGATGACTTTAGAAAACTTAAGACGATTCCTGTCATCTTAGCAAAATAATGGAGGGCAAATTATATAGTCTCCCAATCCATCAAATGATACGAGCAACTTAAATTGGCGGTATAGATTACTCACGAAACTACCTGAGCCGCAAACAGCCTGTTTCAGCTATACAACACATCCGTCCTCAGAGTTAATTCAACGGTCGGTTGATTCTGCCAGCGTTCGAGCCATCAATTTCCGATGTGAAGAGCATCGTAATTTTATTTAACAGCCACGCGAATTAAATTAATCGACTAAAATTATTTTATGAAACAAACATACCATTTAAGTTTTCAAGATAAGTAATCCACGAACATTTTCCGCAACGACAGTTTTGTCATACTAAAATAAAACATTTAACGTAGCTGTATGTTATTTCTATTTAATGATACCAATAATTCCTTCCGGCGAGCACCTACGATGATCAATTTTGCAGGTGCGAAAGCTTTAACGAGACACGATATATTCTTCACACCGTTACCATTAGCGTTCCTCAACTTAATTCCGGCCAGGCTAAATGGTACCTATTGTACATGGCTGATATATATCGTATAAAAACATTTCAATTTATCCCGGCATCCATCTCTCACCTCATTTGCCTACATGCCCATTAACGTTATTAAACCGTTACTCGCCGAGGGAATGGGAGTGATACAACGAACGTATTATGCGTCAATTTACTGGGCAGCAACGAAAATACGTTTTAAAAAGTTGCGAGGAGAGAAATATGTTTCTCTGGTAACGCGATCGAGTTTCCATTGCTGATTAGCAGTTCCGACGCAGTTCGCATATGGTATTTCGAGAGGAAAGAGCAAAACAAAGGAAAAAAGAGAACTCCGACAGACAGCATCAAAAGTCCATAGACTGATGTATGTAACTTACTGTACTTTGCGTTACAACTACCTAAATACAAAATGACTCTTAGTTGATAAATTCTTGTGATTTAAATTTGGATAACTGACAGGCATAAAAGGTATGTTTAGATAACAAAAATGTTTCAAAACGTAATTGTTTCCGGCGTAACTTGGTGGAACTACTTCATGATAAATAAAATGAAAGAACGTTGTAACTTCCACATAAATTTATTTATAAATTTATGTGGAAGTTACGTTTTTTTTCGTTTTATTTGTTTCAAAACTTTTACGGTGACGAGAAATGACTAATTGTTTCCGGCGTAACTTGATGGAACTGCTTCATGATAAATAAAATGAAAGAACGTTGTAACTTACACAAATTTATTTATAAATTTATATAAATTTATTTATATATTTATGTGGAAGTTACGTTTTATTTTCGTTTTATTTGTTTCAAAACTTTTATGACGACGAGAAATGACTAATCAGTTACCCTAATGGCTTCTTGGTGGCAAATTAAAATTTACCGCCGAATATTTTTTTTTTAAATTACCAATGCATCAACATTATACTTTCATATTCACACCCAAAAATCAGAAGAAACAAAAATATCCACTGAAATCCGTATTCCGCAATGATATGCGACCAGAATCGAATTTAGCGACAGTGCAATGTTTTTGTCTCTCTTACTGTTTGGAACTAAGAACTGGATTTTATATACGCGAAAGGGAAAAACATCCCCCATGTACACTCACGCAGAAAACAAAAGCTAACGTCCGGCGTCCACACACAACATTCAGTTGCGACTTTGAAGCACCCGAAGGACGAGAAAGAAAAGCATGGCGTGCAAAGATAAAATTCTTCGAAAAGGGGAACGAAGACAAGGGTTGGTAAGTGAAAGAACGCGAAAAGACGGAACATTTTAAAGGGACCATACAAGTTTGGCAAGGTAGCAAATTGAGCGCAAGGGTGCGAGAGAGAAAGAGGGTGAAGGAGAGAAGAAATGGGGACTGGATTTTGGGGAAAGGTAGAGACGAAGCACTCCTGGAAAAGAAGTGCGAAACGGCAAACGAGATACTAACAATAAGTGAAGGCAGGCAGGAATTTCAATAGATTTATTCGGTGAAAAACAGGTCCTAGAGACAGACAGACAGACAAACGACTTTATTGAGGGCGAAATTGAGACTATATAGTCCCCTTCTTACATTTAACCCTACGTTAATAATTAGAAATGAGAATAAAAAAATAATAACATATAAACATACAAACACATCGGCAGAAAACAAAGAGAGAGAGAGAAAGGGAAATAGTAGAGAGAAGACGTTCGAAATTTTGGATTACCTCATCTACTCGTTGTTCAGAAACCCTTCCACTGCCACCTCTCTTTTCTCCTTATCTTTCCTTCCATGAAATGAGAATACCTACGTGTGTGTGTGTGTGTGCGCGCGCGCCTCAAATGTCGACATAAAGGGAAAAGGTGGACAAAAATTACTTATTAAAATACCGAATCATGAAGAAGGTTGTAGGCTGGTGTCGACAATTCAATGAGATATCGATAGAAAAAGTAAACTTCGAAACAACTCATTGCCATTAACTTTAAAGACGATGTAGGAACACCCTGGTGTTATAAATAGATTAGTGAGCCAGGAGCGAGCTACATATACAAAGTACTCCTGTCTTTTCTCAGGGATAAATAACCGACAACTGATTCTAGAAAGAAAAAAATAACACGAGCCACGCCAGATCAAGTCAACGTATATGTACACAACTATATCTACGTCATACTCAGCCAGCAACCTTAATGACGAATGGCAGCGGGTGCAGTGTACCTAATAATTCTCATTTATCGTTTTCCTATTATAATAAAACGATCCTTTGTTTCTCTGCATTCCACAACAGATTTTGCAAATCTTTTTTCATTTACGTGCCTTACGAAATATGTTGCTTTCCTGGTAAGATCTATAACCTCGTTCTCTATATCCCCCGATACATACTTTTCTAAGTATAGGGGCCGGCAACCTATGTATGTCACGCGTGCCAAAAGGTGGCACGCGAAGAGATAGTAAATGGCTCGACATTTCAGAGAGTAATTACGAAAAGTATATATTTTTAAAAGAATTTCACTTTTATTTCAATTTTAATTTGTATTTTCATGATACCGCATTATATTCAGGATTCCTTATAATATAAGAACCGCTTTCTGTAATCATTACGGACAAAACACGCACGCGCGGAGGGTCACGGGTTATGAATATTGATAAAGAGTGGGACCCAACAGAAAAACGTTTCCGACCCCTGGTCTAGCCTGTAGTCTGCGTTCTACTAACGTTCTATTAACGACGTAACGCCCTGTTTATTAACATAATTTACGAAACTAGATGCCTTGCGCTGCACTAATAGTTCTTCGAATACTGACAATATGGAATATAAAAGATGATTCGACGGCACGCATAAATGAATGGCATAATAAAAATAGATAAGGTTTTGCAAAAACGCACGCTCGAACACGTACTAACATAGTACGCGCACAAAACACGCACGACTACATTTACGTTAATATCCGCCGGGAACATTAAAAGCCTTAACGCAGTAATGACTGAGCAGGCCTCAGACATTATTCACGTTTTTGAAAAAGAAAAAATCCAAATAACTTAAAACAACGAGTAAGGAGAAGGCAAAAAAAAGAACGCATCCAGCAATTTTGCAGTTTCGTTAATTATTGACCACAAATATACGAAGCATTAATTCAACCGTCCACGACGTGTTCTGAAGCCACGCTCAGACGGTAACAATTACATAATACGTATAATAAGATGACTGCGAGCTAATGTGTGGTGCAAAGTTTTTGAGGGCGGCAGATGGACCGAAGTGGCGTCAGCACCATGATGAAACGGAAGATGGAGGGTATTGGAGCCGGTAAACAAAAGAAATAATGCCCTCGGAGGAGGAGTTTTTGTTTTTTTTTTTTGGAGAGGAGATACGTGTGATGGCGGGGGATATGGCGAGAGATAGATAGAGAGAGACAAAAGGGATAAAACGGGCTGAAGAGAGAGGAAAAAACAGAGAAAAAATCGCCCGGCAGGTGCAGGAATTTAAGCGAACAGACAGAGGGAGAGACGATAAAAAAGGCGTTATTTAAGCCGCGGAAAAAAAAAGAATGGGAGAAAGAGAAGGGGAAAAAACTGAGTGAGAGAGAAGAATGGGATATATAAAGAGGAGAGAAAGGGGGACAGGTAGTGGGAGAGCAAAGTGGATTGAGATGGATGGAAGAGGGGAGAAAAGATAAACAAAGGTGTAGGTAGAGAAGGCCTTTGTTTGCCGAGATTGGCACCAACGTTCTCGGTTAATGTACCACCTCGCGTCAAATGAAAACGTTAGGGGCAGATATTTTCGACCAGATTATTGACAAAATGTCTACACAAAAGGGACGAGATGGACGAAAAATTACGGGATAAAATATCGAAGAATGGAGATCGATATCGACCATTCGATACGATAGCGATATTAAAAGCTTCGATCGATAGATCGCTCCCTTTGAAAATTTTAGGATGAATTAGGAAATTCGTGAAAACGTAAAAGGGTTGAGTAAACCAGATATGCTTTTGACCTGCAAAATAAATGTCCTTGGGGATAATTTATCGAAAGTTTATACCTAATTCTATACGAATTCCATTAAATATCTTTAGTTTGTGGACAATGTCACAAATGAGAAAATGCATTCCATAGTATTAAAACGCACATTTTTAACTAATAAGTTAATTATCACTAAACTGAAATATTTAGAGCTCGATTATCACCGCCACTAAATACACCGACAAGAGATTCGACATTGATACAAGTACATATGATATCGCGTTGGTAAATAATAAGGTATTTAAGTTTTTTTGTGTATAGCGGCATTCATACTATTATAAATTCCAGGAAAGGAGGAAGACTAATTGACGGGAATCGAACCCGGTTCTTACACTTGTTTTAACTAATCATTGACGTGATAGCTTAGATAAGTCAGTTTAAGCAAAGATAGAAAAAACATCTGCTCGGTTAGTGGAAAAACTAGAATCGATGTCCGAGAGAATAATAATTTTCCTCCTCTTTCTTGGAATTTATGGATATAAATCAACAAATACATGCTAACACTCTTTATATAATGACAGGTTTTCAGTGTAAAATAAGTTCCGATAATATGATACCATGTAATCACGCAGAAGAAATTTTAAACGATCATAAAGACCTTCCCTACGTTAATTTTACAAGAGCAATATTTTCATGCGTGTAAAAACTCTTCGACAGATTTTAGAGGCAGACATAACCAATGCATAGGGAAATTTTAAAAGTATGAGATGTAGTATTTTCTCGGAAGAAGGGTGCTAAGTAAGAGTATGGCCAAAATATATAAAATGGATTAATGAGATGGTAGCGATAAGATGAATGGCTTTTAATAACGATAAACATTGAACCCATCAAAAATTTGAAAATCTTTTGAACCTTTATGCTTCCATTTAATATTCTGATATTCTGAAGTTTCCTATTTACGGGAAAAATACAGTACGTCGATAGTAAAAAAACAAATATACCTACTTCAAGAATCTTATCTCCCGCTTTCAGAACAGAACAGGTGCATCAAAATTTTATTATTACTATTAAGCAACCCTGGACTTGAGCCAAATTAAAAATGACTGCTCCCACACTAATTACCGACCTAAAAATAAAGTCGTCAAATGAAAAGGAAACTTTAAGTTATTTTCAACGCGAATGAATGGAGATAATTGGCGAGCACTGTTTTCATAATTTTTTCAACAAACGAACAGGAATAGCGCATTCCCTACAAACAAAAGGCAGAATTATATATCGTCCATAACGAAAAATAAAATAAAATAATACGTGCGAAAAAATGACAGATCAAGATGAACGCGAAGAAAGAAAGAAAAGATCACGACGAGAATGCGGGAAATAAATTCCAGTTAAAAAAAAAGAGCAAAATATACCGAGGAAAAAAAACCGTCAGGATACGCGTAGCACGACATTTTCTCCCGCAGTGAAGGACGTAGACGTAAATTCGTGTCAAATCCGGGAATCGTAGGCGAAGAAATGAGGGGGGGGGGAGAATACAAATGAGTGGGAAGTCCACACAAAGAATGAATGTGGCATCTGCCAGTCAATTAACAAGACAATGAGATGTTTATTACGTAATTTAGGGAGGTTCTTGACAAACCCGAGGGCGTCATTTACATCAATTTTCTTCTAACGGAAGAAAAAGCAAGATAATGTTCTCTCGTCTAATGATGATGTCGAAAGAGTTTCAATTTCTACAAAAAAACTTACTACGGCATTCTGGTAAATTAAAAAAAATTAAAAGTCAATAACAGAGATATTCTATGGAGATAGCATGTATTAAAATGTAAACACTTTCGCGGCTAAGGACACTCGCACTTTGGACCGATGACAGAAAGGACGAGGAGATTAGGATATTGCCACAAAAAAGATTAAGCCGATGAAAATTCCTAAGGGGCGAAGACTGCGAAAAGTTAAAAACCCCAAAGAACGTAAACAAGGTTAAATTAAAAATATAACCAATAAAATAAAATGCAAGACCTGCTACCGGTCACTATATTCTGTTCAACCGCATAGACAACGGAAAAATATTTACGCAATAGTTCTATAAGTACAATTTTAATAAAGAAAGCTATTTTAATGAGCATAGACATAGGTTGAACATTCTTACCGAGGACTGGGGCTTCAGCAGCGACTGTAACTTTCACGAAAACAATGAAAATCGTATAAATTACAGTATTACAAAATTTAATGACGTGAGTCGCAAAAATATTTCAAGTAAAGCCAAGTATCATAGAAATTCTGATATAAAGCTAAAGATAAATAAATGTTCCTATAGCACATTACACTTCAGATTACAAATGCACCATAACAGAGTACTTTACTGCACCGCTATCATACTTTTCGGAAACTATTTACTCTTACGTAATATATATATATATATTCAAAATTCGAGAATTAGATACCAAAAAAATTCCCACAAATAAATAAGCACTCCCCAATTTTTCCTCGTACCATAAAATTTTCACTCGCATACGAAACGCGTCATTCGAGACCGATTCTTTAATTTCAAAAGCACAAAATTCGGAACGAATTAAGCGTCGGGTTCTGATGAAAGACTGACGTAGCGGACAACGAAAATGTTGCCAAAGGCAGCGAAGAATGGCAGAGGAATAGATGAAATGAAGGCCATAGCTCTTATAACAAGAGCAAACGACCTTTCGGGGGAAACAAGAAGTCGAAAAGGAGATAAAGATAGATGAGGTTCGAATAAAAAGAAATAAAGATAAAAAATCTGATGTGGCCAACACGACTTACTCCGTATTTGGGGTATAGATATTTAAATTATTATGAATAGCATTATAAGGCAAAATTATTAATTATTATCGTAAAAGAATACAGTCGTCCTTATTGCCGTAAATTGGGTATATTTTGAATGTTTACAGAATTCACCGCTATATGCTGGTGGCGCTGTATACAGGAAATTACGAATAAGTTAAATATCTCCGAAATGGATGGTTCTACGAAAATTTGTTTCAAACAAAACTTGAAAGAAATATATAATTCTCTACAACTTTGGTCCTTACGAAGATTACAAATAACGATGTTTTTAAGGAGATATTTGATGGAAACAAAAAACCGATAATTTTTTATAAATAATTCCTAAACAATAACTGCTATGGAAAATTGATTCAAATGAAAGTTACAGGAAATTACATTTTCTATAACCTTTGTAGAGAATTGTATATACAATAATGATGTTTTATCGGAGAAATATCGCAAAAACCGAATCGGGTTTCGAATAAACCTCGACCTCCTGTTAACCGGAATTGTCCAAAAACTAATCAGTTCTTTGTGCTCATACCAAAGTGTTATATATGAAATTTGGTAATGATATGGCAAGTACTTTTCGAGTTAGAGCGCCTACAATCACATACATACATACATACATCCACACACAAACATCATTCCGAAAATAGTCTAAACGTGTTCTAGGGACCTCAAAACGTGTATTTCCGTTGAAATCTCGAAGTCGATTTTTTTCGTGATCACAATACTTTCCCTATACTACGTATGGAGAAGTAAAAAGATGGAAAGAGATGAATAGGAAAGAGAAACATTTCTCCCCTCTTCCATTTCGCCGGAAGAGTGGAGGTTGAGGAAAGGGAGGCGGAGGAAAGAGTGTAGTTGGACAGCTGCCCTGCCTTCCCATTGGCCAAAGACTTGCTGAAGATAAACGCCGAGGATCTATTTCTAGTGGACATAAACCGGATTATTTTAATGTGTTAGCGGGAACGGGGAGTTTGAAAGTGTTTTGAGGACCGAAAAGAATTTGGCACGGGGCTATTGCGGAATCATTCGAGTCTCTCGAAGATTGAGCGATCATTTCGTGCGAGATATCGATCCTGAGAGGAAATAATAATAAACAAACAGGATATCAACGGACGTCGTGCCGAATCGGAGAAAGCCGCTGAGAATATGAGCCATTTTTGTCGGGTATACGGTCCAAGAAATGACGCACGAACGGTTTACTTGCGAGAAACGTTTTCGTGACGTAAACGATAAGTTTACCGAAGTTGCATACAGGCGTGCCGGAGTTTAGAAGGTAACCGCAACCGTTAAAGTGAGCGAAAAAATTTTAACGGCGCTTAAATTTAGGACATGGCGAGTTTAGTGAGTAGACAATCATTTACGTGACAGATTTATATCAAATTAAACGTAAGGTTGCGTCTGAAAAAACGAAGGGAGTAGGAAAATATGAATTTGAAAAAGTAATTTCAAGTAGATACAATTTACGTAAATTTTCGAAATCATGTCTATAGAAACCTACACTGATAGAAAAGTATATGAAGGGGAAGCTGGCGAACGTGACCGCAGATCTTAGCAGGAATCCAACACATTGTTTCTCCCACTTATTATTTATTATTTGTTTATGTGTTGTATTGTTATTTTTTCGTTATAATAGTTAACCGTAAAATGGCTTGTGCTGTGTATAGCATAAATAAATTTTGGAAGGCACGATAATGAGGATAAGATTCGCGAGACCTATTGCAGAACGTAGCGATAAAAATAATCTTTCTTCCTTAGGAGGATTAGGGATTACAACAGGAAAACGATAAATCGGAATTGCAAGGGACACGTTTGGTTCGTGGGACCCCCTGCCATCCACCATAAATGTATTATAGCTCGCAGGGTATTACGTAGATGCACGAGCTTTCAACATCACAGCAAGGAAAGCCGAAGTTAAATTTGGTGGCAAATGTTAACAGGAACCCTGACAAACCGATATTTCCCCGGGCCCCGAACCTCTGAATAAATGCCGCGCATTTTTAAGCGTATATTAACAAATCAACGTCGATGGGAACCCCCATTAAACAAGCGTTTGTCGCAACACATTCGAAACGGGGATATGCGACAAAAATAGTTCGGGAATCTTATTTTTCCGTTCCAAACGCAACAAAAAAAATCCGTCCGTACGACCGCCTGCGCCTTCCTCCATTTTTTTTGCCCCATATACATCCTCGATCTCCGGAACACGTGCCGAACTCATCAATCGAAAATCCCCAACTCGGAACGAAAAATTCCAGAAATTAGGTCAGCAACAGACACTCCACAAACTCCGCTATATATTTTTGTCCCTTTCTCGACGATAAAAATCCCCTGACTTCCCATTTTTTTTTTTCAAGAAAAAAAAAACTCTCCCGAGCCCCGCCGCCGCGTCACACCTTTTTAAGCGCGTCGAGACTGAATCTGGAACGTGTTCGTAAAGCGAACAAAAGCGAAGAGGAACGTGAAAAGACGTTTTTTTTTCGTACCATCGGAGGTCTAGCGAAGGGGAAATGAATAATGCCCTCCTTTGGGTCCCTTTATCACCGCGTGTGGTGCAAAACCGCTCGGGGTTTCGGTTTTCTCCCAAAGTTTTTCTCCGATTTATCTCCCTTCACCCACCCCGATCATCTCACCCCTCCTTCCTCCTCCTCCTACGTGCTTCGCGAGCAACCCTCTTACATCCGCAGGGCCATCTCAGTGTTGAGAGAGGGAGAGAGTTTTTTGTTTTCTTTCTTCACCTCTCTCTTTCTCTCTCTCGACGTGGTAACGGGACGAGAAAGTGATACGCGGTCTCCGCGTTCCACTCTCCTACCGACTCCGAAGGAAAAACAAAAGAAAAACAGAAATAACCTCGGAGAAAAAAAAGGATTCCCTTCGGGGAAAAAAAAAGAAACTTCGCGCGCGAATAATGGCGAAAGGAGGGGAACGAAAGAAAAAAATAGAACGCGGTGTGTGTCGCGAAGAGACGTAAGATAAAACGTTTTTCTCGTTTTCGCGTCGCTGCTTCTCTCGTTCGCGCGCCATCTAACTGCATCGCGTGTAGAAGAAACGAAAGAAATACGACCGGACCTGCGTAATTCGAAAATCTATTACTCGAATTTTTGGACAGTGGAAAGTGTTTACTTCAACTAGAATAAATGTGTGTATGTATATATATATATATATATATATATATATATATATATATATATATATATATATATATATATATATATATATATTTGAAATTTCACATCATTAATTATCTACAACTAGTATTTTGTAATTTTCTTTACTGCTCGAGTTTTGAGAATCGTAAGCAAATGGATTTAATAGCATTTAATAAATTCATCTAAAGAGTATGTTTATATTATATGTACTCGAGAGATCTTACACCAGACTTGCCGGAGGCGACCGGAAAAAGTATGAAATCGAAAAGAAAATCCTGAATTTGAGCGGTCCCAGTAATAGACGAATCATAGTTACTGGCTCTTTCAAAGAATAACAAACCAAACAAAAATAAATAGCTAATTTGAGCACCATGAGAGCTCTTGTATGAATTATTAACACTTCATAAGACTTCGATGGGTAATATCCGAGTATTAGTTTCAATTTGTAACAAAGAACGTGCGTGACGTATTTTCATGAAATTCTCAGCACCAGGTGAAATTATACGATGGTAAAACTAATAGATTTTCGTTAAGGGCCCTAATTGGATTAATTTTTTAAATTGCAGTAGTATTCCTCTGAGAAGGGTATACATAGCAGGTAAACTTAGTATATCCGATACACTTCAAGTAACAAAATATCTTCGTCTGCGCGAAAGAAACTTTATTGGAAAACGATTCCGGTAATTGACAGACAGCTGGCGTGTTTAATGTTTCGTAGAATTCTAAGTTGCGTGGGATTTGGAAAAAAAACCTTCGAAGGGCACGTATTTCAGTCGAACTTAAAATCGTATAAGCACCATTAGCTAATTATCACGACTAGAGATGATGGATGTCTTATTGATGACCGTTAATTTTGATAAGCACCGTTCTGTCGCGTTACGATCGCATTTATTTTTAAATTACAAATATTCAAATTGATAAAAAACTTTTTATCTCCGATCCGTTAAATGGAGATAATTTTATCCGCGTCATTTGTGAGATGCATCAAAACACTCGGAAGGAACTCATTCGTTCTGCGACCTCTCTCGGAAAATTGGACACTACTACTACTATTCCGGAAGCGGAAAAGATATAAAATGCGGGGCTACAATACGTATTCACGGCCTTATTACGAAACTTCCTTCTGATTTCGGAGACCGACATTCTTTTTTTTTCCCTCCGAATTCTTCCGGGCGGATGGATGGATGGAGTAAAACGAAAGAAACCCGAGTGCGCGGGACGCGATTAACCCATGCATGGAATATGACCGGATGGAAATGAGATTCCGACGGACGGGGAAAAATAAAACAAGAACTCTTCAAAAGAACGGCCATGAAATGCCGCTTATTTCATGCCCCGAAAAATTCCACGCGCTTTCAAAATCTTTTCTGCGGAGGAAAGAAGAGGCTGGGGAGCGGGCGGAGGTGAGGGCGGGGGGAGGGAGAAGGTGGGAGGCGTGGGAAGGATGCAGATGCGACTCAAGACCTTTCCTTTAACTTATCCCTCCCTCTCTGTACAGAAGGACGACGTGAGATACGAGAGGTTCTTGAGGAAACAAACTTTTTGAAACAAGGTAGGAGGAAGAAGGAGGTGGGGGAGAGAGGGAAGGGGAGAGAGAGAAAGGAAAGTAGAGACGGAGGTCGAAAGAGAGAGGAAGAGAGGGAGAGGCGGATGGAGAGAGGAAGGGAGAGGAAATGGACGGAGGAAGAAAGAGGGAGGGAGGAGAGGAGGGAGAGGAATTGAGGGAGATAGAGTGAGGGAGAGAGAAAGTGAGGAAGGGAGAAAGTGAAGAGAGAAATTAAGGGAGAGAGGAGGGAGAAAGAGGGAGGAAAAAGGAGGGAGAGAAAGAGTGAGGAAGAGGGAAAGATGGAGAGAGAGAGAGAAAGAGGGAGAGATAAAGAGTGAGGGAGAGAGTAAGAATGAGGGAGAGAGGGAGAAATGGGAGGAAAAGTAGGGAGGGAGAGGGAGAGAGTGAGAGAGGAGGGAGAGAGTGAGAGAGGAGGGAGAGAGAGGAGAGAGGGAGAGAGAGTGAGAGGAGGGAGAGAGTGAGAGAGGAGGAAGAGAGAGTGAGAGAGGAGGAAGAGAGAGTGAGAGAGGAGGGAAAGAGGGTGAGAGAGGAGGGAAAGAGGGTGAGTGAGGAGGGAAAGAGGGTGAGAGGAGGGAGAGAGAGGGAGAGAGAGTGAGAGAGGGAGAAAGAGAGAAAGTGAGTGAGGGAGAAAGAGAGAAAGTGAGTGAGGGAGAAAGAGAAATGAGTGAGAGAGGGAGAAAGGGAAAAAGGGAGGGAGAGGGAAGTAGAGAGGGGGAAGGATGGAGAAATGAGAGAGACACGGAAGGACAAAGGAGAAGAGGGGAGAGAGAGAGAGAGGGAGGGAGAAAAGCTAGCGAGCAGATCCTACCGAAGTGCCCCACTCTCCTTTCCAAATTTCCGGAATTTTTTTTCTTACGAGCTTTCCGAACGGAATTATTCGTTCGGTCGGTTTTTCGGCGAAAACATGCACTCCTCCGTTCGCGAAATGGGTTCCAGAATCGAATTAGCCGAGTTCCGAGGAGATGGGACGGGAATATCTCTCGGAAGATAGAACGAAGACGGATTTCGTTCAATGGACTATATCGTTTTTCTCGGAAAACTTTGCCCTCAGCGACATCTCACAGATGAGCAGCGTGGATAACACGGTTATAAACGCTGAACCGAGAACTTAATACCTCTGAGAAACTTAAATGGTGTTAGAATTTCAGTGGAACGCAAAACGGAGAGGAGTAAATAAAAGCCGCAAAAGAAATGGAATTTTAAGAACCGAAAGCGACGTCACGGTGGATTACTTGTATACATTCGTATGAGGGAGCATTTTTTAAATAGAGTATTTAACTCACTGTAGCACAGCAATAGAAAATATAGCATAAAAAAGATTGCACTTTTATACAGTTGCGCCGAGCTAAAGAGCCACAGAAGTAATTCGTTCGGAATTATAATATAAATATTTTAGAGGTAAAAAATTCATTTCTGATAACATTTGGGGCATGCTATTGAACCTCGCCAAATGTCGTTGTTTTGATGCAGAAATGTAAGGTAGTAAAAAATTCACGGGTGGTGGGCGTAACGTTTTATAACTGTCCAATGATTAATAAGTTTGCCATTTTATTTGTCCATCGTAATTTAATATCTTTTAAAATGCAGCCCCGATATTGACGCTTCTTATACAATAACGTATTTCTCATTCAAGACAAATATTTTAATGCACATACTTAGAGGAAAAACGCAGACAGACATCTCCTAATTTTCTCTGAAAGCGTAAAACTTTTCCGCGCAAAAACACATTACAACGTTCAATGTTACTTGTTCCAAATTTTTACAATTTTACGTCAAATGAATTTTAAAACGCGATGTTGTCATTCGAAATCTGACTCTAGGTTCATATTATACCCGTGTATTAAATGAAATCGACCGAGAAAACCGTGACTAGGCGAAACTGCATTTTGTAAAATTTAATTGCAATGCAAATGCAATGAAACTTTTAAAAAAATACCAAAAAATACATTTAAAATCACATGGTTTTGACTCATGATAATGACTCTCGAAACCACGACAGTGCGATTTTGTCTGTATTTGGTAGAATTTTTTGTATCAAGTTACATTAAATATTTCAGACTTAAATTTTAGCGAGTTCTTATTTTCACGATCGAGCTTACAGAATTCCGCGTACAGTTGAGAATGAGGGAGAAAAGTGATATTTTAGAGCCGGGAAAGAGAGGCAACAAAGAAAGTGGCAACATACAACATAAATGTTACCGCAATTAAGGCATCCGGTAACAACTAAACATTCAGGCATATTTTTTTAAGGCATTTACAAAAACAATCTCTTACGTCACCGTCCTGAGCAGAAAAACTGCACACGATTCGGGTTACAACACTACAACGTCGCTATCTAGTCACAAACGATCCTGAAACGCATTCAACGGAAATGTTACACTGCCATTTTATCGCTATTCGGGCTGGTATGTCGCCAATTATTATCCTGAGTACTTTTACAGATGATGTTTCCTTATTCATACGCTACGTTCGCTAATCCGTTTCCAGCGAAGACGATGCCAAAAAAAAATTAATTGGTTGCCCAAACTACCTTTTCCTCCAACCCCATCTCTAAAATGACAGGACGCGAGATTTATTTTGTTCTCAAACTTCGACCGGAGACGTATCCAAACACAATTTGCGCATTGATTGAACGGCGATGAGAAAATACACACATGCGGGACATAAAGAGGACGAGGTTTCATTTTTTCCACGTTTTGCGATCTTTCTTCCAAAATGTCGACACTTTTGCGAGGTTGGAATTCTGCACAATTGTGGTATATCGTAACACATGGCCGGCGAATTGCATTAGAAGTTGCGGATGCTTAAGCACTTGAAATAAGGAGCAGAATTAATTAATAAAAATTCCACTTTATTTACGATAAACGACCGGTGGGAGAGGTAAATGTACAGAAGGTGACAAAGAATGGTTAGAGCGAGGGGGAGGAAAGGTTAAGTCTAGGTATGAGGGGAGGAGGTTGTGATTAGTAAGAAACAAAGTAAGCAAAGGGGAGCGAGTGGGGGAAATTAGTTGTTCCATCCGTTGATCTTAACCGTTAGGTTTTACATCGGGAGTTACTCGAGATAATGCGAGGGATTTTATAAGAGTAAATTCACGATCAATAATATTTTACGAGCCATAACATGACTTGAAAAGGTTTTCCGGCCATATTTTCAACTAATGTAAAATTTTATGTTTTGTATTCCACGATTCGCTTTCGTAATGGCATCGCGGGTCGCATACAAGGCTCTCGCGGACATGATATAATCCGCGGGACGTAGTTTACCCATCCCTGGCATAGGGTGTCCTATTAAACGTGGGCGGGAGGGAAGAATTGCAGAGCAAATTACGTAAGGTTCTTTTTTCACAAATTGCTGTTTCCATCGGAGCTAAGAATCGCAGATGCGAAGTATTGTTGGGTGACTACACTGTACTTTACAGCGATTGTTTTCCGATTACTCCTAAGCAGCTAATCCTGCGTCCATCAGATTTATTCCATATTTAGGGCTTTAAAAAACTGTTGGCGTGTTTACAGTTACGCATTACGTCACGCTTTTCCCTCAAACGAGGGCTGGGACAGCTTTTGATTCCTTTTAATCATACGCCGAAAGAAAAAAAAGTGGAAAGAAGCATTAAAAACGCGACCATGTCCTTTTATTGAACCAAGCCATCCCAGAAGTAACACAAACGTGCTCTTTTGGTTCGTTGATGCGCCTAAGTCGACCCTCACCCTTTTTTCCCCATTCTCCAAACCCTCCGTAATCCAGTGTCCACACAGCCGCCAGAAGGAAGGAAGGAAGGAGGAACCCCGGTGAGGATGGACAACTGCGCATCGTTACGCCCCCCAAATTGAGGATCCTGCCAGGATAAGGGCGGACGAATGGCGCGGTCATTGTTAAGGTTCCCAACCCCTAACCTTTTCTTCCCCTTAACCTTTCCTTCCCTTCACTCAACGTCAACTCTTCTCAACACCATTACGCACCCCATGACGCACTCATCCTCCTGACGTTTGAGTATCCCAGATTCAGACAATCCCGGTAAATAGTCCGGTGGCCGCATTTTGCTCCTTTTTCTTTTAATGCAAAACCCGTGCGGGGAATGCCTCGGAAATATAAGAAGTTCTGCCATTAATACACGCCAGCCGAAATTACGTCACAAGCGGAGAATGGGTTCGGAAAATGGGATTATTACGTAAGATACGATGAGGTAAATAACGTAATTTATCGTGGATTCCAAGAAACGGACTTGGGTCATCTTCGCAGAATACGCTCGAGAAGAAAATATTCTCTTAAAAAAAGTAATACTTCGCAGTTTTGACCAGAATGATGCTACGAAAAATGTTTCTCGAAACAATACATTAGAGACGGCATATTGGTATAGGGGTGTTTAGCGTGTTTAACTCTCGATCGCGGATTCGAATCCTGCCGGGGGCACGGTCGTACGTGTTCGTCTTTGTTATTGTTGTTGTTCTCATTGTGAAAAGACCGTTAAGTGCTGTTTATGAGCTAGTGAAAAATAAAAAACATCAGAAAATGTCCTGCAGTATTGACATGTTGTTATACAATACATTAATTGATTGAAACCCTATGAAAGCCGGAGGCGATTCTATCTCTATAAATAAAATTCTGATGTCCGTCTGTACATTACTTTTTTTCATAATTTCACTTTCATTGAGCATTTCGTGTGAAGTGACGACGATTACAGCAATTTACAGACTTGGTGTCTGTTTGTTTGTTTGTCTGTCTGTTTGTTCCATCATCACGCCAAAACGGAAAGTCGGATTTACATGAAACTTGGAACCTATCTTTAGGTCAGCCCAACTTAGAATCTAGGGTGTATGGTATCCGGAAATTCTTGACGGGAAGGGGGGTTGTGGGGGGGGGGGGGCGCCAACCATAAAATTCACAAAATCTCGCTTACCATTGCTTTTAAAGCAAAAAATGCATATAACAAAAGTTGTTGTAAATTAGATTTTGGATCGTTTTTGTTCTATACAAATTTTTGATAGGATGAACAGTTACTGAGATATCGACAAAAAAACGAGATCGGGAGAAGGGAGTGTAGAGTCTAGGTTGTGAGACGTGTTCCCGATCAACGACGGGTACTTTCAGCTAGTATTAACATAAAATGAAAATAAACACCAACATAAATGTTCCGATTCCAACAAAAACTGGTTGTTTTCGCGGTTAAACAAGGCAATAAACAGTACTTCTTTTAGTTTTCCCTTTACAGAATTACAACCTTCCTCAACCTTGACCAATCTCATCATCTCTACCATCGCCTTCCCTTTATTGCGCCCAATTCACTCTCTCTATACTCTAGACACTCCTCTCAAACTTAATTCTTGGCCGCCCTATTCCCCTCTTCCCTCCAGTCATTGTCTCCGACACTCTCTATCAATCTTTCCGGACCCATTCTTTGAGGAAAAAAAACCACTTCAGCTGTTTTTCTTCTACCGTGTTCTTCAGTGCCCTCTTCCCTGTCTCGCATCATTCTTCCTTTTGTTTTTTCAACCATATGTCCCAAATCTTTCATTTCCATTGCCGCTTACTCTGCTGAAATGCATATCCAAAACAAAAAAAGCTTTCACGCCCATATAGCAATGCTGGAACAAGAAAAGAACTGTATAGTTGCTCTTTTCGTTTTTTGAATAACACTTCTTTTCCAATGACAATACTATTCAATGGCGATTATAAACTCTGCCTTTTTAATTCGAAATTGAACTTAAGCATTTATTTTCCTATCATAATTTGTCATTGTTCCTACTTATTCGTAAACCCCTGTCCATCACAGTCCAGCATCCATTCTACATTCTACAGAGAAATAATCCTTTTTGGAAATAAAAAATAAAATCTTTACTCAAAAATGTAATATATAAACACTCATTCATCATGTATAATATAGATATATGATTATAGAAACACTGATTCTATTTGACTAAATGTAGCACAATGATTCTAGATGGGCAGACTTTGAATTTTAAATTGATTCAACAGCGCCTCAATCTATAAACCTTTTTAAAAAAAACATCGCTAGAGTTCGTCAATGGAATCATAATTTACAGTATTGTAAGCAAAATTAACGATGTCTACTTAATTCCAGCCGATGCGACTCCGAGAGTTTAAACCACAGAGACGATTGCAAGGCACACGCATAACAAATGGAACCATTAATGGGAGGGTGGGGGGAAGAATATAAATTCCCTCGTCCTCAAAAACCTTCATGTGGGATTCATTCGAATTCTGCATCGCGAACAGCTGACCTTTTCCCCCTCTTCGAAATGTTTATATAACATACGAAGTCAAGGCAGTCACGGCAAGTTTATCTGACTGCCCACGGATAAGGTAGTTCAATTGATTCCTGTGCAATGAGAGATGAACGTATATTCCACCGATTACTCGAAAAGCAAATAATATTTAGGATTAAACATCCACCCTTGCTTACAAAAAAATTATTACTCTTATTTCTGAGACGAGTTCCATGGAATATGGAACATCTAAGCAGATATTGTCGAACTCGATTAAATACATATTCTCAAATATTCAAGAGGAGTTCACCAGGCATCGACATTACACAGTTTTTTTTAAATCCGCGAACGTTCTCAAAAATATCTGGAATGTCGCGAATAAAATAGAATCGTTACTGCAAAAGTGAAATGAATACAAAATTGATTAAATCAAATAATTATCTATCTTAAAAAATAATTCATTTCCTGTTTATCATCACTGCAACTTTTGATATTAACCAAACCTAAATTTAAAGAGGAAAAATCAAAGCGCATAATTTTTAATGGAGAGTGAGTAAACATAAAAATGACATAAATTGTTAGTAGGCAATGTAAAAATTGCCTCAATTTGTAGAAAAAGCACTCAAACATCCTCTTATATTTCAACAGATATACGAATCAACGAAGGATAAATTATTTAAATAAGACTAGAGAAGTAGAGGAATTACCAAGAACCTATTTTTAACTCTAATAAAGAAAACAATTTTATCTGTAGATGCTTTGGAATTTATAAATGTAGAGATAACTCAAGTAAGTTTTTCCTGGCAAAGCCAGGCGAAATATAAACCACATACAAAATAACTGTGATGCAAGTTACATCAAGAGCTTTCATAAAATAATTTTAATTGCTGGATTTTGTCAAATGACCCATCATATTGGCGTGACTAACTCAAAGATAAAGGATAATGCTCTAAAACTTTGTTTACGCTATCTCAATTAATTGGCCTGATTTCAACTATATGAACGGACAGGCGGGTGGAAAACTTTACAATGCGTTTTTTTTCAAAGAAAGTATTAACAATAAATAACTTATTTTACAAAAAAAAGGTAAACAACCGAAGAAAATTCGAAAAATTCAAATTTGCCCAAAACCGATTATAACAAGAGGGCTAAAAAACAAACCTCAAGAAGAGGCATTTTTGTCAGTCTGCGGTTAATCCATTTAACAGACCGGACGGTCTCTGTATTAAGGCTTCAAGGTGCCTTCTTACGTAAGCTTAGTCAAAAACGGACAGGCGAAGTCAAGATGTGAATCCGTGACGCGGATTAACGATAATTACAAATATTATCTTCGGTCAAAGGAAACGAATATGCAAGATCAAAAGAGGTTATCATTATTCAGCGAGCAGAATAAAGTGCAATATATTGGAGTTTGTACCAAGTAAGAAGTGACACCAAACCAGTACGAGGAAATACGTGCTCGCGGGGATATAGGCGTTCCCAGCAGACCAAACGTTTCAGTACTGTACTACAGCGACTGTACATGCTTTACATAATTTCTTGTACTACAGCGACTGTACATGCTTTACATAATTTCTCGTGTGACATTAGAACAGTCGGACACAAGAAAAACATAAATCCTGAATGGTACGCTTTATGTAACTAACAATATAGGTATTACCCGACTGCAGCTTTAAAAGAATATATATATATATACACACACACACACTTAGAATCGCCTATAATCACATTCTTTCACCGACTAATTGAACTTTAGGAATTTCCGTTTCGTTGATGCACAATTCTTGCGGGTGGTGTGCTTCCCACGGAATTATTTGCAAATGCGGAAACACGTATTAATAAGATATCCATTTCGCGTCCTACAACAAGTATGAAAGTGACCCAGACACTGTGACGTTTCACGGTCGCTGGGATTCACGCATCACGGTTACGATATTGGCAACAATACATGAACAAACTGAACAACATCGCAAAAAGATGTGACAAGATTTGGTGGAGTTGACAGCATTACTTAAACTACTTAAACGCGCAGCGACGGTTCAAGGCTCTTGACACGACTGGTTCGTTTAATCGTCGAGAAGAAATTTATCATCAGCAATGCGCATTAAAATCTCAAAGAGCAAACAAACTATTCAAAACGCTAAATTTATATCGATGGGTAATTCACGGCAAAAACAATCATTAATATCTATAAGATATCGTGGTTAATTTATCAGGTCAAATGTCTTATTTTACCCGACGTGACCCCTATAGCCCCGTAAATTTAAAAAAAAAATAAGGATGCAGGGCCTTAAAAGGTCGAGTCAACTGTTATCAATGGACGGAATTCTACCAATCAACCATGGACACTTGAACAAACAAACCACACCTCCAAAAAAAATGCATTATATTCATTCTGGAGTCGGTCGGAAGAATCGGCTAGTCCCCTCTACCATTGCTACGTCAAAAGAGCTTCCATCCGATTCTCAGTCCACACTCACCAAGGCTAAACAGTCCTCTTAAGCAATCTCCCTGCGACTGCGACCCCTCTCCTTCGGATCGGCAGCGGGACAGGCCAGACAGCGACCCGCCCCCACCTCCGCCCCCCTCCTCCACCGCCTCCTCCTCGTCCTCCTCTTCGCTCTCCTCTCCCCCCTCCTGCCTCCTCAACCTCAGAAGGCGGTCGCCGCGGCGTCGCCAACCCCTCCTCCCCCTTCCCCTACCGCCACCTCCACCGCCTCCCCCGCACCCGCAGCCGCCTCCGTCGTCTCCCTCTCCGCCCCCCCTGCCTCCGCCCGCTCCCCCGCCCCTACCCCTCCACACCAACTTCCCCAGAACGGTGAGGAGGCTTTCCCGGAAGGTGTTCGGCCTCCTGGCCGGTCTCGGGGGAGGAACCGAGTTGTTGTTGTTGGAGGCGGTGGAAGCGGGGGCGGACGGAGCAGGGGTCGGTGCCGGAGTGGGCGTGTGGGAAGGCCCCACGTAGTCGTCCTCCATCTGGGCCAAAGGGGGAAGCCCGAGGGCCGAACGGGGGTTGAGAGCGTCCATGGGTGGAGGGCGGGGGTCGGACGAAGCCGCCGATGCCCCCGCGGACTTTCCCTGCCCTCCATCCTCCGACTCGCTCACGTCGAACACCTCAAGTTCGAAAGCGTACTCGTCCATGTCGGTGTTGATCGTTTTTTTTTTCAATTTTTCTCCCTTTCTCGGGTTGTCGACACGAAACGTTATTTTTTCTTTTTTTCGTCACACGCGAGAGAATAATTCTCTTTCGTTTTCTTCTTCTTCGGGTGCCGCGTGGTGTTTAAAACCCTTTCTTCCGCAGTCTCACCCGCACTCCCTCAGACACCTCGCCGTCCACCACACTCCAGACCGGCCCATCCCTCTTGAATCGTTAAAAAAAAAAAAAACTGGCCCACCAATCGGAAACGATTTTTCAAAAACAATTCCCGCACGCATCAACACGCGAAAAAAAAACACGCACGCACTCCTCTCGACGCGCGGAAGACGAATAACACGCCCCCTATCTCTCTCTTTTGTTTTGGGACGCTTATAGGGAGCGCCGTCCACCCCCGCGCCGCTCCCTAGCAGCCGGCAGACGGACAACACACAAGAGTTGTCTCCTGTCGTAATGGTTACAGGAGACGAAAAAGAGGGGAGGTTGGAAAAGGTGGCGCCCTCCCCCTCCCCTTACTCCCCTCCCTCCCCCCTCCTCACGCACTCCCCCTCCCTTTTTAGCGTCCGTACTCTTGCACCCAAAGACTGGTTTTGAAGGGGAAGGTTGATAGGGGAGGCGGAAAGGGATCAAGGAGACACACACACACACACTATATTTTCCCACTCCTTTTTTTCACTCCACGCACTCTTCTCTCCCCTCCCCTTGAGTAAAAACCCTCCCCTTTCCTCCCTCTCTCTCTCTTTTCTCTCTCCTCTCACCAGTCCCCACACTAAAACGCAGACACGGCAGAGGGTCAATCAATACCTCCACAATACTGGCTTCCTCCCTCCTCCTCTCTCTCCCTCTCTCCTCCCCTCAGATAGGGGTAGCTTCGAAGAAAAAAGGGTAAAAAGGGTTGCGTATAAAAACAACGAAAAAAAGGGTAGGGTTTACTTTTTTTAAATTTTATTCCTCGGGTGTAGCGGGTTGTTGAGATGTGGGGAGGGTTGAGAAAAGGATGAGTTCTTTACGAGAGAAGCTGCATAAGAGGGTTATTTTAAAAAAGGGTTTTTTCCTACCCCTCCCTTTTAGGGTTTTCTTTAGAAGGGGAGTCGGGAAGGATAAAAGGAGGAGGGTGCCTTACTAAAAGCCGCGTTTTATTTCTCCCTCCTTCCCTCTCCCTATCGGAGCAGTCCGTCGCATTGACGCATAGGCGGCGTGGTTGGCGGCGGACCGGCCGGCCAGCACATGGCGACAGCCCCACAGGGTACTCTTCTATCCCCTCTCCCCTTTCACTCTTCTACTAAAAATCCTCCTACAGATATTTTTTTAAAGGCCGACAGGCGAAACGGCGCCTCGCACGGTTCTAACGTTGGGACGGATTATCACGACATGGCTTCGCTTGGGGAGTTGCATAGCTGCTTACTCCTCCTACTCCTCCTGTACTCTTCTCCGTGAGGCACTCTGCTCCTCCGCGGCATGCTAAAACACCGTCACGCGACGAGAAGATAGTCTCTACCTACTATCCTACCTCTCTCTCTCTGAGGGTAGAGAGAAAAATACAAAGAGATCCCGCGGAAAATTCCCAGGGAGGAAAAAAGAGGGAGTTGCTATCGCTACTTTTCCGATGCGCAGGTTTTTTTCTGCCTCCCTGTTATATATCTCTATCTATACACTAATATACCTATCTACTATTTCACTCTCTTACGATCACAGCCCACCGTAACACGGTTCCTTGTTCCTCAATGGCGAAGGTTTATATATCCTTTTTGATTATATTTTTAACTCTTTGACTCTTCGCCCCCGGGTACGACGACAGCGGGACGTAAACGTAGCACGGTCGGGCACGTCTGCTGGTTTCGTCTCTTGCGAGCACGCGAGTGCATCGCAGCCGATTTGACTAGCCCTCACGGTAAACGACGCTGCAAATCGTAATAGATTGGAAGCCCTTTATTATCGTGTGTTATATGTCACCAAGTCCTCAGCTGATCTCTGACACTTGACACTCGAACGTCTTCCGATTTGGTCCCTACGGGTTGACGGTAGGGCCCTTTTTACCCCTCACTTTTGATGTGTCAAATTCCCAATAAACCCGCCGGGTTTAAAAAAAACCTGCTTTGAAAAACAATCGTTTTTACGGGAGCGTCCTACCCCTACGAGGACGGACTCGCACTGCTTCATTCGTCAACCGCGGCGCCACCGTCGCCGTTCCCCCTCTTCACCCCTCCCATTCCCTCTCTCTTTCGTGATAGGTCGGTCGGAGATGTTGCGTCGGAATGTCGAATGGCGCCGCCACCGTCTGGCGCCTGCGATATCCGCGAGATGATTCCGACCAGAATCCGCGAGATCCCATTCGGGTTACTGGGATTCTGTACCGAGCGATGTTTTTTTAATCCATTTTCAACCAGAGTTTTTGAATGCTTGACTGGAAGGGGAGAGAGAGAACGCTTACTCATTGTCAGTCTCATTCGATGTTAAAATCTTGCTTTTTAAAGAAACTCCCGAGACAAATTTTAAAGAGTTGAGATTTTCTATAATCACCAGTTTCGGATACTTATAATTTTCCTCGAAGAAAGTCAAATATTTCATTCAAGTTATCGTTATTGAAATAAATAATCAACAAAATTTTTGCGTGATGCGGTAGTGTTCCAGAAATGCAAATGAAACGATTCGTAGATGCGACAGTAAATTCTGAAAAATTTACCCGTGTGACGAGTAGAAAATCGGGGTTATGGGAAAATAATAGTACATTTTCCTTATACGTCTTTTCCTCAAATAATTGCTTGCTATCACAGAGAATCGAGTCAATTTTATATATTCGATATTACACGACAATAGTTTCTTAAAGTTTTCAACAGTAAACTGTATTTTTGTAAAAATAAATTGATGTATTATTTTTATTATTCGTATAACCACGCGATTCACAATTTAAAATTAAATAAGGCGTAATCTGGCGACAGTTTTGTTTGATTGGTTACATAAGGTGAAATTTGTGACTTTATATTTAAATATCATCAGTTTTGTTTGATTGGTAGCATAAGCCGATAATTACCGAGATTTTATATTTTAATAAAGTAGCATTCAACAACTAATTATCGCAAGATGTCCCATAAAATGGAAAATTTCATCAATTAATATGATCTACGATGGCAACAAATCATGAAAATTTATTAGTTATATTCAAGACAAACACACGAGTGCAAATTTTACGGCTTCAGAGTTGAGAGTCCCGACATCGAGTCTCGGCAGGCGGAGAATTTTTCAATAACCTCTCGACACCCACCTACACATGCATGAATCGTGAGGAGACTAAACGTCGCTTCGCCCTCGAGAGACAACTAGAAGCATTAGTGATTCAATTTTATCTCTACGTCCCATGTTAAGGGGGAAACTTCGAGTGAAATTCGCGAGCGAACGAATACGTGATTGTGCGGAATGAAAGAACGATCGAATTTAAAAATGAAAGAGAGAATGAATGGAGTTTCTATTTGGTACTTTGGCCTTGACTATAAAATGAGAAGAGACTGCCACTCTATGTATAATTCTAATAAGTATACATATGGAGCCTTTTTTTTCCGAATATAATAGGTAAATAGATAGGCGAACATGCAAAGGATGTCCACTGAAGAGGGTGAATCATATTGTAAAAGTTTCGTCTCTCTATTTTCATTAGGTATAGTACAGATATCGTCTAAACAGGAGAGGCAAGACTAAAACATAAACTTTTTACAAAAATTAAAAACAAATACAAAACATTCCAAAAGATTCTACGTGCGTAGAATGTTAAGATTTTGAAAAACAACCTTAAAATTAGACACAATACATATTTTTTAATTCATTAATTCGCCGTTTATTGCCTAGTTACTTGCATAATGCATGCAACCCCCGAAATGTGAGCTTGACCCAAGCATTTAATCTTACCCTTCTAATTGATGGAAGAGATCATTAACCCGTTAAAGAAAAATATAAAAACGCAAGTGTATTACATGAACCAGTAATATCTTATACTAATATATAAACAGAAGTTTATACAAGATCTAACTATAAAAGAATAATAAACTCACATGGGGGCAAGATCGGTTCGCAAAGTTCAAGAAGAAGGAAAAGAAACGGTGGAACTTGGAAAAGCGAAATGAAAAGACGCCTTTTGATGGCTTCCCATTCACTCTTTCCCAGCATATAAACACCTAACAAATTCTCGAGCGTGAATCCTGACATTGGATGACAACTTATAACGAATTATGTAATCGTGTTAAATAAATTTATTAATTTTTACTAAAGGTTTTAGACTAATGTCATCATAAAGATATCGACGCAAATGATTAGTGTCGTTAATGATTGTGCAAATTATGTTATACCAGTTCAGACGTGTTATAACATTAGCCTTTCATATGTTTTAAATGAAAATTTTATCCCCAAAAAAAAAAACTTTCGACACGAAATTCGGAAAACACGAAATGTTTGCGCCCGTCTACCGCATTGCGTGCTAACAGGTTTCCACACTTTAAGTATTATGAAGTATCAAGTATATTAAATTAGTATTTACGTATGTATAGCGAAGATTAAAAATGTCGAACAACACGTGAGTGGTGACGGTAGTATAAATTCCGCCATCGTTTCCACACGCTTTCCCACATCCATCACCACATCTAATATCTCTTCCGCTCTCGGCGAGGAAAATGAGTTCTCCAAACAGACGCCGATCAAGCGTGATGGCCTAGAACCACTCGACCAAGAACAACAGTATTTTGGCGTCTGCTACCGATCTTCATCAAAAGTAAATAGAATACTCTTGCTGAAATTGTGGTTTCAAGCTTTTCTTTTTTGAAAAAACGGGTTCTAGAATCCTACTGAATTTTAAAGAATATATACCACCGTCATTAAAAATTAAATCCTCTCGCATAAAGCATTTTTTTTTAAATTATCCTTTACCGTTTTTATATTCTCAAAAAAAAACCAGCGCCACCAGATATAAATAAGATGTTTTTTCTACGTATGTTTATGCTATTGATTACTTGTATAATTCGCAAAATAACTGTCTCAGTCGCTAATCCCTACCTACCTCGTAACTCTATAGACATATTCAACTCTATTGTTCAAAAAATCAAAACAATTTCAGATATTAAAGCAAGGCAATAACGCAGATTAGTGCATCACGTTTTTGTGTAAAAACGACAGTTTCAATGATATTTGTGTTAAAAATTGTAAACTGTATTCGTATTTTTATTTTTTTATAAAACCTGGTGGATTAAAATTTAGGTCCCAACTTTATCCCTTAATTGATATCGGCATATATTTTTCATAAATTATATTCTTATGAGATGACGTATGTCCCGTACTTTTCTTGCCTAAACAGTAAATGCTAAAAAAAAATAAGTTATTCGCCTAAATATTACGATGCTATGAAACTTCCGGTATTCAAAATAAAACAAGAAACATCAACAAAAGCATAAAGATGGTGTCCTTGACCAATCTCATTCCATATCCCGATGAACCAACCCGTAACCTGCCTCTCAATTCAAATTTATCCGATGCCGTCGACAAGGTGCGAAAGATTTTGAATTCGTTTACTAGTTGGAGTAGAAAACTCGGAAACTCAGCTCAGACGGTTAAGTTGTCAACGTGGTCACTTTGGAAAACCGGCTGATTCCAATTACCTTTGTGCCGCTCATTCTAATTTATGGACATCGAAATCCGCCCGAAGCACATGCCCCTTCCAATTCGAGGGCGGCCAACCCGACGTGGAGGAGATTTGTATTTTCACTCGACGACTGGGAAAAAAAGCGGATTTAGGAATGAAAGAGAACGTTTTCAGCTATCTAAGACCTTTGCTTAATCCGAAAGCGGATTCAGTTGCCGCAGGCGATCAGAGGCGTTAATCACAAGCCAAAAAATTACACATTCGATCTAAATTGTCAAACAGTTTAGCTAAAATCGCCTCTCCGTCAATTCACTGATTTAGGTTATTGTTTGCCAACAGCTACTAAAATGCTTATCGTTTTTATTTCTGCAATGAAGCGAAAAAAGTCCATTTTGCCATCGCGAAAAGAAACTTGATGCACAATAATCTATACAAATTTAATCTCCGACAAATCCACGGAATTGATCCCCATTAGGGGTTTACGAGCACGAAAGCTATTTACGTACACATCACGTTAATGGATTCATTTCGAAGTGAATTTTCCTATATAAACCCATAAAGATAAATAAATTCCCATCGTTGATTGCGTCCCCATATTTCGTGCATATTTCGTGAGGTGTAACGTCAAATCTTCTTACGTTTGCTTTCATCCAAATAAAATACACATCGACTTCATCTGCTTATCATTTTTAAAAGGAAGGATTCTCAGGGCTCCATAACACTTGAGGATGTGATTCAAGTGCGAATTAATGACGACACAAAAATAAAAGGTTCTTTTCGATGTTGATTACTGACTTTCAGCGCTTCGGAGTAGACAAAAACTAAATGAAAATTTGGCGTCTTTTGTAATTTTCATTAGAGAGTATTACTACGTCTACGGAGAAAAACAATAGGGTACAGAGTGGAAAATACGGAAGGAAATATTGCAGAGACTCGTGAAAAATGTGTGGCGGGGTTGTATTCGGTCGCAGGAGACGGGTGAGAATACGGGGGGCGAGGTCTTTTGTTTCCCGAGGCTCAACCGGCTTAATCTTTTCACCAATTCCATCCCTTCCCAGCACCACTCGAGCCTTCCACGAGCATAATTCTCGAGTTCGCCCGAAGTTTGCAAACGAGTCTTGAGAGGGCTCGGGGACGCACATATACACACACACACACGCCGAGGGAGAAGTGCTTTTTGGGCCGAACCTCTTTAGTTCCAGAATGCAAACAAGCACACCCAACCGCAAGGTCTGAAGACTGCGGGGTTAATAGAAAGGCAATGAAGACTAAGGACGTCTGCATGGGATGGGCTCAAAGCAAATGACGCAACACGTGCATGCAGGTGGAATAAGGAACGGAGGGGGAAACAAGGGAGTAGGACGGAAGGAGACGGGTGGGATCGAGAGTGTGATGAGGTGGGGAAATCGAGGGAGGGTGTGGGGATGTGGGAAGGAAAGAGGAAAGTAAAGAAAGATGAGGGATGAAAAGGAGGAGAGATACGCTTAAGCAAAGAACAGAATCTTCCACATAAAACGCTTATTCTGTCACCCTGCGTAACGCTGTGTGCACCACCAGCGACCTAAGATACAGGGGCATATAATCTCTTTGTTATATGAACCACCGGCGGCATAAGATATAGGGGAAGAATGTATAGAAATTATGAGCTATGTTATTATATCGCGCCGAATTCGTAATTATGTCAAGCTGAGAATGACACATATTTGAGGGAAGAGTGAGAGAGGAAGAATAGGAAGCGTTTTAATTTCAATTTTATACTTCATTCATTTATACTCTTAATTTTTTTACTCTAGTTTTCCCAATATTGCGAATCCATTACGAAGCCAATTTCGCGGCACCAAACCGCTAGAGTAAGTAATACAGGCATACATACGGGTATTACAATAAACGCGTGGACGCATTCCTCAGGTAATACTGTAGCATTCGTGAAATTATCAGAACTACAATCATTGCCCTAGAACAGGGGTGGGCAAACTTTTCTGCATGGCGGGTTGCATCGGTGTTTGCGAATTCTTCAGCGGGCCGCGTTAAAAGATGCCAATGCTTAGGCGGGCCATATTAGAGTTTAAATCGGAAATTTCTTAGATTCTTAGGCATCATACATAGGTGAAAAACAAGCACAAACAAGGATTGTACGGCTAAATGTTCAAATCTAAAGGTTTTATTGTCATAATTTTACCAAAAGTAATATAAAATTGCGTTAAATTTTACAGATCGCTTTTTCAGCAAAGCTTCGCGGGCCACGTTAAATGCTCTCGAGGGCCACATACGGCCCGCGGACAACGGTTTGCCCACCCCTGCCCCAGAAACAAGTCAAAATTTTCAAATTAAAAAACAATTCGGCAAAATTTTTCGCGGCACTCCTAGCGATCACCCTGAGAGCCGAAATACACAGCCTTGAAAACGCTGGGATGGAGAGAGGTAAACGTTCGAGAGAAAGACGGAGAGAGAAGAATGAAGATAAGAAAGCAAGTATATGCGACGGTAAAAGATGAGACGTAGAGGAAGTTGGAGAGAAGGCAGAGAGAAATGGAGACGGAAGGAGAGAGGGATACGGATGGGGTGCGACGGAAAGGATTGGAGAAAGTTAGGGAAAGAGTAGGGAGGGTGAGAGGGAAAGAGTTGTAGAAGAAGAGAGTTGCGGAGAGGGAGAGAGTTTTAGAGAGAGAGAGAGAGGTTCAGGGAGGAAGAGAGTTGTAAAGTGGGAGAAATGATTGGAAAGGGAGATAGGGTTGAAAAGAGGAAGAGATGGTTGGTTAGAGGGTTGGAGTAAGGGAGACATAGGGCATAAAGAGAGAGATGGTATAAAAAGAGGAGAAAGAGAGGTAGAGTGTATAGGAGATAGGGTTGGAGAACCGATTGATTGATTGTGCCATTTATTAGCAAGGCTAGGTCCTGCTGGATCTCTCTATCACATAGCCTCGCATGTCGCGCCATGTAAAATGTATTGAGCTACAAAAATAACAGAAAATTTATCAGACGTCTCCATCGGAACGGAGGTGTGATAAAACACTCGCGAAAGACAGGACAGGGATTTTTTAAAAATAATTACTGGTGTAAATTTACACAATAACGAGTCAGCTGTATTAGAAAGATAATATTTACCCAAGAAACACCTGTAGAACATAGGGAAATCAAATAATTTTTTTCGCGAACGTTACTTAAATTTAACCGGAGAATAGTTGATCGTCGCAGCATGTGAAAAGATGAAGAGAGAATATGACAGATAAAAAGGAGAATTGGAGAGAGTTAGGGGTAAGGAGATAAAGGAAAAGAGGGAAATGAAGCAACGTAGGGGTGGGGGGGGAAAGCAGAAACGCACCGGGAAGAAAACTGTGCTGTTTCCTTGCTTGTTTTCAGAACATTAATGCCTATTAATCCCGTAACATTCCAATTTGGGGCAAATTTGCAAAGAAAAGGATATAGAGAGAGGAGTAAGATAGAGTGATGGTACACAAATGAAAGCCACGTGAATACATTACTCAACTATGGCTTTCGTGGAAATAGGGTCGGATTTTTTAAAAATTTTCTTTTCATTTCACATCCGGCTCGCAAATTGAATCTGAGGGGAAAGACCTGAAAATGAGGCTACGAGGTTAATCGTCGAATTTTCTCCGCGGGTAACTTCGTTAACCCAATTTTCTCATAACTGCCGCATTTTTTCGTAATTAAATTAAATCAACTTCTTCCCCTGGACTTTGTTACGCGTCTTCAGGAGCACGAAACCGACAAACAAAAAACATTTTTTTGCCACGAGTAAACTTCAGGTCAAAATAATAAGAATCCTTCGCCCTCGCTTTGAATCGACCCTGCTTATAATGAACAGTGACATTCTCGCCGTCACTTTCAAAAGTGCAAAACTTGCAACAAATCAGAAAGAAAAAAGAAAATTTAGCGCAATAAGCTGATATGACATAGTGATGTTAGTCGCGCATTACCCTAGAACCACATAATCGACTATAAAGAGCCGAGTTCGCGATTAAATTCCAATTCGACTTTATCTTCAAGGGCGATATTTAGACTATATAGTCCATTCTTACATACAACCCATTATGACGAGCACAAATGTCCATGCCCATGGCGGGATTCGAACCCGCGACCTTACTCCAACCACCCTTCTACCAATCTATTTTTTTTTTTTTTCAAAAAATCAACTTCGTTATAACCCTCGCTGTAATTTACCCTGGAATTAATAAGTGCTCGCGCGTAAATATATGAGGTCAACTTAATGAAAGTTGTAAAACAAAAAAAAACGGTCGCTTCCCACAGTCCCCTTATCCACTAACGCCTCGTGTGTATCCGAGGAGAAAATTTTCGCATGGCGCTGACAATGAGAACAGAGCCAGTTAAATTACAAGACAGGAAGCACGAAGGAGAGCTAAGTTCGTCACGCAATTATGGAATCAAGAACTTTTCCAATTTCAAAGCAATCGAACGGCGAAGGAAACCCTTCATCGAATATCGCAGAGGAATAAAACCAGTAATATAAAGGCATGGGATGCCCAAGTCAAAATAATCGATCACGTATGAAAATAAATCGCCGAAAGTCTGATGGGCTTCAAAGGGAACCAAATATAAATAAAAATTTGTTCCAAAGAATATTTTTTTATTTTAAAGGGATCATCACCCTAGCCTACGCTGTTTTCTTATCATTTAACTGGCTACTCTCACGATGAATATAGCGCACTGATGTTTTTTTTTATCCGTTCCTTCTTTTTCTGTGCTTCAAAATTATGTTCGGAATTTATACTTTTAAGTACGCGCAAAGGCTTTTTCATAATAAAAATTGGGCGTCAAATTTTAATGGGGCGTCTTTGTCCTGGAGAGTAACAGACATTTTTGCTGCCGCATGTATTTCGCGCCATGTAGTGAAAAATAGACTTAACAGCCCCAAGTTATGCGAGCCTCGAAATTCTGTCGGACTCCAAGTAGTAGTAACGCCAGAATAAATTTTGAAAAAAGAAAAGGAAATTGACGGTAGATGTACTCTAATGTGCATTTTACAATTTTTACAGCACTTTTAAAATGGCGGGGTTAGACTGGTAGATAGTGTGCTTACCTCCTAACCCAAAGGTCGCGGGTTCGAATCCCGCTTCGGGCATGGATGTTGTGATTCGTCTTGGGTTTTTTTCTCCTACCTGCAAACAAGCCTTTGGCTTTGCGGGGAAGGCATCATTTTAAAAAAATATCTCATGGGTTACTACAAAAAAACATAAATTTAAGTAAAAGAAACGCAGAAGTCAAAAACATCGACCAAATGAAGAAGTTCCGCCGAGACTGCCCGAGTCGACTTCAAACCGACGATTTCAGGAAGGCAAACCGGAGAAGCGCATTTTTTCGAACAATTTTACAAAATCGAACATTTTAACGAAATCATCCATCAATGACATTGTACAAAACATCTCAGTTTAGGGAATTCACCAATAGAATATTCAACATCCAGTTCGACCAAATTCTATAAAGACTTAGACTAGCCGAAAAATCATGAAACTTCTATCACAAAACCACCAAAACCAGAATACTTTCTAATTGAATCCAAGCAACGGTGCAGGACCAATTAACTCCGAAATAGATAAATTAACGAGCAATTCCTTAGTTCGAAAACAACGTCCGACCGCAACATTTTCGCTAATTGGCTCGAGATTTATAGCTCTGACGTCATACCCTATCCATAACGCGTATAAACACTAGGGGAAGATAAAAGGTGACCTTACGACTGGGGATACATAATTACCGCATCGTTTGTCGATTCCATTACCATAAGTCATGCGTAAAGCGGGAACTGCGCTCTTATTAGAAAATGAACCGACAATTAACCTTAAAACAAATGAAGGCGGCGGTCATTCGCTCACCGTGTCACGCTACGCACTCAGACAAATGACAGGCGAGTAAACAAATTTATCATTCGTTGTCCAGTATTTAAATGCAACGCTTTCTAGAACGTGATTTCATGACCGCATAATTAGTGGTTTAAAGGAACCCGAACAAGTATTTAGGATGAGAAAAACCTACCGATACACAACTTCTAAATACGCTTAATTCATGAACATAAGTAGAGAATTACCCCATGTGAAGATAACATAAAATGATCGTCCAAATTCACTGCCCTGCATTCAAAACCCATACATCAGAGAAATAACCGCTGCAGTTGTAATTTAAAACCTCGGAAAAACGTTAATTTACCTTCCTTTCGAGAAAAGCGGGAGAAACGCAGTTCAGAGAAATGCATTCCACTTCAAAATCGGGAATTCAATCTTCACAACTGAAATCCTGCTGCGAGAATACATACAAACAATAGCTCACTAGTAGTTTTGCATTACTTTTAATCCTCTATGCCTCACTTAAGCTTCAAGGTAACGTTCAACGCTTCAATTTTCTGATTCTTGATTAATTTTTTTCGACAGCTAAAACTAAAAAAATATACAATCGCAACAAATAATAATTTTAATTTCGCCATTATGCGATAAAAATATAGCTTTCGCAATTGTAAAACAACACTTTAACCTCAGATAAAAAATTAATTTGGTTCTTAGAGATTCGAACTAATTACTTCTGAGATAGCATAGCTTTCTCGAAAAGTTTTAAAATTTTCGGTAATTCGTCAATCATCCTATATTAGCAAATTCAGTTTATTTTTCATAAATATTTTTTTAAATTTTTGTTATATATTACCTTATTAGTTTTTATACATTTTCGCAAAATTTTAATATAATTCTTAATATCGTGAAAATGAAATTCACAAATCTTTGAGGATAGATAGAATTTTTTTAATGGTTTATTTTGGCTTCATGCGGCTGTTTATTTTTTTATAGCCTTTACGAGGAATCAGAGAAAATTTCTTCGAAGAACGTAATTCCACTCCATTATATATAACTGTTTTATATATGCACGAAGTCAGTTTAAAGAAACGTTAATGTTTCTCCTAAATCATATTTAAATTCCACGAAGAGCAATGAATCCGCGTTTCATAAAATTGGGAGCACGAAACGGAATTTCGTACCGCGAATCGATTTGGAAATTTTACACATCCCCGTTCTTTGGTTTTTTTCGTCATTTTATTAAACGAGAATTTATTTTCGACAATAATAATAACGTCTTTTGTTTGTAAATATTTCCACTATGCGACGGGACGCAATACGCTTTCGAGTCGCATACGAGAGTTACCGCCACGTCCCCCGCCGCTTCCAAACCGCACTCCTTCGGCGCGCAGACAAAGCAATAGCGGAATTCCTCCGCGATCGGCGATGGAGGAGGATGAAAAAAAAACGCTAACCGCCACCACCAAAAAACCGCGGAATATTAGGGGCGAAAGGATCTTCAAAGAATTCGAATTAGGAGACGCTTTTGGAGCGATAAATCGTATCCCGAGAGAGCACCCTTATCCCTATTCTCGCTGCCGAGTGCGATTTCGGAATGAAACGGCTACTACGGTTTTATGTACAGGAAAAAAAACCTTTAACAGCCATCTTCCTCCTCTCTCCTTTTCCTAACTATCTCCATAAAAAAATGAAGGATGACGAAAACGAATCGTCCATCCATCACGATAACAAGACGTGCGCCGTAGAGGCCGACGGAATTCTGTTTGCCTCCCGCTTCTTCCACGCCGTAATGAAAAGGTGCCAATCAATCAACGCGATAAACGGAATGCACTGGGCGATCTATTTTTAGTCTAGGAGTTGGAGTCTTACATTTTTTTCTTCTTCTATTTCTCTCAATGCACGCTAAGATTCGACAGCACATATCTCAAAGAGTATTTACAGTTCGCCGAAGAGAACGCCAAAGATTTTTTTATATTTCCCTAAAAACTTCGCGCATATCATTCCCCAAATATACAGGGTTTGCCAGAAATAAAGGAGACCCTATATTATATGCTATAAAATCTATAATTACAATTACACTTTGACATCGTCGTATTAAAACGTATAATTGGCATTCCTGGGTCCAAATTTGAAACTCATAACTGTACCCATTTTAGAAAACTATGAATATAAAAAACGAGATAAATTGCGGGTTAGCCTTAATTAATATTTTTTTGGAAAAACATTTAGATTTCCACTTGGCTTGTTTATCTGTGAGAAGGATATCTCAGCGAGAGCCCTGACATAAATCCATTCGATTAAAGCATCTGGTAAAAACTTTCAGAAAGGCCGTACAGTAAACAGATCAGGGATGTCAACTAAATCAGTAATATATTGATAAGAAAATGGGATGAACTATCCCAAGATAAAGCTTATCATACAATTGTAACATTTCCAACATGGTTCGGGCAAGTAGTAGAGATTCCAGGAATACAACTTTTTTTAAGTTGAGCTATGAGCTACGAGTCTGACGATAACAATGCGTCAATTTCTTACTGAAATACAAACTTTAATGTCGACATAATTTATTACACATTTCTTATTCTCATACTATTCTCAAATGAATAAAACTGTCTTTCAAGTAAACATACTTTAATGTCTTGAAGTTACAATCGTTTAACTACTATAGATTTCCTTTTTATTGTCAATCCCAGTATAAAACTTTTGATTCTTAATATAGAATTGGTAACTTTAGATTTTTCATTTTAGCCAGATAAGGTATATAACGGTAAAAGAGTAAAAAAATGTTTAGACATGTTTACGCGGCATACATATACAGTCAAACTTCTATGAATTGTCTATAAATCGAATTTTCGATGATTTGACGATTCTTTGGCTAAATATCCTGAAACAAAATTTCTCCCCCTCCCCCCTTTCTCTTTTAGACTTAAGTTAAAGAATTTCGTCCGTGTTTATTATGTCATTTTTTTCCAGAAAATTACATTTCTGTAAGGATAAAGACGGCAAAACATCCTTTCAACTTAAGTTTCTAGAATTTATTCCAGCACTCCGAACCGAATTGAGCAAAAAGCTAACAAAGCATCTTCCCCAAAACACTGAAATGGGGTTAAACAGACGTGATACTTTGATCGATAAATTTCCTGGTATTAATTTAGATAAGTGGCTAAAGAAAAATCGCCACACTAAACGTACAACGACCAATTCGCCTAAATGGGGTCGCATAGGAGGCAACAAAACAACTTCGGGTCTTTCACATCGGAAAAGCTAATTGAATCGAGTATTTGCACTAAACTGTTAGTTTGTCGTAGAAGGAAGTTCGTTAAAAACAAGGTTGAAAAAGTGAGCAACAGTAATGCATACTCAATTCTCTTTTTATCTTTACATCCAAAATACTAAAATAAACAAACAACGTGATACACGTAAAAAGAAAAGTAGCCAGAAGTCAGAGACCGTATTAAACCACGAACAAGATCCTATGGTGATAATTTGATTAGATTTCCGGCGCTATTTCAATTCAGTGTTTTCTCCCAAGGAATTTAAATGCAAGCAAATGCACGGGACTTCAGAAATGACGAAGCAAAATACCTCCGACAGCGGAAATGCGAACATGAACACTGAAGTAAATAGATGATCATACAACTACAGTTGCCATCTATTGAAAATCATTTATTTCCTTTCGAGACATACATAAATAAAATAACACTTGGGCAATCAATTTCCAAACCACATCTGATATACCATGTGCGAATGAGGTTTTTAAATAATACGCTATCCGATTACAATCAAAGAACAGGAAAACTCCCCATTCCGTAACTAATCTGCTTCTACACTTTTAACGCATGTTTAAACACGTGTATGCGAGCTTTAAACAGTCTCTCTCAAAAATCAGGAAAGACCAAAGAGTTCCAAAGGGATAATGTAGCGACAGTAACATGCAGTACACTTATTGATACAGGGATGTAACGTGTAATTGTGTTACAAGTGGCGTCCCCTCTCGTCCCTTCCGGCGTCAAGTCGAAAGAAGTAATTACGAAATAACAAGTATGCTCCGGTTTATGATCATAACACGCAGCGCCCAAGTGGGAACAATTAGCAGAAAACTAACGGAAAGTGTTTTGAGAGAAAGAGAGAGACGAGGTTGCATGCACAGGAACGAAAAACAAAAGGCTGAATAGGAAGCCTTGTTAATAAACTCGATAAATTAACAGTTGCTTCGCCAGTAAAAAAGTTGATAACTGAACATTAAACGATGCATACTAAAGCGTAAAATATTCTGATTTCATTAAGGAAGTTTCCAATTTGGCGCGCCGGACATTAAATTTGGGAGAAGTTCGTCTAAATTAGAATTCCGTCGCAACGAAAAGCTATATTTACACCCATCCCTCTCTTTGCAGGCAACGTAAAAAGACTTACAATTAGTAAAGCGAAACCGTGCAAAGTGGGAGAGGTTTCTCCATAGAAATACACGAGCGCCGTCTTGAGTTCAAAGTGCAACATTTTAGTTATATCATATTAAGAAATGCTTCCTATATTCTTTACTGTAACCTCAGGGTCGAACTGAAACATTTCATGAATATTTAATGCTTGGAGACCTTTCAGAAACCGTGCTAAAGTGAAAATCATGCTAAACCGAAAACGTGCAAAGCGAGGGGTGTAATTTTAAAATTCAGAATAAGTAAACAAAAAACGGAAATATCGAGATGTGGCCGTCACATGCTTCGTAGTGACGATTTATCGAAAAACAAAAACGTGAGATGGAGTTTTTGGTGAAAGGATAGTGGACGTGATTGAATTTCGATACTGAAGTCCCCGATTCGAATACCACCTTATTATCATTGATGATATGCTCATCGTAATTTCCCTATAATATTTTAGGAACTAATACCGAATGATACATAAGTATACATGACGTTTTACACGTTTACAACAAATTTTATCGATCTAGTATGACATTATTTTAAAGCCTTTTATTATATAGGCTACGGGTTCTTCAACTCAAATTTTCCATCATTCGAACTACATTTGTCTCTTCTTAATGCTCGAGCACTGCAGGTACGAACGAGTCTCTTGTTCATTTATTATTCACTCACGTACAGTAATATATGGACACTGACACACGTACATGCGCACATACGCGCATTTTACCGGCTTTATCTGAAAAGACGTAATCCTGCGTCCCCAGGGCATGCATGCGGGTTTTGTTTTCGCATAAAAATAAGAGCGTGGGGCGTGATTCTGATGGTTAAAGAGTCGCATTGCGGGGTGCGTACCTTAATATGGAGAGAGAGAGAGAGAGAGAGAAAGAGGGAAGAGGAGGAGTACAGAGAAAGAGTGAGAGGGAGGGAGGGAGAAAGAGGCGAGGAGAGGCCACCCCTCTCGGTGGGTCCATGGCCCATTGATCTTGGCTCAGGCAAAGAGAGGGGTGTGGCCCGTCGGGTACATAAAGAGAGAGAGAAAGAGAAAGATTGCGGGTTCGGAGACCCAAGAGGGAACTGCGTTGGTGAGAGGGTGTCATATGTAAGGGTGGGGGAAAGAGGGAGGGAGTGATAGAGAAGGGTGGGGGAGAGGAGGGTTTGTGAGGGGGGGGGGGAAGCGTTTAAATAAGAGGAAGAGGAGAGAGAACGAGAAAAATAAGTTCGGATTTCAGGAAGAGGGAGTGAGGACGATAGAGAGGGAGTGAAAAGGAGGGATTATGAGAGATGGGAATGAGGAATATGGGGGATAGAGAGAGAGAGAGAGATGTGGAGGAGGGTATGGAGTTGGCGAAAGACAGATGGGGAGGACCAAGGAGGAAGAGAAATGCGGATGAAGAAAGAGAGGGGGAGAGGTGGAGGGGGGATATGGAGTGGGAGAAAGAGTGGGGATGAAGAAAGAGGGATATAAATGGGGATGAAGAAAGAGAAGGAGAGAGAGGTGGAGTGGGAGAAAGAGGAGAGTGGGGATGAAGAGAGAGGGATATAAATGAGGTAGAAAGAGGACATATGAAGGATGAAGAAAGAGGAGATATGAGGGAGGTAGAAAGGGGATATGGGGGAGGAAGAAAGGGGATATGGGGGAGGAAGAAAGAGGGAGAGAAAAGGGGAGAAAAGGGTAGGAAGGAGGAAAGATATAGATGGGAGGAGATGGAGCGGGGAAAAGAGACAGACGGACGGACAAACGGCTTTAGAGGAGAGATGGGAAGGGGGGAGATGAAGAGAAATAAAGAGGGAAATATTGGGAGGGAAAGAGGGAGAGATATGGATAGGGAGAAATGGGGAGGGGTAAGAAGGGAAGTGAGAGAGAGAGAGGGGGAGAGACGGGGAGTAAGAAGGGAAGAGATAGGGGGGGAAGGAGAGAGGAAGGGGAAAGACAAAGATAGGAGGGAAAGGGAGTGAAAAAAGAGACGCATGTAGGGATAAAATGAGAAAGATGAGAGGAAGAGGATTTTTGACTCGAGATGGGAGGAAAAAAAGGCGCTTTGGAAAGGCGCAAATCCACACAGGACAAAAGGAAAAAGAACCAAATAATGAGTCCATTCCTTGGGCCAAAAAAAACTTAACGTTAGCAAGGCGATCAACGTGGGAGATCTGTACGCTTTAATGCACACTCACAGGAAATGTACATGGTGACTGGAGCCCTCGTAAAATAACACCGAATCATAAAAACTCCTCCTCGGTATAAAATATCGCGCTACCAATAAAAGAAAAAACCTCACCTTGCGCTTTTTAGTACTCTTTATGATTAAGTTAACATTACAGAATGCACTGGTTATGGTTAAACTTCGTGTTAAGGCAAATATCCGTCCGACGGTATCCACAAATCAGGAAAATTCATGTAATTAATGCAGATTTTTTTCCAAAAAATTTAATAGCGAGATAAGTAAGAAGAATAATATTCAATTCTTGATTTTCAAATTTTGAGTTTCCAGTGCGAACACCTATTTAGGAGACCATGTTGACTGTAATCACTCATAATGATTTATGCTCCTTGGGTGAATCACATTGGGGGAAAACAATGGAAATACGATTATTTTAACACTGGATCTCGTAATAAGGAATTTATTGCATACATTCATGCGCTGTGAAGCAACATTACTGCATCACCAGACGTAAAGAAATGTTTTTGAACGATAAATATTTCTAACTAGTATATAAGCCCGTCAATATTGAACTTAAAATCTCGTACTTATTATTCTTATAAACAATTTATTCATATCTTTCAAATATCCAAAATTTATTCAAAATTCTAACGGCAAATAACTTCGAATTATATCATAACATACGTATATTCTAATATTAGTTCGCGTTTTTTCCACGCCTTAGAAAAGGCACTGCAATGAAAACGCCGACTGAGCATTACACCATCACGCATGACCAAGCAAATTACGGAGGAGTTGATTGTAGTATACCAAACTTATTCAAAAATCTATAACAACAGACTTAAAATACATTATCATCAACAACATAAATAAATATTATATTTCTCGGTAGGTTTTTGGGTCACCCAATCAAATCTTCTGATATCCACCCCCCTAATTTAATGCATCTAATATTCCTTTTCTTTTCCTACTTCTTTGCCTCTTTCCTAACATCCTTCTATGACTTTTTTCTACAGAACATTGCCTCTCAATATCTAACCCAACAATGTCTTGTTTGTTGAATAAAGTAGATACTAACTTCGCTATCCTGGCCCCAACCAATACAAAAACCACATTCTGATACAGGAGAGTTAGTATCCCGCGATAGTTCAGTTGTAGAATATCCGCTTGGCAAGTGTAAATACGATTCTCTTTCAAGGCAAAATTTTTCTCCTCGCTCCCAATTTCCTTCACACAGACACACACACACACATATATATATATGCAAGTTCGTGAACGCCAATAAAATTCTCTCGTTTTGTTGCGACGATTCCCGAGAATTAAAATCATCCGATACAAGGCTGTAATGGGGTGTTCGGTGCAGCGAAATTAATACCAATATTCTCGTGAGCTATTTCCAGTGTATTGCACCGAGGGAAACACGAGGAACGTGCGTGATTTATCGACTTTCGGGAAAATGTAGGACAAACGTAAGGAGCGAAAATAGCATCCTCGTCGCGGGTTTTTATTTCTTCGGCGGATTGAAAAGAGTCGACGTCGTCGTGCTACGCTGAAATGGAGACGTATGCAACGAGATCAAAACGTCAGCAACCGTTCTCGTTTTTACAGCAAACAAAAAGATAAGAATGAGATACAACGTAAAGAAGTCGACTGGCTAGCAGAAACCTTTGATTTAAACTTACGAAATTAAACGCATAATTGTAAAATTATCTTAATGTACATAATCCAACAGGGAAGTTTTAATTTGGTAGAATTCCATATCTAAGTAAAAAGGAAAAATAACTCGGTAAAATTTCAACTTTTTTTATTTCAATTAACTGGAATTTATAACCGACTGAACAACTGTAACTCATATAAAAGGATTTCGTTGTTTTTCCACAAGGTTTGAACAGTTAAGTTTTGAATGTGTAATGAGGGGGCTCATAAGATTTTACGTGGAATGTTAAAAGTGATTCTTTTCGTGTTACTACGCTATGCTCGATGATGAAACAAGTGGGAAATATCGTAATGAGACAGTCCTAGTAAAAAAATCAATAGCTTAATGAAGAGGAATGACAATTTTTCTGCGTCGCCATTTATGTCCTCTGGATAAAATTAAATAGTTAAATAGAACTACATTCGAAATGAACGTTTGACAGGGAATAATTCAAACTGCGTCACGTATGAACGAATATCAAACGACATGAAAATAAAAAAGGCAATGTTTCTACAACAGCCATGAAAATACTGGGTAACCACAAAGCGGCCGTCATTAATTGGCTCACTGATAGCAGACTAAGAAATAAAGAAAAATTTATTTTTTTAGAATTAACTATCGGTGAAACATCGACGATGGTAGATGCTTTTTAGCCTAAATGCGCAACCGATTTTCCTAACCTTTTTATGGATATTAAAACATTGTTTTCCAATTTCGGTTTCAAACCAGAAGGTGATATAGTTAATGCTTTCTCGGATTACAAGACTTATCCACTACCATTTACAAATTATTACAGGGGCATGGAAGCAATTATTTTTTAATATTAACGTAAAACAAATTAGATATGACACAGGCGATTATTATAATGGATTCTCTACACGCTTTTGCGGCTTAAATGAAATTGGGCAGCTGAAAACTGAACAAAGAAAAACAAAGAGTATATTTTCATATATAACGGTGATATATCATCATCAACCGTGACACTAAAGATCGAATTGGGCAAAGATTTTCTCTTATGTGGTCCTCGGGTATCTTGCCTTTTACACATAACCATCTTTACATGTGGATAACACCATAAACGCACTCATGAGGGAAGCGGGAAATCCGCTGCCGGCATTAGGCTACGTAATATACAAACTTGGTTTATGTGATGCTACATGCTACTGATTAAAGCAATGCACTGCAAAAACTGCGGAAAAAACTGTATCCATCTTAAAGTTCTTCGAGGAAACATTGGTCGCCGATCGATAGGAAAAAACGAACACAGGGTTAGGATTAACGAGTTCATCTGGTGTGGTAATGATAACAAGCACCGCGCTTCTCATATAAGCGACAGTAACATTAATCCCTAAAAAATATTAGGTTAACGCTTGTATTACCGCTTATATAGCTAAAGCAAGATTAAAAGTTCTAGTATACCGTGGTATCTGCAATGTTTGGATGTTGACATGAGTAAACATTTTAACAAATTCAAAATAAAATGATTGCAATAGTTAACAGAAAAGTTGAAATTAATAAATAAAAGACAATATCAATATTTATAGACAAAATTAAAGAATGAGGTCAATTTAATTTCGTATTCTTGATTCCATGAAGACATTTCATTTCCTCATTCTCAAGAAGCCATAAAGATTTTATCGTATCAAGATAAATAATTGTAACAAATCAGGGAAAAGTACAAGTGGAATCTGATGAAAGCAGAATAATTTCGTAAAGCTGAATTTGCATGATACTTACAAAATCATAACATCAAGCATCTTTCAAGCTTCAATCTTCAGCTTCAAATATCGGTCAAGATTCGCTAAGTTTTGATAATACATTTAACGATTCTTATACAAACTCTTCAAATTATCGACAAGCGTCACAATCCACATAAGGCGACAAAGTTGAAAATCTCGAAAGAATTTAACTTTTAACAAGTTTTCTTAAGATCAAAAACGTGCTAATATGGTCGCTCTTTTTGTGTAAAAAAAAACACTTGGAAATATTCTTTGTGAGTGAGATAGCTCTTTGAATCTTCCACCAAGTGGTCCATAGATTTTCAGAAAAATTCCAAATTTTGAAATGGCATTATAGCCAAACTAAACAAGCTAGAGGAGTGAAGTTTTCGTGGACGGTAAGGTCTACTGAGGATCTACATTCCAAAGATGTGGGTTGTCTCTCCCAAAGAGGGAGGGGCTAACCATAACCCTGAAAAACGTTAAAACCTGCTGCCACTCATTGTTTTAACAAGGGTAACTGACTTGTTTAAGATTAAGTGTAATTTTCTCAATATCCACGCTAGTACGGAAATGCTTTCAGTCAGAACGAAACGAATCGCGTGTTATGAGGAGTGCATAAGATAAAGGATGCCCTATTAAGCTCGCCCGTTTAATTTAATTTAAAACATTTTACATTTTTCAGCAAAGATATAACCCGTCTATCGTTAGTTCACATTCATTATGTTTCAGATATAAATATGATATTCATTTCAAAGCAGATGAAGCGTTCTGATAAAATAAAAAATAAACAAGTTTTTTGAATTCATAAACATGCACACCGAATTGGTAATAAAACCAGACGGGTTCGAAGTGAAATTACATAAAAGCAATTAAACTTTCCATAAAAAAATTCGAGCCGGATAACAGAGCGGGGAGACAATGAAACGTAATTCCGCATTTGTCGCGACAGCCGGAATGCCGCCGTTGAAAAGGGAAGCCGACGAGTAAACATATCCAAAGAGGGTACTGAAATATCCGAGGAATCATTAACTCGGAGTCGAAAGGCACCCTGAGGGTAAAAAAGGAAAGGATGAAGAGGGGGAGAAGGGTTGCAATATGAGGAAGGGAAATAAATGGAGAGGGGGAAAAGTGCGTTTGGTAAGGAGACAGACAGACAAACGACTTTATTGAGGGCAAAATTGAGACTATATAGTTCCTCCTTACATTTAACCCTGCGTTAGTAATTACAAATGAGAATAAAAAATACAAACATACAAACATTCAAAGACATTGGCAGGGAGAGAGAGAGACTGAAATAAGAGGAGGAAAGTGAACAGGTTGGAAACAAGGAACTTTAATAGATTTTAAGGAAAGGAAAGAGTTATCGAATGAAAGGGGACCGAGGTTTGAGGGTAAGAAGGTGAAAAGATGGAGGAAATCGAAGAGGCAGAATGGAGATGAAAGGGAAAAGGGAAAGATAAATTTATGGGAGTCGAGAGAGAAGATAAGGTTCAACCGGAAGAACAACAAGAACATGAAAAAGTAAGAGTCCAGCGGAAAGAGAAGGCGAGAAGAGGAAAGGAAGAGGCTGGGAAAGAAAAGAAAAGATTTAAAGCATTTACGACCGAACCGCGGCCTGCGGAGCGGATTCGGACCGTAAAGATAGGGGGGGAAAGCGATCTTATAAGCGGAGAAAATTTAATATAAAAAGAGACGTATAAGTAATAAAAAAAAAGTTCAAAAAAACTTCTCCGCTATGATTGCATTCCCGAAACATTGTCCTCCATTTTACATGGTTACTACGAAAGGGAGTTTTTAAGCAGCCCAAAACATTTATTCTCTTTATCAGAACTATAGGAACTATTGTCATTTCTAAGTCTAAGCCCCGCCAACTTACAGAGCTCGCCCACACCTGTCTCGCGGAGGAAGAGAGATACTAAGAGGGAGAAGGAAAAAATAATAACCTTCAATTATAAGTTTTTAAATAATAATGATAGCTTTTATTTTTTCACATTTTGTCATCTAAATAATAAATAATAATAGTATGTGAGACATTATAATCTTTGAAACTCATTGGGGTGCGGATAAACCTGTTTAAGCTTGCCCACTGGTACCGCGTTGTCCATTTGATGGAAGTATACAATTATTAGGTACCCTATCAATTATCACATCATGAGTATAATACCATAATAATAATATAATGAGTCTTAATATCTAGCCCCTGCATGATAGACACAAACATCCACGCCCTAGACGGGATACGAACCCGCCATCTTAGTATCCGACGGCAGATACTCTAAGAACTCGTCCACCGGGGAAAAATGAATACAAGAAGATGGACGGGACGATAAACGTCTCCATTAAAGAGAAAGACCGAGGCTGAGAAGCCTTCTTTTCCTTTGAATCCGCTACCCAATTAAGCGCAAGGGATGAGGAAGCCGTGGGGAAGACTGGAAGGAAAGGCGAGACGAAGGAGTTTGAGTGAGGAGAGAAAAGGGATAATGAAGGTTAGAGGGACCAAAATGGGCGACGAACGGAGCACAAGAAAGGAAAATATCGGCCGAAAGGAGAAAGCAAAAGGTAACAAGCCGATGAGAGCGTGGGAAATAAGATAAGGATGGGGGTGGGAAAGAAGGAAAGACGTGTACGCGGAGGAAGGTGAAATATAAGAGAAATGGGGGAAAATGGAGGAAAAACGACGAAACGGTTCAGGAGAGAAACGCGAGGAATACGAAGGAGAAGCAGGAAAAGAGACAGACAGACAGACAGACAGACAAACGACTTTATTAGGGCGAAATTGAGACTATATGGTTCCTTCTTACATTTAACCCCGCGTCAACAATTACAAAGGAGAATAAAAATTGTAATAATAATTTCACAGAAAAGAACCCGAAAATAAAAAAATAATAGAAAAACAAAAGCAGAATGGCGAATTACAAATTCGAAAAACTTCTTTCAAAAAAAGACCAAGTAATTAGGGTAAAAACCCAGGAAATACCTGACTTGGCCATCCTAGTAAAAGACCACGCAGGAGGGGGAGGGGAGAGAAAGGGAGAGAGAGGGGAAACTCTAAAAGGAGACGGAAGAGAGGAAGAGGGTGTTGTAAGAGGAGGAAGGGACATTTTGGTAGGAGAGGAGAGAGGCACGGGTAACAGGGAAGAGAGAGAGAGAGAGGGAGAAGAAAATTTCCAGAATTCGCTAAAGGACATGCGATATTGGTTTCAGGCTGGGAAGCAATCTAATATAAGATCGCATTGAAGGGGAGAGAGAGGGAGTAAGAGGGAGAGAGGGGGAAGAGGGAGAAGGAGAGGGGAGGAAGTTAAGTGTGGGACAACGTAAGAGAGAGGAAAGGAATCGGGAGAGTCTAAATTCAATTGCGTAAGGTAGAGAGCGGAGAAAAATTGGATATCTATTTAAAGGTTTAACAAAAAGAATGGAGCAATAAAGGGGATGGAGTGGCAGAGATTGAAACGAGAACATTTCAAACCCTTGAAAAAAAAAGAACAATTTTTTTCTTCGCGAGAATAATTCTTTTTTTTTTTAAAGAAATCGCTATTTCTCGGAAAAGGAACGAAAAATAAATGGATGGCTACCGACCAGAAACGGACGAAGGATAAAATATTCGAGGATACGAACAGTAAAGTGCTAGCCATAAAAAACAGATGGCAGAGCAACTCGTTGCAGCGATCCAAAAACTATGAGCTGCACTTGACAGGCACAAATCAGTATATCTTTTCAAACGAAGGCAAGACAATAAATATTTCAAGAAGCCATGATCGTTCGTGAACGTGAGTTCAGTTATGTAAACAATTTAGATAAGCAATGTTGAACGATAAAAATGTTTACAAAAATGATAGCAGAAACAAAAATGCGTCGGGTTCCAAACAAAAAACAACGATAGATAAGAGACTTAATACACAACTTTACAAAAAAGCAAACAAAACATTACATACATAGAAGAATTATTCTCGTTGAGAATAATAATAGTTACTCCTTTTAGCTCATATAAAAATAACTACCTGTCGATCATCACAGAGGAATAATTTAATCATAATACTTACTAATTTACTTATATTCCGAAACAAAATGAAAATGTTAAATAGAATAATTACTCCATGTATTCACGATTGTGACGTACCACAAATTTACGTCGTCTTCAGAGGAATTTTATTGTACCGCTGCCGCAAATTAAATACTTCCTCATTAGCCTATCCCGAATATTTTGTGCGACCTCATATGCGCTTTCTAATCTGTCTTTTATACACAGATTATCATATTTACTAAAACCACCGTAAGTGACACCGAGAGATCCTCATTTGTTTCAATTCTCCCAATCGTAACCATGACAAACTTTTAAAAAAGGTGACATGGAGAGAAATAGGGTTGTCACCTTGGAACTCTTGTAAAACGCTAATATCGCAGGGCACTTCAAACCTCACATCAAATGTTGTCGTCTGAATAAGACATTTAATTGCTCTTTGAGAAAAGTTTATAGATGCTGTTGAATACAAGCTGAGAAATTCTAATTTACGAGCTGGCAACTTGTAAAATTAGGAAACACGCATACCACGGGAACTCAAAGGTGAGGTTTACCGCACCAATCCTATAGAGCACTTTTATTCTTTCAAATTAAAAATAAGAAACGTTAAAATTTATCTTACAAATGGTATAATTTTCTGAAACACTAATGGTTTTAACCTTCAAATGATTTTAATGGTGAATAGCTTTGGTAATTACAGAGCAAGAAGGTATACGGTGATGACATATGAGAAACTGTGACACTTTATAAAGGCAAGAAGATCCGCCGTACTGCCAGAACAATTTCCGCTTCGATCTAAAATTTGTACAATTCTGTATCGATATGTTCAACGCTTGAAACTCGATGCATAAATTATAAATTTTCGAGGTAACAATCGTAATCCAAGTCTTATGCACAAATCTGTTCCCTGGGGGAACAACTATAGTCATTATTCACTTCCAAAATTCTCTTCATAGTAAAGTGCTGTAAAGAAGTTTCCAATAATGGCATCGAACTCATCACTAAAATATCTATACTTTCGCCTAAATACCACTGAAGACGGCTGCTTTGCAGCCGAAATACGCCTCTGATTTTTCATAACCTTGCTGTGGCTATTCAGGATACCTGAGATGAGAACTTTTTTAAGTACATACATGTTCTTTTAAAAAAATCGAGTTAATGACTTCTATCAACATCTACCCTCTTCCAATTGGGGAAATTTCGATTTATAAACGTCCATAGCAACGGACTCGTATAGTTAGCTCATAAGGAATTTTTTTAAATCCTGTTAAAAGCAAACGGGCGGGCAGAATCACCCCAAAATCAATATGGTTCATATTTGTCACTAGTCAAAACTATCCTCAAAATCTAAGCTTCCTAACTCATCGCGTTTCAAAATTTTGCGCACGGACGGACGTACAAAGTGGAGTCGTATGCGATTTTTAAAGGCGTTAAAAATGAAAGATAGAATTCCTCTAATAAAAGTAACCACTATAAACTGAAAATGGTGGATTAACCGGAGTTTTAGTTCTAACCATGTTACTCGTAAAGATAAAAAATATTAACTGGAAAAGGGAGACATAAATACAAACAAATATCGAAAATCGAGATGGTAAAAAACAATTAATTGACGAATAAAGTCGGCAAGATCACATGATATCACATCACATTCGCCATATTTTTGTGTTGCCACCTGTAAAAAAATTATACGAAAGAAAGGACGATATTCATCTACCGCAATATCCCTCGGAAACAATTCCGGCGCTCGCATTATCCGGACACGCCCTCCCGGAAACTACACCCGAGCGTCGCCGCAAACAACGTGGAAGGAATTTGGAGTGTTACGTCACGCAGGCGACTCCGAAACTTGGATCGCAACTTCCTGACGATTAACTTTCAACTGGGCGTGGAACGCGGAATAAAAACGCATTGTCTGAAGCGACAAAACATCGGTCTATTCTTCATGCTACATCCAAACTCTTTTATGTGGCGAATGAATACGATGGAATGCAAATCACGCGACCCGAATTACTAAGTATGACGGCAGAAATTTCGAATATTTTACGTTAATTATACAGCGAGGGGGGGAAAAGAAACGTTCCCCATTTCAAATGTCTTAAAAAAATAAAAACAACTGTGGTAAGAATGTGAAACAAAAACCGATCGATTTGTGTCAATCAAAAGAGACTTTCATATTTTCTTCCTTCGTCCTGTGCACGTATGCGCGAATGGGCGTGGTGCAGTTGCTGATTTCAGTCTGCAGGATTTCACGCCTAATATTATCTATGTACCTATAGCGATTTTGTTTTAAACTTCTCTGAAGCATTTTGTGCACATGGCAAAAAGGTTTACTTAGTAAAAACAATCTCACTTTTTCTGATTAATCCACTTTATAATTCAAATTCCCTCTTGTTTGATTATCCTGTAATTTAATTTTCAAACCCGGTACATTTTTTTGCTCACGCTGTATCACACCAAATTTGATATTATTACTAAAAATTATAGTCTCCCAAATTGCGTATTTAAGTGCAACTGTAAAGTTGCAATAACTTTATGGAGTACTTCAGGACGTGCAACTTGAAATTTTCTTCCTTGATTTATTTGAAAAACGTGTTGAATAGATTGGACGAAGTAGAACACGGGTTGAAAATAACTAGCGAACTAATGACCTCAACTCTTTCGAATGATCGAATTTTAAGTGGTAAATTTTGATTACGAGTCTAACCATTTCCAATTTAAAGTCACAAAACTAATCGATGAACACCACGCGCCGCTAGTTTCGATTCCAAACTCAGTATCATGAGCGGAGACGAAAATTTCACCAGTGCGTCACCGTTAAATAAGACATAAAACTAGAAATTATACGATCGCAAACTTGAAATAAAAACGAACAGGAAAGAGATTTAAACTTGCTACGTCTCGGGGAGTGTATCGCGACTTCCGCTTCCGCTGTTTGCGGAAGAAACTCGCATGAGCGAAATCGATTAAGAGAATAAGATCTGGTTTCTTGCCACGTTGCGTCCGTTCGATGAGACGAATCTGACAGATTTTGATGGGAAGTTATACGTTATTTGGGCTCTTTGTTCTTTCAAACGGCTGCGCACATTCCATCATCGTTAAATAAAAAATATTTCGGAAAATTTGCGAATTCTTACATTTTGTCCGAGAGAAAGAAGATTATCGACGTTTAAAATATTATACGCAACTGGTTCCTCGCGATAGAACTCCTTTAGGATCGAGAAAAGCCCAATTTCATCCACGCTTTAAAAAAACGAAAATGTTTTTAAAACAGTGAACGAAGTTTCTTTCCGTGTCATCAGAAGAAAGTTGTATGAAGTATGTACGGATATTTTTTTTTTGAAATCATTAATCGCATACTGCATGTATGGAGTTAACAAGACACGAAGAGCCTTATGGAAAGCAGGAGTATGTGGAGAAGCAGGTTTAACAATGAATAATCACGGATATGTCTACAAAAAGACTATTTATGAGGATGACGAATGAGTAGAAGGCTCGTCGCATCCGAAAATTCACAGCTTTTCAACTTTAGTAAAATAGTACCGTGTTATTGTCGACCGGCATTATCTAAATCGGTTTCCGCGTGCCTACTGTCCCTCGGAAAACACGCATTAAATCGTTTCCTACTTAAATCTTCTGATTTTCGTACATGGTAAAAAACTAGTAATTGATGGGAGTTGCAACGAAGCGATTCTTCATGTATGAAAAAGGTAAACTTACCGCTTCCTAATTCATCCGCTGCGTTCAACAGTTCGTCCGCCATGTTCGACATCCACCTCAAATGGTCCTCTGGTTGACCCATCGCGCCTTTCCAGTCAGATTGAAAGAAAAGCTGACATAACCCACTGTCACCTCTGACGAGTCCACTAAAACTGACGGCACTAACTTAGGCGTAATGTTCCTACACCAGCAGAAAATCCGCCGCGCCGTAAGATAGCGTCGTAGTTTTGCTCTGTGACGTCATCTCCGACCAACATTATCCGAAAAGGATATAAAAATTCGAACATACGGTTATAATGGCTCTGTTTAGCGGAAGCTAAGAGTGTTTCGAATGCGAATCCTCGAGAGTTTGCGGTCTGCTCGCCATTTCGGCGGTCAAATGGAAGGAAAGTACTATTTTTCGCTGACATTAGCCCAACAAAAATATATGAGATGGGCCTGTCACGCGTGTCTGGGTAAAGAAATAATGCGTCCCGCTATGGCAAGCGATTCTATCAGAAAGGGTCGTTTAGGAATAGCACGAGCTGTTCAAGGACTACCCAAATAAAATCGCTATAGCGGCGAGGAAAGTCTTGCGAGCGAATGGTTTTGAGCCCAAGTGCCAATAAGAGCTGTTAAAATGGGTTACATTAGCTTCGCAAAATGGGAAAGTTTAACCACGGTTAAACGGCATCCCGTTAGACACGCGTGGCAAAGAAACGAATCAAGGATGTCCAGGAATCG